>CM072544.1:2807500-4087500 GCA_036898165.1 Silybum marianum
CATAGGTAAAACCACAAAGTAAATAAAATAATAAAAAAAGTTTAAACAAGTTCACAGATGGATAAATAATACGTTTTTGTTCATATGAATAAAATATTACATGTGGAAAAAAACATTTTTTTCACTTTCACATATGAAAAAAAAAAATTATATGGTGAAATAAATAAGTGAACGATCGCTTTTTTTTTTCACATTTAATATTTTTTTTCATACGAAAACAAACATATTTGTAACAATATCTTAAATTATAACATTTGATGATAAAAAATTATGAATTTTTTTATTTTATATTTGTTTCCACGAATTTCTACTCTTTAAAAAGTTTCAAAATGAAAGATCCTCTCACCATGCAATTAATATTGAGGATATATTGGTAAAAAACATCGTCTTAATTCCATTTGTATTAATGGGTTGTTACAAAAACATCTAGTTCCATGATTGTAGCTAAATTACTAAAGCACAAAATCTTTGAAAAAAACAAATTATCTAATCACAAAAATTGATCAATAACTTCCCCCTTTTCCATATATTATCCCGAATGTAATTAGTTTAGCGTAATGTCATTGTTCATAAGTGAACATGATGGGTGAACATGTCATTCTTCGAAACTCATTTAAGTCAAAACCAAGCCAAAAGCTCAACAAGTCAATTAGTTATTTCGTAAAAAAGATATCAAAAGCAATAAAACGTATTTAACCGACGTTTATGTAAATACACGCTCCAAACACATGATTAACTTAAAACAGTCATTGATTGGGACAAATCACTTTCCAACTAAAATCATACCGTTTATATTTCCAAAGGATCTCATAACACAATAATATGCATTTTCCATCCAAATACTCTAAAACGCATTTAACACCAAATAATTTTCATTTAAAAGATAATTCATCAAAAGAACTCACACTTACGATTTATTTATCAAAATGTCCAAAAACCCAAATGTAAACATTTTACATGATTTATAAAACCAAATATACCAAATATGCAAAACTCACCAAATAACCCACACATTTAGTAAATAGCAAGTAAAACATGTTAATACTATGAAATTGACGTTTTTGGCATGTACATAGTTTTCACAAAACAACTTGAACTCATCTTGACAGATTTAGGCTAAATCTACGTTTTACCGCCCCAATCTTAAGCTCCCTTTGGTGGAGACTCGAAATACACAAGTTAGACTCTTTCAACCTCTAGGAACCCAAATAATCAAGAGAACTTTAATCCTCATTGTTACCCTCGAAAGAGCTTCAATATACAAAATCGTAGTCTCTAGAATCGCTCAAGTCGGATGAAAAACGAGTGAGATATGATCAAATGAAGAAATAACCAGAAAATTGGGTTACTATGTATGCGGGGAAACTTTTGGGGAGATTTAAGTGGCACAAAAAGTCGCACAAGCCCTTTATAGGTCGCATGGTCCTTGCCAGGTCGGCCGCCCGCTCGTTCCTGGCCGTTTCCTCGATCGTATATGACCGTTTTTTACTGTTTCTGGACCATTTTCCAGAGCGTTTTCTCGGACGTTCACCGACCGTTTGTAGAAAATTTTGGGTGTTACAGTGGGGTTGTAGTAAAGGTGGAGGCAATGGTAGTGAGGATGGTTGTGGGGAGGGGTGAAGCTGACAGTGTTAATGACGATGTTGGAGGTAGGGGCGATGACGATAATGGTGGTGATACCAGAGGTGTTGGTGATGGTTGTAGTGGTGGATGGGTTGGTGATGACTGTTGTGGTGATGGTAAGGTAACAGTGTAACGACGGTGATGGCGGTGTTGGAGGCAACAATGACAATGGTAGTGGTGGCCACCGTGGTAGTGGCAATAGCAATAACGATGGTGCATCCATTGTGATAGAATGAAATAGAATGGAGTAAAAATAAGACCAATCCTTCTAATTAGTACAAATCAATCTCAATCTTTAATCTACTCTAATGAATATATAGTTTCATAATTATCTTGATTATTTACTTATTTAAAGCATTGATTATAATGAATGAACTTTGATCTTCTTTCATAAATATTCATATAATAATAAATAAACTTTTATCATTTCCATAAATATCTTAAGTGATTGATTTATGCTAATTAGATAACATGTATTTGAAATGTCATCATATTATAGATTCTCTTAACATATTAAGTTGTACTTTTTTAATTTCTAGTCACTGGTTTTAATATGTTATTCAAGTGTTTACGTTTAAGTTTGCGAGCTCTCCTTGTTCTAAAACCACAATAAATCTTAGCATTCAAAATAAAAACATGTTGGTACTTAGTTGATATATATACACATGAAATACTTGTGAATTCATTTGTGAAATGTCATGATATGTTGATGCAAAACCGAAACAAACACACACTCTTTACCTACCCTATGAGAGATTTAGTACCTTCCAAAATTGCAAAAATAAGAGGTTATGGGTCAAAAATTAAGTTGGCATGGTAAAAATTGCAAAATGTTGATAATAAACATAGTTGTTATTGTTTAAATAGAGGTGTAAAAATCAAAAAATGATCATCTTTATGCAATCATCTTGTTAATTGTTAATATAGAAATAAATAAAAAGCGAAAATCATGAAAAATCTTCAAAGCCAGTTTTCGCGCCGGGAGGGGGGGGGCAAAGGAAAGATTTTGGAGTCGCAAAGGCTTTAGGCACTTTAATACGTATGGCCCATCATAAGCTTTATGGCTTCCAGGTAGATCTTACCAGGATCGTAACTACTAATGAATCAAAAGTTATAGTTATTAGTTGGCCTTCTAGCTAGCTAAATTCGCTAAATCTTGGATTTACTTTTGAATCATATTACATGTTATTTCAGAATCTATTGAAATCAAATACCACATTTAGCCTCTCTTTTTTCTTTTTGCGAAAATCCAAAATTTTAGAGTCTTAAGAGAGCATGCATGGATGTATGTTTAAAGAACAAGAAATGAAACTTCGAGGAGTTAAAGCAAAAGGATAAGTACATAGCACTTAAATGTAAGTGAGCTTAAATGACCACTAAAGAGTACCTATCATAGTTAGATGGTCATGGATTAGGAGTTATGTTTAGTAGGGACCTAAATATGAAAATGGTCCAAGTAGGACCACGGCTTATTAGTTACGACGAAAGGGGAGAAAGCACTGTCGATCTGCAATGCAAAAAACTTATACCCGAAGAATGAGATACAAATTTTGATCAACACCAACGTCATCGGTATGAATTTCCGCTCAGATAAGATGGCGACATGGCTAGAGAACATTGTCATCCCCTTGTCACTTAGAAGTAGAGATACAAAGTTTTGAATATAATTTAGAGGGAGCGAGGATGAAATTGAATAGTGAATGCACTTGACTGACCGTCATCTATTTTCTTCAATAAGGACTTTGCTTTCACCAAGGTTGTGCATATATCATATTATTACCATATTTTCCTTTATTAGATTTATATGATTTTAGCTCTTTTCAGTGATGGCCTTTATCACATGTTATTGTTTTTATAGAATAGTAATGGATACTATATTTATAAATTTTTATACATTCCAGAAACAAGATGTAAATGTTGTCAGCACATCTATTTTGATACGTTACCCATAACCTTTGTTGCTATTATCACTTTTCTATGTTGAAAGTGTAGAATGCATCGTTAAACAAACAACGTCTTTTATATTGAAACCTAATTAATATCAGTAAAGACCGTAAGTGCATTAAATATAAAAGTGAATGTACACATGTGTCACTAAAATAAACTTTTTAGTTGTTGATTTAAGCTCAAAGCCAACTAAACTACCAATTAGAAAACTATCTTTGCACAAATAATATTACTTTAAAGTGATTTTGGACCTTAAAAGTGCATTAAATATAAAAGACAACTAAAAGTCAAAACTTCTTAATTACAACTTATTAACGCTCAAAAAGATTTCATACAAACTTAATAAAAAGTTGAAACTTTATAACATTGATATGCCAACTTAATGTCATCCTTTTTTGTTACTACCTGAAGTAGTTTACCGACACATCTTGGTCAATTCAATTGTATTATTTAGATGAATATTTTCATGAAATAAATTCAACCTTCGCATAATCCACACCTATCCAAACCAGCCAGTTGTAATTGTATTGCCTCAAGTGTGTTTCACCGACTTCACGCATTTGTTCGATTCACTTGTATTATTTACACAAATACATTAATGAAACAAAAGCAATCATCGGCATAATCGTAATTCACACCTATTCAGACCAACCAGTTTCATACCTATATATATATATATATATATATATAAACTAATGTGTCCGACATAATCAGGGGATACCAATGGACTATCCTAGTACCGACAATCAATCCATGCAATCACAAAGTAGAAATACACATGAACACAACATAGATTAAACGTTTAAAACCACTACATGTCACATATTGACAACAACATGACAACATTCTTTATTTTTTACATCTTATATTTAATTGTTTATACTAGCATTGCGTGCTTTGAAGTACATTCATTGTGGTCCAAGTTTTTTTCGGACAACCACAGAAGATATTTTGATGATATATCTCTTTGTAAACATAGATTAAAAATTCTTGTGTGTTTTTTATCCTACATTTCTCTTTGGAAGAAAGGACCAAATATGTTATGATACCCCTTTTTTCTCAAATTTTTATAGTGGATGTCATATTCATTACATTCATGCATATTTCGATAGAGATTGCAATAACACAAAAAAGATTGATGTGACCCTTTTTGTCTACAAAAATACAAGAAATTAAAATGGTTGTTTATCTGATGATTTTGTATCCGTTTGATTTGGTTATAATTTTTTTTATTTTATTAAGAAATTAAACCAATGTTTGGACAATACTATGATCCTTTTAGGATTTGTTCAGAAAAAGAAAAACACATTATTATAAAGAAACAAGAGAAAATGAAAATTATTAAAACTTTTTTTTGATGGAAATGGTTAATTACAGAAAATTGGAAAATTCGATGATGGTTTTCACGTTTTCAATAGAAGTTGTTGATTAAATGAAATGTAACTACAATACAATAGTGTGTATGTATATATTTGTGTGTGCGTGAAAGCTTTTTTGTAAATATATTGATAAGATAGATTGGTATCCAAATTGTATTAATGATTGTGATCCTCATTGTTGTAGTGTACATTGTTGGCTTTAATACCATGAAATAAAATAGAGAAAAAGACATTCAAGATAATAACCACTTGACCCGATTTTAAATGCGGTTCTTTTTTGGCTATACATACATTTTCACAAATAAACTGAATAGTACAGGATTATAAGAAAATGATACCAATAAATATATGGGTTAATGATAGAGTTAAAAAGAAGAGACGTATTCTGACTCGGCATGGCCTGGTCGCCCTACGTGACTGGCGCTTCAAAAGGCGAATGGTCATAAATGACCTCGAGAACCTAGGCCTATTAATCACGATTTTTCAAAGCATCCACGATTTAGAGGTAAAAAGCCCCTATTTTGAGCAGAAATGAAGTCCAAAAATGAAGAAGGGGTAGAATTAACCGGTGGCTCTCCTGCTTGCGGATTTTTCCCTGCCCTGATTCAGGAGCCTTCTTCTTTAGTATAGGATTATAAAAAAAGGGTCGGAACTCACCGATAGGAAAGGAGAGAAAAACAAAGCAATGCCAAGAGCTCCGTCAATCTGTTGTTCATCGATAGACGAAGCTCTCTCTTTATCCTCTCTTTTCCCATTTCAATTTCAATATGTATGTTCGTTTTCATTATAGGATAACAAGATGATTAGAAATCCTTTACTTATTTTTCAACCCTATCACTCTTTTGCTTCATCTTGGAGAAAATAATCATAGATATGCCGGTCATTAGAAGGAAGAACCACCATAAAAAGGTTCCTCGTGTATCATCTGAGCCGTTTTGGCTTGGCGTAATAAACCCACTACATACCACACCACCGGGCGGCTTGCCTAAATGCCCAGTCTTTCTCTGTTGTCAACTCGACATCTTTCCCTTAATAAGTCATCAAATTTGGTGCTTTTTGATCTCCAGTTGCTATGGGGAACAAAGGACGAAATACAATCGATTCCTACATTTAAAAACATAGTAGCCCCCTAGAACCTGGCAAAGTCATTATCATTATCAATGAATTCCCGAGCAATTCTTAACCAACATATGCGATTCATTCCCGTAAAGAGCATCTCTCTTTTGTCCCTCCTAATCAAACCCGCCAAAAAACAAAAATATAAATAGAAAAAGCTTTTATTGCCGGGAGAGTTGCGTCAATGAAATTGTAGCAGATTTTACTCAGTAGGTTGTCCTCCTTGTTTTATTAGCTATGATTAGTAAATAGTATATATAATAGTAATAGCTTTTAACCTAATGGGCGCAGGTTCAAGTCCTGCTATACCTAAACCTAACTTGCACTTTGATGGTTGTACATGCTAAAAATCCGGTACATTCCATTTTGTTTCCCATCCCAGTCTTTAGCATTTCTTCTTCTCTTAGCTAAAGGCTTATCTATATATACGGACTTGAAGAACTTGAGGGCATAGGATTCAATCCAGCCACAGGTTCTCCCTGTGGCTACCTTGTATCTCCCTCTTTCGAATATCCCCCCAGTGGGGGACTAGGTAGGCAGAGCCTAAGCCGTCAGACACGTATTAAATCGACGTTTGGCGGATTAGGATGGTGGTCTATTACCAACAGCTATCAAAGAAAAAAGTGCTAGTTGTAGCGTGCAAGCGCGCATTTGACTAAAAACATGGAAAGTCAAGGCTCTGGGCAACGAGAAGCTGAGGCAACCGAAAGGGAGGCGAGCGAAGTGAGGCCACTTTATAGTGCCTCTGCCAAAGAGTTTCATAGAGATAAACGGTTCAGGAAGCACAAATTGACTTACTCGGAGGGAAGGGAAATGAAAGACTTGTGCTTCCCTCTCAAAAGAAGGTTATTTTCAACTATAGAGAAAGAAAAAAATATAGATTGTAAGCTATCAGGCTGTTTGCCAGAGCTAAAACCAGCTCAAGGGAAGGGGTTGTTGAATAAGCAAAACAACCAATTGATGTCGTTATAGAAGAATTTCCACCTATGGATGAGAACTCGGAAATTTTTAAGTTGAATCAATACTTCTAATTGAATGAGTATGAATAAACAATCCATGGATGAAGATAGAAAAGTATAATTCTAATTTCTAATCGTAACTTAAATCTTCAATTTTTGAGAATTGGTAATAAGGTGGGTAAAACAGTGTGAGTCGACGAACATACAGCCAGCAAGGGGAAAATTTGCACGCATAAGCGTTGAAATGAATTGATCGGTAATTCGACCGACGACTCTAAGGAAATTTGCGCGGGTCTTCCATCTTATCATGGCTATCTAGTCATTGACCCATTTGCTTGCGAAGCATATCATCGCTTTGTGTTGTTCCCTTATGCATTGATGATTTACCGAGGAGCCGAGTGACGTGCCAGCGCTACTAATTGAGTGCCAGCACGTAGCTGTGATTTTTTGATCCAACGGCTATAAAATGTAGAGCTTCAACTAGTTTCAACCAATAGCGAAAAAAACATGGATTTTTATCTAACTTCATCTACTTTTTATTTGTATTCATATTCACCTTTAGTTACCTTGACGAACTTTTACATACATTCAATCACTTTCACATGTGTTAATTTGTCAAATTTTTAGGCAATGTAATATAAATATTTAAATAATGTAAATGAACATTTGTGAAATGAAATAAAGGTTTATGTTCTCACATTCTTATACCAAAAGATTCATCCTCATGATAACTCAACCATACATATAAGGGGTTCAAATGAGAAAATTATTAAAATAAGAAAACACGAAACCACAATACAAGAGGGTGTAATTAGAAACGTTAATGGTCACTACCAAAAAAACTTTCACCCACAAAAAAACACCCAGGGAAATTTCCCTGGGTGATTACCACGGATCACCCAGAAAATACTAATGGTTCCGATGAAATCCGATGTTTTCAAGAAAATACCAACGGATTGCCTAGGAATTTCTTGGGTAATTGGTCACTGATTTGATTTACCCACCAACAAATTAGACACCAACTTTTGTGATGATTTTGTGACGGATTGCCGTTTAGCGACAGATTTCCCAAGAAAATGTTCGTAGGTAAAAGCATTCCATTTTAGTAGTGGTTACTTGATTGTACAACTAGGTGTAATGATATAAATGTACATGGTTGCTATACTAAAGGCACAAGGTTTTACAAACTCATGTGCCATTAAATTTATGAACACAATTGGATATAAGTTAATCAAAATATGCAAGGTGCATAAAGTTTTAGATTCTTTGGAATTGGCTCCTTCCTTTATATAATTTATCTTTTTTATGAGTTTTCATCGTAATTATGAAAAGTTCTTTTATAATTTGTATTAAGGAAACAATAAAAAACATTAAGATATCAACTGACAAGAGTGGCTGAAATTTTTGAGGAAATTAAAACCACAAAATATGATAAACAAGGATAATGTAACATTAATTGCCAAAAAAACATAATATTATTGTTGATTTTTTAAATGACGATTATAATCTAACAATTGAAGTTAACTCGATATTCCCTTTGAGTAGATGTCATTCTAGTCTATTGCTCTTTCCTAGTGCATATTTTGCTCAAGAGGTTTGGTTCATAGGCATGGCATTTGTAATTCAATGGTATATCCTTGGATTGACAAGTTCAATACCATGTAAATGAGATAGATGCATATATGGCATGTCAAATGATACATGTTGGTTTTATGTAACACCCTTATTTTTATGAAGTACATCATAACTTATACTATGAACCATTGTAGCAGTATGAATAGCAAACATCTTAAGCAATAAACAACGGGAATGTCTTACAACCAATTGAACTAAAAACTACTTCCAAGACTTAAGACAACCTCTAAGTCTTGTACAACAAATCGTTATATGAATTAAGAGCATTCAAGAACGAAACAAACATGAAACATATCTAAAGTTAACTATGTCTAACAATCTTACACTTTTCTCCTTGCTCTTGTGATCAACTCTTGACTTTCTTGCCCCTAAAAATGCATGTTACTAGTCAGTTATTAAGCTCAGTGAGTACATGTTTTTTATACATACTTTGCATATAAAACATGTAAAATAGAACCACACTCCATGACCATGAAATAATTATGTTTTGAATCATGCTTACAAACTAAACATTTCATTGTTTGTTCAATATCTCATTCTCCTGCCACCTAAGCTCTTTATCATTTGACTTAGGAGGATCTTTACCCATTAAAATCGTTACGATCCTTGGGCAATGCCTCACGTTCCAACATTGCTTATAATTATTATTGGCTTCTCAATAGGTGAACCCATCAACGTAGAATACATCATTTCCATGAATAACCTTTAACCATGTGAATAATGTACATTTAGCATGCTAAAATGGTTAAAATAAGTAACAAATAGCATGCAAATCTCCTTTTAAAGTATTTAACATACGTAGTTTAAATCACTCCTTATTGAACATATTGTAACATACATAAACATGCATCTCATTTTAAAAGTCTCATGAAACTCATCTAAGTATGCGTTCTTTTAATTCTTCTTTTTGCAACACAATCTACATAACATAGTGACTAGGTCAAGGGTTAACCTCTAATTTACATGTGACATAAGCATGCAAACACAAACCATAAGTTCACATGACCATGCCACTAACCCATGAAGCATAACAGTCGTGCCAATTCTTTAACATTTCTCACTGGGGGATCTTTGGACAGCCGTTCAAAAAGTAAAGGTACAGAATTATGCGAAGAAGGTGGCGGAGGTGATCGGTATGACTTATTTTTGGGTCATGTGGCTGCAAAGGAATGAGAAACTGCATAAGAGGAGGTCGATGAGTATAAAAGAGATGGCCAACTTCATTCAATTTCAGGTTTTTTATTGATTAAAAGTAGGATCTAAATTTGGTAAGTTGCTTAGTTGGGAGGAGTGAATTATTTCCCCGTTGTTTTCGTTCTGTAACTGTACTATTCTAGCTTCTCGCTAGTGGTCAATAAATATTGTCTTTTTGTTGTCCAAAAAATATCCTTCACATTTCTCACATGGTTGTGCTTAGGGGTGCTCAAAATACCGACCAACCCGACGAACCCGGCCAACCCAACCCGAAAAAACCAAAAAAATTCAAACCGAGGTAACTCGATGCATGATTGATACAAAAATACGTCAAACCGCATCTATTGGGTTGGAAACGGGTTGAGATAATTTGAACCCAACCCAACCCGATGAACCCGATGCCTTTATATATTACGGATTTATTACGATTATTATGTCTTTGATTAATATATGTACGTTAAACCAACCCGTAGTTAGGTATATTCAAAATTATATTACAATTTCAACGGTAATTTACTTTCTTATTTGCATGAATTTTCAATTTTTTTAAGAATTTGTTGGACTTTTTTATATGTTCTCATTTTAATTTTATTTCGTTTATACAAAACGCGTAGTAAGATCGTGAAATGATGTACCAAAGTTTCAACCCGATCAAGCCGACCAACCCGGCCAACCCGCACGGCTTGGGTTGGGTTGGGTTGTAGTTTTGTTTGGGTTGGGTTGGGTTGGGTTGGGTTGAGATTTTTTCAAACCGCAAACATTGGGTTGGGTTGCTCAAGTGCCTTCAACCCGGCCAACCCAACCCGTGAGCACCCCTAGTTGTGCTAGTCATCCATGCAGGCTTGCAAAATCACAAGCAGTTCATCCATGATTGTTCAAACGAAGTCATTTTTTGGGTTTCAAAAATCATTTTATCGAAACCATTAGTATTTATTGGGTGTCGGTAATCACCCACATAAATTTTTCTGGATGATTTTTGTGGGTAAAAGTTATTTTTTTGACGACAATGATTTTATAAAGAACTAGTAAGATGCTAGAAAAGAATACACAACAGAAGGGTGAAAGTCAGTCTAATGCAACTAAAAACCACATTTTCTTATATTCAACTCTATGACGTACTACAATCACATATAATTTAGAAGTATAGATATTAAACATAATATAATATGAATCTAATAATTATTATTGTAACACAAAAACTGTACACATGAAGCATAGCCTTGATATTGATATAAGATTGATCTATCTACCCCATAAAGAGATCTCATATTGTAAATGAAATTTCAAGGGACCCTTAAATTGATGGGTCATGAAATTCCAAATTCACAAAAGCTTTTGCTTATTGGATTGATTATAAACTTGTTATATATTTGCTCGACCCACTTGATGTACACCTTTCATGTTTTTTATTGTTATTATATTAAATTATTAGGTATTTTCTATGATTCCAATTCAAGGTATATATAAAATATATATTTTTCAGAAAAATTATAACAATCGATGATTCTATATATTAGTCTATTAATTTGTCGTTGGATTTTACCACAAAAAAGTCCTCTTTCTATTATGAATTTCAGTGACAATTGAATCTCTCTACTATTCATAGACTTTGATTATTTGTTTTGGTGATATGCAAATACATGATATTTAGTCTAGAATTATCTAGTACATATGATGTCGATATTCAGTTAGGTTACGTTTCCAAATCAAAATTATTGTCTTTTGATGAAAAAAAGAGAAAATGTTTCTCGTTATGGTTGATGAACTCGATATATCATTACTAAAATGGAAGACTTTCACCTATGGACATTTACTTGTGAAATCCGTCGCTAAAAGGTGATCCGTCACAAAACCGTCACAAAAGTTCGTTGCTAAATTGTTGGTGGGTAAATTAAATCAGTGACAGGTTACCCAGGAAATACCTGGGTAATCCATCGGTATTTTGTTGAAAACACTGGCTTTCGTCGGAACCATTAGTATTTCCTGGCTAATCACCCACAGAAATTTCCCTGGGTATTTTTTTATGGGTAAAAGTCATTTGTTTTGTAGTGTATACACAAGTAATATCTTCAATCAAGAAACATCTAAGTAGATCGACATCATCTATTTTGGACGGTTTTCTTATCAAAATAATCTTGTTAATTATATGTTATATCATCTATCAAAAATATATAGGGAGGTTCAAATAATAATAGTAACTAAATAAGAGAACATCAAAACGGTAAAATCACGTACAAAATTACATGTGATTTTACACTAATGGTCAATGTAAATGTGTGCGTGTGACGTGGCCCACGGCCTAAGTCTTGTAAATATGTTATTTTAGATGTGATTTTTGTGTAAAATCACATGTGATTCGATATTTTCTTATTCTCTTATTTGATTATTGTTATCGTATGAATCTCTCTCTAATATATAATTATAATTATAGATTACATCCGAAAGATTTGCTATAAAAGCAAGAGATTACCCTTTGTCTCCTATATGCCAATATACATTCAAATTGATGATTAAGACATATTTAACTATAATTAAAAGGACAAGACGAAGAACCTGTCATGTTACTTATTACTAAAATAATCATTTATGCATGCATACCTAATTAAAAACAAGTGAAGAATTGTTAGTTATTGTATAAATTAAAATTTATCAATAATCATTTAAATTTTGCATATAATATATTAAAGTATGATTTATAACATGTATATAAAGTTATCATAGCTGACAATATATAATTTTGTATTATGTTCTTTTTTGTTTTACAAAAATATAATAAATAAAGAAGGATTAGTTATAATTAATTAACTTTGCTTTAGCATTAAGATCTTGTCATGTTCTTGTTTGCATTTTCGTATGTGTCTTCAAGCAAGTAGTAGGCATGTATATAACTTTTATATCCTTTTTAAGACAAAGTAGAAAAGAATTGTGATGGAAAAATGTCAAATTTGGGTCATAATATTTCTATATATATATATGTGTAGTATTTTTTTTGGTTATACTATATATATGTAGTATTAGATCTGGATAAACTAGTTTAATTTGGCCAAACTAAAGTTATGAATGATAATAATTTCACTAATTAATTAGTCTCAATAATAGTTTTTATTACGGTTTAAGATCACACGATAAGGATATTTAATATGAAAATGATATTTCTGTCTATATATCTATTGATTTAATTTACCTTTTCAGATATTACTACTTTTTTTTAATCATCGCTCTAAATCTCTAGATTTATCTATATTAATTTTCAGAAGTTATACTTTAAATATTGATCTTCCAAATCTTTTTTTAATATGATTAAAAATAGTGTTTCCGCCCCAAAATAAGTTTTCATAACAAAAATTGCACATTGTTTTAGATAATTGCAATTATTAGACTTTCATTGAAATAACTAAGAGTTTTAATTACTCTTAATTTATAATTATAGAAGTAAAATAAAATTGTGAACACTTATTTTAAAACGAAATAGATAATTTTTACGACGACTATTACTTAGGGCAATGGAAACTAATTGATTTGTACGCACTAAACTATATTTTTTTAGAACGATATTATATTCGAAAAGAAAAGCTAGCAAGGAGCTAGGACAAATAAATCTTCTCCCTTCTTTTTATTTACTCCATCTCACCAGCTAGATTTACCTAATTAGTTTTCAAATATTTTTATTATTATTACTTCGTCTCTCTAGAACTCAAAGCAATTATCTTAAGATTAGATAAACAGGTATTTTATGGGTCATCCGTTGGTTTTTTTTTTCAAAACATCGGATTCTTCAGGATCCATTGATATTTTCTGAGTACGGAAATTTCCATGTGTGGTTTTTGTGGAGAAAAGTCAAAAAAATTACGGTGGAGGTCTTTGGATTTGGAAATTATTTGATAAATCTCGAGAGATTTAGATAATTATTAAGAAAAAGATAGAACAAGATTTGGTTTAGGGTTCAATTTAAATATTGAAACTGATTTGATTTTATAAATGATTTCTTCGACATCTAAAAAAAATAATACAGGTTGAAAACTAGACAACGAAATCTAATTAATCAATAATTAACGTAACAAAATTTGATTTGTTTCTCTTCATATATATTTAGTAAAATGAATAGCAATCATATATATATAGAGTAAAGTTTAAATAAGAATTCAAATTTGGTTGTGAGCATTAGAACAAAGGAGGGCGTGTCACGTGTCTCATTCAGTTTGAATAATGAATGACATTCAGAATGAATAACGAAGGTGAAGTTCATACATTATTCAGACTGAATAACACTATACACAGTCTGAATATTTCATTATTCCATCTAAATATGATACATGTCGCGCTCTCCTTTATCCTCATGTTCACAACCAAATTTGAGTTCTCATTTGAACTCGCCCCTATATATATATATATATATATATATATATAGAGAGAGAGAGAGAGAGAGAGGGGGGGGGGGGGGGGCGGGGAGGGAGGGAGATTCAAGGGAAAACCTCAACAACAAAAAAACTGAATAACATCCTGAAAGCCCTCCATCTGGACAGTATGCATTTGTACATAGACACTATGCACAAATGCATACAAGCCTTTTTTTTCTATGCACAAGTGCATATACACGAATGCATGTTGCAAAGTTTGTTTGAATTGTCGGGTTTGCAATTAAAACCTTTTATTTATATATATATATATATATATATATATATAATTTTCTAACGAATAGTGAACAGAAAATTTATTGGAAATGGTATTTGTGGATTTTTATAAGCTCTTTGTTATTAGTAATAATATTTTCTAAAATTGAAATAACAAAAAGAATTACAAAAGTAATACGTATAACTTGAATCTGTATAATCTATCCATGAACAGAATGAAGCTTGATTAGACTAAATGGAGGTCAGTGGTGATGAACCGACACATATAATGGTCAAGTAACGAGTTTTATATATTAAATTATTTATCAAAACATTAAACTTTTTTACATTGATTTTAAAACATGTTTGTTGACTTGTTATATATTAAATTTAGTTTAGTTAATCGTGACAAAAAATCGAAAGTTACGTTTATCAAAACGCGTCGAGCTGGAACCATTTGGCAAACCTACTAACAAAAATAACGTTGTCTATGAACTTATTGAAAATAGACAACGTTTAAAACATATATTCATCGCTGTTGATCGATGACCAATAAAATTGAGACAACGATTGTGTAAAGATACACGACATATTCTTTTTTTGGCATTATTTTCATGCTGAGAGTGAATTTTTTTCGGATAAATATAATCAAAACTAACAAAAACGAAAAATCAATAACCAAATCAAACATTATTTTTAATATTAAACAGAAAGTTAAAAGAGATTGTGTATATCTCTCTATATAGATAATTAGATGTATATATAACGTCCTATATATATGGAAGATTATCTCTAACTCTAAGATATACACAATATTTGCCTAATTATAGAAGGATAAAAACAATCTCTATTTATATATAGAGAGACATACACAATCTTTATTAAAAAATACTACACATTCTAAATTAAAATATAGAAAATAATAATTATCAAATTGTGATAATTAAAGTTGACAAGATCTTGTCTTTAATACGACTTTCTAATTCTTGTAAATTCATTTACACAAAAGAAAAAAACAAAAACGTCTGCCAAATTATACAACTTCATTAGAGTTGCTCAAACTCTTTTTTCTTTTTGGCCAATTATTGTGGTCATGAAAATAACACCTAGAAAAATTTGGAGTAATCTTGAGGAGACTTAAACTGACGACTGAATTACCAAAAATATCAGCCTTATAGCAGTCGAATATATCGTGTCACCCGAAACCGTGCATATGGTGATAAATTTACCAAAGAATTGAATACGGCTCTTCTGGCTCAAGCCGAAAGCTAATATCGGCTTCAGCCATCGGCTGCCATGACAAATTAGGGTAATAGTTGAAATCATCGCTTGTCCAATGGGTGTTATCGAGCGAAAGATCCGGCAAGTGAAAGAATGTATCATCATCGTCTTCTGTAGATGTGGATGCCATTGATGATAAAGTGTTTGATGAATTAGAGTTAGAAATTGTTTCTTGGCTTGGTGGTCCGGCTCCTCCATCTCCGCCACACGAGGCGGCAGCCTTAGCGGCGGCTTCTTGGATGTCTTTGGGTGATGTGGTGGCAGGCTGCGGTAGTAGATGAACCAATTCGGGGAAATTGAGGTGAGCGGACCGGCCTTTTATCGCTATTGCCGCCACATCATGTGCTCGAGCCGCCATCTCAGCCGTTGAGAATGTCCCGAGCCATATCCTTGATTTCTTCCTCGGCTCACGAATTTCAGAAACCCATTTTCCCCAACTCCTCATTCGTACACCTCGGTACGTAGGGTAATGTCCACCACCACCACCACCATCGTCACCGCCACAACGGCTGCCATTTTCATGCCGCTTCTTTTGCTCATTGCCACTTTTTCTTTCTTTAGATCTCTTTGAATGTTTTGAAGCGGTGGCGGTGGCAGTGGCGGTGACGGCGGAGATGATGGTGGGGGAAGAGGAGAATACATGGACTTGAGCTACATCTTCCATGATGGTTCTACTATATACTAGAAATGGTAAATGGTGGATTAATTAAAGGAACATGAATGCAAAGAAAATGGATGGGTTTATATTTGATTCTTGCATAAAATGATAAATATATTTAGGTTTAAATAATTAAAGAAAAGACAAAAGACAAAAAGAAAAGGCTTACATATATCATGGGACCCTTCACAGAAGTTTGAAAGGCTTAGATATATGGCATCTTATTCTTTTCATCATGGGGAATGGGGTCATGGTAAAAAAAATTGTCTACAAATAAATATATGTATAATATATATAGGGGTTTAATTTTTTGAGAACCCACTTTTTTATGGAAATCGTGAAAACTCCTACCTTAAAGGTTTGTTTCGCATATTTTTTTCCATCTAAATATAGTATTGAATGTATTGACTATTTGTTTCTAAATGTGTTTGTCTCACGTGTGTTCGGTTCATAATGTGAAACTTTTTTGCGTGTATTTTTTGTTTCACAAACACATTAAAAATATTCACATTGTGTACCGAGCACATGTGAGACAAACACATTGTGAACCAAATATATGTTAACTAATATTCTAAATCCTAGTCTTAGATGAAAAAAAATCACATGAAACAACACATGATGCACAAGTTGTCATGGTTATCACAATTTCATGAGTTCTCAAAAGAAAGCCCCCTCAAATGCGAAATCAAATTTGGTTGTGAACGTAAGGACAAAGGAGAGCGCGACACGTGTCTCATTTAGTCTGAATATATTCAGACTGAATGTTATGTTATTCACTCTGAATGTGTGTTATTCATGTTGAATAATGTATGAACTTCACCTTCGTTATTCATATTGAATGCTCTTCATTATTCAGACTGAATGGGATACGTGTCGGGCTCTCCTTAATTTGTCCTCATGTTCGCAACCAAATTTGAGTACGCATTTGAACTTTTCTATATATATAGAAGAGAGAGAGAGAGGGACTTGGGATCACGTGAGACCAGTCTGTTTCCGTGAGACCCGTGAGACCACCTTTTTACACTTGAAATTTCAAAGCAAAAACATTGTGAAGTTAAAAAAAATATGAACCTTCACAGTGTTTTTGCTATGAAGGTAACATTCATAGTGTTTTTGCTGTGAAAGTTCATATTTTTTTTACCTTTACAGTGTTTTTGCAGTGAAGTTTCAAGGGTAAAAAGGTGCTCTCTCTCTCTCTCTCTATATATATATATAAGGGACTGGGTCATGTGAAACTAGATTGTTTTCGTGAGACCTATGAGACCATTTTTTTACATTTGAAATTTCACAACAAAACACTGTGAAAATAACTTTCACGGTGTTTTTGCTATGAAAGTTCGGATTTCTTTTACTTTCACAATGTTTTGCTGCAAACATTCAATACAATGTGGTCTCACGAAAACAAAATTTTGGTCTCACATAAACCTAATCCTATATAGGGGTGGTTTCAAATACAGACCATATAATTCTAAGAAATCATTATAATAAGAAACAATTGAGATATTTATGAACAATTATCATGATTCATTAATTGAGTTATATATATATATATATAGATATGAAAGATGATAAAGTTATTTATTATGATCATAGCTTTAGATTATGAAACAAAATAAACTCATATATTTATTATGCTCAGTGAGAAGAGAAATTATGGCGAGAAACGTAAGAACAAACCTTCACCCTTAGATTAATCTTAATTGAATGTCAACACTAATTAGGTGCATCGAGATACGACGGAACAATTCTCTTCTAAAACGCAATCTATGGGTAGCATGAGATTAAAAGTGATCAAGTGTTCAAATTTCTTTTTACATTTCTCACTTTGACTTTTCTTCTTACACAATCATTCGTCATATTTATATATATGAACTTAAATATAAACCGTGTAATTGTTTCCTAATATAATAAATTGTTTTTTCTAGATCCACCCAAGTTGAGTTATTCCGTCTGACACTTTCTTATCCATCTTTTTAAAATAATTAATATGCTAAGTATAATTACAAAATCTATATATTATAATAATTATTTATTTTTAAAAATGTAATTTAAGAAAATCACCACAAAAATCACTCAAAGATATTTTCGACGGTGATTACCTAGCCAGAAAGTAAAAGTAATTCGGTAGAATCCGATGTTTTCGAAAAAATATCAATGGATCACCTAAAAAATATATGGATAATCTGTTATTAATTTGATTGTCATGAACTTTTGTGACGATTTTATGACGAGTCCATCACAGGTTTTTCAAGAAAAAGTCCAAGATCAAAATTCTCTTATTTATGAAAGTAAACACTTGTGTATCCTTTTATCAACGTTCTTTGACCTATATTTAATTAGCTACTTTTTTATTTGGCATGTTATCAATAAAATGTAATATAATTAGTTCTTTGACCTATATTTAATTAGCTACTTTTTTATTTGGCATGTTATCAATAAAATGTAATATAATTCAACTAATTTTCAATTTATTAATGGTTGAAATTACCTCTCTAGAAAAGAAAATAATAATTGGTTTTTGGATGGTCCATTTTGTCCCCTAAACAATAAAATAATTTCAATTTTACTTTACCTTAATTAAAAAAAATCAATGCTTTTTTTGTGAAAATTTCACTAAATTGCACAAATCTTGTCTTTAATTATTTTTGTGTTGGATTAAAATCTCCATTTAATGTACCAATTTTCTTTAAATGATCAATTAATTAACGATTTTAATCCATCGTTATACATAATGAACAAATAAGCATTATGTTCTACTCTTTTTCTCATAACATTTTCCAAATTTACTTGTTCTTCTGTTAATAATTTCTAATTACAATAGATGTTAAACTAATTACAATAGATAGTTTTAACATCTTAGATTATTAAACCGTATTTTGAGTGTTCCTTTATTAGTTGAAAACTCTTATAAAACCATATTGGTAATGAAGGTTAACTCTAAAAAACCAACCTGTACAGTCCTTGTTGCAACCCACCTTGGTCGCTAGTACAATAATGGTGGTTTTCATCATGATTTACATTGAATATAAAATCAACTTATACGTCAATTAATTAACATTTAATCAAGACTGCCTAATTGATTTATTATGCTATTTTGTTGCTTATTGCTTGAAATTATACAAAATTTATATTCCTAAATAATTTTACACACACACACACTATATATATATATCCATTTTTGTGTTCTTATATATTTTTTTATTTATGTCGTCCTTTTATATTTAATATCAATATTGTGTATCACGTTTTCTAAAAAAATTCTAATATAAAGTTACGTCATTGTTTATAAGTCATTGTTATATAAAGTTTTCATGATAACGAAGTTGGCCCAAAAGTTTTTGATTCCTTTGAAAAAATGGTATCTTCGAGAAACCCTTTTATTTATAAGCATTAAAAAAAATAACATATGATATAATACCATAAGTTTGATAATCTTGTCTCAAAATAAGATTACGATACTTGTAAAATTATGATCTGAAACTTATTGGCAAATCAAAATTTGTTGTTCGTTTTCTTCTAAGAAACTATTTAAAATTATTAAAATCAACGTGTGTTTATGGGATTGAAATTTTCTGTCATCCAAAGTTATATATCAAGTAAATATAAAAAAAAAGTTTGTCGACGGGAAAATAGCTCAAAAATTCAAAAATAGGAGGCCAATGGATTTAGCATTGGTGGTGGCAACACTACTAGGTTGTCGAGATTCTATCATGGATGTCGTTCAACACAAGCTCTAGGTATTCTGGCAAGATTCAGTTAACGAATAGAAGAAACAGACTTTTTCAATGAAATAATTGTTGTCGTAATATGTTCACATCTCTAGGAAGAAAATATCAGTTTTTTTTTAAATTTGAGATTGTTCTGAACACTTGTACTTAGGAAGTGATAAAGTATTAGGAACATTTTATCTATATCCTTTAAAACTTTTTATATTACGTATATATCATTGTAAAGTTTAAAACTACGTACGTAATATAAGAAGTTTTAAAAGATATAGATGAAATTTTCCTGAAAAAATTTAATCGTCATACAAACCTCCATCAAATCCAAATCTTGATTTAACCATCCCCAATGTTTTGAGTTCATTTTATGGTTTTTTATATTTTTTATAATTCCCTTTTTTTATAGAAGTGGAAATTAAAAATACAAACATGTCTTGTAAAATAGAATTGTCTACGGATTTTTAGGCATTTTCTATGGATTTATCCGTAAAACAAGCTATTTTTATTTTTATTTTATTTTATTTTTCTAGCAAATATCACTAATAAAATAATATATATATATATATATATATATATATATATATCAACTTGGAGGGATTTTCTTTTTCCGTTTTTAAATATTTTTATAATTAATTTGGTTTTTTGAAAACATTTTATAGAGACAAGAGACTTTTTCCAACAACTATCTAAAAATTCCTTAGATACCAAGTACTCTTGTTAGTTTTAAACGCAAAAGTGTCATTGATTATTTTATAAGAATGATTATAAGTTTTTGTAATTGAGGTGTTCAGGATAATTTGTGTGATCTCGATTAATTACAGGAGACCTTGAAGATGGTAGTCAGAAAAAATTCCAATCATTCTAAAAAGACTAGAACTGACAATCTATAAATAGAAGGCTTGGTGTTTAATCTTCGTTTGTCAACTGAGCTCACCTTTAACTCAATTTTATTGTAACTATCAACCCTCAAATACTTGGGTTGTGGCACACTGGTTAAAGGCTCACGGAGATATAGTGGAAAATCGTATCTACCCTAGATTTGAATCCAACCTTTGTCAAAGCTCTTGTGATTATAGAGGTTCACCTGCGGTGACTTCATGCCATTTATGGTTGACCGGAGGATTATTCGATGGGCATAAACTGGCCTGAAACACCATGGTTAGCCATAAAAAAATCAACCCGGCCTCAAACACTTTAACTGCTTGTCAAATCAAATGCTTACATTTTTAAACAGCTAGTCGGTGTATACGTTATTCCATTGTAAAAGTTTCATTGGATTTATTTTATTTTGTCATATATATAGGATGGACCCATTTTTATCTTATATAAAAAAGAAAACAAGCATACCTAACATCAAATTATCGGTCGGACCTTTAGTCTACCAAAAAAAACTGTAAAAAAAATTAAAATCAACAATTGACGAACTTTGAGATCATCTTTTAATTTCTTACTAGTAGAAATGTTTGATGTTCTTACTACATGCAAACTTTCGTAGTTTTATGAATTTAAAATATTATTTTTCGGAATACATATCATGAAAATTGTCAACAAAGACTTATATCAAGTCAAAAAATATCAAATATCATATTTGAATTAAAATATCAAAATTTGATTACAACTGACGAGAAAAATAATAATAGATGTAATTTCAGAAACTAAATTCTTGCAACATATTTTTTAAAGTTTGTGTGGGCATGACCTGGATATCCGCAATTTCTAGATCTAACATATCAAACTTGATTAAAATCAGGTTACATAGTCGGACTCTGGATATATAATATGTTCAACATCCGTACGCTCGCAAGTATGCAGATCCGAATGTTGGTAGCTTTCCGAAACTGGTTTTTCTTATAGTATAAATAAGAGGAATTTTCCAGCAGTTCCAAGAACATTTGCCACCCAGTTCTCGCTATCTTATTCTTTTGATATGACTCTCATAATAATTTTTAGAGTTTTTTAAATACACAAAATACTCATGTAATTAATTCAAATCACTTGTGTTCTTCATTGATGTTTATATCATTATAAGTTACTTATATTGATTGTATGTATAATTCATTCACATTTTGTACCCTTACATTATATAACAGTTTTGTTCTACCCTAAAGAAAACAATATTTGATCTACATGTCTCGAGGCTGCCATGGAAAACGTGAAGTTAAGATGGTAAACCGTTCTATGTCGACGGTATTTGTTTATTTCTACCCCAAACTTTTATATTTATGGATTTGTGTTTGTATGTGTGAAAAAAAATTGATAACCGTTAATTTTCATTGTATCAAGAATTCCCTCTCTCCACAAAAGGTTGTCGTAGCAGGTACGTTATCAATAATTATAAGATATTTGGGACATTTATTTGGATTCATAGGTCTTTTAATTTTGTCTTATCATAAAAAAAATCAGATATTTAATTGCTCTGGATTTGAACTGTAACTATGAAGATCTATTATTTGCAATTTTAACGTCTCTCTCTCTCTCTCTCTCTCTCTCTATATATATATATATATATATATATATATATATATATATATATCTGTATGTATGTGTGTATGTAACAATGCAATATTCATCATTTTGCACCTTGGATGTTGTTCTCCCTCACACTTTTAATTTTTCTTATTGTTGCTACCAACTAGTTTCTTATAAATCTAAAACTGGACGAAATTATGGTTTTACGCATTTAAAAAATAGCTGGATTTCAAAAAACATATACAAATTAATAAATAAGCGTGTCATTATTTTAATATATTAGAAAGTTGTCCACTGTGCACAGTTATTGTAAACCCCCAACGAGGATACCGTTTCTCAGCCATTTCTTATCTATACATGACGTTAACATCCTTTATTATGTTTTTACCGTATATATCTACAAACTCAGATAAAAACTATTGCCCTACTCTTATGGCAATACTTGTATGATATATTTACACAACTACAACCATTGTATGATGTGATCATAATTCTACTTAACTAAAGCATATGCATATATCATATCAATGACATCATTTTAACATAGTTTAAAAATAACAAATACAACTTATAAAAATTCACCTTTACCTTGTTAAGATTATTTTACTCTACTGAATTCACATTCTAAAGTTGATTGGTCAAATTTTCCTTTGTTATATCCTACTACCTAAAAGTAATAAAGTTTCAAAAATAGGGTATAAATTGTAGCTCCATGAACTTGGTTTAAACCAAAATGACATAATTTTCTCAAATAAGGGCTAAAAACAGAAATATTGGGGAAATCTTAACGATTTACTGGCTCAATTGTAATATTAAGCAACACGAATCAAATCCCTAAAATCGAATTCTTGAAGAAAAAATATGTTGAAAAGATGAAGGTTAAAAGGGATTTGAACCCAAGCTTTGTTCACCTGATGGTCATAAAACCGTAACAGTTAAAGATGTTATGAAAGATAGCACAAACTTTTTTCTACAGTTATCTTTCTTTGAATTTCAAGAATCAATCAAGGGGTCTTTCGCTAGGGACAAGTCCGTATTGTTGTTTTCATACGTATTTACGCTAGAATCCACTCCCCCCCCCCCCCCAACCCTTGTCGACAATCTAACGACCTGTGCAGTATCCCCAAATTCAATTTATGAAATTTTCAACAGCTTGGCGAAACTTATCTCTAAATTTTCCTGTATTGACACTTTCACCCCTGAACCGAGAAGTCATTTGTTACTATGTTTGTTTTTCCCATGGATATTACGTTTACAATGGTCAGAAACAAGGATGCAACACTCGCCTTCGGTAGCTAATGCCACCATGCAGGTCCGTTCCTGACATTGTAAAATCAGGGTCCTCGATAGTACGAAAACAAATTCAATAAATGTTTTTCTTTAATAAAAAAAATTAAATACAAGAAATGCTAACATATTGAGGAAAGAAATCATTTTTTTATCATAGATAATAGTGTGTTTAAATTACGTACTTTTTATTAGGTAATTAGTAACCAAAAGTATAGAAACTATAGTTGATAAGTTTTTATAAGAAGTAAGAATTTTTTTTATTTCATAACAAGAAATATGTATTATTTTGATACAAAAAAGAGGACTCGTATAGAGAAAGTAATCGTGAGAATCAGTGAGATCTCGATAATATAGAAGATTATGAAATGAGGATCAATAAGAACATGGAAGAAAAAAATGATTCGTTGAGATCAACTAAGAATGAATAATGAATGAGACACATAACTTGCAGGTTGTATGAATGATTGTGTGTGCACTTAAATGAATATTGTAATGTGTAGTGGAATCTCAATGAAAGATGTAAAATTCAAACAATTGATGAAAATATTTGGATTTCCTTTTTCTTCTTTTTTGCCCAGCTAAAATAAAATGTTAGGATTAAAAGTTTATGAAACATGACATATATAAGAGACGTTTACTAAATACATTTAATAGGAAAAAATTATGGATTAATCACAAAACCATGAAAGACGTCATAAATCATAAGAACAATAGATTGATCGTCAAACAATAGTACATCATTTTTTTAAGATGCAAAAATAGACAGCAATAGTCAACAAAAGTAATTAAAACAACATAAACCAAATAACAATATTCAACGAAATCATAAATATATAAATATATTAAACCAAAATATATAACAATTGCAAGCAAATGAGCTTTATGTTGAATTGTTGAAACGAGAAAACAGACATGCATATAAAGATAAGAATAGCGGATAGCATTGTACTTGGTAGGACATAAAAAAATTAGAGATACAATAAACAATTACTAATTAATTTTTTTATTTCATAATTCAATGTAATTAGTTAATATATATTGGACCCTTCTTATTTTCTAAAAAAAGGTTGCCTCTTATTCTATGATACAATGATTTAGGTTTCTTTAATTTATTAAAAAATTAGACTACTACTATATATATAGAAAAAAAAATTGTACTCTAATATTTTTGGGACCCCTCACTCCAAGAAGGTTAAGCTTGACCACTAACCCAGATACTGATAGACCAATGATGCTTTAGTATCAGTTTATGAGGTCATTTATCAAACACTTACTTAAGAGTCACCACTCTCGCTTATCTTATCAGGTAAACCATCAAAATCAATTGCCGGTAAGCATCTCTTACTCATTATGCACCAACCAAGTAACAATTTTCTCCCCCTACTTACCCAGTAAAATTTTGAGTCCTTGTTATGACTTATCAGATAAGATTCTCAGTCTTTGTCACACTTACCCGGTAAGAGGTTAGTGACACCCAGTAAGCCCTAAATCTTATATTCGCAAGTTTCCACCGACACTCGGTCTGAATGTAAATGTAGTATTCATTCGAAAAGAAAGCATTAGAAAGATGTGAAGAACTAAAAACGCAAGCAAAAAAAATTAAATTTCATAAGCGTCGAAATATATCATAAAAATCAACAAACAAAAACCGAGCCAAAGCTCAAAAATCTCAGAAAAAAACCGCATGATAAAAACTAAGAATCATCGAAATCTTAACAAATATCATTAAGAACCCACAAATCTCTACTACCCTTTTTTTTATAAAATAAAATAAAATAAAAATAAAAACCACAAGATTTATGGGAATCGAAACCTCTTACTTACTGCTGATTACAACCGACACGTTGCATTCCGGGTTCATCATCATCATCTTCATCGTATGCTTCCTGTTGTCTCTGATACTCTTTCCTCCTCATTTCTTCTTCCATATTCACATCGTGTAAAATGGTTTCTTCACAATCATCCACCGCCATTTCGGATGACGAACTCGTGGTGCTTGAACTTGCACCTGGGGGTAAAATGGTCTCGAGAATCTTGCATTTCTCGGGGGTTAGAACTCCGGTTTCGGGAAATGTAACGTTGAAGTGAATTACGAGTTTGCCCTTCATGAATGGTCGTTGGTATTGTGGCATTCCTTCATCGTTGATTCCTTTGTATTGATCTGTATGTATATATATATATATATATGGGAAGAGAATGAGAAAAACAAAAGTATAGTTGCAAACCAATCAATAATTATTAATCTTTTGGAGTCGAATTTGTAGGTAAATCCGAATCCTTTTATTGTTTGACCTTAAAAGTCGAATAATTTTAAGAAAACTAAGAGATAAATAATGAAATTTAAGAAGAGGGTTTAGCCTAACAAGACCGAGTGCGAAAAATTAGGTGGAACAAAAATTATGGACGGGACAAGATTGGGAAATTACTAAACTACCCCTGTCAGATTAAAACCCTAAAACCTTTCTTTCATCCATCTACCTAAAGAAAGAAGAGACGAGGCAAGATTGGTAAATTACTAAACTACCCCTCTCAAATTAAAACACTAAAACCTTCTTTCATCCACCTACCTAAAGATAGAGAAAGTGACGAGGCAAGATTGGTAAATTACTAAACTACCCCTGTCAAATTAAAACACTAAAACCTTCTTTCATCCATCTACCTAAAGAAAGAGAAAGAAGTGACGAGGCAAGATTGGTAAATTACTAAACTACCCCTGTCAAATTAAAACCCTAAAACCTTCTTTCATCCATCTACCTAAAGAAAGAAGAGGGTCTATGATTTTCTTGTACCATTTTAAGATGATTTATAATAGAAATCAGAATATCACTATAAGACCGCAAAAGTTAAAACTGTTTCGAAAAACAGGATGATGGAATTCAAGAAAAAGGGTCTTAGATATTCCTGCACCATGTTTGATTTGCTAAAAGGAAACCAGAATCTCGTAACTATTTGGCAACAAAAATCAAAAAGCCGTTGCTTAAAACATAGAAATAACGAAATTCAAGAAAAAAAAAGGCCCTTTGATTTTCTTGCACTATGTTTGATTTGCAAAAGAAACCAGAATTTCGTAACTATTTGGCAACATAAGTCAAAAAGCCTTTGCTAAAATCAGAGAAATAATAAAATTTAAGAAAAGGGTATTCGATTTTTTGTTTGTACCAGGTTTGATGACTTCTCCAGGGTTTGTTTTGATAAGAAGTTGTCTGCCATCAAGATGAGTAAGAACAAACTGGAACCCGCAAAGAGCTTCAGTTAAGCTAACATTGTGTTCCACATAAAGATCATCTTGCTTTCTCTTAAATTTCGGGTGTTCTTTCAGTTGCAATACGAAAACAATGTCTCCTGTTACGGTATCAGGCTGCAAAACAGATGGATAATATGTCAAAGTCTAATGCTTGATGGCTAAACAAGAAAAAAGGTCAACTATATATCTAACCATATTTAAGATATATATATATATATAGAGAGAGAGAGAGAGAGAGGAAAGTTCAAATGTGAATTCAAATTTGGTTGTGAATGTAAGGACAAATAAGAGTACGACACGTGAAATATTCCGACTGAATAACGAAGGAAAATATTAGGACTGAATAATACTACATTCAGACTGAATAATTTTTCTTCTATATCCAGTCTGAATATGACACGTGTCACGCTCTCATTTGTCCTCACGCTCACAACCAAATTTGAGTTCTCATTTAAACCCTCCCCTATGTATGTATACAAACCAGTTGAAGGGTACAAACTATACAAACTTGTTCCAATCAATATAAAAATAATTTTTTCATCAAATGCTATGATTTAAGATATTATTGCACATATGTTTGTTTCATAATGTAAAAGTTTCACAAGTATTTGTTTTCATAAGTTGAAAGTTTCTCATATTTTTTATGAAAAAGTTTCACATGTATTTGTTTCATAATGTAAAAGTTTCACATGTATTTGTTTGAAAGTTTCTCATATATTTTTTATGACAAAGTTTCACATGTATTTGTTTCATAATGTAAAAGTTTCACATGCAATTTTTTCACAAGGTGAAACAAACATATGTGCAATAATATCTTAAATCATAACATTTGATGAAAAAAAAATCATGAAAAGAATTATTTTTATAGTGATTTGAACCAGTTTGTATAGTTTGTACCCTTCAACTGATTTGTATTTGAACCATCCTCTATATATATATATAGAGGCGGGTTCATACGAGAACGGTAACAATTTACGAGAATGCGTGGAGCTTTTTTCATGTACAAGATCACATGTGATTTTGCACTAACCGTAGCGAGCGACTTTTGGGGCCACTTATATCGCATGGAAAAACGCCCGCATCATTTATGATTTTGTACAAAATCACACATGATTTTGTACATGAATCATATGTGATTCTGTACATGAAATTTTTCATGTACAAAAATGATTGGCTGAGGATTGTCCTCGCATTCTCGTAAATTGTTACCGTCCTAGCATGAACCTCCCTGTATATATATATATATAGAGAGAGAGAGAGGATGGTATCCGGGATCTCCGATGACCCTTAGAAGACTCGAACTGGTGACCCATGGGAATGAGCCCAAGGCCTAAACCGTTATTTGATAGTTGAGCGAGAATTAAGGTTTATTTATGATCTAAATTTACTTACAGCTTCATCAGCTTGGCCCTCAAAAACTATCTTTTGACCGTTCTGCATTCCTTTTTCAACATGAACTTCAAGCACTTTCTTCTCCTGTGTAACCTTCTTTCCTTTGCACTGCTGGCATCTATCTCTCTCATTGATTGATTCTCCTATTTAATTCAACATAACTTCAAGAGTTACAGAGAAGTATATGCAAGATTTTATTGTAAAACCAATAATGGAAAATTAATGTGACTTATCATCATTATAAAAGAAAACTCTAAATTTATGTTTGAATAAAATAGAAATTACAAGTGGTTGTTGAACATGTTCTAATTTGAAGACCCTGTAAAAAAATCTAAAAATATATATCAATATTGGTGTTAAGTTAAACAATAAAAAAATCATTTTTTGATATAAAAAGTTCCATTCAAAATTTTATTTAAATATAAAAAATTAATGTAACTTATTTTAGCTTAAATGATAAAGTTCTTTTGACAAAGATAATGACGGAATATTCTGCTATGGATTAATGAGTTATCCTATATTTGACCGTGTTTATCAGCTGGTTATTAGTAGTTTTATGAAGTTCAAAAGCTTTAAAAATCGTATGTATGCAATAATTACTTGTGAACTAGAAATTTAAGGTGGGAAGGATTATGCATTACTAAGCGGTACATAATGCTTAATAACTTGTTTTTAAGACTTTTACCTAAATGCTTTATAAATGTATAAGTATAGATACGAAAGCTGCAAAGATTCAGTAAATACCAGAGCCTCTGCATTCAGCACAAACATGCTGCATTTGTTGGATCATTCCTGGAGCAATTTGTCGAGTTGTGACCCTCATTCCAGAACCTTGGCATCCATGACACCTAGATGAAGCACCACTCTTCGAACCTTTCCTGATATATATTACATGTATAAATCAGATATTTTTCTTGATTATAATCATCAAAAATGGATATAGTTTGATCAAGTTGTTCCCACTAATATGATGCACAAGGGTGGGGCTTTTTGGGCCTGGCCCTTCCGAGCCTGTTTTAGGTAAGCAAAAAAAGGCCCAGGCCAGGATTTTGTGTGAAAATGGGCCCAATTGGGCTTTTTCTGGTAGGGCTAGGCTTTGGGCTTTTTGTGCATCTCTAATTCCAACAATGAATCTGGATTATACAAATATTTTCACCAATTTTATAGAGATGTGTGATGTACCCTTTACACTTTTTGCACAAAATATTCCTTGAAAGAGAGAGTTTCTTCATTGTGCCATTATACACTTCCTCCAAAGAAACTTTTAGGATTTGTTTTACATCTTCTCCTTGTTTCTTCCTAGTTCTTGAACTACCACCACCTAAAAGATACAAAGATTTGCATAATAAATTAGTTACCAAATAAGTAAATAGCACAAGGAAAAGATAAAAAGAACCAAATAAGAATCCGTACCACCAAAACCTCCTCCAAAACCACCGCCACCAAAAAACTGCTCAAACACATCAAATGGGTTCCCTGAGGAGCTACCGCCTCCTCCCATTCCCTCTTTCAAAGCATCTTCACCATATTCATCATAAATTTCTCGTTTTTCTGGGTCGCTAAGAACTTCATATGCTTGAGACAATTCCTTGAACTGAAAAATAGTAAAAGTTTAGAAATAAAACAGGACGGTATCACAACATCTTCTTGAATTTCTTGCAAAATTATACTCCTGCCATCCCAAATAAGTGTCCACATTTCTATTTCAGTTTGTCCCAAAATAAGTGTCCTCTTTCAAAAGTAAACGCATATTTACCAATTCTACACTTAATTATGAGATGGAGAAATTCATTATTCCATCTATTATTAAGGGTACAATTGGCAATTAGTTAATTAAAAGGTGTAATGATTACACAATTCTGAAACTGTGTGCCTTTTTCATTGTGTACATTTATTTTGGGATGGATGGAGTATTTATATAGTGTAACACTCTAATTTCATATGAAATTTAGGATGCTTATTGTGGTTAACATAAAGTCCAAGATAATTACATCCTGGAAAACCAGAGAAATGGCATATAATTCATAAGGATTCACCTTCTCAGGGTCTCCACCTTTGTCAGGATGATTCTTTATGGCAGCCTTCCGGTAAGCCTTCTTCAGTTCATCTTGACTGGCACTTTGCGGCACACCAAGAACTTCGTAATACTTTGAATTATCACTCTTCTTAGGAACACGGCCAAACATGATGGCGGTGATTGGAAACTATATCAAGCATAAACATTGAGTAAATATGATGTGGTTTTGTTATAAGGATCCAAACGAACCCATCTATAGAGAATATTGAAACCAAAAGAAGAATCTCAGAGTTTCCATCTTCAGGAAACAATACAAAAGATCAAACGCTTATATACGAAAAGTAAAAGCAACCACACAATAACAAATATAGTTCATCAAAAGTTTAGGTGAAACACAAACAAGTCTTTGTGCCAAACATGTCACTTGGTACCTGCTTACCAACACTTTGTGTCCTTTTTTTAAGTTTATGCTTTAAAATAGGATTAATTGGATAGCAAATGATGTTTAACAACTAATTATGTTTACAAAAAATCAATATTAGCTTATAGAATTTCATTTGCAATTCTAACAGTCTAGCAGATACTGTTATGAAATGCTAATCACTCCTTAAAAAATAAATGCTTGTTTTTTATTTTAGAAAATTGTGCAATGAAAGGTATTCATAGTTAAGAGGTTTGAGGGTGAGGCTTCCTTAAAAAATTTATATACAAAATGTCCAGAGGAAGGTCAGCTTCGATGTAATAAATGCATGCCTGGATTATTCCTAAGCCCCGTAATTTCATTGGGTACAAAAAATTAGCATGTTATCATGACTCTTTTTTTGCCAATAAACAGCTTGTAAGACACATGACCTAGCTTTCAACGTGTCTACCAATAAGCAGCTTAAACACACATCAACTAATGGCCCTAAGAAGACTCGAACTGACAACCTATTGGGAGAAGCCCCACAGGCTGACAGGCCTAAGTGTTTAACTTTAAACCATCATAAATGGATTTTTGTCACAATATAAACCATCAGTTTTAGCAAACAATATAAACCAACCAACATTTTACAATAATGAGCAATCTTAGACAAAAAGTGCAAGCACTAGTGCACTTAAATTTTCCTTACTTGATCTAAAATCCATCATTCTTGCAAGCTAAAGTGTTGTTAAGGTTTTCTCCTAAAATTGGTGGTTAGTTTGCACCAAATGTTCTCTTTTGATGTGTGATTGCAACAATTTTTACCTATGGCTTACCTCATGATAAATCCCATGTATTTGCAACAAAAACCATATCAATTTTGCATTTTGTAAAGTAATAGATCAAATCAAAGGGCCACACATTTTAAAAATGGAGTGTCCATAAAGATCGTTCAAACACAAATTTCAAAAATCAAAACGAAATCTAGATCGTTCCCAAATTAGAAACAATATCATACAATCACACAACAAGATATAAGATCTTACACGCACAAACAATCAGCGTACATCTATACAACGTCCAAATTCATCAATCAAAAACCTAATTTGAAAAAGACACAGAACTAGAAGTAATCATATAGATCTAAAAACAGTTCAAACTCATCAATCGAGAACCTGATCTTGATGTAGCAAGTAATAGAATCAACGATAACACTACAGAGAAACGAAAAATAAACATGAATCATCGCACATACCTAGAAAATGGATCTGATTTCCGTTGGATAGAAGTGAAAATTGCAGAGAAATGAAGAAATTGCAAGAGAGATGGATTATATAAGCGGAGGGTAGAACTAGGGCTTGTGCTGTTGGTGGCTATTTGGTCGCTTTTGACGGCCTTTAATGTTGGCCAATCAAAACCTAATTCATAAAAGAGTTTGAGAATACATATATATATATATATACTCTTTTCGCCCAAAATATAGATACATACAATTTTAAAACATGTATAATTATTTAAGGAATAATTTTTTTTATTTAGTGAATTCAGGTGTCGTTTATTAAACGTTTATCCAGATAAATGTATATCGGTATAAAACTCAACGATATTCATGGACGAACCTGGTATAGTAGCCACGACGGCATGTGCCACGGTATTATTTCTCTGATGAAAGGATAAAAAAAAATAGGTTCATGAAATGTGCAACTGAATCGTGGGACAGAACCCTCGATCAACTTAGAAATTAAAGACGACTCACTCGCTCGGTTCAACTCACTAACAGATTTTGTGGACTCGACTCGATCAACTCACTCAGTCACTTGTTCTGTTTTTTGATTTCTCATGAGGTGTAATTTAAGTATACATTACATTTTACTAGGCTTAGTGTTTTTACGATTTATAGTACTTGATTAGTTGATTATTTGGAATCAAGCAAAAAGAAACCGAAAAAGTCTCTCAAAATTGATGAATAAAAAAATTCCTTGAAATCAAGTAAAAACTATAAAAAAATCCCTCAAAACAGTGGAATTAGGCTAAAAACACATCGAGCGATATTGAACGTGAGTAAAAACATGAAGACGCATCAATAAAAAAACTGTGTTTTTTATAATTATTTTTTGTATATATTATATGGTGTCACCGTATATAAAAAATTATAGGTCCATCCTTGACGATATCATTTACTTATTGGGTAAGATTTTAGTCCACGAAAATTGTAGTGTATGCAACAATTTATCCTGTAAGCATTAACCGTGGTAAGAGTCGTCCATCTCACTTACTAGGTAAGAGTTTTGGTTCTTGTCTTCGTTCTTACTGGGTAAGATTCTTGGTCCTTATCATATGCATCCTGTAAGATAATGTGACTTAGTAAACACTTATTTATATAAGAGTTTGGTAAACAGGACCTTAATACATGTATGATAAAAGTATTAAAATAGAATTTATTTATATTTGTTTTAGTTTATGCTTTTTCATATTGGTTTTATGAGTTAATTGCAAATTTAAATTAATGAGTAACGTCTTTGAAAATAATTTTTAACGAGGGATCTTTTTGTAGTTTCATTTTTAAATAAAAAGTAAACTCTAATTTTGGTTTTCGTGATTTAATGAAATCTTTGAAAATGGTACCTGAATTTTAATAACTCTATAAATCGTCCTCGTGGTTTTTATTTTACTTTAAAAATAGTCCCTAATTACTAACTTTGTTTATTTTTTCCATTAAAAGGGTATTTTTGTCTTTACGTTAAAATCTTTAAGTTTTAAACAAAACAATATTTTATTTTATATTATATTATGTATTTTATTTTTAAGTTTTTGTTTGTGGACTTTACCGGAAACCTTCCCTCGCGGGTCATCTTCTTCGTCTTGTTGACGCTGCTAACCAAATCTCTAACGAAAATCGGCCAATCAGACCCATCGTCAAAAACTTCAAGTCTAAGTATGGACAATTCATCACTCTTTCCACCAGTTCTAGTCATTTCTCTACGTCAGTCAGTCACCGATCATTCTCTCGCCCACCAACTTCTCATCCAGAAAGGCGCCATCTTCGCCCACGGTTGGGGAACATTTCGTCCAGAAACTGATTGAAAAAAAAAAACTCGTGCAAATCCGAAATGATCAAGAAACGAGTGATGATTCCACTCATCAAATCTCGAATCGGAACAAATTCCTAAGAAATCAAATCTCGATCTCATATGTGAGATTTTTTAAACCAAAATAAAAAAAAACTAGCTAGATCTATATGGTTTCGTTTTTGACCTTTGTTTTTTAAAACTAGAATCGAAGAAACCATGCATGTTAATGGTGGTCCAAAGCACTATAGTTATTGTCGGAAAGGAAGAAGGAGAGGTAGTCGATTATGGTGGTTGGGTTGCACAGATGGTAATGAAGCTGATAGGATTAGTGCCTTGTATGTAGATAATATTAATATTATAATAAAATAAATAAATGATATAATTAAAAATATATTATATACTTTAAAATTATTAATATATATATATAATAATTAATGTGATAAATACAATATAATATGTATAAAAATATAAAAGAATAAATTTCTTAAGTTTCTAAAATGAAATTAAGGAAATAAACAAAAAGACAAAATTGCCCTTCAGTTAACGGATATATTCTAACGAAATCAATGACCAGGGACCACTTTCAAAACAAAATGAAAACCACAAGAACGATTTTTAAAGTTATTAAAGTTTAGGTCCCATCTTTAAAAATTTCACTAAACCACGGGGACTAAAATTAGAGTTTACACTTAAATAAATTTTGGCTAGTAAGAGGTAATTTTGTCCATTAAACCCCCCCCCCCCCCCCCCTCTCTCTCTCTCTCTCTCTCAATTTAATTTTTTTATAACGGATTTGGTATTTCCAACTATTTTTTATTTTTATAACAAATTTGGTGTCTTCCTTAACTTTGTATTTAACTCTAGTTTTAATTTATTAATAAATATACATAGAGAGAGGGGAAGGTTCAAATGAGAACTTTGTATTTTTAAAATAACAAATGGATACTTGTGGATCACATATGATGTGGGTCCCATATTATATTAAATCATTTATGATTTAATATAATTTAATATGATTTAATATTAAATCATAAATAATTTAATATTATGTGGGACTCACATCATATGTGATCCACAATTTGTTCCTTTAAGGAGGCGTGGTTCTCATTTGATCCTTCCCCTATATATATATATATATATATATATATATAGACCTAGGATCACGTGAGACTAGTCTGTTTTCGTAAGACAACCTTTTTACACTTGAAACTTCACAGCAAAAACACTATAAAGGTAAAAAAAATATGAATCTTTATAGTGTTTTTGCTATGAAGGTAACCTACATAGTGCTTTTTGCTGTGAAGGTAACCTTCACAGTATTTTTGCTCTGAAGGTTCAGATTTTTTTTACCTTTACGGTGTTTTTGCTGTAAAGTTTCAAGAGCAAAAAGGTGGTCTCACGGGTCTCCGACGGGTCTCACGGAAACAGGCTGGTTTCACGTGAACCCATCATATTTTTTTACCTTCACAATGTTTTTGCTGTGAAGTTTCAAGAGTAAAAAGGTGGTCTCACGGAAACAGGTTTGTCTCATGTGAACCCAACTCTATATATATATATATATATATAGGGGTTCAAGCAAAAACAATGTCAAATAAGAAAACACGATAACGCTAAAATCACATTATATTACCCTAAAATCATTTGTAAATACAAATAATGCAATAGGTAAGAAACTTTCTAACATACTCAAAACTCTGTTCTTACCGGAGGGGCAGACCTATCTTGAATGATGTGGTTACTCGTAAAATCACAAAAACTTACAAGTTACGTAGATTTTTAAATCCTAAAAGTGAAACTGTAAACTTCTTTTAGTAAAACCATATATTTTCTGAGGTGAAACCATGATCACTAAAACTTGAGAGTTTGTATAGAAAAAAATGGTGGTTAAGTGGTTGGGGATAAGTTTTTTAGTGTTTCTAAGAGTAGACTCTAATTTTGGTCCCTGTGGTTAGTGAAATATTTGAAAATGAGACCTAAACTTTAATAACTCTAAAAATCGTTTATATGGTTCTCATTTTGCTCTCAAAGTAGTCCCCCATCATTAACTCCATTAACTTTTTGTTAGTGTCTGAGATATTTTTGTCAATTTAAGCTACTTTCTTAATTTTCTTTAAAAACTTGACATATAATATATTGTATTTATATATAATATATGTATATATGTACAAAAACTAACATAAATGAACAAAAATTCCCTTGTTACTAAATAGAAAATTAATGAAATTAGTGATGAAGACCACTATCAGAGCAAAATGAAAACCACGGAGACGAATTTTTTAGAGTTATCAAAATTTAGGTCTCACTTTAAATATTTTACTAAACCACATGGACCAAAATTAGAGTTTACTCTGTTTTTAATTTACCTCTTTTTTCCTTTTTGCTTTTAGTTATATATCGTTATCTTTTCTTATTAATTAATTAATAGCTAAAATATATTTAAAATACGTGTTTTCTTATAAATGGCATTGTTAGAAAAGTCTCATCATACCTTCAAAGTAAGCTTAATATTGAATAGTTTTAAATCAATCATATTTTTTAAGGTTATAATAAATAAAAATTGATGTTAATGACATGGTTGTAGGGTGAATGCAATATTTAAACCCCATTAAAATACGCATTTACCTCGATAGTTGTGGTTAATCATTATAGTTTTTTTCTAATAAAATTTAATGTTAATACAAAATTTTAATTAGTGTTTCATTGTATAGTTAATTTGTTTATAATGATGTTTAATGTTAACCAACTATTTAAGGCTACTTTATGTATATTTGTCCCTCAATCTTTATACTTTTGGGTGATTTCTTTAATGTTGATTATGGATTAATTTTTAGACTTTAGGGTTTTGTAGGCTAATTTATTTACATTTAATTGGGATAAATTTGTAGGTTAATTTGTTTATATCTGGGATTATTTTTGTAGGTTATTATTTACATCTGAGACTAAGGGACCGTTTATCAAACACTTACATAATAAGTGCTTACCGGCAAAATTCAACTCTATCACGTACTTACCGGGTAAGATTTTAGTCCACCAAAACGGTTTCGTATGTAACAAATTACCCGGTAAGCGCTTACTGTGGTAAGAGCTGTCGTACTCACTTACCCAAGTAAGACTCTTGGTCATTTTGTCACTCTTACCGGGTAAGTTTCTTGGTTCTCCACCTATTCACCGGCTAGATAATATAACTTGGTAAGCACTTACCAGGGTAAGAATTGGTAAACGGCCCCTAATTCTTTAGACTTTAGAATTAATTTGTTTATATTTAAGGTTATATGTTGCATCTCAATCTTACTATATAGACTCACCAGGTGGAAAACTGGAAAAATACTAACAATAGATTAGTTCTTAAATTTTAAGAGATAATTTTTTTTAACACAAAAAAAGAGAGAAAGAGATTAGAAGTATGGATTGTTAAAAGTCGAAACGAACCAAAATCACGAATTATAACAAGAATTGTGAACGTTTTTTGCATTTGTGAGTCGGTATACCCCATACACCACATAACTTATTATAGTGTATTGGGAATTTAAAATGACCAAAAAAGGGTAACTAGGCAAAAAACGGTCATAATACCGTTTTTCAACAGTAACATAACAACTACATTTTTTGAAATGGGGTTGGGTTGGTCCATAACCGGTCCTGGCTCAGGCAGTCATTTCCGATGAAAGCTTCAACGTGGACGTAACCATCGGTTCCAGACGGTGGAATGGAGGATGGTAATATTTAGGATTCATAAAAAAATCAAGAATACATTCATGTGGGAAAGCCTTCTCGTATTATACTCGCCTGTTCCGGACCAGGCCAGACTCATTTGGTCATATCTACTCGACAATAATTATTTAATGAATGAAGCCCATTATGTTTGTGAGCCTAAAAATCACTAAGCAACCAACAAAAATTCCAAAATCTAAGGGGTCGTTTACCATCGACAAGCTGATAATTATCGATAAGAGTCACAACCTTCACCTATGTTGTTGGGTAGTATTTTCGGCCATCAAAATGGATTGTTGGTTAGCATCTTATATTCAGTAAGCGTTTAGGATGTAAGATTTTTTTTCTCCTTCGTTTATAGGGTGAGACTTTTGGTCATTGTTATGCTTCTTACAGAATAAGATTATTGGTCTTTACGAAACTCAAGCGGTAAGGTAAATGGCACATGTCAATCTCTTACCCGATAAAAATTTGGTAAATAGTCCCTAAGCCCGATAACAATGCACATGACATGCTTGCTGTTTTTTTTAAAGAAACAAATTATATTGAAAACAACAACAAAAATTACAAAGTTGGGGAGGATTTAGAGCTTTTTTTTTTCTTTTTTGTATATAATATTTTCTATACATCAAAATTCATATAAGTTCCTCACTTTTTGAGCCCTTTTAATTACGAAAATAATGTAGGAATCCAACCATCGATTGACTAGACATGAACATTCTAAATATTAATAAATTATTAACCAATTTACCTCAAATTGTTGCAAACTCAAACAAAACAACCATAAATTCGATCTCTAACTTTCTATCGATTTTATGTTGCTATCTCCAAACAGTTTTTATTGGAGTATATAATATAAACAAATGTGACAATTTAGGGTGTATTGTTATTGCATCTTTCGCTTATATGTCATCTTGCTGGTTTTTGGATATCGATGCTTTAATACGGATTTTACATCATTTAAAATTTTCAGAACCAAAAGGTGTATATCGAGAAACCTGTTCTGGACCGGAATATATTTCCAATATTCAACTAATATCATTTCGTTGGCTATCCGTTCACGCTAAGAATTTCAACTATTCATGGATGGATCGATGTTGCAACCCAAATGGTTAATTAGATAGGTCCTTGTCCCTTGTGTTTCTTTTTCTGTTGTTCGTGGTTTTGTTAATTAAGTAATTTCTTACTTGCAGTCTTTCTTTTATTTGTTCGATTATTGTTTGTTTTTGCTTCTATAGCTTGGAGTAGCAATTGGTATTGTACTCTTTTTTCTTTTAATATTTTATTGTCTTTTAAAAACATAATGATATTATATTTAAGAGTAAACTACGATTTTGGTCCTTGTGGTTTACCACTTATAACGATTTTGGTCCCTGTGGTTTACCACTTATAACGATTTTGGTCCCTGTGGTCTAAAAACTGCTTTTTTGGTCCCTGTGGTTTCATTTTGCTTCCGTTTTGGTCCTTACATATAACAGAGATAACGGAGCTATTAAAAAAGTTTGGAAAATTTACATATTTAGTTCTTGTGTTATATAAATTTTAAATATTTAATTCTAAATTTCATTTATTGTATTACTAACTATAATTTGGCACTTATATATATATATATATATATATATATATTATCATTTTTGTTTTTCCTTCTTTAATATATTTTAATACTATATATGTGTTATTTTTTATATACTTATAATTACTAAAAACAAATAATTTTTTTAATATTTTAATTAGTAACTTTTTTTATTATTTAATCAAAGTTTTATTATTTATTTAAAAGCGGTTCATTTTTTTATTAATTGTTTTTTAAAACTGATTAGTTTAAATTGAGGAAAAAATTAAGAATCATTAAAATTATTGATAAATAAGTGATTTTTTTTTCAAAGTTTTATATTTATTTTAAATTTTTATTTGAAAAAGTTTTAAATAGAATTCGAGAAAAAAATAGTTTTATATATACTCAATCGGTTGTTTTTATTAAATGCATTTTTTCAGATGATAATTTAAAACAAATATAAAACTTTAAAAAAAAGATATCACTTATTTATCAATAATTTTAATGATTCGTAATTTTTTTCCTCATTTTAAACAAATTTGTTTTTAAAAGAAGTTTAATAAAAATACCAACCGGTTTTAAATAAATAAATAAAACCTAGATTAAATATAAAAAAAGAGTTATTAATTCAAATGATAATTTAAAATAAATATAAAACTTTGAAAAAAAAGGTCACTTATTTATCTATAATTTTAATGATTCACAATTTATTTTATATTTTAAACCAATTCGTTTTTTTTAATTAACAAAAAAATCAACCGCTATTAAATAGATAATAAAACTTTTGATTAAATAATAAAAAGAGTTACTAATTAAAATATTAAAAAAGTTATTTATTTTTAGTAATTATAAGTAAATAAAAAAGTATCAAAATATATATAAAAATAACATATATATATAGTATTAAAATATATTAAAGAGGAAAAAAATGATATTATATATATATATATATAAGTGTCAAATTATAGTTAGTAATATAATAAATGAAATTTAGGATTAAATATTTAAACTTTATATAATACAAGGACTAAATATGTAAAATTTTCAAACTTTTTTAACTGCTCCGTTATCTCTGTTAAATGCAAGGACCAAAATGGAAGCAAAATAAAACCACAGGGACCAAAAAAGCAGTTTTTAAACCACAGGAACCAAAATCGTTATAAATGGTAAATCACAGGGACTAAAATCGTAGTTTACTCTATATTTAATGTAAATTACATTTTTCTTGCCTAGCTTTTGTTGCTTTTAATAAAATTGGTCTTTACAATTATTTTATTATAGATTTGTCCCTTATATTTAAAAATGTTAAATTGTGTTCTTCATGTTAATGGTCGTTAACGTCTTTTATTAATTCCAGTTAAATAAGAGGCATTTTAGACAGTTAAATCCAATAAAATTGGTTTGTGTAATTTGTTCGTTAGAGTCTACGAACTACTTAAGCAATTGATAAAATAATTAATTTAGATCGACAATTTGAACCACGTGGGAATGAGACCCGCCCCATTATAAAACTGGTGTACCCGTCCCGTCGGGGTCAGGGACTCCCCACAAAAATTAAAAATCGGGGATGGGAACAAGCCCGGGTACCCTGATCCTCGACCCGTTCCATCCCCGTATATTATACATTTCTTATTAAACATATTATATATAAATAATTAGATTTAATATCTTTTAGATTTAAAAAAATGTATTTTGATTTTGTTCTTATATACATTTTTTCTGATTTGTCTATCTTTTTTAGATAAAATAACACGAAGAGTCGAAAAAAGTTTGATCAAACAATTACCTACGATCTTGTTATCTTCTTTATATATGAATAATTAATACTTCATAAAAACAAAATTTTGAAAACATGTTAGATTAAGATAAACAATTATCATTTGAGTATGGCGTTAAACACATTTCTTTTAAAATATCGACGGAGGCGCCTCTTATCGGTCGGGAGAGAGCTGTGAATTCTGGTGATAAGGCTTGTGAGAAGAGATATATTTTACATCCAAGGGGGGCTATAATTGGAGATACCCCAATACATCCAATGCCAGATAGCTGCCTCACGAAGATGGGGATGTAATCATATCACCCAATAAAGACATGACAGAAATTGGAATAGGGATAGGGATTGGGGTCCCCGCTCTATTCCCACCTAGTATTCTCCCATACCTGGTATTCAATAAATGCAATAAATATGAAACTTCTTTTATTTTCAAAAGAGGAATTAGTCAAAATAGTCATTCATTACCCTCAATTTGATCTCTAGCCATTTCTTTATCGGATTTACCAAAATGTCACTACCTATGCAATTTGCAAACCTAGCTAAAAGATAAAAAATTCAAGTTCAAACCGGGTTATCAAGTGAACTGTCGCAAATGCGGACCTGGCCGTGATGTACCAAAAAATCCGCGGTTCCTAATGGAATAGGTAACAAAGCTAAGGCGATAATAAATACAGAAGTTGCGGTCAATAAGGTATCATGAGACTTGCCAAAAATCGAAATTCTTGATCAATGGAGGAACAAGAGAATAGAGGATAGGCTCATTACATTAACAATAAAGATATGGGAATTTAAATTTAAATATTTAACAATGATATTTATTTTTATTGTTCGATCAAGATAAAGTTTGAAAAACTAATATCTTTGCTAATGCTAAGTTTCATTGAAATGAACGATTTGAAGACCACTTTTCTGTAGGTTATATATTTACTTATGCGGCTTTCTTGATTGCCTCTACATCAGGCAAATTTGGTTAATTTTTTTAATTGCAAAGAAGAAGCATCTTTTATCCAATAGCGAAGAGCCTGAACCAAGATTTATCCCCCGAAGGAACCGGACATGATAATTTTTCATCATCCGGCTCGAGCAAGAATTCCTATTTTGGTATTTTTCATTTCGGGAGTTTTAGCTCCGATTAGCAAAGGGCCGGAGAAACTTTAATTGTGGACCTTGGTTGAATTTGAATTTGAATTTTTTTTGTCTTTTATCTAGGTTTGCAAATGGCATAGGTAGTAACATTTTAGTAAATTCGAGAGAAAAATAACTAGAAGTCCAATTTAAGAGTGATAAATGACTTTCAAAATAGATCTATGTTGTTTTACCCTATGTTGAAATAAATTAAATATTTTTAAATATATATAACAAAAGTGGTACTTAGTTGAGAATAAAAGAACCACTTAGAAGTATTTGACAACTTATACAAGTTTATTGACTAATTCAAACGTAATATAATAAAGTGATTCATGATCAATCCATGGAATATCTTTTGTTCAAACATTTGTCATTTGATTAAAATATGTTTTATCTAATCAATTATGTAACCATCTTTTATATTTATAAGATGCTTATAATTATCCCATATACAGATTCGTTCCTGACAATTTTTAGGCCCTGGACAAGATTAAAAAGTGGGCCCTCAACAAGCACGATTTTTTTCCTATATATTATTTTTATTATCAGAAATAACATTAAATTCAAAAAGCACTAATAATTCATATAACACTGTTTTTTTTAGTATTTCCTAAATGCAAAATCAATCAATAACTGCTTCTAATTAATATTATACATCATATCATTTTTATATAGCATTGTAAATTTGTTCAAATGTCAAACACATTTTATTATATGTATTGACATCATTTGTGTCACAATATTGATTATTTAGAGTAACAGTTTATGTAAATTAATATATAAATCAGTTCGGTTGTCATGTCAAATCATGTTAATGTTTTCATCACCATTTAAAACTTTTAATGTCAAAAGAAACGTTTTAGAACCTTCAATATTAAAATTGAAAGTTTATATTGCTTATTATTTGAGATCTTATTGTTGTTTTACAGATAAAAAAAGTATTTAAGATTTATGCACTCAATATTCGGTAAGAAATAGTCGACAATGTATGAAAAATAACCAAATGGCATTTGGCTTAGCGGTACATGAGCCCCTTGCCTTCTAGGAGGTCGGGGTTCAAACCTCATCATAGGTGAGGAAAGTGTGTGTGTTTGTTTGTTTATTTCATTTGTTGTATATAAATATTATATACATCAAAATAAATGTATGAAAAAATAGTAGTTTTGATATCCTAAATATAGATATAAGTTGGATCGTGTTGGTTGATAATTTTTTTAAAAAGGTAAGAGTTTTCTTAGTTACTAACAAGAATTATATTATATTCTAATACAAAAAGAGAATCCATGCAAATGAAATAATCAAAATAGTCGGTAAGAGATGAATGATAGAAAATATATTAATGTTTTCTAATTTCTAGACCAGATAATTCTAGACTTTAGTAGTAAAGAAACAATAAACGACACTATAAAATAAACAGTCAATTATTTTTTTACATATTTTCTTCTCCAATATAAATAATTAATACATGTTTGGGTCTTTAATATAATGCTAAGTTCTTTTTGGATGATATTAGATACAAAAAAGAAATTGTCTATGTTATTTATTAACTTTTTGACCTACTACCATATATTATATATGGAAAAAAAAATTGGGCCCCTATCCCTTTTGGACCCTAGGCGTACGCCCGGCCCGCCCTCCCCCAGGGACGGCCCTGGCCATATAAACAAACCATTTTCGATCATGTGTTTTGCAGATTAAAAATGTGTGTCGTGATTCAGGTTCTCACATTATTTTAATATCATATATATATATATATAATTATTGTTTTTCAAAGTACTTTAAGTTTCAAATATGAAAATCCATTTGTAAAAGGCATGAAGGCAACCTGTTATGTCTAAAGGTAGAACAATTCAAGTTGTTTTGTTTACCCTTATTAATTATTGATAATTCCGTTATCTGTTGATAGATTCCCTTTATTCTTCAAACTTTTGTGTATTCTTTCTAGCAGAACTAGTGTGTTTAGGTGTGTTTTCGAGTTTATTAATGTATAGGTAAAGAAATGCTCAAATGATAGAGAAAATATGAACATCAAGCAAGAAACATGTAACAGCTGTTTTTTGGTATGAGAAAAATTTCGAGATTTATCATGTCGTTTCAATGTAATATTTATGGTGTTGGATGTACTCAAGAAACATGTAACACCAGATGGACATATGTACTGTCTTACACCCCAGTCTAGTATACTGCAATACTAAGCAAATGACGTAGGAAATGACGTATCCATTAAAGTTATAAATTAATCAATAGCATCTTCGTAGTAAACTATTTGGTAGCGTATTTTTCTATCACCATCCTAATTAACTCCAAAATCGGATTGATTAATCTTAATTGATAAAATTCGGAGTCTATAAATAAATTATGATTATTGTGTATAGGTCATTTGGGGATCGAAAAGTAATTAATAAAGAATAAGTTTTGCGGTGAGCTAAGTGTGCTTGTCAGTACATTGAGTTAAGCTCTCCACTATGACAACCATCTTGTTGCTCGAGTAGTACTTGAATATAGGTTTTGACAAGTAGAGGTGTGCAAAAAATAACCGATCCAATTGGGACCGACCGACTATAATTGGACATCCAATTGTAATCGGATCGGATCAGATTGAAAATTTCAACATCCAATTTGGATCGGTCGGTTCTTGGATGGTAATCCAGAACCAACCGAACCAACCGAACCGAACCGATCAACATCCAGGTACCATCCAATTATCCATCCAACTATCATCCAGTTAGTTTGTCTTCAATTTGCTTAAATAAAAATTTGTTTTTCTGTTAGTTTTTTATTTTTTAGATTCACTTGTGTTTGTTTTAACACATTAAAAATGATTAATTTATTTCATTGTTAAAAATTGGAATAAATTAACACATTGGATCATCCATCGGATATTCGACGGATATCCAATTAAAATATCTACTGGATGGAACCGAACCCATCCAATCATCCATTGGATCGGTTCGGTTCGGTTGGCAAAATCCAACATCCAATGGATGATTGGATCGGTTCAGTTCCCCTCACATCCAATGAATGTCAACCGATGAACACCCCTACTCACAAGTGACAACACATGCCAAGATCAAAGTCAAGTTAGGCTCTTATTAATTGGATTGGATCAGACGGTCCAGTAATAAAGGTGCAAACTTCATAAACCACACCAAGGATGACCAACAAACAATGTGAATAACAATATATGTAGGATCCAAATCAAACTACAAAAGCAAATGAGATACTGAGGTTGCGTTTAGTTAGTGAAAAGTTTCCTGTTTTCTAGAAAAAAATTCAGAGAAAATGAAAATTGGGAAAACGATTTTAGTTTGTTCAGTTTTCAAAAAAATTTCAAGAAAACAAAAAATTTCATTTTCTAAATTTACATTGGATTTAGAAAACAACTTTTATCAGTTTTCAAACTTTTTATTTTCTAAAAACTTTTCCACATTCACATACACATTTTCACACACACACACACACACATACACACTTTCACACACACACACACACACATACATACACACACACATTCACACACACTTTCACACACATTTACACACACACACACTAACACTTTCATTTTCACACACACACACACACATTTCACAGACACACATACACATTTTCACAGACATAAATGCACACACACACACACACACACACTCTTTCACACACGCACACTTTCACATACACACACACACATGTACGCGTGCACACACTTTCTCACACAAACATTGACACTTTCATTTTCACACACACACACACACTTTCACACACACATTGACACTTTCATTTTCATACACACTTTCACACACACACACACACTAACACTTTCATTTTCACACACACACATTTTCACAGACATAAACACACATTCACACATACACACACACACACACTAACACTTTCATTTTCACACACACACATTTTCACAGACATAAACACACATTCACACATACACACACACACACACACTCACACACACACTAACACTTTCATTTTCACACACACACATTTTCACAGACATAAACACACATTCACACATACACACACACACACACTCACACACACATTTTCACAGACAAAAACACACATTCACACATACACACACACACACATTTTCAGAGACACAAACACAAACACACACACACACACTTTCATTTTTACACACACACATTCGCACAAACACACATACACACACAAACACGCACACACAGACACGCACACACATTCACACACACACATTTTCAAAGACACAAATTGTTGGGTCACTGATGATTTGGTGATGAACCTTCTCTCTTTATATGGTTGATCTTTTATAGGTTCTTTTGAAGGTCTGAAATATACTTCAAGTATTGGAAAATCAAAGACTATCCAATCAAGGGTTGTATATCAAAATATGGAATTTTTGATGTATCAACTAACATTAAAGTTCAGACCACTTGCCGACATCGAAGAGGTAGTCACCGAAAATTGCGGTTGCTAAAATTAAGGTTGAGGTCACTGAAAATCAAGGTCAACGAAAATGGGAGGTTGCCAAAAATCAAGGTTACCGAAAGTTGAGGGTCACTGATACAAAGTGTACACTTGTCAACACTTAGTGAAAAATGAGGGTCACCGACCCAAGTGCCATGCACTTGCCAATCCTGCACTTGAAGTGAAGTCAATGATCAAAGTAAAGTGTACATCTGCTATTTCCAACCTTAAAGAGCACTAACCGATGTGATACATACTTCTATATATCACTTAGCAATTTTCAAAGACAAGTTCTTATGACACAATAAATGCAATATACGTGTGCAGTAAGAACGTGGGTAGCAAGCCTTAAATTCAGACATTCTCTTTTATTCTCATAAAAGGGGTGCTTGTCTTTAGCCAGGGGCGGAGGCAGACCTGGCCCAGAATAAGCACTGGCCCACCCTTTATAAACATAGAAGACGCTCTCTCAAGTCTCATCTCACACATTGTCGCTCTATGCCTCTCTCGCACGAACACTCTCACTCTCCGCCTCTCTCCCAAATCGATTCCAACCTGAATCCTGATCGAAAACGAAGTGATCATCTCTGTTTCTTCTCACTGCACATCTCTATTTCTTCATCATGTCTGCCTCTTGGAGACTAGATTTGGACTGATTTTTGAGTTTAAGGAATTAGGGTTTATCTCTTTTTTTTGTATTGTTTCTTCATCATGTTTTGTATTGTTTTGTTTCTTTAATGTGTAAATTATACATTTTTTATGGTTTTGTATTGCACTATCTCAATGAAAAGTCTTAAAAATCTGTGCTTTCTCAACGTAATTCTTTAGACAGAAACTACCCGATATTATACAGATTTCTTCGTTTCTATTTTCCTTAATTTAATGATATTTCTTTTGATTTGGGAGAAGTTTCTTTTGATTCCTTAATTTAATGATATTCCTTCGTTTGTATTGCACTATCTCAATGAGAAGTTACCCAGCTTTCGTAAAGGTAGGAGAACACCATAAGCCAACAAATTTCTAATGTTATGCAACAATATAATTAACATCCTACATTTAATATAATGTGCTGAATGGAAAGGATAACATGAAATGCATCATAAAAGTAGTATAAGTGAGTTAATTAGGAATTCTAGATTGAAGTACAAAGTATTTGGAATTTGACAATTTTTATTCACTTGGTATTTGGTATAATTGTTCGTAATTGAGAGATTATCGTTTGTAATATACCCATTTGTTTTTTGAATCGGTAAGATTAGTGCTAAACTTTTGTAATATACACATTTGTTTTTTGACCGAAAGTTGCTATCAATACATTACCGTTTTATATTTATTTTTCTGTTTTATTAACGAGGACCACCCTAAACAAAATTCCTGACTCCGCCCCTGTCTTTAGCTAAAAGGTTTGATGGGACTTCACAGAGCATGAAGAACAAGAGATAAAGTTATCTGACATTGCGTGCTAAGATGTGAAATACATGTGGAAACGATAAGGAAATGTTATGTTGCACCTCCTCTGTCGAAATCATAAGTAAAATTAGTGAAAAAAACGTGTGCTTTTTTGTATGTTTGAACTCATAAAAAAATCACATAAAAGTTTGCTTGGAGTCCAAACGTTGAAATAACAAATTCAAGTAAGTGTTTGCATAAAGTTTTAGTTTTATGTCGTTAGTATAATGTGAAGCTATGTAAGTGTTTGACATTGTAGTATGGTCAAAAAAAGAGGAGGAATGGTTGTTATTGTGACTAAGAAAGGTAAAATAAGTTGTTTGAAAACAAAGATAAAAACTCATGAAGTTGTACATGTTATGTTGATATAGTCGATCTTTATATGTGTTATATATTAGATAAGGATATTATAAATGTTGGCATACAAGAAAAATAAATAAAAACAATATATAATGGGTCTCGAAGGACTGGTTTCAATTAGCTTGTCAATGTGTTAGATTATTTACCCTTGATACATTGCAAAGGGCTTATGGCAAATTGTGTACATGGTCCCAACTCCCAAATATGATGTTGAAAGTGGCTTAAATAGAGGTGGTTGAGTAAAGACGCTCTATGTACACAACAAAAGTTAAGTTGGCGAGAGGTGGGTTGGGATGAAATTGCATTCAATTAGTGCAACGAACTGTAAGCCATCTTGGTGGCGCGTTATGTGAGTCAATTTATGATGAATGTGTTTAATATGGTGAATATACACTTGGTAAACGAGTTATAATAGGTATCATTGTAGGTAAGTTAACTATACCTACACGATCTAAACCAAGACACATGTTTGTAAATGCTTAAGTATATAATGGTATTGTTTATGCCACGTGTTTTACATATTTTAAAGAGTTAGCATGCCAAGTTATTCTTAATAAGATATGGATGGTTAATCATGCATTTAAATGGCATTGGTATGTGCAATTAACTTCACAGGGTCCATCGGGGCTCACTTGTGAATGGTTTCCAGTTAATTCAAGGTTCTTCTTTGCAAATGGAATGAGCAATATCACATTTCAATCACATGGATGCACAACCAAATTTCTATAGTTCCATCACAATGGCAGTATGCTTCACAAACCACATGCAGAAAATGATAAGCTATCGTTGTTAACATTTAGAATTTAGCTAATACTTAGATTTGTGCATTGAAGTTTTATGAGAAAATAATGCTAGAATCGTTCCTCCAAGTTCATTCAACCTATGTAATACAGATCTTACCAATCAATACGATTAAAATAGATATACACCAACTACATTTCCTCTGTCTACCTGCATGCATACATACAACCACTCCAAATCTCTAAAAATCAATTAAACATTTTGAAACTGAAAAGAAGACATGGGAGCGAAAATAGAGTATGTAATAGCAAAACAAATAATTATACTATGTGTTTGTCTCTCAATCTTATGTCGCTCTAAGAGGAGACCCAATATATATACATATACACACACATACATACAAGGGATCGTATTAGAATAAAAGTTATGATGAGAATGAGGAGAACATTTCTTAACTATTTATTACATTTAATTACCTTCAACTAGATTCATCTGTTCGTTCTTATCTCCAAATTATTTCACTTCCAAGTCATTTTTCATAAACTTTTACATATATTTAATCACTTTCACATTTATGAATTTGTTAAGGTTTCAGTAAACAAGTGCCTACCTCAAGCATATTGATTAAGCTCTTATTTTCCAGAGCAAGCCACTACCGAATAACTACTTATGGCTGATCGAATAAGGTATACGAACTATACAACACATTAAGCCGATACCGAACATGACCATAGTTTCAAAATATAGTTAAATCTCTTTTCGTATATATGAATATAAAAGAAAATTTCTAGGAATCCAAAATTGATTGGAAACCTAAAAAATACCATTCACAACACCCACCCAATGTATCTTTTAGAACGAATATTTATCATGAATAACATGTGTATGATGAATATAAGGGGGCGTTTGGTTTGCCGGAATGGAATGGAATCTGGTGGAATTGGAATATGAATTACTTTGACCAGATTCCAATTCCCTTGTTTGGTTCATTATTTTCAAGAATTGGAATTTGGTAAATTCCTAAGAATTCCAAAATGGGGCAACTTGAGATTCCTTACCTTACCCATGGGATTTCATTGGAATTGAATTGGTTCTTTTATTAATGCCTAAAATACCCTCATCATAAAAAAGAACTATAACCCTAATCTCTAAAAAAAGAAGCCGACACCTCTTCACTTGGATTTTCGGTTCGGTTTTTTCGGAGTTTTTTTTTCAGTTTTCGGTTTTTCGATTTCGGTTCATTTTTTTTCGGGTTTTTTTTTTCAATTTTCGGGTTTTGGATTTCGGTTCTATATTTCGGGGTTTTTTTTAGTTTTCGCTTTTCGGCTCTCGACTTTTTGGCTCTCGACTTTTCGGTTTCTCGGTTTTTTTTTTAGTTTCGGTTCGGTTTTTCCTCACCCCTAGCAGTTAGGTTCTCAATCGTTTCCTGCAACAACTAAAATATGTCTTGCCCTAACAGATGTTGTCTTGCTGTAGTTTTTTGCTTTTTTTTGCAGTTTTTAGCTATTTTTGCTGTAAAAAAATTATGATTTTTGCTGTTTTAGCAGTTTCTGTAGTTTTTTGGTTGTTTTATGTAGTTTTTAACTGTTTTATGCAGTTTTTAGCTGTAAAAAAGCTCAAATTATTTTTAGTGTTAAAAAAATTGAAGTAATTAATAATTATTTTATTAAACTAATTTTAGTTTAAAAATTAAAATTAATAAAAAGGGTATTTTAGTCATTTACTGGAATTTCATTCCAATTTCAAAGCTACATTCTGTGAACCAAACAGACATATTCCAATTCTTTCAACAGATTTCATTCCAATTCTGCCAACCAAACAGCTGGTCAAACCTGGCAACATTCCAATTTCAATTTCTTCAAAATCAAATTCCTTTGACAGATTTAATTCCATTCAATTTCATTATACGAACTAAACGTCTCCTATGTATACTATTTATAATAAATAAGACGTTCGTAGTCAATTTTAGTTTTTTAATAAAATATCCCCATCGACCTTTCTTCTATACATGTACACGTGTGTACATGAAAATGAGACATTGTGGACATAGAAAAAAGATGCCGATTTGACTATTATCATTTATCAAACCCCACTGACAACGAAACATTTATTTAAAACACACACACACACACACACACACACACACACACACACACACACACACACACACACACACACACACACACACACACACACACACACACACACACACACACACACACACACACACACACACACACACTAAAACTGAAAAAATCAAAAAACCGGAAGATCCAAAAATCTAAAAACCGAAAAAATCAGGTATAAGATCGTTTTGGTTTTTAACTTTAGGTATTCATGGACAACCGAACCGTATATAATGTGTATATAATATTTGGAGCGGGTTCAAATGAGAACTCAAATTTAGTTGTAAACGTAAGGATAAATGAGAGGGCAACAAGTGTTATATTCAGACTGAATAATCAAAAAAATATTCGGACCGAATAAATACTAAATTCAGTTTTATTCAATATGAATAATCTACATTCAGACACGTGTCGCGATCTCATTTGTCCTTATGTTCACACCAAAATTTGAGTTCTCATTTGAACTTTCCTCTATAATATTTAATGTTAAGCATTTATTTATTTATCAACTTAAAGTTAAATGAATCCAGGCACAAACAACTTGTGGCCATTGGGGAATTATCTCAGGGCCGCATGCTTTAGCAGTCTTAAATTTGTCGGGGATTAGTCTAGGCAAATGCCTAGGATACCCTTTCCAAAAACTTAAAGTTAAATGAGTAATTTTTTTTTACATTTTGCTATCATACATTACAGTGGATGGATTGAATTTGACGGTATGAAATTGTAAAAGAGTCAACATTAAAATTTGATGTTTTTAAACAATTAGACTTGTGTTAAGTTTTAGCCCTTTGATTGTTTTTATTTATTTGTTGTGTAATTGTTTTAATGTTATATTCGGGTACCATTTTTATATTATAAATAATATATATTTTTTTAAAATTCGGGTAACCGTGAACCGAACCGCAGGTAACCACCTTATTTCTGTTCGGATCGGCTCAACCCATGGTTCAGTTCACATTTTTCTTACTAACCGAACCGTGAACACCCTTACATTTCACACAACTAACTAAATTGATCTCCTAGCCATTTCTCTCACTGGTTGACCCAAATGTTCTTACTTCCGTAATATCCAGGTCCACAATATTACGAACCTAGCTAAAAGACTAAAGAAAAAAAACCGAATTCAATCAGATTATCGTCGTAATTACGGAGAATACACCTCACATAGCCCTTCTTACGGACATGGTCATCACAATTACATATCTGTATTGAATTTAAATTTTGTTTTTGCCTAAGTCCGTAATAAATATTACAAAAGTAGTGACATCAAGGTCAAACCCTACAAAATATATCAGAAAACCAATTTGAACAAATGAAATGATGATTTAAGACGAATAAACCCACCTATAAAACCTACTATACATATAATAGCTATAGAGATAATAAAGATAGACTTCATTTCTCAAAAATAATTTTCAATGGAGAATACACCTCACATAGCCCTTCTTCCAAGTCCAGGAATGGGTCATCTCATTCCAATGATTGAGTTTGCAAAACAACTAGTTAAACACCACCGTATCTCCGCCACCATCATCATCCCGACCACCGGACCGCCGCCCAAACCCCAATTATCCGTCCTCGAATCGTCGCCGGAAAACATCCACCACCTCTTTCTCCCGCCAGTCACCGACGACTTACCGGCCACTACACGGCCGGAAATTCGAATCTTTTCCATCATTCAATCCAGTCTTTCGAGCATCCGAGACGCTTTAACTTCTTTGAAATCAAAAACCCATTTGGTTGCTTTAGTATTCGACATGTTCGGCCATGATTCAGCCGAAATCGCACAAGAATTAAGCATCTTTAAGTTCTTGTTCTTTCCCATGAGCGCCATGGCTTTATCATTCAGCTTTATATTGCCAAATCTTGATAAAGACACATCTTGTGAATATAAAGACCTTCCTTACCCGATTAAGGTTCCGGGTTCGGTTTCTTTTCACGGCCGAGACCTCATGGCTCCGGTTCAAATCCGAACCGATGAAGCATATAAAGGGTATCTCGAGTTTTCCAAAAAACTAATGTATCTTGATGGTATTTTGGTAAATAGCTTTCATGAGCTAGAACCAGAAACTTTTCGGGTTTTGACCGACAAAGTTTCTGGTCAAACTCAAACACCCATTTACCCGATCGGACCACTGATTCGGTCCGACCCAGATACTGGGTCGGACCGACACGAGTCTTTAAAATGGTTGGACCACCAACCAACTAAATCTGTTTTGTTGGTTTCTTTTGGAAGTGGTGGGACCCTATCTTTAGACCAGATTCATGAACTAGCCAATGGGTTAGAAACAAGTGGTCAAAGGTTTCTATGGATAGTAAGAAGCCCAAATGAAAAAGCTTCAAATGCTTCTTTTTTTACTGCTTCTAGTAAAAGTGATTCTTTAGGGTTTTTACCACAAGGGTTTTTACCTAGAACCAAGAATCAGGGTTTAGTGGTGACATCATGGGCACCACAGATTGAGTTACTGAGCCATGGTTCTACCGGTGGGTTCTTGACTCATTGCGGTTGGAACTCGGTTCTTGAAAGTGTGGTTCATGGGGTTCCAATGATTGCTTGGCCTCTTTATGCTGAACAACATATGAATGCTAAAGTGATGGCTGAATCACTTTCGTTGGCTTTACGAGTTGAAAAAGATGATGAAAGTGGAATCGTTCGAAAAGAAGCTATCGAAAAGGTTGTGAAGGTTTTAATGGAAGGAGATGAAGGGAAGAAGATATCAAAAAGATTGAATGAATTAAAAGTTGCTTCCATGAAAGCTTTAAGTGATGAAGGTTCTTCAATGGAGTCATTATCAAAGTTTGCAATCCAATTGATCAATAAATGACCAATTCTTTAACCATTTTGATTTATTTTCTGTTTGTATCTTATTGAGTCATTTGTAATTGGAAATTTCTTGCATGTATCTCAACTTCTTATTTTAATATCTCATTGAGTCCATGTATTTATAATTATATAGTTGTTTTAACTTTCTTTGTATTTGTATTTTGAAGTATATAATATTTACTAGAAGGGTACTCGCGCAATGCAGCGAGATACATCTCAGTTTTAAGTTTCATTTTAATTTTTATCTCTATCGATGTTCTAATGGTTTTATGTGGTTTTAAGAAAACGATTTTAATGTTTAATTTAAAAGTTCTTTTTTATGCAATTTCTATAATTCAATTTTTTTATCATAATTAAATTTAGGTTTAATAACGAATATAACTTTTTATATAAATGATAATTAAGTATTCTGTTAGAAGACAATGATTATCTTAATTATATTTTAGATCTTTTATATTTAAAATTAGATGTTTATCTTGTATTTGATCGTACTTATCTGTAGTTAGTTACCCGGATTAAGAAATGAAGATTTAATAAGTTGTACTTACGCATAATTTATTTATAATTTTGAAAATTAAGTAATTAACATTAAATAACAGCACCTAAGCTTAAAAAGTTGTTTTTAAGAGTTTTTGGCCAAATGCTTTATAATATAGTATAGATAAAGTAAAAGGATAAGTTTTAATGAGGTTTGGTTTGAACATTTACCCTCTTTAGAGGTTGTGGTCTTTATTATAACTCGGATATCACATAACCAACACTACAAAACAAATTATTTATACTCATAAAAATCATTCAGAGAAATATCTGTCGGGGATAACCTACGTAATCACCAAAAAATACCAATGGTCGGGTAAAATCCGATATTTTTTAAGAAAATACCAATGGATCACCCATAGAACTTAAGCAATCTTTCACTAATTTGAATTATCCACCAACTTTTGTAACGGTTTTGTGACGAATCATCATTTAATAACGGATTTTCTAGGAAAAAGTCTATAGACAAAAGTCTTTCTTTTAAATATTGCTACATACTCTGATTTTTGTTTTATTTATTGGGAAAGTTATATATCAAGATATAGCAAAGTTTTGGTTTATTTTCCGTTTAATGTAATGAATAATATTTTTTTTCTTAGTGAATTAATGTAGCAAACCTTCAATCTTTTCTATTTTCTACCTATTTAAATTAGTGATGTTAACATTTAATGTTTTGAATGTTAAATTGTTAATTATTGTAAAACTAGTTTACTTGAGTTATCTAGTCAAATTATTGCTTTTTTTAACTCAAACCATTATAAGCTATTGCCTATTGGCGTTAACATTTAATGATTATTAATTATATTATAAAATTGGTTACTTGAGTTATCAAGTAAGGTTATAGTTTTATTATTTTATGTTAAAAAACTCAAGAATTTTAATTTCAATATTTATATTCACGTTATGTTGAAATTTGGTTTAATAGATAAAATAGGTATAATATAAGAGAGATTGAAATTAATTCTGTTATATTGATCGAGAAGTTTTTATTCCTTGATATACATTAAATTGAAAACAAATTTTAATACATTTCATCCTAATTTACTGCTTACATTTTTTGCATTTCCGTCAATAATGATAAAAATTTATTAATTACAAAATATCTTACAATTTTTTCAAACAAACCGACACATTAATGAAAGTAGAATTAATGGTTGTTCTCCATAATAACATTTCCATCAAAGATTCCGATCTATAATAATTTGTGCCTTTAACGGTTTACATTAATCAGACTATTTTCGTTATCATCAGAATCATCGAAAAATCTCGATTAACAATGACATCTCTACTATCATCGATCGTGAATGCAACCATTTCTAGGGTGATGTCGTTTTCATGGAGGAATCTTCTTGGGATTCCTATTCGATTTCATATATATGCTAACTTATCTTACTTCAATATTCATCCATAGCATCATGTTTATTCTACACGTAATCATCATTATCTATTTTTATTGATGTAGAAATTAGGTTCTTTATAAAAAGGACAATGGAACTAAATAAAAAAGAAACGAACAAAGAAAATAAGAAAAGCCACCACACAACTAATCTACCAAAAGAAATACAAACAAATGGTGTGAGAAGTATAAAAATTGATCTGAATTTTTGATTATTTTTAATCTTACATTCACTCATGAATTAAGTTCCTTACGAGAGAACTGATCTGATGCATCTTATTAGTATCGATCTTCAATCAAGACTGATCCAAGGGTTCAAATCATTTCTTACCATAACTTCTCTTCTCACCGGAATCCAACCCAAATATACATATGTAAATGGAGACCAAGGATCATGTGAGAAGAAAAGAGTCAAGGTAAGAAACGTAAGAAGGGATCTGGAATCTTGATCGCCTTTAATATCAAACCTACCCATGAATTTGATACGTGGATTAATCCGGTATATCTCAGTGCATCTCACCCTAATGTGCATCAAATGGTGGAGATCCACTCTTATTATACGCTTCTCACCTTAACTCTCATTCTCACCAAAATCAACCCTATAAATGAGTCTTGTATATATATATATATATATAGGGTCCTTCTTGTGTTAACCCAATAATTTGTGTTAACCATGTTAACCCAAAACCAATCGATAGGAAAATTCCATTAATTATGGAATTAAACAAATTAATTATATTTAACAGGGGTAATTTCGTATTTTAGTAATTGACATATATAATTTTTTTTAATTAATTTATTATATAATTAATGCATTCCTTAAATGTAGCATAGTTAAGTATGAAAACATATCTCTAATTTTATTTACTGACAAAATCATTCGATTCAATTTTTCGATTCTGCAGAATTCATGAACGAATTTTAAAGTCGACATAATGGTCCAGAGCAACAACGATCTTCCGAATCAACAAAGCCAAGATGAAAAAGTTTGTTATACGTTTCCATCTTCCAACGAAATATATGTTTTTGAAGTAGTTGTTGATGTTCAGAACCCCGTCAATGGAGGCACCGAAGAGCAATTTAACGATGATGAAAGCCAAGAACAGTCTCAAGGTAATTGTAACAACGTTTTCACTTTTATATGGTTGAACAATTACACAATAAAGATACGAGGATTATGTATGAAATTTGTTCACCTATAAAACTTGTTCAAATGTGAGAGAAACATGATTGAAGAAACTCAACAATTTCAGAAAATTATTGTCTTCTTCCAGTTCACTTTTAACGCTTCTTCAAACAATATGACGGAACTGGGTTCATAAGTGAACTGAGTTCATGAGCGAACTTGTGATGAACTATCAATATGTTCAGTAATTATCAAATAAATTACATATTCAAATTTGCTACCATTCACCGGTGAACAATTAAATTTTAGAAGCATATATAAATAAGCTAAGTTAGACTAAATGTTCAGTGACGAACTAATAATATGTTCAGTAGTGATCAAATAAACTACGAATTCAAAAAGCTCGTTTACTAGTGAACAATCAAATTGCAGACGCATATATAATAGTCCTAATTAGACTACTGTATTTTATCAAACTCGTTCACTATTGAACAATCAAATTGCATATGCATATGTAAATAGTCATAGTTAGACTACTGTATTTTATCAAACTCGTACACTAGTGAACAATAAAATTTCTCTTTTTTCTGCATAATCGAATTTTTTTTTGTTCAATTTTTTTTTTGTTCGATTCAAACTATGATTGAATTTCCAGAAATTTTTATATACCAATAATATGCCATCAAAATAGGAGTTGATTGACTTATTCAATGGTGATGGAGATAATTTAGGGAAGAAGATTGTTTCCAATTTTAAGTTGTAATAGCTTTTTATCTTATTACCCTTGTTCACTGATGTTCATCCTTTTTTCAAACCCAATTTTACATGGTTTAATTACAAAATTGCCACAACCATATCTCATCCGTTGATTAAATAGATTAATGGTCCAGATTGGTTAACAAAGTTAACACAAATAAATGAGTTAACACTTGAAGGGGCCTATATATATATATGGCAATGTAAAAACGGCATGAGATCATGTGAGAAGTGAAGTTAAAGTGAGAAGCGTAAGAAGAGATCTTGACCATTTATCACTTTTAATCTCAAACTCACCCATGAATCGCGTTTGATACGGAGATTGATCCGGTGCATCTCGATGCATCTTATCCTAATGTACATCCAATGGTGGAGATCCCTTCCTACTCTTCTCACCATAACTTCACTTCTCACCGAACCCAACCCATGTAAAGAAACAATTATCTATGAGTCTTATTTTACGGTGGCGTAGGATCACGTGAGAGTGAGAGTTAGGGTGAGAAGCAGAGGCGGATCTAGAAATTTTAGTAATGGGGGTCGAAAATTAAGCAGCATGATTTTTTTTTTCTTCTTTTAATTTGGATGGTTTCAAGAAAGATCATCAAATTAACTTCCATATGCATAGAGTGGCGTATCCAAGATTTTTGTTCATTGGGGTCCCATTAAGGTAGACTAAAGACGCGTAAAATCACCCGACGTGTTTCGGGTAAAATTTAAAGTTTTTTAGTTGATTTCAAGAGATTTTCTTAGTGTTTTTGTCGATTTTGATGGATTTTCTTAGTGTTTTTGTCGATTTCGAAAAAAAAATCGGTTTTTTATGTTTTTTAAGAGACTTTTTTAGTGTTTTTGTCAATCGCCGGCAAGATGTGGTCCCTTAAAAATTTTTACTGGGGAGAACTAAGGCTAAATTTAGTAGTTTTACATTTTTTAGCCTATAAATTTTTTATTTTTAACAATTCACTGGGGGTAGAGGACCCCCCTTTTTGCCTTTGCATCCGCCACTGTATGCATGGAAGGAGGAAAGTTTGATTGAAAATATCATGAGAATCATTTAGTTTCAATTGTTGGTGTTTTTCTTTCTAAAAAACATTCTATTTTTCTAACGAATTAAGAAAACAATTATCAACTAACAATTAACTAGTAAAAACTAAAAAACGATAAAAGAAAATAACAATTAGGCACCAACTATTAAAATCTAGTTTTAACAGTTAACACAATTAATAATTTTATGGGATCAAACAAATTTTTTGGAGGTTTAAAATAAGATACATTCAAAAAACAAAGTAAATTTTATACCATAGAAACAATTTTCTTCAAAATTAATGGGGGTCATTTGACCCCCCGACACAAAGCATAGATCTCTCAGTGGTGAGAAACAACGTAATAAGAGATATGAACCTTTGATCACCTTTAATCTCAAACTCATCCATGAATTGCGTTTGGTACGAGGATTGATCTGGCGCATCATGGTGCATCTCATCCTAATATGCATCCAAGGGTGGAGATCCCTTCTTACACTTCTCACACTTTAACTCTACTTCTCATTTAAACCCAACCCGATTCAAGGTAGTATTATTGTTCATGTAAATTCAAAGAATATATGATTACTTAGGGGTCGTTTACCAAACGTTTACCCAGGTAAGCGTTTACCAAGTCATATTACCTTATCGGAGGAATATGACAAGTACCAAAAATCTTACCCGGTAAGAGCGAAGACAAGGAAATCAAGGACCAAGAGTCTTATCCTGATAAGTGATTGCGACGACTCTTACCACGGTAAGCTCTTACCGGGTAAATTGTTGAATACGATGCCGTTTTGATGGAATAAAATCTTACCTGGTAAGTAAGTGGCAGTGTTAAATTTTATCCGTAAGCACTTACCCGGGTAAGATTTGATAAACGGCCCCCTTACTTATAATTATTTAGTGGTTAAATTGAAAGATTTTAAACTTCATGGATCAAAAAGGGCAAAATCCCAATCTTACCAAATAGAACAGAGTGGGGGTAAAGAAAGGGGGAAACTCGATCAATTTCTTCACAGTTTTTTGGGAATCCTCTTTCAAGCAATCGATCTTTGTTATTCGGATCCACATCGATACTACCCGACCCGACTGAGTTCTTCATCTGCTCAAACTGGTTGGTAATCATATCTCCTTCAGTTTCTTACTAGGTAATTGTTGTGGTTAGGATTAAATCGACACTGGTAATGAATTTAGGTTTAATTTTATGTTCAATTGCTTCTAATTATGTTTCTTCTGTACAAGTAGCGAATATCATGTTTGTTTGAAGGAATTTTGCTTGAATTTGTTATCACCATTGTTGACTTGTACTAATTTTTGATTGATTTTACAATCAATTAGAGTAATTGCCACTCGATTCTACAGTTACTCTAAATTTGATTTTCCTTATTATGAATGGTATAGATTTGTTTTGTAAGTTGAAGATGTGAATCATATGAGAGTAGTCAATTTGAATTCGCTTTGATGTTGATGTGTTTTGAGTATGGAATTTGGGGGGTGGGGGTTGAGTAAGTGCTTATGAAGAATAGCTGTATGTGCTAAAATCACCAAGTCTGTTAATTTTGGGATTTTGTGAACTAACTTTTTCAGTAGTTGTACTTCTTATATAGTTTCTTGATAGTAATTGAAGGAGATCATACTCATAGGTTCATATATTGATTTAAATTTTGACTTTTAGAAGTTAGATTTGTAATTTATATGAATCTCTTTCACTTTGAATGATCAACATTTCAAATCACCATACCTGACACATGGTTGCTACTAACAGTGTGTTTCCACCAAAATGCAAAGAAAAAAAAGGAAATTGAATACGGACCATTCCGTGAGCGATTTTCACTTTTATTACATTTACACCAAATGTTGACAAAATGAACCAATTTACCTTGCAAATAACAAAAAGAATAAAAATGTGTTTGCCAATAAATAACAAAAAGTAAAGAATTGTTTAATGGGTAATGATACCATCAACAGAATTCTCCTACATCATATAAAAATCAACAATTGTTTATTAGAGAACAGTAAAACAACTAAAATGTGCTTAAATAGTCAACAACATCCAGCATAGTCTGGGGGAAGAGAAAGGGGGGGGGGTGTATATATACCGCTTTATCCATTCTTCTGCTTTATGCCTCTTCTTGGTGCGGTCTTTTGAGATCTTTTTTTCTAGTTGCTCATTGTTTTTGTGGTACTATAAGTGGCTTTAGTACAATATAAGAAGAAAACAACTTTTTAACCCTAAATGATACACATCCTCAAGGAAGATTAAGATTTAGAATAATAAAAAAAAGAAGTTGCATGAAGCATAAGTAGCAAATGAATGAGGCAACACATTTGTTGGTAAGTCTTGTTGTTGGATAATACATATATTTCATCAAATTTTGGTGTCATGTAGATGGAATCGGTTAACGGCATTAATGTCTGTAAAATAACTACCCCTTTTTGCCATTGCTGTCAACCAGAACATTTTTTGCCATTTAGAAATTACTTTGGTTCAGACGGTTAATTTTTGGTGTCACACAGGTAAAATCTGTTAGTCTTATTTATGTGTTAAGCAATCATCTATCTTTGCTAACTTGGGTGGTCTACTGGTCTTTTTGCATTTATAAAATGAATGTTGGTTGTTTAACAAAAAGGTGCCAATTATGATGGCCATAAAGGCTAATCACTATGTTTAGCTTTCAAAAAGTATCATTATGTTACACTTCATTGATTTGCAAGATTATCATATTAGAGAACAAGGGGACTGTCAAAAAGTTCATTATTTTTCTATTCGTTTCAAATTTATATTTTGGTGAAATTCATTTACACCCTTTAAAATCTTCTCTTAAAATATCATCTTTTAGGTCAATCTGTCATGGACCGTTGGAGTGGAATATTGAAGGTTCCTCTATTTCCAGGTAGCAGAGGTCACTATAAAATTGCAGCATCTTTATGTATCTCAACTTCTTCTCGAAACCCAACTGTAAGTCTATCAAAATCCAAAATATCACATATTTTTCGTTCAGACTGTACAAAAAGCATAAATCATAAAGCTCAAAACTTTAGAGTATGCTTTGTAGAGTGAAACTCCGGGGCTGTTTGTTTACCTTTTAACAGTTCCATTAAGAGGCAATCTCTGAATCGTTAAGAGGTGAATCCTGTTTGGCAAAAAATAAGTCTGTCTCTTAATAGTTCCAAAACCCTCTGAATCATGTTGTATCCTGGATCTCCCTTAACCATTAAGAGCCCTAATTACATCCTGAATAATGACCAAACAATTATATTTCATTTTGAACTATAACATAAGAGCCTCTTAATCATTCTGACCACTTAATCATTCTGCACCAAACCATTCAGCAACTGCCAAACAGCCCTCCCTTTTTTACCGTTTGTTATATGCAGACTTTTTTAAACTTTCATGAACCAAATTTGTAGTAATCAAAAAAGGTAAATGAAACTTAAAATCTAGTTTTCCATTAAACTTTGGTACATAACTTATATTACTTAAAATATATGCAGGTGCCTTCTATGAATGCTATTTTCTTCAATGGGGATAGAGTCAGAGGGACTGGAAATCCAGTGATTGAAAGACTATCTGATCTTGAAAGAATAGCTGAAATTATTGTTTCAAAACTTGGTGAAAATGTTAATGCTTGGGTTATTGAAGCTTCTAAGTTTAATGGACCTTTTGCTGTTTATAAAGATTTCATCCCATCGGTAAATCAGTGGGGAGAACCGAAATCATACAATGCAACTGGATATCCAGCTTCTACATCCATTGTTTCACTTTTGTCAAGCTGTCTCATAGAGGTATAGTTACTTTTATAAGTATTTATATGCTTAAATATTCATTATATATGATTCTGGAATTTCTCCCTTCACACACTTTTCACTGGCTGGGGGTATTTATGGAAACAACTTTAGGCCTTTTGGGTAGAGTCTGGTCTGCATACATCTTACCAAAATAGGCGGAACAAAAACAGGAAGATGAGACAGGATTTTGATATATTACTAAACTACCCATGTCAAAATAAAATCCAAAAACCTTCAGGAATTCTTTCACTCTCAGTCTCTCACCCGTCCATTCAAATTATATACTATTATATATATATATATATATAGAGGAAAGTTCAAATGCGAACTCAAATTTGGTTGTGAACGTGAGGACAAATGAGAGCGCGGCACGTGTCTGAATGTAGATTATTCAGACTGAATATCAGTCTCAATAATGCTTGTTCAGTCTGAATATTTCTTTGATTATTCAGTCTGAATATGACACATGTCGCGCTCTCATTTGTCCTCATGTTCACAACCAAATTTGAGTTCTCATTTGAACCCGCCCCTACGTATATATATATAAAAGTTGAGTAAAAATGCTTAATTAAATTATTTAATTTTTTGCTTTTATGGGTTAATTATAACTATTATATAATATATAAAATCGTTAAATAACTTATGCGGGCAACTTGTCTAGTTTTGTCCAGTCCAGTCCTAGTTGTAGCAAACACCAGACGTACACTTGTTCTGTCCTGTCCGGTCCCACCCTCCGGTGCTGTCCGATTCTGTCCTGTCCAATCATGTTTTCCTACCAAACGCTACCTTAGGGTAGAGTAGGTGGAACAAAATCAGGAAGATGGGACAAGATTGGTAAATTACTAAACCACCCATGTCAAAATAAAATCCAAAAATCTTCCAGAATTCTTTCACTCGCCTACCTCACTCTCACTCTCATCCGCCCAGTCCTATCTACTTTGGTAAATTACTAAACTACCCATGTCAAAAAACAAAAATCCAAACTCACCCTTTTTGTGCCTTAAATCCCATGAAACTTTAACTAACAACTTGACAATGGGCTAAAATCTTGGAGGCTAAATGGTTTTTTTTGGTTTGAATTTTTTCCTTCTCACTTTCCAGGCTAAAAATGTCATTTCAAATAGACTTGAAGAACCATCTGCTATTGAAGGTCCAGTGTCATCTTTTTCTCAACCGAAAACATTGCTGTTTGGATTCAGCAAAGGCGGCACTGTGCTTAACCAGCTAGTTACCGAGCTTGCCTTTTCCGACCTCAATTCAATCCCAGTTCCTTCCCAAAACAAAAAAGATCTTATTCCCACTTCAAAAGAAAGTCTTTTAAACAGTATAACCGAAATCCATTATGTGGACGTTGGATTAAACTCTAATGGAGCATATATTACTGATCAAGACATTATCGACAAAATCTCTAAACGTCTTTCAGAAGGAGCCTCGGGAATACGTTTTGTTCTTCACGGAACACCAAGACAATGGCGTGATAGCATGCGGGTTTGGGTCGGAAAGGAAAAAGACACGATGGTTAGTCTTCTTGATGATGCTAAAAAATCTCAAATTTGCGGTGATAAATTGAGCGTATGTGAAAGGTTTTATTTTGCTAATAAGCCGGCCAATATGCAAATGCATTTTGAAGTAATTGAAAGCATGGATATTAGTTGAGTTCTCTTAATCTTGTTGACTAGATGGGTCCTTTTGGTTAAATGACTTAAATGCCCTTCTGACAGGTTATTTATTTAAATCCATGACCTTCTGACAGATTGGAGAATGTTACTATTTAACAGAAGAATGTCACTTCCATTAACAAAAAGGCCTTGAAACCTGTCAGAAAGTCATGGATTTAAACTTAACTTATGTGACGGGTCCTTTGGTTAAACTAATTTTAAACATGTTTTATTTAAAATCTATGACCACTATCAGGTTTAAGAATGTCACTCAATAGAAAATGCTACTTTTATATACAAGAGTCCTAGAAAGTAGAAACCTTCAGAAGGTAATGGATTTAAAAAAAATATCTGTCAGAAGGTCATTTAGCTGAATAACCCTGATAGATAGGATATGTGGATCGGTTTTGTTATTGTATTAGATTAGTCATTTAACTATGTTTAATTAAGTTGGATATAAGTAATTTGTGTAGGTGATAGGGTTAGTGAGTCTGTAGTTAGATATGTGGTTATGTTTCTTCTGTACTTGCTTCTTTTTATATTGTTGTTGTTTACGCATATCTAGTTTCTCAAAAAATTAGCATATTTGTTTTTATCTATTCCTATTTCTATTCCATTTTGTATTGTTATTGTTGCTCGTATTACATTTTTATTGTTCAACGTATCTGTTATTCTCCATTTCTCACACTTTTCATTAGTTGTGGTTTTTATAGAAACAACTGCTCTACTTTAATGTATATTGTACCAAAATATAATGACTACATATCTGATATTTATGCCAAATTCCCTAGATAAAACCGTATGTTAATGTATTGGGCGGCCGTGTTTTTGGACCCGAAAAGTACCATAACTTGCCAAAGCCATGTACTTTTCCTTACAACTCTATTATCTTCACACAAAGATTATAAGGAATATGCCCTTCTTTGTTTCTAATGGCGTTTTTCTCATGTATCATATATATATATATATATATATATATATATATATATATATATATAGGGTTAGGTTCAAATGTGAACGTGAGGACGAATCTCAGCCACACATCTTCGGTTACGGTGGACGCGATCACGGAGGATTGACGCGATTCATGGGAGGGTGGAGATTATCAAAGGAGTGAACTGCGCAAAGTGCTCGCCTTTATTGACCGGATAAGTGGTTGAGATTCGTCCTCACGTTCACAACCAAAAATGAGTTCACATTTGAACTTTCCTCTATATAATATATATATATATATATGTATGTAGAGGAAGGTTCAAATGAGAAGTTTGCATTTTTAAAGGAACAAAGGGACACTTGTGGATCACATATGATGTGGGTCCCACATCATATGTGGTCCCACATCATATGTGGTCCACTATTTGTTCCTTTGTTCCTTTAAAGAGGGGTGGTTCTCATTTGATCCTTCCCCTATGTATGTATATATATATATATTGTTTGAAAATGAAGGTGACATTTAATTTAAACATATATTCTATTGAAAAGTTCAACAATTAAATAAATACCCTCTCCAAATCTCAAAGAAATTGTTATTACTCTTACACATATAGTTTGATAAAAATGTTTTAAAGTATTAATCAAATAGCTGTACAGAGGAAAATCTGTATAAATAATGATTTGGAATGGATCGATTAATCAAATATTGATATATGTTACACAAAGAATCGTTAAGAATAATATACAACGGTTTAAACAGTTAATCCCTTGATTAAAAAATATTCGATGCTTATTATTCTTTTAATATCTGAGGTGTGTGGACCAGTTTGCATGCATTTCTACCAATTATATAAGGCTCTAAAGTTAATAGCAAAGAAAACTTATGGTGACCTTTAAGGAACTCAAACTGATGACCAATAGAGAGCAAACCCAATATCTTATTAGTTGAGCTACCTACAAAAAATTAAACATTGATATTAATACTCATTCGACCCTTAGGCTTGAATTTTTTGGGAAATGAAGTTGTTGAATCCTACGTATATGCAATTTTTACTGTATAATGTATAAGTTATTGAACCGATATTTAATTTAATTAAGATGATTATAACTCTAGACACATGATTCAACTTTTGTTTGTTTTTAATTATTGATCATTTGAACTTTTCAAACGACACTTTTGTCTCTATATATGAGTAGAAAACATAAATTAAAAACTTTTAGAAACAAATATTCTACAAAAATATATTAGATCTTTCTAAATATGCCTTTTCAACTTCTTCTGAATGTTTAACAAAGTTTTGAACTTACATGATTTGTCTGTAAAAATTCATATACTAATGTTGAAAAGAGGATATGCTCAAGGGATCGCTTCATAATTCGGTAGGGATATTCGTGTTTTGGTTAACAATTTTGAAAAACTTAATGTGACTTCAAATGCGGTTTAAACAAAAAAACAGAACTAAACAGCCCCTAAGCCTAAGATCATAATGTAATCGATTCGATTTCGTTAATGATTACTCTTTATACATAAAGCATAAGGGTCTTTCGACTGATTTCATGACAAATAAATAATCGTGACTAACTGTCTTATTTATTTTAAAGTATTGATATCATATTTGGAATAAAAAAATGAGAAAATTTCGTATATATCCTTTAAAACTTCATATATTACGTATATATCCTTGTAAAGTTTGAAATTACGTATATATTTTTTCTAAACCTCTAGAACTCATGTATATGTCAATCTTTCTAATTTAATTATTATTAAAATATTTAAAAAATACAAATCAGTATCTTTAAATTAAATTTATTTTTTAAATTACTTAACTACCCTTCTGAATTTGGGAAGGAAATTAAGAAGGGTAATAAATTAAGAAGGGTAGTTAAGTAATTTAGAAAATAAATTCAATTTGAAGATAATGATTTTTTTAAATGTTTTAATAATAATTAAATTAGGGAGAAGAACACATATGTGAGTTATAAAGGTTTAGAAGGATATATACGTAGTTTCAAAATTTACAGTAAAGTATGAAGTTTTAAAGGATATAGATGAAATATTCCCTAAAAAATTAACAATGGAAGCTTTGGGATCTCAATGCAAAACACTAAATCTTACACGTATTACGTGTTTAACCTTTTTTTTCATTCGGTTTTGATTTCGTGGTTTCGTTTAACAACCGATTGTTGATTTTTATATATCTTAATTTGGAATAACACTCTCTCTTTTCTGTATTTGACTTTATAGTCCTTTAATTACTTTCTCGATTTTTCCTTGTAAAATTAAACTTTATTGATAAAAATGACAAGGTTACAGTTTATCCAAAATTTTAGAAGAAAGTAAACTAGTTCTTAAAAATGGATCAAATACATGGAAATTAATGCATCTGTATTTGAATGATTCAACTCATTTGAACATGAAAAACCAGGCACAATTAACAGATTACTTTTCGTTTTTCTTCAATTTTCTTTTGAATAAGTGGGCACCCAGCCGCCCACCATATAACATCCGAATGATTGCACGCTTCAATCTTGTGGTGATATACCTTTCAGACCAATAGTTGGCAACGATTACAGTGAATTGCTAATACTGGTCGTCAAATATGGTTTTAGTTATTTCATCATCATTCTAAACCGATTCAAATCATCACACGTGCTTGAAATAAGATTATTTTTTATCTTTTAAACACAATGAATCCAAAAAACTAAAAGCATATTCAGATAATATATAACCAAACAGATAACTCCTAAAAAGAAAATAAAAATAATAAAGTTGAAGGGGCAAATTTGACAAATTTTAATAATGTAAGGCCAAAAAAGGCATAGTGATCGCCGTAAATTAATCGTTATATTCCAAGTTTGTCAAATGGCGCCAAATTTGGTAGCTTTCAAAACCGGCTTAACCTGAACCGGTTCTTGGCCGGTATTTTATTTAACTCGCCGGCTTTTTCGAATTTGGACTATCTTTTATAAAGAAAAAAGTACCTGTACGGCCACTTGTCGCTATTCACTCTATTGGAATTTCATATTTTTTTAATTAATATATTTTAATTTTGATTGCTACTTTATTTTCTTGTTGGAGATAAAAATCTAGGAAATTTACTCGTATGGTAATTTTGTAATATAAATTTCATCATTTTAGTTATTAAAAAAAAAATCTAAAATAACCACACTTTATGTGAAGACTTTACGTAAGAACTGTGTTGTATAAAGTCCATTTTTTTAAATCGATTTTTTAGACTTTACATAAAAAGTTAAATTTTTTACGTAAACTTTCTGCTCCATGTCAACATAGCTTTAGACAAGGTATAGTTTACGTAGAAAATTTACGTATGAACTTGAATTTCTACGTAAAGTTTAAAAAATCGATTTTTTTTAAAAAGAAATGGACTTTATGCAACAAGAAAAGCTTTTATGGCTATATCAGGAAAAGATCTTGAAAAGTGACTAAAAAGTGAAATCCATATTAGAAAAAAAATGACAATCTCAGTAAATTTCCCTATTAATCTCCTATCTAAAAATTTCACTTCCCCGTGAATCATAAGCATATTCATAATAAAAATTTGATTTGTCTTAATTTTATTGGTGGGATAGAAATAAGACATAAAATTTTGGGATAAATGGTTTTTTATCATCTGTTGGGTGTCATCATGTATTTTTTGAAATAGAGATTTTTGTGTAAGTATCTAATGGCAGAATTGATAAATGTTGTTCATTGTGTATGAAAACCCTGGATTCGAGTCCCACCAATGTTTGATGTTTTAGTTTTTAGATTACTTTTTTATGTTTTTTATATGTTTTTGAAAAAAGTTACGGTTTGAAGTTGAACAAGGGTCCCTTATGTGAAAAGATATGAAACCAACCGACCAATATATACTAAACACTAACATTGTAAAATGTTTTAAAAGATTTATTTTTACGGTCAAACTGCTAATGAAATTTATTCAAGGTTTTACCTCCTCTCTCCAAAAATATATATATTTAATTATTTAGTGTTTGAAAACTATTTATTATAGCTTTATATTTAACGTACATTTAAATGTTGTTTATAGAATAGATATTTTTTTTATATGTAGATCATACTTTGAATGTGTTTTTTCAAAAATATGTTCATGAAAATAACAACTAGATGAGAACATTCAACATTTATAATAATTGCTCCAATGAACAACTAAAGAAAATAAATATATGTTAGAGAGGAGTATTATATATAGTTGAAATAATAATTTAAAATATTAAAAGATAAGATTTTTCTCTTTCTAAAAGTGAATAAATGGGATGAAAACAAGAACATATAGGTGTATATATAAGTTCATCTACTTCAAAACAAACACAAACACAAACACACACAACATTTATTCTTTCATGGACACTTGAAGACCTTGTACCTCATCTTCTACACCTTCATCTCTTAAGCTTCTCAGGTATTTATATATATATATATATATATATATACATCATAATCATATAAATTACATCATTTATCTATAATTGTCGTTCGACCAACTACTGAGTTGGGTTCTTGATTGGGGCAACCACTTAGGGAATGAAAACGAAAATCATTAATAATGTCTGGTTTGATGCAATGAAATGGGTCATTACCAAAAACCGTAATAAAACAGTTCTCAACGAATTAGGAGGAATGAAACTCATTCGCATTTCCATTCGTCAGCATTCTCATTTTCATTTACATTCCTTAAAAAACGAACCAAATTTAGCATCATGGCACTATATATATATATATATATGTTCTACATTCAAGAATGATTTTGAAGTCAAACTAGAAAACTCTAAATTCAAATTTACATTGATGTTTTTGGTTTTTTGGCTCAATTTTTTTTCCCGGTTTTAAGGATGTTTCATAGGCTAATATGGGTATCGATTCTTTTTCTATTTTCCGCAATGAATCTCGTTGATTTTGATGTTAAAAACTATCAAATTTGACTTTTGGAAGTCAAAACCTAGACTCTAAGAGGGCAGTGACTGAAAGTGACTGCATTTTCTACATAGAACTTGGCATTTAAATTGTTTTTGGCATATTTTCAAGAATTTATCAACAAAAAACAAGAAAGAGATTCAAGAATTTATCAAAAATAAACAAAAAGATTCAAGTTGTGATCATCCCCTTACATTCTGTTGATTAGTATCACTGTAACAAAATCGACTTTACAGGACTTCAATATATATATATATATATATATATATATATTGTCTTAATTCAATTTATAGGATCAAACATCTGTGCTTAAAAATATTACAATAAGTTAATAGTGTTCTAATACGTTTTTAGGATACTTTTTGAAATAAATCATCATATTAGTCTTTTAATATGACATTATTTTGAAAAAATTTATCTTATAAAAACAAACGTCCAATAAAAAAGATGTATTCATAAGACACTTCTTAAAGTGTCATATCAAAAAACTAATTAATATGACACTTTATTTCACAAGTGTCATAAACAACTTGTATTTTAGGGGGTGTTTGTTTACCTCTTAACAATTCCATTAAGTGGCAGCCTCTAAATCGTTAAGAGGTGAATCTTTTTTGGCAAAAGATAAGTCTGCCTTTTAATGATTCCAAAACCCTCTGAATCATTTTGTATCCTGGACCTACCTTAACCATTAAGAGTCCTAATTACATCCTGAACAGTAACAAACAATTATATTTCATTTTGCACTATATCATAAGAGCCTCTTAATTCTGACCATTTAACCATTCTACACCAAACCATTCAGCAACTACCAAACAACCCCTTAAGCTAGTTTGCATAAAAATGCAGATTTGTCTGGGAAAGCTTCATTGCGACCGTTGAAGAATTGAAGCTGAAAAACGGGAAGAAATGTCGATTGCTTTGAATGCAATTATCCGAGAAGCCATTGATTTGGTATGTCGAATACGAAATTTTGATGTTTTTATGCTTTGATCATGCGATAGATACAAAATTTTGTGCATATATATTTATGCAGGAAAATGCACCATTAGAAGAAGTATTTCAACATTTGAAATGTACAAGAGAAGGTCTGAACTCGAGTGAAGTTCAAGAGCGTTTGGATCTTTTCGGTTACAATAAACTCGAAGAAAAGAAGGTACTTTTAACGAATTTATAAACATGTATTTTATATATATATATATATATATTATATAGGGGGTGGTTCAAATGAGAACTTAAATTTGGCTGTGAACGTGAGGACAAATGAGAGTGTGACACGTGTCCCATTCAAAGACATATTCAGAGACACTGATATAGTATTTATTTAGTATTTATTTAGTCTGAATATTTCTTTCTATCTTCAGTCTGAATAATCTATATTCAGACATGTGTCACGCTCTCATTTGTCCTCACGTTCACAACCAAATTTGAGTTCGCATTTGAACTTTTCTCTCTCTTTCTCTCTCTCTCTCTCTCTCTCTATATATATATATATATATCCTACTCGACAGGAGGAATTTTGATGGATTTTTTTCGTTCTTTTAACAGGAAAGTAAAGTCTTGAAATTTTTGGGGTTTATGTGGAATCCTCTTTCATGGGTGATGGAAGCCGCGGCTCTTATGTCTATTGCGCTTGCGCGTGGAGGGGTATGTTCTTTTTCGTTCATTTGTACTCGTTTTTTTCCGGTATTTTTACAAGAACGATGGTGGGTTTTTAAAGTGGGTTAAAAAGGTTAACTACTCCTCGGTTTAGCTGTTTTATATGACTTAAATTTATAGGGACAAACAGTTGCGCGCTTGGTGTAAAGGTCTTACAATAAGTTGATAGAACGATTTGGGACACCCTAACAAGTTTTTTAGGACAATTTTAAAATAATATGTCATATTACTCTTTTTATGGTATTATTTGAAAAAAATGACTTATAAAAACAAATCTCACATAAAAATATATGTCAATATGACGCTTCTCAAAAGTATCATGTAAAAAAACTAATAGAAATGTTTAGGGTTGTTTAGCATATGCTAAATGATTTGGTACATAATGATTAAATGGTTAGAATGATTAGGAGACTCCAAGATTTAGCGTATAATAAAAAAATGACTGAATCACAAGGGTTGCAGCGTAATGGTTGAGGCCTTGGGTGAATGTGGTGGAATGTCCCATCTGTCAAAAGTCCAGAAGTACACAACAATTGTTGTAGTTTATCAGAGTTGATTTCTTGCTGTCACAATTTACCAGGATTAGTCTAGACTTAGCCTAAGACACCCTTCCAAGAAAAATGACTTAATGGTAAATGTTCTGAACGGATAGTCTAAACTAAAAAAACATATATTTTAATCCTCCCATATGATTAATGTTGAAAACTTGTTAAAATGTCTACATGCGTCCTATTAACTTATTGTAACTCCTTTATACACATAGCATAGCTGTTTGGTCTTATAAACTTAAATCATGTACACTAGTCTATCGTCGTATAAAACCAATTTTTATCATAGTGATTGCAACATATCGCTATGTGATCAATCCCTCATGACTTTTTTAGTTGATGTTCATATGACTCTTATTTAATTCAGGGAAAGCCTGCGGATTATCATGATTTCGTGGGAATCATTGTTTTGCTCGTTATAAATTCAACGATAAGTTTCATCGAGGAAAACAATGCCGGAAACGCAGCCGCTGCTTTGATGGCTCGTTTAGCTCCGAAAGCAAAGGTTTGACCGACTCTAGATTACTCATATTATCGCGTTTCTAAAGCATAAATCTTGATCTAGTTTCTTAAATTTCACGTTATAGGTTCTTCGTGATGGAAAATGGAGCGAAGAAGATGCTTGCGTGTTGGTTCCGGGGGATATTATCAGTATCAAACTAGGAGATATTGTTCCTGGTGATGCCCGTCTTTTAGAAGGCGATCCTCTTAAGATTGATCAGGTATCGTTATGTCCTAAAACGATGATCAACCATATTGTTATACTGTTAGAGTCCCACATCAATTAGATTTGGATATTTTCTTTGATATATGTTGGAATCCGTTTCTATCTCAAAGGAATCTCATGGGGTTATATATATACACATATATATATAGAGAGAGGGGGGGGGGGCAGGTTCAAACGAGAACAATACCTATTAAAAAGAACACGAGAACCAACAAAATCATATATGATTTTACATTAGCACACGAAAAAAAGACTTTGGCCACGGCTTCAAGTTCGCGTGGCTTTTTCGCACGTTAATGTAAAATCATATACTAATTTGTTGGTTCTCGTGTTCTTTTAAATATATAGCATTCTCGTATGATCGTCCTTATATATATATAGGCCCAGGTTCAAAGGAAAACCTCAAAAAAATGAAAACTGAAGATCACCTAGGTAGCCCTCCATGGACGGTATGCACAAATGCATAGTGGTAATTTGTAACATGCACACGTGCATAGAAAAAAAAAACAGTTCCAATCTCTTGTATGCATTTATGCATATCGGCTATGCACACAGGTGCATACCGTCCGGATGTAGGGCTCCAAGGTGTTCTTCAGTTTTTTTTTAGGTTTTCCCCTGAACCTCCCTCTATGTATATATAAAATATACTCTCACATGGTATCAAAGCAAGTCTATCATCTAGGACATCTTTTTTGTCATCTAGCCTCTGTTTGAGGGGCGTGTTGGAGTGCCACATCAGGTAGACAAAACATTCTCTTCGATATATGTTAGAACTTGGAACCCTTCTCTACTCGAGAGTTTTTTTTCGAGAGGGGTTTTATATATTCTCACACACACAAAAATAGTCTAATTTACTAACATATTTTTTTGTCATATTCGTAGTCTGCACTCACCGGAGAATCACTTCCGGTGACCAAAAATCCAGGAGATGGTGTATACTCGGGTTCTACATGTAAGCAAGGAGAAATCGAAGGCGTTGTGATTGCCACCGGAGTCCATACGTTCTTCGGGAAAGCGGCTCATCTTGTCGAAAACACGACTCATGTTGGACATTTCCAAAGGGTTCGTTTCTCGATTGTAGTTTTTTAGGCACCGAGTTGCTACGTATGATTTCTTAAGATACGTTCTTTTTGTTTATAATAGGTGTTAACGTCGATTGGAAACTTTTGCATTTGCTCAATTGCGGTCGGTATGCTAATCGAGATCATTGTGATATATGGTATTCATCAAAGGGAATATCGTGTTGGTATCGATAACCTTCTTGTGCTACTCATTGGTGGGATCCCGATTGCTATGCCTACGGTTCTTTCGGTCACCATGGCCATCGGTTCACATCGCTTGTCTCAGCAGGTAAAGTGAAAATCGAAAGTGTTAGAATATGTGAAATCCCTTTAAACCTCTCTTTAAAGTATCCCGAATGGAGAGAGAAGAGGTTCCTATATGTATAAAAACCGTAAAAAATGAAAAACCGAGAAACACGCTGGTAACCATTCATCTGGGCGGTATGCACATGTGCATACAAGTAATTTGTAAGCAATTTGTTTGGTATGCACATGTGCATACAAACCAAAAAACAGCTTCAATTACTTGTATGCACATGTGCATAAAAAAAAAGCTTCAATTACTTGTATGCACATGTCATGAAAACCAAAAAACAGCTTCAATTACTTGTATGCATATGTGAATGCAAGTAAGTTGTTTGTTTGGTATGCACATGTTTGTAAAAACCAAAAAACAACTTCAATTACCCGTATGCATACAGTCAGTTGGGCCCACATAAACTTGTTGACAAAAGTCAACAAGTTTTACTTGTGTATCGCTCTCTTTGCTAGAACTGATAGATGTTTTCATCTATCAGTTCTTTATCTAATTATTAATTTACTTGAACGCGATTGGAATAGGGTGCAATTACGAAAAGAATGACCGCCATCGAAGAAATGGCGGGGATGGATGTGTTATGTAGCGACAAAACCGGCACATTGACACTCAACAAGCTTACCGTTGATAAAAACATGATCGAGGTTTGTAAACTTCGTTTCAGAATTGTCAATAAATACTTTAATCTTAATCTAAAAATAAAAATAAACGTTCTATAGGTCTTCGAGAAAGGCGTTGACAAGGATCTAGTCGTGTTAATGGCTGCACGGGCATCACGGCTAGAAAACCAAGATGCTATTGATGCTGCTATCGTTAATATGCTCGGAGACCCCAAGGAGGTACTACTATTTTTGGTTACGATGTTTGACATGCTTCCTTTTAGTATATAATATTTATATGTTTATTTTTTTGAGTATATAATATTTATAAAGAGATGTTCAAGGGAAAACACTAAAAAAAAAAAACTAAAGATCATCCTGGGAGCCTTCCATCCGGACGGTATACACGAATGCATACAAGCGATTGAAGCTGTTTTTTTTTTCTATGCACCAATGCATGTTACAAATTACCAACATGCATTTGTGCTTACCGTCTAGATGGAGGGCTCCCAGGGTATTCTTCATTTTATCTTTTTTTTTTTTTGTCGTTTTCCCCTTAACCCGACCCAATATTTATATACTTCAAAACTCGGGTAATTTAGCTAAACGACCTCGTGAGTCGTGACGAGTGTTTTTAAAGCGAAATTGACCAAAATAGCCGATTTCCCCAACCAACTTTTCTTTTTAGTCACTTTTTCAATTGAATTCCCATTTTAGTCAAAGTTTACGTAGAAATTTGAATCTTTACATAGAAAATTAAAAAGAATTCCATATAAAGATTCAAAATTTTGAGTTATTTTTCCTTTTTTTTTCTTTTCAGAAATCAAATTTCTGCTTAAGCTTAGGCTACTTTGGGAAGAGCCTCTTTAAAAGTGTTTAAAATAAAAAAATTTGGTTAATGAAGTTGACTATTTTGGTCGATTTCCGTTTTTTAAATTCATAACTTTCCGACAAGTTTTTAGGAGTTCTTTTGTACCGATGCCACTACAACAAATTGTTTTGATGCATATAATTTTTGACGGTATACGGTGTCGCAAGTCACATTAGTGACAAATTGTTACCATTTTAGCGTCATTAAAGACCTTCTTTCGTAGCGTAGATACATAAAAACACATGATTTAATTAATTATCAAATACTAATCGATTCTCATAATTTCTCGATAAAATTAGGCCCGAGCGGGGATTCAAGAGGTCCATTTCCTACCGTTCAACCCAACGGACAAAAGAACCGCTCTTACCTACATAGATAAGATCGGTAAAATGCATAGAGTGAGCAAAGGTGCACCCGAGCAGGTACAGAAACATCGATCAAATATCTAAAAACACAACTATTAATTAACAATTTAAATTAAATTATTTAATATCATTTAATCATTCGAAATCACGATATAGATACTTAATCTTGCCCATAACAAATCCGAAATCGAGAAAAAGGTGCATTCGGTTATCGACAAGTTTGCCGAGCGTGGACTTAGGTCTCTTGGAATAGCTCGTCAAGAAGTTCCGGCTGGAACCAAAGAGAGCCCGGGTGGTCCGTGGGAGTTTGTCGGTCTTCTTCCGCTCTTTGACCCTCCACGACACGATAGTGCGGAAACGATCCGAAGAGCATTAGATCTTGGCGTGAGCGTTAAGATGATAACGGGTATCTGTTTTGAAACTTATGATATCGTCACATAGAGGAAAGTTCAAATGAGAACTCAAATTTGGTTGTGAACGTGAGGACAAATGAGAGCTCGGCACGTGTCTGAATGTAGATTATTCAGGAATATTCAGACTGAATAAAGCATTATTCATACTGAATAAGCATTATTCATACTGAATAACTATATTCAATCTAAATATGACACTTGTCGCGCTCTCATTTGTCGTTCACAACCAAATTTGAGTTCTCATTTGAACCCGCCCCTATATATATATATATATATATATATATATATATAGAGGGAGGTTCAGGAGAAAACGCTAAAAAAAGAGAAAACTAAAGAACACTCTAGGAGGCCGTCATCTGTTAACATGCATTTGTGCATATGCACTAATGCATATGCACTAATGCATTGATGAATAGAAAAAAGGAGCTCCAATCGCTTATATGCATTTGTGCATATGCACTAATGCATATTTATGCATTGATGCATAGAAAAAAAACTCCGTCCAGATGGCGGACTCTCAGGGTGATCTTTAGTTTTCTCTTTTTTAGCATTTTCTCCTGAACCTCCCTCATATATATATATATATATATATATATATAGGGGAGGGATCAAATGAGAACCACTCATCCTTAAAGGAACAAATTGTGGACCACATATGATGTGGGTCCCACATAATATTAAATCATTTATGATTTAATATTAAATCATATTAAATCATAAATGATTTAATATTATGTGGGACCCACATCATATGTGATCCACAAGTACTTTGTTCCTTTAAAAATATAAAATTCTCATTTGAACCTTCCTCTCTCTCTCTCTCTCTATATATATATATATATATATATATATATATATATGTCCTCGGATGTTGTTTTTTCACGAAGTTTCTCTATGTTAAATTGGTCGAATTACGATTTCAGGTGACCAATTGGCGATTGGTAAGGAAACCGGAAGACGACTAGGAATGGGGACGAATATGTACCCTTCTTCGGCTTTGCTCGGTGACAGTAAGGACGGTTTCGGAGCTTTGCCTATCGATGAACTTATTGAGAAAGCCGATGGTTTTGCTGGTGTCTTTCCCGGTAAGTACTACTTTTCATTGTTAAGATACGTGAAACCCCTTTTCAGTACCCAAAATATCGGCTTTATAAGACTTCAAATATGTCTAAGTGTCCTAGTAGACAACTTTATAGGACTTAAATTTAAAGGATCATGCAATTGTACATCATATGTAAAAGTGTTATGAAAAGTTGGTAGGACGCTTTTGGGCGTGTAATAAGTTTTTTTTATGACACTTTTAAAATATAGTGTCCTATCAGTCTTTTCATATGACATTATTTGAAAATGTGTCCATGTGACGTTTTATTTCAATTTTTTTAAAAACCTTTTAGGATGCCTAAAAAGTAAAAACATCCTATCAATTTAATGATATATATACTTTTATATAAGAGCATCTCCAAAAGCTTCCCCAAAATGGAGAAAAAGAGGAATATGGGGATTTTGGACAAAAAATTTGATACAAGAGCTTCCCCAAAACTTTCTCCAAAATGGAGAAAGTAGGAGAGAGAGTGAGTTTTTCTCCAAATATGGAGTTTACTTCAAAAATGATTACCAAATGAATTGACCAATAGAAAATTTTGAAAAATAAATATTTAATGAGAGAAATAATATTTTAATAGATGATGCAATATTTTAATATTATTTTGGAGAAATTATAGGAAATTTGTTGGAGATGAATGCAATTTTTTTTAGAGATTTTGTTATTTGGTTTTCCATTTTGAAGAAATTATAGGGAAATTGTTGGAGATGCTCTAAGAGGCACATATGTCTGATATAAAATAGTATATTAAAACATTTAAGCATAGTTGGCGTTCTATTTCTATAAAGACAATTTTGTTGTAGTTTTCGAATAAAAATTAAAGCCCTTGCAGATATATAAGAGTAGTGATGAACATAACCGGGTACCTAGCTATTTTTCATGGAACCGGAACCGCTGACAACCGGTTCCGGGTACCCGGTTTCAATTTTTTAATTTTTTTACATTGCGTACGATAAAAATGTAATTACAAACAATAAATTACCGATTTAAAGTAATAAATACAACAAATGGCCAAAACTAATCCGATAAAAACTAATTATTACATATCTTATGATAAGAGGTCCTTACATATATATATATATATATATATATATATATATGGGAAGGATCATACAAGAACACCCCTCATTTAAAGGAACAAAGGAACACATTTAGGATCACATATGATGTGGGTCCCACACAATATAAAATCATATCTGATTCAATGGTAAATGTGTTTCTTTGTTCCTTTAAAAATGTAAAGTTCTCATTTGAACCTCCCTCGATATATATATATATATATATATAAAGATTTGATGGCCCATGTTTAACTGCAACATTTTTCGACTACAGAACATAAATACGAGATCGTTAGGAGACTACAAGCCCGAAAGCACATATGTGGGATGACGGGTGATGGCGTGAACGATGCCCCCGCACTAAAGAAAGCCGATATCGGCATTGCGGTGGCCGATTCCACCGATGCGGCTCGCAGCGCTTCGGATATAGTTCTAACCGAACCCGGATTGAGTGTTATCATTAGCGCGGTCTTAACTAGTCGTTCGATATTCCAAAGAATGAAGAATTACACGGTAACTATATATTTTCATTTTGTGGGTCCCATTTATTTGGTTTTCGATTTTTGCTTTACGCTAATAATGTTTCTCATTTCGTTCTATAGATATATGCCGTTTCTATCACCATCCGAATTGTGGTAAGTGTTATGTATAGTAAATAGTTTGTAACATAATCTATATCGATTCGGATTCAAAAGTTACATGTTTGACTTCCGATGGTTGACTTTTTTTGTGAACGTTGCAGCTAGGGTTTATGATGTTGTGTGTTTTTTGGAAGTTCGATTTCCCTCCGTTCATGGTTCTCGTTATAGCCGTCCTTAACGATGGTAAGTCGGTGAAACTTATATAAAATGTTTGTATCGTACAATTATCTGAATCTGAAAGGACGTGATAGAGTCTCACATCAGCTAAACTTGTATTAATTATCTTGTAGAGTAATATTCAGGGGAAAAGGCACAAAAAATTGGAAAACTAAGAAACACCCTAATAACCGTTCATTTGTCGGGTATGCACATGTGCATAAAAGTAATTGAATTTTTTTTCATAGTTTCTATGCATGTGTGTATTTTATGCACATATGAATACCCAACAAATTACTCTTATTCACATGTGCATACCAAGCAAATGAATTGTTATTAAGGCGTTCCTCAGTTTTTTATTTTTGTTTATGGTTTTCCATGAACCCAACCTTTCTCCCGTATATATTGAAACCTCTCAACTCTTCTCAGATGGCTCTTTCAGACAGTAATCTAATGGGGTCCCACATATTCTGGTATTTTTCAGGTACAATCATGACTATATCCAAAGATAGAGTAAAACCATCTCCGGTTCCAGATAGTTGGAAACTCACGGAAATCTTCGCAACCGGGGTTGTTCTTGGCGCATACCTAGCCCTAATGACCGTCGTTTTCTTCTGGCTAGCATACGAAACCAACTTCTTTCCGGTAAGCAATCTTTCCAAACTCGAAACCATTAAAATCGTTAACAATTTTATACCGATTTCTTACCGTTTTTCTTCTTCTTTCCAATGCAGAATACATTCGGTGTCAAACCAAACTTCAACTCGAATCATATTAACATGTCGATCAAAGCCGAGTCGAAACCACTAACCGCGATGATGGCATCGGCCATTTATCTTCAAGTCAGCACCATCAGCCAGGCCTTGATCTTCGTGACTCGGTCTCGGGGTTGGTCGTTCACCGAAAGGCCCGGTCTTTTGCTTGTAACTGCATTTGTGATAGCTCAACTGGTAAAATCTTGATTCTGATATTTGTTTAAAACCACAAGGCTTGTGGCGTACTGGTTAAGACTTGTGGGAGATGAGACTAGATAACCCATCTACCCCAGGTTCGAATCTAGGCACAAACAACTTGTGGCCACTGGGGAATTATCTCAGGGCTGCATGCTTTACCAGTCTTAAATTTGTCAGGGACTAGTCTAGGCAAATGCCTAGGATACCCTTTCAAAAAAAAAAATCTTGATTCCGATAAACCCGTTAGGGTTTCTTGATGATTTTTAGCCTAATTTTTCGATCGTTTTATTATTTTTCAGGTGGCATCGGTGATATCGGCAACCGTGACATGGGAAACGGCCGGAATCCAGAAAATTGGGTGGGGGTGGACTGGGGTTATTTGGTTATTTAACATCTTGACTTACATGTTACTTGATCCTATTAAGTTTGCTGTTCAATATGGGCTAAGTGGAAGAGCTTGGGGCTTGGTTGTGGAGAAAAGAGTAAGTTTTCGATTCGGAATTAACTGTCGGCTAGATTTGGACCATTATCAGTATGATGAAATTGGTTTTATAAGGTGTCATATATGTCTAAATATCTTAAAAGACAAACAACTTTATAAGGCTTAAGTTTATAGGACCAAACAATTATGAGCCTTATAATCTAAAAGTTTTAGAATGAGTTCATAGAACGACTTTGGATGCCCCGACAAGTTTTTATTATATATTTTTATGTAAATCGTTCTACTGGGTCTTTTTTTGTATGACATTATTTGAAAAAACTGGATTATAAAAATAAGTATTCTATATAAAGAAAAATGTCATAAAAGAACTTTTTTAACAAAATACTTTATTTTAGAAGTGTCTTGAAAAACTTGTTAGGACGTCCAAGAAGAACAGATTATCAACTTATTGTAACTATTTTAAATAGACATCTGTTTGATCCTATATACTTGAGTTTTATAAAACTCAAAACTTGTTAGGACGTCCAAGAAGAACAGATTATCAACTTATTGTAACTATTTTAAATAGACATCTGTTTGATCCTATATACTTGAGTTTTATAAAACTGTATATTATGAAATCTAAATATATTTGACATCTAATAAACCGATTATGTTAGTGTCTCCTCAATAAATGTTAGAAACTCCCTATCTCCTTAAAAAAAAATTAAGAATAATCTGATTAAGTTTTACATATCTTACCTCAAAAAACGTAATTTTCAATCCAAAAAATAATATGACCTCAAAAGTCAAACCTTAGGTTCTTAGTTCAAAGTTAGTCCATTTGAGTTCAAAAAGACAAAAGTTGTGTTAAAAGCAACTTTTTTAAACCATAGGGATTAAATACGTGATTTCAAAACCATAAGGACAAAAATATAAATTCTTAACAATGTATAGGGACTAAAAAATGTAATTTAATGTAATATTTATAAACGGTAAATGCAACAACAAACTTTACATAACCTCTTCACTATTAGTGAGGCATGAACCCATAACCTTTTGGAGGTAAAGGTTTGAATACCGATTGACCTTCTGGAGGTAAAGGTTTGAATACTGTTAAGTCAAAGGTCCTTTAATACGTCTTAAAATAACTTGTTTGACCTTAAAAGACAAAACATACATCTCTCCTCTGTAAAATGGATATTTTTAGATTACTCTATGTGATTCACCCTTCTCGATTTTTCAGACTGCATTTACGACGAAGAAAGACTTTGGACGGGAAGCTCGTGAGGCAGCATGGGCGACAGAGCAACGTACATTACATGGACTTCACCCTACAGAGCCAAGAATGTTTCCCGAGCAAGGAACATTCAGGGAGATTAGTCTCATGGCAGATGAAGCTAGACGTAGAGCTGAAATCTCAAGGTACGTGCATGGTTTTGGTGTCGACTCTTGTTTTGTGGGTCCCAATTATACGACAGTAGACAATGGGACCCACAGAATAACCTTGACACATCTTTGTTTTTGTTTTTCTTTCAATAAACTTTTTTTATCTAATTTATGCAGGCTAAGAGAACTTCATACACTTAAGGGTAAAGTTGAGTCTTTTGCTAAGCTAAGAGGATTAGACATTGATGCAATGAATCAACACTACACGGTTTGATTGGAGCCCTAGTTTTGCATTTTAATTATTTTTTTTAAACTGGAATCAAGAACCCTAAAACACATCTTCTACTTCGTGGGAATTGCACTAGTTGATGTGCATCAATGTGTTGTTAATTTTATTTATTTTTCTTTATATTAGTTATACAGTTGTATGTTTTTTATAAGACGAAAAGATATATTGTAAGGCAAAAAAATATATCTTGACAGTATTTTTCTGTATGTTATCATTTGTGTTCGTAGCTCGATTCGATGATCTTTTGATTATGAGTTTACAATAAATGGCTAATTAAGTTCATGTGATAGGGAATATGATCGAGGGTAAGAGGTATAATGTCATTGCGGTTAGAGATGCACAAGCGTTAAACCTTTCAAACCCGTTTCAATTAATAAAAATAAGGTTCAGGCTTTGGTGTTGAAAAATGGTCCAATCAGGTTTTTTCAGGCCAAAATTTACAGGATTATTGGTTTTAATCGGGCTTCTTCGGTTTAACGTTGGCCTATCCCAAAATCAGGCTGGAACCTCTCTTTACTTAAATGAGGGCCACATGGGGACCTAAGGAATGATAAGGGTCCAATCTAAAACAAAATTTAAATTACATGGGCCAAACACATAATTTTTCTAATTTAAGAAACTAATTCATAACAAAATATAAACACCAAATGGACCAAAAATGTAAACTAACCGTTAAAGTCGGACTGAAACGAGAAACTAAACATCTTACAAAAGGCAAAAAGTTGTAATATCTTATATGATTAATGATATAATAGCTTAATCGTAACGGATTCTTCCAAGATATCTAGACAAAAAATTATAATATCATATATAATTATTGATAGACAAGTATGAGATTAATTAATGGTCATGATCCACTCCTATTTTATATATATAATCATGAAGGTTCCTTGAACTCTTTCGTACCTGTCAACTGCCACATGAACTTCAATTGAGACCTTCAATTTTGTCAATGGCAACTACCACACACAACCTATTTTCACCCTTATCTCTCTCTCTCTCTCTATATATATATATATATATGTATATATATATATGTATATATATCCATCTCTCTCACACAACACACCAACAAGAAACGTGTATAACGAGTATTGTTCAATAAAATCTCTCTGCCTCTACCCACAACAAATTAGGTTTCTTCTACTTCTTACTATCATCCTCCCAAATCTTTAAACCATACCAAAATCAATCACAAACCCTAGATTCCTTTCCATAAAGGGTTTCTTTCTGTTTTTGAGTTCTTGATCCTTCTTTAATCGACTTAAAAAGTTTCCATTTTTATGGCCTCTGCTACACTATCAGGCTTCTTTATCATCTTCACTTTGCTTCCCCTAATCACACATTCTATCCCTTTTGTTGTCTTTCATGGTAAGTGCCTTTTTTTCATTCATCATTTAATGCTTCAAATTTAGGGCTTGATGGATGGATTAACTATTGAATCTTGTTTAAGACCCTTAAATTGTTTGATATTTGGCTTTTTATTGCTTATTTGAGGAAAATAAGTTGTGGGTTTTCTTGGATTTGTATCTTTCTTGGATCTTGATTTGAATCTTGTTATGTAATCATTTGATTGTTTTTCTTGTGGGTCTTTCTTGTTTTGGATTGTTTGACTTTTTATATAAGTCAATGTGAAGTCTTGAGGTTCAATTGTTGCCTAAAGTTGCACATTTTTAAACACATATTTTTGTGGTTTTATATGTCGATTAATTCGGGGTCATTTAGGTATATAACGTATTTTAATTAAATCCATGACCACCTGACTAATTGATGAAAAAATGACTTCATACTCGTTGGAACTCGGAAGGTCTTGAATTTAATTAAAATCTTATTTAAGATTATATACCTAAATATACCGTCTATTTGGCTAATTTTTTCTTGTGGGAAATGATATTAATGCATACTCCTATTAGTCCCATTTTTGTAGGATGATGTAGTTATAAATATGTCTCTTTAAACAAACTACATCTTAGTGAAATGTTGCCATATAAATGTACACATTGCCCATGAAAAGTTGCCATATTTTGCGATTTAATATTGGTATTTGATAGTGTGGTTAATGCCTTATAACTATTTTTTATCGACGAAAATAGCCTCATACTTAGGCTATTTTTGGCAAAGTTGTTGATAAGCTAGTTGTTGGTTGAAAAGCTAGTCATGATTGATAAAAACCAATTGATAAGCTAGATGACAAATGTAAAATGACATAAAAGAACACGATGAAAAGGTAATCATAAAAAGTATAAAGGGCATAAATGGAAAAAGTGGAGCCCTTGGAACTTGTTGAAACACTACTTGAAGTAGCTTTTTAAAAAAAGCAAGCTTATGGCTTACCAAACGAGGCTTTTTCAATAAGCTCGCAGAATAAGGAGCTGTTGGTTTGGTTTTCAATAAGTCATGTATTGATACATTGGGAAGGTTTTGTTTAAGAGGGTTTTTTCATAGATGAAAGAAACGTGTTTTTTTAATTGGATGGGACAGTTTGGAATTTTTTTTTGGCTTTCTGCATAAAGCTCCAGTTTAGAAGCTTACTGAGTAACGGCCTGTTTGTTAGCAGATTAATGAGCTTAATGGGACTCACAACTTATTCAGTGAGCTACTATACATGACTGTTTGGTAGTGGCTGAATGATATAAAAGTGGCTTAGTCATTAAGCTTCTAGGAGGGAGCTTTATGCAGAAAGCCAAGTTTTTTCCAAACCTGTCTCTCCCAATTAAAAAACACGCACCTTTCATCTATGAACAAACCATGCAAAACAAAAACCTACCCAATCCATACAGACAAATTAATCCACACAGACAACTTTATCCATACAGCACTTAATGAAAAACCAACCAAACAGCCCCTTAAGGATATTGCGAGTCCCATTGCGTTAGATTTTCTATATCATTAAGCCACTACCAAAGAGTTATATATAGCTGTCCGAATACGAAAAGTCTGCATACTTGCGTGAGATTTACTGAGTTTGTTTGATTTTCTTCAAGTTCCTAATTTGTTTATAATAATGACAGGCGTTGCAGATAGTTGCACCAAGAAAGGAGTCACACATTTCACCGATCTTTTAAGCAGTTGGTCTAATACTCAAGGATATTGCATGTAAGCTCTCTTTATTAACTTATAATTCCAATTTGGATTTTTCATAGAAAAAAAATATAAATTCCCATTTAAATTTCTTGCGAAATTTGAATCCATAAATTGCATTACATAGTGTAATGAAGTATCAATTTGCATTATATGTAGAGAAATAGGAAATGGAGTGTGGGATTCATGGTTTATGCCCTTTGCAGATCAGGTGGTTTATATATATATATATATATAGAGGAGATTTCAAATATATATATATATATAACACATGCAAATTATTTTTCAAACAATTGTTAGTTTTTAGGATTGCAAGTTTTAACTTTGGATTTTTATGTTTTTGTTTTGTAGACGGAAATTGCTTGTGAAAAGGTAACAGAATACGGGTCCTTTGGTTAAATGACCTTCTGTCGGTTATTTATTTATTTATTTAAATTCATGACCTTATGTCAAGTTCAAGAAAGTATATAAAGAATTCCACTTTTATATACAAGAATACTTAGAAACCTGTTAGAAGGTCATGGATTTGAAAACCGCTTATTAGAAGGTCATTTAGCTAAATAACCGTAATGAAATTGATTTCAAATACGTTTTTGTAATTTTATTTTCTGGATGCTTTTAACTTGTGTAGAGAAATGCATATATATTTTTTACAAAAACAGGTGAAGAGTATGAGTGAACTCAGTGAAGGTTACAACATAGTTGGACTTTCCCAGGTGAGAATGATAAAAAAATGTTGACTTTTTTGCATAAAAGTTTACATTTTTATGGAAAAAAGACTTCCGAAAATGAGAAAAGATGTGATCTTATTTTTATATTTTTTGTAGGGTAACTTGGTCGGCCGAGGAGTTCTTGAGTTTTGTGATGGAGCTCCTCCGGTAAGTATTTGAGTAAAAATATAGTGTGGTTAATAATTAGTATGATAGTGTTGGTCTTTTGTACTTTTTATGTCTTATTTATGCAATTACTTAGGGGACATTTTACTGTTTGCAAACCTTAACGGGCGTTTGGTTCGCAGAATGGAATTTGGTGGAATTGGAATCCATTAATGGAATTTGAGTTTTAAGGAATCGGAATGGAATTTGACCACGCATTTGGTTTATAGGAATTGGAATGAAATCTTTCAAAAGAATTTGAATTCATTAAAGAAATCTGACTTTGAAAGAATTGGAATAGAATCTGACCACGCGTTTGGTTAGGAGGAATTGGAATGGAATATTCCAAAAGAATTGGAACCTACATGTTTGGTTGGCAGAATGTAGCTTCGGAATTGGAATAAAATAATAATAAATTACTAAAATACCCCTTCGGAATTGGAATAAAATAATAATAAAGGACCAAAATACCCCTATGGAATTGGGTGGCGGTTGTGACAACGACAGTAGTGGCGTCGTGGTAGTGGTTTGTGACTTTGTGGGGTTGCCCTCTAGAGGCTAACCCGGTACACAAAGGCTTCTTGGTCCTACAAGGATCCTTTGTATTAACCATTTCCTTGTAAAGGGTTTGTGAATATGTGGAACCCCTTTGAATCTTTCTCTAAAAGATCTCTCACATAAAAATGGGAGGTTTTAACACACGTATATATAGGGAGGTTTTAACATACCTACACACACATATATATATATATAGAGAGAGAGGTTCAGGCGAAAACCTCAAAAAAATAGAAAACTGAGGAACACCTTAATAACCCTTCATCTGGACGGTATGCACTTGTGCATACAAGTAAATTAAGTTGTTTTTTTATTTTTCTACACATGTGCATATGCACGTGTGCATGTTACAAATTACTTGTATGCACAAGTGCATACCATCCAGATGAAGGGATCCCAAGGTGTCCTTCAGTTTTCCATTTTTTTGAGGTTTTTCCCTGAACCTGACCCTATAGCGTCTAAACGATATAGGACTCTAATAGTTTCTATGGCTTTTGACCTCCACCTCCACCGCCGCCGCCACCACCTATACTAGACAAACAACTTGTCAAGTCCAGTTTACGTACCAAACGCTACCTCAAGGCTCTCACCCCCTAGGACTAAATTTCTGCTTAACGAAAATTAGAAATAAAAAACATCTTTTGATTCTATTCGTGTGTGTTCTGACAGGTGAGGAACTTCATATCAGTAGCAGGTCCTCATGCTGGAGAAGCATCAATCCCATTTTGTGGTGTAAGTCTCCTATATTCTCAAGAAATATGCGTCTCTCTCTCTCTCTCTATATATATATATATATATATAGTGGGAGGTTCAAATACAAACCAGTTAAATGTTACAAACTATACAAACTCGTACAAATCAATATAGAAATAATTTTTTTTCATGATTTTTATATTGATTTGTACGAGTTTGTATAGTTTGTAACGTTTAACTGGTTTGTATTTGAACCAACCTCTATCTCTCTCTCTCTCTATCTATATATATATATGCATCAAATTCAACCATAATAGTTTACGGGACTTTGCATTCATGAAGAGCTCGTTATCTTTTTGCAGTCTGGTGTGATGTGCATTATTCTCGACAGTTTGATGAAATTAGCGATTTATAGCAAGAGACTCCAGGTAAATTTCACATCTTTCCTTCATACTTGAAAAAAAAACGCAAAAAAGATGACAAATTCTTTGGGACAAATTAAAAAGATTGCATAAAGAATCAAGGATACGTTTTCTTGGTGGCATACCCGTCTGCCATATAAGATACAACAACCTAATCAATAGTTTGGCCGACAAGGGTATTTTAGGAATTTTAAAGAAAGAGGCTGCATGATCTTGTACTGTATGCCATAGAACAAGCTAATCAAAAGTTCAGCCGACAAGGGTATTTTCGGAATTTGCTTAATATAATTTTTTTTAAAATCACCTAAAGAATATGTTTGGCAAACTAGCCGATAAACTAGATGACATGATAAAAATTTAATTGGAAAAATACAAGGGGCATTATTTGAAGAAAGTGGATAAAATCCCTGAAGTAGCGTTTCTCAAAAAGCTAGCTTATAAAGAACCAAATAGGGCTTATTCAATAAGCTCAAAAAACAAGGTAGCTTATGATTGTCAAACCTTGCCTAAATATGAAAATAGGTTTCAAAATAGGTCCAAATCTCGAGCACCTTTGAAAATGTATTCGTTTATCCTTCTTTCTAGACGTTTTTCTTGATTAACCAAGCTTAATGTTGGTTGTACAGGAACACTTAGCTCCATCAAATTACATCAAGATCCCAACCGTGAGTAAAATTACTTCAATACCCTTCATCACCAACCATATGAACTTATAGGGACAAAATCGGAAATTCTATAATCTTACTTGTTTTATAGGATCTTGATGGATATCGAGAAGGGTGTACATTCCTCCCGAAGCTAAACAATGAGTTTGAAAAAAATGCTACTTACAAAGAAAGGTTCACTAGCTTGCAAAAATTAGTGCTTATAATGGTAAGACGAGGAGTGTGCGTTCTGCCATATTATATATATATATATAATATATATATAGGGGTGGGTTCAAATTAGAACTCAAATTTGGTCGTCAACGTGAGGACAAATGAGAGCGCGACATGTGTCATATTCAAACTGAATAATCAAAGAAATATTCAGACTGAATATAGTATTTATTCTCGGTCTGAATAATGCTTGTTGAGTCTGAATAAGCATTATTCAGACTGAATAGATATTATATCCAGTCTGAATATTTCTTTGATTATTCGGTTTGAATAATCTACATTCAGACACGTGTCGCGCTCTCATTTGTCCTCACGTTCACAACCAACTTTGAGTTCGCATTTGAACTTCCCCCCCCCCTCTCGTTCTCTCTCTCTCTCTCTCTCTCTCTCTATATATATATATTATGAGTGAGGTTCTGGGGAAAACCCTCCAAAAAAAATGAAAAACCGAGGAACACCCTAATAATCATTCATGTGTACAATATGCATACAAGTAATTGCAGATGTTTTCTGGTTTGTATGCATGTTATGTACATGTGCATACCATACATATAAATACAGATGAATGGTTATTAGGGTGTTTCTGAGTTTTTCATGTTTTTGAGGTTTTCCCCGACCCTAAATATTATATACTTCAAAAAATAAAAATAAAAATATTATTATGCTTTTGGAAAGAGTTTTGTGGGTATGAATTAACGGATTGTTAACAACGATAATAATCGGATTTTTGATACATTTTTTTTTTATTTCTTTCTTGAAAATGTGTTTAGTTTGATAAAGAATCAGTTTTGGTACCCAAAGAAACCTCATGGTTTGGTTACTTCCCTGATGGAGCTTGGGATCCAATTCTTCCTGCACAAGATGTAAGTAGTAAATCTCTTTATCATGCATCATTGAGTTGTACGGTACAACTTAGGGGTTGTTTAATACCTTCTGACCGCCTCTTACCCGTTAAGAAGCCGTGTTGTTTACCAATATTTACCTTGAGAGCGAACCTCTTACTCGATCAGCACTTACCCAATTTGTGCCGGTAAACGAACCCTTAAAAGCATCTCCAGCGGATTCTCTATAATTTCTTTAAACTGGAGTAAAAGTTGCAATCTTTAAAAAAAATTACATCAAACTCCTACAATTCTTTTATTCTCGAGATTTCAATATTAATTATATTATTAAAAAAATAAGACGGTAATCAAATAAGAACCACAAAAAGGTTACAAACTCATGAGAATTGATTATGAATATATTTTTTTACACGATTTTTTTTATCAAAAACTATGATTTAAGGTATTGTTTCCCATATTTTGTGTTACCATTGTAAAAAAATTACATGTGACTTTTTTTTGGTTATAGTGAAATGTTACACATCAAAAAGTTTCACATGATGAAATAAATACATGTGAATCTATCGTATTATGAAACAAATATATATGAAATAATATAACATTTCATGTAAAAAATATATGTTGATTAATTCTCTTGGGTTTATAATCTTTATGGTTCTTATTTAATTTGTTCCATTATTTGATATATTTATTACTAAGAATTTTCAAATAAGTTTTACATAAGGTAATAATATATTTGATTTTATTTGTGTAAACAACAAAAATAAAAAAAATTCTCTCATCACAATAAGTTTTGGGGAATTCTTCGAATTCGACGATATTTCCTAATTTCTTAAACTTTTAGGCTATGTTTGGCAAACTAGCCGATAAGCTAGCGGGTAGCTTATAAGTTACCGGATGGCTGATAAGATGAAAAAATCATGTTTGGCAAAACTAGCGTATAAGAATCTAAAATGACCAAAAATGGCACATTGAAAAATATTAATAATTAATAATTGATTTAATGAGGGTTATAATTGGAAAAAATGACAATAAACTTCCAAAACGCTACTCCAAGTAGCGTTTTAATAAGCTAAGTTATAAGTTAAACGTGTACACTGAAAACAAGCTAGCTTATTTTTGCCAAACATAGCCTTAGACAATCTGTTGGAGCAATAAAAAGGTCAAAAGTTTTATTTTCACCGTTTAGGAGAATCTGTTTGAGATGCTGTTACTAATATACCAATGGGTTGTACGGTACAATTCACTAATGCATGATAGGATTCTTGATTTTCTATCTTTGTATATAGACAATGCATCAATATGTTGTACGGTACAATTCATCAATGCATCCTCGGGTTCTTGATTTTTTTTAATTTACGTATGTACAGACGAGACTATATACCGAAGATTGGATCGGTTTGAGGACATTGGACGAGGCCGGAAAGGTCGAATTCGTAAATGTGACGGGTGGACATCTTGATATAACCGATGATGATATGAAAAAGTACATGGTGCCCTATCTAGTAGATGCAGATGCAGTTGCACCTGAGAATCCGATTCTGTTAGAATCGGATTCTCAGGGGCAACCTGCATCTACTTCTTCTGGTGCCATGGGTTTCGTTAGAAAACTAATTGGACAACAAGATCTTCAACTAAACGTCATTCATAGCCGTTGATATGAAATTATCATTCATTTCATGGTGAATATAATATTCGAAGGACTTGTGTTTGATGTCAAAAACTCGATTCTTATTTTTTTTGGGTGCGGTTGTCGAGAACTTTTTGTCCATTGTTCGATCGGTTTCATGAAAATCGTTCAAGAACTGAGGCTTGAAGATCTTGAATTTCCGAGTCAAATCTTTACACTTGTATTGAAGTTTAGAGATTTACATGATAAATCTTGTAAAACGATACAATACGCTACCTGAAATTGGTTTTATAGGACGTTAAATGTATAAATGTTTGGTTTTATAGGACGTTAAATATTTATAAATGTTTAAATAAATTGTTTTATAGAAGTTAAATTTATAAAGAGAAATTCATACTATAAGGGTGGTGCCTCAATAGTTTGAGCTTAGGCTCCAAAGGTCAAAAGTAGACCTGACAAACGTGTCGTGTCAGGTTCATAGTTAAACGGGTTGAGAGTGCCTAACCCGATCCGTTTAAGTTGCGTGTCGTGTCAACCCGTTTAATTTTTGTGTCGTGTCATGTCAGCCCGTTTACTTAAACGGGTTGAAATGTATTAGCCAAACTTGTTTAATTCGTGTCATGTTCTTGTTGTGGTAGCATGTCGTCCCACTTTTTTTCAGGTTTACATGGAATGAACGATAGTTTTTTATTATTATTTAGTATTTACTTTGTTAAGAAAAACTATAAACTAAGGGTTGTTGACGCTCGTTGCCTAAGGGCCTAATATAAACGGGTTATTCGAGTCATTTTCGAGTTGAAATTTTTGACCCTGACCTTACCCGTTTAATTTTCGTGTCGTATCGTCTCAACCCGTTTACTTAGACGGATTGAAATGTATTACCCAAACCTGTTTAATTCGTGTCGGGTTAGCGTGTCGTGTTAGTTTTTGCCAGGTATAGTCAAGAGTACCTGAAGGTCCCAGGTTCGAATCCAAGGAGGAATAAAAATCTCCTTATGACCACGGAGGTTCAAATGCGAGTGACTCTGGGCTGCCTGCGAAACGGGTGGTCGCCTTGGAATTAGTCGGTTCGCATAACGAGTTGGATATCCGGGTTAATAAAAAAAAGATTCAAAAAAGCTCGATGACTTTCCTATCTTGAATGATCAAGTCAGTTGAGCCTTTTATTTTTTGATAAACAAATCATTACATTTTTTCATTTTGAATTATCAAGTCTTTGGATTTTTATTCTTTTTGAATAAATAAATCGTTGAACATTTAAAATTGGTTAAGTGAAGATTTTGAAGTATAAAAAGTCCTAAATCAGTTTTACTGTTTCCTTCCAAACCTTACACGGTCACACCATTCAAATCACTTGCAATTCGCACCCAACGTCATATGTCCCCTTTGCCACATCATCGTCATCGTTATCCTTGCCATTGATCTTCCTAATTTTTTATCAGTTTTTTTTTTGGTCTTTTGATTCTTCGTCTTTTCCAACAATTTACTGGAGTACATATGAACAAAGCAAATAGAAGGGAGAATAAAAAAAATATTAAAAAAATGAAGATTTATGGCAGGGGGCGACGACGATGGGGTTGAGATTGGGAGCAATGGTGTGATGGGTGCAAGGGGTTTGAATGACGCATAGTTTGGGAACAGTAAAACTAGTATGATTGGACCTTATCTAACTCAACTGGGACAACCAATCTTTATCCATATGCATGTTGCCTGTCATACGACTCACACTAGACTCAAACTACTTGAGGTCTCTGATTTAACTAAATCGGAGCTAGTCGAGCTTTTCTAACTACCTTGATTGGATCGAATATGACCCTATTGACGTCGATTCAGGTCTTCTGTAACAAAGATGTTTGGATCTAGTTTGATTCTTTTTGAACCAGTTGAGTTTTTCTAACTAGCATGATTGGATCCATTATAAGCCTATAGGAGCTAGTCGAGCTCTATCAATGGGAATGACTGGAATCAATTGACGGCTGACAAGACCGGCATATAATAAGTTCTAACCGTTACAAATCACAATATTAATTGTAACAGTGGTAAGTTAGGTCGAATCTACAGGGATTGGGATTAGTCGTGACTATTATTCGACTACTACACTTTTAGTAAAATGGGGGGATTGATCAACTAAACTGAACATATGATGATTAAAGGAAATATAATTAAAAATCCCAACAATAGCTTCACCCTTCATGTGATGCAAAATGTTTATCACTGATTTCTATTGTGGAAAAGAAGACATGACAAGTCTAAACCGGCTATAGTTGTCAACAAGCTCTGACAACCTCAATTTCCCTTTAGATAGACATCAACCAAAATAAGTTGTTTGCTTAAATCATAACAACAAATGATTTTAAATAAGCTCTTAAATCCCAGGTGTGATTAATATTAACGAATTAAAAAATTCACCGATTCAAAACAATAAACTCACAAGCTTAGCTTAATATAGCTTTAATTGCAAGACTTTGTAGCATAGGTTCGAAAACCTTATTAAAATCAAACATACCATTTGTCACTTTACAAAATTCCCAACCAATATTTTTTGGAATTAATTGGAATATGTTCGTATCTATTAATAGGATTTTGATTCACATGACCTGATGCAACAAAGGCTTGTAAAAAAGCGTTTGTAACTAATCGTATTAGCGATTTTGGTTTTTAGGGTTTTAAATGACTTTTCATCAGATGTGTACCAATCAATTGATCAGATTAATCAATAAACTAAAAGATAATGACATTCATATAGAATTCAAGCATATAAGCTTGTTCAAACATTTTTACATAGGAATCTCTAAACCAAATTCATCAAAATCAAGGCTACACTAATGTGGAATGTTGAATTACAAAATTAAACAAGAAGAAATGTTAGAAGAGCTTCAAAATCCCCTCCTTTGCTCCAAATGTCGTCCCTAGGTGGTCTTCTCTTCTCAAATAGCGATTTCAAACCCAATTTATACCAAAAAAATGGAAAAACTGCTCTCAAGATTCAAAATTGTCGTGATAGCACTTTGTGTATTGTAAGTTCGGACCTTGTAAACCACAAGGGTTGTGGCGTAGTGGTTGAGGCTCTGAGAGATCTGGTTGAATCTCATCAGTCCAGGGTTCGAATTCAGGCGTACACAACAATTGTGGCCACTGAGTTTATCAGGGCTGATGTCTTGCAGTCATAATTTGCCGAGATTAGTCTAAGTATAGCCAGGGACACCCTTCCAAAAAAGAGCTCCCTTGTATGTGTAACCCATGTTTGCGACTCTCGCATTGGAGGGTAGCATTTTTCTTTGTTATGTCTTTCTTCGACCACTTGTTTTGTACTATTATTTGGATAATAATATATCATATTTATTTAAGAAATATTTTATTCTAGAATACTTAATTTACATGCAATTTAATAAGAAAAAGCTAAAAAAATTGAAATGCTTTTTTAAACTGTAGCAATGAAAATTATAAAAAACAATTTGAAAGAGGTTTTTATTTTTAGTTTAGTTATCTCATTAAAATGGTGTGTCATCCACGTCACCTCATATAAGCTAAAAAAGCAAAAAAAAAAAAAAAGAGGAAGAGATTAACCTGTTTAAAGGTAACATGTTATGCAATGCTATAATGGGTAGATTTTTTTCAAAGTACGATGTCCTAATAAATTTAATCTGAAAATATATTGTTGTAATAAAAAAATAAAAGTATAATGCTATAATAAGGAAATTTGTGAAAGTAAGTTGTTATTTCATGCATTTACTAAACAATTGTGTCATTTATATAGGTGTTACATAAGATGTTATGACATTTTAGATATCCTCGCAAGTTTTTTTATGACAATCATAAAACAAAGTATCATATTAATTTTTTATAACTTTTAAGAAATATCATATGAACAAACATTCATTTCTATAGGACATTTATCATATAATATGATATAAAAAGACTAATAAAATGTTCCATTTAAAGTGTTCTAAAAACTTATTAAGAAAATCCATTTTAAAGAACTCTAATAGAAGATGAAAGTTTTGAAAATAACAAAATAGTCATTTAATATATATAATCTTAAATTAGATTTTAATAAAATCCATGAACTTTTAACCTATTAAAAAGTGGTTTTAATTAAAATCTTATTTGGATGTATATATATTTAAATGGAAAATATGGGTAGGAAAAAGAAGAATGGGGTATATGATGAATTTAAGAAACATCATAAATGTTGCAAGAAAGGCATATGGAAACCCCCTTTGAATTATGCACAAGAACTTGTTAAAATTCAAAAGACTCCAAAACAAAATCTGATTCAGACGACGCTAAATATGTCTAAATCTATTAATAGACTGCTTTATAAAAGTTAAGTATATATACAACCAAACAATTTTACAACCCATGTACAGATGTTACAATAAGTTGATAAGACCCCCTTTTGTACATTCTAACAAATTTTTTATGACACTTTGAAAATAAACCTTTTATTAGTTTTTTATACAACATTATGTAGAACGCTTCTTAAAAAAATATTCTATAAAAAGCTAATACAACAGTTTATTTCAAAAGTGTCCTAAAAAACTCGTTAAAACGCCCAAAAATACGTCATAACATCCTAGTATAACACCTTTATATAGGACACAATTGTCTAATTTTATACTATAAAGCAGTCTATTAGAACATTTAGACATATTTTACTGTCCTAAAAGACCAAAAAGCCCAAAAGCAAGAAAGCCAACAAGATATCCAAACCAAACCCTCCTGATGGTATTAGAAGCAACTTTGATGTTTCACATCTAAGCAGTTTTAAAAATAACAAGAAAAGATGGAAGTTTTTAAGTACAAAAAGAAAAAAGAAAAAAAAACTCAATACAAACCGAGTTCGACTCACTGAGTTATGGTCCAAAAAGATCTGTGCACCTTAAGAAACACGATCGATCTTTCCATGGAAGATTAGTTAACAAGTATACGGGTATAAAACTGTTGACATTTTAGGTTGACTTTTTATTAACCGACGCCCCTTTTCTTTTCTTTCTAAAAGTTGAAAACCGCTAGCTACACTGAAGATTCTATCTGGTGGTGGTGCTCGAGGTTTCTGAGCACGATTCTTGCAAAAATCTTTGCTTCCAGTGGAGCCGAAGCAGCCGCGGCTGCAGCCCTTAGGACACGGGGTGCACCCGAGGCTTGCAACAGGTTCACATGGTGCGGTGCGTGCCGACCACCCGGAACCGTAAACTGCAAATATAAAAATTATAATAAGTTTTTTAAGAGTAAATATGTTTTTAGTCTCAGTGGTTTGTTGAAAATTTCTATATTTGTCTTTATGGTTTTGAAGGGCAATAATAAAATAAAAACCATAAAAAGGTTACAAACTCGTGAAAACCGATACAAAAATATTTTTTTACATGATTTTTTTTTCATCAGAACCTATAATTTAAGATAGTGTTTCACATATGTTTGTGTTCACGTTATGAAATAATTACATGTGAATTTTTTCTTTGGATTCACTTAGGTGGCATTTGTTTTTTAAGAGGTGCTGAAGTCTGAAGTCTGATTTCAGTTTTAAAATGATTATGAAACATTTAAACGAATCAGACATAAGTGATGATTAAGAGCTTAAAATGAAAAAACAAACAAGGCCTTAGTGAAACCAAAAATTTGCTAAAAAAATATTCATATGGTGAAACAAATACATATGAAAGTTTCAGGTTATGAAATATTTATATATTTGTCTTTATGGTTTTGAAATTTACAAATTTTATCCATATGATTTATAAGGGACGTGTTCAAATGAGAACTCAAATTTGGTTGTGAAACATGAGGACAAATGAGACCGTGACACGTAACATATTAACTGAACAATGAAGGAAAATATTCAGACTGAATGTAGTGTTATTCGGTATGAATAATGTATGAACTTCACCATTACTCACTGTGAATCCCCTTCATTATTTTGTTTGAATAATGAAGGGAAATATTCAGACTGACTGTAGTATTATTCGGTCTGAATAATGTATGAACTTCACCTTCATTATCCACTCTGAATGCCCTTCATTATTTCGTTTGAATAACGAAGGGAAATATTCAGACTGGATGTAGTGTTATTCAGTCTGAATAATGTATGATCTTCACCTTCATTAATCAATCTGAATGTCCATTATTTTGTCTGAATAATGAAGGGAAATATTCAGACTGAATGTAGTGTTATTCAGTCTGAATGTAGTATTATTCAGTCTGAATAATGTATGAACTTCACATTCATTATTCACTCTGAATGCCTTTCATTATTTCGTCTGAATATCACACATGTCGCGCTCTCATTTGTCCTCGTGTTTACAACCAAATTTGAGTCCGCATTTGAACTTCCCTCAGGTTTATAATTCATTACCTTTTTCGTCCTTATGATTCAAAATTTATTGCTTTTTTTCATCCTATGGTTTACAATTCATTTCTATTTAGTCCTTCATACTTAAAAGTAGTGTTTTGGCCTCAGGGACGAAAATAGAAATGAATTGCAAAACATAGGGATGAAAATCAAGATTTCAAAACCACAGGGACGAAATCTGTAATTTTTAACAAACCATAGGGACTTTCGATGTAAATAAGGGATGAAAGTGTCGTTTTTTACCTGAAGAAGAGCAAATGCAGCACATGCTTTGAGCACGGGAGACTGATTACGTAACATGGCTACAAACCGTCCGATTTCAGCACCGCTGAAAATATTAATAAAAATACATCTAATTAAATATAAGTTCATCGGTCATTTTCGGTGTAGCAATAAAAAAGGGCCCAAACTAAAACCATTTGCCAGGGGTATTTAAGACATTTCAGGCCATGTTCAAGTTTCGTTTTTTTTTGCAGGACTAAAATACCCTTCATTCAGAAGGAGTTTATATTATGTGGTGAAAACCGGCCGCCTTCATCGTAGCAAATAGTGAGAAACTATTGCTTGGTTTCACGAAAAATACGTACTTTCGTCAAATATAAGACGAAGGTTCGTTATCAGGGGCAATTTAGTCATTTTACACCATATCCTAGCCACCTCTTTGTTTTTTAGGACTAAAATGACCTTCACTATGGGAACTTCACAGTACATGTAGTGAATCTAGTAGTGTGTGTGTGTGTGTATATATATGTGTGTGTGTGTGTGTAACTAAGAGGTAAATCAAATGAGAACCCGAAAAATATTGAGAACCGTGTGTGCATACACGTATAGAATTATTTCACATGTGAAACAAAACATGTCCAAACATATCATATTTGAAACACACACACACATGTGTAGGCAAATCGAATGAGAACCAGAAGAGAACCGTGTGTGAAACGTACATACAGTGTTGTTTCATATATAAAACAAACATAATTGTTCCACATGTGAAACAAAACATGTCCATACACACACAAACAATAATCCCACCTTGAATCATAACCTAAAACGAAACTCATTGAATGGTTAGGATCGGTTGTTATGATTCTCAACACTTTTGTGGCTTTCATTTGACTAATTTCTACAACATGTTATATATATATATAGGGGATGTTTCAATTGCAAACTCGACAATTCAAACAAACTTTGCAAACCAATCCTAGCCGTCCATCTAGTCTAATAAATATTTGATTTTATTTCGTTTCTAATTAATGAACTTATCGTCTTCCATATATATCTCAACCATAATTAATGAATTATGATAACCGTCCATAAATATCTCGGCTGTTTCCTAATATAATGGTTTGCAAAGTTTGCATAAATGGAGAAATTTGCAATTGAGCCAGGTTCAAGGAAAAACGCCAAAAAAAGAGAAAACCGAATAACACCCTGGGAGCCTTCCATCTGGACGGTATGCACTAATGCATACCGGTAATTTGTAACATGCATTTGTGAATATTCATCAATGCATGCGTAATGATAGAAGCATTGGTGCATAGGAACAAAAAACGCTTTAATGCATTAGTGCATATCGTCCGGATGGAGGGCTCCTAGGGTGTTCTTCAGTTTTCTCTTTTTTCAGTGTTTTCCCTTGAACCTCTCTCTCTCTCGCTCTCTCTCTCTTTCTCTCTCTCTCTATATATATATATAGGGTCAGGTTCAGAGGAAAACGCCAAACAAAGAGAAAACTGAAGGACACCCCAGGAGCCCTTCATTTGGACTGTATGCACAAATGCATAATGGTAATTTATAACATGCATTTGTGCATATGCACTAATGCATATATATGCACAGGTGCAGAGAGAAAAAAAACAGCTTCAATCGCTTGTATGCATTTGTGCATACCGTCCAGATGGAGGGCTCCCACGGTGTTATTCAGTCTTTTTTTTAGGTTTTCACCTTAACCTCCATCTATCTATATATATATATATATATATAGGGGCAGGTTCATACGAGAATGGTACCTATTTAAGAAAATAAGAGAACAATACAAAATCATATGTGATTTTACACTAATTGGAGCGTACGACTTTTGGGGCCACATAAGTGGCATGGAAAAAGTCGCCCGGAATCATGGGTGATTTAGTACAAAATCGTATATGATTTTGTATATGAACGACCATTCTCGTATTCTCGCGAATAGGCTTCATTCTCGTTTGAATCTATCTCTCTCTCTCTCTCTATATATATATATATATATAATCATACATTGGAGGAGGAGAAAAAGAGCATACCTGCATCGTAAATGACCTGCTTCAAGAATACGAGCGGAATCCGTTACTTGTGCCAATGGTGCAGGAGCCGATGATAAAGCCGCAGCAGAAAACGCTTGTGGGTCAGCAAACGTAAGCACAAATGTTTCAATGTGCTTTAAAGCCATCCTCCTTGCCCTTTCTAAGCCGACACTCTTCAAACTACCTTCCGATGAACTCCCTACCAATGCATATTCATCCATTCTGCACAAAATAAGAAAACAACAAAAAAAAACGCCTTTTAAATAATGAATTTAGAAGTCCAAAAGTCGGGTAGCAATTTCATAAAAAATCCCAGGAAAAATCAACAAGAAACAAATAACTTCAAGATGATATTGCTTGAAAGCTTCACTTGGCTTTTTTTTGTAAGCTTTATGGCAGTAGTACTGTAGTAGTACTTCTCTTTGTAGTATAAGTGTCTTTTCTTTATTTTAAAAAGAAAAAAAGTTAAAAGCCCAATGTGTACTTTTAATATTTTAAAACCAAAAAGCCAGTACTTTCTCCTCTTAATCAAAAAGTGTAGTTCGACTTCCTCTTCCTGGAAGCAACCAATTTTTTCACACCCTCTCAGCTTATCTCACGGTTTTTCACTCTTTCCTCTGTCAAGAACCACTAAAGCAGTGCTCTTAGTAATTTAGTATTTATATATATATTGTATATAAATGTGTATATAGATGGAGGTTCAGGGGAAAACCTCAAAAAAAAAAAAACTGAAGAACACCCTTAGTGCTCTTAGTAATTTAGTATTATATATAGGGGGAGTTCAAATGAGAACTCAAATTTGATTGCGAACATGAGGACAAAGGAGAGCCCGACACGTGTCATATTCAGTCTGAATAACGAAGGGATATATTCAGACTGAATGTAGTGTTTATTCAGTCTGAATAATGTAATAATTTCACCTTCATTATTCACTCTGAATGCCCTTCATTATTTAGACCGAATGGGACACGTGTCGCGTTCTCCTTTGTCCTCATGTTCGCAACCAAATTTTGAGTTCGCATTTGAACTTTCCTCTATATAAATATATATATTGTATATAAAGGTATATATATTTGTGTGGTATATATTTCCGCCTCAGGGCTTACACCTCGATAATACACAGTTAGAAAGAATGACGTACCTGCCATCAAACATGTAGGCCAAAGCCAAAGCAGCCATGAAACGAGCCATTTTTGATAACGAAGAAGAACAAAGATGGATCAAAGCAGGAACACCCCCATCTTCCACTATACGAAGAGCATTTCCCGGATTAAAAGCAAGATTCCAAAGGGCTCCTGCAGCAGTCTCGTGAACATCCTGATATCACATACAAAAAAAAAACATTTTAAAACCAAATCCACTTTTTTTTTTCATTTCAACAATTTCCAAACCACAATTATTTATAGTCAAGAACTTAAAGACTAAAACTTCACAATATATATATATAGAGGAAAGTTCAAATGTGAACTCATTTTTGGTTGTGAACGTGAGGACGAATCTCAGCAACTTATCCGGTCAATAAAGGCGGCTTTTACTTGGTTCCCCTCCTTTAATAATCTCCACCCTCCCATGAATCGCGTCAATCCTCCGTGATCGCGTCCACCATAACCGAAGATGTGTGGCTGAGATTCGTCCTCACGTTCACAACCAAAAATGAGTTCACATTTGAACCTAACCCTATATATATATATATATATATATATATATATTTGTTGGAACTAGAAAGAGATAGAGTCACGCACTTCTGTCTGAGATCGAGCCAATGATATGAGCGGTGCTACACCCCCTTCTCGTCCAATTGCAATGCTAGTAAAGATGAAGTAGAATATATATTGTTATGCACCATAAAATGAGTAAAATAGATGAGCAAAATCATTATATTATTTAATAGATTTTCTTTTAATTGCAATCTTTTATTATAACCGTGGGTGTCTAGACCAGCTTGCACACATCTCGGCTAATCCCATGGGACCCTAAAGTTAACAACCAAGAAAACCTCTGTTGGCATTGAGGGAACTCAAACTAGTGACCATTGGGGAGCAAACCAAAAAGTCTTAACAGTTAAGCTACCTTACTACTCCTTCCATCCTAGAAGAAAAAGACTATGCATTTGGCATTCAAGTGTCAAGTGAACTACTCTTTAGCATTAAGATTGATATAACATGGTTTAGCTTCATGTGCTTTGAAGGAAAAATATTTTTTGGGCCTCATAGGTATACAACCGATGCTGTAACTGAAGGTCGTTTTCAGAAAAGAACAAAGAGACAATCTTTGCACGTACCTATTGGCTTCGGAAACTGACAATCCCCATAAAGCACCTGCTGCTCTCTCCTGAAGACTCGGAGAGGCATTTGAACACGAGTGTGCAAGAGCAACCTGAAACAATCAGATGAAAAAAGCTAAACAGTTTAATGTGCATACTTTACATACTCAGAAAAGAGTAACATGGCAGCTACACATGACTGCTTGGTAGTGGCTTAATGATATAGAAATTGGCTTATGAGCTTCTAGGGGGGGAGCTTTATGCAGAAAGCCAAGTTTTTTTTCCAAACTTGCCCCCTCCCAATTAAAAAAACACGCTCCTTCCATCTATGAAAAAAATCCCTCCAAACAAAAACCTTTCCAATCTATACAGACAGATTAATCCACACAGACAGCTTTATCCATACAGAACTTGATGGAAAACCAATCAAACAGCCCCTAACACAATATATCCCACACAGAGGTAGGGTCTCGGGAGTAGAAAAAGAATGAGAAAAAGGCAGCACTTTATTGAATAAATACAATCGATCATTTTAAAAAAATACGCCTTTTATGGCACATAATTTGGATTCAAATGAAAAAAGATTACAAAAACATCATACCAAAGCTTCAACGCCACCAGCTGACGCAATCCCTTCTCGGTTTCTGTCGTCAAATGATAAATTCCACAATGCACCAGCTGCTTCTTGCCTGTTAAAAAAACATATTATGTTTTTTTCTATACAACAACATACGTCTAAAATGGTAATTTCACTCCTAATCTATTACTCCCTCCATCCCAATACATCCCAATATAAGTGCTTATTTAAAGAATTTATTTTGTGTACGGTTTTATACTTAAAATCACAAAATTAGACAAATGGGGTTTTCTTTGTTGACATAAAGATCTAATCGTATAAAGAATCAAAAAGTCACAATCTTTATAAAAGGGTTATTTAAGAACACGAAATGTCGCCAATTGACATCATTTTTAGAATAATGTAACAGATAAAAATGAAGAAAAAGAAAGTGAGTACGGCTCTTTCGCATTAGATATAACAAAATTCAGATGTATTCCTCTTAACTTCATAAGATTTCTAATTAATTCGTCCATTTTTGAACCAATTTCATAAACCCCCAATTAAAGGGCACCAAAAGGAAAAAAGAAAACCGAAATAAAAGAACGAAAATTAGGGTTTCATATTACAACACCTGACACCATCATGTTGAGATCGAATAAGTAGAACAAGTGCTTCAAGAGCTCCGGTTTCTTGTCCTACAGCAGCATTATTAGTGTTGCTATCTCCATGAGCTGCCAAATTAGCCAATGCACGAGCCGCCTAAATAAAATAACCATAAATATAAGAAATGGCACATAAAGTTTGTATCTTTTTGTCAAATTCTTGATTATTTTCTTTCATTTTTGTATCTGCGGCTTATGGGGCCAAGCGGGCCAAAACACCATTTCTTGAAAATTTTGTATTATTACCTGTTCTTGCACACCCTCGTGCTTGCATTTACGAGCAAGAGTTACTAAAGCATTAATACCACCAACATTTGCAACTTCCATGCTACACTTATCGTCCGCTGCTAAATTCGCGAGTGCCCCAGCTGCTCGTTCCTGAAAAATCAAGAAATCTTTGAAAACACGCCCTTGAGAAAGACAAATCGTGATTACCATACTTAGAGGGCTGTTTGGTTGGTTTTCCATTAACTCCTGTATGGATAAAGCTGTCTGGGTGAATTAACGTGTCTGTATAGAATGAAAGGTTTTTGTTTGAGAGGGATTTTTCATAGATGGAAGAAGCGTGTTTTTTCATAGATGGATTTCTGCATAAAGCTCCCCCCCCCTAAAAGCTTACTGAATAAGCCACTGTATATATCATTAAGCCACTACCGAACAGTCATGTATAGCTGACTGAATAAGCTGTGAGTCCCATTAAGCTCATTAAGCTGCTAACAAACATGCCCTTAATATTTTTCACAAATTCCTTTACTTTTTAGGTCACCCCATTTCTTTCTTTTTTTCATTATTTGTAGTTTTACCCTATCTTTTTCTCAAAATACCTTAATTATGAAAAATCAAGAAACGTACCAAAACTCCATCACCACCTCTAGGCCATTTGAAGATTAAGTCAACTAAAGCTTTTATGCCACCGGCTTCTGCAATAGCTCCCTAAAACAAATTTAAAAGAAAATCGTATTTTAATAATATGATAAAATAAAAAATTCAAGTTTGTAAGTTCAATAAAAACATCTAATAACAAACAAAACAAACCTTGTGCTCTTCCCCAACAGAAAGATTCCAAAGCCCTCCGGCAGCCTCTTCAGCCACCAACCTGTTCATGGATCTCGCTAAGTTTGCAAGAATGGTGATGCCGCCACCTCCCGCCACCGATTTTGCAAAAGCAGGATTCACCGATAGATTTGCTATAGCCTACAAACATATATATATATTGAATGTTAGACTTCTATTTTTCAAAGAGTGGTTGACTTATGAAACCATCATCCATGGTTTTTCATTTCAAAAGAACCATCATTCGTGCGCAAATGTGAAAAAAGAACATTACCCTTTTGCAACAATAAGCAATTTTCGACAAAAAAAATAGTGAAGATCACTCATTCTTGCAAAAAGTAGTGGTTTTTTTCAAGAATGTTCAATTTGCAACAAGAAACCAAGTATAAGACGGTTAAAAAGTCGATAGCTTTATTATATAATGATAATTACCATAAGCTCATTAATATATTTTTTGAAATCACACACCCTCCTCACCTTTTGGTGAGGTTTGAGCCCCTGACCTCCCATTAGACCTCCCATTAAGGTCAAATGCCGGAAAATGGTCAATAAATCATGAAAATTGCATAAAAAGTAGTGGTCTTTTTTTAAGAATGTTCATTTTGCAACACGAAACCAAGTATAAGATGGTTAAAATTTAAAAAGTCGATAGCTTTATTTTCTAATGATAATTACAATTAGTTCATTTATATTTTTAGTGTTTAATTAATCAAACAATCGTCAAGAAACCAAGGAAATTGCAAAAAGTAGTGGGTTTTTTTTCAAGAATATCCATTTTGCAACAAGAAACCAAGTATAAGATGGTTAAAATTTAAAAAGTCGATAGCTTTATCTTCTAAAGATAATTACAATAACTTCATTTATATCTTTCGTGCTTAATTAATCAAAAAAATGGTCAAGAAATCACGAAAATTACAGAAAAAGATTCACCTTTGTGGCTTCCGATTGAAGCCCCTCTTTCCAAGATCTTGCGAGCCCTAAAAGAAGTTGTATACCACCACCTTTCATAACGGCCTCCGCCCTTCCAACATCAACATTAGCATTTTCATCATCGATTACCACAAAAGTTGCAAGACCCGTAGCAGCCCGTTCTTGAACATCTTCTTGAGAACTTTGCATTAAATTCAGCAAAAGATCGGCACCTTGACTTAACCAAAATTGATCAAGACCATGAGGGTTACTTTCGGCAATTCGTAAAAGCGAATGTGAAAGAATCCATTCAAGCCAAGTCATAATCTCATCCAAATTCTCGTCTTTTTTCTTCGATTCTTTTCTCCAATCCGAAAAAACATCACGTTCTTTTTCACTATCGGGAAACAAAGGAGATATTTCTTTAAAAGTATCGTTAAAAAAACTAAGCAACATTTTCCCATGGGATTTACTCTTGATAACAACACTCGTATCTTCCTCTATAGCCGAACAATTAAACGCACATAAAATTTTCAAACTTTTTAACGACGAAAAGAACCTCACGACCACATTCGGAACCACATCGGTTCTAGAAACATCTAGACCTTTTAAATTCGGTAACTTTCCCCAATGTTCACCGACCGAACCCCACTTCACGTTCGTCGTTCCTGCAACCGAAAGAAACCGCAAAGATACCACATTCGCTAACGCCACCTCATCGATGTTAAGACAATCGATGAAACCGATTTCGGTCAGGTTCGGGCAGTGTTTAGCTAAAGCGTTTATAGCCTCACCGTTAACATCCCGGATACCTGAAAGCCTAAGTTTACGAAGATTCGGGCAGCAAAACCCGATTGCCACAATTGCGTCACTACTAACTCGTTCACAAAAATCGGGACCCAATTGGAGGCTTTCAAGAAGCTTATGACGAGCTACAATAACCGCAAGAGTCGAATCCGTTAGTTTCCTACAATAATCGCCACTTAATTCTTTCAAATTTTTAGCTCGAAGATTGATTAAAGAATCGGCATTGTCGGCCCCACGAAAACGAAGCTTTTGGAGATTGGAACAACGGGAAGCTAACGAATCGGTTATACCCCAATCGCACTTATGGGCACGAAGATCTAAAGATTGCCATAAACATGGAGACGAGCCAAGAGATCTCCAACTTTTGCAAGTGGATGACAAATTAGCACGATCGCGATAGTTTAAATGAGTAAAAAGTTGAAGAACGGTATCATCGGGTAATCGGGTCCAATCCACAACTCCTTCTTGATTCAATTTCAAATAATCTGCATCCTCGGTTTCAGGGTAGTTTGGTAAATCCAACCTTTGGTTTCCTCTTGCACACTTTCGTCGAACTCTACGATTCATCTCACAAACACCCACACCAAACATCAAACCACCCAAAAAGGGTAGAAGAAAAACACACACATAAACACTAAAAATCCAATCTTTTTTCAACCCCAAATCATCATTTTCCTCAAGAACAACACTAACAATCAAACCAACAACACCCAAGAAAACAAACCCTTTATCCTAATTCCTATAAAGAATTGATCACAAAAACAAACCCAAAATTGGGGGCTCAAAATCATCACTCATTGAAACCAATTAGGGCACCCAATTATGAGCATTGATCAATCTCAAAACCCCAATTACCAAATCAATATAGAAATGCCCTTTAAATAGCTTCAAGAACCCTACAATCGAGCTAACGAAGATTATAAAAGAAAATCGCAAAAACAGTAGGTCATACAAATTAAGCAGATTTTTCACATCAAACGGAACATACAAATCAAGATTTACCCATCATCAAAATTTGCAATAAGAACATCGAATTAGAAAGTCGGTGAATTTCGCAAACCTGATGTGGGTTTTTCCCACAAAACAGCTTCAATTCGCAACACCCATCAAGAAATCTTTAACCTTTTAGAGTAAATTGATTTCAATAAGCTCAAATGGTGAAGGTAGAGAGAGGTTTTAGAGAGAGAAATAGGCGGTGCAAAGAAGGGTCTAGAGCGAGAAGGAGGATGGGAGACAAATGTGAGCAAGGGTCGGAGAGAATTCAGGTACTTGTGGTATCAAAGATGAGAGAAGAATGAGAAGGCAAAACTAAAAAAAAAAGCCCAAACCCACAAGAGGGGCTTGTAGTTTTCTCATGTTTTTTTTGTGGGTGCCCAAGTGAAAAGTTTAGAAAATTGTAGAGGAGATTGATTGATTGAAGGGTGATAATGATAAATAAGAAGGTTTGATTTATTTCTCACATGATCAATGTGAATCAATGTCAATTGATGGGTGTGTATCCTTTTCTTGGATTTTATAATAACTTTAATTTCATTAAAATCAGGTGTTTTTAGGTAAATAATTTCATGTTATCAGTATAAGATTTTGAAGTTTTTTTATTTGATCGTAAGATATTTGTAGCAGTGATTGTCTCGAATCAATGTGTATAGAATTTCTGTTATTGGAGTGGATTTTCATATTATCTAATGTCTTGAATGTCTGAATGTGGGATGGTTTCACTTCAGAAAGAAACAGAGGGTCGGGTGATTGAAGGTTCTAACGATTACAGCATAATAAGGTATTCGATGTGAATCAGTCTTGTTGTGTGTAACATTGTCATTGAACGATTGTCTCGAATCAATGTGTGTAGAATTTCTGTTATTGGAGTGGATTTTCATATTATCTAATGTTTTGAATGTCTGGATGTGGGATGGTTTCACTTTGGAAAGAAACAGAGGGTCGGTTGATTGAAGGTTCTGACGATTACACCATAATAAGGTATTCGATGTGAATCAGTCTCGTTATGTGTAACATTGTAATTGCATAGTAGCAAACTACTTTGGTTTGGTTTGTTAAAAGTTTCGGCCCAACTTGTTGGTACATTAACTGTAAGAATCAAGCCTCTGAATTTAAAAGTTAGATGGTTTAAGAAACAAAAGTTATGTCAATAGATCCATATGCTTATGTAACGACTAGGGATTTGAGAGATAATCATATCGCGGAGGTTTCTTCTAGAACTGAAGTTTTTACATTCCTTTTTCACCGTATAGAGAGTTGGAGTCTGGTCCTTGTATATTATATTGATGTAGAGGTAAGTAAGCGATGATATGAACATTTCATTCTGTTTGGATGTAATACAGAAGTCGACAATGGTGTAGTTGGATTTGGTGATCAAGAAACAAAAGGAGTATCTTTGGGTCGCAAATAGAAACTCTTAAATGTGTACTCAGCTTATATATTTATCCGATCCCCTGTTTCAAGTTCATCTAACAATGTGGATAGATGGTGAAAGAATGTTGAAGAAACGGAGGAACTTGATTATGAGCCTTTACAAAATGAAGGTGTACCAAAGAATTCAACTAGTTAAAGTCAAGATGATGGATGACAGAGGAAAATATGCAAACTTTGTTGTTGAGAGCAGGAATCCACGTGATCGTAGTTTCAATAATTTTGAATTCTTACTTCAAACGATGCATCAAACCAACCAATGGGTGAAGACTTACATGTCAATAAAACGCCAATGCAATAGTTCCATATACTCTTGAATCGTCAAATTATATTTTTAAAAGTTTACAGTAGAAAATATACAACCTTGATTTGTGAATAAAATATTTTGCATTACAATTTTGGTTTTTCTGTGTATCAACTATAACACACATATAACTTATTTCAATTTAGGACATACCTTTATTTGTGGTTTTTATACAGATCGAAAGACTAGATATCCCTTGCCCTAATGTTTGATAATTTTCTAATAATCATTATCAACATCTGCAAGTTTGACTTTGACTCAAAATCAACCATTTGAAATTGGACCAAAGTTGACCATATCCCACATGTAGCATGATGAAATGAATTATAATTAAGATCTAATGTTAACAATACATCAAAAATAAAAAGTCTGAGATTAATTTGAGATTCGAAATCATGAAAACATGACCATTAATACTAACTTTCATTTCTATAACTACTAATATTTTAAGGAAAACAAAATTGTGGTTTTTGAATAGATTTATTAGTTTAGTTTGGTGATAAGTGAGCAGTAAATTTATGAAAACTTCTTCTCCATTCAAATTGTTAGTGTCGACCAATAAGCGAATAATGTTTGGTTTTCTAAAAATGGCAATTTTCTAAAATGGGAATTTTTTATACCATTTAGAATTTAGAAACAACGGTCTAACATGTGTTACCCGGTTCATCATGCCGTGAATTAAAATATACGTTCTAAAGTTCATTTCAAGGTAGTCATTGTGTTAGGGATTTGAAGCTTTAAGGTGACGTTTGGTTCACAGAATGAAACACCATGTCAGAATAGGAATCTGTCAAAAGATTTTGGAATTTAAATAAATTGGAATGAAATTTAATCAAGATTAACCATGTGTTTGGTTGACAAGAATTGGAATCTCTTTGTGTGGTTCTCTATATATAACTTCAAAATTATAATAATACAGTGATAAATTTCATTATTGCTTAGTTAATAAATACTATATAGTGATACAATTAGTAATAATAATAATAAGATCAATTTGTGGTGATGGTAGCGGCAGTAATAGCGGTGACGGTGGTATCGTGGTGATTGTGGCGATGATGGCAGTGGTGGCATCAGTGGTGGTGGAGGAGACAATTGTGGCAACGTCAGCGATGGTGGTGGCGGCAGTGGAGATGGTGGTGATAGTGGTGGAAGTGGTGGAGGTCATGGTGGTAGTGACGACATAATGGTGGTGGTGGCAACAGTAATGGTGGTGGTGCTGATGATCGTCATTGTGGTATGGAATTATTTAGAATAAATATAAGAGCATGATAGTCGTTTTTTTAAGATTGATGAAATGGAATTCGAATTATTTACCAAATCCCCAAGGAATTTAAATTCCATCATTCATGAATTGAACTCCCGTACTAAAATTCATATAATGTACCAAACACTTAATAGAATTTGATCAATGAAATTGATCATTTCCATTTTTTTGGGTTCTAGTGAACCAAACCCAGACCTAAGTTGTTGAACCTTCAAGAAGCTGTAAAATTTCACGTATAACATTATTGGATACTAGTAACTTGTATCATTTATCTTGTCTAATATTGTGAAAGTTTTCTTCAAATGTTTATATTAAAAAATATATACAAATCAACATGAGACACACATGATACGACTTGAAAATCCCCATAGAACTAATTGAAATATGATCAATTATGAATTCATCATGCTTTTATATCAACTAGTGATGTAAGAAACAATAGCCAAAACCAAAAATCTGGTAACAAATAATCGCAATCATATACCTAATTACACAATTATAACTCACAATAAGAGTAAGACAGAGCTAACTCAAAGGTGTTACTTGAATCATAATGGTTGTACAACGTAATGTACCACAACAAGTTGTCCCAACTTGGACATTATACATAAGAAACATCTCTCGATGAATGGGGAGACCCATTTCCATCAAGATGGCAGGAACACAAAAGTATTGCCACATAATGATGTTATTGAGACTACACCTCAGGTTTATGGTTTTAATGCACACCCAAATCATGGTGTCACCTTAAACCCTCATATTCCTTTAGTGTCTATTTCAAAGAGTTTCACCTCAAAGACTCTTGAATCTTAGTGTCAACCCATTCCTCTGGTCAAGTTCACCTCAAGAATTCCAATAGACCTTTAGTGTTTGCTTACTAGCAACTCAAAGAATTAATATAACATAATTGTCTCAACAATTCACCCAATGTTATTTTAGCTACATATAGCATATAATGCCCATATACGAACTTAATGCGTTGATAAATAACCATTATCAACATTCAAGGCCCTAAAATCATATTTAACTCAAATATCATCCGTAGGTTAAATAAAACTAGGTTAAACCAAATATTCAAAGCAAAGTTCCACAAAGATGTAAAATATCAAGATTTGGAATAAATAAAGCCTAACAAAAATAAATGTGAACTCACTTGCTAAGTTTTTAGTGAAAACCGACAAAACCAAGCAAATATTTTAATTTGAAACTTTGATCCACTACTTCCTCCCTTACACAAATGTCAATAAATGCCTTGAAGCCTTTCTCAAAAACTTCCCTAGAAAAAATCCCAACAAAATCAAGGAAGAGAGATAAGGATTCTTCGGAGTAAATGAGGTATACTAGAAAAAATAATTGAATTGAATTAAGGGGAGGAAGTCGTTGTTTTAAGGCACCTGGTACCGATCGGACAATATTTGATGTGACCTAAGTCGCCTGGGCATGTCGCTCGTTCCCAAATGACAGGTACACTTGAGCGCCTGACACATTCCCCACACACTACTCCGCAATTTGAGTGGGCGACTTTTCTATGCGGCACAAGCCACCCCCAAGAGACACCTTGCCCTCTGTTTAACCTCACGAAAGGCACATACAACCATCAACTCATCCAGTAACTTAGCTACCTTCTGTGTGTATTGGGCCGCCCAAAAAGTTGTCGAATCCCCTTTTTGACCGAGTATTTCACTCCTTTAGCCCATGAAACGACCCGATTAATTTCTAGCTTATTCTAATCTAACCCAACGTTACCAAATTATATTCCAACTTTAAATCCTTAATTTTAAAGGTGATTCTAAATTTCCAAAACATGAAATTATAGAATTTTATGAGTGTTACATATGCTCATTAGTAACTACTACATATTTATTGGTCAAATTGCAAGATTTCTATATTATGTCATTTTTTTTTAACGGCAAGTTAGTAGTTAGTGATTCGAACCCACAATGACATCCAAATGGGCAATATGCGGGACCCGAACCTTCGCATAGGGGATAAACCCCACTCATTTAACGCCCCAGAAGGAAAACCCCCACGGGGAGGCTCAAACTCGAGACCTCCTGCATGTGGTAAGAACCTCCTGACCAACTCTGCTAGGCAATTATGTTTATAAAAAGAGAATCCACATATTTATCTAATAATCAAATATCGATAAGGTAATTATGTTTAGAGTAGATTACACTTTTGATCCTCGTGATATGTTCTCCATATCAACTTTTGTCCCAAAATCTTATTTATTACGCTGGTAGTTGTTATGGTTTACAATATTTTTCGACTTTAGCTCCTTTGACTAACTCTAATAAACAACTCAGTTAAATTGAGGAAACTTTGGTCTTTTTACTCTTTTTGGTCTTTTATTTTATTTTATTAGAAGTTTTTTGTCCTTTTTTTCTTATTAATGCATCCACCTCCCTCTTAGCATAAACAAAAATTAAATTGAACCGTAAATCAAATCTTAAAATCAAATGAAGTTTTGGGGGGAAAATGCAATTTTTTATAGTATAAATGAAGTTTTCATAAATTATGTAAATTTTCTTTATTTAAGAAATTTTAATAAATAGAAATAATTAAACTAAATATTTTATCAAAATTATTTAACACAATTTTATTACTTATGAAATAAAATAAGTATAAATTTAATTTTTATGTTACATAAACATTTTTATAATTATTATATTTATTTTTTTATAACTAAATATATTAAATAAGAATTAAAAAAATAATTGATATAATTAATAATGATTGTAAATAATTAATAACTAATATTAATGTATGGTTTATAATTAAAATGAGCTAATAATTAATTTTCAGTTTACACTAGTTAATATTTATTAATATCAGTAACATTTAATATTTATTAACATTTTTATTTATAATTAATAGTAATATATAAAAATTTATATTAATGAAAGTTATAATCAGTAAAAATGACAATAAGTTTTTAAAATGCTATTCCAATTAGCATTTCAATAAGCTAGCTATATGCATCCAACCATATACATTGAAAATAAGCTAACTTAGAGCATCTCCAACAGTTTTGCTATAATAGAAAAAATTGAGTTTTTCTTGTCTAAAATACTCCAACAACATTGTTATATGGTTTGATATTTTAGAGATTTCTCCTCAAATTTCTAAAATACCTAAACTAAGAGAGAGAAACATTATTGTAATATATACAATCAATCAAAATTATTGAAATTAAATTTATAGGAAAGAAAAATAATATTTTATCAAATGTACTGAATATGTTAATAATATAAATAATGATAGATTTTCTTTAAAATAAAAAGTTGTTGAAGTTGAAAAAATTTTTAAAATTTTTGGCTTTTAATTCTCTATTTTAAAGAAATTATAGAAAAACTGTTAAAGATCCTCTTATAATCCAACATATAAGTTAGAACATAAAATTTTGAAACATGAGGAGAACTTTTTTTTTCCGATTATATCTAACTAATATTATTTATTTATTTTCAACGTATTCTTTTTGGTCATTTCACGTCTTCATGGTAGTTTTTGTCAAACATAATTTATTAAATAATTTGAAACATAAATTAAAGCTACTTATCAATTGTACTGTTAGTAAACAAAAAAAAATTAAGTAGACAATAAACAAAGACAACTTAAATCGCCATCCGTGGGACTCGAACCCACGACCACGTGGTTAAAAGCCACGCGCTCTACCAACTGAGCTAGAACGGCTCATATGTTTTCATTTGATTTACAGTATATTATATATAAATATATATATGCATATATTACCTTATAATTTTTTAAACTTTCTTTCTGAAATACATTACAAACAAAATGATGAAAACCTATAAACAAAAATCAAATAATACTTTTTGAACGTACATGTATAATATATTTATATAAAACAATTCAAAACAATTAATGACCAGTGGCGGATCCAGGATTTTTATCCACTGGGGTCCCATTAAAATAGACTAAAGGCGTGTAAAGTCACTCGACGTGTTTCGGAAATTTTTTAAAGTTTTTTAGTTGATTTCAAGACATTTTCTTATTGTTTTTGTCGATTTTGAAGAATTTTCTTAGTATTTTTATTGATTTCGAAAGATTTTTTTTGGGTTTTTTATTGATTTAAAGAGAGTTTTTTCAGTGTTTTTGTCAATCGCCGGTAAGATGGGGTCCCTTGAATTTGTCACTGGGGGGAATCAAGCCTAAATACAGTATTTTTGATATTTTTTAGCCTATAATTTTATTTTATTTTTACATTTCACTGGGGGGATGGGACCCCCCTTTTTCTAAGCTAGATCCGCCTCTGTTAATGACGCATTTTTGAAATAAAAATATTGCTTTATGGAAATTAAAGTTTTTAAGGAAAAATGAATAAATTAAAAATATTACTTTGTAAAGACATTTTTGAACTTCGCAAAAAAAAAAAAAATTCTTACGGTCGTCATATATACATGAAAACATGAGATAAACTTCACTCGAAGTATTATGAAATTAATTAATAATTTATGTTCTCAAATATTTATTAAATCTTATTTAACAGTATTAAATTTGAAAATGATAAAGCAGGTATTTCTGGAAATTGGTTGAATCAAACGTCAAAAAAGGAGAACTTTTGATAACCAACAATTGTTTATCAAGGTTTATTGGTAAGAGTCATATTTTTTTTACCTTCTCGGCTGATATTCTCAACATTTCGGCCATCGAAAATGATTGTTTATCTTTTATCAGATAAGAATCTTAGTTGTTGTCATTTCTCTTGTGGGGTCAGATTCTCCATTGTCATGCTCATCAAGGACCTGATAAATTATTACCAAGCAAGGTTAGGTAAACGACCTCTTATTCAACTTAATTTCAGTTATAATTTGACAATTATGAAATGTGAGTTCATGTAGTTTGCTAGTTTTATAATAAGGACTGGATTTTCAAAGACATGTATGTCATTGGAGAAATTACAGTAAATAGTAACGTATTATACTTCAGTTCTAATTTGGCTGCTTAAATTTAAAATTGTTACCAAAACCAACGTATTTTCTAAAATTGATTATTTTTGGTAAATACTTGAAATATGTGGACGATCAGTTGTGTCCCATTCTTCCAAAATGCAACGTGGTGGTGCGGCCAACCTTCTAGTCCATGGTCATGATGCTACATGGAGATTCCTTTGGAGGCATGTTATCTTTACCTTCTTTCAGTCCAAATGCTCCTTGAAACTCGGTTGTCCTCTAGTTGCTTCAAGTAACGAAAATCCTTCAGGTGAAGGAGGTGATATACCTAAATGGTTCTGGTAGGTGGTAAGGGATTAAATTGTACTCTTCACTAGGTATTTTACTAAGTTGATACTAAATTGTTCTCCACATGCAACTCAAAATGCTACAAGTTGTGTTGCAATCTCACACAAACTATCCTCGTAACTATAATTGCAAAAAAAAACTTTGATCTTTGATCCCCCTTGGCTCGTTTTTAGCTTTCTTTTAGCATTCTCTCTCTTTCTCTCTCTCTCTCTCTCTATATATATATATATCTATGTGTGTGTATGTGGATATAACAAGGATGACATATTTATGTTTTATGTTGAATCTGGACACCAAAGACAATAAAATATGATAGACACACTGATAGTGATCATATATTAATGATTAGTTGAATCATCAATTATAGCCACAAACTCATTACTAATAAGACAAATAAGTAAAATGATAATTTCCATCATTTAGGCTACTTCTTCAGCACATAAAACAAACATCAATTGCTCTTGATACAGACAAACATCTTAATCTAAACATGTCTTAAGAATCGGTTACCAAACGCTTACCAGTAGGAGTTAAAACACGTACTTACCTTACCACGTAAGATTCCCGACCATCAAAATGACATAATATGCAATATTTTTATCCGATAGATATTAACCGTGTAACAGTCATCACCTTCACTTACTGACAAGATTTTTTGTCATCGTCATGCTAACCTAGTAACAATCCCTTAGTCTTTAGACATGTTTGTCTTCTTTCCTTAATTGGTTCAATGACTTATTTATTCAACTGTCAAATAATTTTTGTTTTTGAGCTAATTTCTATTAAAAATTAACAAATAGTAAAATAGTAAAGGGAAATAGACTTAAATAACCATTTCCCACATCTAAATTGGTTTTTTAACCATTTCTCTCTCAGATTTACCCAAATATCACCACTTCCGCAATATCCATTACGGACCTAGCTAAAAAGCAAAAATAAAAGAATCCAAATTCAAATTCAACATATATATATATATATATATATATGCAATTGCACGGTCATACCGTAATTGCGACGACCAATATTATGCATCTAGCTAATATTACGAACCTAACTAATATTAATTGAATTTAAATATTTTTTAGTTTTTAACTAATATTACGAAAGTAATAACATGCGAGCAAATCCAATAAAAAAAATAAGAAGACTAATTTAGTATTAAAAATAATCATTTTAGTTAATTTCCCCATAGATAAATCATCATGTATCACATTTTTATTTATATAATATGTTTTTAGCATAAAACACCATCATGTATCTCATTTTTATTCCTAATATGTTTTTAGCATACAAGACCATCTCCAACAACTTCTCTATTTTTTTCTTTAAAATAAAGAATCAAAATTCAAAATCTTTAAAAAATATTACATTCAACTCCAACAGCTTCTATATTTTAGAGATTACATCATTTATTATATTATTAAAATATTTTGTAATTTATGATTCCAATACATTATTAAAACAATATACACATAAACTGATATTAATTTAACCTTTATTGATGGAATGAATAAAAAATTTATTTCTCTTTCATCTCTTTGAAGTTTTAGAGAAATCTTTATATTTAAAGATTTTTGAAAAAATCTCTATTTTAAATAATGAAATAGAAAAGCTGTTGAAGTATTATAGAGAACAAAAAAAATGATTTTCTCTATTATAGAGAAGCTGTTGGAGATGCTCTAACAAATGATTTTCTCTAACAAGCAACGCTTATTACACATACCCATGTCACCATTCCGTTAATGAGTACATGAGGCTCACATTCATTCCATAACTTAAAAGAGGTTGCACTTTACCTAATCTTTTATGATGAATTACAAAACTAACCCAATATTTTGATAATTTACAAACAAGCACCCAACACTTCTAATTAGTGCAATCAAGTCCTTGATGTTCTCATTTGTTGTGGTTCATGTCCCTAACATCGTTTCATAAATCAATGGATCATCAGTAAAGTCTCTTCATATTTTTTTTCAAAGAAAACTTCGTAATTCAAAACTGTGATAAATGAAAGGTATTAAAAAAAGTATGCATTGTCTTCTGTAACGTCCCAACCACCAGATAAGTGGTTGGTGCATGGATGTGAACCTGAGATCTTATTTATAGATTCACACATTGTTACCTCAATTAGAATCCAACATGGATAGGCGTTTAGATGCTTTAAATTGAATTTTATGATTCAGAAGTGTGATGATTTGTTTTGGTAAATTGATTATGATTCTAATATTTAACATATTTATAGCCAGAAGATTCAGACTTAAATAATCATATAAGAAGGGACTATAAAAAATTGAATGTTAACATAAATATGAGATTACTTAATTACCCTCTACTTTGACACATCTAGTTATCATATTTCAATTTTAATTTGTAACAATAATTTTGAAATTCACTTGTGGTAGCATTTAGTGAAACAGGGGTTAGCAAAACCCGACTGACCCAAACAACCCGGCCGAAACTGACCCGGAAATATAGAAAATACCCGAACCCGAAAATCTGAGCCACCCGAATTAGAAAGTAGGATCATGCTGGGTTGGGAAATCCGGCCCCGACCCGACTCGAATTGATTTTTAAAAAATTTCCTAAAATACTTAAACCTAAACTAAATCTAATCGCCATTCATTGCATTCAACGAAGAACCAAAATCCCAAATTGCTCTCTGCCTCGCTGACTATGAAGAATGAACTCCGACGATTGACGATTGAGATTTGAGGGCCTGTGTTTGTCATCTAACCAAAATCCCAACTTCTGTTAAATTTTTTGTGAAGTGAGTTAAAGAAAATTGATAACAACAGGGACTGAAATGAAATAAATTTGAAAGTTCAGGGATCATTTGGTTCATACCAATAAATAATCATAAATAGACACAACAATAAGATAAACAAAAAAACTGATCTTCTCATCTTTTCTCCGGCGAACTTCTTTCCGGTATTGTTTGTCAGACAATTCCGGCGATTTTTCCGGTGAACAAATCAGAATGAAAAAAGTTCTGTAGAAACAAAGAATTAAAAGATGAGAGATTCTCCTCCTTCGTCATTTTTCTCTCATTTTTGCTCTTCAGCTCTCAGAACTAAACCACTTAGCGATTCATCTGTTCGTATAAACTCCGGCGAGGGTTTAGTTCGCCGTCTTGGACCTTTTGATCTGATTCTCCTCGGAATTGGCGCTTCGATTGGAGCCGGCATCTTCGTCGTCACCGGCACCATCGCGCGCGATGCTGGTCCTGGTGAGTTTCATTAAAAATTTACTCAAAATGTTCTATTCAATCTATCTTACTTTGAAACTGATGATGAATACGAAGTATTAGTTTGTATATTGTTGCTTAAAGGTGGTTTTGATATTAAAATGATCATACAAGACCTGTCGCTGTTCGTGAAGTTAGCTTTAGCGTTCATACGATTTTAGTCATGGTAGTAGCTTTTGGATGATACAAAACGTTTGGAAGTTGATGCTTAGATTTCTGTATGATTTGTAAGGTCTGAGTAGTTAAGTTGTCTGATCAGCTTTACTAATTATAGATCTAGCAAGTGTTCAGATTGAAGTTGTTCTTCCTTTCACCTTTTAGTGTTTTCAAGTACATAGAGAACATTACTGAGATGCTTTGTTTAGAGAAAGGGAATAGAATAGCAAGGAGTAAAATGATGTCTATCTGAGGATATTTCTATGTCAAGTGAGTTCTATAAGCAAGTATGATGCCTTCGTTTATTTATGGTGGAGGTGTGGTGGCTCACAGTGGTGGTGGTGGAGATGAACGGTGGTGGTAGGTGGCCAACGATGGTTGAGATGGTGGAGGAGGTTGTTGTAGTAGAGGAGGTAGGGTGGCCAACGGTGGTGGTGATGGCAATGAACGGTGGTTGTGAAGATGGTAGATAGAGGTGGTGGTGGCAGTCAATAGTGGTAGCCGATGGTGGCAGTGGTTATGGTGGAGGTGAGGTAGCCCATGGTGGTTGTGGTGGTGGCGATGAACCATGGTGGTCGGTGGCCAACAGTGGTTGTGGAGGTGGTGGAGGAGGTTGTTGTAGTAGAGAAGGTAGGGTGGCCAATGGTGGTGGTGATGGCGATGGATGGTGGTGGCTGATGGCCGTCAACCGTAGCGGCGGCCATGACTAGTGGTGGTGACCATTGAAACAAATACCATATTAAGGTTATATATAAAATGAGGGTAGATTAGTGATAATTTAGTTTCTGCCTCATTCTTGTCCCATCTTGTTTTACCTATTTTGGTGAAACAAGAAAAAACCTTTTTTGTCCCAATCTGTCCTGTCCCAGTCCCATGTCGCGCCAAACGTGGAACCGTGAACTCTTGTCTTGTCACATGTCGCGCCATACATGGGGCAGTGAGTTTTGTCCAGTACTGTCCTGTTCTGTTCCCAAACGCACCCTTCAGAAGACTCTTCAAAGTTTTACTAACACATTTTTTTTAATTGTGTTCCCAAACGCACCCTTCAGAAGACTCTTCAAAGTTTTACTAACACATTTTTTTTAATTGCAGGAGTCACAATTAGCTTTATACTCGCAGGAGCATCATGTGTCCTTAATGCTCTTTGTTATGCTGAGTTAGCTTCTCGTTTTCCTGCGGTTGTTGGGGGAGCATATTTGTATACTTATACAGCTTTCAATGAGCTCACTGCTTTTCTTGTTTTTACACAAATGATGCTTGATTATCATATTGGTGCAGCTAGCATAGCACGGAGCTTAGCAAGCTACGTTATTAATATATTAGAGCTCATTCCTTTCCTCAAGAATAATATTCCAAATTGGGTTGGGCATGGCAGTAAGGAGATTTTTGGATTTATATCTATCAACTTATTGGCTCCAGTCCTTCTGGTACTTCTGACTTTAATCCTATGCCGTGGTGTTGGAGAATCTTCACTAGTGAATACTATTATGACTACAACCAAGGTGATTTATGACGATTCTCTTTCATTTTTATCCTTTATCCTTTAGCAATTACGAATCTGGCATAGGATTGTGTGAGAAGAAGAGTTAAGGTGAGAAGCGTAAGAAGAGATCAGAGCCCTTGATCACTTTTAATCTCATAACCACACATGAATTGCGCCTTAGAAGGGAGTTGATCTTGTGCATCTTGGTGCACCTTATCTTGGTGCATCTCATCCTAATGTGCATCCAAGGGTGGAGATCCCTTCTTACGCTTCTCACCATGACTTTCCTTCTCACCGGAACCCAACCCTAAGGAATCTAATGCAGGAAAATGGAAACATATATGTTTCCTTTGATAAATTTTGTAGTCAATGTTGTAACTTGCAAGCGGAAGCTTTCATATTGTCCGCAATTATTATTTTCTTGAAAAATACGCAGAGAATGAAGAGTGGAAATCTAAAATCTTCAATTTTACTGAATGAATCTGACTACAGATACAGCACATTATATGTAATTAGGACTAGCTATTTCCCTCTCTTATGAAAAGACTGAAATACCCCTAATCTCTATTCTTTCTAGAATACGTAAATCGTATCTCAGGCCTAACAGTTGGCCTGAAGAAGACGTCATGAATAAAGTGGGGGAGTTTGTGACAACGGTTGCCATATAGGTTAAAGAGTGAGGTTGTGATCTTTTTAAGAGGTGCTGAAGTCTGATTTCAGTTCTGAAATGGTTATGAAACGTCTAAACGAATCAGACATAAGTGGTGATTAAGAGTTTAAAATGAAAAAAAACAAACAAGGCCGTGTTGCGTTGTGGCTGAATTTGGTTCTTTGAGAAAGAATTGTGTATGTAAAAGCCAGACATCCAAATGTCCTCAATGTAGAATAATTTTGGTGGCATTTGGTATAATTTCTCAATGGGAGAAATATCACTGAAAAGCTTTGAAGGAGTTATGTTAATGAGGAAAGTAGCAGTAAGAAGGCAATATATTTAGAAAGTAATTTGTACACTTGATTAAGTAATTAAATCCCTTGCAACATTTAATAAATGTTGGTGTTTTCTATCTCCTACTGCATTCTGCTGTGGTCTATTTAACACAAGATCATTGATGCAAGATTCCTTTCTCATGAAAATATGTAGAGAAATAAACCCTTTTTACCCTTTTGATTTTTACTCTTTTTATTGTATTTCAATTTATACCTGCACTTATCCATCCTTTTACTGTGCATCTATTGATAGTTGTGGGGGGTAATCTGCCTTCTTTGGTGGGATATGTACACATTGTTGTATGATTATCTTACTTTTGTAACAACTATAACATTTTCATTCTTTTGTGGCTAATGACAGATAGTTATTGTTCTTGTGGTCATTATCGTCGGTGCTTTTGAGGTTGATAGTTCAAACTGGTCACCTTTCGCTCCAAATGGTTTTAAATCCATGTTAACAGGAGCAACTGTAGCTTTTTTCGCATATGTTGGATTTGATGCAGTTGCTAATTCAGCCGAAGAATCTAAACGACCACAGGTATCTTATATATATATATAGGGAGGTTCAAGGGAAAACACTAAAAAAAGAGAAAACTGAAGAACACCCTGGGATCCCTCCATCCGGAAGGTATGCACTAACGCATACAAGCGATTGAAGCTGTTTTTTTCTATGCACCAATGCATATATATGCATTAGTGCATATGCACAAATGCATGTTACAAATTACCAGTATGCATTAGTGCATACCGTCCAGAAGGAGGGCTCCCAAGGTGTTCTTCAGTTTTCTCTTTTTTTGGCGTTTTCCCTTGAACCTGACCCTATATATATTGTTGCTTTGTGCTCCTATTTGGTACAATTATTTGAGCTTCTTATATCTGATCATATCAAATACATATTCTTATTTATATATTTATGTTTGTTATGAATCATGTCAGCGGGATTTACCAATAGGCATCATTGGAAGCCTTCTTGTTTGTATAGCACTATACATTGGTGTTTGCTTAGTTATTACTGGTATGGTACCTTATACATTTCTTGGAGAAGATGCTCCTTTGGCTGAGGCTTTCAAATCCAAGGGCTTAAATTTCGTCTCAGTCTTAATCAGCATTGGAGCTGTTGCTGGACTTACAACTACCCTATTGGTTGGTCTCTATGTTCAGGTAAATTACCCTAAGATTTTGATGAAATATAATTGTTCAAAATGAGATCAGGGATCTGTATGATTAAGAGAGGTCCATGATACAAAATGATTCAAAGGGTTTTGGAACCATTAAAAGGCAGCCTTATTTTTTGCCAAACAGGATTCACCTCTTAATGATTCAGAGACTGCCTCTTAATGGAACTGTTAAGAGGTAAGCAAATGAAGTCCTGTATGGATAAAGCTCTCTGATTATGAAGGTTTTTGTTTGGGATGGTTATTCAAAGAATAAAGGAACGTGTTTTTAATTGGGAGGGACAAGATTGGAATTTTTTTGGCTTTCTACATAAAGGCCCCCCCCCCCCCCGCCGAAGCTTACTGAACAAGCCACTTTCTATATCATTAAGTCACTACCAAACAATCATGTATAGCTCACCGAATATGTTGCAAGTCCCATTAAGCTTCTAACAAACAGGCCTTTACTGGGTTTGTTTGGTTTATTTTGCAGTATAAATATCCTAATGAGTTGCATTATTATTGTTACTTGGTTGTTTCAATAACTAAAGAGTTTCTAATAAGCAGTCTCGATTATATCTTGGGCTTGGAAGAGATGGCTTGCTACCTGCAATATTTTCTCGTGTTCATCCGACTCGCCACACTCCTATTCAATCTCAGATATGGGTTGGATTTATCGCGTGCATCTTGGCTGGAACGTTAAATGTGCACTTACTCTCACATGTTCTCTCAGTTGGTTCATTGGTACGTCGTATTTGCCTCTCAATATAACCATGAAATTTTGAATATTTGCATTTTTCTTTAATTTATGCAAAAAAGATGGAAAAAGGTTGTACCTCATTTTTAATTATAAGGCTACGTTCGGCAAACTAGCTGATAAACTAGCAGTTAAGCTAATAACCTAGTTGTAAGCTGAAAAGCTAGATCTTGGATAACCGGTGATGAGGGAGGTTCAAGGAAAACACTAAAAAAAACTGAAGAACACCCTGAAAGCCCTCCATCCGGACGGTATGCACAAACACATACAAGCGATTGAAGCTGTGTATATATATAGAGGGAGGTTCAAATGAGAACTTTTGATTTTTAAGGGAACAAAGGGACACATTGTGGACCACATATGATGTGGGTCTCACATAATATTAAATCATTTTTGATTTAATATGATTTAATATTAAATCAGAAATGATTTAATATTATGTGGCACCCACATCATATGTGGTCCATAATGTGTCCCCTTGTTCCTTTAAAGAGGGGTGGTTCTCGTATGATCCCTCCCCCTATATATATATATATATGCATTAGTGCATATGCACAAAAGCATGTTACAAATTACCGGTATGTATTTGTGCATACCGTCCATATGGAGGGTTCCCATGGTGTTCTTCAGTTTTCTCTTTTTTTGGCTTTTTCCCCTTAACCTGACCCAACTGGTGATAAGCTAGTTATGTTTGGTTAAAACTACCTCATAAGCTAGATTACAATGTAAAATGACTTATAAGGACATGTTGCAAAATTAATCCGAATAATATAAGTGGCATAATTAGGAAAAATGGAAAGAAAAAAAAAAACCCACAGAGCTTATTGAAACAGTACTTGAAGTAGCTTTTAAAATAACTAGCTTAATGGCCAGCCACACATGACTTTTTTAAAAAGCTCAAAAAAAGATAACTTATCAATTCAAATATTTAATTTTGGTGCAGGCAGGTTATTCCGTGGTGGCAGCATGTGTGATAACTCTTCGTTGGAAGGATAACGTTAGTAGTCAAGTTTCGGCCACCTTAATGTCACATAGGATGGAAGGCATAATATGCATTATTGTGATTGCTTCTTGTGGTTTTGCCGCTGGAATACTTTTCCGTTATTTTGTTTCAGCTCTTGCCTATTTATTTCTTGTTGTACCCGTGGCTATTGCGATCCTTGCTACTGTAGCTCTTCGATTTCGACAGGTGAGTGAAATCGATTCTTTTATATAAATGCTACAATTTAAATTAATCGCTTCTATAATATTGATTCTCTAGTGTATATATAAATAGGTATTGTATCTATTGCTGGCCTCGATACCCACGGTTACCCAAAAAGGAAAGACTATAGATCAACTTGACAAGTAATAAATAAAACAAAATATAAAAGTTCATATCATATAGAGGAAAGTTCAAATGCAAACTAAAATTTGGTGAACATGAGGACAAATGAGAGCGTGACACGTGTCATATTCAAACTGAATAAAGGAAAATATTCAGAATGGATGTATTATTATTCACACTGAATGAAGTATTATTCATAATGAATAACACTACATTCAGTTTGAATATTTTCCTTCATTATTTAGCCTCCTCAATATGACACGTGTCGCGCTCTCATTTGTCCTCACGTTCACAACCAAATTTAAGTTCTCATTTGAACCCGCCCCATACCATATATATATTATATTAAAAGTCTTTACAAATTAAAACAACAAAAATGACTTAGTAACATATGAAATCACTTGAATAGAAATCATTCTTTTAACATTCTTCAAAAGCCGAAATCAGGAATCACCAAATTGGCTAAAAGAGTGCCTAACACATCATAATTGGTTTAAAAGTTAATACCTATATAATTGGGTAAAAGCTCATGCAAGTAAAAGTAGTCCCCACAATTTTTGGGGAATCTGGCAAATAAATAGGGCAAGTTTTTTATTTTTATTTTATTTTATTGTAGTTATCTCTCTAATGCACATTTGTTAATTACATATTATAGGCACATACAGATCTACCAGGTTTCTCATGCCCATGGGTTCCAATGGTGCCTGCTCTATGCATCTTTGTTAACATATTCTTGTTTGCTCAGGTTTGCTTTCGGAACCCTTACGATTACTTTTTTAGTAAAACAGACCAAGCCAAACAAACCCAGTATATCTCACTCGAAAGTAGAGTCTTGTTTCAGGTTAAAACCAATTAGTTTGTGTGCACATCTAGAAGTACTTTCTCTTGTTGCAAATAGTAATCATTCTTTTAAAATCATGAATGAAATTTAATAAATATAATACTAAAAATTATGTATGAATGTTTATAAACATAGAAGCAGGTTCATACGAGAATGGCCAAATTACGTACAAAAATCACATGTATGGCCAAAAAAGTGTGCGGGTGACCCTATGGCCGCGTGAATCACGTGTGATTTTGTACGCGATGTTAGTGTAAAATCATATGTGATTCGGCCTTTCTCTTATTTTCTTAAATATGTACCATTCTCGTATGAACCCGACTCTATAAACATAATGTATGGATATTTATAAATAAGTTATCTAAATATTTAGTTGATACGTGTCATTTTATAACCGGGTATCATTCTCTGTTCATCTGGACGGTATGTACATGTGCATACAAGTAATTTCAAAGCAATTTGTTTGGTATGCACATGTCCATAAGGTTATGCACACATGCATAAAAACCAAAAAAACAACTTCAGTTTTTTGTATGCATGTGTGGTAACCATCCAGATGAATGGTTACCAGGGCGTTTTCTCTTTATAACTATTATATGATATAAAAAAAGATCGTTAAACATCATTCGAGGGGCAATCTGGTCATTTTAACATTTTTACCCTTTCTTGTCCATCTACCCAAAATTATAAAGACAACTTGTTTACACCATACTCACAACTAATGCTTGATCTGATTTTAACTTCCATTCGTAGCTTCACTATGAAGCCTGGGTGAGATTTGTCGTCCTCAGCATTGTCGCAATCGGTGTATACGCATTCTATGGGCAACATCACGCAAATCATGTAAGTGATCGTGGGGTTGTAACTTACCAAAAAGCACCCGAAGAAGAAGCTATATGAAAGATCTTGCCTACTATATATATATATATATATATATAGAGGCTCCTTCAAGTGTTAACTCAATTATTTGTGTTAACCGTGTTAACCCATCGTTCACTGGTGAACACGATGCTCGTATACTGACGAATGGTGTTCACCAGTGAACGAGCATGCATGTATGGAACCATTCGTTCACTGATGAATGGTGTTTCACCAGTGAACGATGGGTTAACACGGTTAACACAAATTATTGGGTTAACACTTGAAGGGGCCTCTATATATATACATATATCCATGATGCAAATTGTACGCGTTAGTGTATCCATGGCTTGTAAATTTCCAGATGACTTCACCCTATAGGTTAATTATAGGTCGGTAAGTTGTGTAAGTTTGCAAGTTATTTATCTGTAATTTGTTAGTTTCTCAAGGTTAAAATTGCCGAATGGTGACTTTGTGCATGGAGCCATTATCGAATAGGTGCTCTCCTTTTAGTTGATTCGGTTTGTGTTCAATGTGCCCTTTTTTTGGAAAGGGTATCCTAAGCGTGCCTAGACTAATCCCTGGCAATTTTAAGACTGCTAAAGCATGCAGCCCTAATTCCCCAGTGGCCACAAGTTATTTGTGCCTGGATTCGAACCTGGGGTAGATGGGTTATCTAGCCTCATTCCCACAAGTCTTAACCAGTAGACCACAAGCCTTGTGGTTGTGTTCAATGTGCCCTTTGCCGTCAGCTAGTTGCCTTCTTAGCGATGATTTGAAAGAAGTTCTCCTACAAAGTCCTTTTGTAACCAAAAAGTCATTTGCCTAGTGGTACCTGGATTTCCAGTAGAACCCAGCCTCCTTGACACCAGCCTTTCAAGATGTCAAGGGCTCATATCTTGCCAAAGACGATGAATGTGTGTGAGTATTTATCATATATAAAACAATATATACTTAAATGATGTCCTTTTGTAATATGTAAAGATGCAATTTCCATGATGATTTAGATATATGCCACCTTCTAGAGCACCCTTACTATACCGGTTTTACAACCATCATATGAGAGGAAACTTGTGGTGCCTATAGGCAGATGAGTAATACTCTAAGTTTGAACCCGAGAACTTTTGTGAAGGTCCTAGGCAAAGCCCAAACTAATCCCGACAAGGTTTTTTGACTGCAATATGTCAGCCTTGATAAACTCAGTGACCACAATTGTTGACAACGTCTGGATTCGAACCCTGGGTGGATGGGAAATATTTCTCATCCCCTAGGCATTCGAGCAGTAGGCCACAACCCTTGTGGTTTTGAACCCAAGACCTTAGTTATGAAGTTTTTCCATTCTGATTTAAGCTGGATAGCTCAGTTATGGATCTTTCACCTCCTTGAAATTGTTTAGGAGAAAAAGAAAATAAATCAAAAGAAAAATAAATGACAAGTGTCTTAAAAGAACATGTATGAGATCATGTGAGAAGTGAAGTTAACGTGTGGACGTAAGAAGGAATCTTGACTTTTGATCCTTTTTAATCTCAAACCCACCTATGAATTATGCTTGGTAGGGGTGAGCAATTGACCCGCAAGAACCAGTACCGGCTCCGGTATAGTCCAAGCGATCCGGTTTTTGGTTCTTCAAATCCTCCATTTTCGATACCGGTTCCAAACCGGTTCGGTGTCAATTTTTCGGGTAATTAACTGGGACCAGCCCGGAAAATTTAAGTGACAATCTAATCCTAATTTAATCAAGGAAGTTCAAGAGACAATCTTATTTCAATTAATGATTATCTTAATTTCCAAAAACAATACATATTTTAACAATCAATCTAAATCAATCAAAGAAGTTCAAAAATCACTTTGCAAAACAAACCCTTTCCGCCCAAAAGCATCAACGACGCTGCTGTGATTCCCACCCCAAAAATTTACTTCTTCCACTAAATTCAAGAAATTGAAGAATGAATAATAATTGGGTTGAAGATTTCGATGAAACTCAAGTAAGTTCTTGGATTCTTTCTTGGTTATTAATTTTAAAACTTGAAGAATATGTGTTGTTTTTATATAAAATCAGGTTAAAGAATGATTGATAATTGAGTTCTATTTTTGTTGAGGCAATTCTGACTTGTTCATCGGCAACTGATCTAGCTCCCAGAGGGCAAGAAAAAGGAAATAGTTCTTCTAGTTGCTCTCTTATGTTATAAAATTCTTTCAACGCATTCCCCAAACCCGCTATATATTTGACACGGCTTTGCCGTAATGCTGAAACTATGGCGAATGCATCTATCATCATTGATGCATAAATAAAGATACCAATTAGTAGTGATTGAATTCCTTCTATGGTTCCAATCTGCGCTCAGGCGGGTAGGGCCTTATCTATGTGATTTGTTGCGCTTGATTAGTTTTTATATAAAATTTATGAACATTTATGAACAAATTTGCCATGTACTTAGAGAAAACTTGACAATCGGGTTTTTGATCGGAAAACCGGGACCCGGACCGGAACCGGCATCGGTATTGCCTATACAGTCCGGTTATCGATCCTAAGAATCTCTCATTTTCGATTCCGGTTCCAAACAGGGTTTTTGACCGGAAAACTGGGACCGGACCCGGACCGAAACGGGCACCGGTATTGCCTATACGGTCCGGTTATCGGTCTTAAGAATCTCTCATTTTCCGTTTCGGTTCCAAACCGGGTTCGGGCCGGTTAAGGCCGGTTCGGCCCCAATGCTCACCCTTACTGCTTGGTATGGGGATTGATCTGGTGCATTTCAGTGTATCTCATCTCCGTGCATCTCATCTTAATGTGCATCCAAGGGTGGAGATCCCTTCTTACCCTTTTCACTATAACTTCACTTCTCATCGGAACCCAACTCTAAAAGAATATTCATTTCAAAAGGTTGGAGAAATAAAATATGTTCCTTCTATCTACGAGAACACAAATAAAATATTTTCTTTCTTTTCTTCTGCTTCTCTTTCCTTTCTCTTCTTTTCCATTCCAAATTTAACATGTAAAAAAATCATAAAAAATAATTTAACCAACATGAGTAAAAAGCCAAAATCATTTTCCTCTTTCCCAAAATAAATGTACACACAATTTAAAGAACACAGTTTGAGAAACACATAATTATCACACTTGTTAATAAACTGAATGACAATTTTACTTTTGATAATTATTACACATTTTAATGACAACTTTGACTATCTCGTTAACCCTTAAATATTAGTGATCATATACCTAATCAACGAGAGATTGTGATTGGCACCAGACTCGGGTTTGTATATTCACAGACTGAGTAGAGAGAAAATGGTAAGACAATTATTAAATAACGGAAGGTGGGTAAAAGACGAATTTGATTCATGTGAGAGGCACATTCCTTTATTTAACTGAACATCGTTAATATTGTTAAATTGAGGGACCATAAGTGAAAAAAATTAAAAAGTTAAGGACCTTCAAATTAGATGGTTCGTTTGAGTGACCTAATCCAAACTTTGGACATACCATAGAAATTAATGTAATTCACTATTAGAAAAAATTATGAAGATGTTTTGCACATTAAATTGTGTTTTGTAGTTTTGTTAATATAATCATTAATTTGGTAGTGATGAAATTACCATCCATAAAAATTTGTTTTAAAATTTATTGGGGATTTAAAACGCATTAACTATTTTAATAATATAATTAATGTTAGATATTCTATAATAAAAGAAAAAAAATTAATTATAGTTTTCTTACAATGAATTTTCTTTCTCTAAATTTGGGAAATTTGTAAAGATGTTAAGTATCTACAATGTAGGTTCTTGTTGAGTTTCTTATCGGAGTTTTTATAAGAACCTTAAACAAGAACTTAGATTCTTGTATACGTTTATTTTTTGTTATTTGTTATTTTTACCCATTTTATCTTCTTTTAATAAATATATACATATAAATTAAAATTGATATACAAAATATAAATTCGTTATTATAAAATAAAGTTATTAATTTTGTTTGATTTTTCGTTTCATGTAAATTTTGTACAAGTTTTTGTATTACTAAGTTTAATTTTTAATTATCTCATTATTTATTATGGGGTGGGTTTAAATGTGAACCTATCTTTGATTGTGAACATGAGGATGAATCACAACTATCCATTTTAGATCAGATCAAAAGATGAGGGATAAATTTTGCGGTGATATTTTTGTAAATAAGTGGAAAACTCAGGTCATGGCTTAAATCATAAATACAACCTGACGATTCAAATCAGAACCAGACATCATCATGTTCCCCAAATTTCTTCATCATCTTCCCCATATTTGTTCAAATCAGAACCAGACATCATCATCTTCCCCAAATTTCTTCATCATCTTCCCCAAAAGAAATTTCACTTCCGCCCCCAAATTTCTTCATCATCTTTCCCAAAATAAATTTTCGCACAAGTTTGTTTTTGCTTTGTGTTCCTCCTTAGAATCACAAGTCTTTTCAGATCCAGATTTTTTTTCTTGATGAAGTATAAGAAGGTTATTCAAATGTTTTTTTCCCTTTAATATGATCGTTCATCATTTTATCAGAGGAAGCTTCTTTGAAACACATTTGCTTAAATTCTTGTTTTTCAAAACCTTTGGTTCCATTGTAGGTTATATTCAGTCTGAATATAAGCTACAATTTTGGGTTTGTATACTTGTAGCTTATATTCAGACTGAATATATTCTATAAATAGGTGTTTGAATAATTGTAGCTTATATTCGGTCTGAATATAAGCTACAATTTGAGGTTTGTATACTTGTAGCTTATATTCAGACTGAATATAAGCTACAATTTGAGGTTTGTATACTTGTAAAGCATGACGAGTCCTCAAGGGAGTGTTTGTAACATCTTAGGCTAATTTCACATCATCGACTACAGGAAGGATTTAATGGCTTGACAATGACATTACGAATTTCATTGGAGCAGTTTGTAACAAACCGTCCCATATGCATAAAAGAGCAGACGGGCTCCTTATAATCTTAAAGTTGTAGGCTACCAGTAACTTTCACCATTATTGATTAGGAGGTTATTAGGTCAACTTTGGGCTATGTGACATTACAAGTGGTATCAGAACGAACATAGTTTAAATAAACTAGGTTATTGTAAAGCTTAAAGTTTAACTGAGCAAAGTAAAATTTAGAGCGAAAATGGATGCATCACTAACGATTGGTATCAATGTCGTAATATCCAAATCGTAAGTCATCTCATAACTTGGCCTTCTTAGTTTCGATCTTAAACTTGTTTAAGACTAAGTTCACATAACCAAATTAACTTATATTGTTACTTGTAATACTATGAAAAAAAAATCTCAATATTTCAAGCATCTTTATTAGATTCTTTACATTAATTTTTAAAATAAAAAAAAGTTAAAATTACTAAAAAATTATATTTAACTTCATTAATTTTTTTTATAAAATATTCAATACATTCAATAACCTCAACAAACTTTTTACAAGAATTAATACACCTTCTCTTATTCAAAAATTAATTTTGGAGATTTCTTTTCTCTCTTCCAAATATCATTTTTCCATTTTGGAGCATTTTTTTTTTTTTGCTTTTTCTCAACGTCATAAAGATGTATTTAAATGAGAGAAAATAACTCTCTAAAATTAAGAAAACACATTTGTTATATTTTGCTAATTTTGGAGGAAAATGAACATGGTATTACTATCTTATAAAAAGTTTGTTTGAAAGTTTATGGAAGTATTAAAATTATTGATTATTTTAATAATATAATTAATGTTTTAAAATTAAAAATAAAACTATTAAAATTAATTGTTATTTTTTCTTTAAAAAACTGAATTTTCTAGCTCTTTTTTGATAAAAGAGTGAATTACACCCGTGTTCATTTGATTTGCTTAAAATTTGGATTTGGTCACTGAAACGGATTATCTGCATTAAATACCTTTTAACTTTTCATTTTCGTTGCTCCCATAGTTAACACTACAACAAAAGTAATTTTATAGGACGCCTAAAATGGAAAGGCGTCCTAAAAGAATACATTATAGGACACAAGTTTATAGGACCATGAAACGTCCTATCTAAAAGCGTTACAATAGGTTTATAGGACTCTTTTAAGTGTTTCAACAAGTTTTTTACGACGCTTTTAAAATAAAGTGTTCTATTAGATATTTTATAGGACACTTTTCTATAAACCCATATTTTTACAGGACACTTTTCAAAAGTGTCCTATAAAATAGCAAATAGGACACTTTGTTTTAACAATGTCGTAAAAACTTGTTAACACGCCTAAATCGTACTATAAACTTTTTGTAACGCTTTTAGATAGTACACTTTTTGGTTTAGTCCTATAAACTTGTGTCCTATAAAGTATGCTTTTAGGACGCCTTTTTCATTTTAGGCGTTCTATAAAATCATTTTTGTTGTAATGGTTCCTTGAGTTAAAACCATTAACAAATAAGCTGTGAGTCCCATTAAGCTCGTTATGTTGCTAACAAACAGGCCAGAGGTAGTAATATAATCTCTCCTAATATATCAAATAGATACAAATAATTTTAAACATTTTCAACTAAGTTATAGTAAAATTGAACCTTTGCTCTCCCCAGCCATTTCGGGTTAAGAAGATGTCAATGGAAACCAAGTGTTTCATGGTTCAAAAATGCAGAATCTCGTCTCAATCATCATTTATCAGGACTCTTCGGCGTTAACTTAATCCTTAAATAAAATATTTCTTTTAGCAATATCAATAGATATTTCAACCTAACGTTTTCATTTACTTTTGAACTCATTTTTTTTATCAATTTTAATCTTTGCTAAAAAAACTTAGGGCTAAAGAGAGAGCCAAAAAAGGATCTTTCGTGTATAATCCTGCATAATCTCGAATGTTCTCAGTTCCGGTACGTAGACCAAATAAGACAATGAAGACACCATTTGTCGCTATAAAGCTAAAACAACATCTAGTCACTCTACAAACTCAAATGGAGACATTGTCGTTCAGAAGAAACATCGAGATTTACAGATATTCATGGTACAAAAATCTTTACGACTTAATCGCAAACGACATCAGAGTAAAATGCAATTGTTCTTCTTGTGCAGTCTTTAACACCAAGCAATTCCACATCAAAAACTTCAAATTGTTTTGAGCTAAAGAATGTAGAAGGCCCAACCTACAAACACAACAACAATTTTGACTTTTTTTTAAGAGTCAAACCTAATGCTTCTTTTAATTTAAGCTTTTTCTATATTGTACTAATTGATGTATGATGGTCATATAGTCACAAATTTGATCCGGATACTTCTAAGTATCTCCAACAGCTATGCTAAAGTAAAAAACTTTTATAGATATAGGGTCAAGTTCAGGAGAAAACGCCAAAATAAAAAGAAAACCGAAGAACCTAGAAGCCTTCCATTTGGACAGTATGCACAAATGCATACTGTTAATTTGTAAAATGCATTTGTGCATATGCACTGATGCATAGAAAAAAACATCTTCAATCGCTTGTATGCATTTGTGCATACCGTCCGGATGGAGGGCTCCCAGTGTGTTCTTCAGTTTTCTTTTTTTAGCGTTTTTCTCCTGAACCTTCCTCTATAGATATATGAGCTTTTTTTACTCCAACAACTATGTTAAAGTGTATGTTAAATCCGTAAAACTTATTATTGAGGAGATGGATATATTATTTTCATTGTTTCCACCAATAAAGTTGAATGTGTTATAATTTTTTATATTGTAAAGTTGAATGTGTTTATAGAATGTTTAATAACATCATAATTAATGTTGGAATTGCTAAAATAAATATTTTGATTTTATATACCCTATTTTAGAAAAAAATATAGCATAGTTGTTGGATATCTTCAACATAATTTGAAGTTGAAATGTAGGGGATTGACTCTTGAGAGATATTGATCCAAAGTTGAATGTCAGCTCATTGACTTAAAAAGTCAAACTAAAATCTTGGTTTTGGAAATAAAACTGTTGTAACATCTCCAACAGATTTGCTATAATTTTATCCAATCTAACCAAAACCAATAAATCCCACTCGAAAGTAGGGTCCCCCTATTTTCACTTTCTCCTTTTGGGAGATGGGTTTGAAAAAACCGTTAGAGCCAATTTCATCATAGAAATATTTAAAATCTCTATTTTCTCCATTATAGCAAATCTGTTGTAGATGCTTTAACAATCAAATCTCAAAGCAATGGCCGGACGATCTCAATAACCTCCAACTCAACTAAAACCAAAAGTTCTTTTTTAGGGTTAACTGTGAGTATTCACGCCAGTTTACGCGCACCAACTAATCCCTCAACCACCATGAATGGCCAGGAATTATCTCCATGGCCACAAGGGCTTTGGCAGCGTGTGGATTCGAACCAGAGGAAGATGAGATTTCCACTGCATCCACTAAGGGGGTGTTTGGTTGGAGGTATTAATCAGTAATCAATGAGAATGAGAATAAATGAAACTGTTTGGTTTTATATAATATAATGGGCTCATTCCCTCAGAATCCAAAATTTTCATTCCTGTTTAAACTGGTGGGAATGAAAAGTCATTCCCATTTTCATTTCCATTCCTCAACCTGAACCAAACAACCCCTAAGCTCTAATTGGTACACCAAAACCCAAGTGGTTACTAAAACCAAAAGTTGTCCATAACTAATTACTCAAAAGGGTTCACAATTCTAACTTTATAACCGAAATGTGGGACGGATTGTTAAGGAAAGGGAAAAAAAAGAAAACAAATAGTAGCAAATGAATCATGAAAACTCACCGGAGGTCCAAGTTCTGGAGGGATGATAATTCTCCTCTTTCCACCAGGTTTCATGTCTTTTATGCCTTCTTCAAATCCTATATCAACCCTCGTGTTACTCAATATGCACCAAAACAAATTTAACCATAGTAAAAGAAATACAGTTTTAAAACGCATCTGATAGAGGAGGTATCCAGTCCCTTATAACCTATATGGGATCTCACAAATGATTTGTTTTTTCTTTAACTTCAAAATTGAATTTGAGAAGTTTCCACTTTAATACTGTGTGTTTTGAGAGTGTCAAATGAGTTACTATTTTTTTGTACTTTCAAATTGAATTAAAGAAGTACTATATGTTAATTTTTGTGTAAATATTTGAAATTTGATTAATTGACTTTCGATTTCTTGAAATGGACGAGTGAAAATGAAATACAAAACACTCACCTGGGACCAATGCGTTAGTACCCATTCGTATCTTGGCAGGAGTACCTTGTTGGTAACTGCTATCAATACGACGACCAGATTCATTGTAGCCAATATAGTGAAAAGTCACCTACCAACAGAACTTAACCGTTAAGACCTTGTGGTTTGAAGTTGCAGTTTCTTTTTGAAGTATATATATATATATATAGGGGCGGCTTCAAATGAGAACTCAAATTTTGTTGTGAACGTGAGGACAAATGAGACTGCAACACATGTCACGTTCAGACTGAATAACCAACATTCAGACACGTGTCACGTTCAGACTGAATAACCAACATTCAGACACGTGTCGCGCTCTCATTTGTCCTCACGTTCACAACCAAGTTTGAGTTCGCATTTGAACTTTCCTCTCTCTCTCTCTCTATATGTATATATATATTCAAATACAAACCAGTTGAAGGTTACAAACCTTACAAACTCGTACAAGTCAATATAAAAATAACTTTTTTTCATCAAATGCTATGATTTAAGATATTATTACACATATATTTGTTTCATAATGTAAAAGTTTCACATGTATGTGTTTTCATAAGTTGAAAGTTTCTCGTATATTTGTTTCATAATGTAAAAGTTTCCCATGTATTTTTTATCTATTTTTTTCAAATGTAATTTTTTCACAAGGTTAAACACAAACATATGTGTAATAATATCTTAAATCATAGCATTTGATGAAAAAAAGAATCATGAAAAAAATTATTTTTATATTGATTTGTACGAGTTTGTAAAGTTTGTAGCCTTCAACTGGTTTGTATTTGAAGTGGAACAATCTAAAGAAACCGATGGAGAAAAGTAGCATAAAAACCTGCTGACCAGACTTTGGGAAGTCACCGGTACCAACTTCAAAATCGCGATATATAAGTCCAGAACCGCTCCTTATATAGTTGTCCGATGCCACAACCTTAACCTCAAATCCTGAATCATAGTCAGTCCAGAAGATAACCGTCAACATTAGAAAAAAAAATTCAAAATAGTATAAAAGATAATAAAAAAATATCAGAAAAAACGAAAGATAAGAAAGAAAAAAAAAACGAACCTTCTCGAACAAAACTTGGGAAGTCATCTGGTGCATTGTTTTCCCTCTGTACCCTTTTATTTTGTTCAAGCAGGCGTTTTTCGTCATATGGGTTCTTAACTTTTGTTTTCCCATTGGAGGGCAAAGTTGGAAATAAACCCGATGAGACCAGAAACACAAGGAGTTGTCTCCTCTTTGAATACTCGATATTTCCATTCTGTTCTCTAGCCATGCATGAAATACTTTTTCTAAGAAACTAAACAATGTATCAAAAGAACTAGAAAATGCATAAGAAATTATTTGAAAGTTTTTACCTTTCGTCTTTCGAGTCATAATTTGAGCAACAATGGAGAAAATATTTCTTTTGAATGGATATTCGTCCTAGGGTTGGAAAAGATGTGAGTGATCTATCTGCATATAATATGTTTTTACACAATTATGTATTGATAGAGTGATAGGGTTTACAGCTTAATGAGCTTAACGAGACTCGTAGCTTATTAGGTTAGCTATACGTGACTGTTTGGTATGACTTGATGATATAGAAAGTGGCTTCTAGAGGTGAGCTTTATGCAGAAAGCCAAGTTTTTTTCCAAACCTGCCCGTTTCAATTAAAAGACACTCATTCTATCTATGAAAAAACCCTCCCAAACAAAAACCTTCGCAATCTATACAGACAAATTTATCCATACATGACTTAATGGAAATCTATCCAAACATCCCCTTAGTCTGGTTCAGTCTCTACCGTAGAGAACAGCAAAACATAAGCTTCAAAAGTCATATTATACAATCTTGTTTGAGTTCCCTTTCTTACTAGCATATCAGGACTTAAAGATGGTACTTATTTCTTTCTGAAGTTAGATCTAACTTTTGAGTTTTCAGGGCTCACAAAATTGAACCTAGAGGCAGGGGTGGACCTATGAAGGACCTAGGGGTTCACCAGATCAACCGACTTTCGCAAGTAGAACTTTTTTGGGGGTATAAAAGGTGTATACGCTAAACTTTGAGGGGCGCTCTGGGATATTAGAAAATACAAGGGACATCAACCAAAAAACTGAAATATTCCCTCAAAACAGTGGGATTTGACTAAAAATCAGGCTTACGCCTAAGTCGAAGTCTAGTGTCTTGCTCAAAAGGTCCATTCCATTTGGAAAACTGTAGTTTATCCCCTAAAAAGCAACACAGTTGACTTTTTCCCGGATCAAATCGTGTTGACTTTTCCACAGGATCAAACCACAACTTTACAGGTATTTGATCTGGCTTAAAGGTGCACCTACTCAGTCAAAATCCTAGGTCTGCCTCCGGTGCCTAGAGAGGTAGACAAAGGTGCTATTGCCATTTTAAATATTGTGGGAGGCTAATGGCCCCCCTACAAATGAATTCTTTCTCACATCCATCTACATCAAACCCCTACTAAGTACAAAAAATTCCGTACACACCCCTACTAAGGGGGTGCCATTAGCACTCCCCTAAATATTATGATACAAACAACAAAAAGGTTAATCTTTCAGAAATTTAATGATGTCAATTGTCAAGTATGAATTCGGAAAATAAAAGCCATTTGATTGTAAAGGTTAAAGCACATTTCTAGTTCCCGAATATATAAGTAGTCCTTTATAACCTTTCAGTAGGATTATTATTTATTTCTTCATGACTATGCATCTTATTAAAATAATAACTCGATTAATGGAGTTCCTATAATAGTTTTCCGGCTACCAATTCCACACCATACTACGTACTATGTTCGTTCTACATTAAAATTGATTTGAATATGTTGCAATAGTTTATTTCTAGTAAATTTAATGGGAAATTGCACCAAAAAGAAACCAACTGCTTTTTTAACTATGAAATTGAGATGAATTGTTTGAATTTTACAAGTTTGATAACTACATCAACTTCTATGATTTTAAGGCAAATTGACCAAAAATGAAACCAGCTTTGCTTGTGTTCCTAATTTGGGAACCATCTTTTAAAGCTTCTGATTTTGAGGACCAAAATGATCAATTTGCTTTGATTAACCACCTCCCATTAATGAGATGTTTGAAAGTTGGTTCCCCAAAACAAAAAGGATTTGAATGTTGGTTCCCATGAGAGGAAAGAAAGCAAAGTTGGTTCCTTTTGATCAATTTTCCCTAAATTTTATCATAAAAGTTAATGCAGTTACCAAATTAATCTTGAAAATTCAAAAGATTCAAATCTCAATAATAGTTAAAAATCAGTCTATCTACCAACACAAGCTGAACAAGATCTTGGTTTTGCAATGGAGAGGCCATAATGGAAATTTAATAATTAATATCATCATATCTATAAAAACTTGATTCAAATTGGAAGTCTTTAAGTTCAAATAAAAAACTTAATTTGCTTCAATTCTAATACCACCAAGTCACAAAACCAGAATTCCCAATTTCCAAACATACCATTTACATCTCTGATCAATATTTCTCATACTAACACAGTAAAGTTTATTCTTCAAGACTGAACAAAGGATTCTATTCAACCAAAATTACACGAATTAAACCGTTTCCACACATTATTTCCAAATGGGTTCAATCTTAGATATAAACTTTCTCTGAGACATTTCATCAGTCACTTGGCATACTTCTCAAGGAATTCAAGTTCAGAGCATTAATGGGTGTGTGTGTGTGAGATATATATATATGTATATATATATATAGAGAGAGAGAGAGAGACTTGCATGGAAATGAGAAGGAAGGCTTGAGTTGAAGAGGTGGAGATGATGACATCAGCATACTGCAGAACTTGAGAGCTATGGAGAACAGAAAGAAGACGATAGGCTTTTTATTTGGCTTATCCTCAAACTACCAAAACTTTTATTTTAGCCACTATATTTTTGTAGTATTTGCATTTTGACCACTGAAGTTTTTACTTTGATAATTTCTGGGCTATTATCTTTCCAACTTTTAACAAAAGGGTTGTTCAAAGCAAAGCTTACATATTTTGATCTCTATGGTAAATGATCTATGATGTTATTTTCAACAATTTAAGAAGTATGGTTGAATACAATTGTTTTTTTTATAATCTGGAAAAGAAAAAGATATAAGCAAAAACCGATAACTAAACTTCATTATGGCACCTCACATGTAGATATGTTCAAAACTAGCCCGAACTGAGTCCTTAACTGGTCCAGTTACACGTGATATGAACGTTTAATCATATATGATTAAACACAACCAAAGGGATGTATGCGAGCGACTTTGGTGAGCGCATGGATGGACAGATCTAGTATATCCCTTGTAGTGTAAAAAAGTTTAGGTTCGTGAAAGGTGCAAATGTATTGTGTCACCATATATATTTTTGAAACTATAATAAGTACACGTGTTTTCCTTGGTAGAGTTGGTTTGCAAGGTTTTTCTTTCACTCGGACCCAGAGTTTGAATCTCATTAGTGTCATTTTCTTAGTTTTTAGTTTTTAATTTCAAATTTATTATGTTTTATGGAAAAAAAATTCCAATATAAAGACAAGATATCGTATATGAAAAGCAATGAATTAACCAACAGATTAATTATGATATTGTAAAAAGTATCCCGACATTTGTTTCTTATAGTAAAATGGTGTCATTGTTTGAAAAAAAAATTGAGTTCGCCAGGGATGAGCGAGAACACCATCATTTTAGGAAAACGCAAGAACACTCTTATCACATGTGATACTAAATCAAGACGCGAGCGACCTTTGGTGCAACCTAGGTCATGAGCCAAGTCGCTCAGACATCACTAGGTTCGTTCAACTGTATTATCACATGTGATTTGGGTGTTTCTGTAAAGGATGTTATGTGTATTTATATATAATATATGTATTTTGAAACCATCACGAGGACTTACTTCACTTATTTGACTCTTGTCTTCATGTTGACATCGATATATCAGGCTTTCCTTAATTGATCTCCGGCTTCAAGACCATTGAACATCTCCATCCACATGCACTTGGATTTTTTACAGGCCCGTTCCTGACATTTTTTGGATCCTGGGCGAGATGTAAAACGGGGCCCTTGTTAAGTACGATTTTATTTTTCAGTACATTGTTTTTTGAGTAAAGTTCACTTTTGGTCCCTGTGTGATGTCGATTTCAACACTTTTCGTCCCTAAAGTTCATTTTCTCAAATTTAACCCTCACGTACGACACTTTCCCCCAATTTCAGTCCCTCCCCCTAACGGCTGTTAACTTTTTCTGTTAAACGAGGGGTATTTTAGTCATTTAACTTGTTTTCTTAATTTTCTCATTTTTACAAGAAAATAAACCTCAGTGACCTGTTATGTAATTAGCTATAACATATTATTTATATATATATAGAGAGGAAAGTTCAAATGTGAACTCATTTTTTGTTGTGAACGTGAGGATGAATCTCAGCCACTTATCCGGTCAATAAAGGCGGCTTTGACCTGGTTCCCCTCCTTTAATAATCTCCACCCTCCCATGAATCCCGTCAATCCTCCGTGATCGCGTCCACCATAACCGAAGATGTGTGGCTGAGATTCGTCCTCACGTTCACAGCCAAAATTGAGTTCAAATTTGAACCTAGCCCTATATATATATACACACACACACACACATACCCCCACCACCACCACCATCACCACCACCGCCGCCGCCACAACCACCACCACCACCACCATCGCCGCCACCACCACCATCGCCACCACCACCACCGCCGCCACAACCACCACCACCCCCGCCGCCCCCGCCGCCACCACCACCGCCGCCCCCGCCCCCACCACCACCGCCGCCCTCGCCCCCACCACCACCGCCGCCCCCACCACCACCGCCTCCACCACCACCACCACCACCACCATCTCCATCACCATCACCAATTAATACCAATTTAATGCCCAATTAATGTCCAACAAATACTAATTAATACCATTTAATGCCCAATTAATACCATTTAATGCTCAACTAAAACCAATTTTTATGAATTCACCTCTTCTTGGTGGTGATGGTGGTGGTGGTGATGGCGGTGGTAATGGTGGTGGTGGTGGTCATGGAGATGGTGATGGTGGTGATGGTAGTGGTAATGGTGGTGGTGGTGGTGGCGGCGGCGGCGATGGTGCTTGTAGTGGTGGTGGTGGTGGCGGCTGCGGCGGCGGTGGTGGTGATGGTGGTGGGGGTGGTGGTGATGGTGGTGGTGGTGGCGGCGGCGATGGTGGTGGTGGCAGCGACGATGGTGGTGGGGGTGGTGGCGATGGTGGTGGTGATGCTGGTGGTGGTGGCGGCGGTGATGGTGGTGGTGGTGATTGTGGTGGTGGTGGTGGTGGTGGGGGTATATGTGTGTGTATGTATATATATTTATAAAGATATGTTATAGCTAATTACATAACAGGTCCCTGAGGTTTATTTTTTTGTAAAAATGAGAAAATTAAGAAAACAAGTTAAATGACTAAAATACCCCTCATTTAACAGAAAAAGTTGACAGCCGTTAGGGGGAGGGGACTGAAATTGGGGGAAAGTGTCGTACGTGAGGGTTAAATTTGAGAAAATGAACTTTAGGGACGAAAAGTGTTGAAATCGAGGGCCCCGTTTTACATCTCGCCCAGGATCCAAAATAATGAAATACAACCAACGTGGTAGTCTCCGATTGGTGCAAATCTCGATTTCAAATTTACATTCTATACCTTGATGTTTTGATAAAGGACAAAACGGATCCCTTTGTTACCAACAAATGTATGTTCAAGTGCTTGTGCTTTTCAAAGTTATGTTTTAAATGTTGATCAAGTGAAGTTCACATCAAAGTTAAGGATCGACATTGCAAAGCATTCTTAAAAATCAAAACTTCCGATCAAAGACGTACTCAAGGATCACATATAATGTACAAATAACATCAAAATAGGAAAATGAAGTCACAATTAACAACATCTAATCTAACCAAACCATTTAATCGTAAGTAACCTTGAACTGAAAAGATGATTAAATAAAACACCCATGTCTCCTTGAAGAAGTATAAGTTAGTTTCAACAAATTTAAGTATTTCTAAGGTCTAGAGAAGAATTAAACTCTTATATATTGTTTAGCATTTTTAAACCAATATATATATATATATATATATATATTTAATATTTTTTAAACATTAAAATGTTATACATTATCATAACATTTTACATCCCTAAAATGTAAACAATATACTTTAAGACTGAGAAAGCGTTTGCTAAATTTGATGTGTTTTACATTTATCGTTTCAATTATATAAGAACCTTAATGTAAAAACAAGATAACACAGATTAACCATAAGGGTTGTGGTTTACTGATCGAATGTCCGGAGGATGAGAAATATCTCATCCACCCAGGGTTGTGGTTTACTGGTCGAATGTAAACAATATACTTTAATCCAAACGCTCTCAATAATTATGGCCACTGAAATTATCAGGACTAACATATTCAGTAAAAAAACCTTGTCAGGGTTAGTCTGAGCTTTGTTTGAGATACCTTAAAAAAAGATAACACGAATTTTTTGATTTTGTGACGAATTTCGTACGATGACAAATGATTTTACAGTGGGTGAACTTAAAAATGGTCCAGTAATGTAACTATTTTTTCTTATGACAAATAACTTTTTGAAAGATTTTTTTTTCAAATGATAGTTTTTTTAAAAACATGACTAAATGTTTGAAAAATATTCAACCTGTCTATTAGATATTTTAAATTGCAATTAATTTTTATGATAATAAACACAATATAATAGTATAATATTAGGAAATTTTAAAAATTATTGTATTTATTTCGAGAAAACGAAAAAATTAATCATTAATAATTGAAGTCGAGATAAAAGATGAATATAAACTATATTAAAATGGATATATGTCAAAACACATATTTTAGATATAGACAAATTAAAATTAAAATTGTTCCAATTTTATTTTATTCCATTATTATTATTTCAATTTAAGTCGACTACATGTAACAAAATTTTAAAATCTAAAATTTCAGTACCCAAACCAATTATGAATCCATAGTTGTAATATAATTTTTATGGATTAACCAACAACGATTTTCTACAGAAAGAAATAAAATAAAAAATAGTCTTTTATTTTATCTATACTATATTATAAAGCATTTGGCCAAAAACTCTTAAAAACATATTATTATGCAATAGGTACAATTGATTAAAGCATAATTACTTAAAATTCAAAAATACAAGTTATACATGCATTGATACAACTTATTAAAGTTTCATGTTTGAATTCGTGTAACTAACTATACAACTAACTATATAGATAAACATCTAATTTTGAATATAAAAAATCTAACATATAATAAGGATAATCATTCAACTCTAACAGAATGCTTAATTTATTATATTTATAAAAAAAATTATATTATTAAATCAAAATATATTATTTCATTATTAAACCTAGATTATAATTAAAGAGAATTAAAAAAAGTACACAAAAATAAAATCGTATTATAACATCGGTAGAGACAAAAAAATAAAATAAAACATTAAAATTAAGATGAATCTCGCTGCATTGCGCGAGTACCCTTCTAGTCATTTTTAAAAGTGTGAGAATCGATCACATTACAATCGAATTTACATGTTAAAACTTAAAACAACGGTTTAATTTAAACCTCAATTTTCAAAATTTTGTAAATTAATCTGATTTAACCAAATATATAGGTTTTACCCAACACCACTTATATCCAACACAAATCATCCAAAATATGTATATATAAATAAAAAAAAAAGGAAATATTATAAAGTATATAAACCTATATTGTTTTTTCTTTAGAATCTTTTCTTTTTTTCTTTACTTCTTTAAAATGAACTTTTATTATGAAGCAAAGAGAATATTATGTAATTATATTAAGTGGGGCCTTGACATAAAGATTTCTTTAAAAGAATGGAGTCAAATGGACACCATAGAAGGAGTTTAACCTCACCAAGGTTTATGTGCTTTGACATTGTGTGTCTCTTTGCATTTTGCCTTTGCTTTTTTGACATCATTAATGCAAAAAGAGAAAAGGGTTTTGGATAGAAAGAAAAGAGAGTGACTTCCAATCCCACTTTGACATCATGAAAGATTGGGAAGGTTTTTGGGTGGATAAAAAAAGGTGTCCAAAAGAAAAGGAAAAAACTTTATGAATGTGTGTTTGGAAGACGGTAAAATTGCAATCATTCTGTTCAAGACGTGGACTCTACGTGTCCACACGTCATCACCACCAACACTTTTTAATAAACAGTATGTCTGTTTAGAAACGATGATTATGTCGTAAGTTAATCGTCAGTTCTGTTTCGATAGTTAAAACCGACAAACGGTTGTCTAATACCTGTAGATAATTGCTAAAGTGTTCAAGAAGTTGAATTAATGATTAAAAAAAAATTGTGGATATCGAAAGCAATTATGATCTTTGAGTGCCCACTCTTTCAGTGATGATGGATATCTTCTTAGTTGTGTTTTCGAGAAATTCTATAAGAAATATCCTTTCAATGAAATTAGGACCATCTCGTCCCTCTATGTACTCATTAGGTATCATGAAAGGGCAATTTTGTCCACATAAGAATGTAACTATACGGTACGATTGACAATTATTAAATTACACATAACTTCATAAATATTTCCCCAAAGCCTTTATCCAAAACCTATGCGTGTTTCTACGAGTCATACTAAAACTGGTCCGACAAGCCATTCAATTGATTTTCGATTCCAGGCTCCCTCGCAACCGTATTGCCGCTGAGCGAGTCAGGTATGCCCCTCACGTTAAGAATTGAGAACCTGTGTGGGCCGGTTTGCGTGCCCGGGAAATACACGTTTTGCTCCAATATTATTAAAACCTAGAGTGAGAGAATCTATTTAGAGAGAGAGAGTGGAAGGGTAGAATGGTAATTTAGGGATGATAAAGAATATTATGAGAATGGAGGAGGTATCCAATGTTGAAACCAATGATTAGAGAAGGAAGAAGGATATTGATGACATTTTACATAGGAATTATTGAGATCTCTCCATGCACGTGCTTAGCACGGACGATCCCTCATTGCACGTGAACATTCTCCTGGTTTCAATGCCCCAACTCAAACCTCACGTGATGCCACCATAAACCCCAAAATACCCCCACTTGAAGAATATTTGTTATTTGCAATAACCCCCTTCAACTATTTGCACTATTACAACTTTGTTTTTGTTTTTAAAACTATTTCAAAATTTACGTTACAGAGTACGTTGATTTTGCAGTACTGGTGATGGAACTAGGAAGGTTGGTAAATTACCAAAATATTCTAGCAGGTAGATTTCATTTTGATCCAAGTTACGAGTGAATAACGATGGATTCGGGAATTTTAGTGATTCAGATCGAAATTCTTTATTCTATCATTTGTTAACCATTAAAACTCGAAATTAAGCTTCGATATGCTATTATAGTCTTTCATTTTTTTTTGACGAGATGACCAATGGTACTATTAAACAAATCACAGTGGTAGCATCATTAAAACTCATAAAAAAATTGCACTACAAGAGACAACTCATCACTATGGCCTTACTAAGGGGTCGTTTATCCAAATTCTTACCCGATAAGAACTTACTGTTCACATTTAACTTTATCACTCATTTAATCGGGTAAAATTCTAGATCATAAAAACAACATTATATGCAACAATTTACTCCGTAAATGCTTATTGTGTAAGAGTCATCACCCTTACTTACCTGGTAAGACTTTTGGTCATTAACCGTATTCATCCAGGAAGGTAAGTGACCCGGTAAACACTTACCAGATAAGCGTTTGGTAAACGATCCCCCAAGTAACTCTATATTATATGTGTATCATACAAACATACACACATCTATATTATATGTGTATCACAATCTATATTATATGTGTATCATACAAACATACACACATGCAACACCCATAAATAATCACCTCTACACTTGCATTGTAATTATGTATATGAAAATTACTAATTAAAATTATTACATAAGTTTTAAAAAACAAATAAAGCTTAATCAATTGACAAATAATAAAAAGCCTTAACATTTAGCCTTTTTTAAGTGAAATATAGCATCCAAACAATTAACAATTATGTATTAACTAACAAATCCTAAATCAAACAATTAACAATAAACAAGACAGGTCTAGGATTCGATCCTAAACCCCCTGCTAGCTTTAATCGTTGAATACTTGAATGAGCAAAAAAATCCTCATATTTGTGTCCTAGTGGATGGATTACGTGTACACTCGTTCTGAATTACCAATAATCAACTTTGTTTGTCCAAACAATAAGTAATAATCAATAAATTAGGTTTTAAATTACTGGGAATTTTTTATGGACCTATGAAACCTTAAAACTGAGTTAAAATTTTTATCGAGTTAATACCTTTTCATGGATCAAAACAAGACATATTTATAAAAAATCTAAAACTTCGATATAAAATCATTTCATTTTTTCAATTTTATAGGGGTCAACTGATCTTCCCTTCTCAGGACTGAGGTCTTCCGATCTGAGTGAACAATTACACCTCTACGGAAATATATGACATGTATACACGAGTCTTTATTTAACGCACGATGAAGTTGTAGGAACAATGTCTAATAATGTTACAATTTACATAAGGACCAAAAATGCGTTAGAAAGTGATATTAAATTATGAGTTTGTAATTAAAAGAAGTTATGAGGGGCTGAATTGTAAATTAAAAAGAAGCGCGTGAAGGAGAAGGTGCGCGTGGGAAAAGAAATGAAAGAATTAAAAAGAAGAGAGTATCCAATGATTGTACAGAAGAGCGTGTCTTGAAATAAAGGGACATAGTGACGCGCACGGGTGTTATAAGTAGGCCCACATGCATCCCACGTGGCCACCACTTACGCACGTGACACCTTTCCCCACCTTCCCACGTGCCACCTTTTCTTTTTCTTTTTTCTTTTTTTACTTTCAATTATAAAATGTTATATTCAAACCAAAATACTAATCGAATGTCACTTGTCCTACTTAGAAATAGTTGATAATTTGATAAATTAGTTGAGAAGCTAAATACGTTAGATAAAATCTAGATGATAAATGGTAAAATATTAAAAATAACATTTTACTTATTAACATTTTTTAAATATATTTTAAAAAATTTATTAATAATAAAATATATTAATTAATATAAATCAGATTATAAAAAATTAGATGATATAAAATGTTAATTGATATTTGAATTTAATTTATTATTATTATATATATTAAAAAATTGGATTCACATAATCAAATATAAATTTTAGAAAATATTTAGATCAAATGATATAAATAAAAATAAAGTTGGTCAACATTATATATTTTTTAATTAATTGATAATTTAAATACAATTAAATGAAATATTTTATTAAATATTTATTGGAGTTTATTATTTATAAAATAAAATAAATGTATAACTTTAAATTTTATATAATTTATATAAATATTTTTATAATTATTATATTTATTTTTTAACGACATAATGTATTAAATTATTAAATAATAATAATATAAAAATAATCGAGCAAATTAATAACAAACCTTAATAATCGATAATTCATCCTAATAAATAATTTACACTTAATTAATTAATAATTTAAAATTAAAATTAATTAATAATTAAAACAAATCAACAAATTGAAATTAAAATTAAGTCGTGAATTAAGATTAAAGTTAATTAATAATTTAAAACTGATATTAGTCAAAAATTAAAAATTAATCAAAGTTACGATTGGAAAAAAAAAATACAAAAGCATTACTCCAACGAACGTTTCATTTAGCCAACTTATATCAATTCAAATATGTGTTAAAAGTAAGCTAACTCATAATAGAATCTCAAACATATTCCCAAAATCTTATTCGGAAAACCAAAATTCAAAATCTTCAAAAATAAACTTACATTGATCTCCAACATATTCTTTATTTTAAAGAATCTAACATTGATTATAATTAATTATTTAATTCAACCATTAAATATTTAACTAATTTATTAAAATATTATTTATCTTTCTCTCTAAATATTTATTTTCAACGTTTTTTTTGTGAAAATATATTAAAAAATATTTCTCTCACATGGTAATCTTTTTTGGGGGCATTTCTCCATATTTGGATTAAAAAAACCTTCTTTTTCCTACTTTCTCCATTTGGAGATATGTTTGGAAATATGTTAGAGCATGAAGTTGGTTTAAAATCCTTATTTTTTCCATTTTTTCATTTAACTTACGTTTGTCAAAGAATACCAAACATAGTAAAACTAAATCTTATCCAGTAGTGTATATATATATATATATATATATAATTATATATTAAGAATCGAGACTCTTGACCGTTAAATGGTGAACAAGACTTTTACCCGGTTAACGTTCATCAAGTAAGAGATGTTTACCAATAATCTATTTTGATGACCAAAAATGTTAATCGATAAGGTAAATGAATATTGTAACATCCCAGACCAACCATATCAGATATTGTCCGCTTTGTCCACACACGTGGACTCACGGTCTTAAAGCGCGTCTGATAGAGGAGGTATCCAAGTCCCTTATAAGGCAACTTTTGTTCTTCTCCCCAACCAATGTGGTATATTACAATCCACCCTCCTTGGGAGCCCAGCGTCCTCGCCGGCACACCAGTCCGGTTCCCAGCTCTTATACCATCTGTAACATCCAGGCCAATTGTACAAGATATTGTCCACTTTGTTCAAACACTTGAACTCACGGTTTTAAAAAGGCGTCTGATAGATAAGAGGAGGTATCCAAGTCCCTTATAAGACAACTTTTGTTCTATTCCCCAACCAATATGGGATATTACAAATATAATGACTTCTATCGATAAACGTTTTTATGGCAAATGTATGTAAACGACCCTTGATGTTACATTAATTAGTTTGTCATAATAATTTGTTAATGCATACAAAATCTTATGAATAGCTCTTAAATAATACTTGAAAATATCTACTTAAAAAAACCCTATGATTAGGTGTTTTTAACAATCCGTGTTCTTTTTTTTTTGAATTGCATCCTTATAGTGCATTTCTTTTGAATGAGTTAAGCCTTTGTGGTCGCAATTTTCTAATGAGATTCCTAAAAAAACGACAACTTAGTTCTCCATAGTTGCGTAAAAGATCCAACTCGTAAAAATGCAATCACAAGGGCTGATTCGTTGAATTTTCAAAAAAAGTACAATATTCATAACTAAAACATATAACCACGTGGACAAAACATGTAATTTACTCTTTGCTTTATTATACTTTTCATAGAAATGAAATAGGACTGTCCACAACATATACTTGTTAGGATGTCTAATTTCGTCATAACAAAAACCTTTATATGAGATATATATTTGTTGATTGTATAAAGTTAAAAGTCTCATTAAGTATTTTGCTATGATGGCTTTGGACATACTTACATGTCAATTATGTTGTAACAACTCTTACTTTAAATGAAGTCTATCTGCGTTTTATTTTTGGTTAGTCAAGTTCATATTTTAGTTCTCAATACAATATAAATAGAGTGAATTACAATTTTTGTGTTGTGATTTGGCCCTTTTAACAATGTATTTCCCTAAATTGAAATATTTAAGAAGAAAAAAAAGTCATTTTTTTACATTTTCTAGCACTTTGGGTCCTAGGTGTTTAGTCCATTCTGTAACCTTAGTTAACTGCAGGATATTCATATCATTTAACCTATTTTCTTTCGTTTCTGAGTGAAGTTTTCAAAAAATAATATATATATGTATATATATATATGTGTGTGTGTACACGCGCATGTGTGTTGATGTAAATGTGTCACGTCTTAAAATTTTATAAATTTATTCTATATTTTTAATAATTACAAACAAATGAATCGTATTTTATACTAATATTCTACTTGATATGTATTGGTTAATGAATACTCAAAATCAAGCGTTAAAAAAATCAATAGCTGAGAGCTAGAATTTGAAGAAAAGAAAGTTTAGGTGCTGAAACTCTTAAGTGTTTAATTTAAAAATAATAATTATTAATATATTTTTAAATGATGTTGTTTTTCTCATTTATAAAAATACTTTTAACTAAAATATTTGAAAAATATATTCGAGTAAACTTCATTTTTTGGTCTATGTGGTTTTTTGGTTGGTTCCTATAGTTTCTTTAATACAAATTTACCATTCTAGTTTTCGATTTTACTTGATTTTGGTCCTTTCCACTAACTGTCATTAAACAAATCTGTTAAATGAAGGACATTAAACAAATCCATTAAACAACCACACTTTTTTAAGTTTAAGTAAAAGGCATCATGATAACTAGTGGAAGGGACCAAAATCAAACAATATCAAAACTGTAATGATAAATTTATATTAAATGAACTCTAAGTATCAAAACTAAAAAATGGAAAAATCACATGGACAAAAAAATGAAGTTTTTTAAGATAAGTTTTTATGAAAGATTAACCTTTTCCCAAAAATGAATTATATTTGTGCAATATTCTACATTAACTTCTTTAGAATATTAACTTCTTTAGAAGGTGTGGTAGTTGAGTGTTTTGAATGAAAAGAATTAAATGAGGGGATTTAGTTTTAAAGGCTAGAGACTTGTTCCATCCCTTTATTTTTAAAGGAGATTATGGTTGTTTATCATCTTTAAAACTATTTGAATATTGTGTGAGGTATAAGTGTTATCTTTTTACAATATCGTTAACTGTTTCATATATTTGATGTAACATTGATTGTACGGTTTTGTTTTATCATAAAGAACAACAATAGTGAGGTGCTTCTTGAAGTGTCTCGGTGTTAGTAGCCCCTAAGTTGGGGGGTTGATCACGTAAGTCTTGTGTAGCATATCTCTTTCCCATCTTTTTGTGTTTTGAAAATCGTCATTTTTTTCAATCCTTGCAACCTCCCCTAGGTTGCACCAACAATATATATATATATAGACACACACACGTAAAACACATAGGTGAGACATGTGCCCCATCTACGGCCTCATTTCTAATCTTCCCCCATCTCCCTATTTTTCATTCATAAAAATTAAAGTAAATTGATCAGGTGATTTGATCCATTATTAACTACAAGGGTTGTGGTGTAGTTGTTGAGGCCCCAGATTATGTGATGGAATATCTCATCTGCCCAAGGTTCAAATTCAGGCGTACCCAACAATTGTGATCACTGAGTTTATCAGGGCTAATATCTTACAGTCATAATTTATCGGGATTAGTATAGACATAGCATGAGACACCCATGAAAAAAACTTGATCCATTATTAAATCATAAAACTTAGTAAATTACAAATTTTGTCCTTGTGGTTTCATGAAAACTACAAAGAAGGTCCCCAACCATAAAAAAAATATATGACTAGGATCCTTATGCTACTATTTCATTATGGATTTGGCCCATCGCCTAACTTCCGTTAAAAGACTTTGTTAAGTCGTCTTTGTCTTTTTTTTTTCTTCAATTTCTCATAGAAAAAAAAAATTTAATTATGTTTTTATATTTTATATTCTTGTTGTATGATCGTTCTATATTTTTTCAAGTGTCTTATTTGACAATTTTATATCACCCTAAAATGTTATATGAAACAAACAAGGACTAAAAACTGATTATTAAAGTTATAATATTTTAATAACTTTCAAACATACAGATCCAAAGGCCCTCTAGTTTTATGAGGTCTAAAAAGTATTTTGAGTAAGCGACAATGTTGGTGATTTTAGAGTCATCAATCAGTTTTATGTAATTGTGATTTTGAGTAAAAACGTATCTATATGGTTCCTTCCTCTAACAATCATTAACAATTTCCGTTAAATGAGAGACATTTTAGTCATTTTATCTATTTTGTCTTTTACACAATCAAAATGGATTTGATGATTTTGGTCTTTATGGTTTCTTATTGGGTAAAAGAAAAGAAAATCAATAAAATGACAAAAATGTGGTCATATAACAGAATTTGTTAACAGCCTTTAGAGATCGGAATTAAATCCATACGTTTTTACAAACCATGGTGGTAATCTTGTAATTTTAAATTTATAGGGACGAAAAGTCTTATTAAGGACCAAATTTGTTGTCTAAAGTATTTTTTTAGTAATAGATTAAGTACAAAAATGTATTTTTGACACAAAAGTTAAATAATATTAAAGAGTATAACCTTTGATATTTTGGTTTAAATGGTCATAAATGAAAACATTTTTTTTATCCCCAAAAGCTCCAAAGTTTGATTTAATATTTCATTAATAAATTTATTAGTGATCAAACAATTTAAATATACTTCAATCCTTAACCAACATATTTGTTTCTTATTAAGTTTTTTTTTTTTTTTTGAACGACAAGTTAGTAGTTAGTGATTCGGACCCACAATGACATCCATATGGGCAGTATGCGGGACCCGAACCTTCACCTTAGAGAATAAACCCCCACTCCTCCACCATTTATAGGAAAACCACCACTCCCAAGGCTCGAACCCGAGACCTTGTGGATGATGTAAAAACCTCGGTACCGCTAGGCCAGAGGCCCTTTGGTTGTTTCTTATTAAGTTGATAGATCCATTAAGTTATTTATGTTAAGATTGACATGGTCCCGATACGAGAATAAAATTATAAAAACAATAATATTAAATTATAGATTTGAATTGAGTGAGACCAACATGTTTTTGTAGTACTCGTGTAACCATTTTTTTTACTTTTAAAGTTCATAACAGAACACTATAAAGGTAACATCTACAGTGTTTTTGCTGTAAAGGTTTGGATTTATTTTACCATCACAGTATATTTTACTGTGAAGTTCAAGTGTAAAAATGTGCAAAAACATATTGGTCTCATGTGAACTCAACCCTTAAATTATATTGTTGTACGATTATAATGACTTAACTTGCAATTTAAGCTTCATTGAAAAAAAAACCTTTATCCTTTCTGAAACGTGATTTAAAAAATATATCTGTCAAACTCCAAAACTAATTTAAAATATAGTACAACTATAATAGCTTAAATTCAAATTTTAATCGTCCTCAATATCTTGTCATCTTATTCATCACTGCCATCTTCACATGTGCAAAAAAACACCAACCCATTTTTTACGTCATAGCCTTACGGAGCTCGTCGATAGCTACTAGTCTATAACCATATCTACGATATGTTCCTCGACAAGGATATGGTGAGTGCTTGTCCAGGACCCTACAAAGATAGGCCCCCAAACTATTTTATTCGTATAAAATATAAATACAACATGTAAAACAAGATGTTGGTTCATGCGAGAACGGTAACAATTTATGAGAATGTAAGGACAATTCTTAGCCAATCATTTTGTACATAATTTTTTTTCCATGTACAAAATCATATGTGATTTTGTACTAGCATCAAAAATGACACTCGCGACTTTTGCTGCAGGAAAAGTCTCGGCTACTCATATATGATTTTGTATTTAAATCATGTGTGATTTTGTACATGAAAATGATTGACTGAAGATTGTTCTTGCATTCTCGTAGATTGTTACCGTCCTCGAATGAACCTCTCTCTGTAAAACAAAACGTGTGTCTATTTACTTTTATCTACACAAAGTTATATTTTGATCTTCAAATGAATGTATATTAATTAATGCCTCAAATTATGTAATAAAATACACTATTTTTTTCTTCTTCTAGAAATCAAGGTTTTAAGTTATTCTGATATATAATAAAACATTTAGTCAAGATTGTACGGTTATAATACATAATCTTGCATTACACAACTTATTAAATGTCAAGATCTGTTCGATCACTAGAGATGTAAATTATTTGTAGGGTGAGGATTCGCTGCTGTTTTGGTAGGTAACAAGACAGGGATAAAGATTTATTTTTTATACATGTAACAGGACAAGCTTAAACGAGATTTGGGGTAAAAAATAATAGATAATCTAATAATTTAGTATCATGAAGAAGACATGTCCGAAATCTTGTATATATATTCTCTCATTTTGTATATATGTCCTTGAAGTATTATCAAGTAACTCTATACTTAGGTTTCATCTTTTTAAAATTTAAAAAATACAAATATAAAAAAATAATGTAACAAATCAAATGTGTTAAAAAAATCATCTTATATAATATTTTGATTTACCTTTTTATAAACAATAAAAATAAAGGTTTAAATTATATATATATATATATATATATATATTTAAGAAAAATGAAGGTTTAAAGGATTCTTGAAAACTCATATTAATTTTGTACATAAATGGATCAAGTTTTAAAAATGTACAAATTTATTTCAATTAAAAAAAATACAAATCTTCGATATAGCTTAGTTATTTAATTAATCTTTTTTAAAGGTATTTATTCTTCCTAATTTGATTCCCATATTAATTGATACATATTTATTTTAAACTTTTTACTCCAAAATTTTAACAGCAATGCTATAAAAAATCAAAATCTTTAAATATATTTACATTCAATCTCAACATCTATTTTATTTTAACAATTCTAGAATAAAATATTCAATATATTTAATAAAACTAGAAGGGAACTCGCGCAATCCAGCAAGATACATCTCGATTTTAAGTTTCATTTTTAAACATCAACAACAAAAAAACTTACCTCGCAAAACAACAAACAAAACAGATACCCAGAAATCAATCAAGAGACTTGTGTTGTGCCTTGTGCGTGTGCCAACCAGAATAATAACAGATTAACAGAGAGAAGCTCATAATTCGTTGAATATGAAATTATGGATTATGGAGAGGTAGACCGTACTGTAGACGGATTATGGAGAGGTCGACCAATGTATTTATATTTATAAGGAAATATGGTTTTGAATGTTATTTTTAAGAATTTTTGGTCAAATGCTTTATAATATAGTATAGATAGATAGAGGTCCTTTCAAGTGTTAACCCAATAATTTGTGTTATCGTGTTAACCCATCGTTCACTGGTGAACACCATGCTCGTTCATTGGTGAAACATCATTCATCAGTGAAAGAATGGTTCCATACATGCATGCTCGTTCACTGGTGAACACCATTCGTTAGTATACGAGCATGGTGTTAACCAGCGAACGAGCATAGTGTTCACCAGTGAACGATGGGTTAACACAAATAATTGAGTTAACACTTGAAGGAGCCTATATATATATATATATATCCTACATTTAATTTTAATAAGTTGAATTGGTTGAATATAATTAAAATATTGTTTCCCTATATTTTATAAGGTTTTAGAGATTTCTTTAAATTTAAATATTTTTACAATCTCTGATTCTCTTCCCTTTTTTCTCTATTTTAATATTAAGGATAACATAACTATTGGAGCAACAAAAATATTAAAATCTTCATTTTCTTTATGTTAAGATATTTGTTGAAGATGCATTCATTTGCAAATATACAACATTTACAACTTATTATATGTTTCAGTTTTATAAAAGTAATCAATAATCAACAACAAAACATATTAAAATACAAGACAAATATTAAATTCACCAAATACTTCATAAAACTAATAATCACCCAAAAAACCCCCCCTTAAATTACATGTAACACTACTAAGGGCATCTCCAACCCAAACACTAAAAAATGACCATAAAAAACACTATAAACACTAAAAATGTAACACCAAAAAAATTTCAACTCCAACCACACACTAAAAACATCTTTAATATTATAATAATACTAAAATAATATATGTATTTGTTTTTTTAATGCATTAAACTATTAATTTATAAATAAAACTAGAAAAGTTGAATAAAAAATTAATATAATGTTCTAAAAGGATACTTTATTCATCTTCAAATATAGAGGCCAATAAGTTGCCCCCCCACCCCCCCCCCCCTCCATAGGAGGTCTCGGGTTCAGATCCAGTGAGAGGTAAAAAAAATCCCCTTGTGGCCACGGAGGTTCAAATGCGGTGACTTCAGACTGTCTACGAAGCGGGTAATCGTTTTAGGATTAGTCGACTCGCATAGCGGGTTGGATATCCGTGTTCATAAAAAAAACAAAAAAAAAACACTACTAATATTAGTTAAGTGGTAATTAGTTGGTTAATAACATAATCTAAATTTTAAATTATATAATAATATTATTATTAAAATGAGGGATTAAATGACAAGAAGGGGGCACACGTGCATGGAATTGGGACCCACCCATGAGATTGGGAAACAAAGAACACGATGATGGTGATGATGATGATGATGATGATGATGATGATGATAGAGCGCGTGAGAGTTTATGAAGCGCGTGGGATTAGTTGAAATTTTCTCTTCACGAGGAAAAGCATCCATCCTTCATCACACTCTTTTGGTCTTCGGTCAACCACCCAAAAGCCGCTTTTTTCCCACGAGGAGTTATGCTACGACTTGTTACTAAAATAGAAATTTTATTTATTATTAACTTATTACTTACTAATTAAATTAGTTACTATTTTTTTTTAATATAAATAAATTACATATTATATCAAACAATTTAATTTTCTATAAAATACTTGTTATGTTATAAAATATAGAGAAAGGTTCAGAAGAAAAACGCTAAAAAAAAAAAACCTGAAGAACATTATAAGAGCCCGTCATCTGGATGGTATGTCGTAACATGTATTTGTATATATGCACTAATGCATATATATGCATTGATGCATAGAAAAAAACAGTTTCAATCGCTTGTATGTATTTGTACATATATACTAATGCATATATATGCATTAATGATAAAAAAAATACCGTCCAGATGACAAACTTTTAGGATACTCTTCAGTTTTTTTTTTATTTTAGCGTTTTCACCTGAATCTCCATAATAAAATATATATCCATATTTTTATATTAGTTTGTTTCAATTTAGAATAGGAAAATTATCATTTAGTTAATGAAGAGTTTATAAAACTGTGTTTTTTGGTCATTAATTTTATCAAGAAGAAAGTACTAGTTTTATTCTTTCTATTAAGTATCATTACAAAAGTGTTACCTGCGATTATATTGTAACTGTTTAAAAGTGATAACAATAAATACAATGGTACTATACCTTTCGTAAGTCTAATTAAATATTATATTTAAAAGAAAATTTAATACTTTTGAAATATTTTAAGTTAAAACTATTTGTCTAAACAAGTTAATATTTCCTTAATCGATCAAGAAATATTTTTAAAAAAATAGCATTTTCTCAATTTATTTGCAGAATAAATGTAATATTTGACTTAGATACAAAAAAAATATTTTTAAAAAACTTAAAATATTGTTAAGAAATAAAAACACTATAAATATCAATCCAATAAAATTTTATTCGTATTTATTACAAGGAATTTGTGTTAAAAAACTTACTATATTTTATAAAAAAAAAGTCAAAATCCAAACTGCATCCTTTATTAATGAAAAGATATTTGGAAATATTTAACTCTTTTTCTTTCCGGAAATGCAAATATTTGAGAGAAAGATTTTCAACCTTTTTATATTATTATTATTATTGAAATTACAATACTTCTGAAAAAATATATTTGAAGTTAATAACTTTTTTTTAATTATAAAATACATTTAGTTTCAAATTACTAAATAAAAAAATAAATTAAAATGGTTAAAAATATATTCCAATTTTGGCCGTGAGAAAATTTGTCTTTTTTGTATTAGTATTTTTATTTTCATCATATTTATTCAGGAAGAAAGGGGATAGTGACTACACTAGCTAAAAGGAAAGTCTTAACCCAACCTTCAGTCAACCTAACTCAACCACAGTTAAAATAAAACCACCACTTTTCCAGATCCAAAACTTACATTTCCACACCACATTACAACAATTCCAACCACAAAGTACAACTCCCCAAAGCACACATGTTCTGGATCAAGCAATTCGTGGCATGTATATAGCAATTTCAACCTTTTTAGTTTTACCAATTCATAATCTCTTTCTCTCTCTCTCTCTCTCTCTCTCTCTCTCTCTCTCTCTCTCTCTCTTCCATGCAAAAGCTGAAGCAAAAGCCAAAGCTCAATCCCATCATCATCATTGTGCCAATAGAGCCATCTCTGACATATTTCATGATTGCACATATCACCACCCTTATTTCTATTTCTCTCTCTCTCTCATCCTATAGATATAATATATATATATCTGTATGTATATATATATATATGTAGACATATAGGTGTTGTTGGTGTTTTCTCTGTGTACTGCACAGTGAATTAAGCTCTGAAACAGCTAAAGAGAAATAAAAGGCAGTGAAAAAACCAAAAACTCATTTAGAATCACTCTACTTTGTCCCTCTGCCAAATCCCATCAAACCATTTTCTAGAGAGAGAAAACAAGGGTTTTAGAGAGAGAATGGGTGAAAAGGATGATGGATTAGGTTTGAGTTTGAGCTTGAATCTGTTACCGTCTCCGGAAAATTATCAACCACCACCACCACCGCCACCGCCGGCGATGGTGGTGGCCGCTAGTTCGAACGGCGTTACACGATTTCCGTTGAATCTGTTACCGTCTCCACCTTTATCATTCGTTCAACAACGACAACATCATCATGTTTCGAATCATCATAATCATCATCATCAACATCATCATCATCAGAAGCTATCGTTCATGATCAATCATGCTCTTCCGACTGCAATTCCTCCGCCTGGTAAGTACAAGTCTTCGATGCATGTTGTACAACTTAATGCATGTGATACAAACCGAAACTGTTTGTTGTAACTGAATGATTTTTTTGATGAAATCGTTAGAGAAAAACTTGCTGTTAAGTCGATGTTAATTAAGCACAAATTTCGATGAATGTGATATATACAAAATTACAAATCGTCGATTTGCGTAATGTATGAAGTTACACACACACACACACATATGTCGAGATAATGGCGATCATACGCGCACACACACACACACGCACGCGTATAAAGTACAGATTCATACAAATTTGTTCGAGAAAAATCCAAAAAATTTCACGAGTTTTTTTGATTTTTTTTTGACGCTGTTTGATCGGGAAATGTAGATCTGAATGCGGAAACGAGATCCTACGCTCGCGGAATCGACGTTAACCGGCTGCCGTCGACGTCGTCGGCGGCTCTGGTGGCGTTAACGGCGGAACGCGACGACGAAGCGTTGGTTTCGTCGCCGAACAGCACAGTTTCGAGCGTGAGTGGGAAGAGAATCGAGAGAGAAGAGAACGAGGCGGAGCGAGAATCGAGCTCTCACGGAATCAGCGGCGAGGACGACGACGACGGCGGCGATGCATCGGCGGCGAGAAAGAAACTCCGGCTATCTAAAGACCAGGCGGCGGTGCTGGAAGAAACATTCAAAGAGCACAACACTCTAAATCCGGTGAGTGGCATTTTCGTAATTTCAACCAAAACGCAATGGCAATATTTTTAGTTTCTTGTAAACTGTGCTGATGAGCTGTTTTTTTTCTGTTTTTGTTTTTATTTTTCGTTTCCATTTTTTTTTCCCATTTTTTTGGTTTTTTTTGTTTTCAATTTATTAGAAGCAAAAACTGGCATTAGCGAAACAGCTGGATCTGAGGCCAAGGCAGGTGGAAGTTTGGTTTCAAAACAGAAGGGCAAGGTAGAATTTTAACTCTTTTTTTTTATCTCTAAGGGTATTTTAGTAATTTCACATATTTAAGGTACAACCTCACAATGCATGGATTGTCTTTATATGGGGTACCATCATTAATCCATATAGTACCACTAATCTTTACTTTTTTTTCTATAAGACTGTAGAATTATAGACAAGTACCACTCATGCATTATGACTTGTACCCTATCAACCATAAAATCTTGGTATTGGTATTAAATTTAAGATCATGTGACCATCCGTATAAAAAAAAAACACTGAACGTTCACAACAAAACACTGTAAAAATATTAATAATATAAATAACATTGAACTTTCAAGCAGATTTTGCTTGAAAGTTCAGTGTGTTTTGGTGTTTTTATAGTTGGTGTCACGGGTATCAAGAAAACAGAACGGATATGAAAATTTGAAATATGATTTGAGGGACAAGTATCAATGCATGGGGTACAAGTGGATAGAATTGACTTGTAAGAAAGTACATTGGTACTTGGACAACATGGCGGGGATTTGTAGTACATGCATTATGAGTTGTACATTTGGGTGAACATATTTGGTGGGTTTTTGCTATTTCCAATTAGTAACCAATAAAGGGTATGAAAATGTCATTAATTATGATGGCTTTATTATTCATGGACCAAATTTATTTTGACATAAAGTCAACTCCTTTACTACTTATGAATTTAGCTTTTCAAGAAAAATTAGTGTGTCTACACACATGTAAGTAATTTTGAATTTTGACCAATCTTAGATGATGACAACTTTGACCTTTTAAGATAGTAGGTTTGACCATAAGGGCAAAATGGTCTTTTGATAATAAATGGTATTTATTGAAAGATATGTAAGATCTTTGAGAAATAGTCCACCCATTTTTATTAGTTTTTATATATGTCAAGTCAAATGATGTAATTTTTTGTATAGTGTTTATTTTTGGTGAACCGGTAGAATTATTTTTTTAAAACGGTTTGGGATTTCTAGGACGAAATTGAAGCAAACGGAGGTGGATTGCGAGTATTTGAAACGTTGTTGTGATACGTTGACTGAGGAAAATAGACGATTGCAGAAGGAGGTTAACGAGCTCAGAGCCCTTAAATTATCTCCGCAGTTTTACATGAATATGAACCCACCGACCACCCTAACCATGTGCCCTCAGTGCGAACGTGTAGCCGTATCATCCTCTTCGTCGTCCTCCTCTGCGGCGGCCGCCACTTCTTCAGCGTTAGGTTCAACTAGTCTTCCGAAAGCGCTCCACCATGGCTCGATGACGACCAACCACCAAAAGCAAAACAACCCGTTCCTCCCAAGAGCCACCATCATCCCCCATCGGCCGCTAGACGCCCACCACCCTAGATGGTAAAATTACGAAAATGCCCTTGGAGGGGTGAAAGTTTGGTAGATGATGGGGGGAATGATTTTGTTGGATTAAAGTGAGATTTGATGTAGGAATGGAAGGGGGACAATGTGGGAATTGGTGTTGGTGTTTCTCTTTTGTTTTTTTTTTTTATATTTTAATTATTTTTTTTTTAAAATTTATTTGGATTTGGATGGTTTGCTTTTAGAATCTAAGCTTAGTCATGAGTCATGATGCGTATATTGTGTCTTCCCCCATGCGATTTGGATGTGGGACCACACAATTTGAGGATAACATGATTGGTGTGTACATATTTCCTACTATTAAAAAATTTAAATATCTTAGCCCTTTATCTTTTTTCACCAAGTCATTATCATTCATCACTCTATAATCACTTGTATGTTATGCAATAAAAGTTGTACATTACTTCGACTCGAGTTTTATCCAAAACTGATTGTTGGGTTCACTCGACTGACATCGTTACACAAGACACTGAGTTGGGTTTCAAGAAACGAGTGAGTCTTGACCGTTGGTTTAACTGCTTTCGAAAGCAGTGTGCTATGTCGGTAGGATTCTATGTAAATGTGTGTTTGATATACAAGACAGAATGGGACACAGTATAATAAAAACTATTTGTCACATGTTTGACATAACATTAGGTTGGAAACCACAAGGCTTGTGGGGGATGAGGCTAGATAACCCATCTAGCCCAGGTTCGAATCCAGGCGCAAATAACTTGTGGCCATTGAGGAATTATTTCAGGGCTGCATGCTTTAGCAGTCTTAAAATTGTCAGGGATTAGTCTAGGCAAATGCTTAGGACACCCTTTCCAAAAAAAAACATCAGATTGGGATAAGACATGACTGAGTTGGACAAAAAATCAGTTTTTGTCTAGTTAAAATAGGTGAAACTAAAATCAAGAAGACAAGACAAAATAGATAAATTACTAAACTACTGATGTTAAATTTAAACCTTAAAACATTTTACAGTTATTTCTCATGTCTACCATGCTAAAAAGCAGTAGCTTGACAAAGATGTTTGGTGTTCATATTGTTTTCTTTGATGTACTTATGATAATTAAAATTCTAGTCTTGTATTTAAACAATTTAAACTACACGTTGATTCTAATTTCAAAAAGAAAGCCTTTGAACCTCATTTTTTTGTTTTCCCAAAAAAAAAACAATATTTTTGAAGTTTAATATAGAGTAAACTACATACTTGGTCCCTAAGGTTTATTGGTTTTAACAGTCTAGGTCCCTAAAATGAAATATCTATGGCTTGCATCCTCGTGGTTTCCATTTTATAACGTATTGGGTCCCTAAAACTAACTTTGTTAGACTTTTTCTGTTAAGTATGTTAAGTAAGAAGGACATTTTGGTCATTTTAAGTTTAGGGACCAAACATGTAATAAAAACCATAGGGACCAAACATGTAACTTACTCTCTATATATTTTATATATACTCAATACTTAATAATTAATAATTAATAACATATATATTGTATATAATTTATCACCATAATTTTCACAATTTTTTATAACATTGTTTTTTTTATTACAACAATATATTTTTAATTCTGTATTTTTATTATGACATGATAGTTACATTTTTCTTTATTATAGCAAAATATATTCAAATTATTTTTTTTATTATGGCATTATAGTTATATTTTTGTTTATTATAGCTATATATTTTTAAATTATTTTTTAATTATGGTATTATAGTTATATTTTTCTTAACTATAGCAATATGTATTCAAACTATTTTTTTATTATGTCATTATAGTTACATATTTTTCTTTATTATATCAATATACTTTCAAATTGTTTTGTATTTAGCCATTGTACTTTTAATTTTTTTTATTAAATTGTATGAAAGTTACATATTTTAATGAAACATATATTTTAAACATATACAATTGTTTTTTTTTTCTTAAAAAACATATATATATTTTTAAATAAATTACGTGGCATAGATAAAATGAACCATCAATTTTTTAGATAGTTTATCGCTTTACCTTCCGATAATTCATACATTTTTAAAGGAATTCTTAAAAAATAGATGAAAAACATAATATAGGTGGTATATAAATAATCGGGAGAGAAAGCGATGAAGTTATTCAAAAAATGTAAAACACGTTTTAAATAACTTCATCGTTTTCTCTCCCGATTATTCATATACCACCTATATTATGTTTTTCATCTATTTTTTAAGAATTCCTTTAAAAATGTATGAATAATCGGAAGATAAAGTGAGGAAACTATCTAAAAAATTGATGGTCCATTTTATCTATGCCACGTAATTTATTTAAAAAAATATATGTTTTAAAGGAAAAAAAACAATCATATATGTTTAAAATATATGTTACATTAAAATATATAATTTTCTTACAATTTAATTAAAAAAATTAAAAGTACAATGGCTAAATACAAAACAATTTGAAAGTATATTATTATAATAAAGAAAAATATAGCTATAACGACATAATAATAAAAAAAATAGTTTGAATACATATTTCTATAATTAAGAAAAATGTAACTATAATACTATAATAAAAAAATAATTTAAAAATATATTGTTATAATAAAGAAAAATGTAACTATAATGCCATAATAAAAAAATAATTTGAATATACGTTGCTATAATAAAGAAAACATAACTATCATGCCATAATAAAAATACAAAATTAAAAATATATTGTTGTAATAAAAAAAACAATGTTATAAAAAAAATTGTGAAAATTATGGTGATAAATTATATATAATATATAAATATATATATTATTAATTAATAATTATATATATATATATATATAATATATAGAGTAAGTTACATGTTTGGTCCCCCGTGGTTTTATTACATGTTTGGTCCCTAAACTTAAAATGACCAAAATGACCCTCTTACTTAACCTACTTAACAGAAAAAGTCTAACAAAGTTAGTTTTAGGGACCCAATACGTTATGAAATGGAAACCACAAGGATGCAAGTCATAGATATTTCATTTTAGGGACCCGGACTGTTAAAACCAATAAACCCTAGGGACCAAGTATGTAGTTTACTCTTTAATATATTTTGTTTTCATTAAGAATTTTTATAAACATTTGATTAACACTTTAAAATACGTTTATTAAAATATGTACTATGTTAATTGTTAAAGGTACAATTCCTCAACAAATATAGAACATATAATTCAAACAAACTTTTAGTTTTTCAGTTTGTTTTTGTGAGGTTTTTATAGAATCGGAACTGATATTTTATTTAAATCGACTCAATATGTTTATGTTTAGTTTTCATATCAACATAATGTCAATTTCTAATTAATATCTATATCTATATCTATTTTGTTAAAAGAAAAATCTAAAATATTTATTTAAATTACATAATGAAACCATGTTGCATAAATTATAGTATATGTGAAGTAATTAGATGAAAGATTTGAATATAATTTTAAAATAATGAGTTGATGCATGAGATGAGAGTCATTAATTCCTCATTAATTCCAAATATTTAATGTTGTGTATATATTGATGTGGAGGGGGGGTGAATGTCTACCCTACATAACATCAACAATAATGAGTTAGAAAGCAACCCATCATTCCTAGACATATTGGACTCTTTACTATTTCATAACATGAATATAAATTAAATGTACCCCCCATCTACAATTATTAACCTCACCTTTATCATTCATAATTTCATTTTCATATCATATATAAGAGAGAGAATGTGGTTCAAATTATGGATGTTCAAAAAAGCAACCTGTTAACTAGTGGTGGATCCAGGATTTTCGGGTAATCTTTAAGGTAGATTAAGAGCATCTTCAATGAGGGTTCTTATCAGAACCTCCTTTCGTACGTTTTTTTGACACCTCGATGCCACCTCATCAAATTAGGAACTCATCAAAAATTTCACAATGGAGGTTCTTATAAGAACCTCCTTTTTGTGGGTCCCATTGATTAAGCCAAAAAAATGAATAAAAAATAAATGAAATGACATTTCTTACAAAAATCATGGTAAGAAACAAAGTTCTTGTTGGAGTACCTATGACTTGTTAGGTTCTTATAAGAACCTCTCCATAATGGTAGTTCTTATAAGTTAATGCACTTTTTGCTTATAAGAACCTTGCATTGGAGATGCTCTAAAGGCACTCAAAGTTGTTCAATGTGTTTTTAGCATAATTATACCATTTCGACTTTCGAGGATTTTTTTAAAGTTTTTTGGTTGATTTCGAGATTTTTTTAGTGTTTTTGTCGATTTCAAAGGATTTTTTTCTTGGTTGATATCAAGAGACTTTTGTGGAGTCGACGATGTTCAGCTAGGGTAGGGTTCCTTGCAAAAAATTAGTGGGAGAACTAACTGTAAAGTTTAAAAAAATACCTTTAACCCTTGTAATTTTTTTTTAACAGTGTCCCTTCCCCCCAGCCCTTTCTAACTAAGTCCGCCACTGCTATCCACCCGATCAATCCAACTCGAAATAACCCAATCCAACTTAATCTAAAGCCATTTAATACATGATCGAGTTATAAAATATTTAGTCTGTAAGTATTGGTTTGGAATTGAGTTAGGACAATTTGAGCCTAACCCAATGAACCCGATACCTTTTATTACAACAATAAGAATTTTAAGTCCTTAATTAAGAATATGTAATTTTTAGGCTTAATAGAAAGTCATGTAAATATCTTTTAATATCTCGTATATAATTGTTAGTTTTATTTGTAAGCTCTCATTTTAATTTTACTTCATTTGAACATAATTGCTTAGTTAAATTATCAAATGATATATCAAAGTTTTAACTCGATCAAACAAAGCCAACCCAACCTGTACATTTTGGGGTTGAGATGGACTGATATTTTTCAAATCGTAAAAAATGAGTTTGGTTGTTTAAATGTTCTCAATCTGACCAACCCTACTCTCATTCCACTGAACAAGGTGGAATAGGCTGAAAGAAACTTATATTTTACCAGTGTGCCATCAAAATAAAACATATTTTTTTCTAAAACATCAAATACATCTTACTTAGGGGTAAATTGGTAATTTTACCAATTTGTTATGTCAAATCTTTTTTTTTTACCGAATACAAAACAATTTCCTGTCATATTATGTTCTATCTGAGTATCAAACTCATTTTAAAAGAAAATATTATATTTTTAACATAATTAATATTATATTATATAACTTTATGAGCTAAAAAAGAGAATTCTTATAACTTTGTAAACAAAAATATATATTTTATTTTTTTCTATTAAACTTTTTATTTAGATTTAAAATGCATTGTTTTAGAAAACAACAATTGAACTTTTGAAAAGTATGTCTTCAAAATTAAAAAACTGCAACAGAAATATATTTTATTTTAAAGTATTTCTGCCATATTAAAATTTATCTACCACCAGTCATTATTATAAATAAAGTAGTGATTTTATTTCAGCATTAAAGATATTTATTATTTTGTATTAATGAAGAGACTAAACATTTAATATACAATGAAACAATTTTATTAAACACTACATTAACTCAAATCAAATAACTAGCCATAATGAAAATAATAAGGGTTTGTTTAGTTAAGGCCATGAATAAATATCATTTTTATTTTCTGAGTTTAATCTGAAATGAAAATTTGAACTGTAAAAAAATAAACCTATTATATTATATAAAACCAAAAAAATTATATATTTTCAATATCTCTAATCAAATTGAATTCAAAGTTTAAACATTCAATAAATTATAATTTTCATCAATGTTATCATGTTTTAATTGCATCAAAACATCTACAAAATTACTGGTTCATTAATCATATAATATAATTTTTTTGAGATGATTACTGATTTATTAATCGTATAATTTTCTTCTGGTTTAACCAAAATATTTAACTGATTTATTAAAATTTATTGGTTATAAGTTTGAGATTCATTTATAATACGAAGTACAAACTTTTGGTCTATATAATATAATCTTTAAATATAGAGTAAACTATAAATTTGGTCTTGTGGTTTGGAAAAACATTTTTGGTTCTTATAGTTTCAAAATTACAAGATAATCATTATGGTTTGTGAAAACGTTTGATTTGGTCCCTCTCTATAACGACCGTTGAAAGGCTTTGTTAAATAAGTGGCATTTTTGGCATTTTTTCTATTTTTTTGTTCTCTATCCAATTTTAAAAACACAAAGATCAAAATCATAAAACCGATTTTGATTAAAAATCGATAAAATCACAAAAATACCCCTCATCTAATGGAATATACCCAACAACTAAAATATTGAGACAATACAGATCAACGAACAATATACACCGTGTCATGACAAAATAAACCAAGTAATTAAACAACAGAACCAGGGACGGGCTCAATTTTTTTATATAGTGACACCATATAATATAGATAAAAAATAATTACAAAAACATGGTTTTTATGGACTTGTCTTCATGGTTTTACTAACGTTCAGTATGTTTTTAGCCTAATTCCACCGTTTCGAGGGATTTTAAAAGTTTTTTACTTGATTTCGAGGGACTTTTTCAGGGGTTTTATATCGATCTAGAGGGACTTTTTCGGTTTTTCAGCTTATTTCAAAAACTTTTTTTTGGTTGATTTTCAAGAGTATTTTTTCCCCCTTTTTTTGATTGATTTCAAGGTTTTTTTTTTGATTTATTTCAAGAGTTTAAATGCACCATTTTGATGTTTCCAAAACGATACAGTTGCACAGTTCAAAACGATACAACTACACCATTCACAAACCTATTTTTTTTACCATTCATCGGAGAAATAATACGGTGGCCCGTACACCTATGACCTCGTTATATCTTTGTGTTTTGTTCAGGGACGGACCTGTAGAAGTGGCCACGATACCACTACTACAGGTCCGTCGTTGAACAAAACACAAAGATATAATGAGGTCTGACGATCTTTGTATGTCCTCCAAACGAGCGGTAGAATGAAGTATATTTATCAAATGTGTAGATAGGTTACAAGGAAGCCTACCAAACCGATTGCACTTTACCTGAATTTAGTTATATATATATATAATCAATAATGAGTTAAAAATGGAACTAAAAATTGTTTTTTTATAACCGTGAGTTTCTTGATCAGCTACACGATCGACCACGAATGACCTGTAATCATCACTGATGAACCTCCATGACCACGAAGATTTTAGCAACGTCTAGATTTAAAATCAAGATAGATAAGACTTTTCAGTACATTCCGTGAGGCTCAACCATATTGAACAACTTGAAACTCTCCCAATGTATACTCAAATTACTTCCTAAACCTATCTTTAAAAAATTGATCATTACTAATAACTACTACTATAATCATATTTACTATATTAGTTATATATTGAATTTTTAAAATTGACAAAAATCAATAAACTTCATTGTTATTTTTATTCATTTTGACATAAATAATAACCCAACTTTCCACATATAGGTTAAAAGAACTACAAATACATGTCAGAAAAGACCAATGCCACTCACATGGTGTTGTAGCAATAAAAGTAAGTCATTAAGATAGGATAACAATAGTAAAAACTAGAACATGAATAGGATGAAACAATGCATTGTGTCAAAAAGATATCAATGATTGTATAAATAAATGAAAAATCTATAAGAAAACTAACATATGGGATATTATATTATGATTGAAATGTATAGAAAACTTAAGTTTAAGAATATAAGAAGAGGATAAACATTTCAAAAGAAAGCGACCAAGAAGCCCGAGTGGAAAACTGAATACGAACAACTGTGTTACAAAACATCGTGTTAAATATTATATATTAAAGCGGACCCGGGTGGGAAATTGAAAAAAGGAAGGACATGAAAAATCGCAATGCAAATGCTGACATATGCTTGTATTTTTTTTTGTAAGGGTGTCTTAGACTATGCAATCCCAGCAAATTATGACTGCAAGACATCAACCCTGATAAACTTAGTGTCCACAATTGTTGTGTACACCTGGATTCTAACCCTGGGCAGATGAGATATTCCACCATATTCCCCAGGGCCTTAACCAGTACGCTACAACCCTTGTGTTTGGCATATGCTTGTTTGTTAGTGGTCTTGGAGGTACAGTTGATTGAAAACCCAAAATTGATATATATATACATATATATATATATATATATAATGTACATGTAACGTTGACTTATATAAAGAGGTGCCTATTGTTAACATAGGGGATTCATCTTACTCAAATGTGCAACAGGTCAATAAAGGAATTTTGAAATGAGAAGAAAAACAGTTGAGTTGAAATTGTGTGCTTAACATGCCAAAATTACGAAGTACATGATTTACAGATCATGTTAGAGATGTAAAAATGGACGTAAGTCTAAGTAAGAGCAATTTTGGTCTGGTACTAAACTTCAAACAAGGTGGTTGCAAAATTCCTTACCGGCTATTTCTGTAATGTAACTGTGTCTAGCATCTTGCTAGTTTCAATAAAATTGTTGCCGTTCAAAAAAAAAATTATCGAGCTTGGGATCGATAAGGACCGAGCAAAGAGTGGTTATTATTTTGTTTACAAATTTATGAAGTTTTTCGTATATTTACTAATAATAAAATATTTTAAGGTATTGTTAAAAATGTGTTGTAATGGCCGACTAATCTAAGATATGGAAAAATATTATTGAAAATCAATCTTTAGAATTTAAGAAATATTTAATTGACATTAAAAAAAGGTTAAAACATAATGAAAAAAATGATACCTATATTCAAAAATAGTTATCAAACATAAATTAAGATGTTATCAGATGAAAAGTTATTGAACATCAACCAAATGTGTATAACAAAATAAGGTATGATTAAGAGGTGTAAGACCGATAAACCTAGATTGGTCTATGTTTTATGGGAGACAGGATCGGGCCATAAAAGCACATGGGACAACAATAATAACATAAAGATCGATTCTTAGAGGAATCAGTTTTGGACCAGATTAACGATACGTCTTGTGCATCTTCTGTCATTATCGAATAAAAATGGACTTAAATAGGTTTTGGTATTCGGCAAGTACATGCCCTCAACTATAAAGTTTTATACAATCATAGCACATACGTATTTCAAAACATGAGAATATCAAAATCTCTTTAAAATATTTTCAGTTATCTCTTTTTTATGCTTTATTTGTGCTTCAAAAGCTTACATGTGATTTGATATAAATATGTAACACCCCAAAAATTGGGAGTTAATTTAAACCAAAAGAATTGCGGAATAACAACTACGTAAGATATCACCCATAAAGATGGGGAGAAGGTCAGAGTGAGTTTACAACTTCTATAGGAATATTAAATGACAACCTAGTAATCTATACAATTCAAATACAGATTAAGTTCGGGTGTCACTAAAATCCTCAAAATAATCTTCTATGTAACTCCATCTATACACACGAGGTGCACTTCAAAAGAATGCCACTACCGGCACCTAGCTTCTCTCATCCCATCAAGCCCCATCCGCTTGATCACCTGATATACATGTCATTTTAAGAAAAAGTGTTAGGCTTAAAGCCTAGTGAGAACAAACAGTTCAAAATATAGAAAAACCATTTAAACTTCGAAAACGGTAAATAAACATATAACCGAAAGCTTTTCTCAAAACATCTCTTTTTCTTTACTTCTGCGATTTACACCTGAAAGATACGCTTTACTTCTCTTGGGGGAAACTTCTACGGGAATGACCCGTCATCACATTAATCCTCACGAGTTCAACCCCAAACCGGGATCTATTACAAGTGCCCTCCCTAAGTACTTCTGACTATATGTGCCTATGGATCCATTACACTAGTCTAACATCTTAATACAATTGTTTCCAATATATTACTTCTCTTCACAAAACTTGTGAAGTATAACATCTTGCTTCCCAAAACTTTCCTTCCAAAATTAGGTCAAAACAACATTAAGGTTTATACATCATATTTCTCATCAAAAACCCATAAGGGTGTTTTAAAACCGTTCTTCGTACTCATTTCATCATTTCAAAGAAAAACCATAAATGACACATTTTGACCTAGTTTTTACCAAAACCTTCCAAGTATAGAAATTCTTATTTTAAACATCACATTAAGGCAAAATACTTCATTTTGACATGTATAAAGTTTTAGAAAGGTAAGAATGAACTCACAAGCTAGATTTAGGCTAAATCTAGGTTTTATCCCAATACCGAGCTTCATTAGGTGAGGACTTCAAATCCACAAGTTTCCACCTATAAACTCTTCATATAGATCATAAACAAACCCAACATACACCCAAATCAAACCCAAATCAGAAATCATAGAACCAAACCCTAGATTCAAGATTTCGGAGAGGTGATCGTACCTTTCAACGTATATGAACCACAAATCATCAAGTAAACTTTAATCTTCATTGCTTCCATCTTAAAGAGCTCTGAAATACAAAACCACAGCACTTTGAATCGCCCAAATCGGAGCTGTGATGAAGAAGTTATAGCCAAATGAAGAAAATCTCGTTTTTAACCACTGGGGCCGCCCGCGATCGTGCCCTGCGATCATGCCCTGCGATCATGCCCCGCGATCATGACATGTCATGATCGCCCGTGTCACCCCAAAATCTGATTTTCATGACTTATTCACGGTACCAGTTGTGCAATTATGACATGCTATCATGCCACTGTCATAATCGCCGGGCATCATAGCCTAGACCATTCCGAGGTGTTTTTTTCCCAATTTTTCACCCGTTTTGATCCCGTTTCTCGTCTAGTAAATGATACCCAATATAAATAACTTCAAAATACTTATCTCGTTGATTCTAAGAGTGGAATACAAAGAGGACTCGGGATTAAACTTTACCAAAGACCCGGTTGGTACATTATGCCATTGTCACTATAACATGGCACACTTGTTGGGACCACCAACCACTTGGTACCACCGGTGCTATTGTGACAGATGTCATAACCGTATGGCACAATAGCTAAAACGACCATACTCTTAGTACTATTGGTGCCATTGTGACAGATGTCACTATCTCACAGCACCACCACTCAAACTCTGAAATTAGCTTCTCTTTAATAGACCACCCGGTTCAACATCTCTTCAACTTGAACAGAAATCAGGGTGTTACAAAATATCTAATTATGTATTAAATGTCTAAACAAGTGCTATTAACATTAAAATAAGAAATAACACAAACTAACATTATATATGTAACCTTTCAAATTATTAAGAGTTACTTTGATTAAATATAAATATAAAATAGATGTAAAAACCTTATACATTATGTTTATTGTCGAGCATTATGTAGAATGATGATTTTATTTATAGATAAAGACTTAATTATTATTTGATGAGTTAATCTATGTGCCATTTGTAGACATTGCCGTTGATGACTTAATCATCGATGAAGGTTAGCAGTTGACACTGAAGAATATATGACAGTTATCAGTGAATGCAAAACATGATGAGTCAGTTTGTACATCATTTACTGATGAGTGGATGCATGCTAAACCACTTATGTATATCCGTGGGAAGCTTTCCAACTAATCATAGTTCAACTACTCATTTTCTCAGTGAATCTTGAAGAATTTCTACTCTCATTGACAAGCAGACAGTTGGTAAATTGTTTCTCCCAGGCACTGACGAAGATCATCTGACTACTTTTGTCATTCTCACGACAGAGAGAAAAGTCAAAAGATATTATGTCATGTTAGCGTTCACTGCAAAAACAAAGTCATACACGTTATACTAAAATGTCAATCTAAAGTGTTACTTTTGTTAGAGCATTTAATGAAGAACGACTAGTGCACTTTGGGGCTGCCTGAATTCATTGAAGATGTTAAAGATGGCAAATATATCCATGAACTTCAAAATGATTTTATCACTTTTCATCAGGTGCATCATCCAAGAACTTCGAGTATAAAGAGAAACGAAAGTTGTGAAGATCAGAGTGCAAAAGCCAAAAACAAGATCTCAACATTTTCAAATAACCAATATGTAATTTTAGGTAAAATATTGTTTACTAAACTTTGAAAGCACTACTATTCACTCAACCTTACCGTATTATTGCTTTATTGTTCACCCTCTGATTACTAGCAATTAATACTTTTTTTCTTCAAAAAAAATATGATGTTAATTTATTTATGTGCAAAAAAGTATAACTTGTAAACTGAGCAAAAATGGCAAATTAGATTGTAAATTTGTAATGTAAAATGAGTAAAAATCGGAAAGTATGTGTCATTCAATTATGAATGTATGTAATCTCATATATGGACTTCGGCCCAATATTAGGCCCAAATCTAAGTCGGGTTATACCTATTTCTTATCTGTTATTTTAGTTTTCGTAATCGAAGCTTGATTAGTACCAGAAAAAAGGTTATTTCTTGACCAGATTTGAAGTCTAATCAAGAGTCGAGCTTCGTTCTAGTTAGGACCAAAACCGAGACTTGTTAGGCCAGAACCCAGGATCTGTTATGTTTTTTTTAATACTATCTTCTTACTATTTCTAAAACTATTTGTATGATTTAGTAATTTTTTCACCATTACTAAAAATAATTTTTTTAAAATTTTTATTTTAAATTAAATTAAAATATATGTTTTTTTTTCTAAAAAAAATAACACTTGGTTACAAGGATGAGGCATTGGCCATTGGGGCTGGCGAAAATTTCACACTCTCAAGTTATTAGGGAAAAAAATATTTATTTATTTTTATACTTTGTCATGTATATATTAAAAGAGAATATTAAATAAATTGTTAAAATATTATCTCTGATTTATCAAAATATTAGTTGGAATAATTTAAATAATAATTCTTAGTCACTATGTCCAAAAGTACTAGTGTACTACCCGAAAGAATAGTAAATATAAATACATTATTAATATAAAATTTGAAAAAGTAAAATAAATAAAAAATAAAATAAAAATAATTGGCTTGGTTATGAATATCGGACGCCGGTTGATCATACTTTAGAATGTAAAGATCCGTGTTAAGTGAGACCAGACTTAACTTTGTACATATGGATCTCAGTTAAATTATCAGAAATGGAGAAAACCCAGAGTATGTTCTTATTTTGTACAAGGATAGCATGTCCAAATAATAATTGACCTAAAATTTGTTGTTACTATTTGCATTTAATCGTTTTATTAATGTGGTAGCTCACTAGAAGATACTTTGAAGGCAGATATTTCAATCATGGTGTTTACGGTTGAAATTGAATTTTGTAAAGACTAACATAAACAAATAAGAGCTTGTTTGTTAACAACTTGATGAGCTTAATGGACTCACAAGTTTTTCGATCAACTATATATGATTGTTTGGTAGTAGCTTAATGCTATAAGAAATATCTTATTCAGTAAACTTCCAAGGAGAGCTATATGCAAAAAATACGTTGCTCTCAAGTATTATCTATGAAAAAAAAAATCCTCCTAAACATTTTTTAAAAATTTATATAGACATATTAATCCATACATGATTTAATGGAAAACTAACCAAACAGTCGTTAAGATTTATGATGAATGTATTATAAAAATTAAATAGTCTAGGAGTCTTGTATGTCTTCTTACATTACGTTACAAATGGATAGGCTTCGCTATAGTAATGCAATTCAGACATCTGACATTGATTGAAGAAATATTTTAAGGAATCGAGAGCGGTGAAGTATTACCGCGATTTAGAATTCAAAAAAAAAAAAAGATCAAGATTCAACATCAAATAGGTAATGGTATTGTTATTGTTACTAGAATTCGTGTACTTTTTTTTAAACATTTTATAATTCATATAGAAAAACAGAACTTAAAGACAATCTATTTTTTTGAATTAAAACAAATGTGCACAAATGGGCCTAGGCCCAAGACCAGTCCCGAGCTTAAGAACGTGGCTTGTTAAGCTCCAATTCTAAGCTCGGTTAGATTCTACGATATTTATTTAATCATATATCCTTACATAAAAATCAGTTATAGCCGAGGATATATCCTTACATAAAAGCTAGTTATGATTTATATATTCTTAAATAAAAGCCCGACCCTAAATTCATGTATTTTTTATATATACACTTTATGTTTTTAGTAAAAATCCTTGAGATATTGTCAACATAAAATAAAATCTCTCATTATTTTGAAGTATATGTTTGGCGGTTACTGAATGGTTTTGGTGCAGAATGATTAAGATGTTCTTATGATACAGGATAAAATGATATATAATTGTTTGATAACCGTTTAAAATGGAATTAGGGCTCTGAATGGTTAAGAAAGGTCTAGGATGCAAAATGATTCAGAGTGTTTTGGAACCATTAAGACACAAACTTATTTTTTTCCAAACAAAATTCAAGTCTTAGTGATTTAGATCCTGTATCCTAATGAAACTGTTAAAAGTAAACAAACAACCTATGTTCTACAAAAAAATAAAAATAATATATTGTAATTGTAAATTTCTATAAAGCAAATTAATAAAAAGATTTCATAATCAAGAAAATACAAATATTACACGAATTTCCATTAATGGCGGATTTACAAAGAATTCATCTCATCCCTTCAAATTCCTTTCTTGATTTCCCCCAATTTCACTCTTCTTCACACACCCACTACTTTGATTGCTGAAAAAGTTTGTTGGTGTTGAAAGAAACAGACAGAATTCCTAGAGAGAGAGAAATTTAGGGTTCTTTCTTTCACTTTGCAAGAAATCAAATCCATTCTACAAATCACAATTATATACCTCCTTTTCCCTTTTTTGTAACGCTTACAATTTCATCGTTTCACCTTTGCTTGCCGTTTAAAATATCAATTCATTCTTATTTACTTCTTTTCAATCCAGGTGTTTCGTTCGTCCCATCGATTTCCCCCTTTTCCCCCCTCCGATTTTGTTAAAAAAACATGTGAATTCATGGCTTGATTATGCGATTGATCGGTTCGTATTCGATTATCCGTTGAATTTGTTATACTGATTACTGAGTATTGGGAATTCGTTTGGTTTTTTTAGGGTTTTCGTTGGATGAAATTTAGGGTTTGATTTTGATAATTTCTTCTCGAAATTAGGTGGGGGTTTTTTTTGGGTGAAATTAGTGTTTGTAGAGATGTATATTGAGGACCTGAAAGAAGGTGGCGATGGCGACGGTGATGGGTGTCGGGATGTGGATGTTGAATTTTCCGGCGACGGCGGTGCGGTGGTGGTCTCCAATACGAAAAGGGTTTTGGTCGGAGCCGGTGCTCGTGCTCTGTTTTATCCAACGTTGTTGTATAATGTTGTCAGAAACAAGATTCAGAATGAGTTCCGATGGTGGGATAGGGTTGATCAGGTATATGATTATACTCAATTTTTTCAATTACTTTTTGTTATGATATTGTAATCATCAAGTAGGAATATTGTTTTGTAAATGTTTTTGAGTTCTAAATTGGTGAGACTTTGACCATTTCTCCAAGCTCTTGGAGATTAATCTATTAGGATTTATATATGAACCAAACAATTATGAAACAATATCTTAAATCATAACATTTGATAAATAAAATTATGAAAAAAATTATTTTGTATTGGTTTCCACTCTTTAAAAAGTTTCTAAACGCAAGGAGTCTCTCTCTATATCTATATATTTATAGAGGGAGGTTCGGAGGAAAACCTCAAAAACAGAGAAAACTGAAAGCTTTCCATCTAGACGGTATGCACAAATACATACAAACGATTGAAACTGTTTTTTTATGCACGAGTGCACATTATGCATTAGTGTATATTATGCACAAATGCATGTTACAAATTACCGGTATGCATTTGTGAATACCGTCCGGATGGAGGGATCCCGAGAGTTCTTCAGTTTTTTTTAAGGTTTTCTCCTGAACCTCCATCTCTCTCTCTCTCTATATATATATCTAAACATGTTCAAATACAAATTCCCCGAAGGTTCCAAACTCGTGAAAATCAATATAAAAATAAAAATATTCATGATTTTTTAATTAAATGCTATGATCTAAGATATTGTTTCACATATGTTTGTTTCATAATATGAAAGTGAACCAACTTTTTTATTCTTTCTTGATATAAACACGAACATAAGTGAAACAATATCTTATATTATATCATATCATTTGATGAGAAAAATCATGAAAAAATTTATTTTTATATTGGTTTTCACGAGTTTGTAACCTTGGGAGTGTTTGTATTTGAAGATACCTCTCTCTCTCTCTATATATATATGCATATATATATATATTCTTACATGGTATCAGATCAGGTTTAAGACTCCGTGTCCACTAGCTTGTGTTGGTACCAGAGCCAAGGTCCAAAGTCTAGAGACTTAACACTTTGGGGAATCTACGTTGGTAAGGAGTGCATTGGAGTCCTGCTTACGGCTAGACTTGGATCATTTCTCTTCAAAAAGTTTGTAATGGACAACACTAAGGCCTTGTTTGTTTTTTCATTTTAAGCTCTTAATTACCGTTTAAACATTTCATAACTATTTTAGAACTGAATTTAGATTTCAGACTTCAACACCTTTTAAAAAACAAACGCCACCTAAGAATTCTTTTGTTTTTCTTGATAATTTGCTAATATGCGCATTGCAAGTAAAAAATAATTAATTGATATGAATACATATTTCATTAAGAGTCTAGATAATAATAATAGATATTACCCATCTTGGTCTTTAGAGATATACCCCTTCTATTTAATAAGAGCATATGATTATTAGTCTTTTCCAGGGCTCTTTATGGTAACGGCTCTACCCTACTATTCTTTATGACAGAGGTTAGGTATGCGTACATCTTACCCCTTCCAGATCCCACATCTTCGTGGGATATATTGAGTTGGTTTTCTTAAGTATGTTTGTGCTTTATCAATTGTATGTTAACTTTTCTATTAGTTTCATAGTTGGAGGTTCAAATAAAAATCCTAAATATTATAAGAATGGTAAGAAGAGAATGTTAAGGGAAAATTCAAAAGTTTATCATTGAAAAAGTTCCATTTGAAGATGCATATGTGAACCCATAAAAATAATATGTAACATTGATTTAAATATGCATTTTCAAATAGATTCTTTCGGATTTATTTTAATGATTCACATATGAACCCTCGCTTGATGTTCCTTAATAACCTTCTCACGGTATTTAGCCTCTTGTAACCGTCCCCTAGTTCCATATTCATGTATATATATATGTGTATGTGTATGTGTGTGTAGGGGCGGGTTCAAATGAGAACTCAAATTTGGTTGTGAACGTGAGGACAAATGAGAGTGCGGTACGTGTCATATTCAGATTGAATAATCAAAGAAATATTCAGACTGAATATAGCATTATAGTATTTATTCAGTCTGAATAAATTATTCAGACTGAATAATGAAGAAAATATTTAGACTGAATGATATTACATTCAGAGTGAATAATAATACTACATTCAGTCTGAATATTTACCTTCATTATGCAGTCTGAATATGACACGTGCCACGCTCTCATTTGTCCTCACGTTCACAACCAAATTAGAGTACGCATTTGAACTTTCCTCTCTGTGTGTGTATATGTGTGTATATAATATATATATATATATCTTTGTGTGTGTGTGTGCACACATATACCCACATATCGTGTGAATGATGGTTTTCTTTGCAACAAAAAATAAACGAATTCTATAAAGTCACACACTAATGAAAAATACAATTAGCTCTCATCAACCATTGATTTAAATTTTCCGAATTAATAATATTGAGCTATGGATCTCTTTTAGTATCTTACTGCATTTCAGCTATACTAACGATAAATTTTATGACCAGTTTATATTGTTAGGTGCCGTACCATTTCCTACTGATGTTTTACGCTTGAAGGAACTTGGTGTTTATGGTGTCGTTACACTTAATGAATCATATGAAACTTTGGTTCCAACTTCACTATATCATGTATGTATGCCCGGTTATGATATCTTATTCATTTGGAAAGCTTATCTTATTAAAATATTTAATACATTTTAAGTTTTTTTTGTTAATTTGTTTTTTAATTATAGGCTCATGGAATCGATCATTTGGTGATTCCAACACGAGATTATCTATTTGCACCATCATATGACGATATTTGCAAGGCTGTTGAGTTCATCCATGGTATGAATATGTATTTTAAACCAAATTCCATTTGGACTCATTGAACGGATTATATAATGTTGTTTATTCATATGTGAAGAGAATGCATTTGCCAGCAAAACTACATATGTTCATTGTAAGGCTGGGAGGGGGCGCAGTACAACTGTCGTTCTTTGTTACTTGGTAATCATTTCCATTTTTTGTGTATGTTGAAAAATCCCGATTTTGTTAGCCATAATAAACTGGGGGCAGGTTCAAATCAGAACTCAAAATTGGTTGTGAATGTGAGGACAAATGAGAGCGCGACACGTGTCATATTCAAACCGAATGTATTTCAGACTGAATGTAGTGTTATTCAGATTGAATAATACTACATTCAGACTGAATAACTACATTCAGTCTAAATATTTTCCTTAATTATGCAGTCTGAATATGACACATGTCACGCTCTCATTTGTCGTCACGCTCACAATCAAATTTGAGTTATCATTTGAACTTTCCTCAATAAACTGGGTTATAAGTGTGCTTTTTAAAAAACTACTAAAAGTAGCGTTTTGATAAGCTTCAAGGTTTTTTTCCCAATTATGTCAAAAATAATTGTTTAACATGTCCGTTTAGGTCATTTTACATTGTTAACTAGCTAGTTAATCAGCTAGCTTATCAGCTATCAGCTAGCTAATCAGCCCAATCAACCGGTTTAACAAACATAACCTTTGTTCATTTGAGTGAAAATTATTGTGTTTTTTGAAATAGGTGAAGCACAAGGAGATGACACCCGATGCTGCATATGAATACGTGAAGTCGATTCGACCAAGGGTGCGGTTAGCCGCAGCCCAATGGCAGGCGGTTCAAGACTACCATCTTAGAGTTAAAGAACACCCGAAGGTCTCAACTTTCAGACCCGAATCGGATTTTGAACCTTTTGATGATTCAGCCGTTGTGTTGGTAGCTGAATCGGATCTCGAGGGTTATAAGGAGAGTTTTGATAACTACATTTTAGCGGAATTGAGCTTGGTTTGTAGGGCACAGTTTGCTAGTCAGGCGGCCATGGCTAGACTTTCTTGTTTGTGGCTCAGATGTCATGATGTCATTCAGAAAATTCCTATTCCGATTCAGACAAAGGAATTGGGTGGTGCTGAACAGATCCAGGTTCATTAAGCTGTCTTTGTAGGGATTAAGCTGCTGGGGTTACAAGATGAAAGAGAGTTTGATGGTGTAAACCGAACGTAAAGATGTTGAAAGTTACGAATTCCGAAAGTGTTTATATGGAGAGTATAAGTGTCTTTGTCTACGTATAAAGGAATAACAGCCGAAGGTGTAAATTATAAAGCCAAAAGAAACAAATGGTTTGTGTGTGTAAATATCTATATCTATATATATCTATCTATCTGAAGTGTTTATGGATCATGATCTTTTTTCTTTGTTGGTCTTTGTATGTGAGCAAGATGATCGATTTTGTTATAAGTGGATTTCGTGCCCAATTGGGCTGGGCTGATAAGAGATGGAGTCTGTTTTGTTCGTGGAATTTGAAGAAATTGATTAAAATGCAATGACAAATAACTTTTACAAAATTGCAAAATTTTCGTTTGGTTTATACTGAATAATACTATATTTAGTCTGAATATTTTCATTCATTGTTCAGTCTGAATATGACAGGTGTAGTGTTCTCATTTGTTCTCACGTTCACAACCAAATTTAGGTTTTCATTTGAATTTTCATCTCTCTCTCTCTCTCTATATATATATATATGCGTGTTCATACGAGAACGTTATCTATTTACGAGAATATGAGACTTTTTTCATGTACAAAATCATATGTGATTTTACACTAATGGGTAGCGGGCGACTTTTGGGGCCACTTAAGTCGCATGGAAAGTCGGCCAGATCATATATGATTTTGTACCTGAATTTTTTTTTCATGTACAAATAATTGACTGAGTATTGTTCTCGTATTCTTGTAAATTGTTACCGTCATCGCATGGACCATTATATCTCTCTCTCTCTTTATATTTATTCAGTCTAAATAACTATTATTTAGGCTGAATAAGCATTATTCAGACTGAATAAATACTATATTTATTCTAAATATTTCTTTGATTATTCGGTCTGAATAATCTACATTCAGACACGTGTCGCGCTCTCAATTGTCCTCACATTCACAACCAAATTTGAGTTCGCATTTGAACTTCCCCCCCCTCTCTATATATATAGGGGCGGTTTCAAATGAGAACTCAAATTTGGTTGTGAACGTGAGGATAAATGAGAGCGTGACACGTGTCATATCAGATTGAATAATGAAGGAAAATTTCAGAATGAATAATAGTATTATTCGGTCCGAACTGCATTCAGACACGTGTCGCACTCTCATTTGTCCTCACGTTCACAACCAAATTTGAGTTTGCAATTGATCTTCCCCCCTCCCCCACCTCTCTCTTTATATATATACACACACACACACACACACACACACACATAGACACATCTTAAAATACAAACTAATCAAATGTTACAAACTCGTACAAAGCAATATAAAAACAATTTTTTAATGTTTTTTTTTCGTCAAATGCTATGATTTAAAATATTATTACACATATGTTAGTTTCATCTTGTGGAAAAATTACATGTGAAAAAAATACATGTGAAACTTTTACATTATGAAACAAATATATGTGAAGCTTTAAACTTATGAAAACAAATATATGTGAAACTTTTACATCATGAAACAAACATATGTGAAATAATATCTTAAATCATAACATTTGATGGAAAAAATCATTAAAAAAATTATTTTTATATTGGTTTGTACGAGTTTGTAACCTTTGATTGGTTTGTATTTTAAGATCTCTCTCTCTCTTTATATATATATATATATATATATATATATATATTATATTATATAATATATATAGGGGAGATTTCAAATACAAACCACGTCAATTCGTACAAACCGTACAAACCGCATGTTTCATTGTTTTTTTTGAATAATTTTTTTTCATGAAATTGTTTAATATGATGAATTTGTTTCATATAATTCTTTTCTTCATGAAATTATTTTTCTTTGTACATGAAAATGAATTGATTCATGAAACTCTCTATTTGATGAATCTTGTTTCACATATTCTTGATTCACCAACCTTCATGTATTCTTGATGAAATTTTTTCATATATTATTGACTAATCAACCCTAATAATTAAGAAAAAGTGAAAAAATTAAAAAAAAATATTGGTTGCATGCAGTTTGTACGAATTGACGCGGTTTGTAACGGAAATATAATAACATAATTATATTTAATCGAGGGATAATATAATAACATTGTAATTTTAGTAATTTGATTAAATTTTTAGAATATAAAAAAATTGTAATTCTCTCTCTCCTCTCTACTATATTATCTCTTTTGTCTCCTATTTATACTCTTTATTGTAAAATAAACCATCCTCATATAACGTCCACAATAACAAACTAGAGTAGTATCATGTATAGATACACCTAACAATATATATCTTATTATTTTAGTGGGCTCGTAATATAATTTTAGTATGTTCATTATTTAAAACTTTATTATTTTAGGAGGCGTTTGGTTCACGAAATGGAATTTGATGGACCAAACTAAATCAACAGTTTAGGACTCCAAAATACATACACTACAAAACAAATGACTTTCACTCACAAAAAAACACACTGAAAAATTTTCGTGGGTTATTACCACGGATCACCCAGGAAATACTAATGGTTCCCGACGAACGGAATATATTACACGAAGAAGTTATTCTCTAATTCTAAAAAGTAAAGCCTTAAAAACGTATAATATAATTTTAATTTATTAAAATGTTATTAGACAATTGGATACCAGTTTATAAATATTTAAAACTTCAAAACAAAACATTGTTAAAGGATAGTGTTGTTTTACACTTCATAACACTAATATGAGTGCATTCATTAAAAAAGATTTGGTGCAAATAATATCTACAGTGCAGGTTTTGCATTTAACGGAGATCTCCTATTTTAGGAGAACTTCATATACGTCCTTAAAAATTTGTAATATTACGTATATATCCTTGTAAAATTTTAAATTACGTGTATATACTTTTAAACCTGAAAAACTCACGTATATATATACTTCTTCCTAATTTAATTATTATTAAACATTTTAAAAATATAAATAATTAAAACTAAATTGAATATATTTTAGAAATTACTAATATAAACTTCCCATATCCCTTCCAAACGTATCTCAAATCAACCAAATCAACAGGCGCCGACTAGAGGAAGAAAAGGCGCCAGTGAGAAGAAGAAGACGATGGGGTTTTTGATTTTCGAAAAGATTTGTATTTTGGAAAAGATTTATTGGAAGGTTATATTATTAATTTCCAAAATATATTCAATTTAGTTTTAATCATTTGTGTTTTTAAGATGTTTAATAATAATTAAATTGAGGAGAATGATATATACATGAGTTTTTCAGGTCTAAAAGAATATACACGTAATTTGAAATTTTACAAGGACATATACATAATATTGCAAGTTTTTTAGAACGTATATGAAATTCTTCCAATAAAATGTTAGAAAGTAAAGAAACATAATTAATTTTTTATTCTTTTACTAGAATAAAATGGTTACGATAATTAAAATCATCAAAACACTAGGCCCAACTCCAAGGATACATAAAAGTACAACTATCATCAGGAGTTACTATATTTTCCCTAGAAAAATAAAAACCATCCTTAGTAATCAACCAATAACATCTATTCGTATGAATTAAACTTAAACCACACATCTTAGCAATCTTCTGGTCAAAAATATAGAATGATTGTCTCTTCAAATTTGCCGAGCCACTTGATGAAAACCAACAATCATACCTTTTACTGAATGTGTAATCTTCACGAAATTTCCATGTTGCTACATCGTTAGGGTGCAGTACTCCTGGTGACCCATAGTCATTGCAGTTATAGATGACGTCTACATCATCTACATTAGTGATATAAAGTCTATATGGTTCATAGAATTTGCTCGAAAACGGTGATGTGATTTTCAAAGAAGAGTCTGAACCATTTACAAAGATTGAAAGATATAATATAAAATAGAATAGAAAATAACATTTTTTTGTTGAGGAACTCATCATTAAAATGATACTTTTTTATGTCTCGTGTTATGCACACATATATAAATAGAGGGATGTTGGATGGTAATCACTACCGAAAATATGAGGATATTAGCAAAATTAGAAAATACAATTAATGTGTTAAATATTTATGATTTTTCAAAAATAGAGAAATAAAATTCAATGTAAAAAGATTACTAATTATTCAAAAAAAAATTTCTATTGTAGACTATATAGCATTAATTATATAATTAACATAGTTAAAGCATTTCATATCCAATAAATTTTCAAACAAATGGTAATTTCATTAGTACCATATATATTATCAAAACTTAAAAAAGTACAATTTAATGGGTTCTAGACCAAAATAAAGGAAATTAATTATTTTAATCATTTTAGAAATCAAGATTACCAAAATAATAATTTTCTCTACACTTTATCAAAATGACCAAAATATAATCGAAATATCCATCGAAATACCGATTAAGGTAGAACCTCGCCAAATACCTCCGCCAAATTTGACGGAGGTTATAATTTGTCAATTTCTAATTTACATTTTACATTTTATACTCTTAGAGTTAGTTAATAAATTACTTTAGTTACTTTACTTTTTAATTTTTCGTTTTACACCCTTATCACGTTAACACACATACTCGTATATCAATTAAAATACGTTTAAAAATACGTTTTTATTTTAACAAGTTACACCATTATAATCGTCTCGACAATACCTTTGAAATGAGCTGAATATTGAATATTTTTCTATTTAATTATATACTTTTAAAGCCAATTATCCTCTTGATCGGTGAATATGAATATTTTTCACAAAATTCGGAATATTAATTAAAATATAATGCTATTATTTTTTGTAAGTTGATCTTCTATTCCGGCTATTAAAATATTATATTGAGGCTGAAAAATTTACTAATGAAAGATTGAAAGGTCTTGGAGAAGGAGAGCATGTAAATATGCTTGATAGATTATTGTATTTTATTTCTGTAGTCCCCTCCGCACTGTGTATATATCATTGATTCAAAAATGGGTTAATTATAGTATATATTGTAATAACCTTAAGAACTGATGCATTATGTGTTATTTTACATGAATATTAATATATATGGTTTTTGTTATAGAAATGACAAGAATACAAAAGTAGTACAAATTCACTATAATTTGTATCTTATTTCTTTATATATCCATAATATTATACTTTGTCGTCAAATCATAATAGCATTATATTTTAATTAATATTCCGAATTTTATGAAAAATATTCATATTCACCGATCAAGAGGATAATTGGCTTTAAAAGTATATATAATTAAATCGAAAAATATTCAATATTCAGCTCATTTCGAAGGTATTGTCGAGACGATTATAATGGTGTAACTTGTTAAAATAAAAACGTATTTTTTAGACTTATTTTAATTGATATACGAGTATGTGTGTTAATGTGATAAGGGTGTAAAACGAAAAATTAAAAAGTAAAGTACCTAAAGTAATTTATTAACTAATTCTAAGGGTATGAAATGTAAAATGTAAATTAGAAATTGACAAATTATAATTTGGCAGAGGTATTTGGCGGAGGTTCTACCCTAATCCGTATTTCGGTGAATGTTTCGAACGTTTTTTGGTCAGTTTGGTAAAAGTGGATATAAAATGGTCATTTTGGTAATTTCCCTTTCTAAAATGGTTAAAATAATTAATTTCCCCCAAAATAACCATTTTAAAAAATTGTATTATTAAAATAGTCAAAAAATTAAAGCCTTTTCAAAATAACCATTTTTATTCGCACCGCGCATAAACCATATTTTGCAAAAAAAATATATTTCAGGGACCAATATGCAATTATTTAAAAAATTGTATGTGTGTACCGTGCACCGGTGTGTGCGCATTGATTTTTTGACCGACAACTATGGGTAGTTGTGAGAGGTGGTGTTGTCTCATCGTGTCAGATTTTTTTAAAATAATTGCTATTGGTCCCTTAAATCTATTTTTTTTTTCAAAATAAGGCTTGTGCGCAGTGAATGGTGCACGATGCGCACAATGGTTATTTTGGAAAAGTTTTAATTTTTTACATATTTTGGTAATATCATTTTTCAAAGTGATTATTTTGGTCAAGAGCCTCAATTTAATGTGTTAAGCATTTTCATAATTTTTTTTCAAAATAGAGATAGAAAACTTTGTTTCTTTACAAAAATTACAATTAATTCCAAAAGTTTCTTTATTTAAAAGTATTTAGCATTAATTATATTATTAAAAAATAAATTTTTGAACAAACTATTTATATGATTATAATACCATCTTCCTTTTCCTCCAAAATAAGCAAAAAAGTAACAATATATCTTCCACAATTTTAATTTTGGAGATTTATTTTATCTCTCTAAAGACATCTTCAATGGATATTTTGAAATGTAGAAAATGGACATTTTTATAAGGTGGTAATTTCCATTACAAAAAAACGACTTTTTCTGGAGAAAAATGTCGTCGGCAAAAGTTTTAAAAGTCGCCTGCAAAGGCTCAAAACGTTTTGCCGACGGACTTGCCGACAGCAAAGGTTTCTGTGAAAAGTTGGCCTCTACAAGTGTTTTTGGCGGCGAAAATATGAGTCGTCGGTAAAGGTAAATTTGCCGGCGAAAGATTGTCGTCGGTAAAAACTAAAGTTGCCGGCACAAACACTTCTCAAGGAATCGTAGAAAATTCTTTTTCCGACAAGTAACTACTTTTGCCGGCGTAATTTTTTTGCGTTGCGAAAAGTTTCCTTTGACTTTTTGGTCAACTATTTATTGGCACAAAAATCCGTCGGCAAAAGTGTTTTTAAAGTTTTATGCATAACTTTTTACCGACATAAAAATCCGCCGGCAAAAGTGTTTTTAAAGTTTTGTGCATAACGTTTTCCGACATAAAAACTCGTCGGCGGAAGTTTTTATTAAACTTTCGCACATAACTTTTTACCGACATAAAAACTCGTCGGCAGAAGTTTTTTAAAATTTCGCCCATAACTATTTACCGACATAAAAAGTCGCCGGCAAAAGTTAAGGTTGACTCTTTCGGTCAACTTTTTGCTGATACAGAAACCCGTCGACAAAAGTGAGTTGAATATTTTGGTCAACGTTTTTATCGGCGGAAAAAACACGATGGCAAAACTTGTTGGCCTTGTAATGAAACATTTATCGACATGTTTGGACAATTTTTTGACAACAAAAATAACTAATAAACAAATACAAAACCAATTTAAAACATAAATTAGCTAATTAACAAAAAAATATCATTTAAACATAATCCCAACCAAATCAAAATATCTTTTAAACATAAGCTTAATGAAATCAAAATATCTTTTCAAACAAAATAAGAAATAAAGGTAGGTAAAATGCACTAGTCAAGATTTTCTGCACCTTCATCTTCATCTTCATCATGGACCGACTCAGTTGGTTGACTAGTAGTTGCATCGTCAAAGATAACTGGAGGTGGAGGCGGAGCTCGTACTGTCGATAACAAATGTTCCGGTAGATTTAATCCTGGGATTAGGCCTTGAATTTGCTGAAACATTTTTTTCATTTCATTCATGTCTTGCGTTTGTTCCTTCAAAAATTCATGTTGGGCAGTTGCATATTGTTTAAGTTGTCCGTTCTCTTTCATTATTCTCTCCATGTTCTCTTGTTGTGTACTAGAGGTTGAGATCGAAGTACGTGCTCTTTTCCCCCCAAATCCTTTCAGCCTAGGCAACGATCCGAATCCTTTTTTATGTCGGGACCGTGAGCCTAGAACATCTGAAACAATATCCAAGTCGGCAGGAAACTGGGCAGTGTCACCTTGATCAGACGAGACAACAGGTGTACTTTGTGATGCACGTCTTTGAACTATCTCTTGCTAAATAAAATAAAATAAAATAAAAAGAAATATTAGAATCATTTTATTATAAACAAAGATTGGATAAAAATGGTAATAGGTCAAACAAGAACAAAAAAAATTGTAAAACAATTAACTTTATAGATCAAACAATTTATTCAGTCCATCAAGCTCTTACCGAATAGCCCCTTAGTCTAGTTGCTTACCGAATAGTCCATAAGCCCTATTCAGTCCATTAAGAACCTGATCGACTTGGAATCACCTCATTTGGACCATCCATTGATTTTAGACAAATTTTACAAAAACAAGCTGTCTGATCCCGAGTACATTATGATCAGTCCCAAAAACCCACTTTTTTGAACCACTTAGAGACACAATTGGGTTTCAGACCCTTGATAACAATTATAGTATACACTAAGGGTTTTCTACCTGTAAATTTTGAGTATATTCCGACTTACAATTTGTGAACTTTACCACATATTAACCGATACTCAATAGCAAATCAAGCACACACAAAAACCAAATACAAATATCATCTTAAAGATTCTATTTCTATAGGTTTTCAGATAACTCATAATGTGCATATAATAAGAAAACAAATCAAGCAAAAACACTACAAAAGCATGCACCGAAAACAAGTCTATGAGTAAACATAAAAAAGTGAACTTACATGTGCCTTCTCCGCTTCCTCACTTAGCCAACCATCTTGCTTTCGGTGGAGTTTTTCAAATGTGTCGATCGTGCTTGGAGGTTGATCAGATTTTGAAGCCTAGATTGAAAAAGACTTTTATATATGATCATAACACAAAATAAAACCAAATATAGATGCAATTCATATAACTTACCATTTCAGAAGTATGTGCCACAATAGTTTTAGAGCCATGCCCTCCTAACATAGACATTTTGGCCCTATTCGCCTTGTTTCTCCGAGATATAACCTATTAAACATGAACAAATTATAACATAATAAATAATTTTTTGTTTAAAAATAGTATAATAATTGTTGTTTTACCTGTTGTCGCTCCGAAGACCAATGATCACATAACTTTTCCCAAATAGCTGGAGATACATTATTGTACGGGCGTGTTTTCGCCGTCTCGGGGTTTGTCTCTCCCCCAATTTTGCGTCAATGTTCTTTCATTGCATACAACCATTCAGAATAACATCTTTGCATATTTCAATCCATTGAATCCTTGATGACGACATCGTTAAGCGGGAAAATGGAATTTCTCTTATAAAAAGAAGAAAATATATATATATATACATATATATAAATCTTCACGATTAGTTATAACTTAGACTAAAAGTTAGTAATCAACTTACAGATAGTTTTTGGTAAATGATTTGGATGTCTGTTTGTGGCACTTTCTTCCAGAAGAAGTATTTCGGAGACACATTTTCTCTCACCAAATGAGCCGTGTAGTTGTTAAACCATTTCTCGTACTTATCAATGACTTTTCCAGTCATCGCATCAAAGAACACTTCTAGATGGGTAAGCCCTGTTCCTCGCTTCATTGCAATCTCCTTCTCAATAGCAGCACCATAATAACTTCCACGAACTCTCTTACCTGTACCGGTTGATCCTGAAGCTCGCATTCTGTATGTTCAAATCACAATTAACCATTATATAATAGTATCAACATGTATATGTATGTCTATATGTATACAACTTTAAATCTAAGTGTTTAATATGTAAATCATTCACAACAAGGTCTATAAACAATTGTTCCATACTTTTTGTTTTAGTTTGGATGCATTAAAGGGACAAAATAAACAAATAGAGTCAAAAGAAAGTTGATGGACAGATCTGTGCAGCTGTGGTATTTCTGTCATATCTCACTATTCGAGACACCAACAGAGGTGATTCAAGACTTTTTGGAAAGCCAACAAACCAAATTACACTTTTTATGCTTTGAGTTTTCATAAATTACAACTACATCTGAGCCTAAACTGACGTTGAAGTAGGACGACGTATGCTGGACAACAACGATAATATCATAAAGTCAAGTTTGTCAAAGGGTATTTTAGTGTTTTCATCGTAATATTAGGCCTAAAAATGGACTAAAAACTTTGTCAATATGTATGGTCAAACCAGTAGTCCAAGACTAAAATCATGTACTTAGAAAACATAATTAGAAAATTAATTATAAAGCAACTTGAGAAGGTATTTCCAATTAAAACCTTATATAACATGAATAATCAAATAACTAACAAAAAAGCATGTGATACACATAACTTTAAACAACTATCTAATGAATGAAGTTTAACTCAAGATGTAATTTTATTTTATCAATTTGATTCAATTAAACTCAAAAGCTAAAAATCATTAATCATGACCGAATTAATCACTATCACCATCACTATCAACAAGTACCTCCTCTTCATCATCTTCATACTCGCCCTCATTTTCTTCAACCTCGTCATCATCAACAGCAAGCTGAGTAGTAGTTGTGCGCAGTAATTCATTAGCATTATGTACTTCAGTTGGATTGACATCACGATCATATCGAACATCATCTAATATCGGAAGCTCTACCCATAAGCGTAGTTCAGAAGAATTAATTTCTTGTAATATTGGTATATCACTAGAGATGGCGGTTTCTTCGACATCTCTATCCGAAAAATCCCACACATTCCTTGGATTATAAGTATTCACAAGTCTCCATTTATCCCCATTTTTGTCATCATTAAGATAATATACCAATTTTGCTTGAGATGCAAGAATGAACGGATCATCCTTAAAACGTCTTTGACATAAACACTTGTGAAAATAGGATCTTCTTTATTTCTTCTTGTTTCAAACCATTTACATTTGAGAAGTATAACACTACATCCCATTATGTACGATAGTTCTAGAATTTCTTCCAGCACTCCATAATAATTTACGCCATCAACGATCGGGACTATAATACCACTGTTCTGAGTTTTAAGCTTCAGATCTCGACTATGAATAACATATTTCACCTCATTCACAATTATTCCAGGATAAGAGAATGTAGTGGAACTTGGTTTGTTTGCTAGAGCGTACAATTCATCGGATACCTATCAAGGTGTTGACTGACGTAGTTGATTGATCTACAAATACAAATACTCATTGTTTATGATCTCACTTATTTCCCATTTTCATGTAGATTTTGGAATGTACTTCCATGTGGAGGTGATATTTTTGAGGTAAAAAGTGGGTTGGATGCTTTCACAGTCGATATAGATGATAGGTCATGTACTTGCAGAATGTGCCAACTATCGGATTTGCCTTGTGCCCATGCTATGGCTGCCATCTTGTACGTAAACAAGATTCGAAAAGGTAATGTTCCAGATTGTTTTAGAAAAAAACATGTTTCTTCAGGCATACAATCATTATTTAAGGCCTTTAAATGGGATCAAAATATGGCTGAACATCAGCCCATTGCCAATGAGAATGCCTGGAAGTCCAAAACTTAAAAGAAGAAGAGATGCAGTGGAAAGGTTACCGACTTCAACAAGGCAAATTGGAAGACAAGGAAGAAGAATAACATGTACTAAGTGTAACAAAACAGGCCATAACAATATATCATGAAAGAATGAGAAAAAAAGATGCACCATTCAATGATGCAGACCACCGGGCAGGCCTAAGACTAATTTTAGCACATAAACTATTGAAGGGTCTACACGACAGGGTGCTAAAAAGATAATGTGAAATCTCCATGTTTATCGATTATATATATCAATTGCATACTAATTTGAATAGGAGTCATCTCAAGTGGAATCACGACCAAAGCTCATCCCGAAAAAAAGAGGCCAAGTGAAAGGATAACTTTGAACAACCTACAGAAGAATACCGTTGAGAAAGATGGAGAAGGTAGTAGTTGCGACAAGGCGGTTCAACTTGATTAAATATCGTTGAAATTATACGAATGTGATTAGGATGGTTTTTTTTTTTAAAATATGTTCCACTTCTTTAGTTTTTGGCATTACAAACTACGCCATGAAATTCACGATGAACATGATCTTTTGTAAACGTGTTTAATCTTTGAAATTATAATTTTTGATAAACATGTTTGATTAAATGTACAATGTTTAAATAATAAAAATATTAAAACAAAAAGTACAATATTGTAATAGGAAGCGGTGGTGTTATAATAAATTAATTTTACATTATAATTTTATAATAAGAAATGTCACACCAACAGTAAGATACATGTAGACAGTCTATATTAGGAAGCGGTGGTGTTATAATAAATTAATTTTACATTATAATTTTATAATAAGAAATGTCACACCAACAGTAAGATACATGTAGACAGTCTATATGGACAATGAGGTGGCATGGAAACATGGTATAATAGATAAATTTAGATTAAAAGGTTACCCAATATTATAATGGGTAAATTTTCAAAGTACAATGCGCTAATAAAAAATAATTTTGGAATTACATTGTTGTAATAAGAAAAAGTGAAAGTACAATAATATAACAAGGAAATTTATAAAAGTAGGTTGCTATTTTGTGCATTTTGCCCTCTTATAAATAGTTTGTTTTAAAGTTTAATAGGATATTAAAAGTGTTGATTATTTTAATAATATAATTAATGATAAATACTCTAATTTTTGTAAAAAATGAGTTTTCTATCTTTTTTTTGAAAATGTTATGGAAATGCTCAACACATTAAAATGTATTTTATAATTTTGCTAGTATACTCATTAGTTTGGTAGTGATGAAATTACCACCTTATAAACTTGTCCACTTTCTACATTTCAAAATTTCAATTGAAGATGTCTAGGAGGAAAATAAATCTTCAAAATAGAATTGTGGAAGATACACTATTAGTAAAAAAACACATATAAAACAAGTATGTTTTACTGATTTATTATCTTTGAAATTTGATAGAACGTATTAACCTTTGGAATTTGTAAAATGCATATAGAAATAAAAGTAAACTACAGTTTATCTCTTTAACTTGGTCTATGTATTTTGTTATTTGTAACACTATTGGTGTCGACAGTTTCCAAATAAAAAAATGGCCATTGTGGTATGTAAAAATGCCCAAGATTGGTGCCTCCTTATAACAACCGTTAGAAAAACTCGTTAAAGAGATAGTTTGGTCTTTTTATACTTTGAGTCACATTTTTCTTTTAAAAGATAAATAAATATGTAATTAAATGGAGTGAATCTTGTCAACACTATTCTCCGACGACACCTTTTCCTCCAGCTAAAGGTTATGTTGATGTCTTCGATCACCATCACAATTTTGTGGCTTCGAACACGACCAGTCCCCATCCCTCTATGAATCAAAACTGTTAACAATCTTTGTTTTAGACCCATTGAAGGTCTAGTTCCACCAACGAAGATTACACATTGAACAAAGTATATACATTCAAAAACATAAATAAAAAACAAATCCACATACATTCAATATCTCAAGAACATCAAAAAAAATTATACAATTATACTAATATTCAGAACTAGTTATGATATAAAAATAATGCAAAAACAAAAGGAAAAATTATTTAAATAACCATTTTTTAAATTTGTATACCCGAATTAACCAATCTCTCTCTCAATTTACCCAAATAGCCAATGTGTCCGTGATATACACCCCCGAATCACGAAACCATTCAAATAACCATTATTGAATTTACACTTTTGGTCCCTCCGTCCGTGAACATACCCCCAAATCGGGTAAAGGGGGTAAAATGAAATTAAAATTTATATTTTTGGTCCCTGACATCGTGAAACACCATTGGATCGCCTACATGGGGTCAATTCTATAAAACTTTTGGTGTCTTGTTCGTGAGACACCACCCGATTTATAAATTAATATTACATTTTTGGCCATTAGTACCGAATATATATAATGATGGATGGATAGACAGATAGATAGATAGAAAGAGATATATAGATAGATAGATAGATAGAGAGAGAGAGAGATAGATAGAGAGAGAAAAAGATAGATAGAGAGAGAGAGAGAGAGGGGGGGGGGGGTTCAAATATAAATCAGTTGAAGGGTACAAACTATACAAACTGGTTCAAATCAATATAAAAATAATTTTGTTCATTAGTTTTTTTTATCAAATGTTATGATTTAAGATATTATTACACATATGTTTGTTTTATAATGTAAATGTTTCACATTTTTTTTTTCATAAATTTTTTTATGAAAAAGTTTCACATTTATTTGTTCATAATGTAAAAATTTCACATGTAATTTACGGGAAATGTCCTAATAAAAGTACAGTGCAGGTTTTGCATTTGCGGGAGATGTCCTAATAAAATATAAGAAACATTAGAAAGTAGAAAAACATAATCAATTTCTTATTCTTTTACTAGAATAAAAAGGTTACGATAATTAAAATCATCAAAACACTAGGCCCAACTCCAAGGATACATAAAAGTACAACTATCATCGGGAGTTAGTGTATTTTCCCTAGAAAAATAAAAACCATCCTTAGTAATCAACCAATAACATCTATTCATATGAATTGAACTTAAACCACACATCTTAGCAATCTTCCTGTTGAAAATATAGAATGATTGCCTCTTCAAATTTTCCGAGCCGCTTGAGGAAAACCAACAATCATACCTTTTCCTGAACGTGTAACCTTCACGAAATTTCCATGTTGCTACATTGTTAGGGTGCAGTACTCCTGGTGACCCATAGTCATTACAATTATAGATGACGTCTACATTATCTACATTAGTGATATAAAGTCTATATGGTTCAAACCATTTGCTCGAAAATGGTGTTATGCTTTTCAAAGAAGTGTCTGAACCATTTACAAAGATTGAAAGATGTAATATAAAATAGAAAAGAAAATAACATTTTGTTGAGGAACTCATGGTTTAAAATGATACTTTTTTATGTCTCCTGTTATGCATACATATATAAATAGAGGGATGTTTCATGGTAATCACTACCGAATTAATGAGGATATTAGCAAAATTAGAAAATACAATTAATATGTTAAATATTTATGATTTTTCAAAAATAGAGAAATAAAATTCAATGTAAAAAGATTACAAATAATTCCAAATTTTTTTCTATTGTGACTATATAGCATTAATTATATAATTAACATAGTCAAAGCATTTCATATCCAATTAATAAATTTTCGAACGAATGGTAATTTTATTACTACCATATATATTAGGAAACTAAAAAAAAGTACAATTTAATGGGTTTCTTGATCAAAATAATCGCTTTGGAAAACCGTATTATTAAAAAAGTCAAAAAAATTAAATATGTAATGAAATATATTTCAGGAACCAATATGTAACTAAAAGACAAACCATATTTTGGAAAAAAAAAATATTTCAGGAACCAATATGTAATTATTTAAAAGAAATCTGACACGACGAAACAACACCACCACTCACAATTAGGGCTGTAAACGAACCGAACGAACATGAACAAAGGCTTGTTCATGTTCGTTCATTTAACTTAACCGAACAAACGAACGAACACAAACGGTAAACGGACGAAATTTTTTGTGTTCGTGTTCGTGTTCGTTCGTTTAACTTAACCGAACAAACGAACGGTAAATGAACGAAATTTTTTATGTTCATTAAGAAAATTTGTTTGTTCATGTTCGTTTGTTAAGATGTTAAACGAACATAAACGAACAAACATAAATGAACCTAAACGAACGAACGTGAATGAAGATAAACGAACGTAAACGAACATAGATGAACATAAACGAACAAACACAAATATAGAATAAAACCACAATTACTTATCATTTTGTTCCTAAAAAGTAACATAACAAAATGAAAAACCGGATAAACTTAGGAGCCATAAAAAAAATTCTAAAAATTTAATTTAATTAATGATTTTACATATTAATATCATAATATATAAATATATTTATATATATATAAACAAACATAAACAAACATAAACGAACAAATGTAAACGAACATAAATTCACGAACGTAAATGAACGAATGAGACCATTGTTAACTAAACGAACGAAAAAATGTGTTCGTTCGTTTAACTAAACGAACGAAAAAATGTGTTCATGTTCATTCGTTTATTAAATAAACGAACATAAACGAACTTCCCGCCGAACGGTTCACGAACGGTTCGGTGAACGTTCGGTTCGTTTACAGCCTTACTCACAACTACCTATAGCCATCGGTCAAAAAGTCAATACACACTCATCGATGCACGGTGCGCACATGACCAGATTAATAAAAAATTGTATAAATTAAAAGTGGTCATATTTTTTATACAATACTATTTGTAAAATTAAATTTTAAGAATTAAAAGTATTTTTATAAATTATTTTAAACAGATTTTTCATTTTTTAATTTATATTAAAAAGTATATAGGGATATAAATTCAAAAAAGCAAAAAGTTTTATCTCGATAATAATGTAAGTGCGCACCGCGCACAGATGGATGCACATTGACTTTTTGACGGGCGATTATAAGTAGTTGTGAAGGGTAGGGTTGTATCGTCGTGTCATATTATTTTTAAATAATTGCATATTGGTCTCTTAAATGTTTTATTTTGCAAAATATGGCTTGTGCACATTGAATGGTGCGCGATGCGCACAAAAATGTTTATTTTGCAAAAGCTTTAATTTTTTGTCTATTTTGATAATACCATTTTCTAAAGTGGTTATTTTGGTCAAGAACCCCAATTTAATATACTCTTCTATCCATATGGGACGGGTTGTTACAAACTCCCTCTTGTCAGCGTTTCAAGAATCCTTCTTGTAATTAGTGATGTGACATTCGCCTAAGTTGTTTCAAATTCCCCCTCGAGGTCTCATCATGCTCGATGAGGTTTGTCTCACCGTCCTGATGCTACAAAGATTGACTCTGATACCACTTATAACATCGTAAAATTTCAAATACTTGAATATATCAAAAATATCAATCTGGGAGATTACACCCTTACTTCGTAGCTGAAATAAAATCTCAACTATAATAATTTGATCACATTCAAACCATATAATTTGATCACAGTCAAACCATAATAATTTGATCACAGTCAAACTCTATGTATCACAATATCAATGCCTTCATATGCACTTATGCTCTTCACATTTCGAAGCTCAGATCCTCACTATATTGCATTTTTCTTTCCGGTTAAATACGTAGATAGGCTGCTTAAGTTTTTTTAAAAAATTATGTTTTTTTTGTGAAGGGTATCCCAAGATAGTCTGGACTGATCCCGACAAGTTATGACTGCAATACATCAGCCCTGATAAACTCAGTGATCACAATTGTTGTGTAGGCCTTAATTCAAGCCATGAGTAGATGGGATATTCTACCACATCCCCAAGGCCTCAACCAGTACGCCACAACCCTCGTGGTTAAAAAAAAGTTTATGTTAGGCCTAAGGTTTAATGAGAATAATTGAACTAAGCATAATGCCTACCATCAAGCACTATTTAACACCCTTATATTGGATGGATATGCATACAGGTAAATCTAGATACTTTTAATATATGATTTTTAATCTTATGGTGTTTGAATGGATTTAATCGTCTTGAATGTTACAAGTTCAAAAAGGTTTGCAAAAATGACATTTTAACGCATTTTGGAGGTTCAAGTGAATTGGCACATCACTTGGGTTGCAACCATGGTTGCACGACACACTTGAGGATGATATCAGAGGTGCACGTGACTTGGTGATGCAACAAAAATAATGACAAAAAGAAAGATTAGCTTGTTGATTCTACGAATGTCTGAGATAACATCTTCTAAAGTTCATAATACAACTTTAAATCTGAACTCTATGTGAACTCTAAAATTGGGAAGAAGGTGGAAATGCTTGAAATACGAACGTAACTATCAAAATTACACAATAAGGAGTTAAATAATAAAGCCAAAACATAATGGCCTTGAAAAGACCAGGGCCAAACATTAAAGCCCAAACAAAAAAAAATTGTAAATAGCACCAAAAACACAAAAGTGCCCAAAAGGAAACTTAAATAGGGGTTTTACGCCTCAAAAATGTCGTAGGTACTTTGGGACCTATAATCAACATGCTCCTCGTTTCAAACATCAATTTGACGGGTTCTGGGCTTGAAAAGAAGTCTTCTCGGCAAAGTTATGCTCGTTTAAGCGTGTCACCTTTTTTAGCTCGATCATGGACCTCCATGAACAATTAGACCAGGTCTTCCGCGCCAAGGCTCGCATCACTTGGCATGCTACTTAACTACTTAAGTCACGGGCAAGGTCTCCTAGTGACTGTGGCATGGTTTAAAACCCATATGTCTATAATATTTCTAATCAATCCAAATTGATTCAACACACCTTCCTCAAAGAAGAAACCAAGTATCTGAAACAACCATATCATGCAATATCCGTTGGTTATCTTTTTGAAAAGATCCCATAATGAGTATTTGGTATATAACCTCCATCCAAGAAAAGAGTCCACATTTGAATTCTACAGTCAAATGAGTTACCTTTTAACTTAGAATTAATAGGAATTCTTTAGTCTAATAAGTCGATAACTAGAGTCAACTATATACATTAAATACAAAAAGACTTTGGAGATCAAAGAACTTCAAATTTGTATGTCCAATTTGGATAGCTAGAAATTAAAAATGGACTTTTTTTGGATGAATGTTTAGGATTTTTATTCTTGAAAGCAAGCTAAGTGGCCCTGAGGGGCACAAAGCCACAAATGGTGTAACAATAAGTACTTTTTTTTACAGCAAAACGAAAGCAAATATTGCAAAAAAGAACTAGCAAGGCGCTAGAAGGTACATATTATGAGCAAAAAATACAGGGGAGTTCAACCAACCATCCCAACTAAAAACAAACCTAAGATTGGATCTAGTCTTGATCCGGTAGAAAGAATAATACTAGATAACAATAAGTACTGCTTCGACTAGCTCGAACGTTGGGAACGAATGATTGATAGGTCGTATTTCAAAGGAAAGTTTACTTTATTTTTATGTTTTCAATCTTCATGTTACATTGTTTAAACACACCCAATCAATCTGAACGAGTTGGGTTGGTTTAAAAAAAATCATACGGCCAACATTGGTTTAAATTGTTAAATTGTCTTCAACCCGCTCAACCCAATGTTAGGAAATTATGTGTCACAAAAAAAATGCTAGCAAGTGATTTCTAAGATCCCAAACAAGTAGAAATCCAATGACACAAATAACCCGACAACAAATGCGGATATCAATGATCTAGATGTTGCACGATGACTCTAACGAAATAAACAACCCCAATATAGATAATAACAAATATTATTAGAATCTATGTAAATGACAAAATTTACCAAACAATATTAGCAACACGAGAATTTAACGTGGTTCCACTATCGGTGTGATAGTGTACATCCACCAAAGAGAGAGAGAGAGAGCTCGATATATTACCAACCGAGATAGATTACAATGTGTTTACGAGATCTTTGGATCAACGAATCAGCCACCCAAACTTTTCTCTAAACAAAGTTTCCTAAGCTGGAAACTAAAACTAATAACAATATATATATATATATATATTGTTTTCGATAGAGAAAAGTTAGACCAAATGAAAGAGGTATTCAACAAAGGTGTGTCAAAATCCATGTGTATGCCTTCCAATTTATAGGAACACTGACCTTGCTCCCCAAGCTTGATGGCAAGATGATGACATGCATACATCCTTATGTATACATCATGCATACATGCAAGTTGGCAAGGAATCTTCAATTGCTTTCTATGCAAACAATCAAGATTCTTCCAAAGTTAATTTATAGTTTTAAATTAACTTTCAATCTCATGCTTCATTGACTTGTACTCTTAGCTTGATGAGTTGTACAACATCCATAAAAACTTACAAAAATTAAGTTTTTGAACACTCCACCATGATGTGCAAATCATCCAGCAAAGCCAAACACAAACCAATCCAACGGGCACGAACAAATAGCTGATAGAGATTGACACGAGGTAACAAAATGCATTTTGTTCGTGACGAGCTTCGGCTTGGCCATTACCCGTCAAAGCCAAAATCTTATTAAACATTTTTGCATTTGCAGAGCTTATCATAACTTATCAGATAAAATCATAGTTTATCATAGCTTATCAGAGCTTATTAGAGCTTATTACAGCTTATTACAGCTTATGATAGCTTATGACAGCTTATTAGAGCTTATGACAGCTTATTAGAGCTTATGACAGCTTATTAGAGCTTATCAGAGCTTATGATAGCTTATTAGAGCTTATGACAGCTTATGACATCTTATTAGAGTTTATTACAGCTTATCACAGCTTATGACAGCTCATTAGAGCTTATGACAGCTCATTAGAGCTTATGACAACTTATTAGAGCTTATCACAACTTATGACACCTTATGACAACTTATGACAACTTATTAGAGCTAATGACAACTTATTAGAGCTTATCACAGCTTATTAGAGCTTATTAGAGGCAGATTACAAACATAAGAAATTATAAATAGGATAGATTACAAATTAACAAAGGCATACCTTTTGTCGATCACTAATAAATGTGAAATTCGAATTTGTACCCAACTCAAGATCATCCACAAGGTACTATAGGAACGACGTCCATGAGTTTTTTTTCTCAGCCTCAACCACTGCGTAAGCTAAGGGATACGTGCCATTGTTGGGATCAACTCCTACAACAGTTAATAGTTGCCCTGGAAAGGGGCCTTTCATGAAGGTTCCATCAAGTCCCAAGATATCCCTCCTGCTTGCTTTGAATCCTTTCTTCAAAGCCCCTAAACATATATATATATATATATATATATATATATATATATATCCTCTTGAATTGCCTTGTTGGACTAGTAGGATTGAATTCACTAACCACATCAAGCTTCACAGTTGTGTCTTCGTTAGTTCGTTGTAGTTCCATAATGTACTCCCTTAACTTCCCATATTGTTGCTCATAGTCACCTCTAACATAAATCTCTGCCATTTGTTTTGCCCTAAAATATTTCATATCTGAAAAAGTTTGTTGGTACTTCTTCTCAAAGTGATCTTGAACTGCCTTAACTGGAATGTTGGGGTTCGGTTTAATTGTTTCAACAAGCTCTTCTGCTAAGAAACTAAAAGTGCACTGCCTAACTTTCCTTGGGTGAATACATTTCTGTTCAGGAAATAATGTCTTCACAACCCATGATTCCTCTTCCTTGGGTTTGGATACGAGCACTACCCAAGGACAACTTTTTTTTATTTCTTCATTTGACCCACCTACCTGTTCCTCCCCACTTGTACTATCAGAAATACAAAATGTAGGAATTTTCCCCTTACAAACTGCCCTCACCTATTATGATCATTTTTAACCAGTACAAGGTCCCTCATAGTTTCTATGGCAACCAACTTTATCATTTTTTTCACTTCATCCTTGCTACCAAATGATTGGCCAACAAAGAAATGTACCTTGATATTGGAAGATGTTGATTGTTTTTGCTTTAAGTTTTCCCTTCTTATCATCCTCAACCGCTTCTTTATTTGAAAATCAGGATCACCATCATCTGAACAACTATCTTCATTAGAAAGCTCTAATGCAGCTTCATCCACATCCACATCCACATCTTCATCAGAAAGATCTAGTGCAGCTTCATCATCTTCATCAATAACATAATCGTTGTCCTGAGCCTCGTTAGTTTCATTTCCCCAAAATGGTTCAAATTCATCCATTAAATCTTGTGTAATTGCACCCAAACCAGTAGCATCATTCAAACCACTGCTTTGACCCAAGCAAGTGTCACTACCCTTTTCACCCCATTGTAGTGACAGTTGCTTCTTACATCTACTAGTATCTACATTTATAGGTTCTACTAAAGACTCGTCAAAGAGTTGCTCAATTCTAACTTCAGATGCTTGCGGTGACATAAGATAGGTATTCAAGTTGGTGATCCCATGTTCACTGTAAAAATCTATTTGTTTATATTGATCAACATATTTCAACAAAAGATGCACATCCTGGTCACTACCTAGTGCTTGTAAACCAAAATCCAAATCTGTGTTTGGTATCATAAAATGGTAAAACAGTTTCTGTCCATCATCACCATATCCCAACCGATGCATCATTGCATCTATCTCATGTACTGAAAGTTCATCACCATCTATTAAGTCCACATAACTTACCTTTCCATTAAGATACCCCCTTTCAGGAAAGTTGGAAAAAAGCCCACCATGATTAATCTTCATAGAAAAGAAGGTAAGGTAATCTTCTGCAAAATAGATTAAAAATCACTCACTATTACTAAAAATAAACAACAAACCATATGTGAATATGTGTTTGCAACTACAAAACAGAAGAAAGAAATACAAAACAATAATATGTAATCAAACTTACTATAAACTTCGTACGGATGGTAAGATTCTTTGTCAAAAGATTCTCGAAGTATCCACATTAGAGATCCTTGGTCGTGTATAATACATTTGATGTTTGAGGGACGAAAATCGTGGTAAATAGAAACCACAGGATCGAAAAAAACAGTTTTTAAACCACAGGGACCAAAATCGTTAGAAAATGTAAACCACGGGGACGAAAATCGTAGTTTACTCTAAAAAATATTTTGATTTTTATTAATTAATAAAGATAAATATTTATACTATACTATATTTTAAAGGCTACTAAACGGTTATGTTTACACTTTTAAGAGGTACCAAAAGCTATGCCTAATGTACAACACCATAAAACATGCAACTCTCCATCAATTTAACATAAAACTAATTTTAATTTTTAAGTTACATTTTAGACCCTTAGATTTTGTTATTTAATTGACTTTATATCCATTCCTTTGATAATTTTCATTTCACACCCTTTTCATTTTAACATATAAAATCTTATATCAACTAAAGCGTATCTAAAAACATATTAAATTTTGTAGAAGATTATACCATTATAATCGTCTCCTCGATACGTTCGAAATGAGCCTAATATCAAGTATTTTACAATTTATAAATCTTATAAAAAATGATGAATATGTATTAACTTATTTTTTAATTTTTTCAATTAATATCTTAACTTTTGATTTTCTATTTTACTTTTACACCCCTCATCTATCTATATTTTATCTATACTATTTATAATGTATGTACATGTTAGTGATGTATACATATTTCTCCTCTCAAACATACTTGAAACCACCTGTTATTCAAGTAGCTTGTGATTTTATTATTTATCATTGAAGGAAAAACATTCTTGATACAATGTATTTAACGACCTTTTTCATAATGAATGTATGTGAGATACGTGTTGGGTTCCAGTAAGAAGCAGAGTTAAGGTGAGATGTAAAAGAAGGGATCTCCACATTCGGATGCGAATTAGGACGAGATGTACCAGATCAATCCCCGTATTAGCCAGTAGGTGCATTTATCACGAGTTTTATCAATACATGCGATTGATGTTTGTTTAAATATATTTGTAAAGATTGAGTATAAATCCTATAATCATAATTCCTTAAAATTATTTTGTAACAAAATAAAAAAAGTAATACATTTACATTTAGCTGTATTGTAGCGGGCACGTTTCTATTTAATTAAAATCCGAGCTTTTTAATTGGAGTTTTAAAATTTACAAATATTAATATTTTAAAATGTACGAATATATTACTCCATTTAAACTCATATATTCAACTTACAATAGTTATCCGATTTTCTTCCTATAGTTATCAAGATCCCTTTCTTCCTTCTTTTATGAATCCTTTCCCAGATAGTATATAGGACTCCTCTGTATTTAATTATAATATATTAATTCCTTGGTGATCAATGAAATAATACAAACTCAAAATATTCTACAATTTAACAGATTCGTTATCGATTTCTTCCAAATTACAATCTCGAATTCTTCAGGTACAATCTCCATGGTTTTTGATTGGGTTTTCGATTTCGTGTGTGCGCCATGCAAAGAGTTCATCTTCCATCTAGTAGAAAGTTTCATGATTTTCGATTAGGTTTAATCTAGTTCGTCGATTTGTTTCATCTATTTCATCTTTCATGATTTTAAAATGGTTGTGGACCTACTGTTTGTTACTTTGAATGTATGATTTACTGTGAATTTTTACTACGTACGTACTGTTCCATTGTTTGTTACTTTGAATATATGATTTAGTGTGAATTTTTACCACAGTTTCATTGTTTGTTACTTTGTATTTTGGTTGATTAATTTGGCTTATAAACAACATTGGTTCTACCAAACTTACACTACTAAAATCAAAGGCTTTCACCAACGATCATTTTCCTGGGAAATCTGTCGCTAAAAGGTGATTCGTTAAAAAACCATCACAAAAGTTGGTGGGTAAATCAAGTTAGTCACAGATTACCCAGGAAATTCAGGGCAATTCGTTGGTATTTTGTTGAAAACATCGGATTTTACCAGAACCATTAGTATTTCCTGGGTGATTCGTGGTAATCACCCAAGGAAATTTCCCTCGGTGAATTTTTGTAATGAAAGTCATTTTTTTTGTAGTGTTATAAACCACCGAATACTTAATAACCAACAAAACGGCTGTGAACATAAAAGAAACATATGCATTATATTTGAATCCCAATTGTTCTTTCCAAGTAGGTCGGGATAAAAGGCTTGTTGATTTTGAATTGATGGAAACAAATAATCGAGTACCACCAAACCTTAATCGCGTAAGTGTAGAAAGTCATCCTACATATATATATATATATATCTATATATAGACCGTGACATGCATATTAACTACAAGCTAAGGTAAAAATCTCAAATTCCGACCCGTAATCAAGATCATCTAAAGAGTATTTATGATGAAAGAGTATCTATGATGAATTATCAAATTGGATCACTATAACTTTTGGCATGCTATAGTTACCAAGTTTAAGCTTATTGTAGTTTCCTACCACTACAAAACAAATGACTTTCACATACAAAAAAACACTTTGGAAAATTTTCGTGACTGATTACTACGGATCACCCAGGAAATACTAATGGTTCCGACGAAGTCCGATGTTTTCAAAAAAATACCAATGGATTACCCAGGAATTTGCTGGGTAATCTGTCACTGATTTAATTAATTTACCCACCAACAATTTAGCAACGATCTTTTGTGACGGTTTTGTAAAGAATCACCTTTTAGCGAGGGATTTCACAAAGAAATGTCCGTAGGTGAAAGCCTTCCATTTTAGTAGTGTACTAACTAACCGTTGTGTTTGCTTAAATGCAAGAGAACACCATGTATTTCAAAATTTAACCATCGTGCTTGTAACCATGTATAACCTAGCCTTTTGGATTTAAATAATACTTCCATATATTACTAACCTTATTTTTTTGGATTTAAATAATAGTTCCATATATTACTAACCTTATTTTTTTGGATTTGCTAGCTGTTTCTGAAGCAATGCGAGGCTACGTTTTTCAAGATATGTAAGTTTAATATAATCTTGAAATTCAATTTAATCGAGACATTTATTTATGATATAACTTTTAATTGAAATTAATTTAATTTTGTCATTATTAGAGATCACTAAGGCCTTGTTTGTTTTTTCATTTTAAGCTCTTAATTAATCACCACCTATGTCTGATTCGTTTAGATATTTCATAACCATTTCAGAACTGAAATCAGACTTCAGACTTCAGCACCTCTTAAAAAACAAACGCCACCTAAGAAAGCCAATCTTGTTTCAGGTTACTAGAACCGGCTGTTTATGGGATCTACATTGCGGTTGTGGCCATCTTGTACATGGTGGTGAGATGTTTGAAGCAAGAATGGAGCAAACTACTAAAGATTTCAATGATGTCATTCGTAGTTAGCCTTATTTTTTGGTTTCTTGCTAAAATGTATGTAGCGGGTTCTACACGTTTGGTGTTCTTGATCATCGCTCATCAACGATGATCACACTACTAGAAAATTGAGTATTTTTAACAGAAAATGTCGTTGAAATTTTTTTACGAATTTTAGAGGGATTATTGACCGAACATAAATTTTCTACGAATTTTCGTTGAAAATCTCTCAAAAACATGAATTTTTAACCAAAATTTTCAATACAAATTTTTTTCAACGGAATGTCTCGTCAAAAAAAATTTGTTTGAAAATGCATGTTTGTGAGAGATTTTCAACGGAAATTCATTGAAAATTCGTATCTGTTAATAATTCCTCTAAAATTCGTAGCAAATTTTCAACGACATTTTCCGTTAAAAATACTAAATTTTCTAGTTGTGTCACGGCAGTTGCAATACTTATGTACGTTGTCATACATGGGACTTTGACAAACGAATTCTCCAAAAAGGAAGGAGGTACAATTGAAGAGGTGTGAACTTTGAAGGAAGGCACTTGTTTAATTGTAAGTCGGTTAAATAGATATAAAAGATGCTCGGTACCTTATTTTTTATGGTTTTGTTTTTAATTATTAAGATATCTTTTAATTGACCAAATTATATGATTTTAGTATCTCTCATTGGGATAGGATTTTAGATAGGATGTATATAAATCCAATGGAATGTGATACTATCTATATATTAATTCTCATTTTCATTTTTATTTTCATTTTCGTTACTTAAAACGAACAAATTGTTTTTTATAAAAAGTCTTACCTAATAAGTGAGGGTGATTACTCTTACCTGATTAACACTTAATAATGAGTAAATTGCTTATTGCGTCCCCGTTTGATGGACTATAATCTTATCCGGTAAGGTAAGTAAGAGTATTGTTGACTCTTAAAACAAATTTTTTAACTTTTTACCGGTGTGTTTCCCAAGTAATTTACCGTCTGGGACGCGTCAATCAAAAAAGTACCTTGAAATCAATAAAAACAACCAAAAGGAACTCTTGAGAAATCTCTAAAAATCAACCAAGAAAACTTTAAAAATCTTTCGAAACGGTAGAATTAGGCTAAAAAACATATCGAACGACTTTACGGACCTTTAATCTATCTTAAAGATGCACCCACTAGGAATTTTTTTTGGATCTACCACTAATATATAGAATTTATGATCCAGACATATGATCGTATGAGAAGAAGAGTTATGGTGAGAAACGTAAGAAAAGATCTGAACGATTGATCACTTTTAATCTCATACCCACCCATGAATTGTGCTTTAGAAGGGAGTTGATCTACTGCATCTCAGTGCACCTCATCTCAGTACATCTCATCCAAATGTGCATCGATTCAAGGGTGGAGATCTTTTCTTACGTTTCTCACCTTAACCCTCATTCTCACCATAACCCAACCCTTATGATCCATATAGTAAGAATGTGTTGATGAATACTTGACAGTTGTGTTCCGGATTTTTTAGCTACATTCAGAAGTTATCACTAACAAAAGAAAACGTTGTAGAAAATATACACTTTAACAACTATTGTAGCTTGGATAGATTTGTGCACCATCTTGGCATACTTTGGAAAATTCAAGAAATCTCAAATATTATGAATTGAAGATTGTTTTACTTTCCTGCCGTGCGTTTACCAAATCTTACCCGGGTAAGTGCTTACCGGTGAAATTCAACACTATCACTTACTTACCGGGTAAGATTTTAGTCCACAAAAACGGCATTGTATGCAAAAATTTCCCCGGTAAGCGCTTACCGTGGTAAAATTCGTCGCAATCACTTGCCCGGGTAAGACTCTTGATCATTGTTTTCCTTGTCTTCGCTCTTACCGGGTAAGATTTTTGGTACTTGTTATATTCTTTCAATAAGGTAATATGACTTGGTAAGTACTTACCTGGGTAAGCGTTTGGTAAACGGACCCTAAATTATCCATCTAATTGTTATTCTGACAATAAACATTCATAACTATCAGGGAAATTGAAATTGAATGTATGTCTAAAAAGTGAGATAGCAAAATCTCTTTAAATCCTATTCCTAACAATTGTATTTGTCTACTTCATGTAAAACATTTGTTTTTGTTACACACATATTTGAGATATCAAAATCAAATAAATCTTGAAGAAATTTTTAAATCTTGCGTATTGCACGGGTACCCAACTAATTACCAATAAATAAAATGATACTAAACATTCATTTATGTTAAAAAAAAACCTCCATTTTTAAGTTCAACCAATGAAAAAATTAACAGAACATAACCATGAAAACTACATTTTAATTATGTTATAAGGAATAATATATATATATATATATATATATATATGTGTATGTGTGTGTGGAGAGGGGGATGGTTGATTTTAGAAGTGATAAATATTCGAGAAATAAAGAAGTGATCTCAACCTTTCATGTCAGGGACAGACCTTAAGAGGTTCATACGGTGGCACGGGCCACCGTATTATCTCTCCGTCGAAGGGTAATTTTTTTTGGGTTTGTGAACGGTGCAACCGTATTGTTTTCAAAGGTGCAATCATATGTAATCAACCAAAAAACCAAAAAAAACCTTTTGAAATCAACCAAAAAAACCAAAAAAGTCATCGAAATCGATTAAATCTCTCGAAATGAAACAGAAAACTTCAAAAATATTTCGAAGTGGTAGAATTGGGCTAAAAACACATCGAGCGATATTGAACATTAGTAAAAACATAAAGACACACCGAAAAAACCATGCTTTTCATAATTATTTTTTTGTCATATATTGTATGGTGCCACCGTATAAAAAAATTCTTGGGTCCGTCCCTGTTTCATGTTGTCAACATTTACGACTTTAACTGTGTAGCATAGCACCGGATAATTATTCGCATAGATATGCGAAAGATATATGAGTACTTTCGTAACTTTTACAAATAAGAGACAAACGGATTCATAAGTGAACCTATGTGATTCACATTTGAAATATATGTTCATACATGTGAAGCCCTTAGTTAGGATCAGATGTAAACTATTTAACTGATTCACATATGAAACCAATTAACTAGTTCATATGTGAATCAATTAATTAGTTAATGTGTGAATCACACGGAATCATATATGAATCGCTAAAATAGTTCATATGTGAATTACACGATATCACATATAAACATATAGTTCATATTTGAATCACATGAGTTTAATGTTTGTGATCTATTTGTAAAAGTTACGAAATTGCACCCTCTATTTTGCGCATAGCCGCAAATTTTTGATCAGTCAAAACCTCAAATCTTGACCAATCGGATCTTGACCATATTAATGGTTAGGATCACTTTTTTATTTTTCAGATATTTACCCCTTCTAGAATAACTTAAAGTATATATATATATATATATATATATATATATATATATAGAGAGAGAGAGAGAGAGAGGGAGGTTCAATGGAAAACGCTAAAAAAGAGAAAACCGAAAAACAACATGGGTGGCTTTCATGTGGACGGTATGCATTAATGTATATCGGTAACTTGTAACATGCATTAATGAATATTCATCAATGCATCTGTAATGATAGATGCATTGATGCATAGGAACAAAAATTATCGATATGCATTAGTGCATACCGTCGTCCACATGGTGTTCTTTAGTTTTCTCCTTTTTAGCGTTTTCCCTTGAACCTCCCTCTCTATATATATATATATAATATTCGTTTTGCATTCTAATAGATTATATTGGATTTTATCAACCATCTTCATTCAGCATTGGTTTTCGATTGCTATGATATCTCATGCTTTTTTTTTAGAAATTAACTCATTTTATTGAATTGTGTTTTAGGTTTTATCAACACAAACTAAGCTAAGCTAATTCTCAGGACTGGTTTACCCTTTTTTCTATGATGTACAAAGTTATTAATTAATTCAACTGTACAACTGATTTTAATTTCTAAACCGGTTTGCCTTTTTCCCTGTGATGTACAAGATCATTTGAGGATGCAACCATGAACCATGGAAGGATCCTTCAACCAGTAGTTCTTGTGTGGATCAGCTTTCAGTGTGTCAACTAATGGGTTTTGATGATTTTGGCAATAAGCGATCACTATTATATTGCACTTCATTTTACAACAGAATCTAGAACATCCAAGTGTCGTCAACATTATACTTCTGGGTATATGTTATGTTTATTTGGTACTTTCTTGTGTGAACGGTAAATTTCAAGGTTTTAAATGGCGTGAGGCGTAGCGTGGCGGCGAGGTCAAACCTCAAGCCTTAGGAGTTACGGCGAGGCCATGGCGTTTTCCAAGGCGTGCTAAGACGGCTAATATGTATGTATGTATGTATGTATGTATGTATGTATATATATAGAGAGAGAGAGGGAGGTTTATGCGAGGACGGTATCTTTTTACGAGAACGCAATGAGTGTTTTTCATGTACAAAATCACATGTGATTTTGTACCAACATCAAAAAATCACATGTGATTTTGTACTAACATCAAAATCACATATGATTTTGTATGTGAATCAAAATCACATATGATTTTGTACATGAAAAAAAGCTCATTGCTTTCTCGTAAAAAGTTACGTTCTCGTATGAACCTGCCCCTACATATATATATATATATAGAGAGAGAGAGAGAGAGAGGTTCAAGGGAAAACGCTAAAAAAAAACTGAAGAACACCCTGTGAGGCTTCCATGTGGACGGTATGGACTAATGCATCCCGATAATTTTTGTTCCTATGCATCAATGCATCTATCATTATCATTACAGATGCATTGATGAATATTCATGAATGCATGTTACAAGTTACCGATATGCATTAATGCATACCGTCCACATGGAAGCCACTCAGGTTGTTCTTCGGTTTTCTTTTTTTTTAGCGTTTTCCATTGAACCTCCCTCTATATATATATATATACATATATATATATATATATATGTAGGGCGGATTCAAATGAGAACTCAAATTTGGTTGTGAACGTGAGAACAAATGAGAATGCGACATGTGTTCCATTCAAAGAAATATTCAGACTAAAGATAGTATATAGACTGATATTCAGTCTGAATAATGCTTATTCATTCTGAATATTTCTTTGTATATTCAGCCTGAATAATATATATTCAGACACACGTATCGCTCTTTCATTTGTTGTCATGTTCACAACCAAATTTGAGTTCGCATTTGAACTTTCCTCTCTCTCTCTATATATATATATATGGGATTGGATTCCGATGAGAAGGAAAGTTATGCTAACAAGGGTAAGAAATGATCTCCATCCTTAGATAAATCATAATTAAAGATCAACACTAATAAGATACACCGATATGTGTCAGATCAATTCCCTTCTAAGCGCAATTCATGGGTGGGCATGAGATTAAAGTGATGAAGAGTGGATATCCCTTCTTATGTTTATTACCTTAACTCTACTTCTCACACAATCTCGTATATATATATATATATATATATATATATATTTTTTGGGCCTATGGCCAGGGCCGCCCTGGTTTCAACACAAGTCTAAAAATAAAATACATATATATTTAAGCAAAATTAGCGTATTTTACAAGATTTTAGATTACTAGTTAGTGTTATTTAAATCATCCTTGTAGTTGTATACATTCCCAACGAATTTTCTTTTTCCCGACGGATTTCCGACGGATCTGTACGTTGGAAAAGGGGGTTTCGCTTTGTAGTGATATGAATTTTTATCTTCTACTTTTATATTAGCACATTTATTGATCGTGTGTTTTAAATGAACATCCTATTATGTTCTAATAACCTATTATGATGTGTTTTCATATTAAAAGGTAATATGGCTTTTAAATTAATTAGTTGAACACATAAAATTAAAATTATTAAAACTCAAAGTTTTGATATAATTTTAGTTCATCAAAATTTTGTTAGTCAATTGGACGACTATTTTGTAAATACCACAAAGTTCAAATAAATTATGGACCACATATAATGTATATAGGTGTTCCTTTATTCCTATAAATTTACAAAGTTCTCATTTGAACCTTCCTCTATATATATATATATATAAATTCCTAAGGAACAGTGTTAGGTAGTGGAAACTGGATTGTAAATGAGGATTTCAAAGGAAGCTTGGCAGATTATACAGGTGGTTTTGATTGATAAAATGTTGCTATTAGAAAAAAAAAACACCATAAAAAATGATAGATGGTAAAAAAACATCATTAACTCTTAAATCTTTTATTAAAGTAACACGATTACAATAATAGAAATTCATCAAAGACTATTCCCAATTATACATAAAATCACAACTATCATCGGGAACAGGTACATCGTGTCCACAAAAATAAAAACCATCTTTATTAATCAACCAATAACATCTATTCATATGGAACAAACTAGAACCACACATCTCATCAATTTTTTTGTTGTAAACATAGAATGACTGATTTTTGTAATGTACTAAGTCACTCTGAAGCACTCTGGACCAACAATAATAGCTGTCATCTCCCGATATACTTTTACGAAATCTCCAAGTATATACTTCGTTGGGTGGGAGTACTTCTGCCCACCCGTCCATGTTAGTACAAGAAAAGAGGACTTCTACATCATCTTTATTACTAAGATAAATTCTATATGGTTCAAGCCATTTGCTCGAAGGCGGTGTTGTAATTTTCGAAGAAGTATCAGAACCATATATAAAGGTCGAAAAATGTAACATAAAATAAAATAAAAAACAAAATTTTCTTGGAAAACTCATGGTTTAGAATGATAACTTTGTGTCTCTTGCCCCCCACACACACACATAAATAATTAAGGGTATCCATTGGTAACCATTAATGAATTAATGAGTATTTTAGGATAATTACAAAGTACAATTAATTTTAACAGTTTTTATATATTAAAGTATGTAGCATTAGTTGATACTAAAATAATTTTAATACATCTAATATACCAACAAATGTTTGATGAAATGGTAATTTCATTACTACCGAATTGATCAGTATATTTGTAAAATTTATAAATACAATTTATGATATGTTAAGCATCTTTTTAGTTTTCCAAATTAGTAGAGCAAGAAAATTCATTTCTTAATCAAGTTCTAACAATTTCTTTATTTTAGAGTATCTAATATTAATTATTTAACTAAAATAATCAACAATTTAATATCTATATCATTATATAAAGTATGCTATTTCGTTATGTTTATATTTTTAAGACGTATCGATTTTGTTGTCTTATATACAATATTTTGATACATGCCAACCTTTATATTCAATACTAATATTTAAAATAAGATTAATTTTAATTTTTAGGTTATTTTATACCCTTAAACTTTGTTATTTAATTTAGTTTCATTTGACAACCTTTTTCATATTAACATATATAATCTTATATTAACTAAAATCTATTAAAAACACGTTTTCTATTGTAGTAAATTATATCATTATAATCGTCTTTTCAGCAGTTTCGAAATGAACCTAATATCAACAATTTTACGATTTAGGTATATTATTAAATATGATTAATATGTATTAAAGTATTTTTTACTTTATTTTTAATATCTTAACTTTTTTGTTTATTATTTATTTTACACCACTCATATATTATACACCATTATCCTCATCCTGTCCATTTCTCTCTTCCTCCATCCATGCTACCCCTGAAAAATACTCTCCAAATTACATTTTACTGCTTATAATTAGTTATTTAATTTTTTTTATGTCAATTACTTTTTTATTTTTTATTTTATACTTTTATCATATTAACCTAAATGATCGTATTGAATCAGAAGACAATTAAAAAATAAGTTTATATTTTTATAAATTATACAATTATAATCGTGTTGTCAATACCTTCAAAATAAATCAAATATTGAATATTTTTCGATTTAATCATCTTATTATATACATGAACATGTAACGAATTATTTTTAAAAATTACATTTTATGTCCTATAGTTATTTATTTACTTTCTTTATCTTTTCATTTTACACTAGTATATATATTATAGTTAGTTTTTAAATTTCATTCATATCTCTTACTATTTAATTTTTCATTTTACATCTCTATCATATTAAAATAAATAATCGTATATGAATTAAATTAAATTAAAAATATATATTTTATTTTTACAAATTATACTATTATAATCGTATTGTTAATACCTTTGGAATGAGTTTAATATTGAATATTTTTGGTATAAAAATGTTGTATTTTTTCAGATACATCATTATGGATTGGATTAGTCTTTCTGGTGGGTATCCTTAATTCTCTCACTTAATCATATTATCAAATAACATAAAAACGCAGTTAATTATTTTTAAAACTTACAATTTATACATTATATTTATTTAATTAACTTTTATATCTTTTACTTTTTCATTTTTCCTTTAACACCTTTTTCATATTAACAAATATAATTGTACATTAACTAAAACATATTAAATAAAAACGTTTTTTTAGATTCTATACGGTTATAATCGTCTTCTTCAATACCTTCAAAATGAACACCATATCAATTATTTTTTTATTTAATAACATCATTAAAAATGATAAACACGTCAAAGTCATTTTTAAAACTTAATTTTTTATTTTTAGTTTTTCATTTTACACCCCTATTTATATATATATATATCTATACTATTTATAATATATTATAAAGAGTCTTAAACGATTATTCTTTAGATTTTTAAGAGGTACAAAAGTTGATGCATTACGTACAATTTTTAAAACATTAAAACTTCAGCATGATAATTAATTTTTATTTTTAAATAATACTTTACACTCTTATAATTTGTTATTTTCAAATGCGAACTCAAATTTGGTTGTGAACGTGAGGACAAATGAGAGCGCGACACGTGTCTGAATGTAAATTATTCAGACTGAACCCGCCCCTACATATATATATATATATATATATAGAGAGAGAGAGAGAGAGAGAGAGGAATGTTCAAATGAGAACTTTGTATTTCTAAAGGAACAAAGGGACAATTGTGGATCACATATGATGTGGGTCCCACATAGTATTAAATCATTTCTGATTTAATATGATTTAATATTAAATCAGAAATGATTTAATATTATGTGGGACCCACATCATATGTGGTCCATAAATTATTCTTTTCTTTCTTTAAAAAATTGTGGTTCTCGTATGATCTCTCCCATATATATATATATATATATTTGTGTGTGTGTGTATAGAGAGAGAGGTTCAAACGAGAATCAATCCGGTTTAAAGAAATAAACGAACCATTCTTAGCCACAAGTTTATTTTAAGAAAATTAAAAATTAGAAAATATCAACTTGTTTACTTTAAGGGGCATTATTGTCAAATGGTATTTGATGATTTTAGAAATTTGAAATAAGAAATCACTTTACCTATTCATGATGTCTTATTTCAAAGGGAAAATTGCATCAAAATAAAGCAAACTTTGATATGATTCTTATTTTGGGAACCAACTTTCAAAACTATCATTTTGGGGTCTGAACTAAACTTTTTATTTATTTAAGGGTTTTATTTACCTGTTAAGCAGGTAATCAATTATCTTTAGATGACATGGCAAAAAAAAGAAAAAAAAACTTACATGAATACTTAAAAAGCCATGTCATTTATTTAAAATTACATGTCATTATTTGTTTAATAAATAAATAAAAAAACAATAAACTTGAAAATAAGAATTAAACCCTAGCTACACCCCACGTCTTCATGTGTTCCTTCTCATTGCCCCCTCCAGGCCTCCACATCCAACCCTTCTTTTTTATTTTTGGAGTAACTACATTACCCACATGAATCATTGCCATTCTCCGGCATCACCAATCTTCCTCCGTGGTTGCCTCCTCTACCGTCAGCATCCTCTACCATCACCACTTTTAGTGTCGTGCCGCCGTCCTCCGTCGTCGTCCTCCCCATGGCCTTCTTTGTCGCCTGTCATCTACAAGAATGCTCAAGGAATTTTCGTCGTTTGTTATTTACAGGAATTCTCCGTCGTATGCGATCTACAGTTGCAAGTGGTATTTGGTAGATCTAACAAAAACTGACATGACACGCTAACCCGACACGATATAAACGGGTTTGGATAATATATTTCAACCCGTTTAAGTAAACGGGTTGACACGACACGGCAATTAAACGGGTAAGGTCAAGGTCAAAAACTTCAACTTGAAAATGACCTGAACGTTTATATTAGGCTCCTTAGACCCTTAGGCAACGAGCGTCAACAAGTCACAATTTATATTTTTTTCAACAAAGTAATACTAAATAATAATAAAAAGTGATTAATCATTCCATGTTAGACCCGGCAAAAACAAGCATGACATGTTAATCCGACACGAACTCGACACGAATTAAATGGGTTTGGGTAATACATTTCAGGGTTGGGTTTCAGTGAGAATTAAGTTATGGTGAGAAGGGTAAGAAGGGGTCTCCACATTTGGATGCACATTAGAATGGGATGCACCGAGATGAGATACACCGAAATGCATCGGATCAATCCTTGTATCAAGCACGATTCATGTGTGGGTTTGAGATTAAAAGTGACCAAGGGTCAAGATCTCTTCTCACGCTTCTCACCTTAATTTCACTTCTTACATGATCCTATGCCATACATTTCAACCCGTTTAAGTAAACAGGTTGACACGACCCGACACGAAAATTAAACAGGTTAGGTTAGGGTTAGATACTCTCAACCCGTTTAACTTTGAACACGACACGTTTGCCAGGTCTAGTATTTGGGAAGACGGTGGTGACGGGTCACTTTTTAGTGATTAAGATGGAACTGTTGGGTTTTTTCTTATTGCAAACGATTTGTACATGTGGTATAAAATTTTGTACATATGCCTTTATACAAAACGTGTCATGTTTTTTTTTTTTTGTAAATTTTAATTATGACATAGAATCTTAGTTGGCATTTATCTACGACATGTCATTATTATTAGGTCAATAGCTAAACAAGACCCTAAAATAAATGAAGAGTTTAGTTCAGACCCCAAAACGATAATTTTAAAAGTTGATTCCCCAAAATAGGAATCAGACCAAAGTTTGTTTCATTTTAATGTAATTTTTTCTATTAAAAGACACTACACTTTGTTTTTGAATTTATGATGTGAAAATTGAAATACTGCTCCAAATAAATTCTAACATAATTCAAAAAAATTGAACTCGTTTTGATTTGGCTAGAATTAATCACGCTAAAACATTTATTAACATGCATGCCACATAACTTCTACTCTTAAATTACAGGTTACAATTGAACCGTTAAACCGTTGTCCAAATCATTAGATTAAATTATTAAACTGCCTCGTTAATATCATCATGTACCACACATTTTATATAATCTCATATTAAATGGTTCAATTGATTATATAATTCTAAATGTTTATTTGAATACATAATAAAGCATTTTAATTATTGATCACATTTGATAAAAAATATTGTTTCAATAATATAAAGTATATAACTTTAAAATGTAATTTAGTATTAGTCATAGCCCACGTTTATATTTTTATTCACCACACATTCTTAATTTCTCATTATATACTCCTAACATCCAAAAATATGTACTTAACAAAAGCATTGAGAATAAATAATTTTATATGTGTCGTAGTTTCTTAGTTTACAGAGTTTATGCCAAATCCCCCTCCATATTAATTGTGCAATTTTTTGTTTTTCAACCAAGATGTGTGACATTATCATAAGAATTGCTAAGAATTAACCAAAGCTAAGTTATATATGATGCATTAAATCCTAACTAATTTTTTTATTAAGACGCCATTAATTATGGTTAAATACTTTATACCTTGAACGGGGATCTCGAAGTAGATCTTTTTCAAGCATAAAATAAAGATGAAGAATAACCTTTACAAATAAAAAAATAAATCATGCTCAATATTAATTACTAAAGGTGTTTCTTATTTATTTTTTATAAAAGAATTATATTTATCACATTGATGTTTTTTTTATAGTTTTTGATTAAAAAGTTATGTGGGTTGATAAATAAAATATATTGTTCTTATCAATTTTTGTCTTTTTCAATCCTTATTATTTTTCTAATTGTTCGCTAAACCTGTAAAGAACATAATTATAGAAATGAATAGGTCTACAGAATTCTCCTTATATGCTTGAGTAAATTTGTGTAATTGAAATGCAACAAATCTCAAAACAATAATCTAAGTCGCTTGAAATTTACTACTTAGGCTCAATGAACAAAGAACTCAAACAAATAATCTAGGTATAATGACATGCTAATTAGTACAAGTTCGGCTACATGGAGATAAAAAAAAAATACCTAGTCCTTTGAGTGTAGCTTACAATAGAACCTAGAAAACACATGTCATTCTACCATCATGCATTTCACTATGTATTCTGATACCTGTTTTGCTCATTTTCTTGAGTTAATTGATGTACAGAGAAAACAATAGCACAAAGAACAACAATCTAAATTACTTAAATTGGTCTTCACACGAATGGGACAATAAATCAAACAAGATGTTTGCTATAAAGGTTAACCTAATATGCTATGTTTGTATATGAAACTTGAACATCTAAAAAGGTGTAACATCCCAAATTTGAGAACAAAACAATATGGAAGAAGGAAGTTTAGGGATTAATAAGCCATTAAATGAAAGTGGTGGACTCGATTGGAGCATGGATGAACATGTCAAAGAGACGTTGACTTGGTGGAGCCAATTTCCATGGCTTTGGTTGCCGAGAGATGAGTATATTCCCTATAACATGATCATTTTGAGAGAAATCACAAACCATTATAGTCCATCTTACATAGCAGAAGAAACTAGAAGCAAACTGGGTGAGAAAGCGAAAGAATTGGTGTATTTTGAAACAAAAACTCAACCATAACTTGCAAAATCATCATCCATTTGATGTACATATTCTATGTTATACTCACAATTATTTGTTCAACTTATATCATATGATGTTACGCAGAAGTTCAATATGGATTATACGGCAAGAATGAGACCGTAAGGACGTTGATTTGACTAACAAAGTCTTGGAAACGTTGATGTTGAAAACAAGGAAAAAAATCTATGAATCAAAGCATAAGTAGTTAGTTTAGTTTGTAACTAAGCATGTTAATTGAGTATACGAATATATTCAATTTGTTGTTTAGCAAGGAAAATGAGTAAAAACGGTGTATGTTAGGCTTATAATATATGTTTGGTGATGCATAAAGATATGTTTATCGACCCTTTGTGCACTAAACGCGAGACTAAACATAAGTTGGGCGAACTCGAGCCCAAGTTTTTGAAGATGATGTGTTGTACAAGTTTGAAAGTGAGTTAGAAGTCACGTAGAAAAAATAAGATTGAAAACGAGTTTGAGGTTGCATAAACCCTCTATAGGGTCGGCATAGTTTAGTTTTTTCTACTATATCATGGCAAGTTTATGTCATTATTGTATAATGTGTTTAAAACACTTGGTACATCTCCTACGTGTGTGCAGGTGTTAATCTAAGTCAGTTTAGAAATCCTACACGATCAAGTGAGTCTTATGCAACTTACAAAATAGGATATGTATCTATATATGTTTTCAACATTTGAAATATAATTTTCATGATATATGTTACATGTTTTAAACTAGTTAGCAGGCAAAAGTTGTTTCATCTTGATTTTATTTGTTTGAATTCATGTAGTTCAACAAGACAAGTAAGCATTTAGACTTAGAAGTTGCATAAGGTATTTGACATTATTCAAGTTTCAGAGATGTAAAGATTTCTTCGATGCATATGCATGGGATATAATTGATGTAATTCAATGAATATGATATAAAGTAAGATGTCACGACCTATGCGAAATAGAGGCATGACAAGGATCCACGTCAACAACAAAACAAAACAGTGATCCAAATAACCGAATCCTAGTTTTTTGTATATAGTCCAGAAACACATTCGTTAAGATTTAAAGGCCCTAAAACTAACCATTTGATAATTGGTTTGTTTTAAACCATTAAAGATGGACCTTAATAGGTTTAAATTATATAAATTTTTTAGAAGATCCTTACAAGTCCTTTCGAAACTATATATTCTGGTACAACTTAACTTATATGGATATACTTGAAACTCCTAAACCCTCGAAATCCAAGAATGAATATTTCAACAATCAAGCAATTATTATCGACATATGTATTTATAAAGCTGAATTCATAAGTGTATTAAATTTAGATTTTATTTTTACAAATAATTTAGTATTTTAATATGTTGTTAGCTCAAAATTTATTTTATTTGATCTTTTTTCCACAAAAGATGGAAAAAAAAGAGATATAATGTACAATCAAGTATCAACCAGTCAAATCCATTTGAAATGTAACATATCATTTTCTTTTGTTAAAATAACCTTTCATTTGATATTTTCCGTCTATTTTTTCACATCCACATCATATAACAAACATATTTATCCCTTTCAAACATTGAATCTTGAATTTTAAAGACGAAAAAAATACATCATTTTTTGTAAAAACCAGTAATAAATTGGTTAAGAAAATAACAAGTTAAAATTCTTGGCTTTCTGTATGAATACTATATAAGCACAAGAAGATCAATGTGGAGTTTTGATGAGAGCTTCTTTATCTCAATTCAAATGATTTCACAACAGCAAAAACCAGCTTTATTATGTAGATTAAAAAGTAGCTTTTATTTCACAAATTTATTTAATGAATTTTACCATGTTTTTTGTCTTTATTTAATTTTTTATACCAAAGTTTAAAACCATGTGGGTTAATTAATACAATTTTTTTTGTCCAATTTCACCTTCGCCACCTTTTTGATCCCAAGAACGAACGATCGGTGCCTGCTTTTTTCCCATGTTGTAATTGTAAATAATCATATTTATTTCTATAATATAAATTATCTTTTATTGTTAAATACTTAGATTAACATATTTCCTTCACGTTTAAGTTTGTCAAGATATTTAATACATTATTAAAGCCATCAAACTTCGAGAAACATTATAAAATTCAACTTTGAAAAACTCTTACTAAAAATCATAACTTTCCAAAAATAGCTAATAAAAATCATAAACATTTCCAAACGACATTTTTTGTCAAAGATTCTTTAAAACAATCAAATTTAAAGGTACGGTGGTTTTATTAACTGTAACCACATTTTGATATATTCTTAAATTCAAGTGAGGAACTAATGTTATAAATGAAAGAAAAAAGAAAGTCTGAGAACTGAAATGTCTTCGGATGAAAGATGTGAACTTAATTGGTGTGTTAATTAATCGAACATATATCAGATAATCAAACCAAGAAAACAGGAGAGGGAGAGTTTATGGGATTCAAATCTTGTATTACGATCCTTCTTTGGAGAAATCAATATAAATTATCCTCCACCTCAACCACTTCAACAAAATCATAACCAAAAGGTAGCACATACTCGCTAGAGCTTCTAGTGTTCTTGAAGCAAGAACAATTAAAGTAGAAAGTGTAACAACAAGTTTCAAGGATAAATTATCAATTAAATGTACGATTTTTATGTAAAGGTTTCTTTTAATGATGTGTTAGTACCCTGTAATGTTACCTTTTGTTGTTTAGAATATTAAGATTGACGTTAGAATGTCATTCTTCGATGGAAAATGACTCATTACATTGTTGTGATCAAACAAAGGTTTGAGATTTGATTTTGATACATGATTTAGTTTGGTGTTAAGTCATCGCCTAAATGCATATATTTGTTAGAAGTGTTCAATTAGATGTAAGAATGAGTTCACACTACAAAACAAATAGACTTCACCGACATATTTTTCGCCAGTAATTTTCAGTGGATCACCCTCGAACTGCCCATAATTAGCATAATACTGCCAGAAATCCACCGATGAATCCGCCGGTTATCATGATCACCGGCTGCATTTTCTCCGAGGATGAGATCTAAGGTGATGTCTTTTCCCAACGGATTACCAACAAACTTTTCCGTCAATGAAGCCCTTTTGTTTGTATTGTTAATTGACATAACAATAAGTTTATGCCTTTGGGGGAAAACAATGGGAAAAGTGGCTTTATGATACCCGAAAAATGGCACGTGAATTTGGCACAAACGATGCAGGTTATGATGGATTTAGACTCGGACCTCGCATGTTTGTGACGGATTTTGTGGAGTTATTAACAAACGAGACGACCAATTAGGCCCCACCTGTTTGGTCCCTTAAAAAAACGGGCTTGAAAAACTATTTTGAAAATTTCGACAGGAAAAACTATTGTTGAAAATTTTGACATACTTAAGCTAACTTGTTAAAATAAATGGACAGATATAAACAATGTAAAAAGAGTTGTAGACCCAGGCTCCCGATTAATATTGTTTATAATTAAGTAAATTTTAAATAATTAAATTTTACAAATAAAATAACAAAATGTTTGATTCTTGAATCTTGAATGTAGAAGTTTTAACCTTAATTGTCTTATAGTATAGACAGGAAAGTAGAAATAATTAAATAAACTCTTGGAGACCGCCATGTTTCCAATTTGCAATTCCACCTTAATTATTTGGAAAACTTATAACTATCCATTGCTTATTATTTCATCTGGTTACTTCCATCTTTATTACCTTTTAATCTACTTATAATTATTTCATATAAATTGCCATTTTTATATATGTTTTAGACTTTTAGTTAAGATAAGTTGATTACCCCGTAATCTACGTCTTATAATTATTTCATATAAGTTATGATTTTATATATGATTTATTTTTTTAACCTTAATTATTTGGAAAACCAAAAACATTAATCGGTCAATTGCTTATTATATCGTCTAGTCACTTCTTTCTTAATTACTCTTTAATATATGTCTTATAATTATTTCATATAAATTGTGATTTTATATATGTTTTGTTTTTCTAACCTTAATTATTTGGAAAACTAAAAGCTTAATCGATCAATTGCTTATTATTTCATCTGGCCACTTCCTTTTTAATCACCCTTTAATCTACGTGTTATAATTATTTCATATAGTTTTGCTATATTAAGGTTGTTGAATAAAAAGATAGGTTAGGTCCCGCCCAGGCTCGACCCACAAATGATCAGCTCTAGGATTTTGGTATATATCGTGTGTAACATCCTAAAGCCCCAAGTAGTAGGTGGGCCAATAACTTCTAATTCAAGATACTGGTAGCCTACAAATTTGAACTTATAATGAGCTCACGGTTCTACTTGTATATCCACTTAAGACAGGTTGTTAGAAACTATTCCACTTAAATTCATGAAACCTCGTTAGACCTTTCCAGAATCCTCTTTGTAATTGGCAATGTCGGAATTTGCCTAATATGCTACGAGGATCCTCCCTATGGAACTCATCAATGCTCAATGAACTTTACCCCCATTATCCCGATATATACAAGAATCTATTCTGATACCAACTGTAATGCCTTAAGCACAAAACATCAAAACTGAACCAATAGCCTACAAAACAACCTAAAACTATGGTGGAAGTTAGTGGTAGCCTACAACTTTAAACTTATAAAAAAGTTTACGAATCTACTTTTCTATTCATATAAGATGGGTAGTTACAATCAACAACCTCATTCTTTTGTTATACATTTCTCCAAATTTTTGTTACTATTATATTGTAATGAACATCACCAGAGACGGATCCAAGAATTTTTGGCAATGGTTGCACAAAATAATTATCATAACTTAGACTATTTAAAAATTAACTAAAAAATTATTGTACGGACTATTTGGCTATTTTGAGGCTACTAAATATATATTAAGTGTTTAAGTCATTAAAATTTACTACACTAATTTATTTTGAAAAAATTATCTCTTAAAACTTTAAAACCAAAAACGACCGTTGGTGCATGTTTTGTTTTCCAGTTGCTGATCAAGATCATCGGTTCGAGATATAGCAAATTAACCTAAAACATAAACAAGTTAACCCTAAAATCGAAAGAGTTAACCTCAAATATAAACAAACTAGCATACAGAATTGGTTCATAATTAAGAAAAAAAAACCAGTCTCTAAAAACTAACCCAAATTAAGGAGTCGTTTATCCAAATGCTTACCTGGTATGCACTTACACAAAATAATCCTACATAGTTAACATGTTATTATGTGAACACTATTACATCATTATAAAAACAAATTAAGCTTAACCATAAAGATGCTAACAAAAATTTGTAATATGTTAATTAATTGTATTAACGATGATTAAATATCACATTTATCATACATGCATTACATATATATATATATATATTTATTTTTGTTAACACAAAAAATATATACCCATTTCGAATGTATCAATAATGTCTTTCCAAAAGGTATAACTTACAAAAAAAAAACATATTTTCTTAATGTATTTTAACTAATAATTAATTAATTAGTTAATATGATATGTGTATAAAACGAAAAATGAAAAAACAAATGAAGTAATTTAAAACATTAGTAAACCGTAACTTATCATCAACCACTACCCTTAACCTACGGGAATAAGGGAGTTTTATTTGTTAAATTTTCATATAAAACCTCTAAAATTGTAAAGTTTATAATTTTATCCCAAAAAAATTATGGCTTCACCCAAAAAATTTAGGGTTTTACATGTAAAAACCTTAAAAATATTGCATTTAACCCTCAAAATTTATGATTTTACATGTAAAACCTTAAAAATATTACCTCTTAGTGTTTGGTCATAATTCAGTATTCTTTACAACTCAAATGACCTTGAAATTTATAAAGGCATTGTGCTATAATAACCAAAAACCTAAATTCAACTTCAAAAGTTCTCCAAATACACCATTTACTTTTTATATTGTCAAAACATTCCCAAACTATTGTATTTTCTCCAATATAAGGCTAAGAATAGGAATATTACAATATGATTTATGTATCATGAAAATAAAAATGTTTTGAAATGTTTTAACAGGAAAATCATGAACTTGTCGATTTTATTAGCTTACTAGTGTCATATATTTGAATAAGACAAATTACATAGTAGCAAAGGAAAAGAAAAGGTCTAGTTGAGTATTAAGCAAAGCTTGTAATTTTAGTTGTTTCCGCTATTGTCTTAGTTTGGTATTGGATGAACCAGTAATGTGAAGATTATTTAATGTTTTAGGGGCCGTTTACCAAACGTTTACCTGAGTAAGTGTTTATCAAGCCATATTACCTTACTGGAGGAATATAACAAGTACCAAAAATGTTACCCGGTAAGAGCGAAGACAAGGAAAACAATGACCAAGAGTCTTACCCGAGTAAGTGATTGCGGCGACTCTTACCACGGTAAGCACTTACCGGATAAATTGTTGCATACGATGCTGTTTTTGTGGACTAAAATCTTACCCGGTAAGCAAGTGTTGGATTTTGCCGGTAAACACTTACCCGGGTAAGATTTGGTAAACGGCCCCTTAGTTTGGTATTGGATGAACCAGTGATGTGAAGATCATTTCATGTTAGTTTGATATTGGATGAATCAGTTCAAGAAACAACAAGTCCTTAATTGAAACATTTTACATATTAATTATCTTTGTTTGAAATTAGTAATTTTGATTTTCGACAAAACATTTTTTTTACTTTGTCCTTATTAAAGTATTTTAGACTATGATCAATGTCAAGATTTTTAATCAAAACAAATTACGTCAAGTCTCGTGTTGCATTTTTTATTAACCTTATACATTAGTTTTAAAGATATTAATATATGAACAACAATTAAAGTTTAGGACTACTTTCACATGTTATCAAATAAAGTTTTCGAAGATTTTCCAGACATTTTTATAACCCATTGATTAGTTGTATTGTATACAAACTAACTCAAACACTTATAACTAGCAAAAAGAAATGTTAATAACTTTTGGTACTATTTATAGAAGACAAAAAAAAAACTAAATCTGAAAAGTACACCTTTTTACCATGTGTATTGTGATTTGTGACACACCTTCTAATGGTGTTTAATATTATATCTTTATCAAACAATTTTTTTAATATAGCACATTTAAACATTTTTTTTGAGTTGTATGTCCCAAATAAATAGTTCCAAATTCCAATTACTTTTTTAGTTATCATATTATTTTATAAAGGAAATTGACCCCATGTGCCTTGGTACACTAATTGTATTTTTAAGTCACTATTCCCATTTTAATCTTATATTTACTGACTTAAAGTTGATAAAAATTATAACAAATGTTTAATTTACAAGAAAAATAATATAACCTATTTTCTAGAAAGTTGCTGTCGTGTTAGCCTACTTATTTACTTAGGGGTTGTTTGATTTTTTATTCATTAAGTTCTGAATCTATTAAGTTGTTTTTAAGTATTAATCTCTCTGAATAAATTAAGATACATTGTTGTTTGATTTTTGTTCTGAATATATATCTGAACAACAAATATTACCATATTAACCTTATGTCTATATATCCAATTTTCATTTCCTCCTACATGGATGATGTGAGCTTGAATAAAAATAAATTGTTTGATAAATATTTAAAATGACAATAAAAGAAAACTATATTAATTATTTAATACTTGGTTTTCTGCCCTTTTTGACGGGCCTTGGAACGGTTTCTTCTCTGTTTTCGGCTCTCTTTTGGATTGTTTTTTGGTTTTATGTTGTGGGGTGTCGTTTTCTTTGGACTCTTTTTGAGTTCCTGTTCCTCTCTTGTACTTCGTTTTTAGCTTCTTGCTAAATTTTTGAATAAAATTTAGGGTCTCCAGGCTTGGGTGATGGCTTTGCCGAAGCTCTTGGCCTAGGGTTCCCCTTTTCTTGCCTTTCAAAAAAAAATATATGAATTCAACGAGTTCAAAAAAAATATTTAATAACTTAAAATATATTTAAAATAATAAAGTATTACTGTTTGAGTAGAATATTTAATTTATACATGTTGGTAAATTATTTTTTTTTTTATGAGACGTGTGAATAAAAATTGTAGGACAAGGGTAATTTCGGAAAAAATGCTAACTTAATGTTATAATGTATTAAGATAGGATGAGCTAACTTAACATGTTAAGTCAATCTCTTAGTATTAAGTTTTTTTTTTGAACGACAGCGGCAAAATTTATTAGAAAAGCCTAGCGAGAGGCTAGGAAAAACGGAAAGATTACAATAAAGGAAAAGAGAAAGGCATACAACACCAATTGAACCAATCTAGCTTACAGCCGAGCTTCTTTCTCGTGATAATCCAAAAGTAGGTGCTACCTTGAATAAGGATGAACAACTTAGGAATAGACTCGTTTTTCTTAGAATGCACCAACTCATTTATGGTTTTCCACATGTGCCATAAATAAGAGAGGACCACCGCCTTGAAGATCTGGAGTTTGACACCCGTAAAGTTGTTAGATTCTCCTCAAGCGAACAACGAATATTGATATTAAGTTAAAATCAAACACCCGCTCAGTATCATAATTTAAAATAAGTAAAGATGTTAATTAACTAATTAACCTGGATTCACAAAATTCAGTTTTTTTTCCTTGGTTTTTATTTCTATTTTTTTAAATAATTAATTAAACAATTTAAAAACCATGTTGTGTTAAATTTTGTTTAGGTATTACTTCGTTAAACTTATTTTCTAAAAAAATTAATATCGATCTTTTTCATATTTTTCTCAAATTTTATTAGTACACGTTCTTCATGCCTTTACTTTTTTTGTACTCATAAGTAAAATTATAATAATAAATGTTTAAGAACAAGAAACTTTTACAATGAACTTATTGTTTAAATACGGGGGAGGCTAATGGTACCCTAAGTATTATTTATGGTATCCTTAAAAAGTGAAAACCTTCTCACACCTGTCTACATCACACCCTTATAAAGTACATAAATTTCCGTGCACACCCCCTATTAAAGGGTGTCATTAGCACTCCCTTAAATATAACAAATTATTGAACTTAAGGAATGATTCGTCCAATAAAGTTAGACAAAATTAACGATTTCTATTATCTAATGACCACATTATGCCAAGAGTGGATTTAGTATTAAAGATATAGGGTCCTTTGACATAACTAAATTGTTTCGACACGTATTTATATGATTCTTAACAATGCTATCATAGTGTTTTGTGTTGTCTTACCATTGATAACAAAAATATAGGGAATTAGTTGAAACTCTTGTGATGTTTTTTACACTACAAAACATTAGGCTTTTTTCAGCGGATTTTATTGCCAGAAATCCGGCGGAAAATACCATATTTAGCGGATTTTCTGTGAATTTGCCATTTGAATTGATTAACGAAATTAATAACTATAATAAAATTAGCAGACCGATGATTCAACAGTAATTTAATTAATATATTTTATTTAAAATTTGACTTTTTTAATAATTAAATTACTGATAGATAATTTGTAGGAATTTATCCGTCAAAAATTTAATTATTTGAATATTTATTTTCAATGAATTTTTAAAATAAATAAAATTACCAACAGATAATCATCGATAAATCACCCATAATTTAATAATTTCACGGAAAAAATCAACTTTTATTAAACAACAAAAATTTGTTAAATAGAACCCTCAAAAAGCCTCAAAAAACTGTTAAAATACATTAATGTCTTGTTCGGACGAAATAAATGCAATACAAATTGTTCAATGAAATTAGAGTATGATTGTTCACTGACAAGAGTTCATGCATATAACCAAGATATCAAACCTATTATGGCGGGGTCGGCGGAAACTATTGAGATTAAGTAAACATTTTCACCGTGTCCATCATCTCTACATGCTCCTTGTTCCGGATCTCATCTTGATGGGGCATTTCCTCATTCTCCCTCTTCCAGATCTCCACTTCCCTTTTCTAGTGCTCCTCTCTACTAAGCAAATCTTGAAGTTGGGTCTCTATTTCGTTAATTACCTACAAATTCAATAAAAAGTTAGAATCTTTAATAATAACTATAAAGGAAATAGATAAACATCGAATGAAAAAGAAGTACACACCCATACACACGACCATCTGCAGAAGACGATGCACCGCTCAGGTTTTCTTGTGTGGATGTCCTAGTCAAGACCAAATTGGAATCTCAGTTGCACCCATACCCAAATAGATGGTCTTTCTTAGGTCCCCCAACTGCCTGCTTCCACAAATCGGTACTAACTAGGGGCTAGGACGAGGTATCCTTGTCGTACTTTTGGGTGTGATTGGTTGAATAGTTACTATGTGGTTTAAAAAAAAATACTACAAGTCAATTTCGATAGCATAACGGCTGTTATGGGGCATTTCCAACTAAAACAATCATAATGTGTACCCTTGGCAACTCAAACTATATATGGGTGTAGAGAGAGAGAGAGAGAGAGTTCATACGAGAATGATACATATTTAAAAAAACAAGAGAATGGTCGAATCACATATGATTTTACGTTAACATCAGTACAAAATCACATTTGATTCACGCAACCTTGTCATGCGACCTTGCCACATGACAATAGGGTCATCCGCACATTTTTCCCCGTTAATGTAAAATCACATGTGATCTTGTAAGAAAATTGGTCATTCTCTTATTTTTCTTATACATGCATCATTCTCATATGAACCTACTTCTATATACAGGGGCTTAATCATTTAATAACTCCAAAATTTATTAGATTCCAGAGAACTTCTACCTTAAAGTTACGTTTCACATGATTTTTTTCATCTAACTATAGTATTTGATTAACATATATTTGTTTCACAGTGTATTTGTTTCGCATTGTGTTTGTTTCACAATGTGAATTTTATTTACATACATTTTTTGTTTCACAAGCATGCCAAAAAGGTTCACATTGTGAACCGAGTGCATGTGAAACAATCACATTTTTGAAACAAATATATGTTAATTACTACATTAAATTCGAGCTATAGATGGGGAAAAATCATCTGAAAAATCTCATGTTGCACTAGCTCTCAAATGTGTTGCACTAGCTCTCAAATTTATCACAGTTTCATGGGTACTCAAAATAAGGTCCTTATATATAGGGTTGGGTTCACGTGAAAGCAGTCTGTTTTCATGAGACCACATTTTTACTGTGAAATTTAAAAAGTATAAAAGTGGTCTCAGGGGCCTTACGAAAATACTCTGGTTTTATTTAATCTTAAGTCTCTCTCTCTCTCTCTCTCTCTCTCTCTCTCTCCCTCTATATATATATACACACACAAACAGACACTAACATTTTAACTAAAACAATTCTAACATTTGCCCAACAAGCCGCAACCCAAACTAGATAGAGATTTGGAATTAATTAAAGTTGAACAATTATATAGTTTAAAGTTGTATAGCTATTATAAACTCACAAGAACCCGACTACACTTCGGAGTCACGTAATCCCCTCGTGACCCGTTATTCAAAGACGTTGACTTTGTACTCGACCACTTATTATCGGTATGATTGAAGAGGTCCATAGCGGTCGGTGGCACGCCTTTTGTTGATATCATCTACAAAGATCAAATAATATGAACATGTGGTAATTGTAACATATTAAAAATCAAGCTATTAAAGTAATCAGTTTTATGAACCTACCAGGTGAGCACCGTGCTTAGTGAACGAGATCGATCCGACGGTGTGTTGGCGATTTCACCATCCATCGTGGTCACCAGACTTGCACAGACCCCCGTTCCAGCGATCGATCATCTCTCCCTTAAGATGCGGAGAGAGTCAGTTGGGGGGAAGCTCTTCAACATATTCATATCCCTATTAGGACCGTCTTTTGCATAGAGCATCAATCAGCTTCTGGCCTTTTCGCCTGCTTTTTTCCTGGCAACCGGTGATCCATCGAAAATTTCTTAAAACTGGTTTTTTTTAACTTTCTAGATAAAAAATTACTAAAATAGTTTTGACGGTCATTAATTAAAATCCGTCAAAAATCCGCCACAAATATTTATTTGATCAAAGTAATTATTTTTTTAAAAATTAGACTAGTTGGTGGTGGGTTTTTTTTTAAATGTGTCATATCCGTCACAAAATTCAATTGAAACGAAGAAAAAATTAAAAAAATTGTGATAGAAGTTAAATATGTCAATCATTTGTGACATAGAAATATCGAGAGGGAAGCAGGGTGACAATTAGTTATTTTATGATGAGTTGTTATCGTTCCACTCCTTTAATTAATTGATTCGGTTCGTGTTCAGTATGTCTTTTTGCCCTCAACTAACCACTTTCAAAAGATGAAATTTTATAGATAATAGTGTTGTAGAAGGTAACTTATTATCACTTTTTTTTTTGAAAACGTAATTTATATGCAAAGGGGTTAATAAAAATCATTTGCTTATATAAGGCACTAAATATATACATATATTATATAGATTATATATTAAAAAAAATTGAGTTCAATATTTTCAATTATATGCACATATATTATTTGTTTCATCTCGCGAAAAATTGTGAAAATTAATTTTTTTTCTTTTAACCTTTAAAGACAGATAACATTTTATTTTGAGTTTCTTTAATTTCAGGTTAAATTAATTTAATTATGTATTATCATGACTGCAAATTAAATAAAACGATGAGTGATCTAAATAATTTGAGTGATCTAAAGTGATATTTATTTATTAATTTATTGTTATTAAACTATTTATTTATTTATTGGCTATAAATACAAGTCCTAGCCAAGAACCTCAAACCATTCTTTCAAACACCAAAAAGATCGCACTAAAAAACCTAAAACATTTTTTCATCAAAAAGAAGAGATTTTGATATTGAAAAAATGTCAGAAACTCTCTCAGATTCTGATAGTGCCATGCTTGAATTGGTTCGAAAATACCTTCTTGAAGATCCTGACATCTCGTGTCCTTTTCCGGCGATAAATACTCCGGCCGATGAACCATATTTTAGCCGGAGTTCAAGCTTCACAAGCCCTTTTTCGCCGGAGATCAAATTGATCGAACCATCCTTCTGTGTCGATTCATACGTTGATTCTCTTTCTTCCGTCATAAGTTCATGCAAATCATCAGTAGTTTCTAGCCCTAGCAATAGCATCATCATCAACCCATTTTTTCATGATAATTCACTACCGAGTTCATGTAGTGAGTCGACTCATAGCCCGAGTCCAAGCTACACTCGGTCCAACTCATCGTTAACCGTTGGTTCTTCAGACATTATTTCAACTGGTTTTCAAGTTACAAATTGGGACGGTGGTCCTGCCCTTCGTAGCCCGAGCTCACCGGTTTCAACAACGGAGAAAGCGCAATTTAAAGTCGATTTCGCACTTGGGAAAGTCGAAAAGATAAAGAAGAATGATCAAAGAAGTAAAGATTGGAGACGCTTTAGAGGTGTAAGGCGACGCCCGTGGGGGAAATTTGCGGCCGAGATCAAGAACCCGTGTAAGAAAGGCGCGAGGATATGGCTCGGTACGTTCTCTACGCCTGAAGAAGCCGCGTTGGCTTATGATCAAGCCGCTTTCAAGATTCGTGGTTCTCGAGCCATGGTTAACTTTCCACATTTAATCGGCTCGAAAACCCTAAACCCTTTATGTCCCTTGACACAGGTAGCATTGGAATGTAAGTTGAAAAGCAAAGGTTTCAAGACAAAACCGGAACAATGATCATTTTCGGTATCGGTAGTTTTAAAACAATAATAAGGACTTTGTATAATTTTACAGATTAATTTCTTTCATATTTCTTCATCTCAAGAATCGACTTGGAATTGATCAATACAAAAGTATGAGATTTAAAGTTTAAGTTCTATGTATAGGGTCAAGTTCTCGAAAATCCACAAAAAAAAATGAAAAATTAAGAAACACCTGACTAGTCATTCATCTGGACGGTAAACATATGTGCATAAATGTAATTCGTAAGCAATTTGTGTGGTGCATGCCATACACAAGTGAATAAAAACCAAGTCAGTTACTAGTATGCACATTTGCATCTGCATTCAATCCGGTTACCTTTTCATTTTTTTAGGGTTTTCAATTGAACTTCCCTGTATATATAGTTTATATATTGTTAGAGTCCCATATCAGCTAGACTTGAACCATTTATTTTTTATATATGTTGGAACCTTCTCTTTCTCCTCAAATGCTTCTTTGGAGATTTATCTAGGATTCCACATATCCTAATATATATAATCTCCATTGCAGTGATGTTGCAGGTTTCTGGAGAGCTTTAAAATGCAAAAGATGACATACATGCGAACTAATACAATTACTGCATATTTTATTCTTTCTTGAATAGTTGCTTCTGAATGCAATACCAAGGGCCAAGATGATTGTATGATCATGTGATGGTGACAGATTGTTCCCATGTTCGAAGCTTTTAGTTTCAAGAACAAAAGCTAACTGCCAATATCAAGTACAGACAAGAAAAGACAGACCAAAAAACACAAAGAAATTAAGAAGCATAGGGAAAGACACCACTTAATTAACCTTCAAACCAATTGGAAGCTTATAAACAAATATGACCCTAATTAATTAATTAATTATTCTATATATATATATATATATATATATGAAAGGATCTTAGGTCAAGCATATGGTGATCCACCACCACCCTAATCGCCTAGTACTCCCACCATAAAACCCCTAAAAACATTTAAAAACTCCTAAAAACATTTATTCAAGTCAAGTTTCTAAATATTATCGGGTCGGTTACAATCCAAATCAACAACATTGTTCAAGAAACTTAATTGCTAGGACCCAAACATAGTAGGGACCTGAAAAAAAATTAAAGTATATATAATTATAGTTTACAAAATCAATATATTAAAGAGATCCAAAAATTGTAGCATATAATAAGAGGTAAAAATAATTTAGTAGATAAGGGTCTACAAATATTAACTAATTACAATGAAAAGAAAGATAAAAAAGTAATAATTGGTCATTCGTTATATGTTATTGTTTATCGTCTTTTTTATTTAGTACCGAGGTTCAATACTATAAATTATTATTATCTCTATATGCTTGAACTATTTCCGTGCTTATACAATTCAACATATAACAACTTTAAGGGGGCGTTTGGTTCGCAGAATGGAATCTGTAGGAATGAAATCTGTCAAAGGATTTGAAATCTGTCAAAGGAATTGGAATCTGAAAGGAATTGGAATGGAATGTTATCAATTTTGACCAAGTGTTTGGTTTGCAGGAATGTAATGTAAAAATTCAAATCTGTCTATTTGGTTTGCAACAGAATTGGAATGGAATGATAAAAAATGACAAAAATACCTTTTCTTTTATATTTAAAAAAATATTTTAACAATAAATAATAATAAAATTAATATTTAATTGGAAAAATATAATATGTAAATCGGCATTATTTCTATAATTTTTTTAATTTTGGTAATTAAATTATGCAAATTAACATTTAATATGATTTGTTTTTATTTTTGGTAATATAATTAACATTTAATATGATTTTTTTTTATTTTTAGTAATATAATTAACATTTAATATGACCAGTTGTTTCTTCATCGTCCCTTCCCCACCCCTTTTTTGACCTAGACGACTTCCACCATTTTCTGGCCAAATACACCTCCTTTCTTCCTCTCTGCAAACTGAAAAACAAGAACCCGGCCATAATCGATAAAAAACGAACCAAAATCCACAATCGATTGAAAATCGTGAAACCAGAATCGGTAGAAAAAAGAACCGAGAACCACAATCGGTGGAAAACGAAAGAGAAGGAGATCGATGAAGAAGGGTGATACAGATCGTCGAAGAACGGTTCACCAAACCTTTGAGAAGATCGATGAAGAACGATTCACCAACCCTTTGAGAATATTGACGAAGAACGGTGATGCAGACCTACCTGGTGCTAATCATCAAGATCGAACAAAAATAGAGGAGCAAATGCTAATCAGATGTGGAATAAAAAAGGTTGCAGATCGAGAAGCAGATGTTGAAGAAAAAGGTTGCAGATCGAGAAGCAGATGTTGAAGAAAAAGGTTGCAGATCGAGAAGCAGATGTTGAAAAAAAAGGTTGCAGATCTGTTCAAATTATTGCAAATGTTTAAGCCCTTTGTTGTATTGATTAGGTGTAAGGAGTATTTTCGTATTTTGAACAGATTCCAAAGGAATGGATTTGAATTCCTTCCTGTTGAGGAAGGAATGGACAATTCTGTGGATGATGGAGTTCAAAGGATTTCAGAGATTCTTTCATTTAAAAAAAACTAATCAAACAAGATAGTGGAATTCGGTCAATGGAATTCACCATTCCAATTCCGTCGAATTCCGACAAACCAAACGCCCCCTAAGTTTATATGTTTGTTATTGCTATATGTTTTTGGTTGGATATTTTTATCTACTTTTAACTCTATTGACTATTGTTATTTGCTAATGTTGTTTGCATAATTACTTTTGTTAGCTATTGCTATTTTTATTTCTTGTAGGGATGATATTATATTATTGTTTGACGATTTATCTATTGTTCTCATGAGTTATGACGTGTTAATGGTTTTGTGATTAATTAATAAACTTTCCCTACTAAAAGTATTCACTAATTTCTCTTATTTTAGTATAGCAAGAAAAGAACGAAGAGAAAATTTAAATAATTTCTTCAATTGTTTGACTTCTTTATCTTTCATTGGGATTTCTCTATATATCACAAGATTTTATTTAAGTTCTAATGCAACCACGCATTGTGTTTCAAAACTATAGATCTCATTCATTATTTAATTATTTTTATTGAATCTTTACGAATCATCTTTTCTTCCACGATTTTACTAATCCTTGTTTGCCTATCTGTAGATTCTAGAAAAACCTGATAATCTTATGTATCATTAATCTCTCGTTGACTCTTTTGATTACTTCTTTCACGCGAGGTCTCTTCTTATATCAAAATAACTCATATTTTGTGTTATACACTAAGAAAATTTCTACATTTTAAAAACTTATCAACCATACTAGATGGTCAAACTCATATCTATATTTTAGGATTCAAAACTATTTTTGTCTTTTAATACACTATAAGGGAGTATGTAAAATAAAGAAGAATAAATTTTCTTCCCTCAACGAATTATCAATATACATTGTATTCAAATATTTTACTAACAAAAAACATGTATTGAATTTTTTTTTTTGTACTTATTGAGAGCCTATGATTTTACATTCTTCGAGGGCCTATAAAATGTCAGGAACTTCCTGGCTAGGACGTTCACTTGTTGGAGTGATTCGGTTTAGAGTAAAATTGCCATAGTATAGTACATATAGATCTCTTCCAAACATATTATCAGAGTGAGTGAACAATTCAAACGCTAGAATTGAATATATGCTTCAAGCATGTGTGATAGACTTTGAATATAATAAGTCAGGTTTGTTGGACTCACTTTGTACTATCACTCAAGTATTCAAGCAGCACCATTTAAGGTATTGTATGGAAGGAAGTGTAGAACGACACTTTGTTGGGCTCGTATTGGGTGAGAAGCAATTAATTGGACCTGAGGTCCAGCACCTTAAAATAATACATCTCATACAAGAGAGAAGTTGAATGTTGTGCAAGATAAACAGAAAAGTTATGCAAATAATTTGAACGCTCGAAGTCAATGTCACGAAGAGATAGAGAAGAGGGGCGAGATTGGGAGCTCACCGATGAGCTCACCTCTGCCAAACAAGATCATAAGCGAACTGAGTACAACCACGTTGTCTTCCGTTTTGAACAATTTTCAATATATTTTCTTTGTAAATATATCAGTAATATGTAGTTGTTAGTATGAGCACGTACTTATGTCATACTATGTAGATGCTAAATTTAGCAATAGTTTACACGATGAAGTTGATTTCCATTCATTCGACTACATACGAAGTCACATGAGTGAAGTAGTGAGTCAGAATTCGTAAAAATTATAGAGCATCCAATAATTGTTTTATATATGTTCTAGTGTTTATATTGACATTTAGTATCTGCATGATATGGTCTTGATATTGTTTTTGGTTGTAAAAATTATGTTCACATATATTTATTATTATGTTTCGGTATGAATTGGAAGCAATGTTTTAGAGTACTTTTCATATGCAAACCATGAACTGCTAATTTTAATACGTGACTAGTTTCATGTATCTCAAATATATTCTAGCGAGTAGTTTTTCATATGAAAACTAAGAACTCATTAATCTTAATAGTTAACTAGTGTCATGTATCTCAAGAAACATTTCAGCAAATAAGTAGCAAGGTAAAGAATAGGCCATATTGAACCCTAGTCAGTGCTCCGGTCTTATCGATTTTTATTGCATTTAGTTATCAAATTTTATATGGGACTAAGTGCATGTTTTAGGCTCTAATATTGTTTTAGTTTTAAGATTTCCGCTCTAAGAGAGTTTGGCTTAAGTTTCTAGAGTTTGAAGGACTTTGAAACTTCAATTTTTATTTCAAAATCATTAGAATATCAAGATGTTTTAGTTTGTTGTAACATTACTAAATGAAAGCCTTTGGTCTACGGACTTTTCCCGTGGTGATTTGTCGGATAATTCAAGTCAATAACAGATTATACCTAATGATTATTTGGATGGTCTATTGATATTTTTTCGAAAAACATCAGATCCGACTGAACCATTGATATTTTTCGGGTGATCCGTCGATAATCACAAACGAAAATTTCTCTTAATGATTTCTTTAAGTAAAAATCATTTGTTTTATAGTGTAACTTCTATAAGAGTTAAGTAGGGTGTTACATAAAGAGCCCTAATAATAATAACTTCTATGTGGTTTAGTTTTATTTGCTTTGAGCTGATTGACAATATATTTACTTTTGAGTTTTTAACTATCATTTTCTTTATTTTGAGTTGTTATCTATCATTTTGTTTTGTTTTTTCGAAAAAAAAGTATATCGTTTTCTATAATATATATATTGAAAGAATTAATATTCGATCAGATTTGATTTGATTTGATTCAAAATTAAACTATTAAAACTAATTCTTATAATACAAGTTGACAAAAATAAATACCATAGTTGTATCAAAGAATTTCTAAGTCGTAAGATAAAATGTGATACAAGCAAATTTAATAAATCTAATGATGACCCTTATTTTAACGTTCTTTTAAGTCATTAGTTTCCTAGTGGCTTGGACATGCAATACGTATTTGTTGTGCTCATAAATAAATTCGATTAGCTTGTTGTTTAATGAATGGGAATTAACTTTCCAATTAATTTAAGGATTTTTCTAATTTTATCATTTTCTTTATATTTTATTTTTATATAGAGAACGTGGGTTATCAAAATCCTTGTGCAGCTAAAAAAAGTCCAATAGGTTCACATGCATGATATAAAATACCAAAGAATAAAGATTAGAAACAAAAAAAAAGATGTAACGAATCAACAATAAATCTTATATAAATTATTATCTACTCAATGATTACCAAATTTAATCAAATACTTTATGTTGTTATGGCTTTTTGTTAATAAAATTCATAATTCTTTATTTTCTTATAATTATGACATTTAGTTAGGATATAGTTTCGCAATTAATATTTATTTAAACATATTACAATATTGTAATTAGAAAAAACTATAATTTAATTTAATTGATGACCGTCAAGAAACAGTTATAGGAATTGGAATTCCTATAAATATTTGCCATGTTCGTGTGTCAAATTCAATCATTTTTGAAATTTTATTCTCTTTATTTGTAAGTCATATGTGACTATGAAAGGTATATTGTTTAAATAATTAATAGTAATCGTTAATATCAATCATTTTCATTCCACTTTTTCGTTTTTAAAATTTGTTTTTTTGGAATTTAGAGATTTTGGAAAGTAGATGCTGCTGTGTATACCTTCATGTATTGACAGAAGTAGTTACCTGTGGGGCAAATTATTTTCTATTTTAAAATATTAAAGATAATAAACATAATTTATTTTATTCCATTTGATAGTACCATTGTTCCAAGATTTGTATGCATACGTACTTTATAAAAGTATCAAGAATTTTTTTCACGATGAATGTAAAATATTTTTATAATGAAATGATTGAGATGGTGGAGGCATTTATTTATGTACTATTCTATAAAGAAAATAAAAATAATTGAAAAGGCATAAAATACAAACCATATGGTTAATTTCTAGACCATTCTTGGAAACAATACTTAATAACAATTATTATATACAATTTTGTGTTTGATTTAATTTAGTAGTAATGAGAGCAAATACATTGGAAATCCCTTGGTACATCAAAATAAGGGTCAAAAAAGGAACCAATTATAATCATTTTTTTATGAACATAAAAGGAATTTCTATAAATTAATGCAGTTTTTTGTTGATGAAAATATTTAATATTAGACGTTAATAATTTCATCTAATTTTAAAATCTTTAGATAATAACTTGATAACTTGGTAGGGAAAGATTTGAAATATTTTTAACTTATTCAACTAACGGCTCGACTTTAAGGTTATGAGCTTATAAAGACATCAAAAAATATTTTCTTTTTCCTAGTTTGATTAATCCTAAAAGGTGGTATTAGCATGTAAAATTATTGTCTACGATATCACTAGTTAAAACCCTACAGGTACATTTTCCCAAATTTGAAAGGTATGATCAACAAATTACCAAAAGAGAAAAACACTTGTAGCACCTTTAATTTGTGAACCATTTGTCTCTAATATCATGAACCTATAAGATTTGAAAATTATTGCGATTTTTCATTTGTTCAGAATTTGATTTCAGATGTAAATATATAACAATCGTAACAACTGAGTTTATCGACTAATTTCTTGTCGTCATAATTGGTCAGAATTTGTCCAGGCATAGCCTAGGATACCTTTCCAAAAATTACAAGATTTAATCAAGTCAATTTTGAGGTAAAAATGCAATTTTATGGAGTTTAAACGGTGTTTAAGCTTTTTTGTAAGTTCTGGAGTTCTAAGTCTCAAATCGAGAATTTATGGTCACCTTGGAGTTCTCCGCGCCTTGGCTGGTGATCTAAGCCTCAACAAATATCACCCAAACCTCTGGAGTTGGGAAATAGAATAAGGAAACCAGAACAATTATTAAGCCGATTTTGCATAGGATTTTTTGCCATTTTTCTTCCCCCCTCCACTCTCCTCTCTTGTTGGGTGATTTGGACCCTTATGGTCGTTTTTTGAGAGCTTCTTGGAGCAAATGGAGAGAATGATCTTAGAGATTGGAGATTCTTTGGTGAATGGGTTCAAGTTTGGAAGAGGTACCTAAGTTTTGGGTATTTTGAGATTTAGTTTGGGTTTGTTGTGGATTTGATCTTGTGACTGCATTTGGTGCCTTTTAGGCATGGGTTTTTGTCTTACGGAGATTGTGGAGGTCTTTGTTTGTAGATCTTAAGGCATTGTTTGGCAAAAATAAGGTCACTTATAAGTCACCTTATAAGGTACCTTATTGAGAAGTTAAAAGAAGTAAGATTTTGATAAGCTACCTATAAGGTACCTTATAAATCATAAGGTACCTTATAATCTACTTTTACCAAACATAGCCTAAACCTTCACCAATGAAAGCTAAATTTGGAGTTTTGGGAACTAGTTTTAACCCAATCTAACAAAGTAAGTTTTAAATTGTTTTGTAAAAACGTTATACATGCCAAAAATGTTGACTTTAGAATCTTAAAGTGTTTTCTTTATGATTTATTAAATGTTGTTTGATGAAATTGCATTTTTTGTACATTTGGTTTTATAAAATATTGAGAAATGCATATATTTAAGGTTTTTGAACATTTTGATAAATAATTCATAGTGTGGATTTTGATGATGTATTGAGTATATGAAGATTATTTAATGTTAATGCATTTTTGGTGTTTTGATTTTATGAATCACTAGTGTGTGCCACTACGCGTTGCGTGGTGATGAGATTATACTATTAACAAATATGTAACTACGTTAACTCGTTAAGATAAACTTAATTCATTGTTTGACAACTAATAAAATGCAATATATCATTTTATTTGACTTTTTTAAGTGTAAATTGTTTTAGCAAACATACACAATATTAGGGGTGAGCAAAACCCGAAAAACCCAAAATCCGACCCAAGAACCGATTCGAAAATATCACTAAAAACCTCCACCCAAAAAACCCGAAACTTGAAAATCTGAATCTTAAAGGTTTTATCAGATAAGTAGGATTGGGTTGGGTATCCAAAATAGACACTCGAATACCCGAAAAACACGAATATTTTTTATGCTTATACATGTTACCCCTCTCTTTCTTATATAGTAGCTTCCAAACACTACTAGAAAATTGAGTATTTTCAACGGAAATTAATTTTCAACGGAAAATGTCGTTGAAAATATTTCTACGAATTTTAGAGGATTATTGACAGAACATAAATTTTCTACGAATTTTCAACGAACTTCCGTTGAAAATCTCTCACAAACATATATGCATTTTCAACCAAAAAAATTTCAACGAAATATCTCGTCAAAAAGTTTTGGGTTAAAAATGCATTTTGTGAGAGATTTTCAAAGGAAATTCGTAGAAAATTCGTAGAAAATTTATGTTTTGTCAATAATCCCTTTAAAATTCATAGAAAATTTTCAACGACATTTTCCGTTGAAAATACTCAATTTTCTAGTAGTGAAACCTCAAGTTTTCTTCTAAAAATCGATATGGGACGGCTTCAAGAGTGAAAAGGGAGAGGGAGGCATTGATGCCCTCATCCCACATCGCCCTACAAAGCTTTTTTTTTCTTCTTTACTCTACTATATATATGGATAGGGGTCTTTTTTTTGTTTCCTTGAGTTCCTTCTTCCTCTTTTCTAAGGGCTTGAGTTGTATATATAGGGTTAGTTGAGACTTAAGAGTGCCCTATAACATGAACTTTTAAAACGGGTTTTTAGAAATTTGGTGATCGGATACCCGATCTGAACCATCCGATGTTTACAGGTTGGTTCAGTTTTGGTCGGATTTCGAGGTTATGATTTCCTACCCGATATTTGATTGGGTTTTGGGTTTAGGTCCCTGAACCAACCCGACCCGTCCGATGCACAGCCCTACCATAGAGGGTTGGCCAAAATAAACCAATCCAATAGTTTGGAAGGTTAGCCAACATGAGCCAACAACATGTGTTTATATGATTAGTCAAAAGAATCCAACCCTATGAGTTAAAACAAACACACCCTAACCTCCTCTCATATACCTACCATCAATTGTTAATCTTTCATCTCTCCATCAATGTGAGATACACAAAAATCTCAATGCAAGAAGTACATAATACTCAATTCTTAGGGTGCTACATTATTTTCTTGTGGATCTTACTTTTATATATAAAAAGAAACAAATATAGATACCGACATTTTGTTCCTCCTTTCACAAACCTACCCACTATATTCGAACAAATCAATTTCTCATGGTAATCTAAAATTAGCCAAGTCTATTATTTAACGAAAAAACATTATTCTACTAACTTGTTATAGAAATTGATTCAATTTGCAAAAATAAAGTAGGTCAGATTGATCCAACCATATGAGTTGACACAAAACTATTCACTCATTTATTCTTATATGCACTTTATATATTTAAACTCGCATCTTCTCAACAATGTGGGATGATGAAACTCAACCACATTTTAATATTTGAAAATTGTCAAGTCATCATCTATTGTTCATCTATTCCTTTCTTATACCACATTTCAAGATTTGACAATACTAAACTTTCATTATTCCACCTCATGTCTTGAGGTTGTTGTTATATATATATATATATATATATATATATATATATATATATTAAAAAACACAACTTTCAAGATGTCATCTCAATAATTTAAAGTCATCTTTTATATGGGATAAAATTTAACCGCATTTGAAGATTTGAGAAATACTTAACAATCATAATGAGAATTGCAAATGAAAGTGTTGACTTACTTGAATCAACAACATGACTCGCATAAAAAAAATTCCCATCCAGCTATCACATATATACACCACTACATTCCTTCAACTTTTTTCTTTCCACCAATGTGGGATAGCCAAACTAAATCACATTTCAATACTCAAATCTTATAACGCCAACTCATTCTTCATGATTTCTCTCTCTCTCTTTCTCTCTCTCTCTCTATATATATAGATTGTTGTTCCTTTATAATAAAAAATAACTATTACTCCAAAATTGGAGGACAAACGATGGTTTATATAGTTATATCATTCTTTTAATTATTAAAAGTATCACATGCTTGTTTTTTTATATATATACTTATCACACTATATCAATGTATCAATTTTTCATCAACGTGGGATCTCCAAAAAGCAACCACAATGTAAGGTTCTAAAACACACAACTCTCAAGATGTCATCGCAATATTTTAAAGTAATATTTAATATGGGACAAAACATAACCGCATTTCAACATTTGAGAAATATTTAACTATCATAATGAGAATTGCAAATGAAAGTGTTGACTAATTTGAATCAACAACATGACTTGAATCAAAAAATTCCCATCCACCTATCATATTTATACACCACTACATTCCTTCCACTTTTTTCTTTCCACCAATGTGGGATAGCCAAACTAAATCACATTTCAAGATTTGAGAATACTCAAATCTCATAATGCCACCTCATATCTTGAGGTTGTTGTTTTTATATATATAAAGATTCAAAAAATATGCATTATGGAGTTGTTGGGTGCATTCTGAGTCTTATTACTTATTAAATAATACTTCATTGGAGCCGTTATGTATCATGGGATAAAAATCATAAGGGTTAACTATTAGTGAGATTTGTTGCATTAATTGAGTTTTTGTTGGATTTCGTTATACTTTGGACCATGAAAGTTATTGAACTCTTTATATTCATTTTGGTATTTATGATGCCTCATTTTAATTAAATTAGTCAAAAAAAAGTTGAAATTTATGTCGGTTTACATTTGAGACGACTGTTCATTTTGGGAATATTTTACCCAACGTTAGAGTTAATAACGATGGTATTAAAACCATTTGGTGCAAAAGTTGTGTAAACCTTAGTTATTTGTATTTTATTGGTTTATATTGACTTTATTTGAACAAATAAATTGTGGAGTTTATTGGTTTGATTTTTAACTCAAATGAATTTTGAAGACATTTGTCCGATTTAAATTGTACAGTATGTTGAGCTTTGGACGTGGTTTGCATGTATTGCATATTTATTTAAGAATTATATGTTTTGAATATGTTGGTCATTTAATTGGAGTCATGTAATTTAGAATGTAATGCATTGGATCCATAGCACTACTAAAATGGAAGGCTTTCACCTACCGACATTTTCTGGGAAATCCCTCGCTAAAATGTGATTCGTCACAAAGCCGTCACAAAAGTTCGTTGCTAATTTTTTGGTGGGTAAATTAAATCAATGACAGATTTCCCAGGAAATTCCTGGGTGATCCGTTGGTATTTTCTTGAAAACATCGGATTTTGTCGGAACCATTAGTATTTTCTGGATGATCCGTGGTAATCACCCACGGAAATTTCCCTGGGTGTTCTTTTGTGGATGAAAGTCATTTGTTTTGTAGTGTAGATGTAGGAGTCATTTTAATTGGCTTTGGGAAGAAGGGTAGTTCCTTCATGTATTATATCCTGAGACAAGTCACCTGGTAATTGAGGCATTGTGGTGTGGACTTGTATAGTCGAGCATTGGCCTTAGACCCAGATGGTGTAATTTCTTGTGAACAAAGATATCTAGGATCATCAGGGGTCTTAGGCCATAAATCGTGTACATTTGAAATAGATGACCATTGATTCGTAATGGGGGTCATAAACATATATATGTGGCTTACTTTTGTGTTCCTGCCACATTCATGGGAACCGGGTCTCCCCCGTCAGTGAAATGTTTTTTTTTATATGATGTTTTATATATGTTTTCGATGTTGTTTTGGTATGGAATGTTACCTTATATTTGTTGTTTCGGATGTTGTATCTTATTCATAATTTGTTATTTTGGATATTTGAGTTTATCCATGTTTTTTGTGTTTGAATCAAGGTTCAAAAAGACGCGAGGCGTGGCATGGAGGCAGGGTCAAGCCTTAGGCGCCATGGCGAGGATGCGGCGTTTTTTCAGTCGGCAAATTTGTATGTCATATATACAATTATATATAAAGATATATGTTTTCTATATATTATCAAATCAGATAATGATATTAAAAATTATACATTCATATTAGAAGAAAAGAATCATATAGATTAGAAAAATCATATGTTTTCTATATGTTTTCTATAAAAATAGTTTTTTGATAAAATATTTAAAATAGAACTTAAAAAGATAATTTTACAACTTTATTTTAATCGTAAGTCCATAACGTTTATAAATTCGTGAAATTGTGAGTGATGTGATTAAATAAATCCATAAAAGTATAAAAATACAAAAGATAAAAATATTTGAAATATTTGTTTCTTAAAAAATCATGTCATACAAAAAAAAGTCTTATAAAAACGTTATGGGTTGTTTCGTAATAACATAAATGCATATTACGTCATATCACACCATGACACGCCTTTTTGAACGTAAATTTTAACTTTTTATCATAAATTTTAATCTAGTCACTTTTTAGTTACCGTGTGAAAACCAATTGATTTAAGCATAGGTTTGTGAATTTGAAGTTAACTTGAAAGATCATCAAAGAAACTGATGATTTGCATCTTCTAAGTCGGAGAGATTCATAAAATTGAATCTGCGATGCCAAATCATAAATCACATTATGACGGAAATTGTGGTTATTTAAAGATACAGGTTTAAATATCTCAAACATAATCAAACTAATTACAAGTAATGTTTTGGGTTACAATATAAAAGTAAACAGAAGTTCAAACATCATACAACTAACATCACGACAAATAAATTAGATTAGTTTTTTCGTAAATATTATTTGGGGTGTTGAGGTAAGTGGATAAAAACATTTTAAATTTTAATGTTAGTAATTTTCTTTTAATGGTATTATATATATATAGAGAGAGAGAGAGTGAAATCACACAAAATCATATGTCATTCGTGTACAAAATCACATATGATTCACATACAAAATCATATATGATTAGCCGAGGCTTTTTCTGCGGCAAAAGTCATGCGTGTCATTTTTTATGCTAGTACAAAGTCACATATGATTTTGTACATGAAAAAAAAATCATGTACAAAATGATTGGATGAGGATTGTCCTCGCATTCTCGTAAATTGTTACCGTTCTCGCATTAACCTCTTATATATATATATATAGGGGAGGAATCATATGAGAACCACCCATTTTTAAAGGAATAAAGGAACACCTTGTGGACCACATATGATGTGGGTCCCACATAATATTAAATTATTTTTGATTTAATATGAAATCATATTTAATCATAAATTATTTAATATTATGTGGGACCCACATCATATGTGGTCTACAAGGTGTTCCTTTATTCTTTTAAATTTACAAAGTTCTCATTTAAACCTTCCTCTATATAGAGGAAGGTTCAAATGAGAACTTTGCATTTTTAAAGGAACAAAAGGACTATTGTGGATCACATATGATGTGGGTCCCATATAATATTAAATCATTTATGATTTAATATGCCACATCATATGTGGTCCCAAATGAGTTCCTTTGTTTCTTTAAATTGGTAGTGTTCTCATACGATCCCTCCCCTCCTCTATATATATATATATATATATATATAGAGAGAGAGAGAGAGAGAAGAAGGTTCAAATGAGAACTTTTGATTTTTAAGGGAACAAAGGGATACATTGTGGAACACACATGATGTGGGTCCCACATAATATTAAATCATTTCTGATTTAATATGATCTAATATTAAATCAGAAATGATTTAATATTATATGGGACTCACATCATATGTGGTTCACAATGTGTCCCTTTGTTTCTTTAAAGATGGTGGTTCTCGTATGTGTGTGTGTGTGTGTCTATAAAATTAAAATTAATATATATACACATATTGGGTCGGTGATCATCGTCCCCGCCCTCGATAAAATCCTCGAAAATGTCCCCGAACGCAGCACGATAGTTACGGTTTTCGGTTTTCACCATCGGTTTCGGGCTTTTTTGCCATCCCTACCCAAAAGCGTCTATAAATCTATTGCAACCTTTTTAAATAGGATGCTTAGGCATTCTAGGCGTCCTAGAAAGGCAATTTTGTTGTAGTGATTACTAAACTAGTTAATTTGTTTACTGTGGTTGATTGTTTGATCCCCACCCTTGGCTTGTAGCAATTACAACTACATTCACCGGATTATTAAACAAAATACTAACTCTTTCACTAACCTACAAAGAATGTAATACAAACATATAATAGTTTGAAAGGTATTTTCAATCCATGGTAATCATAAACTCTTCATAATAGAACATGTGAGTTGCAAACCTTTGACTCTTTTTTATACAACCTCATTCGTCAGATTTTGAAACGTCATCCTTATTTACATGAATCCCAACCATATGAATCCTACAAATGCACAACATGCAATAAGCTCGAATCATTTGAACAATCCCAACATCCACAAACGAATATATACTCAAGTCAAGGTTGAAAAACTATTTATATACTTTTAACAGTTAATCTATCAAAACTTCATTATGAGTTGGTTAACATATTAGATAGATCAGTCGCTATCTAGGTTCTACCGTATATTATATGCAAGATTTCACACTTGAGAACATGTACAAACATCATGTTATTTAAATTTTCAATATATTCAATTTAAGTTAGATTTTGATTGTATTCAATCTAAACAAAATGTTGTGTAATGTTGATATCATTTTGTGCCTAAGCACCTTGGGTGATATGGACTGGAATACAGTCATAGTCATAGGCAACAACAGTGTTAGAATATGTGAAAACCCCTTGATTAGGGTTACGTGTATTGATAACAATATATAGACAGAAAAGTTACAAAGGGGTCCCTATACTATACATATATTTAACACACCCCCGTAGTTTGATCGGGAGGTGAACGAATGTTCAAACTATTTCTAAAATCAAGAAATAAAGTAGTGGGTAGGCCCTTTGTAAAGATGTCAGCATACTGATGAGCGGATGGAACATGCAAAACACGCACATGACCAATCGCAACACGCTCCCTAACAAAATGTAAATCGATTTCCACATGCTTGGTCCTCTGATGCTGAACAGGGTTAGATGCTAGATACAAGGCACTGACATTGTCACAAAAAACAACGGTGGCACGAGAGAGAGGACAACGCAACTCGAGTAGGAGATTTCGCAACCAAGCAGTTTCAGCAACCACATTGGCTACCCCCCGATACTCGGCCTCGGCACTAGAGCGTGAAACGACATGTTGTCGTTTGGAGGACCAAGAAACGAGATTGTCTCCCAGATAGACACAGAACCCTGAGGTAGACCGACGTGTATTAGGACACCCGGCCCAGTCGGCATCAGAATAGGCAACCAAACGATCAACGGCTGACGGTTTAATATGAAGACCATGAGATAAAGTACCCTTTAAATACCGTAATATACGTTTTAGAGCATTGAAATGCGGAAGACGCGGGTCATGCATAAAGAGACAGACCTGTTGAACGGCATAGGCAATATCAGGACGGGTAAAAGTCAAGTACTGCAAGGCACCAGCAAGGCTTCGATATAGAGTGGGATCAGGAACAGGCTCACCATCAGCGGCAAGCTTTATTTTAGTGTCGGCAGAGTACTTGCGGGGATTACACGAGACCATATCCGCTCGTGAGAGAATCTCACGAGCAAAAGCAGATTGAGAGAGAAAGAGTCCGGACTGGCTGCGAGACGCAGCGATGCCTAAGAAGAAGGATAACGGACCTAAATCAGACATGGGAAACTCAGAGGAAAGCTGAGATATAATCATGGAAACGAGAGAGGAAGAAGAGGCAGTAAGAATGATGTCATCTACATAAAGAAGAAGGTAGATGGTATCAGATCCACGATGATACGTGAATAAAGAGGTGTCGATCTTGTCGCTATGGAAACCTAAGGAGGAGAGATAGACAAAGAATCGCTGATACCACGCACGAGGTGCCTGTTTAAGACCATAGAGAGCCTTGCGCAAACGACATACATGATCAGGAAAATTGCTGTTGATGTAGCCTGGAGGCTGGCGCATGTAAACAGTCTCAGTTAGATCACCATGGAGGAAGGCATTTTTAACATCAAGTTGATGAATAGGCCAATTTTGAGAGATGGAGATGCTGAGAACCGTGCGGATAGTGGCAGGTTTGACGACTGGACTGAAAGTGTCATCAAAGTCAAGGCCGGGTTGCTGAGAGAAACCTTGAGCAACAAGACGGCCCTTGTAACGTTCAAGACGACCGTTGCTGTCAAATTTGTGGCGATACAGCCAACGACTGCCAACGATGTTTGCAGTAGAGGGCTTGGGGACTAGATCCCACGTGTGATTGGAGAGAAGAGCTGCCATTTCAGAGTCCATGGCGGCTCGCCAATGAGGATCACACATACCGAGCTGTAGACCGAGGGATGGGAGAGATGTCAGTGGAGACGGAGAGATTGAAGATCTGCTTGGGCTGAAGAGAGCCAGTGCGAGAACGAGTAGTCATCGGATGACCCGAAGGAGCCGCAGCAGGTGGAGATTCGGGTTGAGCAGGAGCGGGTGAAGTGGGAGAGGGGTCGGATGACACAGCGGGCGGAGACGGAGAGGAGGAAGTAGAGGAAGGTGGTCCATTATCTGGCGGCGGAGAGTAAGTGCCGTCAGGAGGAGGGAGCGAGGGGGAGGAGACATCAATATCAAACGAGTCATATTCCTCAGTCGAAGGTCGAGGTTGGAAGTCAGGGAACGGAAAGTGATTTTCGTCAAAGACGACATGACGAGAGATGATGACCTATTGAGTAATGAGATCAAAGCAGCGGTATCCACGGTGGTCAGAGCTTGGACCTAGGTAGACACACGCAGAGGACTTAGGGGCAAGCTTGTGCGGGGCAGTGGCTGAAGTATTGGGATAACACAGACATCCAAAGACACGGAGGTGAGAGTATGTAGGAAAGACGCCGAACAAAACCTCAAAAGGTGTTTTATACTGGATGGTGGTAGACGGGAGTAGATTGAAGGTGTGAACGGAGGAAAGAAGAGCCTCAACCCAGAACTTAGGTGGTAGAGAGGCCTGTATGAGGGAGGTGCGAAGAGAGTTGTTGATTGTGCGGATAGTGCGCTCAGCCTTCCCATTTTGAGGGGAAGTGTAAGGGCAAGAGAAGCGGACTCTAATTCCATGGTTTTTAAAAAATTCTAATAAAGGTTGATTATTAAATTCACGACCGTTATCACATTGAAAAAGTTGGATGTCTGTTTTAAATTGATTTATTACATAAGCACGAAACATTTTAAAAATAGAGAACACTTCAGATTTGGCACGTAAAGGAAAAACCCATAAGAAGTGAGAGTAATCATCCAAAAACAAAACATAATATTTAAAACCACTTAAACTAGTAACAGGAGAAGTCCACAGATCGGAATGAATAAGTTCAAACACACGAGAAGTTTTGGTAGAAGAAGAGGAAAAAGGTAACCTACAATGTTTGCCTAACTGACAGGCATGACATAAAGATGAAGTCTGACTAGAGCAAGAAATAAATTTGCGAGACAAAATAAAGTTAAAAACAGCAGCACCCGGATGACCAAGTCGCCGATGCCAGACGTCAAAGGAGACAGCAACATTGGCCGAAGCAAGAGCAGTCGGAGGAGATGAGGGTACAACGGGATAGAGCTCATCGTGATCACTATCGCATCGCTGAAGGAGGGAACCAGTTTTAAAATCCTTCACAGAAAAACCAAACGGATCAAACTCAACGGAAACATGGTTATCAATAGTAAAGCGACGAACGGAAATAAGATTCTTGATGATTTTATCAGAAACAAGGACATTTTTTAGTTCAAGAGGCCAAGAAGAAAAAGGGAACTTACAGTGACCAATGTATCTAGCAGGAAACACAGCACCATTACCAACCTGTATGAAATTAGAATTACAAGGAGTTAGAGAGTGCATTGTACCTGGATTGAAAGTCATATGCTTGGTTGCACCAGAATCCATGTAGTAGTTGTTGTCTTGTGGCGCTTGAACTGACATGGCCTGAAACACAGACGAGAGGTCAGTGAGCTGCGGCTGAGCATGCTGAGAGGCATGACCGTTGAATGAGGGCTGAGCAGGCGGCTGATGAGGCGCTGGTGGTGTAGGTGGGCCAAACTGAGCTGGAAACGTCATCGGGTTGTGTGACTGCTGTTGTCCGTAATAGAACATCGTAGGTGACGGGTGAGGAGCACCGACACCAAAGGAATGCGCGGGAGGCGCACCGAGAAGACCTGGCTGAGGAGTCGGAACATATGCAGAGGTGGGCGAACTCCCAAAGAAGGCCTGGTTGTGTCCCGGATATCCAGGTGTACCTGCAAAAGTGTGAGAGCTTGTGGAGACATTAGTATTACCCCCCCCCTTTGGAAGCAAGACGCCCATTATTCCTCCCTTTATTTAGTCTATTTTTCGGTTTTCCAGAATGGGAGGAGGAGTACAGGGCAGCAGAGGAGGTAAGGGGGTATCGATATGGGGTTCAATTGACTCCTCACGAGACTCATGGAGTAGAAGCATGTTTTTCGCTTCAAGAAAAGAGGGGAAGGGTTTGGTATTGGTGATGACATCGACAATGCTGTGATAGGAGGGTGGTAACTGACGTAAGATTTGCATAACAAGTTCAATTTCATCTATTTTGGAATCACAATCGGCAAGAGCATCGGCCAAATTTTTTAAGTTATGACAAAAATCAGTGATGGACGAGGTGCCTTTTTTTGTATTACGAAATTGTTCTTGAAGTTGGAGCATACGGGACATTTTATTATTCAGAAAGAATTCATCAAGTTTATCCCAGAGATCTTTGGCAGTACAGTTATCACTAGAAATAATTTGCAAGAGATTGGCATCACAAGTAGAATAGAACCAGGATTTGATGCGAGAGTCAATGGCCTCCCAGTCCTCATCATCATCATTAGCAGGTTGGGTTTTGCCAGTGATGTGACCGTATACTTTAGCACCCTTACACATGTCCAAAAAAATACGACGCCAAAGCTTATATTTGGACCCATCAGTTGAAAGTTTAAAACTAAATTGAGAGTATACGTTGGTAAGGGCGAAAACAAGCTGGCTAGCGGTAGGGGCAGTGGGGGTAGTGGAGGACGACGAGGTGGTCATGGCAATCACTTGGAAAACGTAAAAACAACTAATAAAGTAAAGAAAATAACAAGGCAGAAAAGCTTAACCGCGGGTAGAGGGATAGTAATGTACCAAACAAGTTCACACAGAACGAGCGAGTGACGAAGATCCCGGTGGCGGCGGCTGTCGGCAGCGGTGGCGGCTGGTCACGGTGGTGACAGCAGCGGGTAGCAGAGAGGTCACAGTGGTCACGGTGGTGACAGCAGTGGCGGCGGCGGGTGGTCACGGTGGTGACAGCAGTGGCGGCGGCGGGTGGTCACGGTGGTGACAGCAGTGGCGGCGGCGGGTGGTCACGGTGGTGACAGAGCCGGCGGCAGCGGGTAGCAGAGAGGGCAGCGGAAGAAGGTAGCGGCGGCGGCGGGTCACGGTGGTGACAGAGCCGGCGGCAGTTTGGAGAGAAAAAAAGCTAGGGTTTTTGGTGGCTTGATACCATGTTAGAATATGTGAAAACCCCTTGATTAGGGTTACGTGTATTGATAACAATATATAGACAGAAAAGTTACAAAGGGGTCCCTATACTATACATATATTTAACAAACAGTATTAATCATCTAACATATAATAAAAATTCTACAATTTACCGTCTCCATAAAAGCAACAAAGATCATAATTGAATATGTATATACATTTGAGTAAGTTTTGATGGTAGATCTTGAAAATTTAACCTAAAAGATTCATTACCATTTACAAATATTATAAATTATATTTCATGTTTTTCTTTCATAATATTTAAAATCAAAACCCAAACGATGGGCTCTTAACCTAGAGTTCAAAGGCCACTATAAAACTTGAGCTTTAACTTCTAAGTGCTTGTGATTAGAATTGGCCAAAAACCAATTTTGGGTCGAGTTGGGTCAGGGTCAAATCGGTTTTAGTTCAACATTTTCATTTTGTAACCAATCTTATGGTAGTCGGTTTCGGTCTCGGTCCCGAGAAAGAATACCCGACCCATTGTTCATGTACAAAGCCTGGTTCGGGGTTGGCCTAAACCGTTCCCAAAAAAATTTTCCCAAAAATCAATTTTAGACGTATAAAAAATCTTGTTTGAAGATTTCCTTTTTTTGAACAATATCTTATTCAAAATACAGTTTAAAAACTCTAATTGGGTAATTCAAATACACTTTAAAAATATTTTTGAATAATTTTTACACAAAAAAATTATAGATGTTTTTATAATTAAGATTTTTGAGATTGAGTATTGAAACACTTAAAAAAACTTCAAAAAGAACTTGAAAAACTTAAAAATTTTGTAGAATTATTGAAAAACTTCATATATAATTAATAAAAACTTTTTTAATTTTAATCGAGTCTATGTGTAACCTGTTTCTGGTTCTGTAACTGGTCTCGAGTTGGGACCTGAAAATTCGTAAAAAAACACCGGTTCGTAAGGTCCTAAGCCGGTCCGGACCCATTTTAGTCCTCTCTATTCTGTACAAGTGATGAGATATGGCCAAAATCGGTTTTTGGCTAGGCTATAACTCGGTCCGGTTAAGGATTTTGTAAGCGTAATTGATCCTATGTGTTCTAATCCTGGTCCTTTCGTTGAAAATTCATAACTGATAGGATCTAGTGTAATTGGTTATATAATCAATCCCTCGTAATCGGTCCTTTAACTGGTTAGTTTTTTTTTTTAAATTGTGGTTTTTTTTAATCTTCTACTATATAACATCCTTAAATCTAGAAAGAGCGATTAATTTAAAAATTTTAATAAGACATCAAATAAATGATAAATTATTTCTTACAAAATCGAAGTTGAATTGCCTTAAATAGAAATTCTAACTGTAACATCAATAATTGATAAACCAAGCCATACACAAAAGGCTAGGTTAAGATCGAGTATTACTAAAACCCAATAACGGTTGCTATCTCCAAATGTTGAAGACGTCGCCGAATAAGTAGAACCTTCTCTCATATCTCTAACTAGCACTCATATCAACATAGTGTTGCTAGTACCAACCACAACGAGGACCTAATGTACATGCCGACAAATAAAAATGTTAGGCTTACGCCTACTGAGTTCAAGCGGTTTCATCGTAATTATAAAACAGTGAAACTGAAAAACTACGGATTTAAATCATAATTTGGCAAAGAAAATATATTATTGTGAATGCAACATATTTCTAAACCCACCACATTCTTGATGAAACTCATAAACCAAAATATCCAATTATACGCAATCAAATCCAATACTCAGATGACCAGAAACAAAGTTATAAATCATTAAAAATAGGAAACATAGTTTTAATCAAATCTCATAAACATTTAACTCACACTTACCTTGGAAGGGTATAAGATAACTGGAGAAAACGAGAGGGACCTGATTTATCATTAATAGTGATGGAGCACATAAGTAAGTCACTAATGTTAAGAGCTCACACTAACTTAGTAGGGATCAATGGCACCGACCAATAATAAATCAAAGTTTATGGCCCTCGATGATCCTAGTTATACTCATTCGCCAGAAAACACATTATATGTCCACTGGCTAGCATCGCCAACTACTAGAGTCCGTGCTAGCTCACACTAAGGATCAATGGTTATCGGCTCACGTAGCGGGTAGGATATCCAGGTTAATCAAAAAAAGAATCAATGGTTATTGGCACTGACCAATAATAAATCAAAGTTTATAGCCCTCGATGGTGCTATGTGTGTTTCTATTCAAAGGGAAGACTGTCGACTGACATTTATGCATATGGATCTAGTGCATTCTAGCCATAAAATTACATGGCACTAAATGAATGATTAACGCACCTAAAATGTGTAATATATCAAATAAATATGTCATAACTGCATATAACTCTAAAGCTCGAAATTGAGTAATTTAAATCGGACAAATGTTCTCAAGACTCATTTAAGTCACCAAGCCAAAAACTCAACAACTCAATTGGTTATTTCGTTAATACACATCAAAAGTAATAAAACATATATAAACGACGTTTATGTAAATACATGCTCCAAAGACATGATTAACTCAAAACGATCATTGATTGAGACAAAATTATTTTCCAATTAAAATCATACCGTTTATATTTCCAAAAAATCTCATAACACAATAATACGTATTTTCCAACCAAATACTCTATAATGCATTTAACACCAAATAATCTTCATTTAAAAGATAATTCATAAAAAGAACCCAAACTTATGATTTATTTACCAAGACCAAAACCCAATACAAACTTTTTACATGATTTATAAAACCAGTATGTAAAACTCACCAAATAATCCACGCATTTATAAATAGTAAGTAAGCATGTTAATACTTCAAATGGACATTTTTGGCATGTACATAGTTTTCACAAAATAACTTGAATTTACCTTTCTAGATTTCGGCTAAATCTAGGTTTTACCCCAATCTTGAGCTCCCTTTGGTGAAGACTTGAAATCCACAAGTTAGACTCTAGACCCAAGATGCAAATCCATCAATAACACTATCCTTTGGCTCCAAAAACGTACACAAAGAAACCCAATAAGAAATGAGAGTTGTTGATATAAATGGTTCAAACCGTAAATTCAAGAAACAAGGATTTAGGTCTTACCTTTCAACTTCTAGGAACCCCAAATAGTCAAGGGAACTTTAATTTTCATTGTTACCCCTTGGAAAAAGCTTCAAAAGGTGAAATTGTAGCCTCCGGAATTGTTTAAATCGGATGAAAAACGAGTGAGATATGACCAAATGAAGGAACATCCCGAAAATTAGGTAAAAAATGATCTGTGTATAGGGGGCGACTTAAGTGACACCAAATGTCGCCCAGACCCTTTCTAGGTCGCATGGTCCTTGCCAGGTCGATCGGTCAGCCGCCCGGTTGTTCCTGACCATTTTCTCAACCGTTCTCGATCGTTTCTCGACCATTCTTCGGAGCGTTTTCCCAAACGTTCGCCTACTGTTTATAGAAAATTTTGGGTGTTACATACTACAAAATACATTTTTATTTACTTTTAAATTTGTATTTCCCGAATTTCCATACATTTAAGATTGACACTATAAACTTTAATATATATCTTTATTAAAATTTCTCCAAAACCCGATTCTTGATTAAGTTGGTTAATTGATTTTTCTCTTTGTTATTGAGTTTAATGTTCAATGGTGAAAAACATTAGTCGTCCCAAAAAATGGTACCAAACGGTTCTAGTCCCGAAAATCCCGGTACCGAACCGGCACCAATTTTCACTAATCGGTTCGGTATTCGGTATTGGATTTTTCCACTTCCGGTTTCGGTACCGGTCCAGTACCTAGTTGAGACTTTAGGTTTGAGAGATTTTAATTTTATTCTCTTATCGATATGATTGAGATATCAGGGGGTTAGGTTTTACAGAGCTTTTAACATTTGTACATAAGACATTAATATCTTGTAAACTTGAATTTCTAAGTAATTCAACATTAATAAGTAATACCAAATGCTTAATAAGGTGTTCTAAGACTTTGAGCCAAATGTTTTATAACTAGTATATATAGGGGAGATTTCAAATACAAACCAAGCAATTCGTACAAACTTCATGTTTTCATTGTTTTACTGAATAAAATTGTATCATGAAAGTATTTAATATCATGAAATTGTTTCATATAATTTTTTTATTCATGAAACTATTTCATATATTTTTGTTTCTATATGAAAATGAAATTGATTCATGTATTTCTCATTTTGATGAATCTTGTCTCATTTTGAAATTGAATCTTGTTTCATGTGTTCTTGATAAAAAAAAATCATATATTATTGACTAATCAACCCTCATATTATTGACGGATCTTCTTAAATAAAAATGTCATATATTTAATACTTAAACATAGTTATAAGATGGTAGTAGCTAAGCTAACGATTTATATTAAAACCTAATATAGGCGTGTCACTTAGATTGACTACCCAACTTATTAATTTGAGCTTCAGACTTAGTTCGCTGACTAAAACTGAAATCTAATTGGCACAAATAACATTACTTAAAAAAGATTTGTATTTAGAAGGTAAATCAATAACAAGAACATTCATGATTCAACAATGAATATTCATAAACTACAGAATTTTACACTACTAGAAATTTGAGTATTTTCAACGAAAATTTACAATGTAAATGTCGTTGAAAATTTTCTAGAAATTTTAGAGGGATTATTGACAAAACATAAATTTTTTATGAATTTTCAACGAATTTCCGTTGAAAATCTCTCATAAACATGCATTTTCAACCAATTTTTTTACGAGACATTCCGTTGAAAAATATTGTGTTGAAAATGCATGTTTGTGAGAGATTTTCAACGGAAATTCGTTGAAAATTCGTAAAAAATTTATGTTCTGTCAATAATCCCTCTAAAATTCCTAGAAAATTTTCAACGACATTTTCCATTGAAAAAATTCCGTTGAAAATTCTCAATTTTCTAGTAGTGTTATATGTTATCAAAATGCAATTTGGCAATATAAAAATGGATGTCATCTACCATCATCCACATCATCATAATTGTACGAGCTATTAGCAAAAGCAATTAACTTGATAATAAACCAAAATTATAACTCAAAAAGAAAATTCTAGGTTCGCTTTTATTTATAATCAAAATGTACTCAACTCCATTTTTTCATTATGAACCAATTATTCGGATACGTGTCATTCCAACGAGACACGTAAAATCTATCAGGATGTACCGACCAATAACAGTTCTCATGATGATATCCTTCATGATGACAAAAATCAAAAATATCTTTACTAAACAACTCTAAAGTTTGGAAGTGTGAACCCCACCAAAACGAGCCATAAAAAACCGTGCGTGAATCGAATCGTGGGCAAAAACTCCAATTGTAATTTGCATTGAACGGAATCGTATGGTTTCCTAAATCATCATCTCCAGATTTTATATGAACCACGATATTATCGACAATACTGTTGGTAACATAAACTGTCCATGTTTTATCGATGAAACATGCATATGTTGGAGAAATAATGGAAATAACCATCACGATCAAAATGCCACCGAGTTTTCATTTTTGCTTAAATGTACAACTTAAAGTTTGAGAGCATCAAGGGTTATTTATAGTCTTTTCCTTCGCCTTTGACTTTGACTTCACATTTATGTTGCTTTATACATATATATATATATATATATGTTATTGTTTTGATCATAAATCTTTTAATACATTAATTTTGAAGTTACATATGGTAGTCTAGTTTTCAACCATTAAAGTCAAATGAATTAATTTTTATTTTCAAAATGGAAGATTTATTGTCTATAAGAAAGTTTAAATCTGAGTAAACTACGATTTACGTCCCTATGGTTTGTAAAAGGTTGTCATTTTTGTTCCTGATGTTTTAAAATTGTGATTTTCATTCTATGGTTTGTAATTCATTGTTATTGTCATCGTTGTGGTTTGTAATTTATTTCTATCTTCATCCCTGATACTAAATCTAGGTATTTTAGTATTTTTGATTATTTTTTCCTTTTTGATTTATTAAGTATTTTTTTTTTACTATTTTAGTTTTTGATTAATAAAGTTATATATTTTTAATAAAGGAATAAAGAGTAAATTACAAATTTAATCCCTATAGTTATTAAATTTTTTAGATTGGGTCCCTCGAATGAAGTAATTACACTACTAGAAAATTGAGTATTTTCAATGGAAATTAATTTTCAACGGAAAATATCGTTGAAAATTTTCTACGAATTTTAGAGGATTATTGACGGAACATAAATTTTTTACGAATTTTCAACGAATTTTCGTTGAAAATCTCTCACAAACATATATGCATTTTCAACCAAAAAAATTTCAACGGAATGTCTCTTCAAAAAGTTTTTGGTTGAAAATGCATTTTGTGAGAGATTTTCAACGTAAATTCGTTGAAAATCCGTAGAAAATTTATGTTTTGTCAATAATCCCTTTAAAATTCATAGAAAATTTTCAACAACATTTTTCGTTGAAAATTTTCGTTAAAAATACTCAATTTTCTAGTAGTGTTACATATATAGTCATCATGGTTCCCTTTTTGTTATAGATCAGGTCCCTTACCCTAACTCTACTAACAGATGCTTTATTAAGTAAGAGGTAATATCGTCTTTATAAAATTTTCTTTCATTTTTGGAAATATACATTATATATTTTTTAATATTATATTTATTAACTTATTCATCGTCCCAAGTACTCCCAACTCCGTATCAACAAACTTTTCCCCTCCCCCTTTCGGCGTCGTTACTTGTTACCCTTCCCCCAGCAACTCTAACTTTCCGGTAGCATCTGTCAGGGCCGAGCCGAAAGGGGTACTAATGTGAGATTTCGAACAAAGCCCCCAAATTTTTTGAAGCCCCCGAACTTTTTTAGGGCCCAATTGCAAATATTTTGACATGTACCTAATTATAAATATTTTGATTTTAGCCCACCTTCTAGTTCAATCCATTTAAGGTTCTCTTAAACTCATATAGTATATCCCATTTGACGATTATATGTTTTAGCAATCTAGTTTAAATGTCCAATTCTTTCCCTCTTCTACCAGACTTGCTCATTCGTCCTATTCCTGATTGACTGCAAATTCATGGTTCCTTCTTCTTAGGTCTCTAATTTAAAGATTTAACTCTCTTGGTGTTCGTCTTTGTATTCCTTGTGGCTAATATTATATTTGAAGCACCAACGACAACCTTTTTAATAATCTTTCACTTTCTTGTTTCTCAGTTTCTTGTTCGACCATACCTTCAATTTCGTTGACTTATTTAACCATTATACTAGTTGTCATTGTTCAAAGCACTATAGCCATTTGATAGCAAACATCAAAGTTGGAGTTTAGAGAGAATTTGGCCCTAGATTCGAGCTAGGGTTTCTTGAGAACTTAAGGTAAACAACAGTTATCAGTTGGTAAACTCTTATATGTTAATCTTAATATTAACAACTTATTAAAGAAAGTTGATTATGAAGAACTGATTGAAGATTTTCTTTAAAAAATGTTAGAAAAATGACTATATTGAAGTGAATTTTGTTATTAGTTTCTTGAATTCTTTTCCCTGACTTTGGGCCATCCTGACTTGAACTAGAGACTCGCTCTTGAAATAAATCATTGACGGGTGTCGAGCCCGACAAATAATAAATTCCTATTTATCTCGAATTACAACCTAAATTGTAATAGGGGCAAGCAGGGTCGAATCCACAGGGATTGGTCGTGTGAAAGATTATTAACGTTTACACTTTATATAAAAGGGGTGGATTGATATCTTAAACTAGACATAAAATTAAAGCAAATAACAATTAATTATAGACTAGCAGTGAGTTATAGTTCAACTAAAGTTTAGACTTGTGTATCATTGACTTCCCAAATACATTTTCGCTCAATTTCAGAATGGCCATAAATGCCGATACGCACCAAACACTCTGTTTATCCTTATGATTAAACTATCATGAGAAGCTCGATGAAAAGTCCCTAATTAGTTAAAAACAACTCTAGTTACGAACATAGAAAATTGTTTTACCAATAGGGTATCATTTGGATTGTACATTCTTTATGCCACTTTGAATAACTATTTTCTTGCTCATCAAACAAGAACCATATTCAAATAAAATACCAAAACTTGGCAAATTAAACCATTTAATTTATGCTAACAATAAATATGGCCAACCAAGTAAGACATTAATATCTTGTAAACTTGAATCTATATATATAAAAGCAAGATATGGAGTTGTTTAGGTGGCATGATGAGAGTTCCCAATTCACATTTTCCTATTTTCTCACAATTTTGAATTTTTTAAATAAAAACATATTTTTGTTAATTTTTCATTGATGAATATTAATTAACTATTTATGAATTTCATTTAATTGCAAACCTTTCATATTCTAAGACATCCTCCTCTTCCTACTTATTAGTAGGGTATTTCTCTTTTCTTCTACCTCTCTCATTCTCTAATTATTAGCATCTTCGTCGATAGATTCAATGAATGGTTAAAGTCTTTTTTTTCTATTCCGTCTTCATCTCCGTTTCTCAATGTCAATCAAAGGTAAGCTCCTCTCTCTTTTATCAACTATGTCTTGATTAACTTTTTATATTGGAAAACAAAAAGAACCTCCTACTTATAAGTAGGGTATTTCTCTTTTCTTCTACCTCTCTCATTCACTAATTATTAACATCTTCGTCGTTAGGTTCGATGAATGGTTAACGTCTTTTTTTCTACTCCGTTTTCGTCTTCGTTTCTCAATGTCAATCAAAGGTTAGTTACTCTATCTTTTTTTTATCAATTATGTCTCGATTAACCTTTTATATTGGAAAACAAAAAAAAATGTTTTCTTTAATTTGATATATAATAAAAAACATGCAATAATGTTATTTGTGTTGGTTTAAGTTTTCAGCTTTGCCCGTATTTGATGCCTGCGAGTTTGGTTTCGAGAAAGATATAGAGTAGAACTGAATATAGATGACATAACTAAATGGCTTCTTGGGTTGTACAACAACGAACGAGTGAATACTTTTTTTTATTTGTTTTCATCATAGATTTGATAATAAGGTTGTATATGGATTCATATATTTTAGAAATGTTTTACAACTCGAGTATAGATTTCATTAGTTTGTACTTTTTATGTTTTTGTTTTCGGAGTTAAATTAATTAGACTAATCATCTTCCTTGATTAAACCCAATTTTTTGTAATTATTTTATTTCATATGACTCTATTTTTTTTCACATAACAATTATTGAATATATGTATATATATATATATAATTATACTATTTTTAAATTCATTAAATAAATGAAATCATGATCAATATATGTATATATTTATTTACATACTTGAATATAATAGTATTTATATTTAAATGAGACTTGGATAGAATATAATCAATTCAAGAACATATATAATCAATATATTTAAAAACTCATTATATAAACGAAATTACGATTAATATGTATAATTCTATTTGTATGGAACTTGAATATAATAATATCAATACTAAATGATAATGATTTACAGTTCAATTCAATTTTATAAATTACAGAAAAATTCATACAATATATATAAAGGAAACAATGTGTATAAAAGAAATCTATAATATTTTTGATCATTATGAATAGTTGATATATACATATATATTATTAAAAGCAACCAATATAATTATAAAACTTACAAAAACCAATATTTGAAAATTTATAAATTTATAAATTTAATAGAGTTAGTCTAATAATATGTACAAAAACGACTATAAAACAATATCTTTAAATCAAAATAAATAAAAAAGTTACTACAATTATATTATTAATATATATATACATGTATATTATTAATTTTTTAATTTTCATTAAAATCAAACTATATAGATTAATAAATAAATGTAAAATCAATTATTTCATTTTAAATGAAATATTAGTTGATGAAGGTTACACTATGTATTTATTATTTTTTGATAATTAAAGTCTCTAATCAATTCAAAAAAGCTTTCATCTTTGTAATAATGAATCATCAATATATATTAATGAAAATATTACTAACAAATATCAATCAATATATACAGGACAAAAGATATTATGATGACATATTAGGATACTAGGTTCATGAATTTTCTTTTAGTTAAATCATGTATTGATATGATGTATATGACATAACGTTATTTTACAATGATGTAATCACTATTCATTTATATATATATATATATATGATAACATCTTAAATCATAACATTTTATGAAAAAAAAACTCATGAAAAAATTATTTTTATATATGGTTTGTACGAGTTTGTACGATTCATCCAGTTTGTAAATAAACCAACCTATATATATATATATAAATGAACCAACATCTATATATATATATAAATGAATAGTAATTACATTAATTCATAATTAGAGAAGATGAAAGATGTAATGAATCAATATATATAGGGCACAAAAAATTATGTTAATATCTTTGAATTGTTTGGTTGATGAGTTTTCTTTTTGTCAAATTGTACATGAACCTTCATCTTCGAATTCATAAAATTGCTAGATAACAATGACAATTTTGAGGTATATTTTTTAATTCTTTTATTTTACGATTTTTATATTTTCAGTCATATTCATTCCTTACCAATACAACATTCCATTGAATTTTGTCATCCTTCATTACAGGTTAAATCCACTCAAATAATGAACTGGTATGGATGACATAATGTCTTTTACAATCATGTAATAAATATTCATTTATATATATTTTTATTGATGATTCATAATTAGAATTTTTTTTGAAAGATGTCATCGATTAATAAATACGGCGCAAGAATATGTGTTGACATTTTAGGATTACTTGGTTGATAAGTTTTTTACTTTTTTTGTCAAAATTGCACAAGTACATCCCTCACAATGATAATTATAAGGTATATTTTTTATGATTATCTCAATCATTTGAGGAGTGGACATGCATTTGGATGATAGTTACCGTGTCATTTTTAGTTGTACTTTTGTTTCTTTTTTAATAAAACTGTCAAATCTACTATTATTTTTCCACAAAAGTAAAAACATTCAGGCATTGTCATTTATACAATCAATGCACACGTTATCCATGGGTCTATCGTTAATATTAATAATTTTTCTGTCAATTTACAACTTTGTGTTTTTTTAACAAAATTATACATAGACACGATATTCATACATTTGGTTTGTTAATAATTTCGATTTTCGTCCTTGTGGGTTGTAATTTATTGCTACTTTTGCCCCTTGACTAATTCTTAATGAAAATACAAATGACCAAAACAATAAAGAATTTTTTAAATCACATGGACTGAAACAACAATAAATTGTAAATCATAAGAACGAAAATAGAAAAGATTATGAACCATATGGACGAAAATAACACTTTCTAAACCACAAGGATGAAAATCTCCATTTTTACAAATCATGGGGACGAAAAATATAATTTACTTTTAAATAAATAATTTTTAATTATTATAATTTTTATTATATAAATCATGGACCGGTCGATGATTGAGAATGGAAGGGTTATAACATGGACCTCTCGAAAGGTTCATGACCGTGAATATTAATCCTATATTTTTTAGAAAATAATTACTATAATAACTTGCTATGCTTATTTTTCAATGCAATCCGTTTTGCATGTTGATCAACTAATTTGCATTATATTATTTTCAATAATAGTAATATGGTTGTGGGACATATTATTTGAGTTTAAAATAATATAATACAAAACTATTACTGGTATATAACAGATTCATCGTAATAACAACCGATTACAAATATATACAAGTTAACGACTTATGAAAATATGTTAATTTTTTACATTGTATTTCATTAATTATTAAGTAAGAAATGCTCTTTATTTTAACTCGATTTAATACTCCAATAGAAAAACTATCATCATACCGTGCAACGCACGGGCCCAACACTAATTTCTAAGTAATTCAACATTAATAAGTAATACCAAATGCTTAATAAGGTGTTTTAAGACCTTGATCCAAATGTTTTATAACTAGTATATATATAGTATATTACTGAAAATAAAACACGTTCCATTTTAATACAGTTATCCTTAAAAAGGAAATACATATGTTGATTACATGACAAGAAGATGAAATCATACAGAAATTGTTAATATTTGATGGATATTCTTGAAGAAAATGTCATATATTTAATACTTAAACGTAGTTATAAGGTGGTAGTAGCTAAGCTAACGATTTGTATTAAAACCTAATGTAGGCGGGTCACTTAGATTGACTACTCAACTTATTAATTTGAGCTCAAGACTTAGCTCGTTGACTAAAACTGAAATCTAATTAGCACAAATAACATTACTTAAAAAAGATTTGTATTTAGAAGGTAAATTAATCGATAACAAGAACATTCATGATTCAACAATGAATATTCATAAACTAAAGAATTCTATATGTTATCAAAATGCAATTTGGCAATATAAAAACGGATGTCATCTACCATCATCCACATCATCATAATTGTACGAGCTATTAGCAAAAGCAATTAACTTGATAAATAAACCAAAATTATAACTCAAAAAGAAAATTATAGTTTACGCTTTTATTTATAATCAAAATGTACTCAACTCCATTTTTTCATTATGAACCAATTATTTGGATACGTGTCATTCCAACGAGACAAGTAAAATCCATCAGGATGTACCGACCAATAACAGTTCTCATGATGATATCCTTCATGATGACAAAAATCAAAAATATCTTTACTAAACAACTCTAAAGTTTGGAAGTGTGAACCCCACCAAAACGAGCCATAAAAAACCGTGCGTGAATCGAATCGTGGGCAAAAACTCCAATTGTAATTTGCCTTGAACGGAATCGTATGGTTTCCCAAATCATCATCTCCAGATTTTATATGAACCACGATATTATCGACAATACTGTTGGTAACAAAAACCGTCCATATTTTGTCGATGAAACATGCATATGTTGGAGAAATAATGGAAATAACCATCAAGATCAAAATGCCACGAGTTTTCATTTTTGCTTAAAATGCACGGCTTAGAGTTTGAGAGCATCGAGGGTTATTATATAGTCTCTTCCTTCGTCTTTGACTTTGACTGTACATTTATGTTGCTTTATATGTATGTTATTGTCTTGTTCATAAATCTTTTAATACATTAATTTCAAAGTTTCATAGGGTAGTCTAGTTTTCAATCATTAAAGTCAAATGAATTAATTTTTATTTCCAAAACCGACGATTTATTGTCTATAAAAAAGTTTAAATTTGAGTAAACTACGATTTTCATCCCTATAGTTTATAAAAGGTTGTCATTGTTCCTGAGGTTTTAAAATTGTGATTTTCATTCTATGGTTTGTAATTCATTGTTATTGTCATCCCTATGGTTTGTAATTTATTTCTATCTTCCTCCCTGATACTAAATCTATTAAATCTAGGTATTTTAGTCTTTTTGATTATTTTTTCCTTTTTGATTTATTAAGTATTTTTTTTACTATTTTAGTTTTTGATTAATAAAGTTATATATTTTTAATAAAAGAATAAAAAGTAAATTACAAATTTAATCCCTATAGTTATTAATTTTTTTAGATTGGGTCCCTCGAATGAAGTAATTACATATATAGTCATCATGGTTCCTTTTTTGTTATGAATCAGGTCCCTTACCCTAACTCTACTGACAGATGCTTTGTTAAGTAAGAGGTAATATCGTCTTTATAAAATTTTCTTTCATTTTTGGAAATATACGTTATATATTTTTTAATATTATATTTATTAACTTATTCATCGTCCTAAGTCCCAACTCCCTATCAAACTTTTCCCCTCCCCCTTTCGGCATCGTTACTTGTTACCCTTCCCCCAACAACTCTAACTTTGCAGTAGTATCTGTCAGGGAAGAGCCGAAGGAGGTACCAATGTGAGATTTCGAACAAAGCACCCAAAATTTTTGAAGCCCCCAAATTTTTTGGGGCCCCCGAACTTTTTTAGGGCCCAATTGCAAATATTTTAACATGTACCTAATTATAAATATTTTGATTTTTAGCCCATCTTCTAGTTCAATCCATTTAAGGTTCTCTCATACTCATATAATATATCCCATTTGACGATTATATGTTTTAGCAATCTAGTTTAAATGTCCAATTATTTCCCTCTTCTACCAGACTTGCTCATTCGTCCTATTCCTGATTGAGTGCAAATTCATGGTTCCTTCTTCTTAGGTCTCTAATTTAAAGATTTAACTCTCTTGGTGTTCGTCTTTGTTTTCCTTGTGGCTAATATTATATTTGAAGCACCAACGGCGACCTTTTTAATAATCTTTCACTTTCTTGTTTCTTAGTTTCTTGTTCGACCATACCTTCAATTTCGTTGACTTATTTCACCATTATACCAGTTGTCATTGTTCAAAGCACTATAGTCATTTGATAGCAAACATCAAAATTGGAGTTTAGAGAGAATTTGGCCCTAGATTCGAGCTAGGGTTTCTTGAGAACTTAAGGTAAACAACAGTTATCAGTTGGTAAACTCTTATATGTTAATCTTAGTATTAACAACTTATTAAAGAAAGTTGATTATGAATAACTGATTGAAGATTTTCTTTAAAAAATGTTAGAAAAATAACTATATTGAAGTGAATTTTGTTATTAGTTTCTTGAATTATTTTCCCTGACGTTGGGCCATCCTGACTTGAACTAGAGACTCGCTCTTGAAATAAATCATTGACGGGTGTCGAGCCGACAAATAATAAATTCCTATTTACCTCGAATTACAACCTAAATTGTAATAGTGGCTAGCAGGGTCGAATCCACAGGGATTGGTCGTGTGAAAGATTATTAACGTTTACACTTTATATAAAAGGGGGTGGATTGATATCTTAAACTAGACATAAAATTAAAGCAAATAACAATTAATTATAGACTAGCAGTGAGTTATAGTTCAACTAAAGTTTAGACTTGTGTATCATTGACTTCCCAAATACATTTTCGCTCAATTTCAGAATGACCATAAATGCCGATACGCACCAAACACTCTGTTTATCCTTATGATTAAACTAGCATGAGAAGCTCGATGAAAAGTCCTTAATTAGTTAAAAACAACTCTAGTTACGAACATAGAAATTGTCTTACCAATTGCATTAATAACGAGATAAACACCAATCCTAACTAATGATGAGAAGCCCCAATCATTTAAGCTAGATTATGAAAACCTATAACACATTCCAAATAATCTGGTGGTTATTTGAAGTATTAATTTCTACTTTATCAAAACTAAGAACAATTACGGATTCTTAATTTCGACTAAAAATACAAAGTAAGGTTACACAGATCAATGGGCCCTATAAATTTGCATAACCAAACAATGATAGAGATATTCAACCAAGGTTAACATAAATGAAACCTAAAGGAAAACATATTTATATTGGAAGTCTCAAACATAAATCCAATAAAGGATTACAATCTCATTGCTTGAATGTAAAAATTAACTATGAAATCAAAAATAAACCTAATCTAAAAATACCTAATTGATAAAGAAATTACCAATGATTTCTTCCCAAACCGTCCCTCTTCTCTTCCGTTGATTTCCGATTCGAGAGCCCCCTTCTATCGATAGTTATCAGCCCCTTTTATACCTCCAATCGAAATAAATCGTCCGATTAGAGACGTGGTCTTCACTTTCTGCGCACGCGACTTGGGGTCGGACAAAACTAGCGTGAACAACTCACGCGAGAACATTTTGAGCATCGAACAGTGCTCGACGCCAATTGGGGCGTGGGTTTCGTTCGTCGGCAAATAGCGACAGATTGATTTTGGACGCAGGATGGAGCTATTGGACGTCTGGATCTGAACAATTCCTTTTTGTTCTTTTCTTATCTGGGCTGCAAATTGGGCATTTTGGCCCACTTGACAACCCAAAAGAAGAAGTCTTTTTATCTCTTCTTTTTGGTGCTGCTTCCAATCCAAGAAAGAATATATTAAAAACCTATCACAAAAGTTTATAAAACATAAGGTGTGATTTCATTTATTTTATTTTAAGCAACATTTGAATTTTATACTCAGCTTTTGTCCTATTTCAAAAATATGCCCACTCTTATAAATCCTCAAAATATAAGCTCCATTTATCATTTAAATCCATCTTTTTATCACCAATCAATAACTAAGATAAATGTGGTTTATTAGCAATTAAATCACGAAGAAATGCAAGAGATTCGATATAAAAACTAGGTTCAAATAAGCGTTTATCAATCATCATACCTTATTAACTTTCATAAAGTCTCTTAAGCCGACATCTCAATCGCCTTTCTAGAAGGATATGTACATCTAAATGATATTTCATACAATTTTTATTTTAACTTGCTAGACTTTTAACATAATATATAAATGTGAAGTTTTATATTTTGTCTTCTTACAAGTGTAGCAAGGCCTCCAAAAAGATTTGGAGGCCCTGGCATCTGCCACCGTCCATCTAGCCACATCTTCATGTTCATCATCCTTCTAGCACCTCTAGTATTCCAGCTACCACAATAACCCTCTCATCGTTCATCATCCGTCCTCCTACACCATCGATCACCAGAAAACTCGAACAACAGCGGCCACCGCTATGACACTCCATCTCCGTCAAACCAATGGCCATGGATCGAGATCTAAAAACCTTGGATCTCCTTGAACCTGATCTGAAAACCCCATATATGGTTTGTGTGTGTGTGTGTGTGTGTGGTCGTCGGAGTTGTTTCTTGTTGGCCTAATTTCGTTTATGTAGGAATATATATATATATATATATAGAGAGAGAGAGAGGGAGAGAGAGAGAGAGGTGGAGGTTCATGCGAAGACGGTATCCTTTTAAGAGAATGTGAAGAGCTTTTTTCATATACAAAATCACATGTGATTTTGTACCAACATCAAAATCACATATCACTACTAGAAAAATGAGTATTTTCAATGGAATTTTTTCAACGGAAAATGTCGTTGAAAATTTTCTACGAATTTTAGAGGGATTATTGACAAAACATAAATTTTCTACGAATTTCCGTTAAAAATCTCTCACAAACATGCATTTTCAACCAAAAAAATTTCAACAGAATGTCTCGTCAAAAAAAATTGGTTGAAAATGCATGTTTGTGAGAGATTTTCAACGGAAATTCGTAGAAAATTTATGTTCTGTCAATAATCACTCTAAAAATCCATAGAAAATTTTCAACTACATTTTCCGTTGAAAATACTCAATTTTCTAGTAGTGATATGATTTTGTATGTGAATCAAAGTCACTACATGAATCATATATGATTTTGTACATGGAAAAAAACTCATCGCGTTCTCGTAAAAAGTTACGTTCTCGTATGAACCTGCCATATATATATATATACATACATATATAGGGGGGGTTCAAATGAGAACTCAAATTTGGTTGTGAATGTAAAGACAAATAAAAGTGTGGCACGTGTCCCATTCAAAAAAATATTCAAACTGAATATACAAAGAAATATTCAGACTGAATATAGTATTTATTCAGTTTGAATAATGCTTATCCAGTCTGAATATTTCTTTGTATATTCAGTCCGAATAATCTATATTCAGACACGTGTCGCGCTCTTATTTGTTCTCACGTTCACAACCAAATTTGAGTTCGCATTTGAACTTTCCTCTCTCTCTCTCTATATATATATATATATATATATATATATATAGAGAGAGAGAGAGAGGCGGGTTCATACAAGGACGGTACCAATTTACGAGAATACGAGGACAATCCTTGGCCAATCATTTTATACATCAAATTTTTCTTGTACAAAATCATATATGATTTCATGTACAAAATCATATGTGATTTTGTAAGCATCAAAACGGACACGCGTGACTTTTCACCTGGGCAAGTCGCGGGAAAAGTTGCGGCTAATCATATACGATTTTGTACGTGAATCATATGTGATTTTGTACATGAAAAGTTTCATTTACAAAATGATTGGCTGAGGATTGTCCTCGAATTCTCGTAAATTGTTATCGTCCTCGCATGAACCTCTTTCTATATATATATATATATATATATATATATAGAAGCTCCTTCATGTGTTAACCCAATAATTTGTGTTAACCGTGTTAACTCATCGTTCACTGGTGAACGTCATGCTGGTTTACTGGTGAAACACCATTCATCAGTGAACGAATGGTTCCATACATGCATGCTCGTTCACTGGTGAACACCATTCGTCAGTATACGAGCATCGTGTTCACCAGTGAACGAGCATGATGTTCACCAGTGAACGATGACTTGACACGGTTAACACAAATTATTGGATTAACACTTGAAGGAGAATGAAGATCTTTTAATGGAGAAATGAAGATCTTTTTTCAGAACAAATGAAGATCTTTTAATGGAGAAAGCCCTTCTCAATGTCAATGTGGTTTGTAGACTTCTATTGCTCTTTCTCTAGAACAGTATAGTAGTTTTAGCAGCCATCGTCTTCGTGATGATCACCATAGAATTTGTATTCGATATCAAAGTTTGGTTAATGTTGCACGAAGACGGTCGTGGATTTTGGGATAGTGGGAATGAAATATCAATAATTTTGTGATTCAAGATGAGGAAATAAATTGATATCTTAAAAAAATCTTGGTTCTTGACAGGGGCGGCCCAAGGGCCGGGCGAAGTGGGCGGTCGTCCAGGGCAGCAAGAGCATCAGAGCCCAAAGTCGGCTCAGGTAGCACTAGTCCAAGTTGTTATTAATAAAAAATCCAAGACAATATTTGCATCTAACAAGACTTGAACCCATAACCTTTTCTATAATATTAGGCAACTTTACCATTCAACCAAAGCTATTCTTGATTTTTAATTGTTCACATTTTACTTTTATACTTTAATTCCTAATTTATCAATGATTTTTTTTCCTCTTGTTTTAATGAAAAAACATATTTTTATTTGAAATAGAAATAAAAACCGAATAAAATTAGTATTTTGTATGAGTTTTTGTTCTAAAAAATCTTATGAGAATATTTAAAAAAAACTTATTATTGTATCATTGTTTGAGATATCATCAATTTGGTACAAAATAACTCTATTTAATTTTTGTTTGAGAGTTTTTTTTTAGAAATAAACAGTTTGGTTACACCAAACTACTCTAGCAACAATAAGTTGTTTTAGCATGATCATTTGTAAGGTTCTACTAGGTGCTAAGTAGTTTTTTTAAATTTATTTAAAATGGTTCATTGACAATATTGTTGTTACAAATTATTGAACAAGGTTTTTTTATGCTATCACAGTGTAAATTTTACGTAGGTTTATTAACCAGATTGAACATTGTTAAAAACTCTTGAAATTTTATTGGTTCTTTGAGGGGGCATTTATAAACGTCTTCGCCCAGGGCATCACAAACCTTAGGACCGGCCCTGGTTCTTGATTTGAAGCTTCGGTTGACCAGCCTCATCTTTAATAATTTACTAGAAAGGTACTCGGACAATGTCACGAAATACATCTGGATATAAAGTTTCATTTTATTCTTTGTATCTGTCGATGTTATAATACGATTTTATGTGGTTTTGAGAAAGCAATAATGTTTTTATTTTTGAATAAAATATAAATTCGAAGATATCATAAAAAAAATTCAAAAATATATCGTGTCAAATTAACTATGTAAGAGTTCTCTTTTTTGGTATAATTTCTTTAATTCGATTTTTTTTTATTATAACTTAATTTAGGTTTAATAACGAAGTAGTTTATTTTTGATGTAATAACAATTTTTTCGTAAAGATAATAACTAACTATTCTTTTAGAACTCAATGATTATTCTAATTATATTTTAGATTTTTTGTATTTAAAATGAGATGTTTTTCTTATATTTGATCATGTTTATCTGCAGTTAATTACTCGAATTCAAACATAAAGTTTTAATAGGTTGTAATTACGTACAATTCAAATGTTTTATAATATAGTATAGATATTTTATTTTATTAGAAAGCAATGAAAGAAGAAAAACAATAAAAATAGTAAAATTATCCTTAACTTAACAGAGTTTAAGTTATCAAAGTTAATTCAAAGGACCCAATCCATAACAAAAGTTAACCCATAATGACGGTAGTTGTAATTACTTTGTTTAGGGGACGCAATCCAAAAAATTTAATAACCATAGGGACGAAATTTGTAATTTACTCAAGAATAAATATATAAAGTGTCAAATTAGTTTTTTTTATATAATATTTTTGAAGAATGTTGTGTCTTTTAGGATTTGTACTTTAAAAACACTAGTAATATACTCGTGCGCGATGTGACGCGAAACATTTCGATTCTGAAGTCGAAAACCCGAAACGAGAATCTCGTTTTGTATTATTCTTTGTCCATGTCAATGTAAATTTTATAGTTTGTTGTTATTTTAAATCGAGAATCAAATAACATCTAAATTCAAAGTTGATATATTCGATTGGTCAAAACTTTTGAAATGAAATAGCTAGATACTAGTGTATTTAAACCCATGTCATTTGTTGTTCTTACCTTTTTCAAATATTTACTCCTAACATAAAACTACATTAATTTTTTAATTATTGTTTATAATTAAACATTATACACAACTACAATTGTTTACAATTAAACATTATACACAACTACAAAAACTTTTGTTAGGATTTATGGTTATCCCTAGCTTTTGTTATAAACAAGGGTCTAAAATAGTATGAAGCATGGTATGATAGCAAAGTCAGACCTCAAATCTTGAAAGCTATGGCAACAAATTAATATATCATATGTAATATCATATACATAAATATATGTTTTGTGCTATCACTCAATGAATCAATCATAATAAAGTCATATACTAAAACTAACAAATAAAATATTAAAAAGGTAAGTACTAACAAATAAAACATTAAAATGATAAGTAGAATCAAATATTGTGTTACAAAAACCATGCATTACGCCAAGACATGCCTCATGCTTAATGTTGTGTGAGTCACAAGCCTCGTCGCTCGCCATGACAGCTGCTATGACAAACCTTTTCGAATAGTGGTTGTAAATCCATTTCTTGAGTAGCATTGAGACTTTAAATTTATTAAAACGCCCTTTATGGTAAGAATATACTATTCATCTGTTGTATTATTTATGTACCCGCGCGCGATGCTGCTTAAAGAATTTCTATTTGAAAGTCAGAAACTCAAAATAGCATTCATGTTTCATATATTGTTCTATTGTCTGTCATGCATATATGACATGATATGACATGAGGTTATACATGTACATAGAAAAATCAATATAAAATGAATTAAAAGCAAACACCAAAAGCTCAGCTTAAAGAGATAAATTTATCTTTATACTTATTCACTTGTAACAAAAAAAACCTATTTTGATATATTTTTAGTTAATCTATAATTATATACTTTAAATATGATAAAAGTATAAAATGAAAACATAAAAAAATAAAAACAAATTAATTCATATGTATTTGTAATATTTAATAGTATGATTAAATTAAAAATATTCAATATTAGACTCGTTTTAAAGGTATTGACGACACGATTCTAATGATATAATTTGTAAACAAAGAAACGTATTTTTTTTAAATGCGTTTTAGTTCATATACGATTTTTTTACGTTAATATGGTAAGGGTGTAAAATAAAAAATGAATTAAATTAAATTAAATAACTATAAGGGTATAAATTGTAATTTATAAATTAAAATCATTTAATCTATAAGCATGGAAGATCGTGGGAGGTTGTGATGCTATACAACCTTGTACACTTAGCATAATAAAGTGTACTTCTTAAAAATTCAAGTATTAGACGAATATTTATGTTTTATATATTTATATATTATTAGAGGGTGTATTGTGTAAATGTAGTCTCTATTTATACCCTTGTACCTCACTAATTATAATACAATATACAAGACTTTCTCTCCAAGTTTCACTTGGTATCAGAGCTAGGAAACCCTAGCCGCAACCCTACAATCTGTCGCACACCTTTCTTCTTCCTGCCTAATCGCCGATCTCCATCTTTCTTCTTCCTTTTCTTTTTCCATTCAAACCGATCACAACAGTCGGCATTAATGGCAGCACCTCTGGTAGTTTTTTCTCATACCGAGAAAACTGCACACAACTCTCATAAATTTGGCTTCACGTTGTCACCAACGAACTATGGATATTGGAAGGCTATGATTCAACCGTTTCTCATTACCAACGGTTTATTTGGATACGTTGATGGCACCATCCCGTGCCCTATGCCGCTGATCACAACCGTTGAAAAAGAAGGTGCAGCTGCTACTTCTGCACCAAACCCTAGTCATGCAATTTGGATATCTAATGATGCCCACGTCCGTATGTTACTCATGTCAACCATCTCGGAGGCATCCTTTCAACATGTTCAAGGTATTACTTCTCGCGATCTATGGCTGGCTCTTGAGCGTACTTATGCACCTCACACTTCTTCAAGAGAATTCACCTTAAAAACCCGCATTACTAAAAATACAAATGAAGGGCGATGAGACGTCTGCGGCCTATCTCACTAGGGCACAGGAGTATGCCAATGCTCTTGCTAATATTGGACAACCCATGTCAGACAAAGACATCGTTATGTTAGTCGTTGCCGGACTTCGGGACGAATACAATGGCGTAAAACAAAGCCTCCTTGCTAGACAATTCATAGCTGTCTTTTCAGAACTTCATGGACTCTTGGCTGACCATGAGTTTTTAATACGGAAACCAGTTTCAGATGTTGCCCCGATTCAAGCATTCACCGTCGCTACGGTGCTAGTTCCTCTAACCAAACCGATACAGCCTGTGCCTTGCAACAACTAGCCTCACGTCTTGGCTTCCAACTACAACCGACCTCCCGACATCAAACATATCGACATCTCGGGCTTTTTACACAAATCGATGCGGTCCCTCTAACAACGGCGCGTGGCCGAGGAGATTTCAACTCCCGTGGCCGTGGCGGTCGTGGCAACAACTTTAATCGAAATCGAGGCGGAGGAACTCGTAACTCGGAGTCGGTTTAGTTGGGCTTCTAACCAAAACACCGTTTATGGCTCATGTAACGAGTGCGGCATTGGTCATGTTCCATCACAATGTCCAAACCGTGACCCATCTACCTTTCGGACAAGACACCGTCCGCAAATTATGCCGATTCCCGCTCACAAACGACCACCTCACGGCTTCCGACACAAAGTTCAAACAATCACGTTGCCCCTGATATGACGAACTTTGATTCGGCCGAATCTTACTACGGGGATGACAGTCTACATGTTGGTAACGGTAAGGCTCTCCCTATCTTACACATTGGTTCCTCCCGTCTTTATTCACCACACAAAACTTTTTCCCTAAACAATATCCTTCACGTTCCCGATATCAAAAAACGTCTTCTTTCTGTCCAACAATTTTGTCACGATAATCATGTTTATTTTGAGTTTCACTCTACCTTTTTTACTGTGAAGGACAAGTATTCACACACTACCCTCCTCACGGGTCCAAGTGACGGTGGACTCTACTCGATCAATCTCCCAACAACTCAACCTCTTCCAAAAGTCGCCTTTTCAACAGCTCGCGCTTCCACAACCACTTGGCATCAACGACTGGGACATCCACATTCACAATTATTTCAAACTATGCTTTCCAAATATTGTTTACCTATTTCCAATAAGACTTTTGATTTTCATTGTAGTTCCTGTTCCATTGGGAAATCTTCTAAAATCAATTTATTGTCTTCTGATTATAAAAGTTCTCATGTTCTAGATTTAATCTTTTGTGATGTTTGGGGTCCTGCACCTATCCCCTCGTTTGATGGTCATACCTATTTTCTCTTATGTGTTGATCACTTTTCCAAATTTATGTGGTTGTTTCCATTAAAGCGCAAATCTGATGTGTTTGATGTTTTTAAACGTTTTGTCACCATGGTTGAACGTCAATTCTCAACCAAACTCAAAACTGTCCAAACCGATTGGGGGGGAGAATTCCGAAATCTCTCACATTTTTTCTCCTCTATTGGCATCATTCACCGTCTCTCTTGCCCTCACACCAGCGAACAAAATGGTGTCGTGGAGAGACGTCATCGTCATGTTGTTGAAACCGGACTTACCCTAATGGCACAATCTCTTGTCCCTAAACGGTTTTGGCACTTTGCCTTTGAAACCGCAGTCTACCTTATTAACCGAATGCCTTCCCGCACAAACTTAACCGTTTCTCCCTTTGAACATCTCTTTAAACGTAAACCTGATTTCTCCTTCCTTCGAGTCTTTGGATGTCAATGTTACCCTCATCTTCGCCCATATAACCCCAACAAGATGGATCTCCGATCTACATCTTGTGTTTTCCTAGGCTATAGCACCGCACATCATGGTTATTGATGCTTTGATCCCGACACCGAACGCATCTACATTGCCCGTCACGTTCGGTTTAATGAAAACTCGTTCCCTTTTTCTACACAATGTATCCACCCCTCACCATCTTCTTCCACCAATCCGTATATCTCTTCCTACCCTACTACCATACCCACCACACTCAACACCGTCCCTACGGCTCCCTCACCAACCTCCTCCATTCCACCCAATACTCCACAACACCCCCTCCCCCACAACAACCTAACTCACTACCAACTCACACATATTCCCGTTGCCCTTCCATGACACATCCTACCCATTCAAATTCCGCTTTTGACCACTACACCACCTCTCAAACAAACCCCTATCCAACCAATCCCCGCTCCTACACCTACCCAACCAAACCCGGCTCCTACACCTAACGACTCACTCCCGAACACACAACAACAGTCGTCCACCTCTACTCCACTTCCTTCTTCACAACCCTCACAACCCTCCGTACTGTACCCCACCTTCTAAGCAAAATCCAAAGAAGACAAAACCATATGATCCATCCGCTTTTCACACATCCATCAATACCTCTATCCAAGAACCCACCACCTTTGTCGTTGCCAACAAAGACCAGAATCGGCGTAAGGCTATGGCGGATGAATACTCGGCTTTAATCAAAGAATGGCACGCGGACGCTTGTTCCTCGTGTTCCCAAAGCCAATGTGGTCGCTTGCAAATGGGTGTACAAAATTAAGAGAGATCAACATGGGGCGATTCGGCGCTACAAAGCGCGTCTTGTTGCCAAAGGTTTTAACCAACAACCGGTGTTGACTATACCGAGACCTTCGGTCCGTGGTAAAATCCACCACTATACGAGTTGTTCTATCACTCGCAGCTACCAAACAAAGGGTCTCTCGTACTTGATGTCCGTAATGCCTTTCTACATGGCAATCTGAAGGAAACCGTGTATCTACAACAACCTCAAGGTTTCGTTGATCCGCTTCGGCCGGATCATGTATGTCTCCTTCACAAGTCCTTGTATGGCCTCGACGAAGCACCGAGAGCTTGGTTTCAACGACTCTCTTCACTCTCCGATCTCTCTTGGGTTTCGCGGTTCCAACACGGATCCCTCGTTATTCATCTACTCGGCTACCATGGTACACTTTTGTATATGCTCGTGTATGTCGACGACATTATTTTGACCGAAACAACAACAAAGCTATCGACCACATTGTTCGCGGCACCGAACAAATCGTTTGCGATCAAAGACACGGGGCCTTTATCCTATTTCTTGGGAATCGAGGTTGCACGTAGAGAGTCCGATATTATTCTCTCTCGGCGGAAATACATAAACGAGCTCCCGGCCCGCACAAACCTCTCGCACGCGAAACCGGCCCCATCGCCGTGCACCACCAGCCAACTTGTCTCTTGGTGACGCGCTCCTTTTCATGATCCGGTGAAATATCGACGGATGGTGGGCGCATTACGGCATGTTACATTATCGAGACCGTACATTACTTTTGCGCTAACAAAGTATGTCAATTCATGCACTCGCCCACTACCAATCATTGGTCCGCGGTAAAACGTATCTTACGGTATCTACAAGGCACGACGAGTCATGGTCTCCTAATCTCTCACTCATCGTCCTCTGTGTTACATGCCTATACCGATGCGGCGTTCAACTCTCGAGTGCCTTCTCTCGATGCGGATTTGGCCGGGCCGCCCGTATGACCGTCGATCCACGGGCGGATTTGCGATATATCTTGGATCTAATCTCGTCTCGTGGTCTGCTAGAAAACAAAAAACTGTATCTAGGTCATCTACGGAATCGGAATACAAGGCATTAGCAGATACGGTTGCTGAATTAACTTGGCTCGAGACTTTGTTACGTGAACTTCGTGTTCCACTACAATCGGTTCCAACTCTATGGTGTGATAACTTGGGAGCCACGTATCTATCTGCTAATCCCGTCTTTCACGCACGAACAAAGCATGTAGAAGTTGATTTTCACTTCGTGCGAGAAAAGGTTGCACAAAGAAAACTATCGGTCCAATTCATTTCAACACATGATCAAATAGCTGATGTCTTCACAAAGCCTCTACCATCTGAACGCTTTCTCTTCTTGAAGTCCAAGCTAAGAGTCGATTCTCGGCCTTAGCTTGAGGGGGAATATTAGACGAATATTTATGTTTTATATATTTATATATTATTAGAGGGTGTATTGTGTAAATGTAGTCTCTATTTATACCCTTGTACCTCACTAATTATAATACAATATACAAGACTTTCTCTCCAAGTTTCACTTCAAGAATAACTAAAACTCCTCTTTATTAATACTAGTTGGGTACCCGCTGCAATACAGCAGGATTTTTAATTCGTAAACTTATACCCTCAATTCGGCTTCTTTATTTTTATGGTTATCAAGCATGAATTGATTGACATCGTGGTTAATATGGTATTATGGTCGAGCCAAAGATTAATGGTCAAGTAATGTACCCATATAATGCATTTAAAAGGTTAACAGTCAATAGGGTACTATTTGGATTGTAACATTCTTTATGCCACTTTGAATAACTATTTTCTTGCTCATCAAACAAGAAACATATTAAAATAAAATACCAAAACTTGGCAAATTAAACCATTTAATTTATGCTAACAATAAATATGGCCAACCAAGTAAGGGTTGTTTTATTGTTTTTTCATTAAAGTCTCTATGAATTAAAGTGTTTTTATGAGTTAATATGTTTATTTAGATTAAGTTCCGAATAAACAGGTCATAAATGATTATTTAACCCATCACTCTATACTAAACACAAATTAAAATAACATTGATAAATATATTGAATGCAAATTCTAAGTAAATGGAAAAAATATGAATTAAGCCTTGATATAACATGATGATAGCACTTCAATGAATCCATAAAATTTATCAATCACCAATAAGAATGAATTGAAATATATAAACCAACATTACAAATGAATAATTAAGGGAAAATTTCATCTATGTCCTTAAAAACTTCGTATATTACGTATATATCCTTGTAAAATTTGAAACTACGTATATATATCATTCTAAATCTGAAAAACTCTATATATCCTTCTCCCTAATTTAATTATTATTAAGTATTTATAAAATACAAATCACTAAAACTAAATTGAATTTATTTTAGAAATTACTTCTATACCATTCCCAAAATCAATCCTTTTCCAAACCAGTGGCGGACCCACCCTACAGGGAGGGGGGTCCCGTGCTACCGCTCAACTGTGTGTCGTAAAGGTAAAAAATATCGCGTTTCGTAAGTTTTACATGAGGTGCACCCGCTAAACTCTGATGAGTGCTCTGTCTTAAGGGAGCACAATTTTAAAAAATCCCTTGAAATCAACAAAAAAAACCTTAAAAAATCACTCGAAATTAACCAAAAACCTTTAAAAAAAATCCTTCGAAATCAACCAAAAACCTTAAAAAATCCTTCGAAATCAACTGAAAAACTTAAAAAGGTCTCCGAACAGGGAATTCGGCTAAAAAATCCCTCGAAATCAACCGAAAAATATATCAAACAGCTTTGTGGACATTTGATACAATTTAAGGGTGCACCCGCTCGGGAAAAATCCTGGGTCCGCCGCTGTTCCAAACAGCTCCATTTCTAGATGTTTATTATTGTATTGTGAGATGGGTCATGGTAACTGTTAAAGAATCAAGAAGAAGTATACAACCAGATCTCTTTCATTTCTGAAAAAAAGTTTGAATCTTTGATACAGTGACAGCCAATTTGTCATCTGGGTTTTTCGAGTTGGAGAATTTTGTGATGTGGGTGAAGGGCATTTTTGTGAATTTGTTCCTTTTCGAACAAGATTAAAGCTAGGGTTTGAAAGCAAATGGTGGGGTTTTGGTTGATAGGGTTTCTGATTCTGTTAAGTAATCTCTGGAAACATACTTTTTTCTTTATGTTGGGTGTTGTTGTCTTTTGGGATTTGGATTTTGGAGAAGATGATATATAAATATGGTGAAATACGATCATTCCAAATGGCTTATTTTCATGTTTGTTGATGTTTGAAACTACGTAAATTTTAAATAAATTAATTGGGAGGTAGATCATTAAGCTACTTAATGGATGCAGTGGATCACTGATCATTAAGCTACTTAGAAATCAAAATCATTAAGCCACTGTAATCAGCTATTGACGATATTGCCACTGTAATCCATTAAGTGGCTTAATGATTTGCTGTGGCTTAATGGATGCAGTGGATCACTGAGCGGTAGTGGCTTATTGATCTGTTGCGGCTTAATGGGCTGCAGGTGCAGGTGCTTAAAGCAATGCAGGGGCTGATTGAAAAAGGCTTAATGCTCCTGTTCCATTCTGCTGTTTGGTTCAGGTGCTTATGGCAAGGCTTAATACTCATGTTTCTGCTCAGCTGTTTGGTTCATTGCAGGTGCTTAATGTTGTTTGGGTTTTTGGGAGGTCGACGATGGTTTGTGATTTTGGAAAAGATTAGGGGAAGGGTATACAAGTAATTTCTAATATAAATTCAATTTAGTTTTAATGATTTGTATTTTTTAAATGTTTAATAATAATTAAATTAGGGAGAAGGATATATATGTAAGTTTTTCAGGTTTAGAACGATATATACGTAGTTTCAAATTTTACAAGGATATATACGTAATATAGCAAGTTTTTAAGGACGTAGATGAAATTTTCCCCTGTTTTCGCTTTCTTGACCATAGAACATAAGCTTTACTTGAAGTTAATAATATAAGGAAGTTTAGCGTACCCGTGTACCAAATGAAATTTATATTTCCTTCCCAATACCGAAAGGCACGCCAATGAGATGCAAAATTGAATGAAGCAATGTACAAAGTACTTTCTTCTCACCAGTAATTTTTTTGAAAAGGTGTCCCAGTCTATGCCCAGACTAATCCTGCAAATCGTGACCGCAAGACATCAACCCTGATAAAATCAGTGTCAGTAGTCACAATTATTGTGGACGCCTGGAATTGAACCCAGAACAGATAAGATATTCCACCACATCCCCCATGACCTCAACCACTATGCCACAACCCTTATAGTTTTCTCACCAGTAATTTTTTGGAAAGTTGTCCTAGGCTATGCCTAGATTAATCCTGCAAATTGCGACTGCAAGACATCAGTCTTAATAAACTCAGTGTCAGTAGTCACAATTATTGTGGACGCCTGGAATTGAACCCAAGACAGATAAGATATTCCACCACATCACCAGTAATTGCCACAAGAACATTTTCCATTCTTAAAATGATGAAACCTCTTCCCATCTCTTACAACAATCTCTCTCTCCACAACTTGTGACATAAACTTAAAAGCATTATGACAATCACCACAAATCCTCAAGTTCTTGAAAACCCTAATCATGGCACCAGAAGGAAGCTTCAAAAGCCCAAAAGCAACCGCAAGCTTCTCACTATGAGTAGATAACGCATATTCCTTTTGCTCGTTTTCCATATCATGCAACACGAATTTCGTATCCGGAACATACCCTAATTTCCGCATCTTAAAAACCAATTCCTCTAAATACTTATATACTTCTTGAACCTCCGGATGATTAGTATCATCCACCAAAAACACATGAACCATATTATCAACTTCAATCCAACTACAAGCCGGTTCTTTCTTCACTCCACGAACCCGCATCAAATTCCGAACCCTAGAAACATCATTCCATTTACCTAAATTTGCATACATATTTGATAAAAGTATATAAGTCCCATCATGATGTGGGATTAACTCAAAGAGTTTCTCTGCGGCTTGAACCCCTAACTCGATATTTCCATGGATTCTGCACCCACCGAGTAATGCTTCCCAAATGGGTGCTCCTGGATCGAAAGGCATTTTTTGGATAACGTTTATTGCTTCTGAGAACTTTCCAGCTCTACATAATAGGTCGATAAAACGACCAAAATGATCTTCACCTGGGGTTATGCCATATAAGTCATACATTGAGTTAAAATATTGCTGACCTTCTTCAACTAGACCTGAATGGCTACAAGAAGTAAGAATTGTAAGAAATGTTATTCGGTCAGGAACTATGCCTTCTTTCAACATTCGTTCAAAAAGCTCGACTGCCTGAATGCCATGCCCGTGTTGGCCTAATGCTGCAATCATCGCGTTCCAAGATACTGAATCTAAAAACGGCATTGTAGAGAAGACATTTTGTGAATCTTGAAGGACCCCACATCTAGCGTACATTGTAATCAAAGAATTTGATGCAGACAGGCTTAATTCGAAACCTGATTGAATAAGCTGAGAATGAAGTTGCCGACCATGGTCTAAAGATGCAAGAACTGCACACGAAATTATGGCTCCGGCAAATGCATAATCACACGGTTGACATTCGTTTGATCTCATTTGGTTAAATAACTTCAAACCCTCTTCCCCTTTTCCGTTTTGTGCAAATCCAGATATCATAACACTCCATGCCAATTGGTTCTTTTCCGGCATTTCATTAAAGAAAGATTTAGCTTCTTCAATTCGACCTATATCAACATAAGCAGATAAAATGGTATTCCAAGAAACAAGATCCCTAATAGGCATTTTATCAAAGATTTTTCTTGCATCATCGGTTTTACCACATTTCCAATATAATGTAATCAATGAATTGTTAACGCTATATAAAAAATCCTGAGATGGGTTTGTTACGGTTCTAATGATGTAAGCGTGTACTTGTTTTCCGATCAAAAACAACTTAGAAGTAGCACAAGCACAAAGGATACTTGTGTAAGTAAATTCATCGAACTTGATTCCTAAAGAATGCATCTTTCTTGACATTTCTAATGCTTTTGGAACAACCCCTTTATGTGTGTATCCAGAAATCATTGCGTTCCATGCCACGACTAACTTTTCGTTCATACCATCAAAGACTTGGCTCGCACCATATAAATCATCGTTTTTTATATATCCTGTGATAATTGTAGTCCATGATAACTCATCTTTAAGTGGCATTTCATCAAACAGTTTTCGTGCAGCTTCCATCAACAAAGAAGACGTTACGAAAGGGGAAGAAGCGCACCTAACGTATACCGAAATTAGGGCATTTACCACGGATGTGACAAACCCTGTTCCTGACTTCATAATTTCACAATGTAGCTGCTGACAATCCGATTCGTATTCAGCTATAAGCGACAATCCGGATAACATGCTTGTAAAAGTGTAGTTATCAGGTCGAAATCCGTATCTTTTCATCTCACAAAAGAGCTCAATTGCAGCATTACCATCACTATTATGAGAACAGCCTGTTATCATGGCATTGTAGCAAACCGTATCTCGAATACTTAAAGGGGTTTTGTTAAATATCTCCCGTGCCTGCTTTAAATCTCCAGAGGCAGAATATGCAGCAACAAAGGTCGTTCTTGCAACGATATCTGGTTCAGGGATTTCATCAAACAGGTGGCGGGCATATACAAGGTTGGACGATTTGCAGTACAGATCCATCAAACGGTTAAGAATGTGAGACCGTGGCTTGAACCCAGATGTGATCATGTGGGCATGAATCATTCGGACATTGGAGTACGAGGTGGAGACTTTTTTGGAACATACTAGAAGTTGTGCAGCGTAAAAGCTGGCCAGGGCACGAACAACATCTGTTACACGAAGTTCTCCGGTGAAATCCTTGAGAATGGCCTGTTATTTGTCAAATTATTCAGCAAATAGATAAGATTATAAACACCTCAAAAAGCTTAATTTATCACAAACTTCTTCCAGAGAGAAAATCATCAGCTATTTTAACAGATTGAAAAATGATCTTATTACCTGTTCTCCGAGTATGGAAGCCTGCTTTCTTAACGCATTCATATCTTCAATCACAACGCTACTTTCATTCTTTAATGCTTCAAATCAGTTCAAATTACCACATGACGGTGATGCTGGATTGAATATGATTTGGTGTGTTGGAGCTTGAACAAGAAGCCAAATAAAATTAAACCCTTATGGGGGCTCAAGCAATGGAAGACGACGCTTTGATTGCACATAAACGCTCAAATTTCTACGGTGGTGGGGGGTCGATCGGAGAAGATAGGGAGAGCAGAAATAACGAACCTGGAGGGTGGTGCTCAGCGGCGGAGTGCAGCAGGACGGGCCGCTTCAAGGACGGTGGTGTAGGGTGGAGAGTGGTGGAGATGTGGTGGTCGTTTCGACGTCGGTGGATAAAGTGGCAGAGAACGGACGGCGACCAGCGGTGGTGGCTGGTGATCGGCGAGAGAAGAGGGAAAAGTAAAAATATCAGGGTTTTGTTTTTAATTTTTAAAGTAAATTACATCTTTCATCCCTATAGTTTGTTAAAAGTTTCAATTTTCATCCTTCTTTCTACCTGGACTTAACGAAAAAAGTTAACAACCGTAGACAGAGTGATCAAAGTTGTTGAGGACCGACAAACAATGTTTTAGTGGTGACCGGGTTTCGGGTTAACTGGTTCAACCGGTTCAACCATTGGGTTAACCGGTTTCAATAAAACCCTTGATCTCTTGTATTTTTTTTCATTTTCCTACGTACATACATATATATAAAGTAATAATTTGATGTTCACAAGTTTCAACATTAAAAATACACAAACAACAAATTTTACATCAATCCAAATACATTAAAAAACACACATAACACACATTTTTTTAAAAATTAATTTTTTTAAATTTTAATATAAAAAAAGGTTAACCGGGTTTGAGAAACGGATTTACCACCGGTTTAACCGGGTTTTTGAGAAACTCGGCCTGGTTGAAACGGGCCGGTCATATGCATTAACCCCGCATCAGTTAGCCGATCACTACCCCGGGTCCCAGTCCAATCGGTTTGACCGACCGGATTAACCCGCGTTTTAAAACATTGCCGACAAACAGAGCCGTTCCAATCTTTTTGGGGGCCCTGTTACAGTTTACCAAGAGTGTAGATCGACTAGCAAATTATGATAAGATAAAATATAAAAAAAAATATATCGTATATTATATTAAAAGTCTTACAACATAAACAACAAAAATATCTTGAAATGACAATGTATACGAAGTTCATTTAAATAAGACCATCCTTCTAACATTATTTGATACAAAATCTTCAGTGTCGTTTGGTTGGAGTTATTCGATACAAAATCTTCAGTGCCATTTGGTTGGAGGGATTTGAAGGGATTTGGAGGGATTGGGATTCCAATCCAATCCATTGTATTGGGGATAGTTCTCAGATTACTGACATGACGACTTATTTGACTGCAGTATTTGGCATAAATATTAAGATATAGTACAGTATAATTTCAAGAAAATCACCAGAGTTCACACTGTGAATGACTTATTTGAAATCCCAATCCCTCCAAATCCCTTCAAATCCCTCCAACCAAACGGGCCCTGATGAATTTTTCACCACCAATTTTCTCCAAAAAACTATTTTCAATAGCTATCAAAGCTAATCCATTGAGTCTATCTTGTGTCATTATGGAGCGCAAATACGACTTCAAATCTCAATTTTTCTTCAAGTTCTCAAGGGGGAATGGGGGCGATTACTAACGATGTGAATGAAATCGGAAGATTGGAGGTGCAAATGAAAGTTTTTCGTTAAACAATGAACAAGAGATTAAGGCACGAAAGAGGGCAAGAGGTCAAGAGAGTGAAAAATAATTAAACATGGTTGAGATTCAATCATCACATTAGTCATTGGGAAAACAAAATCAATGGGAACAATCGAAGGGAGATCAATCGACAATCGTCAAAGTGAGAGAATGAGAGCGAGATCCAAAATTCTGCCGCCTTATTGAAATCGTCGTTCTAGAATCCAGGGATTTTATCTTTAATCAATTAATGATTTTAATTTCTCATTTGAGACTTTTTTTAAATCTCAGTTGGGCCGAAAATTTGGGCTAAAGTAAAAGATATATACTAACATACGTAAATATAATTGGGCCCCCAAAAATTGGAGGCCCCAAAAAATTTGGGGGCCCGGTTCAAAGTCCCACATTGGTACCCCCCTCGGCTCGGCTCTGCCGACAAACGTGATGTACAAAATACGAGTATTTAAAGTTAGAAACAATATCTATTGAAAATACCTTTAAGTTAGGGACCAAAATTGAACTTTACTCTTTGGAAATATTTTGATAAAATTATAAGTATTTCATTTATTTGATTCAAGTTTGTGCGAAAACAGTAATCAAAGAACTTAATAAAAACACGGTTGAATCACATATTGTTTTGCACATGATTTGGCTGTTTTTGTATTTCTTATTTTGTTATCTTTCTTGTTTGAACTTCTCTCTCTCCTTTACTTAAAAATAATTTTTCATGATTTTATTTTAGTTTAATTTTTAAAAAAAAGTGTCTATTTTAAAGTAAGTATTTGTTTTCCCATTTTACACTTGATTCTGAGATGGATAAATTTTATTTGTCTATTATTAAGAGTAAAATCGATTTTTAGTTAAAAACAAGTGTAATAATTAACATTCCTAAAACTGTGTGCATTTTTTATTGTAAACATTTAGTTTATGTGTAAGAATGAGTATAATTTGATCAATCGAGAGTTCAAACCCATAAAAGAGCATCGAGCTCGATAACTAAAAAAAAATTGAACTCGAGCTCGAGCCCTACATTGAAAAGTTAATCTAGCTTGAGTCGAGTTCGAGCCCAATATTAATTTTTTGGGCTCAGCTCGTTTACACCCCTAACATCAATCAATATAGAATTTGTTGCCATAGTTTACGATACTGAAAGAATCAATATAGAAATTTATGTCGTCACAATACTTCACTACCACACATTTTTAAACAAATCAATAATCAAATAGATAAAATACCAGTTAAATGTATTTATAAATAGAAATACATTCATCAACGTAAGTACTATGATCGTTTTTATTTGACTAAAAACAAACCGATAAAATAATCCACCAACCTTAAATACTTAATCAACCAACCCAAATACTTGTATGATAATATTTCATTCTATCGCTTTGTCTCTATTACGACGAATATTGTCTTTATCGAGTTGTGTAATTTAAGAAAATATAAAACCAATTATGTTAAATATCAATAAGTTTAAAAGTTTATACAATTAATCTGAAAATTTTCACCATAAATGTTTAATGTTATAACTTACAAATACAATCTTGCAAAATCTTGGCTTGGATTAGAATTTCTGTTGAATTCTTCTTGACAAACTTTGCAAGAAATAAATTATTTGAGTTTTGAACTGACATGCGTCCCAACATGTTCTATGATTTTCAAATTTTTTGATACATCAAAAGCTCGATAATATTTTCAAACACATAATTGAAAATATTATCTCATAAAATAAGTTCGGTTGCTTGTCAATTACATAAACATATTGAGCCTCTAGTGTGTAGCTTAGTTAGTAAAGAAACGAGATGTTTTTTCTTAAATATAAGACAGGTCCATTAGTCAAAAAAATGTTCTGCACATTGGTGTCCTCAGATACGAGTTTCGTGCGGGACCGGTTAGGGTTGAACATATGGAGGGTTGGGTTCCGTGAGAACAAGAGTTATAATGAAAAGTATAATAAAAGATCTTCATCCTTAGATGCATATTAGGATGTGATGCACCGAGATGCGCCAGATCAATCCCTTTATGAAGCGTAATTTATGGGTGGTTTTGAGAATAAAAATGATCAAGTGTCCAAATCCGTTCTTACACTTCTTACGTTAACTCAACTTCTCACGAAATCCTACAGCAACATACAAAACTGTCAAGTATAGTGTATTTGCATTCAAGCAATATTTATATAATGTCCTTTCATAAACTTGAGCTAATTCCACTAAATGGCCTTTGGTTTAGCTGGGCCTTTGGCTTTCTTGGGAGGCCAGAGATTCAAAATTCATCTTTGATGATAAATGTCTGGAATTTAATTGTTGTATTTGTTGTATATAATTAGCTAAAGAGGATTAAAGGTCAGTGTTACAAGAAATATTAGCTACTAAACTATCAATGTCAAAATTAAACCCAAAAATCTTCCATAATTCTTTCATCTGTCTGCTTCACTTTCACCAATCCACTTCTATCAAGTCCTGTCCACTCTCATATCGTGCATCCGTTATGTATTTTGTTACTCCATCTATATATGGCATATTTTTATTTAAAATTTTCATCATACTGTAACTCAGAATACGATAACCATTTGCAATTAATGTTTTAAAGATTATGTTTTCCTACAATAGGAGTAACGGATCGTTTGATTGACTTTTCATTAGGTCATGTATAAATAAAACTGTATGTGTGAATTAATCTATTTGTATAAATTATGAATTTTTTTGTTTGAGAGGGTTTTCCATAAATGGAAGAAGCCCGTTTTTTGGTTGGAAATAGCAAGTTTGGAAGAAACATGACTTTCTACATAAAAGTCTGCTAAAAGCTTACTGGACAATCATATATAGATGATCGAATAAGGGGCTATTTGTCAGTCGTTGAATGGTTTGGTGCAAAATGATTAAGTGATATAGTACAAAATGAAATATAATTGTTTGGTAATTGTTTATTATGTAATTAGGGCTCTTAATGGTTAAAGAGAGGCCCATGATATAAAATGATTAAGAGGATTTTAAAATCATTAAGGGGCCGTTTACCAAACCCGGATAAGCGCTTACCAAGTCATATTACCCTATCGGATGAATACAATAAGTATCAAAAATCTTACCCGGTAAGAGCAAAGAAAAGGAAAGCAGGGACCAAGAATCTTATCCAGGTAAGTGATTTCGGCGACTCTTACCACAGTAAGCACTTACCGGGTAAATTATTGCATATGATGCCGTTTTGGTGGACTAAAATCTTACCCAGTAAGTAAGTGATAATGTTGAATTTTGCCGATAAGTACTTACCCGGATAAGATTTGGTAAACAACCTCTAAAAGGAGACTATTTTTATTGTCAAACATGATTTATCTCTTATCGATTCAGATGTTTCTCTTTTAATAAAACTGTTAAAAGGTAGGTAGGAGTCTTGTTAAATTTGAACAATACATATGTGGATTTTTAGAAAAATTATGTTAAAAAAACAATAAAGTATTAAATACATCCGCATTAGGGTGCGATTAAAGCTGGACATAAATCAAAATGGATTTAAGGAATCTTTTGGTAAAAAAACAATAACAAGTTTTTTATATCTTTTATTCACCGCTGCAACCGAATCTTCGAGTTCAAGAAGAAAATGGAGAAATCCATGGGAGGAGATTCGCGTAGCAACAAAGCAGCTGTTCAAGCAACAAACGACGATGCTTCCGCCAGCAAATTGTACGTATTGTTTTCCCTAAATTTTCATAGCTTTTCATTTTATGGGTTTTCGAAAGTAAACCTTGCGTAATTAGGATATTGATTTTGATTTTGGATTAGGGTTTATTGCATGTTCGAACACTAGGCATTGATTGAAATGATAATTGTTGAAATGGTGCAAACTGAACCCTAATTTTGTGGAAAAAAAACAATCATAAAACTTAAATAATCGTGGGCAAAATGTAAAACATGTTACAATGGAAGTGTAAAATTATTAGTTAAATGATTGATTTTACTTTTCTAGCACATATTTTTTCATTTGTTGCAAATGAATATCATTGTTTGGAATAAGCAAAAAGGAAGAAGATACAGGTAACAATGAGGGATTTTAGCCAATTTGCGAAAACTTAATGTAAAAATCTAGATTGTGTTCAACATCTTTTTGCCCCAAATTCTCATTCTTGCAAGTGTTTGTTTATGCATTTCTGCATGAATAGTGGCTTGCTTTTAACAAAAGTACAAATCTGATTATTAAAGAAGTTATAAGCTCTTTGTTAAAACAGCTAAAAAAATTTTTTATTAAAAATTGATGCTATTAACATTTTGGGGTCTTAGTTTCGATTTGATGACAAACTACTTGAAGCTTTGAAGACTACAGGCCAATGGCCGAAGGAATACGCATCATTTGTGATTAACATTTTGTAATGCATCCATTTTATAATTTATTTTTACAACAATATTAATTGTATTCTATGTATGGCTGAAAGGTCTTGTGTCAAGAAAGGATATATCAAAGATGACTACGTACATTTATTTGTAAGGAGGCCTGTGAGGAGATCTCCAATAATAAATCGTGGTATGTTTTATTTGCTACCATAAACTAGAGGTTCTATAGCTTGGTGTTGATTTACTTCTTGTTTTTTACACCTATGTTCAATTTCTTAAGGTTACTTTGCTCGTTGGTCTACTTTCCGGAAGCTTCTCTTTCAATTTCTGAATAGTGAGGCAAAATCAAATGAAGGTCCTGTAAAGAAGCAAATTTTGTCTCTGGGAGCTGGGTTTGATACAACATACTTTCAGTTGCAGGTGTGTTATTTCTTGCGATTTGAGATATCTATTTTATTTCTTTTCTTTCTGTTAAAAAAGGTAAGATTTCTTAGAGCCAAATGCCTGTAAATGTGTTTCTTGTTTTTGTTTTATTTTATTCATGTCTAGATGAAAAGGTGGATTTATCATTTATCTACACACGAACTCTTATATGGACATATGGGGCTTTTGGGTGGATCGAGATGATTTAAAATGCCTACCCGTAGTTTATATCTTCCCTTTCTTCCATTATAATGTGTAATGCATATCTCTCGAACCTTTGTCTACATATATACATATATATATATATATAGTTACCTCTTTCCTGCAGTTATGTAAGTACCATCCTAATTTCCTAGCAAGTATGCTGAAAACCTGAAAGGGCTTCTGAAACGCAGTTGCGAGACCTATTATTTATTAGATCCTCTGGGGCAAATCTGTTATGATATCTTTTTTTTAATAAATAACTGATTCCTTTTTTTACATGATACACCTTGGATACCATATTGGAATTGTTTTTATCATCCAAAGTGAATTTCAGGAGTTAGTATTTTCTCGCTTTATTGTTAAACGTACTTATTTGGCCATTTTACCTTATGCCTCAGCTACTCATCGTCCACTAGTTTTTTGAAATTTACATTTTCCAATGGACAAAGGTGGTCAGCATGTGAAGAAGTACAGTCGTCAAATTAACGAGTTTGTATTGCAGTGGTCAAAACTTCTTTTACTTGGTATTAAAGCAATCTAATGAAGATTTTTTTTTCTTTCAAAAACTACTCCTTCAGTTGTATTCTTTCATTATGACTAGTACATAATTGGTTCCCGCTTTTCTTGAAAGGAATTTTCTTTTTCTATTCTCTATTGTCTTATTTTAGTTATTAGTGATGTTTAATATTTGAACTCAGTGGTCCAACCCCTTGATATAAAAAAGTTGGAAGAATAAGGGTCGCCAGGATGAGTTTGACTTTGTAACATATGTGCTTATATAATGGAAACACTTGGTAGCGGGACTATGGGAGAGATACGATTTTGGTTGTGCATTGAATTCAAAAGGAGATCTTTAAGCATTGATCAATTACTCTAATGCTTTGTTTATATAAGAGTGCTTGTTAATCTCCAGAAAGAAAACAATGAGTTCTTTATCTACTTAGACCACCCCTAACAAGTTTGGGATAACCGGCTTCTTGTTATTGTAATGCTTATTGCTCAATGTTGGAATCTAACAGAAATTGGATGCTAAAGGATTGGATGTCAGCTTCATTTTTATAATCTATGTGGGAAACATGATTGAAAAATATGAAGCCTGATGAACTGTTTGTAGGTTATCCTGATGAAGTCTCAAATCACTTGCACAATCTCAGATGGGCAATAAAGCATAATCTATACCATTTTCCCTCCATTTGTGTATCCTATTTTCAGTCCTCCTAATTTCAAGTAAATGAAACCTACAATCAAAATCGTCATTTCTTCTCACATCATATAAATAAAATCACAAAAATGAGTTTGATGTTCTTCCACAGGGTGGCCAACACAGAATGTGCTTATTTGGTTTGAAGTATGCTTAAACGGTTCTATCATTATTCTTATATACTTAAATTTAAATCATTGGCAGGATGAAGGGAAGGCGCCACATTTGTACGTTGAATTGGATTTCAAAGAGGTGAGAAATTGAGAAACTATTTTTTTAAGTTTAGGTGCTAGCTTATATGTGACGGAGTGTGTAGATCTTTAATATGGTGGGATTTTATTGATTATCTGTAAATGATACTCAAATGTTTTCCATATAAGGATTAACATTATAATTTGTGATGCAATTAGGTGACTTGTAAAAAGGCGACCATTATTGACACTTCTGCCCAGTTGAGGGTAAGAATCAGTGAATCTGCATCAATTTGTAGAGGTAATCTTCCCTTCATGACGATTGCTACATGTAACTCCATTTTTATTGTTCTTCAATTTACAAATTTCTTTCTTTATTGAATAAGTTATGAAAATAATAAGAAGATACTTAGATAATCTAGCATAGCCTATAGCTTGCTTAGAATATAAGGACATGTTTTATATTCTTGATAATAGAGGGAATTAAATTCTAAAATATAACATAGTTGACATGTTAATTCAAACAAACTAAGTGGCTTTTAGTTTGATATGTAAATATCGTGCACAAATGGTCAAGAAACACTTGTTTTCTGCCTCAAATATCCAAAATTTTAATGTCATTAAGTTGGGATCTGCAATTGTGCAGAGAAAGGAGAAGTAATCAGTGATCATTACAAACTTCTTCCCATCGATTTGAGGGACATACAAAGCTTGAATGAACTTATATTAACTCATATGGATCCAAGGTATGTGCATCTGTTGGTTTCTCATGATCAGAATTCTAGTTAACTTAATTTATAAAATTGAATCTAATAATTTTTGGATATTAGGTTATAGATGTTTACTTTCTTCTGCTTACCCAATTTTCTATTACCATCGTACCATGCTAGAACAGGCAGCACGTCTTTTGCAATTTTGCATTCAAAGTGTGTCGGGTAGTCACAGTAATAACCTTACAAATTAAGAGTTAGTTACATGTTTTGTCCCTGTGGTTTGGTGAAAACTTTGGATTTGGTCCCTGGCCCTAATGGTCGTTAACTGAATCCTTTAAGCACCCTCTCTCCTTGCACACACCTCATGTGAGGCAATTTGGTCATTTTGCCTATTTCTTTATCTTTATTTTTGATGTACAAGTTTTGGACTGCATATGTTTTAGTGTTTGATTTATTTAGGGTTTAAAAAACCTAAAATAATTACCCCTCCCCCCTTCCTTCTCCATGTTTTTAAGTGGTTAATACATTCCAAACGTGTACGTTAAAAGAATTAATAAAGAAATAGGTAAAATGACCAAATTTCCCTCACATGCTTAGCACGTGGGGTTACTTAACGTGGCCCCTCTACTGGCCGTTAGGTTCAGGGACCAAATAGGAAGCAAAATCGAAAAACTCAGGGAAGACTTCATAACTTTTATAACATAGGGATGAAATTCAAAGTTTTCATCAAACTACAGGGACGAAAAATTGTAATTACTTTGACCTTAATAAGTTTGTTTGTGCATAGTTTTGTGCCATAAATCTAACGGAAGGTTTAAGCTAATTTCCAATATGGGATGTTGTTCTGCATTTTCTTTTGTTGAATGTTTAAGCTAAAGCCTAAAATTACCTATTTACCCTTCATCTTTACAAAAGACTAATGAATGGTCTACAAGACTCTTTTGTCATTACTGTCCCAATTCCTTGGGAAGGGAGTATTTTATTTTGTCATTTTTATTTCACATGTTATTAAAGAATGATGCTTGCAAAAATCAATTAAGCTGCTTCTTACTAATGTTACCATCAGCTTGCCAACATTTATAATTGCAGAATGTGTATTAATATATTTGGATCCCGACCCAAGCCGTGCTATTGTTGAATGGGCTGCTAAAACATTTTCTACATCAATATTTTTCTTATATGAGCAGGTACTTATATTTTTTTAATCATTATACATTTATACTCCCTTCATCCCATGAAAATTGCAACTTTTTTCTCTACATGTTCTACTAAATAGTTCAACTAATAATACCCTTCAATCAATATAAAAAAATCTTGCAAACAAAATCATTAGCATCAATAATTTTGTAATGATGGCTATGGAGAAATAAGTAAATTTAGTTTTAAATCCCATAAGAAAGGGGAAAAAGCAATTTTCATGGGACGCCCTAAAAAAGTTGTTACGATTACTATGAAACAATGTGAGTCATATAGGGTGCGTTTAGTTGTGGAAAATTTTCCAAAGAAAATGAAAATTTAGAAAACCCGTTTAGTTCGTTCAGTTTTCAAAAAAATTCCAAGAAAACAAAAAATTTCATTTTCTAAAATTACATGCAATTTAGAAAACTACTTTTAATACTTTTCCAATTTTTTGTTTTCTAAAAACTTTCACACACACACACACACACTCTAATTTGAAAAAATGTAAAATGAAAAGTGATATAAAATGCACAACCAAACGCGTTTTCTAATTATTTCTAAAAATGAAAACTCCACCATTTCAACCAAACACATTTTCTAAAATTTTCATAGAAAACTGAGAACGAAAACTCGACTCCATTTTCTGAAAACGTTTTCTAGGAAAATGAAAACAGTTTTCCGCAACCAAACGCACCCATAGTCTTTCATTTATGTTGAAAAGAACTTTTCTTTATATTCTGTTTACTACTTTATCTTGTGGGATGCCAATCATGCTAGAATACTAATCTTATTCTTTTAGAATTTTTTATTTGCTTTCAATATGTCATCATTTTCTATTTTCCTGCAACACCAGATTCTTCCGTATGATGCATTTGGGCAGCAAATGATCAGAAACTTGGAGGTAATATAGATTCTATTACTTTTCCCCTTAAAATGGCTCTAAAATATGTTCATAAAAATTGCAACTTTTAACTGGACACATGGTTCATTAGAAGTGCTTAACTATTGATCAAATGTCTAATTATCCTTCAGCATTGAGAATATAATTATAATTATTATAATATAGTAGCATTTATGTAAGAATTTGTTTGAATTGTATATTCAATGATGAATGCTGTATAATATAGTAGCAAAACGTGTAGTTCCCGGACACGCAAACCGGCCCACACAGGCTGCCAATTCCCAACGTGAGGGGCATACCTGACTCACTCAGCGACAAGGTGATTGCGAGGGGGCCTGAGATCGAACCCAAGACCAACGGCCTATTGGAGCAAACATCTCCTCGCCCCTTAACCAACATCTCCTCGCCCCTTAACCAAATGATGAATGCTGTATTAATTAGAGTCTATTAGAGTATTTAAGAATATATATATAAATATAGTAAGATAATAGAATAAATATATAAGAGGTCATCAATATGGGATCTTTAATATTTTAAAAGAAAGCTGTTAACTACATTAAACTTGTAACAATTAACTTCTGGGAAGATTTTGATGTCAATTTGTTTATTTTTTTTAGAGTCGAGGCTGTGGACTATTAGGCATTTATGCTACACCAACATTACTTGCAAAGGAAAAACTTTTCGTTGACCAGGGTTGGCAGGTATGATTTCATTTGTGGGATCTCACCATTTATTTCACGATACTATAAAGGAAGAATCAATTTGACCAATTTCTCCACCAGTGTTGTAAAACTCGGGCTAGGCGGCCGAGTACTCGGGGAGTACTCGGTCCTCGGCACCCAACCGAGGGGAGTTCGGCCAAATCGGGCTAACTACTCGGTCCTCGGCCAACTCGGGAGATTAGGCGGGCTAGGCGGTCCAAGTCGGCCCAAGTCGGTCAAAGGGTTAAAATGCTCAAATTTAACACATAAAGGACCAAAACTGTTACTTTTTGTTTTTTGTTTTAAAAACCAACCAACAGCTCCCTTTTCCTCGGAACGTGAAAAAACTCAAAAAGAACGTGAAACCCTTCTGCCTCCTTCTCCTCTCCTCTGCCGCCTGTCGCTCCGCCGGCAGTGGGTGGAAAATCTGCAGAAGAAGTGAAGAGGCACTACGAAGTGCTCTTGAAGACCTTAGGCACATAGAGTCTGGCCATGTTCCTTTCCCCAACCACAGACGTTAGCCTTAAATTATAAATTATTTATAATATATGAACATGCTATATATAATAATTATATATATATATATATAATTTATGAACATGCTATATATATAATATATATATATATATATATAATTTTATATTTTATATAATCCGAGTACTCCCCGCCTAGGCCGAGTACTCGCTACAAGGGGGTCGGCCGCCTAGGTACCGCCTAGCGAGTTTTACAACCTTGTTCTCCACTGAGTATGCAACCGAAAAGGCGAAAATAAAAATACATCTTTTCTACTGTTATTGCTCTTTTGTATATTAACTTATAGTTATGATGAGTTTCAGAGAGCTGTTGCATGGGATATGTTGAAGATATATACTAGCTTCATTGAATCTCAAGAACGACAAAGGTATTTGGTTTCTGGATCATTATATTATATTATTAAAAAGGGTTAAATTAAAAATCACAAAATAACAACCTCCTTTCATAAATTTCCTTATTATAGCCTTGTACTTCCATTTTTTTCTTATTACAACAATGTAATTTCAAATTATTTTTTAGTAGGACATTGTACTTTGAAAAACTTACCCATTATAGCAATGGGTAACTTTTTTATTTGAATTAAGATGACATGGCACAAGTTACTGGGTTTCCATGTCATTCATCGTCCACATGGGATGTCCACGTGTTAATTATGGCTGATGTTGCATTTCTTATTATGACATTGTACTTTGAAAATTGATTTTTACATATTATTTAATAAATATATTAAATGAATTAGGAAATTTCTAAATTATTTATTAATATACCAATATTAAAAAGGATAGTAAAACACAATTTATTTCGCTAACATTTTAAAAATATGTATTTTCTGAACAAGGAAAATAAGAATTGTTACCTATTTTTTTTTTACAAAAACATAATATTTATCTTTTGAAGAATATATCACACTTGTTTAAAAAAAATTACTTGACATATAAATTTATTAGATTTTTTTTGAATTATTCATTAATAAAACAAAATTAAGAGGTTCACCATAAAAAATAATTTGAAATAGGTTTTTCTTACCCGTTTAGCATTTACCCAATTTGTGTTCGTAAGTAAGCGGCCCCTAAGAGTCCCTCCCTAACATCTTGGAAGGTAAGAGGGGAGTGGTAAACATCATCATTTCTGACCAGATAAGCACCTCTTACCAGGTAAGAGGTGGTAAGCTGATGGTAAAGAGCCCCTTAATAATCTTCACATAGTCCAAGTAGATTCTAATCCATGTTTGTTTTTATCAGGATTGAACGATTAGAGTTGTTTGATGAGTTTGAAGAATGGTACATGATGCAGGCAAGTTTTTTATACTTTCCACTGCTAAATATAGGATAAAAGGCAATTATCTTTTTTATTCTATTCTTTGATTATAGGCAAATAGAGTTGGTGTTTGATGGTGAATGTCAAACTAACTACTCAAATAAATTTGATTTTGATTTTAGTTTCATTTGAAGAAGAAATCAATAGCTACATTAAAAGAAATTATGAATCAACACAAAGAACGAAAAGAAATTAGGCGCTTAACTTGTACATGCTTAATATGATATGAATTTGAAGAGGGTTTGACTTTCAGAAGTCAAATGTGTACTTGAAATGTGTATTGTGTCAAAATTACACTACATTTTTCTATGGCAGTCAATCTAGTATTAGCTCCAAGTGATATTGAAACATTTCATTTATTTTGCCTTCCAAGGTTATATATAGAGAGAAAGGTGGGAAAACCGCAAAAGAAATAAAAAAAACTGAGGAACACCCTAATAACTGTCTATCTAGATGGTATGCACATATGCATACAAGTAAATTTTTAAGCAATTTGTTAGGTATTCACATGATGAATGGCTAGCAGGGTGCTCCTCGGTTTTTTATTTTTTTAGGGGTTTTCCCCGGAATCTCTCTCTCTCTCTCTCTCTCTCTCTCTCTCAGAGAGAGGGAGAGGGAGAGGGAGAATGGCTTCATTTACAAATCCAACCATTTATACAAACCAATCTCAACCGTTCATCTAGTTTAATAAATATTTGATTCAATGTCTCAATTGTTTCGTAATATAAAACGTTAGATTTTAATAAATAAACTTGGATAATCTTCCATAAATATCCGGATCATAATAAATAAACTCTCATCATTTCCATAAATATCTCAATTAATTGGTTTGTATGGTTGGGTTTTGTAAATGGAACCCCCCCCCCTCTCTCTCTCTATATATATATATAATTATATATATATATATATGTGTGTGTGTGTGTGTGTGTCCATTTGTCTTTATTTGAGGACATTTGGGGACATTTGTCTTGAGACAAAGTTAAGATCTGAATATATCCTAGCCTCGAGAGTCGAGACCCTTACCTTCTGGTGGGATATACTGGTTTTGCTTCGGTTTGGTTTATTGAAATACGTGTCTTGTTAAATGTTGCAATTTTAACAAGATGAGGATAAATATTTTGGCAATTGCAAAAGAAGTGTAGTTTTATCTTATCTGATGATATCAATAATACTAATCAAATTTGGTTTTCAGGAACACTACTGTGTCACTTATGCTATCAATGATGCCATGGTACGTTTTGCTGCTTTTGCATATATATATATATATATATATATATATATATATATACTCACACTTATACTATCTCCCTTATGCAGATTTATCTCTAAAATTTAGTTTGCATTTGAACCCTATACCCTAACACTGAGTAATTATTACTCTAAACCCAAAGGGTGCGTTTGGTACACTGGACAGGACAGAACAGAACAGGGATCAATTTTTCACGCTTGGTAGGACTTTTATGTCCATCCCATGGAACAAGGTGGAACGGACCTATATTTTACCAAATATAAACCTCAAAATATAACTTAATTCTCTTATAAAACATCAAATACGTCTTCCTTTTTATATTTTATTCATTCTTTAAATTTTATTTATTGTATTTCTTGCTCTTTGAATTTTCACTTTACTGTCCTCAAAATATTATTTTTATACGGTTTTTATAATTTTGGTTAATTTATGTAATTTATTAAGTATTAATAAATAAAAAAATAATACTGAAAAAGTGTAAAATAAAAATTAGAAACTACATAAAACTTTTATTTTTGTGTCATTTTAATCATCTTGATGAAAACTTTCTAATGATAATAGTTATAAAAATATTTATTTATTATAATTTAATAAATTATATAAGCTAATCAAACTATATAAAGATAATCAACTTATTAGGGGTAAATTGATCATTTTATCTGTCATGTCCATGTCCAGTTTTGTCTTACCAAACGTTGAACATATGTTCTGTCATGTCCTGCTTATCTGTCTGGATACCAAACGCACCATAAAGAGGATGAACCATTAAGATTCAGTTTGGTTTTGGAAACTTTTGTTTCAGGGCATGTTTGAGGATTTTGGTTTCCCTAAAGACCAGTCTGTGACTGTTGCATCTCCATGAGCTTTGCATTTGCTCATATATATTTCAAGATTGGGTAAACTAGTTACTTACATTATATATATATATATATATATATGTCACATGGTGATCTAGAACCCAAATGGGTAAAATCTTGACCAAATCTTGTTGTGTAATTTTGGATTTTTTGATTTAAAAAAAAGATATTTTTATAGGTTTTGCCAGAAAAAGACATTTGTGGGTCCCTTTGTAGTGTGTTAGCCCTTTTTGTTTTATATAGGGTTGAGTAGGACTTATCATGGTTGGTTTCAGACTATAAGTTGTTGGGTCTTTTAAATTCTGGTTTCATTTATTGTTTTTTTTTTCAAATTCTTCCAACTTTTTTTTTTTTGTCTTTTTATACTTTTCAAGTCAGATGACAAGTTATAGTCTGAAAATTTTATGTTTTTTTTGCCTTGCAAGATTCATTTTCTTTGATAAAAGTTGGAAGAAATGTTTGTTGTTGCTTTGGATCTAGTGTATACTTTGAGAATATTATGTAAAAAGGGTATGAAAACCGTTTGGAAACGCTTATATGACCATTCAAGGGAGGTACATTGTGTACCTCTCGATTCGATTTGCAATAATACCCATTTTTTATATGTTAAGATTACTAAAACAAGTAGAAGAGATAAAACCACAAGGCTTGTGGCGTACTGGTTAAGGCTTGTGAGGGATGATGCTAGATAACTCATTTACTACCACAGGTTCGAATCCAGGCACAAATAACTTGTGGCCACTGAGGAATTATCTCAGGGTTGCATTCTTTAGCAGTCTTAAATTTATCAGGGATTGGTCTAGGCAAATGCCTAGGATACCCTTTCAAAAAAAAGTAGAAGAGCTAAATATCGAGATTTAAATTTTATCGTGTCGTCTAAGTTTCTTCTTTAAAGTCAGATTTAAATTTGGTAAAATGGTTGAAACTGATTTAGGTTTGTTTTACGTTAAAACATTTTTAGTCAGTCAATTAGATGTAGTTTTTTTTTTATGGATTAGAAAAAAACCTCTAGCTTATCAAAAAAAATACAATATATCAATATGGATTGTGTTGTATCTGATTTAAATGAAAGATGGTGGTCTAAACTTTGAGTGAAAAATGAATTATAAAAATAATTAAATTATCTTTTATTGTCTGATTGTCATAAAAGAAATATTTTCAAAATATCTCATAACAATTTTACAAATAAATCCTATTAAATAATAAATACTAATTATTTTATAGGATAAAGGGGGAGGCTAATGACACCGCTACAAGTGAATTTCTCATCATACATCTATATCAAAACCAACTTTTTACATTCTAAAAGTTATAACAGTACAAAACAAAATCGTGTACAGCACCCCCTTTTTTTAAATCCAATGTTTATAGGATTTCAATTCCGGACTTTACTTTAAACCAAACGCGAGATTGGAATAAGATTCAATTTCAAATCCCTCCAATTTATACCAGATCTTTTGTTTGGTTTGCGGGATTTGGTAAGATTTGGAGGGATTTCAAACTAAAATTTATTATAATCTCGTATTTATGTTAAAGTGAAGTCTGAATTAAAATCTCGAGATTCCAATGAAATCCCATACACATTGGATTTCGAAATCTCATATAGGAGGAGTTGTTATTTCTTAGGATTATTTAAAAAAGTTTGAAAATATGTTAAAAACATTTTGATGTACAATCAATTGATAGAAGATAGTTTAATTGTTTCTTTAATATCTATAAGTAATAAAATTCAACTTCATTTTAAATCTTACATACCAAAAATTCCAAGTCCCTTCATTTTCTTCTGATAGTTTCACAAATCTCTCAAAAACATTTCATCAAACCAAACACGCTGAAAGTTTTAACTTCTCATCACAAACTTTTGTCAATTTAAAAAGATTACTTTTACAATGTATGTTTAAACTACAATTTAAAAACATTGATTTAATAACCTATTTTATTTTAAGAAAGGTATTTACTCTTTCGTCCTAAATTAAATATCTGTATTTCTATTTTAATTTAGTTTAAAAAAAATGATAGTTTTTAAATATAAGTTTTCACTTTTTTATTTTATTTTTAATTATGAGATGAAGAAAGTCATTCTCTATTATTAAGTATAAAAATGTCATTTAGCTATTTGAAAAATCTAATAATTATATATTTTTAAAATTATGTCATTTTTCTTATAAATATTTTTTAGAACGGAGGGAGTACAAAAACAAATGCCAAAATACAGATGGGCTCCTACAAGTAAAGGGGGTTCGAATAGAGATTGGTAGTAGCGGCGAGCGAAATGGGAGCAGCCTAAACCGTGAAAACGGGATGCCAAACCTTCCCGTCGATGTGAGCTCTTGGGGAAGATCAGCAAGAATATTTACTTCCATAATCTCATCGTTTTTTTATTTCACAATAACTCGGGATTAGAATGATAAACTTTGGAATCAATTTTTTTAACTATAAACTTTTAAATATATCCTATTAAAATATATGTTCTAAGTAACAATAGAGAAAAACCATCGTTGTTACGACAAATCAATTAAAATAAAACTGTAATTATGTATAAATAGTGTTTTAAAAGATGTGTTATAGTGGCCGTTATGTTATATGCCGTGGCACAAAGCTTGTCTTTGACGCTACGTTACATCTATTGCACAGTTTGTTGCACGTTTTTTTGTAACTTTTGCTGTTCTACTTTTTAGGTGTTAGTATATAGTGTACTTGTATATGGTCTTAAAATAGAGTAACTATAAAAATATGTAGAATACTTGTAAGAAAATAGGTATGGACTTGGTACGGTACCAGTTTTTTTTTTAATGTTTCAACCAATTATAATTGGTATGCAAAATCTTGTACCATGAACTAACCTTAATTTATACCAACTTTTATTGGTACCATCTTTTTTCAGTTGATACAAGTTGGCACAACTGGTTTTGTACCAACTTCAAGTTACATATATAAAAACTTGTAATTTTGTTCAAATTTTGAGTTTACAGGTAACACATGTCTTGTTTAAGGTGTTTTTTAACTGCAAAAAGCAAAACTTGTAAATATTCAGATGCTAAAACAAAAAAGATAAAATTATGATGATTAATATTTAATATATCAAAAATACAAAAAACTAATAAATAATTAAAGAAGTCAATACCATGGTGCTATCGTGGTACAAGATTTCTCATACCGTGCACCAAGTTCTTATACTGTCATTTGTACCAATTTAATCGGTACAGTTTGTACCTATGTTGTTGGTTGGTTTGGTGTGATACAAAACTGTCACCCCTAATAAAAAAATGTGCATAATTAACTATATACATGATATACAAATATATCACCATAAGTCACGTTTTGAAAAACGTTGCTAACCATATGTAATTGTAGAGAAATTTTATTAAAACATATCTAGCCTAGTGGTAAGGTAACATCCTGTAAGGTCAATGGATGGTATCCTTGACTACCCGGATTCGAACCCTGCAGTGCGCATATGGAGATATCCTGATCATGGGTCTGTCAATTAGTGGTGCCCTTAATTGGGTTGGGCCGTGGTTGACTGGGATTAGACTGGTGACACTCTTAAGTGGAAGTCCAGTAACCCCGGGAAAGTATATGTGTTAGTCTGTCTTTCAAAAAAAAAATTAGAGAAAATTTAGACTAGACAAATACCATATGAACATACTTCGGTTTCCTTTTAACTTTATTTAACGTATTTTCAAAATATTCATTTAGAATACTTTCATTGTGGCAATCTACAAATAATTCATGTAACATACTTTAAAGTTTATATCAAAATAAAAGTTTTGAATTCACGTTAACTCAATGCAAATTTGTCCAATAATAAACCCTATTCATTTTCAAGATTTCTTGAAATCTATCCGGGGGGGAAGAATGTGAGTAAATAACTAAATATGAGTGAAATTCCCAAAATAACCTCATCCAATAAAAAAAACCTAATTATTTTCAAGATTTCTTGAAATCTAATCAGACAACAGCATCTTCAAAATAAAGAAAAATATGAATTTTGAAGATTTTGAGCATTGTTTTTGCTCTAACAACATCTCCAAAACTTTCTTCAAAATAAAGAAAGCATGAAAGAATTACAAAAATTTTTAAATTTGGAGACATCTTCAAATATGATTATCATGAGAGATAAATTATTTTTTATTATGTTCCACCAATAAGAAAAATGAAATTAAATATTTAGATAAGATAAATAACATTTTATTAAAAATATAGAATATTTTAATAATATAATGAATTGTAATCTTCAAAATAAAGATACTGTTGGAATTGAATATAATATTTTTTAGAAATCTTTGATTTTAAATCTCTATTTTAGAGAAAGTTCATGAGTGAAATTCCCAAAATAGCCTCAACGAATTTATGGGTAATAACACGATTAACAAAAAAAACGGATTGCACAATGAGAGACATCTTATAGAGTCAGCGATTACAACACATCAACAACAAATTCTATAACAATTTCTAAACATTTTTGTTGGCTTCTTAAAAGAACTCGAAATCGAGATATTTACCGCCCGCCTTGCCCCCACCACCACTCCCCACCATTCTTTTACTATTATTGCCGCCCCCACTCACCGCCTCCACCGCCCCCGCCCCAAACTTACTAGCGGGCTCCACGGCGGCAGCGGCGGCAGCTTCCATAGTCGGTCTCGGAACTTCCGGCGGTGTACTACACCTAATCAACGCCCAATTCACCCCTTCGAAAAACGGATGTTGTTTGATCTCGGTCGCACCCCTTTTCACACCTAGCCGGTGTTGCGGCTCCTTCATAAGCAAACCCCTGATCAGGTCCCGGCTCGCGTAGCTCGTAGCCGGTGACTCCGGAAACCTTAGCTGTTGACCAACCACGTTGAACAAAGTGGCTCGGTTTCCCGCACCCTTAAAAGGGGTTCGACCGTATAATAGTTCGTGTAAAAATATCCCGAAAGTCCACCAATCCACCGCACTTCCGTGCCCTTCTCCCTTTATGATCTCCGGAGCCAAATACTCGTGGGTCCCAACGAACGACATGGACCGAGCCGCGGTTGGTTCAGCCACGAGCTCCGGGAGGTGGCCGAATAGCGGAGTTGGGTCGGTTCGTGGTTTCGGGGTTCGTTTTTTCTTGTTTTTGTTAGGGAAAAACCGAGGGAGGAAACACGCGGGCTGAATGCAGACAGACGTGGGCTCGATGCAAGCGGGTTGGACACAGAAAGCACCACCGTTAGCGGTTCGTTTGGAAGGGTCGGAATCTAAAGAAGATGACTTAACGAGTGTGGGTGATACAGCACATCTTAACGAGAGGTCAAAGTCGGATAACATTATGTGACCATCTTCACGTACTAATACGTTTTCGGGTTTCAGGTCTCGGTATACAACTCCGAGCATATGAAGATACTCGAGTCCTAATAAAACCTCGGCAGCGTAAAACCTGCTCAATAAAAGAAACATAAAAATTACTAAAAATATTGCGACTGCAATTAAACGCCACCAAAATAACTAAAAAAACGGGGTATTGTGGGTGCGGAAACCGGTATTGGTACCCGATTTCAAAAAAAAAATTAATTTTTTATTATGCATACGATAAAAATATAATTATAAACTACAAAATAGTACCGACTTAAAGTAATAAATACAAGAAATTGCCAAAACTAATTATTACATAAATAATCTAGAAAGTTTGAGAAAATATAGATTTATTAATATATTTATATAAAATATTATTTATTTAAAAATAGCGGGTACCCCTCAGTTCTTTCCGAAAAAATGAGAACCGAAACCGGTCTTGATCGGCTCCTTACTTTAGGAACAGGAACCAATCACATCAGTTCCGGTTCCAGAACAAGCAGATCCGGAGCGGTTCCGGTTCCAAAAAAATGAGAACCGAAACCTGTCTTGATCAGTTCCATATTTTAGGAACCGGAACTGATCACATCAGTTCCGGTTCAGGTTCCAAAACCAGAACCAGCAGATCCGGATCGGTTCCGGTTGCAAAGGTGGGTACCGGATTCCAAAAAGATGAGAACCGGAACCGGTGTTGATCGGTTCCGTATTCGGAACCGGCAGATCCGGAGCGGTTCCGGTTCCAAAGGTGGGTACCATGTTCCAATGCTCAAACAACAATTACCGTAAAAAAAAAAAAACATACCTAGCTGCGTATTCCGAGAAATGTTTCCCGGGTTGCCGTTGCCTTAACATATGCAAATCGCCACCTGGACAATATTCCATAACCAAACACGAGAATCTATCCGTTTCAAAATGAGTATATAAAGTCGGCAAAAACGGATGATCAAGTAATTGTAATATATCTCTTTCCGTTTGTGCCCTCGATAACTTCTTTCTACTAGCAAGTGACGCCTTATCCATAACTTTCATCGCAAAATAGCAGCGGGTCCCACTAAGTTCCGATTGATAAACGCTTCCAATATCACCACACCCGAGAAGTTTAAGTAACCTAAAATGACTCATACCCAAAAGCCCATCTCGTGATCTAACGGCTAGGATCGCTTTCCACCTCGGATCGTTCCCTTTATGCGGTTTGTTAGTGGTTCCGGTGAAGTTACTCCAATTACTATCGTCACTAAGCCCACTACTATCACTAGCTCGACTAATACTCGTTTTCCCGCTTTCTAAAGATTCCCCTCGGAGGGTTATTTTCGGAATTATGTAATTACGATCGACACTAAGCATTCCGTCACTCATTCGATACGTGCTGGTGCTCATTGACGTAACAACACCTGTACTATCGATGCTACTATGTGGGCTAACGTTACCACTTGGCGGCAAAGAAGCGTCCCAAACGCACTCTTTTTCGTCGGAATCTTGACGAATAGGGGCGTTTTCGGTATTTTGCGACGGCCGCGGGACGGAAAACGGCGAAGAGGGTGTTAGATTCTCGGGGGTTTGTTTGATTCCGGAAACACGAATAGAAAGATCTTCTAAAAACGGACCATTTATGGCCGACGATTTGTTGTTATTTTGACCGATTGGTACACAAACATGGCTCATTAGATCGGTATCAATGGGTTCGGGTGGATGGCTAGCTCCCGAGAAAGAAGTGGAACCGATTTCGTCAAAAGAATCATCAGTTTCCTTCAATAATATGTTGACATCTGGCATAAGCTCTTCGTCATCATCATCATCATCATCATCGGGTTCAAAGTTTTTCCCTTTCCATTTCATTACGGATATGGTGGGAAAACTGGAATCTTGAAAATTTTCTTGATTTAAAAAACTCATATCTTCTCTAACCAAATTGAAATGTGAATTTGGTAACTTACCGATTTCATACATATGACCTGAAACTGGAAGCTTTTGTGAATCATGAATCCTTCTCATTTTTGTTTATAAATAATACTTCATTAAATGAACCCTCTTTTCATATTCATAATTCTGCAAGAAAGTAAACAAGATAATGAGCCTTTTAGTCAACCAGATTTTTGGGGGAAAAAATTGGGTAAATTTAACTTATTTTTGCAGTAGGCATAGGATTGTTTGAGAAGAAGAGTTAAGGTGAGAAGCGTAAGAAGAGATCTGGACCCTTGATCACTTTTAGAAGGGAGTTGTTCTGGTGCATCTCATCCTAATGTGCATCCAAGGGTGGAGATCATTTCTTACGTTTCTCACCTTTTAACTCTCCTTCTCACCGGAACCCAACCCATTTGCAGTAATGCTAATGGACAAATAGGTAAATTTAACTTATTTTGCAGTAATGCTAATGGAAAAATAGGTAAATTTAACTTATTTTGCAGTAATGCTAATGGAAAAATAGGTAAATTTAACTTATTTGCAGTAATGCTAATGGAAAAATAGGTAAAATTTAACTTATTTTGCAGTAATGCTAATGGAAAAATAGGTAAAATTTAACTTATTTTGCAGTAATGCTAATGGAAAAATAGGTAAATTTAACTTATTTTGCAGTAATGCTAATGGAAAAATAGGTTAAATTTAACTTATTTGCAGTAATGCTAATGGAAAAATAGGTAAATTTTAACTTGAAAACTCTTTGTTTAGAAGAAAGTGTTGCAATTTTCCATGGGCGAAAATGGAGAAGATAACATTCATGAAGATATGAATCGATTAAACACAAACCCTAAACCCTAAACCTTAAGCAATATATAGCAGATAAAGAATCCTTAATGTATCATTGAAGCTAATAACAACTGTATACCTACAACTTATATCAAGAAAAAAGGGAAGATTATGGGAAGTAATTAAAGAGTTATCATTCATATTTCAACATAAATGCTAAATAACCTTTTTTAAGTTCTATAAATACTAAAACTAGTCCATCTATGTGTCCTTTTTTGGTGAAAATTGAAGTGTTTGACTCTGTACTTTGGTTGTTATTATTATGAAATGAATAAAACCTTCCTTTGGTAAAAACAAAATTATGAGAATATTGTGGACCAAAAGAAGTTGAAATCAATAGGCAAAATAGGGTTATAGGACCATTTTAGCTTTTGATATTTAGGTATTTTGCTATTAATCAATCACACATCCAAAAAGTGATAGTTGAAAGGAAAAAATGGTATAAATTAACTCATTATTACTTGCTAATTTCATTCCTAAAATTGGAGTTATACTTTTGAAGATCAGATTACTGTAACCTGCAAAATCGATTTGAATCCATTGTTGCACTTGCAGGTATTTTTCACTCATAGAAAAAACCTAGGACCTTCTTATTAAAAAAGCAAACATCAATGGCGATTATCGTGTTTCAAAAAGAGTATAAGAGTTAACAAATTTCAACTTTAAAAAACCAAAAGCTTCCACAGATCAAGTTTTATTCTCACATTAAAAACAAAAAGCATCACATCATCGATTGAGAAAAATGAAATCAAATCAACAACAAAACACACAAAAAAAGCCATAAGAGATCAAATATCATCAAATCAATAAAATGTCACTATAGAATCGCATACATATATATATATATATATAACATTAATCGAACACAAATTTCCTTCGATTTTCACCAAATCCAACTCAAATCAAACAAAAATCGAGAACAAATTGCTACACAAAATCAAATACTCACCAGCAGATCTGAGAAGAAGATGTATAGATTGAAATTGTTAGTTGTTGTAGGGTTTATGAGGGAATAATGAAGGTGTAAATTGGGGGGTTTTTCCAGTTAAATTGGTGTTTAATTCTTTGTGGGGTGAAGAGGGACTGCATAAAGGTGTAGTCTGAGAGAATGCAGAAGGGAAACAACACTGGTGCTATGACCATGACAACATATGACTATTTAGTTTGCTTTATTGCTTTTCTTTCTTCTCTCTCTCTTGATTTTCTTCTTTCATGGTGGAAGGCGCACTTTAGCCATGTGTTCACAGAGATGGATAGATGGGTGGATGAAAGAGAAATATGTTTTCTTTGTGTATTTTGGGGATTCTAAAACATGCTTTTATGGTTTAATTTTTTAAACAACCATAACCATGCCATCATCACATATACATACATACATACATACATACATGGCACAGGATCTAGTGACAAGAAAAATTAAGATGAGAAACGTAAAAAGAGATTTAAACCCTTCATCACTTTTAATCTCATACTTACCCATTAATTGTTATTTACAAAAAAGTTGATCTGGTGCATCTCGATGCAACATTTGATCGATTTTAATTTCATACACATCTATGAATTGCGTTTTAGAAAGAAGTTGATCAGGTACATTTTGATGCACCAAGATGCACCAGATCAACTCCTTCTAAATCGTAATTAATGGGTGGATATGAGATTAAAAAGTGATCAAAGGTTCAGAACTATTCTTACGTTTCTCACCTTAAATTTTCTTCTCACATGATCCTATACATATACATACATACATACATACATACATTGACTTAGCATGGTGTGAGAAAGAGAGTTAAAGTGAGATGCGTAAGAATGAATCTGAACTGTTGATCATATTTAATCTCAAACTCACACATGAATTGCACTTGATAAGAGGATTAATCTGGTGCATCTCATCATAATGCGCATACGAGGATAGAGATCCCTTCTTATGTTTCTCACCTTACCTCTTCTTCTCATCAAAATCCAACCATATATATATTTGGGTAAATCACATAAATATTATAAATATATCGGTTTGTATATGTTGTTTCATAGATTTCGATAAAAAGTTGATTACTGACAATCTTAATCGGTCACATACGAAACTCATCTTCAAAAATACCAATGTGAGGAAGCATTTTTTGCTCACTCATCGGTTCTGATTTTCTTTTACTCACTCAGCGGTTGAAGCTAGTAGGGGGCCAAGATGGGTTTCATATATGAAATAATACATATGAAACAACACGTGAAACAAACCCGTTAAAAATCATCCAACTAGTTTAATATAAGCCATTATTTCACATGTTTTGTTTTTGTGTGTAAGTATGAAAGAATGTTTCATGTATAAACATTTTTTACTGCACATAAAATATTTCTAGGTTTCATGGTTTCATGGTTTCTAACTTCTATACGGTTTTCATATGATTTGCAGTATACATGCATATATAAAGTCTTCTTTTATCAAACTCAATAGTTCATGCAAACTTGCGAGCTAGTTTTTATGTGTTGTTTTCATGTATTAAACAATATGTGAAAATCCAGTGTTTATACAGTGATGTTTTGTATATGAAACGTTCACAATTGCTTTTTTCACATATAAACAGTCATAAGCATTTCACTTATCAAATAACTTTATATAAACACTACATTTTCATACATGTTATTCCATACCTTAAATAACTGATAAAAACTTATTTATAGATTTGCATGATTTTAGGGTTTTCAAAAGCTAAACAATCACAATACATATTTTGCAAACTATTATGATATTTTTTTGGTTAAATTCTAGAGAATGCTTAATAAAAAGCCAAACAATCACATGATTCACTTGTGAAGTTTTAAATAACATATGATTTTAGAAAGCATTGTTAAGGAATGTTTGGATGTATTTTAAATGTAATATTGAATGACTTGAATTAGGTAAACTTTGAAGTTTGACATGTTTTCTACACATGAGACTAACGAGAGAACAATATAGAAAATGTTTTGGAGCAATGTAGAAAATAAAACTTTTGTTTTATTTATTTAAAAATTTTTGTTGAAAATGCTTATAAAATATAGAATATAATTATATGTTAAAAAAATACAGTATTTAACTCGACATTATTTTTATAAAATTATTAATAAAATATTTAAAATCACTTATTAATAAAATAAGAAATTGTTTGGTTGATTTTTTATTAAGTATTAAATGAATAAAGGTGATTATGTGGATTAATCTTTTTGTAATTGAGAGAGCTTTTGTTTCAGATGGTCTTTTTCAATAAATAGAATGAACATTTTTTTTTAAATTGAGAGATGTGTGTTTAGAAAAAACTTGACTTTCTGCATTAAGGTCTCCCCTTAAAAGCTTGTTGAGTAGGTCACTTTCTATATTATTATATGAATATCAAACAGTTATGTATCGTTGACTGAATAAGTTACGAGTCTCATTAAACTCATTAAGCTGATAATAAACATGCCCCAAGTGAACTCGTTAACAAAGTAGTATCAAACATGTCATAGGATCGTGTGAGAAATTGAGTTGATGGTAAGAAGCATGAGAAGTAGATATGAATCATTGATCACTTTTAATCTCATGCTCTCCTATTAATTGTGCTTTATAAGTGAATTGATCTAGTGCATCTCGATATATCTTATCTCTGTACATCGCATCCCAATGTGTGCGCTCATTTCTTATCAACGGTGAATAACCACTTCATCATATATAACAGTTCTCACCAGAACCAAACCCTGTCAAACATAATGTATAACTCAGCCGGCAAATGTGTGGGGAAACTTTGTTCAAATACATAACAGGTCATGGGTTTGATCCCAGCCCCCGAGGGGCTAGCCTCAGCCGCTGAGTGAGCCTTAAAATTCCTCTCATATTGATGTCCTTGGAGATAGATTTCGTATGAGACCGATTGAAGTTGGCGATAATCAATCTTTTTGCCCAAATAAATATTAATAAAGGAAAAACGAATAAATTATTCATTCAATTTAGATTTTTTACATATTTTTATTTAAAAATAATTTAATAACGATATTCAATGGTACAAGAACCCGTTAGATTTTTATTGTTTGAACGGATTTAGGTATCATATTTTACTACTGCCTATTGATTTCTTACTCAAAAAAGTTACTTACGTAAAAGGGGGAAAACTTAATTTAAACAATTCATATTCAATTAAATATGAGAGTTATAAATCTACAAACTTCATATTCGATATATTTTTAAAATAACATCAGTAAAACAAAGAAAAAGAGGATAAATCTTTTACAAACTGAATCATTAATACAAATCATTTTAACTAATTATTTGACATATTTATAGAAATGATGATAATTTATTTATTACTATAATTTGAATATTTATGAAAAATTAGCAGAGTCATTTGTTGTGATTAATGTACTATACTAGGAAAAAAAATAAAGATACTAATTTAATAAATGAACGATTTAAAATTGGTTTGTATGACTTTTTACATGTATTTTTTGTTTCACATTATTAACCAAATACATATGAAACAAATATATTATAAAACAAATATATGTTAATTAATATTATAAATCATATTAATAGATGGGAAAAGATCATATGAAGTAACACAAAGTGCAGTGTGTACTGATTATCAGGGTTCTCATAATTTTGTGAGTTCTAAAACAAGGCCCCCTATATATCTACATACAGAGGTAAGATCGGAGAAGAACCTTAAGAAAAAAAAAATCATGTAACTCATCAAAACCATTATATTGAGATGATCAAACTGATATGGTAGAAACAATATGGTTTATTAATTTTTTCTAAAAATAAGCATATTTTCTCCTAAATTTTAAATGAGAAAACACAAAAATGTAATAAAAAAATAGAGCATAGCAAATAATATTAAAAAAACAATCATTTTGTTATGCTTAATTTGAATGATTTTTTGGTTTTTTCGGATTATGAATGAATATCGTAAGGTACTAGTTCTTTTTTCATAATTGATACACAAAAATTTATATCTAATACCAATCAATTAAATTGGTATCAACTTTTTCCAGTTAGTACGGTATTTTACCAACATCGCAAAAGTTAAAGTTAGAAATTTATTTCAATTAACATTTTTACCAACTAGTTCTATATCTACTAAAACTATCGAGCATTCACATAACATGTTGTACCACTTATCTTATAAGCATTCAAATAATCTTCATATGCTGAAACATTCACTAATAGTCCACTACAAGTGGTAGTTGATGAGCGTCGATGGATCGTGGATGTTTGGATGAGTTAATAAGGATGTAAAGGTGATACGATTGAATTCAATCCAAATCTATATATCAATCAAGAAAATATAAATTTTAAAATCAAAATGTTCTATTACTAATTAAACTTTAGTTAATAAATAAGTCGATGCGGTACGATACGGTATTAACCAAGTTTAGATAGTTTGCCTGATATCACCAGTCAATTATATCAGTATCAACTAAATTGATATATTTGATACAAAAATTGGTTGATTTATCTTTAGGCTATGTTTGGCAAACTAGCTGATAAGTTAGCGGGTGACTTATAAGCTAGTTGGTAGCTAATAAGCTAGCTGATGAAAAAATCATGTTTGAGAAAACTAGCGTATAAGAATATAAAATGAGCATATTGAAAAACAAAAATAATAATTAATAACTAATATTAATGAGGGTTATAATTGGAAGAAAAAAAATGACAATAAGCCCCCAAAACATTAGTTCAAGTAGCGTTTCAATAAGTTAGCTTATAAACTAACTTGTGGTTTACCAAACGTATACATTAAAAATAAGCTAGCTTATTATTAACAAACATACCCTTATACAAAATTGATACCCTTAATAATATATACACATATATTATAATATTTTGTAGATACTCTTACAAGATTATAGATGTCATTAAACAAATTCCACATTCCTTTTAATGTCACATGTATCATGCCAAAAAATTAAATAAAGAGGTGGATGGTGGGGGCAATTGATTTGTCACCATTAGATGGTGGCCCAACTATGTTCCTTCTTTCCACTACACAATTACCCCTCTAATTTCTTTTTCTTTTTTTATTTTATTTTATTTTATTTATATCTTCTTCATCATCATCATCATGATGGTGATGGGATTTTATCATCAATCTCATTTTGATTTGATATAATTTTAAATTTTACAAACAAAAATAAACCTATTTTTTAGATGAATACTTTTTTTTTAATAAATGAAAACTACAATATTTAATTTAAAATAATTTTATATCAAAATATTGATATATTTTAATTTATAGATTCATGTAAAATGTTGATTCCATTTGAATAAATTGAAAACTTCTTTTTAACGGAAAATGGGACTTGTGTGAACATCTAACGTAGATAGATTAAGTTCTATCTAATTTTTTTAATAGCAATCCTTTATGGAATAACTGAATTATAATAATGTAAGTCAAATGACGTATTGACCTTGTATGCATAATACCAGACAATAATATGTGATGAAATCGACATTTCATGACAAAAGAAAAACATATAATACCAAATGAGATCTCGATGTTGAAGGTTGTTTTGATTATTGGAATATATTCATGGATGTTTTATAAATATATTATTTTCATTATGGATTTGATGTTACGTAAAATGTTCTAATTTAATTTTATAATAAAAGAATTTGACTTTTGTAAAAAAAAGGTCATTTGTTCTGCATACTGGTAAAATTCCGTCGAAAACACATTTTTTTATATTAATTGTGGGTATCTGAAATAATTTGCATGTACCTCAACTAATCCCAAGGGCCCTAGATAGCAGACAGGAAAATCCCTAATGATCTTACAAGACTCGAACCAGTGACCTCTAATAAAAGTTCAAAAGGCTCAGGCCTTATTGCAGTTCAACTAACTTATGTAACATCATTTAATGGGAATTCATCCATGAACATCCTAAATATGATTCCAACTCAACCCAACCTTTATTAATCACTTTCATGTACCAAAAATGTGTTGTTTAAACCAATAACATAGTTTGCCAATAGCGTGTACTTCAGTTGGTAATGGGTGGGGATTAAGTTTGTTCAAAATTGAATTGTCTTGGGTTCGAGCTCGGGCGCCTTATAGCCACAACCGCTGAGTGATTCAGGTAAACCCCCCACATTGTGGAATTGGCAGCCAATTGTAGGCCGGTTGGGGTTGCCGGTATCATCCTTTTATCCAAAATAACAAAGTTTGACCTTAAAAGTCAACCTTTTGCATTCTTTAAATTTGATCAATAAATCAAACTTTCATTAATGTATACAAGTCTATAATAAATACTCTAACAGTCGTTTACATCTTTGTATTAGATTGTACTCGTGTTTTGCCTTTTGTTTATCATTCCTACCTTTACCGCACATTTATTCCTTTCACATGGTTTTGACTATAATGATATTTAATATTACCAACATCATAACGTTTTCATGAGAATTTACATTACACTATGTTTATATTGCACATTCTTAGAACCTTATCTTATTCGATACTTATAGGTATACTTTACAACACATAAACGAGTGTATCATTGATACATCATTACTATATATACTTGATCTAGAAACCTTATTATCTTTGATACTCAACATCTGGATATCATATTACTTTACATATATATTACTTTATGTACACGATATTCTATTTTAGATATCATTTTGTTTCGAAAACTTGATACCCCTTTCGGGTGTCATTTAATATCACATGATATCTCCATTTGGGTACCATTTTATTGCAATTACATGAGATCATATTCCTACCATCGTATCGTTTCACATACATGTTATTCCTTTCTTAACACACGATTGTTGCTCTCGTATGTTGTACGACATTCGCAGCATAATAATTTGTACACTGAAGTTCCTTTGTTCAATAAGGATCGACGATTTCAATCATGATAAAACATTACCACAATACAAATATTTTATAATACCGATGCATTAAAATACTAATTTTTTATTTTTATTTTTGTATACTACAAAAGAATTAGGTATAGACGTACATAATAAAACATGTAGGCCTGCACATGCCTCTATTGTTGCAGATCCTACGGTTAACATACCCCTACATCCAGTTTGATCAAATATTCAAATTTCAAGTACTAGTGTGTCAAATGGGCATTGTATCATATTTTCTAATTCAATCATGTTTCACCCCCAAACTTCCCATCATTACACATTGCCTTATGACTATCATAACGTTAAATAAACACATGAAAGACGAACAAAATAATACTTAACCATAGAACATGTGAAACCCAAGCTATTAATAGCATCAACAAACCAATATTTTTGACTTAAATACGTTGATTATTTTATAATACATAGAAAATACTTGTATAGCTATTTTTTTAAACAACGGAATTTTATTAAAATTAGCAAGACGCTAGAAAAACAGTTACATACTAGAAATAGCCAAAAGCGGGTTTTGCAACCACTCTACCCAATTAATATTTAATTTCTTACTCCTATTGTGCACCCAGAAATATGATTGAGTGACAATACTATCCCACAACACCATCTTTTTAGGTTTCTTTGTGCTGAATACTGTCTCATTTCTAAATTTCCAGAGTAACCATAAAGCTGTATAAGCAACCGCTTCCACACAATCTGTTTCCCCTTTCTTCAATCTCATATTCTGCATCCAGTTCTTCCAGTCTGCAACGTTATTGAAAATAGGGATGTCTAAGTTCCATCAACGCCCTACATTTCTCCATATATTTTGAGCCAAATGACATTCGAAGAACAAGTGATTCACGGATTCATTCTCGTCGCATACCGGGCATAACATGGAATGGATGTCGATTCCCCTTTTGACAATATTATCCCTGGTAGGAATTTTGTTCAGACTAATTTCCTAATACATAAAAATTCCCATTTGATACCTTTGAGCTATTAAAAATGATGTTTTTTTTCAACAAGATGTCTAAAAATGTTTAATATTTTATTAGTCTAAAAAATGCTTTCTTAATTTCTACTTAGGTATAGTTTTTGGTCCAATGGTATCTAATAACACAACTTTTCTAGAAGGCTAAATTCCAACCTTACCAAAAAGGAAATATGTATAAATATATTTATAATGGTCTTATAAATATGGAAAATTAATAATGTTCTATGGTGTGAAATGATATGTGTGGTTTTCATAAAATGTGGGTGTTAAAATGGGCATTTTGTCTAAAAAGCTACAATATGGATATAAAGTTGAATTAATCCAAAATGTGTGGGGTCAATTAGTAAAACACCCTTTTTGACCCATTAAAGCTTCTTGATTTGTCTCTCTCATTCCCACCTTTTTTTTATTCCCTATTTATTTTTACAATAATATTAAATATTTTTATCGCAGTAAAATACACATTTTTTTTTTAAATAATTGAAATTTAGGGGAATATATTGGAATTGTCTACGGGGTGGGGTTCATTTAGGCATTTGGATAAAAAAAAGGGGGAATTTAGTTATTTTTTTAAACCTTTTGTTTGGTTTGTGTAATATAGTTTTAAAATTAATATACAAATAACGATACCAAAGGGTCTCTGGCCTAGTGGTACCATGGTTTTTACATCATCTTCAAGGTCTCGAGTTCGAGCCTTGGGAGTGTTGGTTTTCCTAAAAATGGTGGAGGAGTGGGGGTTTATCCTCTAAAGTGAAGGTTCGGGTCCCGCATACTGTCCATATGGATGTCACTGTGGGTTCGAATCACTAACTACTAACTTGCCGTTCAAAAAATAATAATACAAATAATGATAAATAACAATTTTGTTTTTTTATTTACCAAAAAAACTATTTGGGTAACTAAATTTTTGTTAAAATAGATTTATTTTTAGTTGTCTTTTGTAACTTTATATTGTTTTATTTACAAAATTTGAAAAATATTTATATAAAATAGTGAAATTATTTTAAAAGAGCAGTAAGTGATTGTCGTGGACCATACATATGTATTATATTGATGTAGATAGCCTCGCTGCATGACAATAAAACGTTTCCAGTTATTCATAATTCATGTCAAATTTTTAAAAACATTTAAATTATTTTATTATTAAAATATTTGATGATTTAAAATTATCTATTACTTAATGAAGGGTTTTTTTGGTCATTTAAACATTTTAAACAAAATGGAATTAAATTTTGTGGATTTGACTATTCACGCATTTATGGAATTTAAAGCTATTCAATGGAATTGAATTTCAAGTTTCAAAATTCCAACTATGTTTGCTTGTTTTTAACTAAACTATAAAGGTACCCCTGTAATGTAGCGAGATACATCTGGATTTTAAGTTTTATTTTAAATTTTGTCTCTATCGATGCTCTAATGGTTTTATATGATTTTAAGAAAACGATTTTAATGTTTCATTTAAAAGTTCTATTTTTTATGTAATTTTTTAATTCAAATTTTTTTATCATACTTTCTTTTTGGGTTTAATAAGGAAGTAATTTATTTTTGTTTTGATAATATAACTTTTTATAAAGATAATAATTAAACTTAATAATTATCTTAATTATATTTTGAATTTTTTCTATTTAAAATTAGATGTTTATCCGGTATTCGATCATAATCATCTGCAGTTAGTTATACAAATTCAGAAATGAAGCTTTAATATACTTGTAATCTTGAAAATTAAGTAATTAGCATTAAATAGCAGTACCTAACGCTTAAAAAATTGTTTTTAAGAGTTTTTATTCAAATGTTTTATAATATAGTATAGATATAATTTTAGAAATTGTGTGACTAGAATTAACCATTCAAATTTCATCGAATTTTATTTGAATTTGAACCAAACTGTCTTCTAAGATTTGAACTCATGATATTTAGTATTAATATTTACATAATATAAAAAGGAGAGGTTTTATTGTAATTTAAGGGATAATTTAGTTAGTTTTTCATTAAGTATATATGAATAAAGTTGTCTCTGTAGATTAATCTGTCTGTATAAATTGAGAAGATTTTTGTGTGAAATAGCTTTTCATTGATGAAACTAACTTATTTTTTAATTGGAGCAAACATGTTTGAATTTTTTTTTGGCTTATGGCATAAAGCTCCGCATTAGAAGCTTACTAAATAGGTCTATTTCTATATTATTAAGTCACTATCAAACATTAGTATATAGCTAATCTAATAAGTTGTGAGTTTTATAAAACTTATTACAATTAGGGGTGAGCATCGGGACCGGGTACCTGCCTTTGGAACCGGAACAGCTTCGGAACTGTCGGTTCCGGAACCGGAAACGATGTGAATGGTTCCGGTTCCTAAAATATGGAACCGATCAGGATCGGTTACGGTTCCGATTCTCATTTTTTTGGAACCATTACCCGCTGGGTAGCCGCTACCCACCACTTTTAAATAAAAAAATATTTTATATATTTACAAATAATGAATAAAAACTTAAATTTCTAGTTTGTTTATCTCATAATTAGTTTTTATCGGATTAGTTTTGACCATTTGTTGTATTTATTACTTTAAGTCGGTATTTTGTAGTTTATGATTACATTTTATCTTATGCAATGTAAAAAATTTTAAAAAATTGAAATCGGGTACCCAAAAATAAAAGGAACCGGTGTTACCGGTTTGGGTTCCGAATTTCCGGGAACCGCCGGTTCTAATTCCAGTTCCATAAACAATGACTAGATACTCGGTTATGTTCACCGCTAATTTCAATGGTAACAAACCTACAATATTTATCGTCTAAATATGTGGCCTGCAATTTAGATTTTGTAATTTGTAATTAAATTTGTTCGGTTTTTTAGTTTTACAAACACACCCCTTAATTTGGTATCGTTTATTTTATGAAATTTGAAACTGAAAAATATAATGATCATTTTATTATTTCCGATAATTTTTCTCTCTTAAAATTAATATAAGTAATATTGATTTAAAAGTCAAATGACCACTTTTAACATTTTTATTAGTTAAATGATATTTTTGAAACTCTTTGAAATGTTCTCTTACCATCACCTTTCTTTGTCTTTTTGAAATGTTCTTTTATTTACTTAAGAATACATTTAGATCATGTTTTCTTAAGTTCTTAATTATCATTTATGTCTGATTCGTTTAAATGTTTTATATTCATTTCAAAATTGAAATCAGACTCAGACTTCAGCATCTCTTAAAAAACAAACGCCACCTTAGAGTTGTTTGTTTTTTTACGATTTGTCTCTTAATCACCTCTTATCATCTATTCGGTCAGACATTTTTAAATTAAGACCTTTTTTTTTACAAAGCCTCTTATCTCTTAAAACCATATGGAAACAAGTGGTAACTTAAACTCTTAATACCTCTTATTCGCTCAATACTAATGCCTCCACACATCCAGTTATCTCAAGTCGACCTCTCAAGCATCTCGATCTCTCAAGCCTCTCGATCTCCAAGGTATGTCGATCTGCCCTCCTGATTTATGATTTGTCCCTGTGTCTCGTCCTCGTATGTCGATCTCCCCTCCTAATTTTGGTCTGTGATTTATGGTTTGTTTGTAGAAGCAACGTGTTTCTGTTATTTATGTTTGTTTCATCCCTAGTTTTTAAGTTTTTTTGGGTACCTATACGGTCTGTGCGTTTTTTTATTTACCATATGGTATGTGCATTTTTTGGTACCCATATGGTCTGTGCGTTTTTTTTATTACCCATATGGTATGTGCGCTTTTGATTTTATAACCCATCTAGTGTGTTTTGTGAAATTTTTGGATCCCTTTACAATAGCTAGTTTCTTCAAAAGAAACATCTTGGTTGTTAATTATCTCTTTATAATAGCTATTACATTTTGATTGAACTTAGACTTCCTAAAAGTGATACAACTAATTTAAAATATCATTAGAAGAAACATCTTGGTTGTTGATTATCTCTTTACAATATAACATTTTTAGGGATAAATTGACAATTATACATATTCAACGTTTGCCAGTTTACAAAAACAAACAGTCTAACTTATTCAAATTTCAGACTTCAACACCAGCTCTTACTAAACAGAAGTGAAATACGATTCTAAACAACAACACATCTTACAAAACAAACGTCGCCTTACAAATCAAATAACTAGTTTTTCCTCACATACTCAAAGATATTGTTATGTTATTTTTTTTCTCTTTAAATCACATTTTATATAATTGTATTTTATACGTAAAGGATATGGTTAATTATGAGCATAAGGATAAAAGATACAGTATCAAATGCAAGAGGAACATATAATGCATAATCGTTAGTCAGTTACGAGGGAACACGTTCTACAACCACCTAATTATAATCCTTGTTATTGCCTACATTCAATTGTTTTTTCACAATTAATCATTCACTCAATTCATGTAAAACTAAAATGTACCATAAACGTCCATCTTATCATTTTTCTTATTTTTATATTGATTTAAATATGGGATCACAATTTCTATCGGGGTAGAATGATCTTCTCAACCTGAAACATTGACAACAACAAGTTGATGCGGGAGAGTATTTGATGGCCTCCGCTAGGAAGTTTATCGATTCCAAAACGTTGGAGATTGGTCAGGCCGCAACCAATTGGAATAAGTTGGTGCCTCTCAAGGTCAACATCCTCGTTTGGAGGTTGGGACTGAATATATTACCTACCAGAGATAATTTGGTTAAGAGGGATATTGAGGTTCCGTCTGTGATTTGTCCGATATGCGATGGGGAGAATGAAACGACTAACCACTTGTTTTTTGAGTGCTCTATGGCCTGGGATGTTTGGAGGAATATAGGGCGATGGTGTAATATTGATATCCCTATAACACCACAACTGAATGGAAAGGTTGGTTGAATGATTTAAGACTAAAGAAAGGGGAAACTTATTGTTTAGAGGCGGTTATATACACGACATTTTGGCATGTTGATCATTTCGGAACAGGGTGCTGTTTGGCGTGGTGAAACCAAAAAAGCTATGATATGGAACAATATTGTTACACATTCTTATCTCTGGGTGAGTAGTAGGAGTCAGAATTTTGTGTTAATTGGGTGGGTTGACTTCAAAACCCATCCTTACAATTTATGTGTTGTAATGCGTTTCTAGCTCCTTGATAATGTTAATAAAATCTCCGTTGTTCAAAAAAAAGAGGAATCTTGGCAAATACTTCACCATTATTAAACTTGAACTTTGGAATAACATAACAAATGCGGGATGAAACCTTAATCCTTCTAGGAAAAGAAATGAGCTTTGATATAGTCGACGGACTCTATAACTGATCAACAATTTATTAATTGATAAGTTAAAAAACAATAAAAACACAAATTTTAGAGCTCAAAACTCAAAAGGTGAAAACCATAATACAAATTTACTAAATTCATCAACTTATATTTCTCCAAAAGTTAAAGAATTAAAGACATATTTTGTATGGAAGGCCTAATTGAAAATGTTATATAGTATCATACAAGTATTCCTATAATAAAAGGATTTAAATATTCATAAAAAAAAATATAAAAAAAAAATTAATAAATAAAAATATCCAAAGCCAATTTTCCATAAAATCCCATCTACAAAGCGGATATCAGATAAGGTATGTATATACCGTACACCTTATCAAATATTATGTTTTAATAAAATTAAGAACGAGTAATAAACATGTCTTATTTAAAAAGTTGGTCCTGACGATAATATGCTAACTAGAGCATTATAATCTTGACCATATTCATCTTTAATGGTCCTTCATCCATGAATATGTGTTCATTAGTATTTTTCAAATCTTTTTAGCTCTTGTAATCGGTCAGTTAGATATTTGAATAAAACTTGAAAAGTCTTTACTTCTTTATTGATCAGATTGGGTCCCTTCCATTATTACATTAATATCATGACAGAAAAAACTTGTGGGCATGTATGCACATATGCTCACAGGTGCTTCACCGCATGTTTATTTTCGCGATACAACCAACATCAGGAACTAACAACATGACATTTCTTTATATTAACCATTGTATTGATCGCATTTTTATTTTCTTTTTCTATATTAACATTATATAAAAAAGTTAGTTGAAAATTACAATTTTATATAAATTTCATCAAAAATAACCACTTTAAAAAAAGGTTTGATGGGATATTAAATTAAATAAATATTTCAATAATACAGTTAATGTTATAATCTCAATGATGAATAAATTGTTCAAGTTGGATGTTTTTTAATATTGAATATTTTGACTTTTACTTATCTATTTTGAAGAAATTAAAAAATAAACTATTGAAGATACTTTTAAGAACAATTATAAACAAGATAAGCCAATTTTAAAGTAATAGATTGGAATTGTCATCTTCCATTTGTCAATTTCACTAACTTTCAATATTTCATAGTTGCTATATTAAAAAAGAGCTTAACAAAAGTATTTTTTTCCTTTTCCAAAGATGACTTAATATTAAAAGAAAAAAAAACAAGATTCCGACAACTGAAGAAATTGCAAGATGCAGTTAAGAAGGGGACCAAAGAAAGCTAAAAACAATAACTGGGCATTAAAAAACAACCGAGAAACGACCACACAAAAAAGGAGGCAGAAAGTCAAGGAATTGAACCACACAAAATCGGAATAGAAGGCGGCCTTGAAGCAAATGATACAACCCTCAAAGGAGTTACTTAGAGAAAGACAACATGTTTAGTTTGTCAACCCAAGATCCCCACTGTATGGACCCCTTTGCATTATTCTTGAGATCTAGTAACGAAGTTAAACTCATATTACATATCAAAATTTATTTTCACATACAACAATGTAAAAAAACAGACTAACGAAGTTAAACTCCGGTTATAGATCAAAACCAATTTTCTAATATAACAATGTCCTTACGAGTTGCCTGAACGGTAGAATGATGGGTATCTAGAGATAAGGTTTCGGTTTATAGGCCACTACCACCTGTCGCTGACTCGTTGATTTTTCTTCCATGACCATGGAACCGGTTGGGGGGAAGGGTGATGTATACCCACTTTAACCTACCTTAATTTGTTCTTTATTTCAATCAACAATTATCTTTTTATTTACGTTTAAATGTATGTCGTCCCCGTGAGGTCGGGCCCAGTACGCGCGGCCCAAAAAGAAATAATTTCGATTTTTTCATGTATACTTTATAATATATAGTAGTAGTTCAAAGAAATTAATAAATAAAAGAGACACAATGTCTTTTACTATCTAATATGATCCAAAAAGAATTTAACATTATATTAAAGGCACAAACATGTATTAACTTGTGATGATAAAAACAATATATAAAAAAAATCGTCCTTAACAAGGCCCCTTTTTACATTTCGTTCAGGGCCTAAAATGTTAGGAACGGGCCTACGTTTAAATATTTTATTATATATATATATATATATATATATATATACTTCTTTTAAAATAATCTTTATGATCATACATAAAATATTTCAAACCAAGAAATAATGGATATTGACCGAAATTTGATTCTATTGCATAAAGCGTGAGTTATTATAATAATGTTTTTTATTCGTTTTTCTGTTATTATTTTACTGAAACAATTTACTAAAATATTTCGGAAAAATGATTGATATTTTTTACCCTTTAATGGTGCATCCTAGATCAACTTGTCATTTTGCCTTTTCAATACTTTTAAGTTTTAAGTCATCTTTTACGCGGTAAGATAAATATTATCATTAATTTGTTTTATCAGGTAAGATTTTAATCCATTAACACGACATTGTATACAACAATTTATTATTTTTTATCTTTTTAAAAATAGTAAAAGGACCAAATTGCCTGTGATTTAACGGGCTTAGGTTAACACTCAACAGATTTAATTTGTAACAAAAGTAAAACCACAATTATCGTAGTTGTAATTATTTTGTTTGAGAGATCTAATTCGTAATTTCTATATAATCTAAGGGACAGGATTTGCAATTCACTTGAAAAATTACAATATTTCACGTGACATATAATTTAAATAATTTGTTTTGTTATTTATCCTGTCCTATGAAAGTAGAGTTGATTTATTATACAACTCATCACATTTGTACAACTAATGCAGTCCAATCTCAATCTACCATTTAATCTGATTAATATGTGATTTCATAAACATCTTCATTATTTCCCAATATAAAACATTGATCATAATTAATGAACTCCAATCATTTTTAAAAATTATTACAATAATAATAAATGAACTCTCATAATTTATATAAATATCTAATGAATTAGGTTATATTGATTGTACAAATGTGACAAATTGTGTTTGAAACGTTCTTTGTGAACGTATTCGTAATAATGACAAATGGTTAAACGCATAATTTTAATTTTGAGTATCTCTATATAAAAGAAAACTACAAGGTTGACGAGAATATATTCAATTGGAAACATTATAGACTCTATTAATGATATAAAATATTTAATTTTTAATAAAATGTTTAAAATATAATTACAAACATTAATGCTTGATCGAGTAATCGTTTGCATGTACATAAGCTAGCTTATAAGTCAGCTTATTGATAACTATTTGGAGTAGCTTATTAGAAGTTTTTTGAGATTTTTTCCAATTTTAACCCTTATTCATATTATTACTTATTATTAATGAATATTAATTATAAATAAATATTAAATATTAATCATAAATAAATATTAATTTATACTAATTAAAAATAATTAAAAATCATCAATTAAATTTAATTATACATTATTAATTAATTTTGATTATACTATCCCATTTATTATTTTTAATTATTTATTTAATATATTAAGATATCAAAAAACAAATGTAACAATTCTAAAAACGTTCATCTAGGATACATAAAAATTAAAGTCATACTTATTCTATATATTGATAGATGAATTAAAATATGCTAAATAATTTTAATAAAATATCTACTTTAATTATTAATTATATTTTTTTTCAAAGTATTAATTAATTATAATATGTAAAGTTGATCAATTTTATTGATATTAATATGTAATGGTTATTGAAAATCATTGATAATGTATATTTTTTCAAGATGTCTTTTTTTTTTTCATTTTACATGCTCATAAGCTAGTTTTTGTCAAACATAACTTATTCATCAGCTAGCTTATCAACTACCAACTAGCTTATAAGTTATTAGCTACATCATAAGTCATCAACTAGCTTATAAATCATAAGCTAACTTATTAGCTAGTTTGTCAAAGATAGCCTTAAAATAACTTAAATTTACAAAACAAATCAATTTCATACAAACCCAAATATCTAATATCTTTATGTAAAGAAATACGATAAAATTACCAACAATATTGAGATTTATTTGGTTGTTCTTTAATAAATCCTAATTCATGTATGAATAAAATAGTTTGTATAAATTGCTTATTAATTTGTTTGGACTGTATATTTTAATTGTGAAGAGCAAGTTTGAAAAAAATATTGATTTTTCATATAAAGTTTTTTTTAAAAAGAAAAAAGGTTACTGAATAAGTCACTAACTATATCATTAAGTTATTACTAAACAGTCATATATAACTGAGTGAATAGATTTTAAGTCCTATTAAACTAATTAAATCGCAAACAAAAAGATGATGAATCTCATAAAAATGATGATGAATCTCATAAAAATGATGGGGGTGCATTTAAATAATTATATTTTGGGATTAATTAAATAAAAAAAGAAATAGGTTAATTAATTAATTAAAGATTGGGACCATTAAACAGCTTTATTTAAAGGGGAAAACCAGAAGGGGTTATGAAAGTGAGAGTATTGATACCAACAAAAAGTGTACAAGTTCAGTTGTGAGTTGGGTTACTCATCATTCTATCCACACTTTCTCTTGTTCCTCCAATTATTTAACCATTACTTAATCTTTATTTACTTATTTTCCACTTTAATGTTTATTTTACACATATAAGTTTAGAGGAAGATTCAAACGAAAATTTTGTAAATTTAAAAGAATAAAGAAACATCTTGTGGACCACATCATATGTGGTCCACAAATTGTTCTTTTAAAAATGGGTGGTTCTCGTATGATCCCTCCCCTATAAGTTTATATATATATATATATTTGGCTAAAAAGTTGATTACCGACGATATGTATATATATATGTATAGAAGAGGTTCAAATGAGAAATTTGTAAATTTAAAGCAACAAAGGGACTTATTTGAGACCACATATGATGTGGGTCCCACCAATAAAAAATCATATCTGATTTTCAATGGTGAGCCCCATTGAATCAGACATGATTTTTTATTGGTAGGACCCACATCATATGTGATCCCAAATGAGTCCATTTGTTCATTTAAATTGAGATGTTCTCATTTAAACCTTCCCCTATATGTATATGTATATGTATATGTATATATATATATATACTTGGGATCACGTGAGACCAGCCTTCTGTGAGACCCGTAAGACCATCTTTTTACACTTCAAACTTCACAGCAAATACACTGTGAAAGTAAAAAAAAATATAGGGATGAGATCGGTACCAGTATCGTACCGGTTGGTACCAAAACTTTTTTGAACAAAATACGAGTATCGAATACCGAACCGAATTTACCGGTTCGGTACGGTATCGGGACGGGAAATTCACTGTCAATACCACTTTGTACCGAAATTTAAAGTTAATAAAAAAACGATCAAAACCAAATCGCTAAAGTTCAAGAGTCAAAAGTTCAACAATCGCAAATGTTCAATGTATCAAAAACCAATCTCAAAAGTTCAAAAATCTTCCATACTATTTCTCCCTTTTCCTTATTTGGTTGTTCATCGCCTCTTCAACAATTTCGGTCTTTTTGAAGTGGGTGAATTTTTGAATTTAAATGGAAAAGATATGGATTTATTAGGCATAGATATTGTTTAGTTTTAGGAAAATATGATTAGTTAGGACTTAGGAGATAAAGATGGAATTGGAAATCGAAATGTCCCTTGTTACCCGATTCGGTACCGGTACCGATTTTTCCGGTATAATCCCGGTACCGAATACCGAAATACCGATTCGGAAGAATTTTTGGGACCGAATACCATACCAAATATGAGATTTCGGTATCGGTTCGATACGGGACCGATACGGAATCGATTCGATTCGGGAAAATGGTATGAAAAGCTCATCCCTAAAAAATATAAACCTTCACAGTGTTTTTGTTGTGAAGGTTCATTTTTTTTACCTTCACATTGCTGAGAAGTTTCAACAATAAAAAGGTGGTCTCACGGAAACAGTTTGGTCTCACGTGAACCCAACCCTATATATATAGGGGCAAGTTCAAATGAGAATTCAAATTTGGTTGTGAACATGAAGACAAATGACATCGAGATACATGTCATATTCAAACTGAACAATAAAGGACAATATTCAGACTGAAGGTTCGTTGTTTTTTCATACATTCACCATAAATTGCTGTGAAGTTCTACTGTTATTTTGTGGTCACACACACACCTTCCACACAGACACACACCTTCCTTTATCTTCACTTTCATAACCACTTTACGAACTTTTATATATCTTCAATCATTTTCATATGTACGAATTTGTTAAAGTTTCAGTCATGGTGATGGAATTAAGTAAATGTAGTTGGAGCCTTGAAGGTAGATGAAAGTAGAGGAAGGTTGTTCTCACATTTTCATAAAAAAATCCAGTCTCACGAGAACTCAAACACACACTATGACACACACACACACACACATATATATATATATATATATGCATGTAGAGGAAGGTTCAAATGAAAACTTTGCATTTTTAAAGAAACAAAGAGACTATTGTGGATCACATATGATGTGGGTCCCACATAATATTAAATCATTTATGATTTAATATGATTTAATATGATTTAATATTAAATCATAAATGATTTAATATTATGTGGGACCCACATCATATGTGGTCCCAAATGGGTTCCTTTGTTCCTTTAAATTGGTAGTGTTCTCATATGATCCCTCCCTTATGCATGTATATATAAATGTATAGGTGTACACATATGTAATATATAATAAACAATCAAACATGACATTATATCACATATATATCTATAATAAAATTGGTAACTCAAGAAGCTCACAACCGTTCTAATAAATGGTTAAAAATCGGGTATAACAAACTGTGACCAAAGAAAACAAATTTCTAATAGTCCAACTAAATTGTGACTACATTAAACAATGTTTTATTAGTCTTCTTTATATCTTGACGACTTGTCACTTTATGCCTAGCAAGTACAAATATGACTTGCTAGGTTTACCAGTATATTGTGCACATGATTTCTTGTCATATTGTGTCCTCGGTGTCCCAAGTCTATGCATCCACATACACACTCTACAAATAAAACGCTTTCATATAACAACTATAAAATCATGTTATGCAATTCTTTCCTGAAATAATATATACCTTTAATGCAATGTCATGTTATACTATTTTTTTCATAGAGAATGCTAAATACTTTAAATGTAGTCATATGTTGCAAAACCACATGAGATATATGCAACCTTCTAGGTGACCTTGAGGTCGCTTACAGGCTCACCTGGTTGAAGGCAAGTTTAGGAAACTCACATACACAACCTTCCCAAACATTCGCTATATGTGACCTTGTACGCAATTCAAAGCTCGATTTCATCCTCTTCGAGCATAGGCAGCTTCCTAGATGACTTTGAGCTCGCTTCTGTGCACGAGATTCAACAACCAAAGTTGCTGGTAGTCATTAGGGGACATAATCCTCCAATAATAGTTAGTAGTACTGAACAAGCAAGCCATTGGTCCGAGGAAAGAAAAGGACTGTCTTTGAAAAAAATAAAAAAGGAACTCGCTTAACTCGCTATGCCTTCAGAACAAAGACGATATTGTTCACGCTTTAGACGATTTGGCTCATTATATATACTTCTATACTGATTATATTAGACTTCTATTATAAATAGGAATCTCCTAAAGCATCATCTTTGCAACCTTTTATTGTGAGTTCAAGCAGGTCACATTTCGAATCGTCCAAACTTACTTGAAGTCGACTTAATGACCAAATGGGTATTTTGGCCATTCTGGGTTATTCCAACATTACAAGTCCTTATTTTTATTGCTAAACAACAAACCAAACATGTGTGTATATGTGTATATATGTATTACATTAAACCATGTATACCAAACATTCAAGCCTCAATTGATCATTCTTTTAATGATCATACCACAACAACATATCATACCAATTTCTATCAAATTAGTGTTCTTAAGGCCTCACATTCACCCTCAAATCGACACTAATATATTCTTTAAAACAAGTCATTTAATATGTAAATTGTACGTATAAGTTGTTGATGGTTTTAAAACAAGTCATTTAATATGATGGTTTTAAAAAAAATCTGAATTTAAATATATAAAAAAGGATAATAATACTCAAACCAACAAAGTGAAAGCCCCACTTTGCTTCAATGGATGACACTCACCAAACTCTAATGAGTGATGCCTTAATTTTAACTTCCACCAAATATTTTTAGATATAAATCTATAATCTAAGGAAGAACAAGTTTTAAATACAATTTTTAAAATTATTACAGATTAATTAAATAAGATATTTATAAAATGTTAAAAAATATTTCTTATGATCTCGACATTTATAAAAGACTATTTTTGTTCATTATGATTTTAAATGAAAAAAACAATCAAGATTTATAAAATTAAAAAGATATTAAATAAATAAATGATTCAGGTTGGTCTATATAACTTGTACCAATTAAATGATTTGTATTTAAAAAAAATCCTCTTGTAATGAAATATTTGTTTATACTATTTGCTATTTTGTATGATTAATAAAAGAAAAAAATATCTAACAAAATGTATTTTTTATAACAAAATTGTAATTTAATTTAAGTAAGACTTCAAATAGAAACAATCTAAATAACAATATTTTTAATTTTTATTTTAACGACATAATGTTAAATTAATTATTAAAGTCATAGGAAGTTTATATAAATACTTATACTATTGTTAATCATATTACCAAAAATCTTAGATGATTATTTTGACAATATAACCTAAAAATTCTTTTTCTTAAAATACAAATCAATTTTTTTTTGTTAAATGAATTTTATTTAATCACATAATTATTTAATAATAATGTTTAATACACTAATTTTCTGTATAAATAGAAAAGTTGGAAGAAAGTGTTTGAGGGCATCAATTAACTTGATCTAATGCAATTGAGTTATATTTTATATATAATGAGTAAAATAAAATTATATTTTAAAATGTTCTCAAATATATATTCGGATTTTACAGGCTTTTAAATTATTTTAATAACAAATATTAATTATTTATACAATTTTAAAAAGATAAAAACAAGACGTTGATGGTGCATTTGTAAAGTTGATCCGATTATACTAACACAATATAAGTTTTCCATTTCAATCTATACATTTGTTAACAAGTTATCCGGTTAGTTTAAAATGTCTATTTTATTATAAAAAAATTTACATATAAAAAACAAAAATATAAAGAAAGAATCACGAAATATACCTACTCTCATCCTAAAAATCATGATGAAAAAAATAGACATTGTTTTAAAAATATACAATTATTATATGTTTTTAGTTAATTAAATATATCTCTAATAAATGAATAACTAAGGAATTTATTAGTTCATAATTAATGATAGAGTTAAAAATTAATCACTTGCTCTTAAAAATAGATAATTATATTTAGATTAAATGGAAATTTGTTTTGAGAGTCTGGATGTTTATCATACGTTTATTGAGTATCGTTTATTTTATCGTAATCTTAAGATCGTAAAGACCAATAATCTTATCATAGAAGACTCTTACCTAGTAATCGTTTACCAGATAAAAAACGTTTACCAACAATCCATTTTGATTGTTGAGAATGTTACTCAATAAGCATGGACAGATCTATTTACGTCTGAGTAGGCTCTTATGCACCTGCTCAACTTATTTTCACTAGTAGGAACTTCTTGAGGTATGAGAGGTAAACCCACTAAATTTTAGAGCATCTTCAACAGCTTCCCCAAAATGGAGAAAATGAGGATTTTGAGCTAGTATTTTGCTCCAACAGATTCTCTAAAACCATCTCCAAAATGAAGAAAACAGGAGATAGAAAGTTTTTTTCTCCCAATATGGAGAACACTTCAAAAATGATTACAAAATGAAACCAACAATAGAAAATTTTGAAAACTAATATTTGTAGAGAGAAATAATATTTTAATATTATAATCAATGTTAGGGGTCGCTTACCAATTCTTACCCGGGTAAGTGCTTACCGACAATATTCAACACTATCACTTACTTATTGGGTAAGATTTTAGTCCACCAAAACGGACATCGTATGCCACAATTTACCTGGTAAGCACTTACTGTGGTAAGAGTCGCCGTCAAAACTTACCAGGTATGACTCTTGGTCCTTGCTTTCTTTGTCTTTGCTCTTACCGGGTAAGATTTTGGTACTTGTCATATTCCTCCAGTGAGGTAATATGAGTTGGTAAATACTTACCCGGGTAAGCGTTTGGTAAACGGCCCCTTAGTTTCTTTAAAATGGGGAATTTGTTGGAGATTGATGCAATTATTTTAAAGATTTTAACTTTTTGATTCTCTATTTTAGAGAAATCTTAGGAAATCTGTTGAAGATGTTCATAAGAGGTGCTTCGGGATATTAGAAAATAATAGAAAAATAAATTAAAAAATCGAAAAAAGTATATGAAATTAACCAAAAAACTTTAAAAATCCATCAAAACAGTAGAATTAGAGACTAAAAAGTCTAAAACAAACTGCATCAGAAATCATGTCGATAGTCACCTAAATTTTAATCCACCTTAAATGTGCACCAGTCGACAAAAAATCATGTCGATAGCCACCTAAATTTTAATTATTTCGAAGTAATATACCTTTCCAGGTATTAATGCTTTAATAAATTGTAAATACCGAATGAAAATATGTACGTTAATCTGAATCTAAGAATTTCAGCTCTGGAAAAAAGAATAAAATCGTTACGATGAATTTGTTAGGTGTAAATGGCCAAAATGCGTAAGATTTCCTTTTTCCGTCTTTCCATCGTCAACTTCTAAGTGAAAAACCCACGTGGTTTGTTCATCCAGTCACCATCGCCGTCGGTACACGTCATTTCACGGTAACTCTTCCGTCATAACTTTCCGTGCATGGCGGTGGCGACGACTTCCTCTAGCGACAACATCGCACCGGTCTCACAATCGATGGATAAATCACCTACAACAACAAACTCATCATCCGATGATACTGCTGCCGCCATCGAACCTCTGTCGGTGGTTAATTCTAATGGTTCTCCGTCCACCGCTGTTTCAGATCCGGTTGAAAATTTTAGTCCTTCACCTTCTAGACAATTGGAATATCAGGTGTGGTTATGATTTAGTTGTGAATTTTACGATTTGGTGAAATTGAAGATCAAGTTGACTATATGATTGACTGTGATTTTGTAAAATCTCTTGAATTTTGTTAATTTGTTTGTTGATTTTTGTCTCAGCCGTCTTTGAGGAGTGAAGAATATCGACAACTGTTTCGTCTTCCTCCTGAAGAAGTAATTATCTTGACCTTTTAGCAGAAATCATTTTTTTTTTCTTCATTTTCTTGGGTGTATTTTAGTGATTCTGTTCATGTTTTTGCCCTAATTGAGAACAAAATACGAAAAAGAGGGATGAAATAAATCACTTTGTTTTAGTTCTAACTTCTTTAAGCTTATCTGCATGAGGTTTGTACTTGCATGTTTCCACCAAGATCCCATTTTTGTCTTAAATTTCGGAGTAAATGGGCTTTAGAATGTGGTATTTCATGATCATGTTGGAAATTAGGGGTTTCAAATTAAAATATTTTTGATCATCAAATTATTCAGGTAGGATGGAAGGTATGTTAGGGTTCTTGGTAATTGTGATCCTGCTACTTGTTACCATTGTTACTATTGCCTTTCCTGGATGCATCTTAGAATCCCCACTAGTAGTACCTGGTTTTATTATTTGAAATTAAAGGCTCAATAGATCTTTTTAGTAATATTATATATATGATGACTCTAGCCTCCTCAACCATTAGAATTGAGAAGGTCTATGCCTTATTATTTGTAGAGTATTGCAGATTTCCAGATCCTAAGAGGTCTCTGATTTGTTGCTTGCTTTTTTTGGGGCTGCAGTGCAGCTCTTGGTTTATTGGCTTATGAAGAGGCTGTGTGCATTGCAGACAGTGAACTCCAACACAGTTCACAGTCGTTTAGTTTTGGAGACAATAATTGTTGATGTAAAATAGAGATAGAACCCTTCTCTACTGAAATAAAACATGATTGTGTTTGCTGAATTAACAGGATAATTTTATATGTATGTTTTGGTGATGCACTTATAAATATTTTTGGATCTTTAGGTCTGTAAATCTTAATATCTGTTAGGATAAGGTATCGATGTTTTTGATAGGATAATACTGCTATTAGTAGTAGGGGTTTCATGGTTCTTGTTATCTTGTAGACTAGAATAGGTTCTCAGTAGATGTTGGTGAAGAGAGGCAGGGTCTGGGGGCAGATAGAGGGGATTGGGGAGAGAGTTGTGCAGAGGCGGAATGGTGAAATCTTCTTTGGTGTTTGAAGTGGTTATGGTGGGATATTGTTGGAGGCAAGTAAAAGATGGTGGTTTTAATCCCGGCAAATTGTGAGTGCAAGAAATCAGCCCTGATAAACTCAGTGGCCTCAGTTGTTGTGTATGCCTGGATTCGAACCCTGGCTAGATGGGATATTCCACCACATCCACCAGGACCTCAACCACTATTCCACAACCCTTGTGGTTTAAAAGATGGAGGTTGGTGAGTGTACTTTTGATGCATTGGGTAAGTGGCTTTAGGATGCTCAAATATGCGTTCTTGTCCATTTGTAACACAGAGTTCTTTAAGGAATGGCATCTGATTGGGGCAAAAGAGAGGTTCAGTTACATCTAACTTTTTGATGAATGATTGAAACTGAAGTTTGTAAAAGGACTAGATCTCCCTCCCTAGAAAAAAAGGAAATTAAAGAATAAGATGTTGCTAGGTGAGAGAAGGTTATTAAAGCACAACAACGCGTTCCATAATGAAAGCGAAGTGCATGGTTGAGATAATGCTAAATGTATCCTACCGTCCTTCAAGTTTTTATCCAAAGAAGTTACATTTGTTGAAATTAGTGGCGACTTTGGAGGTGTCAATTTGTCTTACGGATTTACTGTATCAACAGGATTAGTTTCAAGTACTTTGCCGATATGTTCCATGGTAACATTTTGCAAACATCTTTGGCTTGATGTGACAAGGACATCATTATGCATGGGATACATTCTAGGGCTCTAAACACCAAAAAGCTCATGGGAATCAAACGCTAGTGACTAGCCTAAAGACTTGACGCCGGAAAAAAATTATATGGGAGCTTAACTTGTTAGTAAGCTCTTTAAGGTTTTATACAAAAAAACTAGAAATGAACGATGGGAATAATGATGTCTACAAGGAAGCAAAAACTAGGTTCACAAAAAATGGAGGGAATACTTTGACAAGTTATTCAATGGAGGTTGTCAAGGGAATATTGGAGAACTTGATGGATTTGTTAGCAGAAATATTAGGTTTGCGTGTAGGACTACAATTCTTTGGTGAATTATGCTTTATAAAAGAAAAGTAGGTAAGGCTTAAGATTATTATAGCTTGGAGATACTTTAAGATAGAGGTAAGGTTTGCGTACATCCTACCCTCTCCAGACCTACTCTGTGTGGGATTCCCTGGGTTTGTTTGGTTTGGTTTCGATAACTTGGGGTAGTAATCGGTTGTCTAGGTATTTACTGACACCCTTAAGACAGGTCAACATCAAGTTCTTGTCTTTTCTTTTGTGAAGGTTATCCCAGGCTATGCCTGGACTAATCCCGACAAATTATGACTGCAATACAACAACCCTGATAAACTCAGTGGCCACAATTGTTGTGTACGCCTGGATACGAACCCTGGGCATATGGGATATTCCACCACATCGCTTAGGGCCTCAACCAGTCGCCACAACCCTTATCTCTTAGAATAAGATGAAGATTCATTGTTCGTGCTCCGTGCCAATAATGTGGTTCTAGTTGGTAATGAGTGGAAAGAAATTTAAAGGTGTCGGAGGAACACTTTATATATGATGGGTCTTAGGCTAAATTGAACTATGCCAAGTAGATGAAGTGCTAATTGTATTGATAGAAAAAAGGAAGACATGGTGAAATGTTAGGACAAAAACTTTATAAGATGGATATCTTCGGGTTGTCAAGCGATAAGGGAATAGTTTTATGATGTTTTATTAATCACTAGGAGTCTTGTGTGATCATAAGGACCTATTGAAAAGTTGTACATGAGGCAACTTAGACCTTCATGATTTACAGAGACCATTTTTTTAGGAAAGGGTATCCTAGGCATTTGCCTAGACTAATCCCTGGCAATTTTAAGACTGCTAAAGCATGCAGCCCTGAGATAATCCCCCAGTGGCCACAAGTCGTTTGCGCCTGGATTCGAACATGTGGTAGATGGGTACAGATTGACCATTACCTGAGACCTTCATGATTTACAGAGACCATATTGGCCATATAGCATGTACATAAGATGACTATATCAAAAATGAGAATGAGAAGGTGCATGCACATATATAGAAAGATGTTTGTGTGGATGGAAATAAGTGAAAAGAGATTTGATAGACTGTCACACATCTAAAGAATTTGGCTTTGGATGGGAGTGAAGGAGAATTCTATTCATGTCTTTGAGCCTTGATTGTTTCAACCTAGCTTTGTAATCTTTATAGGATTCATTCTTAGCCTACTCAAAACTAGTTTTAGGTGCAAAGGTTTGTTTTTGTTGTTATTGTAGTTTCTCTTTTCGCTATCTTTCTTTAACTTCTATTTTTATTTATGTTAGGTCCTTGTTCAAGATTTCAATTGTGCATTGCAAGAGAATTTCATCCTTCAGGTTTGATTGGTTCTTTTTATGTTTAATGTTGAGTTCCTAAATATTATTTTTTATCTTGATGCATACTCCCATCATTCTATTATTTATTGCATGCATTGAGTTACCATGCAGCTTCTGCTATTTTTGGCCACTTTTGGTAATAAAAGATGGCATATCAACATATGTATGCTTATCACCATCAAGTTATGGCTTGAATGGTATCCGGGGAAGTTCCCTTGGTCATAATACCTTGAATTCGCAATTTCAGATATCCCTTCCCCATTCCCTTTTTAAAAAACTTACATATATGCTAACATTTTTTTTGTTTCAATATTGTGTTGTAGGGTCATATGTACCTGTTTATTCGTCACATATGCTTTTATTCAAATTTATTTGGATTTGAGACAAAGGTAATTCTTTTTAACTCAGAGTTACTGTTTCTTAAATTTACTTTTCATTACATTGTATTACAGTTGGTCTGGATATTAAGGGTGCGTTTAATTGTGGAAAAAATTCCAGTCTTCTAAATCAGCTATCTTTCTTAGTTATGTCTCATTTGTCTGCTGCATGATATTAATTGGAATGTTGGTTATTGATTTGCAGAAAATAATTCCTTTTGATGAAATTACCTCGGTAAAAAGAGCAAAGACTGCAGGAATATTCCCTACTGCCATAGAATTAGTAGCTTCAGATAAAAAGGTATTGTTAATTGTTAATCTTTCTCTACTGTTTATGTTAATAGAAACAATACTACCTTATATTGTTAGGGCTCTCTCTGGAAAAATAACATGCCTTTATTATGCAGTACTTTTTTACGTCGTTCTTATCGCGAGATGAAGCCTTTAAGCTTATTAATGATGGTTGGTCGGAACATGGGAATGGAAGTAAAGCTATCTCCGACCAGCAGGTTCTTATATCTTTTAACACAGCTTACTAATGATGATAAATTGATAATTATATTTGATACATTTTGGTTCTCTCTACTGCTTATCTTCATTATCTTTCTTGTAAAAGATTATGTTTACTGAAGCATCTAGTGTTCCTGTTTTGTCTTTATTTTAATTTATTGTTTTTCTTTAATATGTCTGCAATGTGGTAAACTAGATGGTAGACAGTTTTTTGGTCAAAGCTCATTAGTTTACTGACAGTGAGGGGCTGTTTGGTTGGTTTTTCATTAAGTCCTGTATGTATAAAACTGTCTGTGTGGATTAATTTGTCTCTATAGATTGTAAAGGTTTTTGTTTAGGATGGTTTTTTCATAGATGGAAGGAACGTTTTTCTAATTGGGAGGGCAGGTTTGGAAAGAAACTTTGTTTTGTGCATAAAGATCCCCGCTAGAAGCTTACTGAAAAAGTCACTATCTATATCATTAAGCCACTACCAAACAGTCAACCGAATAGGCTACGAGTCCCATTAAGCTCATTAAGCTGCTAACAAGCAGGCCCTGAGTGTCAGATGAATACTGTTGATTTTTGAGTGCCAAGTGGGTTGCATTTAAGTCGTATAAAAACCATCTTCTTTCAAGCTAAAATCTTTCCATTACATCAAATTATTACAAGAATATTTTAAGAAAAACATCCCCCAATTACCCAACAAATAATATTTAAATCAAATTTGGGATTGATAATTTTTGAGTTGAACTTCCAAAATAACAAGTGGACTTTTTTCCTGAGAAGTTATTGTTTTTGATGCTATGTTTAGTCCAAATATAACAGATTTTTAGTTTCTGTAAATAAAATATGTTCTTTTATGTCAGTGTGTGTTCTCTTCGTATTAGGAAAGCTTAATATTTTATAGAGGTGGTAAATCTCCTTTCTTATTTTCACTGATTGCAGGACTCAAGATCTGAGCTGATTGATGAAGAGCCTGAAATTGTTGTGGCTGAAGACTCGGATGAAGCCAGACCGCTTGGAGATAATCTAGAAACCACAAACAGGTATGTTGCTGAACAAGAACAAAGATTATTTTTTCACTTAATAAGGGGCTGTTTGGTTGGTTTTCCTTTTAAGTCCTGTATGGATAAAGTCGTCTGTGTGGATTAATCCATCTGTATAGATTGGGAAGGTTTTTGTTTGGGAGGGTTTTTGTAGATGGAAGGAACCCGTTTTTTATTGGGAGAGTCAGTTTGGAAAAAAACTTGGCTTTATGCATAAAGCTCCCCCCTAAAAGCTTACTGAATAAGCCACTTTCTATATCATTAAGCCACTACCAAACAATCATGTATAGCTGACCGAATTAGCCGTGAGTCCCAATAAGCTCATTAAGCTGCTAATTATGATTGGCTGACCATGTGTCAACAGAAACACCAGTGACTATGTGTCAGAAGATCCCAATGCTTCACTCGACATTGAAACTGAAGTGTTGTTGACGTCTTCCAGAGTGCAAGATGCTGTACAGGATACCGTTGTTCAAAATACTGATTGTTCATCTTCTGGAAAATCTTTGGCATGGGAGATTCATGATTCTGATGCACCAGAGGGTTAGTCTTTTATGGATGTTTTACGAGTTTTGTATTTGTCAACAATTAAAGCATCTGAGATTTGGCATGTTTATGATACTTCATTTTTAAGGCATGCACAAAGTTTAACTTTAGAATTTTTTTAGTTATCAAGTTGTTCATTAGTACATACATGTTCAACTTTGTGGTCAATCTTTAATACTTTTCCATTATTACAAGGCACTTTATCTTTCTTTTTCTAGGTTTTCTATTTTGTTTCCTTATGCATCTAGGATTACTACTATCAAATATGATGTTTTACAATTTAAACAGATTTAGAACAAATCTAGAATTTAAGACAAATCAGTAATGAAATAAAATCAATTTGGAGGAAACCTAAAATTTAGGGTAGATAAGGCAAATCAATAATAAAGTTAAAACAATTTAGGAGAAAGAAATAAATTGTAATTGATAATATGCTTGGAAAATGCGAATTAGAGAGAATAGAAGTGAGAACAAAAACCAATCGATTGTATAAGTTATTAAAAATTTCTGTTTAATCTCTTCAGTTTCAAAATATTTCATACCACCCTTTTTAAAAAAAAATCAGGAACATTTAAAAGGTAAAAATTGCTACCAACAAGGAGGCTCGAACATGAAACCTTTTGAGGAGCGGAACATTTATCTAAGATTCAACAACCAATTTCTCCTACTTCAAGTTCTTGATATATATATATTATATCAAGTATTTAAGAGCACAGTGATAAATTAAGCGGGTGCACATTTGCGACACCTTTTTTTTTCCTCTTGTGGTATTCGAGTGGGCGGGTGCACGGGATCCTGCTCCAGCCTTAGTATTTAATAGTGTAAGTTTAAGTCGTTTTTAATGAATACTGTATCATAACTCTTAATATAATATATATATATATGTATGGAAATCTGTCCCTATATTTTCCACCACCACAAAAAAAGGTAATCCTTAGGTCCAAATATACTATCTAACTTTTCAACATAAATACATAATCTATTTTTGTCTTTGCAGTCCCTGAGGGTTTTACACTGGCTGCAGAATCTCCATTTCCGGTAGTATTTTTGATCTTTAAGAATAATGGCTACAACTTTTCACGTCTGTATGCACTAGAAAAATGTCTGACTACTTCTATATGTTATACAGATAAAGGTGGATGAATTCTTTCGACTCTTTTACTCAGATGATGCCCTCCCTTTTCTTGAATCATATCACAAAAAATGTGGAGATAAAGGTGCATGGGGATAAATATGTCATGAAATTTATATCAATATTGCTTTGAGATTTACGATGGATTTATCTTTATTTCTTATTTATTTGCTCTCCAGATCTTAAGTGTACGTCATGGAAACCCCATGACCAACTTGGTTATACTCGTGAAGTATCGTTTCAGCATCCAATCAAAATTTATTTTGGTATGTTTCAATTGGCTTGTATTTATATATCATTATTAATATTTTCTTGTTACAGTCTTAATTTTCTTCTATTTTTTCTTGTTTAGGTGCAAGATTTGGTTCTTGCAATGAAGTACAGAACTATCGAGTTTATAGAAACAGGTAGACTACATTTCTCAGGAGGGTGATTCTTCCAAATATGGATTTGAATTTTGGTTATTCATCTTCTGTTAATTTTAGTACTCAAAAAATATTTAATGTTTTTGGCACTATGAAAACAGAACATGGTTGCCTTTAATAAGTTCTTTTAAGCATCATGCAGAAAAATATTCCAGTTTTAAGTTGATCATCAGTGATCTGATGTGACTTTAGTTTTGCATCTTTTTTTGTGTAAACTACTCGAAAGGCTGTGTGGATTACTCGTCTTTTGCTTGACGTTTTTATTTATGGTTTTGGGAATCATGTTGATTGTTTTCCAACTTCGATTTGTGGCAGTCATTTGGTTCTGAAGACATCACAAGTGATCAATGATGTACCCTATGGAGACTACTTTGCCGTGGAGGTATGAGTTACGTGTGTGTGTATATATATATATAGGGTCAGGTTTAGGGGGAAACCTCAAAAAAAGAGAAAACTGAAGAACACCCTTGGAGCCCTCCATCTAGACGGTATGCACAAATGCATACCGGTAATTTGTAACATGCATTCGTGCATAGAAAAAAAACAGCTTCAATCATTTGTATGATTTGTGCATACCGTCTATGCACAAATGCATATCGTCTGGATGGAAGGCTCTGAGGGTGTTCTTCAGTTTTTTTTTGAGGGTTTCCCCTGAACCTCCCTCCCTCTCTCTCTCTCTCTATATATATATATATATATATATATATATATCATATATTTGATCTAAATAGATCTATGCTCTGAATTTTGAGTGGAATTCCTTGTGTTGTCACTTCAAGTTTCTTTTGCCATTGTTTCTTTTACATGTTTTATGGATGTTTATGAGGAAATGTGATTATTTTTCTTTTATACTAATACAGGGGCTATGGGATGTGGTAGCGGATTCAAATGATGGTTGCACATTAAGGGTATATGTCAATGTTGCATTCTCCAAGAAAACCATGTGGAAAGGTTTGCATATGCTTATTTTACTTCTTCTCTTCTTTTATGGGTCAACTAGTAATTGGCTAAATAGCATTTATATGATAACTTTTGCACCTAGAAGCTTAAGTGCACATCATTATTATTGGTTATTTTAATTGCATTTAGGTTATACACCCAAGATGTGAGACAAAATAGGTCATTTTACAACTAGCTTTATTTTAATGTAGTGATAATAATTTATGGATTTACAATTTTCAGGGAAGATAGTGACGGCTACAATTGAAGAATGCCGAGATACTTTTGCAGCCTTTATAGAACTTGTATCTTCTTTTTTCTCTATCCATCATTTTATACGTCATTTTAATTTTTTTCCGATAGTCTTAATTATGAGTTCATGTATGACTTTCTTTCAGGCAAACGTGTTTCTGAAACAGAAGAATGTTGATAAAGAAGGTAACTTCTATCATATTCTACAATTCCATGATATCTATGAGATTATGTGGAACCCCTAGATTACTCTCCAAAAGATCCCTTGAAGAGAGAAGGGAGGTTCCAACTTATAAGGGAGGATCCCTTGTATGTTAACAGATAAGTTGTTGCTCGGTTGTTGTGCTGAATAAACAGTCTGCATGTCAGAAATGACCATTTTACCCCCGTTCTTTATTTTTGTCTGAATAAAACAACAGTTTAATAAAAATGTTTAATAAATGACTTATAATTATTAAAAAAAACTATCAATTTAAAAGTTTTTTAAAATAAAAACAACTTGATTTAACATAATTATATGAATTCAACATTAATGGGTTTCTTTAGTGTTAGAGTAGTTGGGAGAGGGGTAGGTGTGGAAATTTATTAGCTGAATGTAAAGGACACAAGTTCCGAGCTGAGAGATTCAGCCATCGGCTGACCGATTAAGCCACAACCGAACAACAAAATATGGCTGAGCGAATAAGCCATATGGCTAATCAGCCCATTAAGCCACAACCGAACAACCCCTTAGACGGCCATATGTGGGACTCTTGACGATATCCAATTTGATTGATTATTTTGCTGTTTGTTGGTGTGCTTATTTTTTCCAGCCAACTTGATCGCCAACGTAAATTTAGAACCGGTACGGACCCTGGAACGTTCATCACGTCTGGATACGGACGTGACAACGACACAGACCGTTCCACCATCCCTGGAAGTAAACCACGTCAGCACCTCGGTCCAAGGATCTTCGGGTGGGTCCGGGACGGCTGCATCCTTTTTCCGAGATTCCGTTCCAAAACTGTTTTCGTCTTTCAAGTCTCAGAACCAGGTCCCTTCCTTTGTTGTTATCCTCTTGGCGGTCGTCATCCTCCTGATGCAGGTACACACTACTTTCCAAATTCCAATTCTACCCTTGATTTTACGAGATGAAGAAATTCATTACTCCCTTTATTATTAAGGGTAACATTGTAATTTAGTTACTAAAAACATGCTATTGCTTTTAAGGAGGCATTAGTATTCACGAGGGGTGTAAACGAGCCGAGCCGAGTAGAGTATTAGGTTAATCGAACCGGGCTCAAAAAATTAATTCTGGTTCTCGAGCTCGATTAACTTTTCAATGTAGGGCTCGAGCTCGAGGTCGAATATTTTTCTAGTTATCGAGCTCGATGCTCGTTTATGGGTTCGAACTTGCGATCGTTTAGCTCGTTTATCGGTTTGAGCTTGATAATTTTTATATTTTTATGAGTAAACTACGATTTACGTCCATGTGGTTTTCATTTTGCTTCCGTTTTCGGCCTTACATCTAACACAGTTAAAAGAGCTGTTAAAAAGTTTTGAACAATTTTTTAAAACTTTTTAACAGCTCTTTTAACTGTGTTAGATTTAAGGACGAAAATGGAAGTAAAATGAAAACCACAGGGACGAAAAAAGCAGTTTTTAAACTACATGGACGAAAATCGTTATAAACAATAAACCACAGGGACGAAAATCATAGTTTACTCAACTTTTATTGTATGATTGATAAATATATGAGCATGTTTGGCTCGAAAAATGGGTATGCTCGACTGGCTCGGGCCCGGCTCTACTCGAAAAATTGAATTGAGTTTTTGAACGAGCCAAGTCGAACATTAGTGTTATAAAGCTTGGGTCGTTTAATTAAACGCGTTCTATTTTGTGTTCGAGCTCGAGTAGCTCGTTAAAAACTCGAATCGATTACACCCTAACTCATGGATTTCTTCATTTTGGCAAATGTTTATTTTGTTTTTTCTTTTATTATCTTTCTCTACAGATAAGTATCGTTGTGCTGCTACTTAGACCTCAAACCGTTCAAGTGGTTTCCGATACAGCCTGGATGAGCAATTCCCGTATCGATAGAAGGGCGGAAACGGTTTCATTGCTAAATAAACAAATCGATCATCTAAAAGAGGAGATGCTTATCGTTGAAACCCTATTGGAGAAAATGCGACATGAACATGATATGTTAACCGTTCAACTCAAAAACTTAATGCTTCGGAAAAGTTAACATCCCCCCCCGAGGTATATATATATATATATATATATATATATATATATCCTTCGTTAAAAACTCGACCCATGTACGTGTGCATTCCCCCACCTTTTCCATTTGTTTTCGATTCAAAGAGTCGATGAAAATTGTGAATTTGTCAACATTATGAAGAAGTCGTACCGAGAGAATATGTATAGTCGATGTTGTATTTTGTTTCTTTTAGTAATTGTTGTTGGTGTCAGGGTCATTTTATGTGTATCTCGACTAATTCTATGAGGTCTTGAAGATGACATACAGGAAAATCCCGAGTGACCTTATAAAGGCTTTTATAAGCTATGCTATCAGAAATGCTTTGAAGTCAGCATGGCTACTAAGGCTGGAGGCTTGATCTCGACGCTGAAGCTATACCACGCCTCTCATGTCGTTTAAAACTTTAGCCATTAAAAGCATCTCGAACAAATTCCCAAAAATTTCTACAAAATAAAGAACTAAAAGCTAAAATCTAAAAAGAAACTGCAATCATCTCTAAGAGACTCATTTTGGAGAATATAATATTGATTATAATATTTAAATATTTCATTTATCTATTAAAATATAATTTCTCTCTCTAAATATTTACTTCAAAAAAATTCTATTAGTACTCACACTTGATAATTATTTTTGGGGTGATTTCTATATTCAGAGAAAAAACTCCTCTTTTCTACTTTCTCTATTTGGGAGATAGTTTTGGGAAAACTTTTGGAGCAAAATATTTATTCAAAATTCTCATTTTCTCCCTTTTCTCCATTATAAATAAGCTTTTGGAGATGTCTAATAGACAATGAATACAACTAAACCATAAAGAAACGCTAATGATCAAATATTATAATTACGATTTTTATCCCTGTGGTTTTTTGTCCCTGTCCTGTAGTTTCGTGAATTTCATCTTTATGGTTTGTAATTTATTGATATTTTCGTCTTTGAGTAATTATGTCTTTGAAGTACACAGAAATAAAGTAAAAAACTGTACATAATAAAAGGAATTGTAAATAATAAGGACGAAAACAGAAGCATTACAAATATGAAAACCGCAATTTCTATACCATAGAGATGAAAATTGTGATTTTTAACAAACCACAGGGACGAAAATTGCGATTTTTAACAAACCATAGGGACAAAAATGTAATTTACTCAATATTTACTATGTGTTGTGAACTTATGACGTGATTCATTTGCTAATAAATTAATCATGAAACAACTAATTTAAATTAGCTCATCTATTTGACAAATTTTCTTATGACAAGAAAATGCGAAATACAATTGCATATACTCTATATGATGCATGATTTTAGTGTCCAAATTTCTATCGTATAATATATTTTACTGTTCTATGATGTAACTTGTATAAATGAAACAAAATTTATTCTGTTTAAAGAGTTTCCCCTGTGTAAGAACATCTCGCGTATTATGCCCATTAATGTCGTAAACTTTGTTGGCTCTCCTTAAAGACGACAAAAAACAAAACCCTTCGGGCTAGATCAATCATGAACAAAAAATAACGTCACTTAGACCAGACTTTCATTCTCAAATCTGTTCAAAACATTTCTGAGATGGACCGGTCCCATATATGTCCTTTTTGAGATAGGATAAAGCCCAAATGAAATAAAAAATCGGATCGAACTATACTGGATTTGGAACAACTCGCTTTTTGGAAAAAAATATTTTTTTTATAAGAATTTTAGTAAATGTAAATAGAAAGATAGATGAAACTCGTTTTTTTATAATGTAACAACCAATACCAAACATTTATAGATTTTCTTGTTAATTTATATTTTGTAATCCTCAAATAACTGTTAATTTATTTGTTTCTCATATGTTTTTAATTTTTCAATTGAAGATATGTTTATTCTTCCAACGTACAAGAGCATCCAAGTATCTTTTTATTTGTAATAGTTGATATTTAAACTTTAAGGCATTGTTTGGCAAAAATAAGCTAGCTTATAAGCTGACTTATAAGCTAGCTTATTTTCTGAGTAATCGTTTGGATGCACATAAATGCTTATAAGTTAGAACATAAGCTAGCTTATCGATAAGCTACTTGGAGTAGCTTATAAGGAGCTTTTTGACACTTTTTCCAATTATACATCTAACTAATATTATTTATTTATTTTCAACATGTCATTTTTGGTCATTTCATATGCTCATAAGCTAGTTTTTGTCAAACATAACTTATTAATCAGCTAGCTTATCAGCTACCAGCTAGCTTATAAGTCATACGCTAGCTTATCAGTCATAAGCTAGCTTATCAGCTAGTTTGCCAAACATAGCCTAATTAAATAAGTTTAGTTATTATTTTGTTTATTTTAAAATAACCTTTGTCAACCATTTAATCATGTGTATTTTATTTATACATCTTCTATGTGAGTGAAGCATGAACAAGAGATAGGGTGGTATGTGCCTGCAAGAGGGTATAAATAACAATCCCAATTAAAACTTTATATTTTTTTTTTCAAAAATAGATAAGTTAGTATATTTTATTTTATCAATTAAATAACAACCATAGTAATTAAAACTTTTAATTATGGATTATTTACTAAATGTTTATTTCATAAGCAGTTCATTTACATTACTGTATGAACATGATAATGGTAAAGAATCTTATCTGATAAAAACGATGATAAGACTGAAGAGTTTTATCCGGAGGGTAATCGTTAATCGAATAAATTATTGCATACGATTCTGTTTTGATGAACTATAATGTTACTTGGTAACGTTAACTTTTACTAGGTAAACGTTTGAGTAATAGTCCCTTAATTTAATATATGAATCAACTTTGATAGCAAGTGAGAGCATCTCCAACAGATTTCCCAAAAAAAAAATTCCAAAATGACTAACCAAAAGATAAAATCTTTAAAAAAAATTACACTCATCTCCAATAAATTCTCTATTTTAGAGAAACCAACATTAATTATAATACTAAAATATTACTTCCATCTATTAAAATATTATTTTTCCTTCCAAATATTTATTTTTGAATTTTTCTATTGGTTGTCTCATCATGTAATTATTTTTAGGGTGTTCTCCAAATTTAGAGAAAAAAAAGTTTCTCTCTCCTACTTTCTCCATTTTAGAGATTATTTTAGGGAATCTCTTGAAGCTAAAAAATCCCTTAAAATCCTCATTTTCTCTATTTTGGAGAAGCTATAACATATACACTGATAGTCTAATTACTCATAAATATAATTCAAATTAATTTATTTTTTGCATACGCTAAATTAAAAAAAGAATCACAGTGGGCCGGTGTGCCCAATAGACATATAAATAGGCCCAATTCTTTATGGGTCTTTCTTGATCCCATTTTTAAACCCTCAGAAACCCTAGGGTTCTTCCATTCCAATACTACTTTGCAGCAGAAGCTCACAAGCGGCTAAAGGAATAATTTCTTTTTTGTGTCTATCATCAAAGGTAATGCCATTCTACTTAGCTTCTGATCGATGAATCATTGTTTCGATTTGTAGCTGTATGTATCTGTGTGTGTGTGTGTGTGTGTGTTCTTTATGTTAGGGTTTTTTCTACTGATAAAAGTTGATTAATCTGAAGATTTTTAGAATTTTATTTACAGAGAAGAATGTCGATCGCGGAGCTTGCTTGCTCTTACGCTTGTTTGATCCTCAGCGACGATGGCATCGCCATCACGGTACTCATTTTTACTACTTCAATATATATATATATACACATATATATATATATTCATGAATACTTGATTTTGTTTTCTTCTTTGTGTATGTTTCTCTTAGGTTTTATGCTTGATGTACGTAATGTATGAGTATTTGACAAAATTTTGTTCAAGTTCTCATGAATTTTAACCAAAAAAGTTTCAGTATTTTTGTATATAGACAGCGATTTTTGGTGCATTTTACACATACAAAATCAACCGACCTTTTTCTCAAATTTTTTATGGTGATTTAGAAAACATCTGAATTGTTGAATTTTCGGTACATCACCTCTCATTTATACTAGTAATAGGGCGAAATTCGTGTCAATTTTAATTATTTTTTCAATCATACTTTCAATTTCCATGCTAATGTTTTTACGTAACAATTTATGCAATATAGTTTTACGTAATTTTTGTGAAATTTAATGACATCTATAGCTCTTTTTCGACTTATGAGACCATTATGAAAATTCTTTGGATACCATTTGTGTAAAACCCTTTTCATATTTAGGTGTTTCCAACTCCAAACTAATGTCCAATGGTTTAATGTTAAACGATTAAGGTGATTTAGAAAACTTGTTTCGGAAATCTTCCAGCTCTGATATTAATTTGTATCTTTTCATCTTATTTTTGTTCTTGTTGCTGTATTACTTGGGACCACACCTCCTGGATCCTGTAAATATTTGGTTATCCAATTGTTTAAAAGAAGCTTATTTTTTATGATCCATTGAGGTAACTTTAAATGGGATTTGCAAATATTTAGCAACCATCTATTTCATGTGTTATTCATGATGAATATTGTGACATATTCATGATGAATAATATTCATCGTTATTATTAATTTACATCAAAAGGATCAGAACAGTAAGATTTTGGTAAATTTTAATGGCTGTTACAGTGATACCTAATATAATAGCTAATGTTTAATAGTCACTTTTCACCGTTGTAGCTGAAATTGTGGATATATATATATATATATATATGTATATGTATATTAACTAATTTTGTTACTGCAGTCTGAGAAGATTGCTTCCCTTTTGAAAGCTGCCAATGTCAACTGTGAATCATACTGGCCAGGCTTGTTTGCCAAGCTTGCAGAGAAGAAAAACATCGAGGATCTCATCATGAATGTTGGTGCTGGTGGTGGTGGTGGTGCCGCCCCGGCGGTTGCCGCCCCTTCCGCCGGTGGTGCAGCTGCTGCTGCCGCCCCTGCTCCAGAGGAGAAGAAGGTAATTTCTTATTTTCTTTTTGTTTCTGGTCAGTGGTCACACGATACAGATTTCATTTAGGGGGCGTTTGGTTTTGGAAAGGGAATGAATATGGGAATGGGAATGAATTTTCATTTCCACCTGTTTAATCAAATGAAAATTTGGGCTTTTGGGGGATGAGCCCATTATATTATATATAACCAAACAGTTTCTTTTATTATCATTCCCCTTAATTCCTGTTCCAACCAAACACCCCTTTAGTTTTTATAACTAACTAGCTCTTTTTATTTGTTAAATGATAACAGGAAGAACCAAAGGAAGAGAGTGATGATGATATGGGATTCAGCTTATTCGATTAGAAGCTTCATTTTAATATTTTTTTTTGAGTGTCATGATATTATTTAGTTTTGTGGTCGAATTTAGCAGCAGCAATTTTTTGCTATTATTTTTGAAATTCTATGGCCTTGTTTGCATATGTTCCAATTAAATTGATGTGTTTTGAACCCGGAGTTTTGGCATTGTGATTTAGGTAATTAGTATCGCTACGTTTACATAATCAATTAAAGTTAAATATTCAAATCATGGTTTAATAGTCTAATTTGAGGTTATGTATGATAAACTATATTAAGTAGTTTGCAAAAAGACTAGATGAGTTGTTAGCTAGATTGGTTTTTTACTTGTGAATTAGTTAATGAATTTAGGTAAAATCTAGTTAATAATCATGTATTAATTTGATAGATCATATGTTAAAATATTATTGACAAATGTTACAAGGAACACACTTTGCAATAAATTATTATTTTGATTTTATTGTTTTTAAGGGGCTGTTTGTTTATCTCTTAACAGTCTTAACAGTTTTATTCAGAGACTGATTAAGAGCTCTTAATGGTTCCAAAATTCTCTAAAATCATTTTGTATCCTTGACCTTCTTTAAACATTCAGAGCCTTGATTTTATTTTGAACAATTACTAAATAATATATTTCATTTTACACTATATCATAAAAGCTTTTTAATCATTCTGCACAAAACCATTAAACAACTTCCAAACGCCCCCTAAATCTAGTTTGTAGAGATGGCAAAGAAAACGGGGGTAGCAAAATGAAGATTCTTAGTTGTCTTTGCAATTTAATCTGGAAAAATCTATATGCAAAGTATTATTTTTTAAAGTGTATTTCAGTACAAACTTTCATAATTACATAAACGCGTATCACATTTATGTGAAAAAAGATTCAACAAAAATATTGAAAAAGATGAGGCAGTCCCGGGACTGGACTTGGAAACCATTTTTATCATCTCGACTCTCTAGTGATAACAGGGTAACATAGAAGTAACCACAAGGATTTTAGTGTACTAGTTGAGGCCCTGAGGGATGTAGTGGATTATCCCATTTGCCCAGATTTCGAATCCAGGTGTACACGACCAGCCACTGAGTCTTTATCAGGACTGATGTATTACAGTCATAATTTGCCGAGATTAGTTCAGACTATTACCCTTCACAAAAAAAAGGTAACATAGAAGTGTGTAAACAAACCCACATCAAATGGTTCAAACCCGAAAAAACCGGTTTAGATTCAACAACCCAATTTATATATAATAACAGTAATAATAATAATAATAATAATAATAATCACTCTTTTATGATCCTGCAATCTTGACTTGTACAAATTACCAATCAAGATTATAACAAATATCAAGTCCTTTTTACTTAACCTCTACAAACTAAACTCATAAAAACCAAGATTTCATGTTCAACCAAATCTTCTTATGATTTTCAAACATAAATCTAACCATTTTTATGTCAAAAATTTAAACAACCTTCCTTCATTCCTTTCTTTTTTTCTTTCAATCGGTTTCAGTAATGTTTCCATATTGCCAAGGGTTGAATTCCATCGTATCAAAGTTAACCTGTTCAACACTGCTCGACTTATCAGCTGCAGCTCGGTGTTTTGCATATTGACCGTTGTATTCATAAATCTCCAATTCACCCCACGGTGTTGGAGCTATTTGATCCGTCATATCGAACCATTTTGGAATGAATTCTTGATTCCTTGATTCCCTAATCCTTTTTTCGGCTCTTTGTTTCTCCTCCAGACTAGGATGATACAAAAAATATAAGCAAAAAAATCATTAGGTTAATGACCACTTATAACTTATTCATGCAGATGTTTTTTAAATTCAGACTGTTTGTTTTTTCCAGACCCTCTTAAGTATGAAAATCATCAGAAAGAAAGTGGTAACCTCACCACTTAATTTCTCTTATTCGCGTACACCCACATTGTTAGGGATTTATAAATCAATGACCGATTAAGATTTTACTTTTAGACTTCAAACATAAAAACAAACGGTGTAACTGTTTCAGATTTCGGGCTTCAGCATCACCTCTTATAAATCAGACTTGAGATTTCAGCACCTCTTAAAAAAAACAAACACTACCTAAGACTTTTAACGGTTTGATCTGTTTTTCCCCATTTCGTCTGATTGATTTTGGATCGTAAAAAATGGGTGTTATTTAGCTAAATGATGTCCTGCCAAGTGTCTTTTTAAATCCATGACCTTCTGACAAGTTTTCTATGTATTATTTTTGTAGTAAAGGCATTTACAAAACTGACAGAAGGTCCTGGATTTAAAAAAATAGAGTAAATTGCGTTTTTTAGGTCCCATGGTTTGCTAGAAATTGCGATTTTTGTCCCTGTGGTTTAGATATTGCAGTTTTCATCCATGTTGTTTGTAATTCATTGCTATTTTCGTCCTTATGATTTATAGTTTATTGTTGTTTCGTTCCCTATGGTTTACAATTCTTTACTGTTTGGTTCCTTTTACTTAAAAGGTAGGAATTAGTCCAGGGACAAAAATAGCAATAAATTGCAAACCATAGGGACGAAAATCGCAATTTCTGAATCACAGAGACATAAATAGGAATTATTAACAACCACAGGACGAAAATCGTAATTTACTCTAATTTTTTTTTGTCGGAAGGTCATTTAACCAAATGACCCATCTCGTAATGGTAACTAGTTTGACCACAAAATTTCACATGAAAGGAAGCAAGCCCAAAGGGTCATTGGCCCAACGCTACCCGGGATTACTGGTAGAGCCCAACCTTTTTGGACGTCAAGGGTTCAAACCTCACCAAATGTTAAAAATATGTAAAACTTTTGTTAATTATAAAATATTATATACTTTAAAAAAAGCAAAGAACCACAAGGGCTTAGCTTGTAAGAGCATCTCCAACAGCTTCACTATAATTTCTTTAAAATAGATAACTAAAAGTTAAAATCTCTAAAATAAATTACAATCAACTCCAACAGATTCTCTATTTTAGAGATTTCATCATTGATTATATTAATTAAATATTCTATAATTTTATGATCCCAATACACTTTAAATTATATATATATATAAATAATGATATTAGTTTAACTCTCATTGGTGGAATAAATAAAAAACTCATTTCTCTCTCCTCTCTTTGTAGTTTTAGAGAATTCTCTATATTTAAAGTTTTTCTTATGAATCTCTGTTTTAGAGAATGGGATAGAGAAGCTGTTGGAGTAGTTTTGAGAACAAAAAAATGATTTTCTCGATTTTAGAGAAGCTGTTGGAGATGCTCTAAGAGAAGAGAGAGAGAGAGAGAGAGAGAGAGAGAGAGAGAGAGATACATGCTCTTTTCTGAACCAGCTTTAGATAGGTCACCCATTTCAAGAGCATATCTATCTGGCCGTAAGCGAGAATCCGATGCCAATAACTTCTTTGGTGCTGAATCAAAACTGTTAACTTTATGTGCAAAATATGTGTACTGAAATTTATCATCTTCAGGGGCCTCAGCAACTCTCCAAACCTTCAAAACACAACCATCATCATTCATCAAATTACTTGCCTTTCACTTCACTTCATTTTCTTTTAATTGTTCAATATCTTATATATGACCCCATCTAACCATTGACCCTTTTCCGCAAAAGAAAAATAATATTAAAACAATTTAACAAAATCTATTTATGTAATGTATACACAAATAAAGTTGTATAAAATTTCCATTCTCGACGTATAATATAAATTTTTATCTAACCTCTTTAAGGTCAGTGTCATCAAGGGGTTCCCCTTCCAAATCACACGGCTGATAGCTCATTGACTCGTTCCATTTGCCAGTCATTAAAATCTTAGGTTCTTCATCGGAGTTATATACATATCCATCCACTTCATAACGACCAGCACTGCACCCAAGTAAAAAAAACATGCATAAAGTTTCAAGTACAAAAAGAACCAAAGTAGATGTAGGCATGGGATCATGTGAGAAGTGAAATTAATGTGAGAAGCATAAGAAAGAATCTTGACCCTTGATCACTTTTAATCTCAAACCCACCCATGAATCGCGCTTGGTATGAGGATTGATCCGGTGCATCTCGGTGTATCTCATCTCCGTGCATCGCATCCTAATGTGAATCTAATGGTGGAGATCCCTTCTTACCCTTCTCACCATAGCTTCACTTCTCACCGGAACCCAACCCAGTAGATGTATATATATATATATATATAGGGTTGGATTCCGGTGAGAAGGAGAGTTAAGGTGAGAAGCGTAAGAAGGGATCTCCACCCTTGGATGCACATTAGGATGAGATGCACCGAGATGAACCGGATCAACTCCCTTCTAAAGCGCAATTCATGGGTGGGTATGAGATTAAAAGGCATCAATGGTTCAGAGATCTTCTTATGCTTCTCACCTTAACTCTCCTTCTGACACGATCCTTAGCACACACACACATATATATATATATATAAGGGTAAATTGCATGAAAATGCAACACATTTATCATATAGACCAAATTACGCTACAGAAAATAGAAATCCGACAAAAGTAAGTTGCAATTTCACGCAATTTGCCCTATGTAAAAATATGAAGATTGAAGAAATTCATTTCATAGAAGCATTTCGCAAAAAAGAGTTATTATATAGGGGACTCAGACAATGAACATTGCTAAAGCATAATATAAATATACACACACATACATACATACATACATACACGAAGGAAATATATAAAAATGTGAGAAATAGAAAAGGGAGAAATGGAGAAGTGAGAAGTGCGCACCCAAACCAACCACAGGGTTGAAAGTAAAGGACAACTTTGTCTCCTGTGGTCAAATTGGTCAAAACCATCTCCCCTGGGGAATCAATCCATGTCCTTCCAAATATTAAATTGTTAACTTTTGTAGGTGGGGGTACTAGTTCTAAGATCACTCCATCTTTCTTTAGCTTCAAACGGGTTCTGCAACCAAGATCACAACAAAATGAGCAACAACAATATAATTTCAAAAATATTATTAAACATGTATAACATACATATAGGTTTTATTATCACTCATTGAATAGAAAACCAAATAATATAAATATGCATCAGTGGAGAGCTAGGAAGCAGGGCCCTTTTTGAATTCCAAACTCAGGTGCTTGAGGTGCAACCAAATTGTGTTCGACAATATAGTGAAACAGGAGAGGGGCAATTTGGTCCTTTTTAAGAAACTTCAGAAACTAAGCTAAGATATAAAAGTAAAACTTATGTCTTATCCCTTGCGAGATAGAAAGGAGGGAAGACGACACAAATGGTTTCTTTTTCCTTTAAACTAATATGGACACAAGTATAAATACGATCAAGATAAGACTTGCTTAAGTATGTGTTTGTTTTATGTATTTCAATACATGAATTATGAGATAATTTCTTTCTTTTTACTAATTTGTAACTCAAAAATGGATTCTCACAGATTAATTTTCTGTACACGGGCGTCGTCTTCTAAATGTCAAGTATAACATGTAAATAAATAAATAATTTAAAGAGCATAAAAACCTATCGAATCCCAGAACTTTAGAAATGCAATCATATCATATGCAATGGAAGTTGAGAAATAATGGCAGAGGTATATTTACCTTCCAAGAGGATAGACATCAAGTGAGTTACCAAGAAACTTGGTCTTCACCTTTGAAGTTATATCATATACAAAATGCTCATTTTCAGCATGTGCAGCACTTATGGGAGGATGATGACTAACCTGGTTTAGATTAAAGTATAAGTCACTTCTTGACATTATATATATATATGTACAAAATGAAAATTTATGACCAAGCAACAAAGTAGGGGTAACAGAAAGATTCTTAAAAGTAATAATCTTGGCGAAGATAAATGTCACTACTTTAATCATGTATTAGCTGAGCAGGCGTAGGATTGTGTGAGAAGTTAAGTTAAGGTGAGAAGCGTAAGAAAGGAGCTGAACCCTTGATCATTTTTAATCTCAAACCCACCCATGAATCGCGCTTCATACGGGGATTGATCCGGTGCATCTCATCTCGGTGCATCCCATCCTAATGTTCATCTATGGGTCGAGATCCCTTCTTACGCTTCTCACCATAACCCTTCTTCTCACCAAAACTTGAGCCCTTTAAACAAGTTTGACTTGAAAGGACGTAAAAGTTGTCAACAAGTATGGCCTGAAAGGAAGTAAAAGTTGTCAAAGAGTTGCTTTCATCCTATTGGCCACCCATATCCCTCCCACCCCTAGTGGATGAATCAAAGTAAAAACGAAATGCAGAACAGCCATGTACTATTTCAAATCCAAAAAGAAACTAAGGGGCTGTTTGGCAATTGCTGAATGGTTTGGTGCAGAATGATTAAGAGGCTCGTATGATATAGTGCAAAATGAAATATAATTGCTTGGTAATTGTTCAGGATGCAATCAGGGCTCTTAATGGTTAAGGGAGGTCCACCAAAATTTTAGAGTAAAAGCGATCTTCAAAAATTTTACCTGCTCTGCAATAAATGTAATGCCACAATGATTAACCATTTCATAGGTTTCACCAAGAATTGGATTGAACGGCTTCCAGGTTCGTTGCAAGGCGTTATATACTGATATGAACCAGGATGCTGTAATAAAAAACCACCATTATCACCATATATTTCATCCTTTTGCATGTTTATAAGGCACACTCATGCCCATATAGACATAAGATAAATAATAGCAAGATAGACTTGTTATATAAGGAGAGAAGTGTGAAGTGTGTGTCTATGTGTGTAGGAGAGTAGAAAGATTCTTACCTGTATATACTAATCGCATGTATGGATCTTCACAGTTATCAGCTTGCTCTAAAAGTTGGGAATATTCCATCAACTAGAAAAAGAATCATGGTGTCTTAGTAATAACTTAACAATTACATATATATATATATATATAGAAAGAGAGAGAGAGAGAGAGAGAGAGAGAGAGGAAAGTTCAAATGCGAACTCAAATTTGGTTGTGAACGTGAAGACAAATGAGAGCGCGACACGTGTCTGAATTTGTATTATTCAGATTGAATAATACTATTATTCAGTCTGAATATTTTCTTCATTATTCAGTCTGAATATGACACGTGTCGCGCTCTCATTTGTCCTTACGTTCACAACCAAAATTGACTTCTCATTTGAACCTGCCCCTATATATATATATATTTATACAAGCAGAATGATAGAACATATTGGTGAAGTTGGACAAACCTCTGCCATTTTCTGCAGCATCGTCATGGGCTCAAAAATGAGTACTGGTAGAGTCACCATAGATGTGATATCAGCACCCACATATTTCTGCATCGATCTCCAGTAACTGTCACGCTCCTGGAGAAAAAAAAGATAAATAACAATAAATGCTAGAGCTAAAACATATACAGTAATTTTACGGAACATTTGACAGTCCACCCAAGATGAAACATAAATGCAACTATTTTCTCACATTTCCATAAAAAAACAACAACAAAGTCTCTCATCCAAAGCTAACTGGAGATAAGCATTCAAGAAAGTAGTATATGATAAAATGGCATATTTTTTTTTGGAACCTGGATTCGAACCTGGGGTAGATGGGTTATCTAGCCTCATCCCCCACAAGCCTTGTAATCACATCCTTTCTAAATTTAGTATTATGTGAAACCAAAACCGTAATGGGATATCTACGCCAAATTAACCCATAAACTATTTAACACAAAAAGATGCAGTTTTCTCTTACATCTTGCAAACCAAATTCTATATTTCCCATTCATGTAAATCCACGCATGTGCATAAGTCTATAAGCAAAAACAGTAAACCGCAATATGCCACAGGGGTGGTGCCGAATTGGTTTGAGATTGGGCTCCAAAGGTCAAAAGTACCTGGAGGTCTCAGGTTCGAATCCAAGGAGGAATAAAAACCCCCTTGTGGCCATGGAGGTTCAAATGCGGTGACTCCGGGCTACCAGCGAAGCGAGTGGTCGATTAGTCGGCTCACATCTGTAACATCCCAGGCCAACCGCACCAGATATTGTCTGCTTTGTCCACACTTAGACTCACGGTTTTAATACGCGTATGACAGGGGAGGTATCCAAGTCCCTTGTAAGGCAACTTTTTGTTCTCCTCCCCAACCAATGTGGGATTCTTACAATAAAGCGGATTGGAATTACATGCAAGAATTTTTTTTTTGAAGGAAGATGGAGCAAAATAACGAGACTGAAAAATATAAGAGATAAATAATTTACTGCACCTCTCCCTTCCATCGGCCTCTTTCTGCTTCAACCTCAGCGTCTTCTGTTCCTTTTCCCTCAGGATCAATAACTTCAAGCCCCTCATAACCAAGCAAGCTAAAAAAGAAAATAACCAAGACAAGTAGATCCAAACAATTCAGGCCATAGTTAACAATATATATATATATATATATCTTGTATCTTCACAACTCAAGGTAGTGCAACTCAACATTAGACAAGTATTAATACATATAACTAGGAACAGTTAACAACATAGTATGTGTTCACAACAGCCAAGACAGACACCAAACAAATACACTAAATCAAGGTTATGTGTAATAGGTTAAATAGAATTAGACACCAACTTAATGGAAATAACATCTTTCTTTTGTGACCTTTTCTGTTTATGACAATATTTAGCTCCAAACCAATATCAATAAAAAACTAAAAGCATGTAACTTTTTTACAGTGGCAGTAAGTTAATCCAGACTAGTGTACATGTTGACAGCTGATGCAAAGTGAAAGATTCTCCATTTAATTCTTTACCATGACAGATATAAAAATACTAGGAGATACATTCGCAGCAGATATAACCAATTTATCACTGTAATTCAGCTTAAATATACAATTTTCGTTTTTAAAACACGGGGTTCTTCATTCTTGCATAAGCAAAAGGATAAAGATGGTCATCAAAACATATAGCTACTAGAATCTAACATTCTATAACCAGTGAACACACATGTAAAGAGGGTAATTACACTTTACTTCATAAAAATCGGCTAATTGCTCACCAGCTAGAATTTGATGGTTTTACTGTTTTTTTGCTAACAGAAGTAAAGATAATTATCATCAAAAAGCTATTTTAGGGAGGAAGAATCTTTTAGAATTACCGAGTCATGAAATTTAATCTACATAACATTCACACTCTAGAGATCCCATCGAAACACCCTCCATCCAGGACTAAAAACACTACTTTTGGTCTGATATAACTAATTTACAACCAGCAAAAACAAGGAAAAAATGTCAGATTTTATAAAATACTACAAAGTACCAACAATATCTAAGCTTTAAATATTTCAAAATAATAAAAAAAACCATGCCATGCAAGGATTTCAATGATGAACATCATAGTCAACATGTATTTTTACAGGGTATAGAGACCTATGCATGCGAACTCTGTTATTATGAAACATTATTTCATGCAACCACTCTCGGTTAATAAGCTTCAAAAGGGAAGTTTAGCTGCAAATGTAACAATTTTACTCCTGGAATAACAATCCTAAAGTTTCTGGAGCATTGATCATAAACGGAAATATAAAATATTTAACAAATTAAAGCTAAAACCTAATCAATCAAGTGCTATAGAACAATAATCATAAACGGAAAACTTTAAACCAAATCAAACATGCACAATTAAGCCCCAAAATCCTCACGCTGAAATTTTCCAAAAAATTAGAGTAAGAACAACAAAAATATATAAAACCAGATCATGGATCGATCTCAATTTTGGTGCATATTACAATGACAAAAGAAGGAGAAGGATTCAGAATCATTCACCCGTTAACATGCTCCTTAAAACTGGAAAAACTTGATGCGATCGACGAAAAGAACCCACCACCACCTGCACCACCTTGATTCTGCGCCATCTTAGGTGATAGAAAACCCTAGAACTCGAATAATTTTGCCCTTCTTTTCAATGGATCAGGGGTTTTCCCCCTCAATCTATATCGTATATGCAACGAATCACGATCCAAATGATACTTACGAACAAGGAATTGAATCCGATCTTCGAAAATTTGAAGTGATTGCTGTTCGATTGATTCTTTATTAATATTATATTATGGAAAATTGGGTGTGGACAAGAGGCGAATAGAGAAACTTCCGTTGGCGGGTTTTCATTTCAAGTCAACAACGATAACGCCATGACCTTTCTCGGGTCATTTGACCCGACCCGACCCGGTTTATGCTCTTGTATGACCCGGACCCGGAACCGTGCAGTTGTCAAAATAACTTCAGTAAACTAGAGGTGATCATTTATGGGCTTGGGTACACCACAGACCGGATCTAATATTTTTTTTTTGTCTAACGGGCCTAATATATATCAAACCCAAGTCTGTTTTTATGGGTTTGAGGACTTGCTTATATTTGTGCTATAAGCGGGTCGGGTTTGTCAACGGGTTTAAAAATTTACATCTAAAAACTTATATAAAATGGTAAGTTATGTAAAATTATCCAAAATATATAATTTTTTTCCAACTAAAAAAATATAAAATATACTAATGTATACAACTTAAGAAAAAAGAATTTTTCATAAATTATGGAGTTAGACTTTTCCTATCCAATACAAAATATTTAACCACCTAATATTTCAAGATCGAAATTCGAAACGTACTATATGACATATGACATATAAGATATATTTGGGAGGTGATTGATACTCTCAATAGAGGTGTTCCAACTCAAACCCATTCTTTTTGTAATATATTAATTATATAAAAATTTAATTGATTTATTTATATATCAGGCCAGACGGGTCTGTCCAGATTTCTTTTTCCATAGCCTGAGCCCGTCCATATTTTCTAAAATGGTTGTCCAAACCCGCTTTTCTAACGGACCGAGCCTAACGCTCGCACTGGAAATGACTTATTTAAAATCTCAATCCCTTCAAAACCCTCCAACCAAACGGGTCCTAAGTATAATAAGAATAAACTACGATGAAATATTGCAAAAAGGGTTGGAACTTGGAAATCGAAAACATCTGATAAAAATGTTTTGGGAAGTTGACCGTTATTATTCACATGTGGTTGGCCCAAAAATTCACAAAAATCAAAACCACTAAAATTTGCAACGATTGTTAAGTAACAAAAGTTATAATTCCACGTAACATAGAAATTAGAGTAAACTACATATTTGGTCCTTATGGTTCATTGGTTATAACACTCCGGGTCCCTAAAGTGAAATATCTATGGCTTGCATCCTCATGGTTTCAATTTTATAACGAGTTGGGTCCCTATTTCTCACACCGTCAATTTTTGGCCATTAAACCCCACATGTGCCTTGCACATGATGGGTATTTTGGTCATTTCAGGTTTATCGCCCGTTCTTATCTTTTTAACTCTCAGACTTCAAAAAAACCCTTTTAAACCATCATTACTCTACTTCAAAAACCCATCGTCTTCTTCACGCTAACTGTTCAGACTTCAAAAACTCGAACCCAGTATCTGTAATTTTAGGGTTGAAATGGTACGCACACTGTGGGAAGTTCGAAGCAACTACGATGAAATGGAGTTTCACAATGTCTATGGTAAGTTCCTTATCAAGTAATGATTGAAATTCTTGTTTTAAAAAACTTAAATTTTATGGGATTACAGAGAACCATGACTTAAATAGGATTTACAGAGTCATATGAATCATTTGTGATTTACAGAGTCATATGAACCACAAATCTTGTTTTATATAACGATAAATTTCAATAATGATTTTGATCATTGTGTTTGCCATTACAGAGTCATATGAATCATTTGTGGCACTCAAGATACACCATGGAGGGAGATTCACAAAATTTCCTGGTAGACAATATATAAAAGGTAAGACTCATTTCGTTGAGTTGGTTGATACAGACACATTTTCTGTCCTCGAACTCGAGGATATGATGTATGAAATCGGTTATAAAACTACGATGCCTACTTATTATCACTTTTTAGTTCCTGGAAAAGACTTGGATGGTGGTCTTCATGCTTTAGGTAGTGATATGGATGTTCTACAGATGTTAAAATTTGTTCCTCAATTAAAAAATTTGAGATATATACAGAACATTGGATGAGTAGTTTAAACACTTATAACCTTAGTCCTGGTGTAAGTAATGTGGTTATAGAACAGCTCCCGGATGAAGAAGTATCACATGACTTAAATAGGAGGAAAAAGAAAAAACCAAAACAGTTGCTACTAGAATGGAATTATGGAAGGGAAACCAAGGAGATAGATGGAGACCTTGATCATGTTATGGACAATGAAGAAGAGGGGAACCAATCAGTGGAAGAGGGTTATACAGACTTTGATCACGTTATGAACAATCAAAGGGAAGGTAAACAAATAGTAGAAGACGGGGACAATGCAAATTTGTTTGATTGTATTGATGCTTCTATGCTTGAGGATTTTGATGCATTTTTTGGATATGGTAATGTGGATGGCAAGGACACTGATAATGGAGATGGTAATGTGGATGGCAAGGACACTGATAATGGAGATGGTAATGTGGATATGGATAATGAAGATGTGGATGGCAAGGACACTGATAATGGAGATGGTAATGTGGATATGGATAATGAAGATGTGGATGGCAAGGACACTGATAATGAAGATGGAGATGGTAACGGTTCAGATCCTGATTTTTTGGAGATGCATAATGTTGTTGATGAAGTTGAGGTTGACATGAATACATTTAAGGCATACACTGATATTGATGTTGAATGGGTTGAAACTAATCATGTGGCCACTGAAGCACCTAATGTTCATGGAGATGAGGATGCAGTGGAGATGAATGAAATCCAAAGTAATACAGATGATTCTGATCTTGAAGTAGAAAGGAAAGCTTTGCTCAGGAAGTTAAGAAAGGAGAAGGCTGCAGTTGAGGACAATGAAGAAACTGTCTCCTTTTATGTTGGGAAAGTTTTTGGGAGCAAAGAAGGCATTAAAAGCATGATAGACTTGCATGCAATACAAACTAAAAGACAACTCTATGTGGAGAAGAATGATACTACGAGGATTAGGGCTGTTTGTAAAGGAACCCTACCAAATATGAATAAAGAATTTTATGGTGGGCCAAGTGGGGCAAGTGGGCCAACTGAACCAAGTGGGCCTAGTGGGGCAAGTGGGGCAAGTAGGACTTGCACAGGTACAGATGTGGGGTCTAGTGAGCACCCAACTGAACCAACTTGTCCTTGGGTTCTTTATATCTCAAAAGGTAAGAAAGATGCCACTTGGACAGTCAAAACTTATGATGGTTCCCATGATTGTCTAGAAACAATGAGGGTAAAAGCCTGCACAGCCTCTTTCTTGTCTAAACAGATTGTAGAGATTGTTACACATAATCCAGAAATCCCCATTAAAGCTCTACAAACTGAAATGCAAAGTAAATTTGGCCAAAAGTTCTCTCATATGAAGGCTTTCAGGGCTAAGACAATGGCACTTGAGAGGATAAGGGGGAACTATGGAGAACAGTATAATCGGCTAAAAGACTATGGTTTAGAGTTGCAAAGGACAAACCCAGGTACAACTGTTAAGTTAGATGTAGAGACTGAGCCAAATGCAGCAAGGGAGACTAGAAGGTTCAAGAGAATTTACATATGTTTTGGGGCATTGAAGAATGGTTTCAAAGCTGGAAAAAGGGATTTTCTAGGGCTTGATGGAGCTTTTATGAAGGGACCATTCCCAGGTCAGATTTTAACTGCAGTTGGATTAGACTCAAACAACGGGACGTATCCTCTTGCTTATGCAATTGTTGAAGCTGAAACCACAAGTTCTTGGACATGGTTTTTAGAGTTGCTTGGAGACGATCTGGATCTAACTGTTAGATCCAACTTCACTTTCATATCTGATAGACAAAAGGTACAATGTTTTAATGCTTACTTTTTAGTTAATGGTTGTTAGTTAATGGTTGTTAGTTAATACATCTTTGTAAACTATTAGATACAACTTCACTTTCACTTAATGGTTGTTTGTTAATACATGTTTTAAGGGCATAATACCTGCAATTGCAAAGGTATTTCCTTCTGCAGAGCACAGATTTTGTTTAAGACATATTCACGAAAATATGAAGTTGACATGGAGGGGAAAAGAATTCAAAGATAACCTTTGGAATTGTGCTACTGCAACTACTGTCCAAGAATTTCAAGAGGCAATGGATGGAATGAAATCACTGAATCTTCAAGCATATGAGTGGCTTAAACAGATCCCCCCACATCATTGGGCAAGGTCACATTTTACAGGTTGGTATTAGTTAATAGAAGTCACAATGATACAACAAAATTTATATGTTTCCACATCCTTATGTATGTTTGTTTGTTTATTTATATGTTTTGACAGGAAGAAGCCACACTGATTGTTTAGTGAACAACATATGTGAGGTGTTCAATAAGCAATTAGTAGATGCGAGGGATAAACCAATAATTACAGCTTTGGAGTTCATCAGAGAGTACATAATGAAGCGTATAGCAAATGTTAACAAGGTCATTAAGAAAGCTATAAGGCCATTGACTCCAACAGCGACTAAGGTGTTAGCATCAATAAAAAAAGAAGCAGCTAAATACAAAGTCATCTGGAATGGAGGGTCAAAATATCAGGTGAATGGCCCGTGGTTAGACAATTGTGTGGTAGACTTGGAGGAAAAAGTATGCTCTTGTAGGAAATGGGAACTAATCGGTATTCCATGTAAGCACGCGGTGGCTGCAATTTGGAATATGGCTGACAGTGGGCCACAAGTGGGCACCCCTGAACTTTGGGTTCATGAAGTCTATTGGTTGGACACATGGAAGGCAATGTATTCATTTCAACTTGAACCAATTAACGGACCAAAGATGTGGCCAAAGTCTTCTTATCCAAGTAAACTAATACCACCAACACATCACAAACAAGTGGGGCGTCCAAGGAAGAAGAGAAAGAAGAGTATTACAGAGATCGTAGATGGGAACAGACTGAAAAGGGTTGGCAAGACAGTGAGATGTGTGAAATGTAACCAAGAAGGGCACAACAAACGAACCTGCAAAGGACAAGCACCATAAGTAAAATAAGGGGTCTTTTTTGTTTTTGGGCTGATTGCACAGGTTTTTGGGTTGCACAGGTTTTTGGGTGGGTTGCACAGGTTTTTGGGACGGTTGCACATACTATTGGTGCTTAATGGTATTTTTGTGTATGTATTAGTGTACAAAACTTTGGATAAAGTCGTAAAGTTGGTTAAATATGTAATGGTGCTTAATGGTATTTTTTTTGTATGCCTTAGTGCACATAACTTTGGAACAGGTTGGTTAATATGAATGGAATGGTATTTTATTTGCACATAACTGTACAGTTCTGTTCTTGTATATTTTGTTTTTGTTTTTTGGCTACCAATTTATTTACATAATAGTAGATAAACAATCCATGATAACTTACTGAAACTTGCATTTTCATTACTGAAACATTTAAACCTTACAAATTGAATGCAGTGTTTCAAGGAAGAAGACGATGACGATGTTCTTATGATTGCTGATGAGCCACAAACACACGTTGGAGGAACCATTGTTGCGTTTCAAGGAGCTGTGTTTCAAGGAAGAAGACGATGACGATGGGTTATAAATAAGAGTAAATTACATTATGGGTCCCTGTTAAGTGATAAACCTGAAATGACCAAAATACCCATCATGTGCAAGGCACATGTGGGGTTTAACGGCCAAAAATTGACGGTGTGAGAAATAGGGACCCAACTCGTTATAAAATTGAAACCATGAGGATGCAAGCCATAGATATTTCACTTTAGGGACCCGGAGTGTTATAACCAATGAACCATAAGGACCAAATATGTATATAAAGAGGGTGTGTGATGGGTGTAATTGTTTAATTTATATATTAACAGAGGCTCAACAATCATATTAAATCAAATATATAAAATGATATCGGGTTCATCGGGTTGGGTTGGGTTCAAATAAAACTTACCTGATATCAACCCAATACCTATGGTTTGAAGATTTTACAATTCGATTAGGTATCAAGTTGTTTTGGGTTGAGTTATTTTACGTTGGGGTTGGGTTGATCGGGTTTTTGAGCACCCCTACCTGGTAATGGTATTAGGGGTGTAATCGAGCCGAGACAGCTCGTGAGATACTCGAGATCGACTCGGAAAGTATTCGAAATCAACTCGTGAATTGTCGAGCTTGAGCTCGAGTAGATAATCGAGTCGAGTCGACCTCGAGCTTGGCACTATGTCGGCTCGATTACACCCCTACCTGGTATACCCAAAGACAAAACATTTGGCTTCTTAGAGAACATTGGTATTGTGTTGCTTTTGATGAAGAACAAGAGTTGCATTGGAGGATGGAAGATGTCCCTTGCAACAAGTGTGATCTCGAGATTAATTTTAAATTATTAATCAAATATAAAGACTATCCCTAACAAATAGTATTGTTTTTGAAATTTAAAAGGATAAAACCAATAAAATCAAATAATTGTTCTTTTGGGGTCTATATGTTAAAGAGATGATTGTGAATGTGCTATGTTTAAAGCTAAAGAAATCTTAATAATGTATAAAAACCAAAGATTTGGTCTATTAAGAAAAAAATTGGTTGAAAAAACATTTCATAATTAAAATTTGAACCCAAAAACAATTCTAATACAATTTCTTTTAGGTGTACCTTAAAGCTCCTAAACCATGAGAAATGAAACATTTAGGCCGCGTTTAGTTCGTGAAATTTTTTCTGTTTTCTAGAAAAAATTTCCCAGTGAAAATGAAAATTTGGAAAATGCGTTTAGTTCGTTTAGTTTTTAAAAAATTTCCAAAAAAATTTCCAATTTTTTTTTCATTTTCTAAATTTATATTAGATTTAGAAAACAACTTTTTTGAGTTTTCAGAATTTTCATTTTCAAAATAATTTTCTACATGCACACACTTACACTTTTGCACGCGTGCACACACACACACACATACACTTTCAAACACACACACACACTTTCACTTTCACACACATACACATACACAATTTCACACACACACACACACTTTCACTTTCACACACACACACACACATATACACTTTAACACACACACACACACACACACTTTCACTTTCACACTCATACACAATTTCACACACTTTCGCGCACACACTCTTTCACACACATACACATACACAATTTCACACACACACATACACACACACTTTCACTTTCACACTCATACACAATTTCCTCACTCACTTTCACACATACATACACACATACACACCTTTCACTTTCACACTTTTACACACACACACATACACACTTTCACACACACACACACACACACACACACACACACACACACTTTCACTTTCACTTTCACACACACACACACACTTTTTCACACACACATACACACTTTCACACACACACACACACACACACACTTTCACTTTCACTTTCACACACACATACACACACAAACACTTTCACTTTCACACTCATACACAATTTCACACACTTTCGTGCACACACTCACTTTCACACACACACTTTCACACACATATGCTTTCAAACAGACACACACTTTCACTTTCACTTTCACACACATACACATACACAATTTCACACACACACACACACACACTTTCACACACACACACACACTTTCACACACACACACACACACTTTCACTTTCACACACATACACATACACAATTTCACACACACACTTTCACTTTCACACACACACATTTTCACACACATACACATACACAATTTCACACACACACTTTCACTTTCACACACATATACACACACACACTTTTACTTTCACACACATATACACACACAATTTCTCACACACACACACACAAAATTTCACACACATATACACACTTTCACACACATATACACACACAATTTCACACACACACACAAAATTTCACACACATATACACACTTTCACACACACACACACACACACTTTTTCACACACTCACTTTCATACACACACACACACACTTTCACACACACACACACACACACACACTCACTTGGTTGTGCATTTTCAACCACTTTTCATTTTACATTTTTTTAAATTAGAATGTGTGTGTATGCATGTGAAAGTGTGTGTGTGTATGTGAAAACATGTGTGTGTGTGTGTGTGTGTGCGTGTGAAAGAGTGCGTGTATATGTCTGTGTGAAAGTGAAATTGTGTGTGTGTATGTCTATGTGAAAGTGAAAGTGAAAGTGTGTGTGTGTGTGTGAATCTGTGTTTATGTATGTGAAAGTGTGTGTGTGTGTGTGTGCGTGTCTGTGAAAGTGTACATGTGTGTGTGTGTGTGCGTGTCTGTGAAAGTGTACATGTGTGTGTGTGTGCGTGTATGTGAAAGTGTGTGTGTGTGTATGTGAAAGTGTGTGTGTGTGTGTGTGAAAGAGCGTGTGCGTGTGTCTGTGAAAGCGTGTCTGTGAAAGTGAGCGTGTTTGTGTGTGTACACACACTTTCTAATTTGAAAAAAGATGGAAAATGAAAACTGGCAGAAACTGCACAACTAAACGCGTTTTCTAAAAATCTGAAAATGAAAAATGTAAACTCCACCATTTTAACTAAACGCACTTTGAAATTTTTTCATAGAAAACTGAGAATGGAAACTCAACTCCATTTTCTGAAAACGTTTTCTTGGAAAATGAAAACAGTTTTTGCTAACTAAACGCACCCTTAACAATTTAGTTTTTTACAACTTTGAGTATATTTGTGGAATTCTGGAAGTCATATTCAAACCACTACTCGGGGTATAAATGCAAGACGACAAGTCAACCATCCATGAATGCTTCAAAGTTGTCGATGGTCAATATCCATGGACAACCTCTATCACACACAATAGCACATGCTACTCTTAGTAAGTGGTATTTGATCGGGTCTAAGTAGGCAATGTACAAGTATTCTTGTCTAAGTGATAAGAATATATATATATATATATATATATAGGGACGGGTTCAAATGAGAACTCAAATTTGGTTGTGAACGTGAGGACAAAAGAGAGTGCGACACGTGTCTCATTCAAAGAAATATTATAGTATATATTCAGTCTGAATATTCCTTTGTATATTCAGTCTGAATATTCCTTTGTATATTCAGTCTGAATATTCCTTTGTATATTCAGTCTGAATATTCCTTTGTATATTCAGTCTGAATATTGCTTATTTTGACACGTGTCACACTCATTTGTTCTCACGTTCACAACCAAATTTGAGTTTGCATTTGAACTTTCCTCTCTCTCTCTCTCTCTCTATATATATATATATAGGAAATGAGAACTTTGCATTTTTAAAGAAACAAAGGGACACTTGTGGACCATATATGATATGGGTCCCACATAATATTAAATCATTTACGATTAAAAAGGAACAAATGGACACTTGTGGATCATATATGATGTGGGTTCCACATAATATTAAATCATAAATGATTTAATATTATGTGGGACCCTCACAAATTGTTCTTTTGTTCCTTTAAGTAGGGGTGGTTCTCATTTGATATCTGCCCTATATATATATATAGAGAGAGAGAGAGAGAGAGGAAAGTTCAAATGAGAACTCAAATTTGGTTGTGAACGTGAGAACAAATGAGAGCGCGACATGTGTCTGAATTTGTATTATTCAGACTGAATAACCAAAGATATATTCATATATATATAGAGAGAGAGAGGGGGGGGGGGGTAATCTTCTACAACCCACTTAAATGTTACAACCCCTACCTTCCAATGTCAGCCATCCATTTCATAAAGCAATTAAATCCAAGGGCTTGTGAAGAGGCGGTGGCATTCTCGTAAATAAATGCAAATTTAAGGAGGCGATGGGTATGAAAAGTTGGTATTAAGGGCACAGACGTAATTTTGGCATATGTTTTCTAATTATGAATTAAATAATATTTAAATTAAATGACATAAGAATATTTACTAAACCAGACTCGATTTAGTTCCTAAATTTACGCATACAAAAACGGTTCCGATTTCATCCCCCAATATGCAGCAAGAAATCGAACAACAAAGAAAACGAACAGCAAGAAATAAGGATGAGCATAAGGACCGAAATCTCGAAACCGATCCGGTCCCGTACCGAACCGGTACCGGTACCGAATATCATTACCGGTTCGGTGTTCGGTACCAAGATTTTCCATATTCGGGATTCGGTACTTTCGGTACCGGTACCGGTACTAGTCCCGGAAAATCCCGAACCGAACCGGGGAATTTAAAAAGTCATTTTTTTATTTGAATTGGTAACAAACTCTTTCCTTTTCTTATAGAAAATCCTCCTAAATATATTACAATTTTTGGTTATTGTATATTCCGCTCAAATACCGATTTTTTCTTGCAATTCTTCATATTTCGGTTATTGCAATCCTCCAAAACCGGTTCCGTAATTTATCCAAAACCCGGTTCTTGCACAATCGGCTCCTCCAATCCGGTTTCCGCTTAAGTCTAACCCAATCCATTTAGCTAATCATGTCGAGATACGCAACCCTAACCCGCACACGTTCGTGTTGGCGGGTTGGCCGGTTGGCAGGTCGTTCGTGGGTTGAGGGGTCATGAAATCTCTTGTTTCTAGGTAGAGCGCCGTCGTAGCTGTTGTTGAGTATTCTGAGTTAGGGTTAAGGTGTCCGTGTTTCACATTTCTACGTTTGAGTTTTGACGGACGGGATTACAATTTACACAACAAAATGAAAGAAACTCTATTGATTAGACTTTTAGATTTTAAAATAAAACATAAAATATATATATTATTATTTTTAATAAATTTTGGCGGGTTGGCGTGTCAACCCGCGACCCGTTCGTGTCAACCCGAACCTGACCCGTTTATTTGGCGGGTTGACATGTTGGCGGGTTGACGGGTTGGCGTGTCAAAAAGTTCAACCCTAACCCGTTTATTTTCGTGTCGGGTTCGTGTCGTGTTTCGTGTCGTATCGAGAATTGCCACCCTTAATTGTGTTTAATGGTCAACGGTGAAAAACGGTTGTCGTCCAAAAAAATGGTACCAAACGGTTCTAGTCCCGAAAATCCCGGTACCGGTACCGGTACCGAACTTCTCTTATCGGTTCCGTATTCGGTATTGATTTTTTCCACTCTCGGTTTCGGTACTACCCGGTTTCGGTACTACCCGGTTTCGGTACCGGTCCGGTACCGAGCTCATCCCTAGCAAGAAAACCAGCAACAAGAAATCGAACAACAAAGAAATCCATTACCTTTGGAGAAATCGAGAAGCAAGAAATCGAAGAAGTTGGAGAGATCGAATGAAGAATCGAGTGAAGAAATCGATCTGGGAAATGAAATCGATATGGGAAAAGAAATCGACCGAGGGAAGGAAATCGATCTGGGAAAGGAAACCAAAATCGACAGTGGGTTGAATAAGAAATCGACGAAGTTGGAGAGATCTAATGAAGAATCGAGTGAAGAAATCGATCTGGGAAATGAAAACGATATGGGAAAAGAAATCGATCGAGGAAAGGAAATCGATCCAGGAAAGGAAACCAAAATCGACAGTAGGTTGAATAAAAATCGTTATTGTATTTCGATCAAAAAAAGCTTGATTTATACACGTATTTTGCAGTTTTTGCAGTTTTTGAAGATTTTTGGATGTTTATGATTTATGCAGTTACCATAATTTTCCATATTTTGATAATGCTTAACATTCAAAATTTGAATTTTAAATTAATCCCATAATTATTGGGATAAATTCATTCTTTATGGAAACTGTGCATATTTGGATTTAAAATATATTTTGCATATATGCTTTAGTGCATATGCACAAACGGAGCCCTTCCTAGGGTTTTTGATGCCCTGTGCGAAAATGCTAAAATGATGCCCCTATGTCTGTTTTTAAGTGAAACGACAAAATATATGCTTTTTAAAGGGCTTGAAACCTAGTCAATTTAGCTGCATAATAAAAAGATAAAACTTGGATTAAGATTGTACTTCCTTCTTTTTCTAGTTTTCCTTTTTCCACATTTAAATTATCACAATAGAACATTTACTTCAATGTATGTAACTTAAAAGACAAGTGGTTAATTGTAACTAGGAGCTTTTTGGTAGTTGTTGTATGGTTTAGTGTTGGATGATCAGGAGGTCAGAATGCTTAAGAGGGTCTATATGATATAGTGCAAAATGAAAAATGCTTGTTTGGTAACTGCTCTGAATAGACAGTCTGAATGAGAAAAAATTATCATTTTAACTCTCTTCATCCACATCATTCCCATCATCGCCCATTTCATTATTTCCTTTTTCTATCAAATCTTCTTCCTTAAATTCCATATTTTCACACTTTTCTTCATTTATTATAAACCCATTATCATCAACCAAACCAACACAAGGATCATAAAGATCATCATTAACATCAGTTTTCCCCCTAAATGACTTAATTCTACTCCTATTAGTTTCCATGGAAGCAAAACTTCCATCTCAACTCCCAACAATTTCAGTATGATCCATAACCCTAGTTTTCCAATTTCTGAACCTCATCTCCATCAGATTTCGATTCTTTTTCGATTTTGGGTACATCAAAATCAAAAGAAAACCCATACCAACAAGAAACGGATGCTTCATAATTGATCTGTAGCAAAAATATTACCGAACTGATAACATACTGTCTAAAAAAAAGAACTTGAGAAACGATTGGAAAGATGGGGATCAAGATTGTTGAAGAACCAAGATTGTCTGAATGAATTCAGTTTGTTTAAAGAACCAAGAACCTAAAAAACAGCAGGAAATGGCAGCCCTAAATTTAAACAACAGAAAAAGAGAAAAAAAACAAGAAATCATAGCCATAAATCGAACCAACAAGAAATGGCAACCTTAAATTGAAACAACAAGAAAAAAACAATAAATGGAAGCCATCAATTGAAACAACAAGAAATGGCAGCAAGAAATCGAAATATCTAGAAAATCGAAGGTATACCTAGAACAGTCAAGAAGGACAGCTTGAGAGGAGGACTTGCCAGAGAGACTCAGTCCTGACCGGAGGATTCGTCGGAGGGTTCTTGGGAGAGTGTCGTGGGTTTGCTTCGTATGAGAAGATAGGAGGGTGGAGGCGGATGGGAAATGTTTAGAGGGTAGTTTTGGAAAGAGTCTCATCTAAACCATTTTGCATCCAATCTAATGAAAAATCGTCCAGAGGGTTTTGTCATGGTTAAGAGGGTTTAATTTTTTTTTTGCCAAACATGTTAAGCCTCTGTAGGATTAAGAGGCAAACTCTGGATGGTGCCATCTAGATGCAAAGAAACAACTAGTCTTAATTAAAATAGGAAATTGCAAGTTAGTTAGTCTAAAGACGAAAGTCTAAATCTAATGCGGTAATGTCAAATCTCAAAGTAAACAAAGGCTTAACATGTTTGGCAAAAAAAAAAATTAAACCCTCTTAACCATGACAAAACCCTCTGGACGATTTTTCATTAGATTGGATGCAAAATGGTTTAGATGAGACTCTTTCCAAAACTACCCTCTAAACATTTCCCATCCGCCTCCACCCTCCTATCTTCTCATACGAAGCAAACCCACGACACTCTCCCAAGAACCCTCCGACGAATCCTCCGGTCAGGACTGAGTCTCTCTGGCAAGTCCTCCTCTCAAGCTGTCCTTCTTGACTGTTCTAGGTATACCTTCGATTTTCTAGATATTTCGATTTCTTGCTGCCATTTCTTGTTGTTTCAATTGATGGCTTCCATTTATTGTTTTTTTCTTGTTGTTTCAATTTAAGGTTGCCATTTCTTGTTGGTTCGATTTATGGCTATGATTTCTTGTTTTTTTTCTCTTTTTCTGTTGTTTAAATTTAGGGCTGCCATTTCCTGCTGTTTTTAGGTTCTTGGTTCTTTAAACAAACTGAATTCATTCAGACAATCTTGGTTCTTCAACAATCTTGATCCCCATCTTTCCAATCGTTTCTCAAGTTCTTTTTTTAGACAGTATGTTATCAGTTCGGTAATATTTTTGCTACAGATCAATTATGAAGCATCCGTTTCTTGTTGGTATGGGTTTTCTTTTGATTTTGATGTACCCAAAATCGAAAAAGAATCGAAATCTGATGGAGATAAGGTTCAGAAATTGGAAACTAGGGTTATGGATCATACTGAAATTGTTGGGAGCTGAGATGGAAGTTTTGCTTCTGTGGAAACTAATGGGAGTAGAATTGAGTCACTTAGGGAGAAAAATGATGTTAATGATGATCTTTATGATCCTTGTGTTGGTTTGGTTGATGATAATGGGTTTATAATAAGTGAAGAAAAGTGTGAAAATATGGAATTTGAGGAAGAAGATTTGATAGAAAAGGGAAATAATGAAATGAGTGATGATGGGATTGATGTGGATGAAGAGAGTTAAAATGGTAATTTGTTCTCATTCAGATTGTCTATTCAAAGCAGTTACCAAACAACCATTTTTCATTATGCACTATATCATACAGACCCTCTTAAACATTCTGACCTCCTGACCATCCGACACTAAACCATACAGTAACTACCAAACAACCCCCCTAATTATAATTAACCACTTGTATTTTAAGTTCCATATATTGAAGTAAAGGTTCTATTGTGATAAACTTGGAAAAAGGAAAAAGGAAAAAAGGAAAAAGAAGGAAGTACGATCTTATTCCAAGTTTTATCTTTTTATTAACTAGGTTTCAAACCCTTAAAAAACATATATTTTGTCGTTCCACTTAAAAAATAGACACATGGGTATCATTTTAGCATTTTCGCACAAGGCATCAAAAACCCTAGGAACGAGTATAGACCTGGCAAAAACTGACACGACACGCTAACCGGACACGAATTAAACGGGTTTGGGTAATACATTTCAACCCGTTTAAGTAAACGGGTTGACACGACACGAAAATTAAACGGGTAAGGTCATGGTAAAAAATTTCAACTCGAAAATGACCCGAATAACCCGTTTATATTCGGCCCTTTTTGCCCTTAGGCAAATAACATCAACAACCCACAGTTTATAGTTTTTTAACAAAGCATATACTAAATAATAATAATAATAATAATAATAATAATAATAATAATAATAATAATAATAATAATAATAATAATAATAATAATAATAATAATAATAATAAGTGATTATACATTCTATATAGACTTGGCAAAAACTGGCACGACGTTCTAACCAGACACGAACTCGACACAAAATTTAACGGATTTGGATAATATATTTCAACCCATTTAAGTAAACGGGTTGACATGAAAACTAAACGGGCTGGGTTAGGGTTAGACACTCTCAACCCGTTTAACTTTGAACCCGACCCGACCCGACATGTTTTCCAGGTCTAGGAACGACCCTGCTCACCTGCAATGACTCTAAATCATTCGTGACCTCCTAAAAAATTAATCTGTACGCATAAGTTGGCCCGAGCCTACAGATAAAAAAAATAAATCTAAACTACATCCAAGGTTCGTCGGGATATGGGGAGATTCGGAGGTAGAAGGAATATTGTGAGAGGTGGTGGCTTAAAATCACGGTGGGCCCAATGCGTCAATGGTGTTTTCTGCGGGGAGCGCCAGAAAGAGAAAGATTGACGAGTGATTAAGGAGAAAGAGAAAAAATAAAGAGTTAAATACAAATTTGGTCACTGTGGTTTATAAAAATTAACACATAAGGTTCCTCAAAAAAAAAATTTAACATCCAACCTGTGGTTTTTATTTTATAACACCGAAGGTCCTCCATCCAACTTTTCCGTTAAGTATTAACCTTTTAGCATATTTTCTTTATTTTTCAAACCACATGGACCAAATCTGTAATTTACTTTAAACTATATAATTATATTAATATTTTATAAAATTATATAATTTTTATATTTTATAAATTATATAACATATTTATATGCATCTAATATTTTTATTTAAAAATTATTTATACATTTAATTTTTATAAAATGTATTTTGTATTTATATTTATATAAAAAATACAAATAATTTTTTAAAATTTATGGAATGTTCAATTTATATTAGAAACAGTTAATTTATTTTAATTGAATATATGGAAGCTTCAAAATTCAAATACATAAAATATATAAAAATATAAAGTATAAATACAAAATAAATTTTTTAAAATAAAAATATAATAAAATCTTAAATATATAAAGAATTAATAATTTGTAGATATACATATATACGATGAATAGAGATGGTGAAGAATGTGAGATGGTAGATTTTTATGAGGATCATTTTGATGACAACGAAGTTGTACATGCTTGAATTTAACTTTTATATTTATATTTACCATATATATTTATATCTACATATTATTAATGTTTTGTATATTTAAGACTATATTTTATACAATTTATTTTGTATTTTTATATATTTTATGTATTTAAACCTTCCATCTATACATATTTTATATAGATGTATATCTGCAAATTATTAATTCTTGTATATTTAAGATTATATTATATAAAATTTATTTTGTACTTGTATTTATATTTATATTTTTATATATTTTATGTATCTGAATCTTGAACCTTCCGGTTATGTAATTTGTATAGTGGTCTTATTTACTGTTTATGTATTTGAATTTTGAAGCTTTCATATATGCAATTTGTATAATCATTTGTTTCTAATATAAATTGAATCTTCCATATATTTTATAAAATTATTTATATTATAAATATAAATATAAACATAAAATTCATTTTATAAAAGATAAATATATAAATAATTTTTAAAATAAAAATATTAGATGCATATAAATATGTAATATAATTCATGAAATATAAAAATTATATAATTAATAAGATGATATAATTATATAATTTAGAGTAAATTACAGATTTGGTCTATGTGGTTTGGAAAATAAATAAAACATGCTAAAAGGTTAGTATTTAACGGAAAAGTAGGATGGGAGACCTTCAGTGTTATATAAAATGAAAACCACAGGGATGTTGGATGTTAAAAAAATCTTTGAAGGACCTTATATGTTAATATTTGTAAACCACAATGACCAAATATGTATTTAACTCAAAAATAAAATATATATAGAGAAAATTTTGGTAAACTACAATTTTGGTCCCTGTTATTTACGCTTAACTACAAACAACGTCCCTGTATTATATGCATATATAAAGGGAGAAAATAAGAAGACTAGTAAATTACGGATTTGGTCCCTAAAGTATGTTAAAGATTACACATGCAGTCTCTTAACTTTATTTATTACAAAAGAAACCTTTATGTATGCAATTTGTTATGGATTTGGTTCATGAGGCTAATGGCCATCCAAATTTTTCGTTAGATATGACTTTATTACAATATTTTCTTCATTTTATCATTTTTCAAACCACACCAATATGTAACTTACTTTAAATTACATTTCTAGTAATATTTTATGTATTATGCATTTTATAAATTATATTATTTTTAAATTTGTATTTTATAAATTATATTTTATATATATATATATATTCACCGTATATATTTATATCTACAAATTACTAATTTTTTATATGTTTAAATTTATACTATATTTATCTTTTATAAAATTTAATTTGTATTTATAAAAGATAAATGAAAGGTTTAAATATATAAAATATAAATACAAATACAAATTAATTTTTACAAAAGATAAATATAGTATAGTTTTAAATACAAAAAAAATTAATAATTTGTAGATATAAATATACACGGTGAATATAAACATAAATTTATAAAATATAAATTTATAATAGAATTTATAAAAAATAAATAATAAAAATAATATAATTTATAAAATACAAATATAAAATACATAAATAAATAATACATAAAATATAAATATAATTTAGAGTAAGTTACAAATTTAGTCCATGTGGTTTAAAAAATGGTAAAAAAGGAAAATATGCTAAAATGATCGTATTTAACGGAAAAGTTGGATGGCCGTTAGTGACCAAATCCATAACAAATTGCACACGTAGAGGTTCCTTTTGTAATAAATAAAGTTAAGGGACCAAATCCGTAATTTACTCTAATAAAGTTACAGGGGCATAATCAAATGAGAACCCTATAAAGGTTGATAACCATGAGATCCACTCCTAACCATAAATAAAAAAGGGTAATTTGGTAAATTTAATAATTAATAATATTAATATTTATTTTTCTGTTACAAATCAGATAAATATTAAAAAGATATATTTCCTAAATTATCTAACCGAATAATATCAAAACAAATCGAAAAAACTATTCATTCAATCGATTCCCTTCATAGTCCGGATTCAAAATATTTGAAGATATGTGGTATCTTTTATGAATGTATAAGGTACAAATTCGTATGATATATTTTTTGATCCGATATTTTGAATGTGTGATACCTTTTATGAAGATAAAAGATACCACTAGAGTTACAAAATATTTGAAGGTATGTGTTACCTTTTATGAATGTGTATGGTACATATTCGTATGAAGGGAGAGGGTTTTTGATTATCATAATATGTATCATAATAGAGATTTTGAATGTGTATGGTACATATTCGTATGAATGTGTATAGTACATATTCTTGATTATCATAATAGGTATCACAAAAGTTCTTGATTATCATAATAGATATAATCACCATGGTTTACGAAATAAATTTGGGAGGAGAGAGATTCGTAAAAAGACTTTGTTACCCTTAAATATAATTTTTTAAATAATAGATAATTACCAAAATTAATATTTTTAATAATAGCCATTGATTATTAATATTTAATAATGTGTGGTTTAGATTGGATCTCATGGTTATCAAGATTAACCTAGATCTCTCTTGAATAGCCCCCTATATATATATATACACACACACACATATATAGGGGAGGGATCAAATGAAAAATCACCCCTTCTTAAATAAACAAATGAACAATTTGTGGACCACACATGATGTGGGTCCCACATAATATTAAATCATTTATGATTTAATATTATGTGTGACTCACATCATATATGATCCACAAATGTCCTTTTGTTCCTTTAAAAATACAAAGTTCTCATTTGAACCTTCCTATATATATATATATATATATATATGAAAGTTCAAATGCGAACTCAAATTTGGTCGTGAACGTGAGAACAAATGAGAGCGTGACACGTGTCAAAATAAGCAATATTCAGAATGAATATATACTATAATATTTCTTTGAATGGGACACGTGTCGCACTCTCATTTGTCCTCACGTTCACAACCAAATTTGAGTTCGCATTTAAACTTTCCTATATACATATATATACTAGAAGAGTACTCGCGCAATGCAGCAAGATCCATCTTAATTTTTTATGTTTTATTTTATTTTCTGTCTCTATCAATGTTATAATACAATTTTATTAGTTTTGAAAAAAATATTTTATTTTTTGTATACTTTCTTTAATTCATTTTTTGAAATAGTATATTTTTGTTTAATAATATAATTTTTTATAAATATAATAATTAAGTATTTTGTTAGAGTTCAATTATTATCCTAATTATATGTTAGATTTTTTATATTATAAATTAGATATTTATCTGTATAATTAGTTGTATAGTTAGTTACACGAATTCAAACATGAAGCTTTATTAGTTGTACCAATGCATTTATAACTTGTATAGTTGAATTTTAAGTAATTATGATTTAATTAATTGTACCTATTGCATAATAATATGTTTTTAAGAATATTTGGCCAAATGCTTTATAATATAGTATAGATAATAAAGTATAAAATCAATTCAGTTTTGATTTGGATAAAAGATAAAACAAAAAAGGACAAGAAGTAGATGGATATAAAAACGAAAATGTCATCACTTAACCGGAAATTTTAGCGGCTTTAAGTTAAGAGACTATTTTATAAAGCAAAATGCAAATTACAATATGTTTACTAGTATACTTAACATGGTTTAGGGACGTTGTTTATAGTTGGGTGTAAACCACAAGGGCCAAAATTAAAGTTTACTCTTTAGGACGTTAATTGTGTTTTCAAATGACTATTTTACCCTTAAATTTAAAGGGAATTTTTATATATATAATAGAGTAAGGTTAACATCTAGGGATGGAAACGGGATGGATATTGGGCAAGTAATGCATCCCCTGTCCCCGACCCCCCTTTAACCTCCCGTCCACGACCCCGACTATTTGCTGACAGTCGAGGAACCCATTGGTTACCGTGTAGTAAAAAATGGCGTATTTAAAAATAAAATTATAATGAATAATATATTGATTAACAATATTGAAAAACAAATGTATTTGTCATTTAATAATAAATATATACCTATATAGATATATATTTATTTATACACACACTATATACATATATTAAATAAAATAAAATAAAAATTAATCGGGTAAGATTATGGAATGCCATCCCCGACCCTGCTTTGGGTATGAAAATAGATCCCCCTCCCCGTCGTATTACCTGTCAAACCAGGGAATCCCCGCCCCGTTAGGATCGGCTACCCGCCCAACGGGTAAAATTTCCATCTCTACAATCACATTGACCATATCAGTAACTTACTCTAATATTTATTACAATTTATTTTAAATTTAACCTTTTAATATTCACATATGTTTATCATGAATATCTATCATTATATTTATTATGATAATAAATAAATAGTTGGTTCTTAAAATATTTACAGTTGGTAAATGAATCGACCCCATTAAAGAAATCAATACAAACAAGTTATAAACCGAAGTAGGTTACGGGGCAAGGATCGGGTGTTGGGCCTATTTAGTCATTCTTTCACAAGCAGTAACGTCACTAGTGCAGTAACCCAACAACAATGCAAAAAAGAAAGGAACTCTAAGAGCATCTCCAACAGCTATTGTAAAATAGAAAAAAGAAGGTTAGCTCTTTTAGTGCTCCAACAACTATGGTATCCATTATAGGAGGAAAGAAGAGAAAAATCTCTAAATTTAGAGAATCTCTAAATGTAGAGAGAAATGATCATTTTAATAGTTTCCCACCAATTGTTTGAAAGTTTGTTTAAAAATTTTATTGGGATATTATATTTTAGTAATATATTGAATATTTTTAGTAATATAATTATGATGGAATTGCTAAAATAGAGTAGCTGTTGGAGTTGGCTGCAATTTTTTTAGAGATTTTGACTTTTGATATGTTACTTTAGAGAAATTTTAGCATAGCTGTTGGAGATGCTCTAAGGGGCCATCGACCAAAACTTATCCGGGTAAGGGCTTACCAAGTCACATTACCTTACCGGATGAATATGGTAAGGACCAAGAATCTTACCCGGTAAGAGTGAGGCAAAGACCAAGAGTCTTATCCGGTAAGTGAGTGCGACGACTCTTACCACAGTAAGCGCTTACCAGGTAAATTATTGCATACAATGCCGTTTTTGTGGACTAAAATCTTACTCGGTAAGTAAATGATAGTGTTGAATTTTGCTGGTAAGCGCTCTTACCGGGTAAGTGCTTACCGGGTAAGTGTTTGGTAAACAACCCCTAAATAAGACGAGAATTTAACATGATAGTGGTGTTTGGTAAACAACCCCTAAATAAGACGAGAATTTAACATGATTCCACTATCAGTGAGACAATGTACAACTACATTAGAGAGATGGTGGTTTATATATTAATACCAAAAGAAAGAATATAAGAGTTCTTACCGTTACAAGGGTCAATCACTTCAATCTTGACTATGTAAACCCCAAGGTCACATATCCCACAAGGATTGCTTGCATTTTTTGTACCGCGAGAGTTCTAATCTTGAACGCAACCTCCATACTTGATTCGATCACGAAGGCAATTTGGTGGGTAACGAATTTTTTTATTAACTCGACATAACAAAATTATTGATCAAATACTAGCACAATAATATAGACCATAAGATCTGTATTTTTACTTTTTAGGTAACCGTGGGTATCCGGACCAGCTTACCCACACATAAAATACATAAAATATAGAAGCCACTGATACAGAATACCGAGGGGGATGTTTGATATTATAGGTATTTCAGCAAAATCTACATTTCAGATAGAAGAAATAAGCATTTCAACAAGTTTTCACAACAAAAATCGAGCATAAAGAACCCTAGATTGGAATAAATTGAACATAAACAGCAAATCACCACATTTCTACGAGATGAAGAACATCATACGACAAAAGGGCAATTGGCCTAACAGTATCCAGTAATCCAACCTTCCTAGAGGTCAAGGGTTCAAACACCCCCAAAAGTGAACTTTGTGTGTAAGTTCCATTTTGCATATATAAATATTATATACTTCAAAAACAAAAAAAGAACATCATACCGTTGATGTATTGCAGTCATAATGTGATGGAATATCCCATCTGCCCAGGGTTTGATTCCAGGCGTACACAACAATTGTATCCATTGAGTTTATCAAGGCTGATGTATTGCAGTCATAATTTGCCTGGATTAGTCCAGACATAGCCTGGGATACCCTTCACAAAAAAAAGAAAATCATACCGTTGATCAGGCAAGAGGGGTAGACGAGGAGTTTTGAAAGGCATTGCTTGTAGGGAAGAAAATCTTCATAAAACTTCCACTTTTGATAAAGATGTAGCAACCCTTTATATCCCAAAGCAGTAGGTTGGCCCAATAATCTCCGCCCAATAATCTCCGAATAAACTTACAACAATGGTGGAAGTTATTGGTAGCTGACAACTTTGAACTCATAAGGAGCTCACAAATGAGTCTTTAGCCTAGCAGTATTCGGTAACCCAACCTTTTCTGGCGGTCAAAAGGCTCCAACCTCACCAAAGGTGAGACGCGTGTGTGAGTTTCATTTGCCGTATATAGAAAAACGAAGAAGAATAATAATCCCAAATGGCAATTGTCTAAGGAGGTAATAAAACCACAATATGATGGCAATTACATGAAGAAAAGAAAAACACTTGAAGGAAGCATGCTACAAGTACCCAAAATGGAGAGAACTTTCAATTTGAGAAGTAAGGTTCTAAATGGCGTGAGGTTGAGGTGTGACTTATGTCGGCAAATCTCTATATCACATATAATAGCGTATATTACATTTTTCGTCCCTATGGTTTTTTAAAAATTGCGATTTTAGTCCCTATGGTTTGTAATTTATTGTTATTTTCGTCCCTGAACTAATTCTTACCTTTTTAAGTACAAATGACCAAAACAGTAAAGAACTGTAAACCACAAAGACTGAAACAACAATAAATATAAATCATAAGGACGAAAATAGCAATGATTTACAAACTATAGGGATGAAAATCATAATATCTAAACCACAAGGACAAAAACTGCAATTTTTAACAAACCACAGAGACAAAAAAACATAATTTACTCTATATAATGTTATATATAAACATATGTTTTCTACCACTACTCAATGAGCTAATGATATATTAACATACTAACAAGTAAGATATTAAAATGGTAATAAAAATCAAATATCGCGTAAACAAAACCTTATGCATTCAGACACAAGGCTTGAGCCACAACGGCTATTGCAGCGAGTCTTTTAGAACACTATTGAGAAGTAATGGTAATTGTTTAGAAAACAAAGGGGTTTAAAGTTTACCCTTTTGGTGGAATCAACTTTGAAATCAGAACTTTGTACCAAAAAGTAGAATGGATCTACTATCCAAACTTTTCTCGGGCATAGTCAAAGACCTTATAATAAGGGCTTCAACCGAATGGTATACAGAAGGACTAACTACGTAGGAATTGGCTGATTTCCCTTGATCACAAGGATTTTTTTTGTAAAGCAAGAAGATAATGAGGATTTTTAATTTTATAGTTTTGTTGTAATAGTCTTGCGTACATAGGGTAGAATCGATATTTAGAAAGTAAAGATCCGCCAATGACGGAAAAAACTGACGATGACAAATGAGTAACCGGTAGATATTGAATGATTACATATATAGAGGCCCCTTCAAGTGTTAACCCAATAATTTGTGTTAACCGTTTAACCCATCGTTCACTGGTGAAACACCATGCTCGTTCACTGGTGAAACACCATTCATCAGTGAACGAATGGTTCCATACATGCATGCTCGTTCACTGGTGAACACCATTCGTCAGTATACGAGCATCGTGTTCACCAGTGAACGAGCATGGTGGTCACCAATGAATGATGGGTTAACACGGTTAACACAAATAATTGAGTTAACACTTGAAGGAGCCTCTACATATATATTATATTAGCTACAGATATGGGTACATAAGGGCATAATCTTATCGTTAAATTATCCATCAATGTGACGTAAAGTAGAACAAGTAATCTAATTACAACGAATAGCAAGTCGCAACAATAGTTTTCTAAATATTAACAAACGAAGAGAACTGAATGAAAGGGTCTTTAGCCTAGCGGTATGTGAGCCTTTGACCTCCTAGGAGATCAGGGGTTCAAACCTCACCAAAGGTGAGGAGGGTGTGAATTTATTTATTTCATTTGCCATATATAAATATTGTATACTTCAGAAGAAAAATAACAGATGGAAAAAGACATACCTTTTACATCTCTAGATGCTCTTTATACAGAAATGCAAGGTGCTTTCATTCTTTCCTTTGGTACAAGCTTACCAATCAAACTTAGCAGAGTACCATCTAGGGTTCTAGCAGTGATATGATCATGTAACATGGATACAATTGAAGCAACAAGTGAGAAACCTTGTCTATCCATCTCCTCTAAGAGCATCTCAATCATGTCATGTTGTTCGTTCTTTAATAATCCTTGGACAAGAACGTTGTAAGTTACACAATCTGGCAGACAACCCACCTCTTGCATTTGGAGAAATAACTCTTTTGCTTCCTTCACCAGATCTTCCTCACAAAAAGTACTAATCATCACGGTATATGTTTTAACATCGGGATGCAAACCTTTAACACTTAATTCATGAAAAAGACCCCTTGCAATATCAAGCTTCCTGCATTTTCTTGCACCATCAATAAGGATAGTGTACACAACAATATCCAAATTTAGCTTGTCGTCACCCATCATACGAAACAAAGAGAGTGCTTCGTCTATTTGATGGTTGTTGCATAAACCCTCCAAAATTATTTTGTAAGTATATGCATTTAGAATCTGGTCGTGTGCTCGCATTTCATTAAAAAGTTCGTGTGCAGCTTTACCACGCCCAACTAGAAACAATCCTTGTAACATGGAGTTGTAAGTGACCACATTTGGTTTCATACCTTTTTCCTTTATTTCATGAAACAAATTCATTGCTTCTTCTATCTTGAAATTCTTACAATACCCATTCAATAAACTACTATAAGTAACAACATCAGGGACAATACCTTTAATCCTGATCGAATCAAAAATTTCCTTAGCTTTGTTAATTTCACCACGCAAACAATACCCATCAATTAGTGAATTGTATGTCACTAAGTCAGGATTCTTCCCTCTATCGACCATGATGTTTATAACATCCTTTGCATCTTCCACCTTTCCTTCCTTGCAAAGTGCATCGACTAATATACTAAAGGTTATAACATCCGGAGAGATCCTTTCGTCTTCCATTTCTTTTAGCATTTTATAGGCATCATCCCAACGACCTAAGTTACAAAGGCCACGAATCAAAGAGTTGTAAGTAACAACATCCGGTAGGATACCTTTATGGAAGATCATTTTGTTGAAGAGCTTTAAAGCATCATCTACCATTTTGTCCTTGCAAAGACTATCGATGATGGTGCTATATGTCATAACATTTGGTTTACAACCCCTTTCATCCATTAGTCTAAGCAAAGCAATGGCTGTATCATTATCGCCAAACTTGCAAAGCCCTTTAATCATAGTGGTGTACGTAAATACATCAGGTTCACAAAGTTTCTCTTTGATCATCTTCTTGAATAATCTTTCTGCCTCGAGAATCTTATCTTCTAAAATGAGTCCATTTAAGAGTGTATTAAAGGTGCAAACATTGGGTACGACACCACGTTTAAAGCCATAGGCTACAATAGCAAAACCCCCATTGGTGCAATACAGTTGACAACAACACTTGATGACAATGGTGGTAGTGTACACATTTACAGGAGCACAAACGACTGCCATTTGTTTAAAAAGATGAATCGAACAAGAATAGTGTTTCTTTTTGGTAACAGCTTGTAACAACTGGGTGAATTTAACAACAGATGGCAGAGGTTGTCTTTGTGACATTTCATCGAACAGTTTCAGGGCATCATCAAGATTAGTAATTTTTTCAAAATTAGTTCGAGGATGATCAAACAATTGTTTAGCATTCGAATTCGAATGAAACGAAGCCACAATCGTTTGGGAAGGATGAATCCCAGAAGCTAATTCTAAAGATTTGTTGAAAGAAATACCTTTTAGTTTATTGAAGGGGTTGTTGGACAACACATGAGAAGCTAATTTTTTCACCATTTGGCCTCTAATTTAGCTAGTAAAATATCACCTGTTTTTCGGAAAGCCGTATTTGATCCAAGATATGAACATAGTGGATTCAAAATTTGAAAGTTAGACTTTTCCATTGATATATTTAGGGGGTTTTTGGACGAGCTTATTGACTTATAACTTATTATCAGTATAAAAAAGCACTTATCAAAAGTTGATAAGTTAAAATTTTTTACTTCTTAAAAAATGACTTACTATTGGTTAAGCACTGGATAAGTTGTTTTACCCAAACACTCAAAATGACTTATTACCGGTGTCACACTGGAATAAGTCAATAATTTGTTTTTATAAGCCCATCCAAACACCCCCTTATTAGTGTTATTATTGATATACATTGAAAAATTGAGTGGTGTTAAATTATAACGCTATTCATCGTAATTAAGCTAATAATTTTCAACCAGTTAAAAGCTAAATTATAACATTTGTATATATTTGATATATTTTATTTGGGAAAATAATAATTATACCCATTTTTAGTGTGTATTAATTAGTTAAATTTATGTTTTTATATCTAATTTAACTATAATATTTTTTTTATATAAATTAGTATCGATAAATTACTTGAACTTATACTTTTATATCTTATTATCTAATATATTGTGAGGTATTTAGTTTTAAAACATTTTTTTCAACTAACTAAAACAAAGCATCTATCAAAATTATATTTTATTTGAGCTAAACAGTTTCATGGCAAAATCTAATCTTCAATTTTTAGTTTAATATTTTGATCATTGTATTTTAGAAGATATATATTTGTGCCACTAAATCTTATTGATTAAAAGGAGGACTAAATCTTAAAAATAAAAGTTGATGGAGAAACCAAACTTGTTATAAGAATAGAGAGTAGTTTGAGGGATCATGAGACTGTTTGTCAGTTGTTGAATCATAATGATTAAGATATTATTATGATATAGTACAAAATGAATATAATTGTTTGATTATTGCTCAGAATAAAATTAGCGCGTTGAACGGTTAAGGAAGACTCCTGATACAAAATCATTTAGAGGGTTTTAGAACTATTAAAAGATAAAAAAGATTTGGCAAACAAGATTCACACTTAACAATTCAGAGAGTAAATGTGTTTTAAAAATGGAAATCGATGAAAAGTAGGGTTATGAACAAAATTACCCCTCACTAATATAAGTTTAATGAACAACGTTTGTTGGAGGACCACATCAATCATAATAATGAAACTATAAAGACGTTTCTCGTTAAAAAAAAAATTCAAGGACCTTATTTATTAATTTATGTAATCCACAAGGACCAAAGTTGCATTCAACTCCTTATTTTATTTTAGATTTTTCTTTCTAAAATTAATTAATCAAGTTACTATCCGTTAAAAAAACCTAGTTAATAAATGTTCACGATCTCTCTCTCTTTCTCTCTCTCTCTCTACGATTGTTATGTTTGACACCACAGTTCGACCACTGCAACTACGATCTGACCATGACTCACCGTCACCGTGATTCAACCATTGTCCACTTTTCTTGCCTAAAGTAATTGATTAATCTTTAGTATGATCAATTCTTTTGAATTTTGATATTTTGATTACACAAAGCTTCCATGTGAAGATAATTTAACAATCTCGTTTTGGTGGTTTATGTTGAAAGGTAATGTATTTTGCGCAATTATGCTAAACATATATATTTGTAGAAATCGCAAACCATTGATAACAAGTATCCAAAATTCATCGGGAGCTTTTGTATGACTTGAAATGAGCCATGTTATCATATGCCATTTGTCATTTGAGATCACCTTCTTTGAGGGTCTTCTGACCTTTTTGGGCGTGTTTGCTACCTAGAGAGGACAAATGTTTGGCGTTTGATAAAATAGGACTGAACACGACAAGAATGATAAAACGATCATTTTATCCCCAATAAGTTGTTTAGTGTCTATATTACCAAATAAACAACTTAAATAAAAATTAACAAAAACGTTCTCCTTTCATAGCTCTCGCCTCGCGGGCCTATTCTATTAGATTTGGTAGAATTGCCTAAGTACAAGAACATCTAACCTAAATACCTAAAATTACATTCATAAATATTTTAAATTCATTCTCTTCAATTTCCATTTCTTATTTCATATATTTTCTATATTTTTTGATCAATTATGTAATTAATTAAGTATTGTAATAAAAATAAATATTTTTTATAAGAAAATATATCATTAGAAAGTTTTTATTAAGACAACTAAAATAACACCAAAATGCACCCTAAATATCCTTCGGTGTTCCCTCTTGTTGCAGGAATTGGAAGGGTGTGAAGACAATAAATGTATACTTTGACTTTTGAAGTCAAACTCGTTTTTTTATTAATCTGAATGTCTAATCCGTTATTCAAGCCGACTATTGTTGGTGTTATGTTTCCAAGAATTTTTTTAGCAATAGTTTATTTTTGCGAATAAAATGTTTGACCTTGAAACTTGTTCTTACCAAAACAAAGGGGTTGGTTAACAAGCAAAGATTGTGAAATACAACTATAAGTTAGAAGGAATGTAATGTTGTAGATCCATGTTTATCTTGATTGAGTTGCACCCACATGCCTTGTAAACCCTAGAAAATGAATTAAAATCATGTAATTCGTATTATCTCACGACACTAAATATAAATTTGAAGTGGTTGATCTAGCCAACTAGCTTTTTATATATATTTTGATCATAACATGTTTGACTAGGTTTGTGACCAAGACCCAAATGAAGATGTTGGTAGAATTTAGGTGTTTACGAATTTCAGATGGATAAAACATGATCTTTGATGCTTAAACATCGATACACAGAGATTCCCATTTCAACTTATTGCTCTAACTTATTAAGTAATGATAATCATCCGATTACTTGTTAATAAAAAAAAGATACCAAAGGGATCATGCATACATGGCAGTCGGTGACTACATTCTCTAAAATTAATGGAGGTGTATCAATAATGGGTTAGTAGAGCCCATATCAGGAAATATCTTCTGATTCACTTTGCCTCTAGACTACTTTGACTGGACCCCATCGGCTCAGACCAGACCTAGTCAGGTTAGACTTGGCTAGTCGAGCAGATGATTGGACAGAAAGACGATCAAACAATTCCCAATCATGGTCCTTGCGGATCGGATCATCCCTATCGAGTTAGACTTGGCCATTTGAGTAGTTAGATTGATATATATTAGTAAAATTGTACTGATCTAATAACGCATTTTGTTTGTAAAGTCCTTCTTCAAGTAGTACTTTAACTATAGTTTAACAAATGATTTGTACTAAATGGATGGCAGAAACAAATGGTGATTCAAGATGGAATTGTTGCCAATGATTTTAGGGGGCGTTTGGTTCGTAAAATGGAATCTGTAGGAATGGAATATTTCAAAGGAATTGGAATCTGGAAGAAATTGGAATGGTATGTTATCAGGTTTGACCAAGTGTTTGGTTTGTAGGAATGGAATGTAAAAATTGAAATCTGTCTGTTTGGTTTGCAACAAAATTGGAATGGAATGATAAAAAAAATGACAAAAATACCCTTTCTTTTATATTTTAACAATAAATAATAATAAAATTAACATTTAATTGGAAAAATATAATATGTAAATTGGCATTATTTCTATGATTTTTTTTAATTTTGGTAATTAAACTATGCAAATTAACATTTAATATGATTTGTTTTTATTTTTTGGTAATATAATTAACATTTAATATGTTTTATTTTTAGTAATATGATTAACATTTGACCAGTTGTTTCTTTGTCGTCCCTTCCCCACCCCCTTTTTTGACCTAGACGACTTCTATCATTTTCCGGCCACCATACGCCTCCTTTCTTCCTCTCTGCAAACTGAAAAACAAGAACCCGGTCATAATTGATAGAAAAATGAACCAAGATCCACAATCGATTGAAAATCGTGAAACCAGAATCGGTAGAAAAAAGAACCGAGAACCACAATCAATAGAAAAATGAAAGAGAAGGAGATCGATGAAGAACGGTGATGCAGATCGAAAAACGAAAAACGAGAGAAGAGACTTCGATTATGAAGGAGTACCTTTTCACTTTTCAGCCGTCATACACCATATTAATGAAGGTCAGAGAACGAGTCGACCATTGTGAAGCAGTAAGTGGGTGGTTTTATTTTCAGTTAGGGTATTATTGTGAGGGTATTATTGTCACTCTACAAATATTGGAAGGAATGGATTTCAAATTCCATCAGTTTTAGGAAGGAATGGTCAAATCCGTATCTGGTGGAATATTTGGATTTCAATTCCATTCCATGAGTAACCAAACATAGCAACGGAATTCGGTCAATGGAATTGACCATTCCAATTCCATTAGATTCCGGCGGAATCCGACAAACCAAACGCCCCCTTAGGGTTCAAGTGTTCCGACTATACTCAAGTTACCTTGACATTTGGATATATTGCAGAGTAACTACATTGGTTGTGGGAAAAGTTTGATGGTACATGGACCATATAAAAAGTTTTTAATTTTTAGTAAAAAATAAGATAAAAAACTAAAACCATTTGCAAATTTAATGTCCGTTGGATGGAGGGACTGAATTCGGACGTTTTTACAAACCATGATGATCATCTTATATTTCTAAAACTGTAGGAATGAAAAATGTTATAACCGACAAACTAGAGGACCAAAAATGTAGTTTACTTTAACAATAATAGCAGGGGAAAAAAACATCAACAAACTTAACTATTTGCACACTCAATCACTAGTCATTAATATTGGTTGAATCTACATCCAATCAGGGGCGGACCTACTGTGGTTCACATAATGGCATGGGTCACCGTATTATATCTTAATCGAAGGGTAATTTTTTTGGATTTGTTAGCGGTGCAACCGTATAACTTTAAGGTTGCTCTTAAATAATTTAAAACTGAACTTATGACACAAATAGAGGCAGCTGGTGCAGTGGCTTTCGCTAACTAATTAACTAATTAAAACTCCTTAAAGAGATGGTATCAGGTTCAATCCCAACTTGAAGCAAATATTAATTTTTTTGGGTAGCAACTCTATATAACATTTAATAACATAATAAATACTTTATTAATTTCATAGTTAAATCTATACTATATTATAAAGCATTTGACAAAAAACTCTTAAAAACATATTATTATGCAATAGGTACAATTGATTAAAGCATAATTACTTAAAATTCAAAAATACAAGTTATACATGCATTGGTACAACTTATTAAAGGTTCATGTTTGAATTCGTGTAACTAACTATGCAACTAACTATATAGATAAACATCTAATTTTGAAAATAAAAAATGTAACATATAATAAGGATAATCATTCAACTCTAACAAAATGCTTAAATATTATATTTATAAAAAAATTATATTATTAAAAAAAATATATTATTTCATTATTAAAACTAGATTATAATTTAAAAAACGGAATTAAATAAAGTACATAAAAAATAGAAATCGTATTATAACATCGATAGAGATAAAAAGATAAAATAAAACATTAAAATTAAGATGAATCTCACTGCATTGCGCGAGTACCCTTCTAGTAACATTTAATAGGGAAAGTTCAAAAAAACCCCAACAAAATGACAAACTATCTCATTTTGAATGGTTAAGTCTTTAAACTATTATTTTAAATAAAAAACCATTAAACTTTCTCATTTTGAATGATTAAGTACCTAAACAATTTTTCTGGATAAAAAAACGACTAATCATTTTCATTTTGAATGGAAAAACCATTGAACTTTCTTACTTTGAATAATTAAGTCTCTAATTTTTTTTTTCAACAAATTAAATCATCGATTTTTTAAAAATCGGTTACTTACATCTTTTTTAACTTAAATAAACTACCTTTATCCGGTTATCTTTTAATTTTCCCTTTTATGATGGATAAAAAACTAGATCAAAAATAGAAAGATCGATGCGTCTTAGACGAAATGGAGAACGGACAACGTTGGGGTAATGGGAGTGAAGAGGGGATGTGATACTGTTATTTGCTAGGGATTTTAATTGCGTAGGTTTTTTGGAACGGTAAAACTGATTTAAGTTTATTTTACTTTAAAACATTTTTAGTAAGTTACAGGTAACTTATTTAAAAAATATATGTTGGTAACTAATTTTTAAAAGATTGATGGTTTATTTATTCAAAAAATGTTTAGGAACTTAATCTGAGAAAGTTTAGTGATTTTTTCATTCAAATCAATAGTTCATGGACTTAATCATTCAAAATGAGAAAGTTTAATGATTTTTTAATCAAAAAAACAGTTTATGGACTTAAGCGTTTAAAATAGGATAGTTTGTTGAATTTTTTTGAACTTTTCTCTATTAATTTCATATTTAATCATTAACTTTCCCAAAAGTATTTTTAATTTGCTTTTAGTTATTAAATACCATCAATATCAAATACTAAAAACCGGGAAAAAAAACTCTTGAAATCAACAAAAAAAAACCGAAAAAATCCTTTGAAATCGATAAAGAGCTTAAAAATTCCAAAAAAAAAACTCTTGAAATCAAGCAAAAAAACCCGAAAAAGACCCTCGAAATCGATTAAAAAAAACTTAAAAATCCTTCGAAATCAAGCAAAAAACTTTAAAAATCTCCCGAAACGATAGACTTAGATTAAAAACACATCGAAAGATATTAACCGTTAATAAAAACGTAAAGACACACCGATAAAAACCGTATTTTTTTATAATTATTTTTTGTCTATGTTGTATGGTAAATTCTGGGTCCATCCTTGAATCATCCAACTAATGTGCAATCAATTTCTTGGATGTTCTCATATACATCATTTAGACTAAAAATGTCAAATACTTATGTTTATCTTAAAAAGAGGCGGTTGAATCGATCGGAAAGAGATGAAAATTAACCGAAAGTTGAATTTTTTTTTCTACTCATTCGTTAACAGAAATGCATACATACATACATACATACATACATACATACATACATACATACATACAGGTAGGGGTGTAATCGAGCCGAGACAGCTCATGAGATACTCGAGATCGGCTCGAAAAGTATTCGAAATCGACTCGTGAATCGTCGAGTCGAGCTCGAGTAGATAATCGAGTCGAGTTCGACCTATAAATTACTCGGCTCGCGAGCCTAATCGAGCTTCTATAAAATTACAATTATACCCCATATATGTGTATATATTAAATTATCGAGCGAGTCGAGTCGAGCTTTATCGAACTTCTATAAAATTACAATTAATATTTATATTGTTATGCGTTTTTTAAGACACGAGCGAGTCGAGTCGAGCTCGAAAGTGTCGATACCTGTCACGAGCTCGAGCTCGAGTTTGAAAATTTAGGCTCGACCGAGTTCGACTCGAGTATCGAGCTTCGAGTTTGAGAGTCAAGTCGAGCTCGAGCTTGGCACTGTGTCGGCTCGATTACACCCCTACATACAGGCGCTCATTTTCAGCAGAAAATGGATTTATGCAGAATTGGCAATGATAGAAGGTGAGATTTGTTGGTTCAATCTTGAGTTCTTGAGATTTCATGATGATAAGGAGGGCTATATCCAAAATAACAATAATTTAATTGTGAACTATTAATCCAAATTGTTAGGTTATAGGTGCTTTAGAAGAAACATACCTTTTATATCTTTAGATGTTCTCTATCTCTACTTTCCTTCCTTTGGTACAAGTTTACCAATCAACTTAAGCAGACTACCATCTAATGATCTATTTGATATATGATCAAGTAACATTGACAAAGTTGAAGCATCAACCGAGAAACCTTGTTCATCCATCTCTTTTAAGAGCATCTCTATCGTGTCATGTTGTCCGTTTTTTAATAATCCTTGGAGAAGAATGTTGTAAGTCACACAATTTGGCACACAACCTATCTCTGTCATTTTCTGAAACAACTCTTTTGCTTCCCTCACTAGACCTTCCCGGAAAAAACCACCAATCATCACATTATATGTCCTAACATCAGGATGCAAACCTTTAATACTTATCTCATTGAAAAGAGCCTTTGCAATATCAAGTTTTCCACATTTACTTGCACCATCAATGAGAATAGTGTACACAACAATATCCAAATCTAGCTTGTTCTCACCCATCCAACGAAACAAAGAGAGTGCTTCGTCCACTTGATGGTTGTTGCATAGACCCTTCAATACAATTCCGTAAGTGCATGCATCTGGTAGAATCTGGTTGTGTGCTCGCATCTCATTAAAGAGTTCACGTGCATCTTTACACCTTCCAACTCGAAACAATTCTTGTAACATGGTGCTATAAGTGACCACATTTAGTTTCACAATGTTTTCTGTCATTTCATGAAACAAATGCAAAGCCTCATCAATCTTCAACTTTTTGCAATAGCCATTCAATAAACTATTACAAGTCACAACATTTTAATCCTCATCGAATCAAAAATTTCTTTAGCTTTGTTCATTTCTCCACGCAAACAATACCCATCAATAAGTGAACTGTATGTCATGACATTGGGATCCTTCCCTCTCTCTACCATGATGTTCATAACAGCCTCTGCATCTTCCACATTTCCTTCCTTGCAAAGTGCATCAACTAATATAGTATATGTTATCACATCTGGAGAGATCCTTTCGTCTTCCATTTCTCTTAGCATTTTATAGGCATCATCCCAACGGCCTAAGTTACAAAGGCCACGAATCAAAGAGCTATAAGTGACAACATCTGGTACAATGCCTTTGTGAAAGATCATTTCATTGAAGATCTTTGAAGCATCATCTACCATTTCGTCCTTGCAAAGACTATCGATGATGGTGCTATATGTGATAACATTAGGTTTACAACCCCTTTCATCCATTAGTCTAAGCAAAGCAATGGTTGTATCATTATTTCCAAACTTGCAAAGCCCTTTAATCATCGTGGTATACATAACTACATTAGGTTCACAAAGTTTACCTTTGATTAGCTTCTTGAATAATCTTTCTGCCTCTAGAATTCTATCTTCTAAGATGAGTCCATTTAAGAGCGTACTAAAGGTGATCACATCGGGTACAAGACCACGCCTAAAGCCATAGGCTACTATTGCAAAACCCTCACTTGTGCAAGACATTTGACAACAACACTTGATCACGATGGCAGTAGTGAACACGTCAATAGGAACACTAATGGCTGTCATTTGTTTGAAAAAGATCGAGTGAACAAGAATAATGGTTCATTTTGGTAACAGCTTGCAGCAACTGGTTGAATTTAACAACAGAAGGCAGAGGTTGCCTTTGTGTCATTTCATCGAACAGTTTGAGGGCATCATCAAGCTTGGTAATCTTTTGAAACATAGATGGAGGATGATGATTAGAAGCGGAATCTGAATGAAAGGGAGCTAGAATCGTTTGGATTCCAGAAAGTAAGAAAGGATTTTTGAAAGGAGAAGTGAAGGTACCTTTGAACCTTGCAATGGGCATGATCTTCATCTGGTGAAAGCAAGGAAGGAAGATGGGATTCACTGGTTTGGTTTGGTGACCTAGCTTTTTTCAATTTTAGTATTAACATTTCAATTTTTAATATAAATAAATGATAAGTAAACTACGAATTTTGTCCCTCTAGTTTATTGTTTATTTACTTTCATCCATTGTCTTTAAAAATTACTTTATTTTTTAAATGTGATTTCTATATTGTTTCTTTTTTTTGTTTTTAAGACTAGTCATCAAATGAAAGTTAGTTAAAGCAAGAGTATTTTTTTTTTATATTATATGCTCATTTATGGGATTTAATTCGTCCTCTATTAACTGGTTTATTGGTTCAAGCGAGCTTGAAAACTTTCATACTTTTATTATTTGATTTTATGAAACTATAAGCATGTTTGATTCATTCCAGATATGAGAATGGAAGGGGGAGTGGAGGATAATGGATTGACTCACTTGGACTTTGAAAATTTTAATCGAGTTTTCAAACAAGGCGAGTCAAACATTGGTAACTGAAACTTGGTTCATTAAGTTAAGCGAGTTTTGTTTCTGTTCGAGATTGACCAGAGCTCGAGAATTATTAAGCTCGAACTTGATATAAACGAGTTCAAGCTTGAGTAGCTTATTAAAAGTACATATCGTTTACACCCCTAGGCAGGGAGTGAGATTCAGGAGTCGTGGGCGAGAGTCAGGACAAGGGGAGGAGCTATTGATGGTTATAATCCAAAATCAGTACTTTTTTCCAAGTTTTGGTCGAGCCAGTCATAAAGAGGGAGAGCCTTTTTCAATGGCCTTCAAATTGTGTATATGTTGTGTTCCCTTTAATATTTACGCCTATTGTTGATCTTCGGCTAAGCTGTTGACAAGAGACAACTGATTGAGAGAAAAAGGATTAAGGTAACCAGACATTCTAATCAAATGAGAAAAGATTTAAGATAATTAAAAGATTGTAAAAAAAAGAGAAATAAAAACCACAAAAAAAAACTATAAGAACACATTTTTCATATGTTGTTTCATTGTGAAACGATGGGTTAGAGTCTCACATCCGCTAGACTTGGACCATTTCTCCTCTATATATGTTGGAACCCCCCCCCCCTTTCTCCTCAAGGGCTCTTTTGGAGATTCATCTAGGAGTTTCACATATCCTAATATGGTATCAGAGTCAAGGTCTACCACTCTAGGGATTTGACACTTCTGGATAACCCCTTCTGGACAATTCAGTGTCTATCTAGCCTCGTTGGAGAGGGCGTGTTAGAGTCTCATATCAGCTAGACTTGGACCATTCTCCTCTATATATGTTGGAACCTCCCCTTTCTCCTCAAGGGCTCTTTTGGAGATTCATCTAGGGGTTCCACATATCCTAATACGATGCATGTGAAAGTCCAGTGCCGTTTCACAACGTAATTAATTTTAATGTGTATTTTTTTTTCCATAATATGAAACTAACACTATATTACCACTTAAACAATATAATACACCACATGTCACAGTACTCAATATTTTTGTGGTTTTTATTTGATTATGTCTTGTATATATTTATATATAAATGTAATTTATATCATTTCATCAAAATACACCATGCGGTACGATGGATGGTATTTTGTGGGCTAGATGGCCACCAGGATGTCAAACTATTGAATCAAACTTGATTAGTTGACCGACATATTTACATGCCCTAAATACAAGTCTAAACGAGCGCTGAATTCGAGTCAACAAATGCCAAATCTAGCTTTGAAACTAAGCTATCAAGCCGACTCCCGCCCTTATTACATCACTAAGCAATTTTTCATTGGCAACACAAACCGGAGACAGAGACCATAAGGAAGTTGTGTAACGAGAAAAGATAGAAGAAAATTGGCGGTTATGGTGAAACTCAAGATGTTCATCGTCCAAGAACCTATTGTTGTTGCTTCTTGCCTCATCCTGTGGTTTTGGTATGAAACCCTAGTTTTCGTAGCTTTCTTCCAATCGGATCAAATTCAAACATCATTCACCACCTAACTTAAATTCTATGATTAGCCTAAATCATTGTCTTGTTGTATTCATGGGATATTTGGATTGTATGAACTTATGCTTTCATGATTGGAAGCATCATTTGTTCATTAGTGTTATTATTTGCATTTTTGTTGCTTTTGCATTTAGAATCATGATGTTTGATCCCGTCCTTAAAGTGGTAGTTAATAATATTTGTAAATTCATTGGTTTAAATCAATCTCACCTTTTGTCTTCACTAAAAGAACAATATGGTTTTTCTAGAATTAAATGATTTGAGCTCTATTTTACTTTAAGAGACTTTTGAATTCCAAACTTTTTATTTTATTTTATTAACCTGGATATCTAACCCGCTATACGAGCCGACTAATCCCAGGGCGACTACCCGTTTTGTGGGTAACCCGGAGTCACTGCATTTGAACCTCCGTGGCCACAAGGGGATTTATTTTACCCCTCCCTGGATTTTGAACCTGGCACCTCCTGGTACTGTTGACCTTTGGAGTTCAAACTCAAACCATTGAGGCACCACCCTTCTGGTTAATTCCAAACTTTTTTATGATTAAAAATAGTTGATGCTCTTCTTGACATTCGTATTAAAAAAAAATGTTGGTATGCAATTGCAACAAACGACTACTTACTTGGGTGTTACACTCTAATTCATAAACTCCAAGTTATATCCAATTAGCCATACCATAATTATAATTTGTAAATATGTGTTAAAGTAAATTACAATTTTGGTCCTTATGGTTGCCACCTACTTTACTCCTTATTTCAAACTAATTACAATTTTAGTCATTGTGGTTGCCGGTTGGTTTCAATTCTGGTCATTATGGTTATCACTTTATTTCAATTTTGGTCCGTTTAAATAACTCTAGTTAAAAAGCATGTTAAGTCAAAGGCATTTTGGTCTTTTATTATTTCAATTCTTTTAAGAATTAAAAAATTACATATATTATATATGACTAGCTGCGTACCCGCGCAATGCAGCGGGTGTAACTTTCAATGTAGTGTCACACGTTGCACGAGTAAAGCGCATGGATGTAGATATAGTGGTCGATGGTGAAGCAATGATCTAGCATTGATGATAATACCATGACAAAAATATCTGCTATAAGACATGATAGATGGCAAAAACGATGAACTTGTATCGTTTATACTGCAATAATAAAGCTTCAAGATGTGGTTTATAGCGGGGGCGGAGCGATTAAGGTCGAAAGGAAGTCCCGTACGCCCCATTCAACCAATTTTTACAAATACAATTCTTTTTGGGGTATGAAAGGGTGCTCGGTGCTCCAGCGTTTTAAAAAAGAAATACAAGAAACATCAGCCAAAAAACAAAAACAAAAATCAATCAAAAGACTGGTAAAGTCCATAGAAACCAACCAAAAAATCTAAGAATTCTTCAAAATCAACCAAAAAAACCTAAAAGAAATCCTTTGAAATCAACAGAAATCGAAGAAAAGCACATTGGGTGACTTCGTGGACGGCAAAGGTCAAGGTTATGGGTGGCATGTTTAAGGATTCCCCTCTACAAACTGCAATTCTTCTTTTATCTATTAATCCACAAACTTTAAACATTATAAAACTTCTGAGTATTCAACATCAAAATTTCTTCAAAACAATACAACCCATGAGCAATGCCTGCAAAAATTATTTATTCGCTCATGCCCAAAACAGGCAAACACCATTGAATATGAAAAAGAATAAATTTATGGCTTATTGATTTTACCTTTTGGATGATATCAGCACCTAGACGCATTGAGAATGTTCTTTGAAAAATAGTTCTATAATACCGAGCGACCAAATTAGAGTCAACAAAACCATAACATTAAGCAATAACTCACACACAAGAACTTTGCAAAGAGAACTGAACAGGATCCTGAAACTACAACAAATGAAAATGGAAGCAACAACTTTCAGCCAGGGGCGGAGCCAGAAGTGGCCTGGGCACCCCCTGAAATTTTTTAAAAAAATATTGATATAAATATAATTTAATAAATTATCGAATAATATTATTTAATTGAAATATTTAATACACAAATAGTTCCTTGGATCAGTTGGTTAGTGCTCCTTATACATAGAGAAGTGGTCTTGGGTTCAAATCCCTTTCAATGCATTTTTACATAAAATATTTTTTAATTTATTACTGGACCTTCTTACTTTGGACCCATCTAATCTTAATTTTTAGTTGGGCCTCCTAAAAGTCTAAAACCCATCAAAGACACTAACCAATTAATTGTAATATCATATTTACTTCCTAAAATCTTATTTTTACCCTAACCGCACGTCGTTAAAATCAGAATCCAATCATATTTACCTCCCAAGGTTGATAATGAAAAAGACGTTTTTTGGCAAGGTTGATAATGAAGACATCATAGATAACTTCCAGAAAATAAAAACTCGACGAGGTCATTGTTATTTATATTTTTATGCGCCCCCTCATGAAAATCTCTGGCTCCACCCCTGCTTCCAGCAGGACACAAGAAGGATCTTATTAGTTGGATTACTCCTACTAAATAACTTAAAAGGTATATCAATGAGTGTGTTATGTGTACGATACCAAGCGCTACAGAAAGACGAGTTGCAGCATAATAGAGAGCATACAATTTAAGACTATGGATATTATCATTTAATCATAAGAGAAATGTGGTGAATTTTTGAAAAATCCATATACCATAAATGAAATTGAAACAAGGAAACCAACTTCCAAAATCAAAAATTAAAAAGGTACATTGAAAGGAGCATGTGCTAATCTAATATATCATTCCAATACATACAAAGTTGAAATTACTGTAAGCTGAGAAATGGAATGTTCGGATCTAAGCATATGCGGAAGTTATACATGTATACCATATAAATCCACATCTACAAGTATATATAGGCTAATGACAAGAAACAACTCACTCGCAGCAAATGGGCTTGCATTCGTTGTATTTCCTAGCCAAGACCTGTGGCGTACTGGTTAAGACTTGTAGGGAATGAGGCTAGATAACCCATTTACCCCAGGTTCGAATCCAGGCGCAAACAACTTGTGGTCACTGGGGAATTATCTCAGGGCTGCATGCTTTAGCAGTTTTAAAATTGTCTGGATACCCTTTCCAAAAAAGAAACAAAAAAGAAAAAAGAGGGTTCAATTCCTCCCTTTAGCCTCAAGACCAAAATGAAAAGAGTTGATTCTGAACAAAAAATGGAAGATTGCAAATTGAATCATGATAAGAAAACCACTACTCTGATTTCATTGAAGAGCTTTAAAGCATCATCTACCATTTTGTCCTTGCAAAGACTATCGATGATGGTGTTATATGTGATAACATCCGGTTTACAGCCCCTTTCATCCATTAGTCTAAGCAAAGCAATGGATGTATCATTATTTCCAAACTTGCAAAGCCCTTTAATCATAGTGTTGTACATTTTGTATTTTGGACCTCCCTTAACCATTCAGAGCCATGATTTCATTTTGAACAATTATCAAACAATTATATTTCATTTTGCAGTATATTATATAAAAGTCTCTTGAATCATTATGAGCACTTAATCATTCTACACCAAACCATTCAACAACTGCCAAACAGTCCCTAAGTTACTTTATTTGGTAATATTGTAGTGCATCAAAGCAATATGTATACAACAATTTATTTGGTAAACGTTTTTCTAATGATCGATATTGTATGTAATGAAAATACATATATTCACATTTTAGTATTTCGAGATCAATAATTCATGTCAAATTACTAACTTATCCTCTCTATGATGCCCAAAACCACAATGTAATGATAAGTATTCTCTCCATCCCTTAAATTACTAAACTACCCGTATCATCAAATTAAAACCCTAAAACTTTCCATAGTTTCTTTACCTGCCTACCTTACTCTTTCCCATCAGTCCTATCAAGTCCTTTGAACATGGAAATGCACCTAGAGGAATCTTGTGGACCAACTGGGGTAACTTCCGGGTTGTTTGGTTGCGGCTTAATGGGTTGTATAAGCCATATATATGGTTTAATCGTGCAACCATATCAAACTGTTCGGTATGGGCTTATTCAGTCAACCTATGGTTGAATCGCTCAGCTACAAAAGTAGAGTCATATACGTTTAGCTGGCTCCAATACCCTTGGAAAAATTTGTTGATACCTCCTTTTAGGTCTTGAATCATCTACCCAAACCTATCGTTCATGGTAAATTATCCAACCATAAAATCGATTTATTGCTTTATGCAATCCGAGTTGATAAAGTTTTCTAGTGAGTTTGGATCGTGTAGAGAAAGGGGATTAGAGTTTTGCGTCGGAATTCCGTTTGGGAGGGAGAGATCCACCGTCTTTGTCCGAAGGCTAATCGAGATAAGAGAATAGGAGGCCAGGAGCCTTGTGGTTTATAGTGTTGAGTATTGCCGGTAAGCACTTACCTGCGTAAGATTTGGTAAACGGCCCCCTTAGTCAGATACCCAACAAGATTTGATATCCGAACCAAATATCATGTTTCTATGTACCAATTCAATTTATATATAATATGATAAGCAAATTGACATTTATGCTCTACTTTTTTTTCATTTTGCTTATTCACCTGCATATTTCTTCATCGTCGATACATCTAAATTCAAAACTGGCAGAGAAGACCCAAAAGATGAAGAGGTTTGATATTATATATATGTAATAAAAATACGTATATTCACATTTTAGTATTCCGATATCTGTAATTCATGTCAAATTACTAACTTGTCCTCTCTATGATGCCCAAAACCAACCAAAAATCAAAATTCATGAATTTGAAACGAGCATGAAATCATATCCATATGCACATGATGCAATTTCACTCTTTCCTAAACGGATTTATGCAGAATCAGCATCAATAACAGAAGCCAAGATTTGATGGGTCTTGAGTTCTTGAGCTTTCCTACGGTTGGACTCCATGACTATAAGGAGGGCTGTAATGTCAGCCATGGCTAACCCCGCCAACTGTGCTTGCTTGACCAATTGTTTATGGCCTCGCCTTAAAGAAACAAAAAAGAAATCAAGAATTGTAACTTCTGCCAACATATAATAAAGATACAGAGGAAAGAAACCAAACGAGCCCAATATAGTTATATCATATAGCATACAAATGAAACATATCTTTGATAACTTTTCACGTGCTTCAAGTGACAAAGTTTTCATAGCATCATAATCTAAGTTTGCAGGAAGGGGTTTATGTTGTCGATAAACCATCTGAAAAACACAACCAAAATTGAAAAACACCACCAAAAACGGAAAATGAATATATATATATATATAGGGGCGGGTTCTGAGAACTCAAATTTGGTTGTGAACGTGAGAACAAATGAGAGCGCGACACATGTCATATTCAGACTGAATAATCTACATTCAGACACGTGTCACACTCTCAGTTGTCCTCACGTTCACAACCAAATTTGAGTTCACATTTGAATTTTCCTCTCTTCTCTCTCTCTCTCTATATATATATATATATATACATACATATTTAAGTGCACAAGTCATTATGTATTCCCTCCGTCCCAAAATAAGTGGAATACTCTTTTTTTCTATGGAACGAAGGTTTTTAAGTTAGCAATGAAGATGAAAGCCATAATTGAGAACTAATTTAGATTCTTAACCTGTTGTAATTGACTCTGTTGGCGTGCAATCAAACCTTCATACTTGATATCAATCTCGATGCATTCCTTTTCTATCCTAGAAAGATCATCATTTCCAAAACCATGCTTATCGAACAATTTGTATTCTATATGTGGCTTTTTAAGGAGGCTTTCAAGTGTCGAATGATCCTTAACTGGTTGACCAGATAGAAGAGTAATTTCATCACCTAATTTTTCACCTGTATAACATACACCAGTCAGAACCTGGAAAAGACACAAATGCCCTTTTGCAATGTGAAAATAACTGAACCATCAAGAGACTATCAGGCAGCCTGTAGACCTGCAAGAGCTAATCTACTTTATGCAGAATATATCGCATTTAAAAACTACATCTATAGGGGCGGGTTCAAATGAGAACTCAAATTTGGTTGTGCACGTGAGGACAAATGAGCGCGCAACACGTGTCATATTCAGACTGAATTGAATAATAAAGGAAAATATTCATACCAAATGTAGTATTATTCAGACCGAATAATACTACATTCAGACCAAATGTAGTGTGTCTAGTTGACAATACATTTAGTCTGAATATTTTCCTTCATTATTCAGTCTGAATATGACACATGTCGCGCCCTCATTTGTCCTCACGTTCACAACCAAATTTGAGTTCGCATTTGAATTTTCCTCTACATCCCTATAATACATCTATATGACATAGAATTTCCATGTTTTCTTGAAATTTGGGAAAATTTTAGCTATCTACTAATAAAACTATATTGTTTCTCTTTTATGAAAAATATGTGATGGTTGGTCTTACTTGTAACCCGAACACTTTTTAATCTCTTTTTCTCCTCTGATATTCGAGCTTGCTTGTTCTGGTATGCTGTCCACCATCCGTCATTTATCAAACCAATTTCACGACCTAAAGGCGTAAAACGGCTGTCTGCATTATCTGATCGAAGAAGCAACCGATATTCTGAACGGCTGAAAAGGAGATTAAGCATTCTCATAAGAAATGGAAGCATAGGCATATTTATTGTAATACAATCTTAAGTCACAAATCCATTCACAAATGCATAATGTAGCAACTTAGAGAAGAGTTCATCTGAATTGGGATTCATCTTTCAGCAAAATACCGATTTCAAGGGAATTTCAGGCATAAATGTGCACATACAATTGCCCATCTTAACCTTAATTTAAAATTTCCGGTTGAGCATGCTAAAAAATTAATAATCAAGCCTTAAAATACGGTCTACAAACTCAACCAGCTGAACATTAGGAAACAACAATCAGCAATATCGCCTACAGTTACATTAGCATAATAATTTCGTATTTAGGTTGCTAAATTGGTGTTTGAGAATGCAAAATTCAGTTTGTTAGGTCAGCAACTACAAATAAGTTATCAGAAATATAATGGGAAGTAATCAGACCGTATCATTACCTCTAACATCTGGTTCAAGAAATTTTGATGGGAGTCTTTCTCTGAAAAAAAAAAAGAACAAATAATAACACATTACTCAAGTAAAAGTTGTATTTGGTTGGTTTTCATTTAAGTCCTGTATGGATAAAGTTGTCATTGTGGATTAATCTGTCTGTATAGATTGAGAAAGTTTTTGTTTGAAAGACAGAAAGAGTTTTTTCATAAATGGAATGAACGTGTTTTTTAATTGGGAAAAAACTTTGGCTTTCTGCATAAAGCTCCCCTCTATAAGCTTACTGTATAAGCCACTTTCTATATCATTAAGCCACTACCAAACAGTCATGCATAGCTGACCGAATAAGCTGTGAGTTCCATTAAGCTGCTAACAAACAGATCCTAAGACATACCCTCATGGCACCAAATCTAACTTGTGTGAGTCCATAAACAGAGTTCTAACACAAGTCACACTCGTTGGTGTAATCCTTTCTAAGATGAATAAATAATAAATTAAACCTAAATATGAGATTTAAACCAGCACACGAGTGAAAATTTAAACCATATATTTAAATTGACACTTCACGATTCCATATGCAGTGATAAGAAAAGCTTATTCAACTAAAGTCTGGATCACTACTATATGTTAAACTTGTTTTATACAAAGTGTTCACTGCAGAAATTTTAAGATTTATTCTCCATGTTTAGCACCATAGGAAAAACCCTCTTCATATGCATATATTTTTTAATCTCTTCTCCATCAATATATAAATCATTTATATATATATATTTACATTTCAGTACTACAAGGTGTTTTACAAGATTTAAATGACGTGAATGCCCTTTTGCAGTATTAAACATATATATTGACCCTTTTGCAATGTTAAACATATAGAGAGAGAAGAAAGTAAATGACATTTAAGAACTTTAATGATGGCATCTGAGGGTCACGTGCCTTTTCCTAGATTCCTATATCATTTCAATAACTTTGAAAGTGAAAGTATAAACACCTGTATAATAAATATTTCTCCAATGATGAATATTTATATGTAAGAAAAACAATACATATGTGTATACATTTCGATATTTCAATATCTGTAATTCATGTCAAATTACTAAATTATATATCCATAATTTTAATTAATTAATATTCCGAATTTTGTGAAAAACATTCATATTCACCGATCAAGAAGACAATTGACTTTAAAAGTATATAATTAAATAAAAAAATATTCAATATTAGGCTCATTTCGAAAGTATTGTCGAGACGATTATAATGATGTAACTTGTTAAAATAAAAACGTATTTTTTAGACGTATTTTAATTGATATACGAGTATGTATGTTAATGTGATAAGGGTGTAAAACGAAAAATTAAAAAGTAAAGTACCTAAAGTAATTTATTCACTAACTCTAAGGGTAAAAAATATAAATTACAAATAACAAATTAAACGAAATTCTAGTAATTGGTAATCTTTTGTTCCTTGAATTTTGTTAAGTATTATAAAATGTGATTAACCTTTTAGTAATTGGTAATTTTTTGTTCCTTGAATTTTGTATCAATGTATATTGTGTTCATTCGTTTTAAGTTTAAACTATGTAAAAAAATATATAAATTGTAATATAATGTGTTGGTTTTAACCAAAATACTAAAATATTAATTGAAAATCAAACTTAATAAGTTATCTTTATTCGATTGGTCGACTAGTTTAAACCAAAAACAAAAACCCGAAACCGTTTTGATTCTGATGAATTATACAGTATTGGGTTTTCTTAAAACACTCTGAAAATGCGTCCCTAACCATAAAAGTTTCTGAATCTGTCGCTGCTATAGATGGACACCTCTATGAACTTGTTTAGAGCATCTCCAACAACTTCTCTAAAATGGAAAAATCAACTTTTTCTTCTATATAACCCTATCTCATTCTTTAAAATAAAGATTAATGGAGAAATTTTCAGATATAGATAATTCTCTAAAACTACAAAGAAGGAAAAAAATGAGTTTTATTTATTTATTCTATAAATAAGAATTAAATTAATATTATTTTGTATATATATATATTTTTTAAAATGTATTAAGATCATAAAATTATAAAATATTTAAATAATATAATTAATTATAAAATCTTTAAAATAAAAAATTGTTAAAATTGATTATAATTTATTTTAAAGATTTTAATTTTAATTATCTGTTTTAAAAAAATTATAGAAAACGGACCTAAACACAAGTTTAAAGCCGAGCCGAATTAAAGTCAAAAAATGGTTAAACCTAGCTCAATCCGAAACGAAGCCAAGCCGTCAAGCCGGCTCGCCTTATTTACAACCCTAAAAAACTGTTGAAAGCTGCCATTGACGACAGACAGAGGCCATAAGGAAGCTGCTGCATAACCAGAAAGATAGAAGTGAAAATGGCGGTGATGGAGAAACTTAAGATGTTCATCGTCCAAGAGCCTATTGTTGCTGCTTCTTGCCTCATCGGTGGTTTTGGTACGAATCCCCCCTTTCTCTCACATAAACCCTAGTTTCTGTAGTTTTCTTCCGATCGGATCCAATTCGAACATTATTCACCACCTAACTTACATTCTATGATTATCTTAGATCTTTATCTTGATGTATTCATGGGATATTTTGATTGTATGAACTTCTGCTTTCGTGATTGGAATCATCTTTTCTTCATTAGTGTATTTGTTTTTGAATTTTGGTTGCTTTTGCATTTTCGACTCATTTGTTCTGAATATCATGTTCTATTTGCCATACGGATTTCGATTTGTGGTTTTTGATCCCATTCTTAGGTGGTAATATCTTGTAATTCATTGGTTCAAATTGGATCTTACCTTTTGTCTTCTCTGATAAAGAACACTATTGTTTTCTATTCAATCTAGCATCATGAATTGAGGGATTTGCAGCTTTTGGTATCATGTAATCGTAGCTGCTGATTTTAAAGTTTTACATTGGACATAAAAATGCAGTAAAAATATCTTTTAGCAGTCATGTTTTTTATGAGCAAATTAGTGATCTTTTGAACCATTTGAGCTGGCCGTTGTGCTTGTTATATCTTTCCCAATTCTATAAGTCAAGCTAAGCTATAGACTTAAGACACTTAGGTCTTGTTTGTTTTTTAGACAAAAGCTCTTATTAGCCTCTCTTATGTCTGATTCGTTAAGAGGTAGAGCCATTCAGACTGTTTGTTTTTTCCAAATTTTCAGAGGCACTTATGTCTTATTGTCCTCTTATCTGTTAAGCGGTAAACCAATCTCTTATTTACCTCTTATTGTTCTCCAAACCCTCAGAAACGGTGTTTCTCAATCAATTAACCTTAATCGACTATTTCTCACAAATGATCCTTACCAAATTGATCCCCACCTCTCTCCGTTGATGTATTTTAATATGATTTAAATGTGTTAAATACCGTTAATGGCATATTTTCGTTTAAATGAATGCTAATTATATAATTTAAATATAAATTTCGTAATGATGATGAAGTGAAATTGTATAAATTTATATATAAATTCAGTACTATAGTTTTCTAATGGGTAAAATAGACAATTAAAACAAATTCAGACATTAATCAGTTTACAAAAACAAACAGTCTTATTGATTCATATTTCAGACTTAAGAACCACCTCTTGTAAATCATAGGTGAAATAAGACTTTAGACTTCAGCACCTCTTAATAAACAAACGCCACCTTAGACCCCTTGATCTTGGAAGTCATCTTTGCCTTCATGAGTTCACGTCAATAAGCTTATCTTTTTGTCATGAAAACGTTGAAATTATTCTTACAACATTTCCTCCTTTTCCATGTCTTGTCTTAGTTTCATGAAAAACAAAGTGAATTAGATGTTGATCTATGTCTACAAAATTGAATACTTTATAACAGAAGTAAACGAAGCTGTAAATAATTGACACCCCTATTTGACGTTGAAATATATCTTTAAGAATATCTTGGATTGCCATCATTTTTTGATAACTGAGAATGATTTGTATTGCAACTTTGAAGTACTTTCAGTTTTTGAAGTGATAAAATTCTGAAGCATGCTTGTGAAACTAAATCCATACATGTGACCATAAGTTTATCAAGCCTCATTGAGGAGCTCTTTGCAAATATATGCTTACTGGTTTTCTATTGTTTAACATTATTTTGGGGATCTATTTTAGATATATGCTTTATTATCTTAAGAATTATGGACCTCCTATGTATCTATCTCCAATTAGTAGGTTATTGTTGAGCTTTATCTCAACAAAAACAGTAATTCACAAGAAGAAAAAAAAAGTAATTTGTATGAATTTTATTGCAAGTTTCCCAACTTTAGAGAGGTAGGATCTCTCAGCGACTACAAAAATTGATAACCCTTTCCACTCATCATTTCTCTTCTTATATGCTACTGCCAAGTTCCCAACTAACCCAGATCCACCTTCCACTGATTTCCAACTATAGCCCAACAACACATCTGCCTACAAGTGAAAAGACTAAATAGTCCTTAGCCACCAAAGTACCATTACCCTTGGATCTGCATTGTAGTAACAACTCTGGTTCCACTTCCAATCCTCCATTCTCATTGAGGTGCTGTGAGATCTCCTTTGAACTTGACCTGTTTCTTTCCCATCTGAAATTTCATCACCTGGCTTTACTATTCACATATTGTGTGCCTAAAGTAGTTAATCATTGCATAACTAATTAACATAACATCTGAATTGCTCAGCTTCAAAGGCAAGAAATCGTCAAATATTTAACTCCCTTGGATCCATTCTCTTATCCGTTAACACACCCCCTCCTTTTAAAGCCTCACCAGAACCCATAGAGATGCAATATCCTTCCTGTTGGTCTCATCTCACTAATAGTTCATGATATCTACCTACTGTGAAGAGCTGAAGTTGTGAGACGCTGCATTACAACATTCTGTTTACACTCCATTTTCATCATCTTAGGAGTAGGAAAATCTATAAACTGAGTTATTAATAGACCGTCTTTTATAAAAAAAAGTTATAAAACCATCACAAAATCTGCTAACTCATCCAGCTCCACCAAATTCCCAATTGTTTCCCAGCAACACATCTGCCCACAAGTGAAAAGACTAAAAGAGTCTTTAAGTCACTTCTAACCAAAGGTATAAAGTCCTCCTGTAATACTTGAGGCATGTTCCATGTCTATCAGTACCCACCTGCCAACTGCCACCATTGCTTCATAGCTTCACGCTGTTCTCTAATCATGTGATAAGATGGCTAATTAGTAATTACCACACAATAATAGTTGCAATAAACAAAATTTCAAACATGGATTTTAATTATTTCAGTGATTTGCTTACATGTTGTTTCTAGGATTCTTATTATATTTTGTGAATTTCAGTGATACATACATTAAAGAAAGACCACATATAATACTTGTGCTATTATAACCACATCCCTACCATCTCACCATTTTTACGGTTTGAAATATAAGACCATATCCAACATCTTATTTGTTTCAATGATGAATAAGAATCTTGATAAAATCTTTCACTTTTTACTGTGAATTTTAGGTCTGTTCCTTCCTGCATTCGTGAGGCCGATGCTGGATTCCTTCGAATCATCTAAGCAAGTTCCTCAACCTGCTTTAAGCGATGTAAGTACCACATCTTTGTTGCTTAATCTGAATTGATGTTGATGACATCTCTTCTCCAGTTCTGGCCTTAGCTTGTTACTTACTTGACCCTAGGGGAGTTAACAAGATGGATCAAGTTGAATAGCTGGTTGTTCGAGCTCGGCTTAAGAAAATAATACCAAATTCAAGCTCGAATATCTTTTTCAAAATAGTTCCCGACCTCAATGCTTGTTTGACAAAAAAAAGCTTTAAAAACTCGTTTTATGTGCTAAAACCCAAAGTCAATTAACTCGTTTATTGGCCGGAGTTCGATAATTTTTCTTAGGGGTGTTCCCGGTGTGGTTTGGTGCGGTTTTGGGCCAAACCGCAAACCGCATGGCATATGCGGATTGAGCATTTTCCTAAACCGCTACAATGCAAAAATTATAAGTTTAAAAGTACATTATAAAATCAACGATAAAGTGACCGTAGTCTAAAAATATAAAGAGTTCCAATACATCTGATTCCCAGATGCATATTGCATAATTAAAAATAGTTTAATAAGTAAAAATAAATGAAATTCAAACTAAATTAGACATGCGAGTTGTACCTTGTCCAACTTTTTCTATCATCTCGATCCTTAAGCCCAGACTCTCACTTGGCCAATTGTTTATCGAAAACACAAACTCCAAAAATGTTACATAAATATTAAATTAAATTATTCTATATATATATGTGTGTATTTGTTATAGATAAAATTAAAACATTAAAAATATACAAAGTATGCGGTGCGGTGCAGTTTGACCCGCAGTTTGATGACTTAAAACCGCACCTGCATCCGCACCGCATAGTGCGGTTTGGTAAAAATGCAAACCGCACCGCGATAGTTCTAAACCGTGCTTTGTGGTGTGGTGTGGGCGGTTTGGCGGTTTCACCCCTAATTTTTATATCTTGATTATATAATTTATAAACATACGAACACGTTTAGCTCGAAAAAGGGTATGCTCGAAATGGCTCGGCTCAAAATTTTAATCAAACTTTCATACGAACCAATTCGAACATTCGTATTATGGACCTCAACTCATTATTTACTTATTTTAAACGAGTTTTATTTTGTATTCGAGATATCTTAAGCTTGAGCTCAAGCAGTTCGTTAAAAGCTCGAATTCTTAACACCCTATAACATTCCAATTTTCTTGAATTTGAATATTTTCAATCGGTTAATAACGGATTATTTATTGCAGGTGGTTGCGGGTATGACGGGTAAAAACAAAGAATGATACCGATGGTCGAGCTCCACTCTTCGGTCTCTATAAAACAAAGAAATCTAAGGTAGATTTTAATTGATGATTGTTTTCTATGATTTGTATCTTTTTTGCCCCCTTTTCAGTTCACTTTGATAGACCTGTTGGGTTAATAATAAGTTCTATGTAAAACTATTAACTTTTGAACACATTCTTGAAAGGTTTTTCCAGTCTATAAGTGTTTCATTTCTTCTTTAAAAAGCATATACTTTTGGAAAAAAAAGGTGTACAGTTTTAAAAAAAATGTGTAATTATTACAGTTTTTAATTAACTAAATGACAGTGTTACCTTGATGATAGTAGATGGAGTAACGAATTCTTTCAACTCATAAGGGCATCTCAATGGAAAATTAGTGTAAACAATAAATCTTCTTTAATGGATAACACAAAATTCATAAAAATTGGTGCAAGCAATAAATTTTCTATGATGGTAACACCAAATTTTATACCCAAATGTAAGATTTGTAGGTATATTTCTTTTTATCTTTTTTCAATTGGCATAAATTTTGGTGTAAATGAATAGTATTACATTAAATTTGATATGTTAGTGTTAGGACCGTAAGTCCTAAAGTTTAGAAAGTTTTATAAAGAAGGAAAAGATTTAATGTAATATTATATATTGTGTTTTGATCTTATGGGCTTGAGCTTTTATTGTAATAGACACCTACTATATAAAGGAGTTTAGGGTTAGAGGATTCGTTAATGAGAGTTGTTTTATTTAGTTTCGTGTTTGTAGTTCGTTAGGAAAACTTTCAATAAAACATTCGACTCAATGATTTGCATATGATTCCTTGTTGATCTTGTTGATTCGGACCTAACAGTTAGTATTTATTAAATCAAATTTGGCGTTCTCATTGAGATGGTCTAATTAAGTGTTTCCATATGAGATGGTCTAGTTAAGAGTAGAATTAAAAGATAAACAATTGTTTTTGAAAGTTTTGGGACAAATCAAAAATAGAATGTAGATACTTATTTTGGGACAGAGGGAATATATGTTTTAGTAATTGTTTAGCATCTGAGAAGGAAATGACTTTTGAAACCAAAATTTGTATTAGATGTATTCACATCCAAATGCTTTATTTGATTTTGGTCTTAAAAACTTTCTAGATCCCGGAGAGGGAGAATACCAGTTTCCGAGTGGTAGTCTACAATCGTTAAAATCTTAACGATGCATTCAGGTTTCATCGTTGACAATTGGCTTAGAATTAACCTATGACTGAACTTATATAGTCTATACGAGTAAAATAATCAATCCTGTAGATGAAATATTCGAGATTCTATCAAATACGCTTTTAAGTTTATCTATATTATTATACAAATAAAACGACCATTTTTTTTGGTGGCGATGAGCATCATTACGGGTCCTACGTCCAAGGCCCACTTTTCATAACTAGTTTCAGGCCCATAACCGATCCTAAGCCTTAAAATTGTAATTTGTGTAACTTTCACACAATATAACGCAACATTTGCTTATTATAAGGGTAAATTACATAACCATGGTTTTCTGTTTTATTTTTAAGTACATAATATTTGTATACAATAAATGAATCTCATACACACGTCTCACCTTTTGTGAGGTTGAAACTAGAGGTGTAAGTGATACGAATCAAGCTCGAATATCAGTGTAGTATCCCACATTGGTTGGGGAGGAGAATAAAAGTATTGCCTTATAAGGGACTTGGATACCTCCCCTACTAGAAGCGTTTTAAAACCGTGAGTCTGGACAAAACAGACGATATCTGGTACGGTTGACCTGAGACGTTACAATCAGCGTACTTGACTCTAACTCGATAGCCATTTCCCAGATTTGAACTCGACTTGAAAAACTCGCAAGTAGTTAAAATGCAAACTCAACTAAACTCAAGCAATTTGATAAACAACTTGTATACAGTTCAAACAAGAACTTATTTGAAGCTCGAACCAGTTAAGCTCGAACTCTGAAATCGGGTGCTGACAGCATGGTTGCGTCATGCATGCTTCCATTATGGTGGCTTTATCTACGCAGCCGATGTGCACTCACTCAACACTTCCGAACCATTTGCTTTCTCTAAGTAGACGATGTGAGATTCATTTCACACCCACACTTCACAATCTATTAAATCTGCATTTTTTAAAATAAAATAAAATAAAAATACTTAAATGAGTCATTTTTTTTGTTCAAACATGTTTTGTTAATAACTTTGTTTGATGATTATCAAGTATAAAGTCTTTTAACATGTTTTCACATTTATTTTCTTAGTTTCAATATTTATGTCTTTAATTTGTATCAAACATTTATTATCAATTCTACATTATATTTTACTAACTATATTATAAAATTAGTTATATATACAAAAAATTTAGAGTATAACGAGCTTACAAGTCGAGAATCGGGTAGCTCGACTTAATTCGTTAGTATGCTGAGTTCGAGTCAAGCCTACTTGAGTTAAATATTAACCGACTTTTAACAGAGTCGATTTCAAGTAGCTTGCCAGTTGCCTGTCTTATTTATTGCAATTCACAGTTTTACAGTTGATTGATTTTTCTTTTTGATATATATATATATATATATATATATATATATATATATAAATGGGAAGAAAGAACATGAGAAACCAAACAACTAAAGTTCCGATACTGAGTTGACGACATCGAAAGTTTTTCAAACTTTCGTTTCGAAACTATGTTTTCTCGAACTACATGTCAGAAAGAGATAAAAACAAAGCATTCTTTAAAACAATAGAAAATCGAAAAAACTTATAATTTTATAATCGTAAATTGTTCCTTTTTTAAAAGAAAATTTGTAATTTTAAGTATTTTTTACTTACAATTATGCATACAAACAACCAAATATACTACATATATAGTTTTTTTAAAATTTATTCAAGCATAATTTCTTTTTTCCAAAATAATCAAAAATATCTTAAATAGATATACTTAAGAGTAAACTAAAAATTTGGTCCTTTTGGTTTGTTAAAAGTAACATCTTTCGTCCCTGTAATTTCAAAATTACAATATAACCGTCATGATTTGCAAAAAACGTCCTCATTTTATCACTCCGTCTAACAAGTAGTTAAAAAATTCCGTTAAATAAGGGACATTTTTACCATTTTATTGTTTTTTTGTCTTTTCTCCAATAAAAATTGATTTTATGATCTTGGTTCCTATGGGATTTGATTGAATAAAAGACCAAATTTTTTGATGAAAAGGACGAAAATGCATCTCATTTAACGATCATTAGAAGAAGAGACCAAATTAATATTATTTTAATTTTATTAATTAATTTAATTATTAGTCATTAATTAATATTAATTCACTTTAATTTTAAATTATTCACTAATATTAGTTAACTATTATTTATAATTATTACTTATAATCTTTGAAAAATTACTAATTAATTAAAATGACTAGTTATTCATATATTATAATTAGTGGTTATTTAAAATTATAAATTAATGTATTTTTTTTCCTAAACTTTATTTTAACAAATCCAAAATTTATAATATATATAGTAATCAATTTAATTTATTTAAATAAACATATTATATTATTTATTTTTTACTATCATGTTTGAATTAATATATATATATATATATATATTTTATTAAATACTTATTTTAATTATATTATAAGTGATTAATATTTTAAAATGTCTTTTTTGGTCATTTTACATGTTTATCAGCTAGTTTTTGCCAAACGTGACTTGTTCATCAGCTAGCTTATCAGTCGTCCGCTATCTTATAAGTAATCAGCTATCTTATCAGTCATAAGCTACCTTATCAGCTAGTTTGCCAAAAATAGCCTAAGCTACATTTTTTACGATAAATTTCATGTATTTTCAAAGAGCTTTTTTTATTTTAATAGTTATCGAATATCGACATAGTTAATTAGTTATATTGTTTAGGTCACTCATACAGTCATGCTTTTCAACTATTTTTTACCACTATTTTTAGGACAAGTATCTATTAAACATATATACTTAAAAGGGATTCTCAATCTTGAAATCGGGAGTTTTCTTATATTTTTTCTAGGCACCTTCTAGATAGGGACGAACCCAGAAAGTTTTTCAAACGGTTGCACCGTTTAAATGTCGAGATATTTTTTACAATATCATAATTAGTTTATTGGTTATTTCAATTGATTTTCATACATAAGGTCTTGTGTTCAAGTCTTTTATTGCGATTTTTTTTAATGGAAACATAATAAATTTGAAATTAAAGCAAAAAACTAAAAAAATGAAGCTAGTAGGATTCAAACTTGAGTCTTGGGTGTAGGATAAGTCTTACAAACCAACTTTGTCAAAGAAAACTTGTGTCCTTATTGTAGTTTTAAAATATATATGATAACACACAACAAAACGATACGATTGCACTTTTCACAAACCTTAATTTTTTACCTTTCGCCGAAGAAATAATACGGTGGCCCGTAGGCACCACTACAGGTCCTGCTTCTACAATTTATTTTTGGCTCCGTCACAAGCACGAAAAGTGTTACATATTTTTAACAAAGCATAGGAACCAAATTTCTAGAGTTTAATCTATATAATATAACAAACGCTACTATTTTTATTTGTTCTAAAATAATTGTCCACTTTCAAAAGTAAGTTTTCAATTTCTCATTTTACCCTTAAATATGAGATGGAGAAAGTTTCTCTCTTTCTCTCTCTATCTCTCCTATCAAGGTTATAAATGTCATTTGGTTAATTAAAAAGTGTAATAATTACACATTCTTAAAACTGTATGTCATTTTTATTATGGACACTTATTTTGAAACGAAGATAGTATTTTTAACAAACCATAGGAACCAAATTTGTAGGGAGTTTAATCTATATATAATATAGAGTAAACTACCATTTTCGTCCTTGTGGTTTGTTGGTTATAACGATTTTCGTCCCTGAACTTTAAAAATTGCTTTTTTAGTCATCATGGTTTCCATTATGTTTCCTTTTTCGTCCCTTAGACCAACAAACTTGGAAAAAGTCCATTCTTTTAGGGGTATTTTGGTCTTTTAGTATTTTCTTAATTTTTTATTAAAATTCTAGAAAGATAAATTAGATATATATTATTTTATATAATATTATTATGTTATGCAATATTATATATTATAGACAATCCAATCACCTAACCCCACAACCACTTCATCTTCTTCTCAAATACTCTCACCTTCAAACCAAAGAACACCCACCTTCTTTCTCCATATTCTTCCATCTCTGGCCACCAGATCATCCCTCAGTTGGGTAATCTTTTGATTAAGGTTTTGTGAACAAGTTTTCTTTTGTTTTGATGGAAATCGTCATCCCAAGACCTTTCCTGATTCATCTCTATGTGGGTTTTGTCTCCATCTGCAAAATGGAATCACATCTACAAAATTTGTTAACAATTTGTTGGGTTTTGTCTGCAACTATATAGTTTTATTTTTTGGGATCTTAAATAACTTAATTCTAACTTCTTGTAAAGAACTCCGACCTGGGTTGTTTCCTTCCATCTGGGTTTTGCTCAATCACTTTTGTTGGATTCAAAAAAAATTTGACCGACCAGTGAAGGAACCAATTTAGGGGGTTTGTTAGGTTGAATCTGACTTGGGGTTCTTAAAGTTCGACGTTGACATTCATTGAGATTTTAATGTTAAGAGTTCACCGGAAAAAATGGAGTTCACCGGAAAAAATGGTAGGGTCACCGGAAAAAAGTGGTGGGGTTCCTAATGTTGAGATTTTGTTGGATTCCTAATGTTGAGATTTTTAGGAATGAAATCATATTTGTGGGGTTCACCGGAAAAAATATGAGAGTTCACCGGAAAAAATGGGAGAGAGTTCACCGGAGAATCAATGAACATTGGAGATGGATGGGAGTGGGGTCAGGTGGGGGTGGGTGTGAATTTGGGGTTAGGTTTTGTTTTTATTTTAATTACTCTATATGCTTTAATTTAATAAAAGAAAAGGAAAAATAAAACAAAATATAAAATGACCAAATTGTCATGAATTTAAATATTTTATTTAATAAAATTAGTGTGAGGGACGAAAAACGAAACCAAATGGAAACCATAAGGATGATAAAAGTAATTTTTAAAGATCAGGGACGAAAATAGTTATAAACATCAAACCATAAGGACGAAAATAGTAGTTTACTCTATAATATAAGAAAGTAAAGTGGTCGGTTGGGTTGAAGTCGAATTTGCGGCTAGCTCCTCCGGCCAAACCCCACCATGAGATTTGGTGGCGCCACCAGTCAACCTCCGCCGTGCATCCAATCATTTGGCATTATCTGTTATCGGTTTACCCCCCAAACGGAAACTGTCTCCATCTAAACACTCATCAATATCATCATCAAATATATCTAAAGATCTTTGTGGAATCACTTCAACTTTCTCTTTCACCTTCCTTTTTTCTTTTTTACAAAACTCCAATTCCAATGTGTTTTTATATTCTTTTTTCTTCATATAAATGTGTTTTATAATTTGAGGGTGTTTGAGATAGTTTACATTTAAAGTGTTTATTAACTTATTTCGATACAGTATCGATAACATGGGATTTTTAATGTTTAGATGGGAAAAAAAGAAGAAATATTTATACTGATTTGGTATCGGTAATAAGATATTTTTTGATAAGTTAATTGTTTCTAACTTATTAACTTATTTTGGTGTGATACCAATAATAACGAGTAAATATTGAATAGTAATAAGTAAAATTTGCTAAACACTAAAAAAATAACTTATTGAATTATTATGTTTTGGTACTGTCATAAGCTAATCCAAAAAACTCTTTTATAAAACTCCGGATTGACACGACAAAAATTGATAAACATTTTTATAAAACAAAATATAAGTTGTTTTAAATAAGTAATCCCAAACACCCCCTAATTACAATCTATAATTAACAAAATTATGTTTTCTTTGTTATCAATTTAATGAGATCAATGAGATTTGCAACTTTTTCAGTCACCTATACATGAATATTTGGTTGTGCTTTTATGATATAATAAAAATCCCCTTGTGGCCACGGAGGTTCAAATGCGATGACTTTGGACTACCTTCGAAGCAGGTGGTTGTTCTATGATTAGCCGGTTCACATATCGGATTGGATATCCAGGTTAATCAATAAAATAAAACATAAAACATAAAACATAAAAAATAAAAAATAAAAAATAAAAATAAAAAATAAAAAATAAGAAATAAAAAATAAAAAATAAAAATAAAAATAAAAATAAAATTGAATAAATTACTAGGGAGTTTTATGTAGAAACCCTTGTATCTCCCAATTAAAAAACACTCATTTCATTTATAAAAGAACCCTTTAAGCAAAAATATTTTCAATCTATATAGACACACCCACATATACAGCTTTATACATACAACCATTACAATTGCTTGCAATTACATGTGATTCAAATCCATTAAAAACGAATGAAAACTATTAAAGTTATTTCCTTGCAAATACATGTTCAAACGACATTGGAACCCTAGTTTTTTTGTATTACAATCAAGCCAACAACAAAAAAAAGTTCTCAATATCCCTTGCAGTGTAAAACGACTGCCTAGATGATATTGAGACACTGATTTAAGATGAAAATGACCATTCAAGAGATTTATTTAGTTGAGATGAAGAGGATAATCATAGAAATATCTCATCCCCGATTTTCTCCTCTATCTAAACGTGATTTAGAAAATGTTTTTATGTTCTCATATTACCCTAAAGCCCCTAATTAGACTTCTTAAAATAATGCATCCTATAATCTCAAAAGCCACCATCTTTTTAAGAACTTGATTAGATTGATTTCCAAATTTAATCTATTTTCATTATGTATATACTATAAGGGTATTTGTGTAATGCAAAGAGATATATTTTGATTTTTTTTTTGTCTATTTCAATGTTATTATACGGTTGTAAGTGGTTTTGAGAAAACGACAATGTTTGTATTTTTAAATAAAATATAACTTTATTTCTCAAATATTTACTATTTCTCAAAATAATCTTTAACTATATATATGTGTGTGTGTGTGTGTGTGTGTGTGTGTGTGTTTGGAGGTTCAAATGAGAACCCCTGTGATTCACAAGAATGCAACAACAGTTGTGGGTCTCAAACCTTTTTTACCAATAATTTACGTTATAATAAATAATAAATAAATCATTAAGGGCAGTAATGTAATTGTTTATTTTTATGATTTTTATGTTATTTTAATTAATTGTAATTATCTCATGATTTTCGATCAGAATATGATGATCACGTATTAGACAGCATATAAAGTAAGTTTCAATAATCTATGATTATCAATGATAATATGTGATAATCATGTGGTAAGTTGTGATAATTGCAGACAAGTAAGTTGTGATAATCATGTGATAAGCAACCATCATGTGTTCATAATCGGCTAATTGTTAATTGATCACAACTGTTTTAATATGTGATAATCGTGTAATAATCTATAATTATACTGGTGATTTTTTTGTGATAATTATATGATGATCGTGAATACGATGAGTAGATAGGCACATGTGAGGGAAAGAGAGAGAGAGAGATAAAAAGATAAGGGTGATAGATATGGGTTATTGTTTATAATTAATGCGATCCCTAAAATATTGGATCAACTATTAATTATTTTTATTGATTTTGAATTTTTTTTTTAAATCCTTTAATTTTGATTGTTATCACATTACTTGCTTTATAGATTGTTCTCGCATTCTCATAAATCACAGGGGTTCTCATTTGAAGCATTCTTCATAGATATGGAAAGGTTAATACAAAAATAGTAACTAAATAAGAAAATAAGAAATTAACATTGGGCCAAATAAAATTTTCTTAAATATAGTCAAAAAAGACATATATATAATTTGTTACATATGAATTATACATATAAATTCATTTATTTTTATAAAGGTTATTTGATGCATTTAATTAATGTATTTATTCATAATTTTAAAAAAAATTCATGATTTAGTTATGATTAATTTTTCATTAAAAAAATTTATTTTTTATTGAAATAATTTATTTAATATTTTTTTATAATTTCATCAAAAATCACATACAATATCCACAATTAATCAAACATTTTCCCCATAATATCATATGTAATATTGATTATAGTAAATTCATGTGAAAAAAAATGTACACATATGATCTTATACATTTTGAAGTACACATATGATCTTATACATATTTATTTTGCTACATATTATATGTGATTGATCCATTTTATTAATTTTCTTTTCCGGTATTTAGTTTGTATGATTGTTTTTCATGTTTTAAATTATATATAATTACAAATATTTAAAAAATCAACTAATTGTATATCACTTGTAATTTTGAACTAATGTATTTTTTCAAAATATTAACTTAAATAAAATAAAAATACATTCTTTAAATAAGAATTAAATATGTTTATTTTTAATTTATCAAAAAAAAAACATTTTTTAACTAAAAATTTAAATTACATTACAAAATTATAATCTTAAATAATGTCTTAAATAAGTTTTATATAAATAAATTACTTTTATGTCCTTATTTATTTATCTATTTATTTTTGAATTATTTGTTTTAAGGTATTATTTAATGAAATTGTATGATTTATATACGAGCTCTTATTTTTCCTTATTTGCTATCATTCTGGTATGAAAATGACTTTCTCTCTTGGTGTGTATATATATATATGTGTGTGTGTGACGATAATCAAATCAAAACCATAAAAGTTACAAAAATGTGTGAGAACCGAAATAAAAATATCTTTACATCATTTTTTTAATCAAAAACTATGATTTAAAATATTGTTTAACATATATTTGTATTCAAATTGTAAAAAAGATACATATAAAACCTTTTCACTACTAGAAAATTGAGTATTTTCGACGGAAAATGTCGTTGAAAATTTTCTATGAATTTTAGAGGATTATTGACAGAACATAAAATTTCAACGAATTTCTGTTGAAAATCTCTCACAAACATATATGCATTTTCAACCAAAAAAATTTCAACGGAATGTCTCGTCAAATTTTTTTTGGTTGAAAATGCATTTTGTGAGAGATTTTCAATGGAAGTTCGTTGAAAATTCGTAAAAAATTTATGTTTTGTCAATAATCCCTTTAAAATTAATAGAAAATTTTCAACGACATTTTTCATTGAAAATTTTCGTTGAAAATACTCAATTTTCTAGTAGTGTTTTTCTACATAATGAAACGAAAGATTGATCAATGCAAAAACGTTTCACACAACGAACCAAATACATATGATAATATCAGATTATGAAACAAATGTATCTGAAATACTTTAAATCAAAGTATTTGATCGAAAAAAATCATGTAAACGATAATTTAAGATTGTTTCTCACATGTTAACTTTTTTATGATTCTCATTTGATTTATATAGTTTACTTGTAACGATATTGCTAATTTAAGGTAACTGAATTTGTTTATTTTAATTTTGTTGGATTTTAAACTGTCATCCAACAAGATAACAACTCGTTCCAATTTAAATATTAAAATTTTGGATCAAGACCAATCCAATTATAATTGAATATCCAATTTCTTTCTATTAGTAATATTTGTGTTCGTGAGTGTAGTTACGTACATGCATGCGTAGCTATCATAGACACATGCATATATCATATATGTGCACATGTTTGTATAGTATTATATAGTTGACAAAATATATGAATCAAATAAGTTAGACAACATGTCAGAATACCTAAATCGTATATACATACACATCAATATATCTATAATATATGGGTAGGTTTTTATGTGTTAACCATAATATTGGTGTTAAGTGTATATCTGAATTGATATTGACCATTAAACTTTAAGATCTATGAATTAAATTGACTGATAACATTTTTGTAATAATTGTAAAAACTTTATATATTAAACAGACGTAAACACAAGTGAATATAGATATTTTTAGAAAAAAAATATTAATTTTAAGTTAACATTCAATTAGTAGGTTCACTATTGTGCCCGCATGTTCACTTATGAACATATAACTCTTCACTACAAAGGCTAAAATCATGGAATACTTAGAAAATATAATTGTCCATTAATTATTAGGGTTTTTTTGGTCATCATATAAACAATGGTGTTTCAAATTTATTGAGTTTGGTATTTGTATAATTTGACCACATGTTTACTTATATAAACATTGTTTAACATTCATGTAGGTTCAATGTTATAAATATTGTTCAACACTCATCTTAGATTCACTGTAGGTTCAATCTAATGAACATTGTTCAACATGTAGATTATGAGTTATGAACATTATTCAATATTCATCTTAATTAGGTTCACCGTAGACATCAATCTAATGAACATTGTTTAACATGTAGGTTCAATGTTGTGCCCACATGATCACCGATGAACATCTAATTGTCCATTACAAAGGCTAAAATCATGAGTAGTTAGAAAACGTAACCGTCCATTACTATGCATAAAAAAACAAGACCAAATAGATAATTACATTCTTATTCTCATTAAATACCTTCATCATGTGAATCAACTAAATGTATAACTTGTTTTTGATTGGCGAATAGAGGTTTGTAGAATTTAATCAAATGTTACTAATTAACCATGGTGACATTTTTGTAATATTTATAAAAAGAGAACATCGTAATAGTGATTTTGTCACAGTTATCCTATTTGAGTTTTCTAATTCATCGTTTACTACACTTGGATTCATATGCTGAATATGGTTAATTAGTATGTGTTCTGGATTCATACGATGAATCTGGTGAATTAGTATGTGTTTTTTAAATAACGATCAAATATATTTGGATTTCATGTAGTGAATTAGTATGTGTTTCATTTGGTGAACCTTGTGTGTTTTATATGAGGAGTGAATATGTATGTTTCATCTAGCGAATCTTGTTACCAAAATGACGATTATGCATTTTTTAATTATAACTTTCAATTAAAACCATAGAAACAAAACCAAATTAAGACACTTAGATCTGTCCTCACGATTTTCAACATTTTTTTGTTTTTATTTGATTTAACCCCTATATATATATATATATATATATAGAGAGAGAGAGAGAGAGAGAGAGAGAGAAATGTTCAAACGAGAATGTTAACCTTTTTACGAGAATACGAGAAAAGTCGTTCATGTACAAAATCAAATATGATTTTGTATAAAATTATACATGGTTCGGACTAATTTTCCCATGCGACTTAAGTCGCCCATAAAAGTCGTCCATTCCAGTACTTAGTGCAAAATCTATATGATTTTGTACATGAAAAAAGTTTCTCGTATTTTTGTAAATAGTTAGCGTTCTTGTATGAACCTAGATATATATAATATACATATATAGAGAGAGAAAGAAGTTTAGCGGGAAAAGTAAAATAACAAAAACTGAGAAACACTCTGGAAACCATTCATCTGGATGGTATGTACATGTGCATACAAGTAATTGAAGCTCTTTTTTGATTGTTATGCATGTATGCATGTTATGCACATACCGAACAAATCGATAATCCAGGGATATTTTTGAAGAAATGATGGCTATTTTTCAAAAGTATTTAGTCAACATGATTATTTAAGTTAACTACGTGTGTGTACACACACATATATGTATTTATGTATATAGGCATATAGTTATATATATATATAATGCGTTGAGTTTATGTGAGACCAATTTGTTTTCATAAGACCTGTGAGACCATATTTTTACATTTGAAACTTTACAGCAGAACAATATGGAATTAAAAAAATATGAACATTCACAACAAGGTATTTACTTTCACAATGTTTTGCTGTAAAATTTCAAATATAAAAAATTATTTTACGCGTCTTATAAAAAGAAGAATTTGGTCTCACATGGTTTCAAATCTCTCTCCATAGATATGTATATAATATATACACATGTAAATGATGTTTTGACAAAATTCCAAGAGAAGCTTTTGTTTGATTGACAAAAATTATTCCTTAAACAGTTGGATGTAAAAATGATTGAGGACCCCATGATTATATATATATAATTATATATATATATCCTTGATTTACTAAAAAGAGCATTGGTCGGCACCCAGCCATGATTATATATATCCATATATATATATATATATATATATATATATATATATATAATCTTCAAACTTCCGTCCAAATTGCGGCCGTGGAAAAGCCATCTCCGGCCATATTTAAGTCTCGTATTTGGTGACATTCAGGACTGCCGGCCGATAGTTGGTACACCCAATTATCCCCTTTCCATATCCCCACATATACATATTACCTTCCAAAAAAATCTTTGATAAAATCAAGTTAGATGGAGACTTGTATATTAAACCTCGTAAACCACGTGGTCTTTTGAAAATTATATTTTACGATATCCATATATTTTTTATTTTTGTCGTTATAGTTTCGACTTCGTTTCCAACTGTAATTAGCCCGTCAAGTATCGAGCGTTTTCACATTGAATTATAGGAAAGTTTTTTTTTTCTTCGTAGTTTGATATATTAAATATAGAGAAAAGTTCAAATGCAAACTTAAATTTAGTTGTGAACGTGAGAACAAATGAGAGCGTGACACGTGTCTGAATGTAGATTATTCAGACTGAATAATTACAGAAATATTCAGACTGAATAAACACTATATTCAGTTTTATTCGGTCTGAATATTTCTTTGATTGTTCAGTCTGAATATGACACGTGTGGCGTTCTCATTTGTCCTCACGTTCACAATTAAATTTGAGTTCTCATTTAAACCCGCCCTACTAACATATTTAGAAATTTTGGTAAATTGATTATATTTGATTTGTAATTTATATAAAATTTGTTTAAGTATCTTTAATTATTAAAATTAAATGATATGTTAATTAAATCTTTATAATTAAATTCTTAATAACAGTTGTGATCTGTAAATCAAAGTATTCTTTTTTTTTGAAAGAAAAATCAAAGTATTCTTTTATTCATCATTTTCTTTTAAAACAAAAATAAATTCACAAATTCAAGTATTCATAAATAACAAAATCGATGATTATTTGTTTGGTATATATGTTTTTAACTCTTATATGTTTTGGGTCCTACAATCATAAGATCGAGCGATTTGATCCAAACTCACATACATTTTAATTAGTTTTTCTAAGAATTATAAACTTTCAGTTTTATATTATAATTAATCTTGTGTAAAATTAACCAAATGATACTAAGATATAATTAATATATATATAATCCATATTTTAAAAGTTCTACTTTTCACTCTACTACTAAAAAAAGGTCAGTAAAAGTATTTGCAATATATGATATATTCTATACTCATTCCGTCCCAATTTAAGTGTCCACAATTGAAATGACACAGAGTTTTAAACATGCATAATAATTACACTTTTTTTGGTAAACCAAATGACATATTTATTCTTATTTAATTTCTCCCTCACTCACAACTCTTAAATATTTGTGCATTAATTAAGGATAAATTTGAGAATTTGGTTATTTACTTTTGAAAGTGGACACCTATTTTGGCACATATATAAATAGAAATGTGGACATAAATAGAGACTGAACTAAGAAGTTTATCTTGGAGCGTCTATAAATAGTGTAAAGAGTGATAAATATTTGAGATTAGTTGATAATTGTCCTTGCATTCTTGTAAATTGTTATCATACTCAAATGAACCTTCCTCTCTCTTTATATATATATATATATATATGTTTTTTTTCATCATTAAATTTTTTGGATCCAATATTAAAGCTTTTGTAAAAGGTTCAAAGTGGGTTCACTTTAAGTTTTTTTAAAATGTGGGGCCAATATGATGAGTCAATTTTCAAATTTCAGAAGTGGTCACTTTAGCAAGATTTTGACCTTTGTTACATATCGACATTTGGAGAGGTTGGCAAATTTGAAATTGCATTTTTATTATAATATTATAAGCTAAGGGTGTTTGGTTCATGTAATGGAATGAAAATAAAAATGACTTTGAATAAAAATAGGAATGGATTTTCATTCTCTCAGTTTACTCTGCATAAGAATCTGGACTTCAGGGGAAATGAACAAATTATATTATATAAAACTAAACAACTTCTTTTATTTTCATTCTCATTGATTATTGTTTAATACATTTAACCAAATACCCCTTGATTTTATAAACTATAGAAAAGTTAGTTTTTATTTTATTAAGACTATGTGTGCAAACTAGCATATAAACTACCGTATAAGAATGTAAAATGACAAAACTAGCTGATGAATGAATCATGTTTGTTAAAATTAACTTATAAGAATGTAAATTGGTCAAAAAGGACATATTAAAAAATTAGCCATAATATTTTAAAATATATGACTAAAAACAAATCTCTAATAATATAATATAGTAATTAATAGAAACAAGATGGTAAAAAGATAAAAAAACATAAATATTGGTTAAAATAATTTCAAATTAATTATTATACATATTATAATATTTGGATTAGTTAAAATAATTTTTTTAAAAGCCTTTAAGATAAGAGGCTAGCTCCTGTCTTGGTTGGGACAGCTAGCTTATTGGTCCACTGCCTCCCCTTTATTGACAAAATGAGAGGGATTTCAGGCAATAAGGAGCTTGCCTAAGAGCTTATTAGAAGGAGTCAAAACTAGCTCGACAGCTAGGTGCTTTCTGGAACTCGGCTAGGAGCTTGCCTAAGAGTGGTTAAAGTGTTATGCCTAGCTCGACTGAAAGGGCTTACCAACAGACCTGCTACCTTCCCCCTATTATTTATGATTTTAAATAATCATTACATATAATATGAATAAAAATAAAATCGAAAAACTTCGTATATTCTAATTAATTAATGATTTAAAAAAAATATTTGATAATTAAATTAAATATTTTCTCAAAATTATTTAACACAGTTTTATTATTTATGAGAAAAAATAAGTATAAGTTTAAATTTTATATCATATAAATAGTTTTTTTTTAAACGGAATCACATAAATATTTTTATAATTGTTATATTTATTTTTTTTATGATTAAATATATTGATTAATGTTTAAGGAAAATAATAATATGAAAATAATTAATATCATTAATAGATTTTTCATTAATAATTAATCAATACAATTAGTATATAATTAAAATTAATTATTAATTAATTTTCAGTTTATATTAAATAATATTTATTCATATTAGCAATATTTAATATTTATTTATAATTAATAAATACCAATAATGCAGGATTTAATGAAACTTTTTCAATTTATATGAATTAATATAGCAATATTTAATATTTTATTATAGTTAATAGAGTAAATTACATATTTGGTTCCTATTAGGGGTGAGCATCGGAACCGGGTACCTGTCTTTGGAACCGGAACCGTCTCGGAACTGCCGGTTCCAGAACCGGAACCGATGTGATTGGTTCCGGTTCCTAAAATACGGAACCGATCAGGACCGGTTCCGGTCCTCAAATTTTTTGGAACCGTTACCCGCTGGGTACCCGCTTCCCGCCACTTTTAAATAAAAAATATTTTATATATTTATCAATAATAAATAAAAACTCAAACTTTCTATTTTGTTTATGTAATAATTAGTTTTCATGAGATTAAATTTGACAATTTGTTGTATTTATAACTTTAAATCAGTATTTTGTAGTTTATATTTATACTTTTATCATATGCAACGTAATTTTTTTTTTCAAAGTTGAAATCGGGTACCCGGTACCGGAACCGGTTCCCATCGGTTCCGGTTCCGGTTCCAAAATATAAGAAACCGGTGTTAGCGGTTCCGGTTCCAATTCCGAATTTCCTGGAACCGCCGGGTCCGGTTCCAATTCCGGTTCCATGGAAAATGGCCGGGTAGCCGGTTATGCTCACCCCTAGTTCCTATGATATACTAGTTTTAACTGTCTGGGTCTCAAAAATGAAATAATTACAAATTTGGACTCATGGTTTCTATTTTATAAAGTGTTGGGTCCCTATTTTTAACTCCGTTAAAAAGTTTCTGTTAAATAGGTTAAGTAGAAGGGTATTTTAGTCATTCTATTTTTTTTATTATTAAAAACAACAGGGTCCAAACATGTTATATATTTATAGTCTGAATAACACAAGGATCAACATGTTATATGTTTATAGTTTTAAGAATACAGGGACCATAAACCACCTTTGTTGTCTCTGGCGACACAAGGACCATAAACCATAGGGAGTACCGTCTCCTCCTCCATTTTTGTTGGTGAAGCCACGCTTCTCCTTGTCGCCTTCCATCCCAAGCTGGAGAAACCACCCCTTGCACAACCTGTTTGATTCGACCATGTTTGAATGACAACAAATCTGCGGTAATGATGAACACGGATTTAAGACTTCCATCTAGGTGACGTTCTCCACCGTTAGCGGCCACCGCCACAATCGATCAGCAAAGTCCGGTAAGAATATCGAGATCTACGAGCTCCCTTCGCCTCTTCTTCTCCACCTACTTAGTTCTGGGTTTTTTTTTGTATCGAGGTCTATCGAGTTCATGTTTTTTGTATAAAAGATGTGGGTTTTTTCTTCGCCTCTTCTTCTCCAGCAACAGTTTCATGGTGGTGGTTGGTGGCAGCGGGGTAGTGGTGGTTCATGGTGGTTGGTCGGCTATGTTTACAATCCAGAACCATGGTCGTCTTTGTTTACAATCCAACATCTAGATTTGTTAGAATTAGGGTTTTGATTTCATGGTTAACGATCTCCAACGGCACACAAGGACCAAACAAGATTGGAGAACTTTTTTGGTCCTTATCGTTTTAAAAGTGATAAAAACTCTGAAATGACCAAAAATACCCATCATGTGCCTTGCACATGGGTACTTTAACAGAGACAATATGGATGGAGTTAAAAATAGGGACCCAATACATTATAAAATGAAAACCATGAATCCCCAGATTTGTAATTATTTAATTTTAGGGACTCAGACTGTTAAAACCAATATACCACAAAGACCAAATATGTAATTTACTCTAATTAATATTAATAAATAATAAATAATGTCAATGAAAGTCATAATTGGAAAAAGTGATAATAAACTCAAAAAACGCTACTAAGTAGTGTTTCAATAAACTAACTTATATGGTAGGTTATATGCATTCAAATGTGTACCCAGAAAAATAAGTAGCTTACTTATTTTTACCAAACAATGCCTAAATATATGATGGAATTTTTTAAAACAAATTATAAAAGAAAACAATTATTTCAGATAGTTTATATATTCAAGCCTTTGCTAAAAGACGGCAAATACAAATCCTAAGTCTTGACCCCAAAACTTCAACATGATCTCAAGAGTTGCAGCAGAAATAATATACTATTGAGATTTATAACATCAAAACTAATACTAGACAACTATCTAACAAAAGAGTAGCACCCTCACTTCACATCCCAATGCTTACACTTTTCCTTTGCCCTTGCTAGTGCTCTTTACGTGGTATTTACCTGAAACAATGGTTTCAATTTTATAAAAGCGAGGGTTAAACCAAAGTTCTAGTGAATTCCCTCCAACACAGTTATAAGCAACAGTTTAACATAAAAGAAACGTTAACATAAAAATCACTATGCACTTACCTTATAAAGATAAGTTAAACACACTTAATGTCACTCACACTTATGACCAATCGATCGGGTTGCGGCTCTGGATTACGATCTCTGGTATTTCATACTTTAATCACAGGTTTTCCTTTTTACACTTTCAACAATAAAATTGGGACTAACAATCTCCCCCTAAGTGTTAAAAGGAAAACAATAAAAGGAAAGTTCGTTTAACGTCATTAGCTGTCTTCCCATTAAGCTTTAGAAGCTTGAAGACCCCCTTAGATAAACATGTAGCTCCCCCTTGATGTAGTAACCTCATTCCAATAAATTCAAGCTCCCCCTTGAATTAAGCTCTTATTCTTCATTTCAACTTTAAAATCAGATTTAATGTGCTATAAACACCACTGATTGCACCAAATACAACTTTAACCTGTAAAACTCAACACAACTGTTAGCCTCAGAATCTCAGCCAACCCCATAGCATATTGATTCATCCAAACGTGGATAGATAAAGTGTGAGTTACGTGACAATGTCGTGCAGAATCAGTCTAATAACAAAAAATCTGTCTGTAAACCATGAGTTGAGTGGACATTCAGCACAAGAGCTTGTTCAAGTAATCTTCCATAATCGAGGAGCCCAAAATAATATCAACCAGAAATATCTGTTCCAAAAATAGAACTCGAAACCACCAAGATTAATTCTGAGAGTCCTGATGTGAGATTAAAGGATGAAAATTATGCTCGGTAGTTCTTGATCATTGACAGGATTTCAACAACCTATCTCTGGTTGCAAGAAGAAATCTCTGATGAAGTGCTGGTTCTGAACTGTGCTTCTTGGTTCTTTGATATTCAGAAGCAATACTGGTTAAGAGCGGGTCCAGAACTGAGATGAACTGAAGCCGTGGCTAATTTAAACTTCAACGAACAGAGTTCTGAAGTTTGACATGATATAGAACAAGCCACAATACCACTCATCAATACATAAGATATAAAATCAGCAAAGAAAGTTTCTGTCCAGCAGCATTGCACTGACTTCTATGCTGCTTCTTCTTTGGAGTTCGGACGCATGAGATATGATCGTTTTTGTACAGTCGCGCAGATCTGTCCAACAGCTTTGCTTCAGCACACTACCTTCAACTTCATCGATTTACTGGGCCTTTTACAGATCGAATCACTGAAAACTCTAAACATGAAACTTGTAGAGTTGTCTGTTTTCTATCCAGGGACGTTTGAATCGCTTGAATTGGTGGTGTGATGAGAGAGATATCATCGATATAGCACAACATTGCAAATCTGTCAACATCCTGATTTTTATACAATCGCCATAAAAATTGATCTCAACTTGCACAACCAAATTACAATCAAGGTGATGATTTCAAAATTTGGTTCTTGACATCGAAAATGATTCTCCGTCACATCATTTTAAGAAACCAAGTGTCTCATAAATATTTTATCAAACACCTTGTGTGCATAATCAATTTTTACCCAATTGGCAATGAATTTTCTTCCCAAAAACCATCCACATTTCATATCTAATGAGAATAACTTTGTAGAATCGAATATAAATGAAATCAAAACTGAATTTGAATATAAATAAATTCAAACACAGATTTGAATGAAATTTTCGAGAACAATTCGAAAACAAAGTATAAAAAGATGAATATTATAGATCTAGAAATGAGATGAAATAAATTGGATTCAATGAGATAAAATCAACTGATTAGATCGTTTGATTTGAGAAAATCAATAGGCTCTGATACCAATTGTAGGAACCCAGATCTCATATTTGAATCAATGATCTAAACAAAATATGTAAAGCGGAAGCAATTATAGATCAAACAGTTTATAAATGGAAGAACGATTAATCAAAATGAAGAACAATATGAAGATAGAAGCGTAGTAATATGATTAATCATGATCATATATCTTACATAATTGGAATGATGAGGATATTTGGAGATGGAGAGTTTCAAAGAAACAATCTCACATTCACAATTACAAATGGAGAAGAGGATTCCTATTTATAGCCTAAAATAAGAAAAGTCAAAGTATCCTCCAATGTAGAAGCTCAAAGTGTAAAGGTGGAATGATAAATACTAGATGAGGTGTCGGGCTATGATAGGGAGAACAACCATTTGAAGATTTGACAAGGATTGAACCAGAAGCATAGTCCAGAGACGGAGCCTCTTGATGTATGGTCCAGAGGCTGAAGCTCTTGATGTATGGTCCATAGGCTGAACCTCTTGATGTATGGTCCATAGGCTGAACCTCTTGATGTATAGTCCAGAGGCTGGACCTCTGGAAACTTGAACATTCAGCACGCTATACTCCGTCTCTTGATCTTTATACACGGGCTCTGGTTCCTCGGTAACGACCTCTGGTTGCGGCTCTGGATAACGATCTCTGGTATTTCATACTTTAATCACAAGTTTTCCTTTTTACACTTTCAACAATAAAATTGGGACTAACATCATCATCTCCGAATCACAATTTATGAATTTTTTTACTTCAGCTACAGTTTAAAGCTTGCATAAAACTCATATAAACTATCCTCCAAGCGATTTCAATCCGTTCTAACCATAAGTTTGATAGAATTCATCACTTATAATATGAAATTCCACATTCATGGAGTTTTAACCCAAATCTTATTCCAAGGCTTAAAGAATCCGAGATAAAATTAGAATACTTATTCTACATCAATCCCACATAACCAATAACTTAATAAAATCGATTTTTCCTCATCTATTGAAATACTCAATCAACATGTAAAACCCTAGCTTTTAAATTTCCTTGAATGAAGAAGATGAACACATTTAGGAATGAGGGTTGTACCTGAAAGTGAACCTCAACACTTAGCTCCTTCCAAAATCCTCAGAAATTTCCTCCTCCTTCCCCTTTTTCTCTTAAAATCACACCAAGGAAACACACACAGAAACTAGTCGGCTCCTCCAAGAAAAGAATGATGTCTCAACCCTTATTAACTCTAAAGTTTGCTTTCAGTGCCTAAAATTTAAAATTTAAGACTCATCTTTACCCTCTAATGTCTTTTAATGTAATAACCTAAAATCTTATTAACCATGTTTTGGGAGCCCTAATTTCAGGTTAATAGGATGATGGCCCTTAAGGGTTTAAGCCCAAAGTATATAAGTAATGGAGAGGGAGGTTTTCTCCTTATTGTTACCCCATTTTCAGATTTGATAATGTGTGTGTGTGTGGAAAGTGTGAATCATGAGAAGCAAGAAAGGGAGAAGAGGAGCAAAACATTCAATCTTGTGAAAGAAATCAATTGGAGTACCTGATTTCAGGTCTAAGTCTCTCTTCTTTTGCATTATCTTCATCATTATTGATGTTAGAATCAAGATTTGTCAAGGGTTTTAAACACCTGAGTTATTTGGTGTAAGGGATTAAGAAATTGATGATTCAGATGGTCATCCTTGAGTATTTCTTAGATTGGGGAATTATTTATTGATTTGAATCCGAGTTATTTGGTTTATTAAGGAGTTGAAGTAGGAAAAACTCCATTGTTATTGAATCTCCAAGCTCCATTTGGATTGATTTAGTGATTTAATCTTCTAATCTTATTTAGAATGATGTTAGGAATGTTTTAGGGTTGTCCTCAACCATATATATTGGTTTTGAGGTGTTAGAAATCGATTTGGAGTGTTAGATTTTGAGTTTTGGGGTTGTTTTATGTTGCAGGGCTGAGCTGCACTCGATAGTAGGTCCCGCGGGTTACCCTGCGGGCTAGGCCGCGACAAAAGCTACGTAACCTAATGTTTGAGGTGCGAATTTGGTTGTTCAATTTTGCGTTTCGAGTTAGGACTTGGACCATTGTTCTAGGGGTTCATCCTAGGATTTTTATGAAAGACTTTTGAGGGTATTACTTTAGGTTAACACTCGTTTTGTCTTGGCATTTTTAGGCGTTCGGTATTGGAAAATCCATTCGTTTGGACTTTGGGCTAAGTGTGGCATCACCAAGTGAGTTCTCTTGACTTAAAACTACATTTTTATCAAAGGTTTATCTAATACACTGATTATGGTATTCTCAATTGGAAGCATGCTAAATGATTTATATCATTTTGGTTATATTAATGTTGGATGTTGATTTGGCCTAAATATTGCGATATGCCTACTTAAATGGACATGTACATAGGTGAGTTGTGTACCTCGAGATTGTGCAAATATTTTGGGAGATACATCCCGTGCACCTCGAATCCGTTTTAGGTGTACATTGGATAAGTAGCCTTCTTGGGGCCATCTAGTGTATCCGCATGTGAAATTGTATGGAACACGATCCTTATGTCACATGTGGAATTGTGTGACTAGCTTTGGCTTTTCCACAATCCTTGTACATGGTCCCGTGTTTAAGATACTTACTTCCATATTTTTATAACTTATCTCTTTGGATTTAAGTATTTTTATAGCTGCTGTTATTTGGGAATTCACTAGACCTTGTGGTCTAACCCTTGTTTTCAAAACTAAAACCTTTTTCAGGTAGAGGTTTAGTAGAGAGCACTTTGAAGGGAAATGGTAGGATTTGAGTCGGTCTTAGAGATGGATCGGATGCCGTAGAGACTTCCTATAATTTAATAATTCTCAGCTGTGGATCAGTTTACTTTTGTTCCGCTGCAAGACTATGAGATGTAATAGATATTTGTCTACTCTTGGCATCTTGATTATTTATTTATGTTGGATAGTTGCTTTTGGAATTCGGGTCTTTACATTTAACAAACATAATGAAGTTTGGGTTATTACAACATGTTTGAATGAACATAAACTAACTTATTAAAAAGTTATTTGGAGTAGTGTTTTGGAAGCTTATTGTCAATTTTTGCATATATGACTCATTAGTATGAATTATTATTTATTACTATTAATTATAAATAATTTTTGATAAAAATTAATTATTACTAATACCAATAAATATTAATTGAATTATTAATTATAATTGACACATTAATATTAATTATTAATTATAATTGACACATTAATATTATTATTTACAATTATTATTAATCATATCAATTATTTTTTAATTATTATTTAATATATTTAATTATAAAAAAAATTAAAAATATGTACCTACTAAACTAAACTTTTTTAAATGATTTGTATAAAATATTTAATTAAATTGTTAATTTGTAAACTTATTAACCATTTTTTTTTTCATATTATATTTCTTATTTAAAATTATAAATTAATAGATTTTTTTAACTTTATTATATCAGATACAAAGTTTATAATATATAATAATTAATTTAAAATTATTTTAATCAACATATTATATTATTTAATTTTTATTTACTAAATAGTTTGTAATAAATTATATATATTAAAGATTTGTTTTAACTATATTAATTTTATTTAATTTTTAAAATGCTACTTTTGGTAATTTAAAATTCTCATCAACAATGTTTTGTCAAACATGTTTTTTTATCGGTTAGTTTGTCAAAAATAACTTAAATTATTAGGATGAAGTTAACGAATAATTAGTTTATTTTTATAAAACAACAAAATTTAGGAGGAAATTAATATGACTTAAAAAGTTGATTGTCATATTGATATTTTATGTGATATTTTTTAAAAAATGTCTTATTATTTTAGTAACATTAGAGATAAAATATAACTATCTTACCATTTGTTGCTCCATTCATCTTAAAATAAAAGTTTTATTATCTATATTACTTTGTCCCAATATAACAAGTGTTTATTTCAAAACTGAGTATATATTTTTCAATTTCATCTTTATTTATGAGATGATCAATTTTGCTCCTTTATTTTCAACAGTAAAATTATTTTTTAATTAATTAAAATTATAAAAACTATATATATACCTTTTAAATTCGGAGTTATGCACGATTTTTTGTATTTGATGAATATGACATGAAAACAATTTTTATCTAATACATCATATATAGTTTCAGTTCATTACAAAATAAAAAAAGCTTCACCACTAAAAAGCTTCACCATTAGATTCTTCTACTGATAGATTCTGGCAGATTTTTCTGTGTGGACTAAAACTCAGTAGGTAATCAAGATCATCGGCCACATTTCTCTAGCAATGAGATCCGTCGATGATGGTTTTTCCGTCAAATTACCAACAGATATTTTCATCAGTGAAATCTCTTTATTTTATAGGGGTTGTTGATGAAAGTGCATCAGTTGATATACAAATGTATTATTCGAACAACAAATTATGTGTTTGAAAGAAATATCTTTGCTTGTCGTTTTAATAAAGTCCCTACAATAAATTAAAATGACCAAGATATCTTTCATCTACATATTCACGTATTCTTGAAATACAAAAGATAATTAAAAAACTAAGAAAAATATAATTTTCAACTTCAATATATTGTGTCACATATAAATTTGTTATAAAAGATAAATTAGACACAACTTAACCAAGTTTTATTCGAACGAAAAAATATGTTGTTCTTATCAACACGAAGTACGAGCATATCTAACAACTACAATAAAGTAAAGATTTTGAAGATTTTAAACTTTTTATACTGACAAAATTGAATTCATAGGAAGCCACCAATAAATAAGCGTTTCTAATAGACCAATTTATACGACACAAATTATAGACCAAAAAACAAAACGTCCTATCTAAAATCTTTGTAATAATTTTATAGGATGTTTTTAGTCCTAACAAGTTTTTTATGATACTTTTAATAAAAAGCGTCGCATTACCTAGTTTATAGTCCTATAAACCCATCTTTTTATAGGACACTTGTATTGATAGGACAATTTTTCAAATAGTGTCCCATCAATACAGCTAATATGACACTTTATATAGAAAGTGTCCTAAAACCTTGTTAAGACGCCAAAAACGTCCTATAAACTTATTACAATGCCTTTAGTTATTACACTTATTTTTTGGATCTATAAATTGAGTCCTATAAAGCAGTCTATTAGGACGCTTTCAAATTGGTATCGTATTATAAACCTAATTTTGTTGTAGTGTAAAGTAACGAAAAGAGAGAAAATGAATAAAACTTGAAGAAATCTCTAAAGCTTAAAATTGAGAAGATATATATTATTTATTTGTTTTTCACCAATGAGATGATAAATTTATAAATTTAACAATATGATTGAAGCATGAATTGCTAAAATAAAATATCCGTTGAAGTTATATGCATTGTTCTAAATAAGTCGTTATGGTCTTGTTATGGCGCGTTATGACGTCAAAGCTTGAGTTAGCCGCTGTGTTAACCCTATGACTCCACTCTAAGGCTTGGATTGCATTTCAACGCATTATGGCGCATTACGACACGTTACGACATGTTATCTGTAAGGTATGAGGTTACTTTAATATAAAACTTGAATGATAAATGACAACTATGTAGGGGTGTCAAAAATGTACCTAGATAAACCAAACAATTAAGATAGCAGCCATACCAATTTAATTGGTACCAACTAAATTGGTACCGATTATATTGGTTGGTACTACCGTACCAATTTCACAAACATGGTTGGTACGTGGTATCGAAAATCCAATAACACGGTATTATCGTACCGACTTTTATATATATTATTTTTTATATAATAAATCAGTTAAATGTATTATATAATGATTATTTACAGTTTAGTTTTTATAATTTTATATTTTTTCTTTAGTTTACTTTAGAGTTTAGAAGACTCTTTTGTCACATTTCAATATAACAGATAATATCAAAAGGTAGCAACCCAACCTTAACTTAATTTCAAGCAGGTTTCGGACAACTGATTTTGGACAACAAGAAGATTTTAAACAGCAAGTTTTAGTTTTTTAGACATGTTTGTAGTTGAGAGCTTTAGACAGGTTTTGGACAAGAAATTTTGGACAGCAGGTCATATTTATTAGTTTATATTAAACATTAAATCTTATGAACCTTGAGATGTTGGTATAAATAACGTACCAACACGTACCAACCAAAATAAGTTGGTACCAATTAAGTTGGTTGGTATGCGGTATAGATTTTTGAATACCAATTATAATTGGTTGGTACACGGTATTGGGAAAAAAACATGGTATCGTACCATGTTCACCCCTACAACTATGCACGAGACCTAGAACTTAAATAAACATAAAAACTAAAAACCTTATAGAGGTAAATTCTTACTCACATTATCGTACACGAAAAGTCGAACACAAGTTCTTTGAAAATTGAAAAAGTAATGAGCAGAGATTTAACCCGATTTTACACTTGGTATCATTTTCTATAAGCGCTATATATTTGGTATCCATGGTTCTTTTTTTTCCTTCAGTTTTATTAATTTTATAAATTTAATTTATTTTAAGGTATTATTCAAAACACTAACATATACAAGTGCAGGGGTGGGCGTGTACATACGCAAATACACACACACACACACACATATAGAGGCATGATCAAACGAGAAAAATATCCATTTAAAAGAACACAGTAACGGGAAACTCACATGCAAAATCACACACGATTTCCCATTAACGGTAAAAAAAGTGTGCGGACGACTTATGGCTGCGTCTTCAGGTCGCAGGGTAATGGTTGGCTGAATCACATGTGATTTTGTACGTGATGTTAGTGCAAAATCATACTCCCTCCGTCCCAAAATAAGTGTCTACGTTACTATTTTTGTTTGTCCCAAAATAATTGTCCATTTTCAAAAGTAAGCTTTCAATTTCCCATTTTACCCTTAAATATGAGATGGAGAAGGTTTCTCTCTCTCCTATCAAGGGTAAAAATGTCATTTGGTAATTAAAAAGTGTAACAATTGCACGTTCCTAAAACTATGTGCCATTTTCATTGTGGACATTTATTAAAAAGTGTAATAATTGCACATTCCTAAATCCATTTTATGGACTTTATAAGGGACTTGATACTTTCTCTATCAGACGCGCTTTAAAGCCGTAAGTTCAAGTGTGTGGACAAAGTGGATTATATCTGATACGATTGACCTGGCATGTTACAGAAGTTAACTATGATTGATATATATATATATATATATGGAGGATCATACGAGAATGCTATCAATTTAAAAGAATACGATGACGACTCTCAACCAATCAAAATTCCATAAAAAAATCGTTTAATATTAAAATATGTTTAAAAGGGCATATCCGTCTTCTTCATTGATCCTCTATTATAGGAAACGATTTCATCCATAAGATTAAGCGATAGACTCATTCAATCTAAATCAAAATATTCTTAATTAGTTCATAAACATATTATCGATTTTTAGGAGATTCACTTTCAAAATTAAACACAAAATCGTATAACAAGGTCGAAGAATCAAAAGTGAACCAAGAATCGAAGAATATGAGGACGGAGAGAAGAAGGCACAACAATGAACAACACTGAAGTGAACGAAATGCATTTTTCTAATGTTATCAATGGTGGATCGAATGTTGATTCAATACAAGAAACTGAAATTAATGCTGACTGGAATGGTGATATCGGAATAGAAGATGTTCAACGTAAAAAAAATTGTTTTCACTTCCAAAAATAATAAAAATGTTCATAAAAATCCATTAATTGTTATTTGTATTTATACTAAATTTTATTTGTTAATAATCAATAGAATCAGTAAGTTCTAGCCATTTATTCAGTTCTATACATCCCACCCAAATGAGTTATGAAAAAATAGTTATTAAGTACAGGTTTGTTGTACATGTTGTATAATCATAAATGATTTTAATGTTATCAGGTTTCATACCAGGAGTAGGATGGATCATTGGCATGTACCTGTCAGTTTTTTGAGTTAGAAACATAGGATGCGCGACCGATAAACGGTTGATTGGAGGCGGTGAGCGAGCAGCAAAGAATGCAAGGCCAAAGAGGAAGTGTAGAGGATGAAACGAACTCGTAAACCACGCCATACAGAATTGCCCAACAAAGAAAGTTATGCAAGAAGATTATGATGAATAATTTCAGCTTGATTCGTCTAATTATATTATTAGTAATAAGTTTGCCAATTTTCGTGGTAGACAGACATTTGCATTTGATTGCTTTTGGAGTTTTTTAAGATGTGGTTTTTTGGATTATATTCATTATGATTAGTAATAAGTTTACCACATTTTTGGATTTCTTGGAGTTTATAATAATATGATTGGTAATAGTTGTTTATTCTGTTCATCAATATACAACAGCACACTTAGCAATTATGCAACACGTTTCTTTATAGGTAAGACGTTCAACATAGTTGATTAAAATCAAGATAAGTACATATCAATTATGATTTATTATGAACGTACAATTATTGTACATATACAAATATAAAATCAAGATCTTATATGATTTGATAAATATTACAAGCACAGACACTATTTCAATCAAAAATAGGCACTTGTTTGTTATACATATTTCAAGAAATAAAGAATACGATAAAAAAAAGACGCTTGAATGTTATACATATTCTACATGATGCTTTGTTGCAAAGTAACTCAACAAAACAATTTCTGATTAAACAACATAAATTGGTTAAATCATACATGTTAAACAATAATGTAAGTACACATCAATTATAATTTACTAAAAGTAGAAATATTGTCCATGTACAAATTGCACATTCATAATCTTATACGATTTCATAAAAAATAATAGCTTCAGGAAGGATAAAAATTCATACCAAAATAATCACATGAATGTTATACATAAATCAAAAAATCAATATTACTCTTAAAATATCTATCACATGCGATATTTGTATAGTAGCAATGTAACATCAACTATGATTTTGGTATTAGTTGTTTATCTTATACCTTTTAAATACATATTAGCGTCATAATTCTTAACAATATTTCTTGCAATAATGAAACACTTAACGTTTATACCGATCATATGATACTATAGACAAAACCATATTTTCTCATCCAAACAAAAACCAAATATCACTAATGATAAATAAGTATTAAACCCAACAAACGGTTAATCTTAAAGAAATAATAACCAGAATCCATAGATCATATAAAATAACACCAAAGTCATAAACCATATCTACTAGTTCCCAAAATGTCATAGTCTAAAATATTCCAAAAAAAAACCTCGTACGTGTTGTTACAAATATACACTGCACTCGACCATATAACGAAATAAAGCATCTACTGAAGCGTGAATTCTTATTTTGCATTGTATCTTGTACCATCACCTTTGTCACCTTAACATCAACCGGCTGGAATCTCGTTGCTTGCTAGATTACTTTAGACCTCCATACATTATGGCTCGTAAGCAACATCTTCGAAACATACTTCTTACGGAATTTGTTGATTTGAACAGGTTGCGCCAAGAATTCCTCAAAAGACATGCATCATACCTGCTAACCGTTTCGCCCATGTAGGTTTCCAAATGGCGCATTACAAAAATACTTGAGTCATTTGTGTTGTCAACTATCCTCCACTTCAGCATAAACCTGGACATTTGCACCTTCGGCATACTGTTCACTCTTGGATGATTTGCCAAATCGAAGAGTTCAGCATGTTCTTTTCCTACCGCAATCATATATATGTTCAAATCCCGACAACGGTTCAACATCTATCACGTAACTCTCTTATTTCCAATTCTTGAAATCATATATATTTGGACATTTGGGTTTGTTAACTCATTTAATTGTTGGTGTCTGATATGTCTATGATCATGGAACTTATTTAGAGCTATTATTAGAGCTTTGTCTTTGATATGGCTATTATTGGCAATTTAAGTTGAATTGAACCACTTTTGAAATTGATCCTTTTGGTGTTGAACCGTTGTCGGGATTCGAACCGTTTTCGGATTTGAATCATTTTCGGAATTTTATTTTGATATATAATGACTAAAAGTCATATATTTATATGATTACTATTTACATATCGAATTGACTTGTTTTCGGCAGTTGAATGTTTTGTACTTTAAGCCATGACATCGAGGGCAATGATGTCGTGACGCCTCCATGACGGCTATAAATAGTCATGGCGTCCTCGCTAGTGCGTCTGGCATGGTACCAACCAATTTGAGGGCAAATGGTTCGATCCTATGAACCGTTGTCGGGAGCCATATTTGGGAGCCGGTTATCGCAAGGGATTTGGGTGTATTACCCTATACACATTTTCCATTGTTTGAGTGGTCCTTACAACCCTCGAACCCATATGATTTTCTTAGTTGCTCTCGACTATTGATTTGATGATACTTTTTTGTTTACCTGTTGATATAGTTCATGCAAATTCTCGATTGATCATTTTATGTTTTTTTTGTCTTAATTGATCTTTAAATTATTCTTTTCTTTAACTCAATTATATACTTGCGATCTTTATTATATTAATCATCCGCCCACTGAGCAATTGGCTCAACCGAGATTTATTTTGTCCTCGTATAGGATCGCAGGTGGGACCACCTCGGGAGTTAAAGCTATGAAATGTGAATATTTTGAAAACGACCTTGGATAGTATAATTTTTGTTTATGTAAATAGTGTAATTATAATTATGTCGTCTTAAATTTTGGTCTTCCGCACCTTTATTTTGATGGATTTTCATAGTAGCTCTGGTTTTTCCCGTGTAAGTTAGTTAGTTATGTTGTTACGCAGGGACGAACCCAACTTTTTTTATATGGTGACAGTGTGACACCATATAATATAGACAAAAAATAATTATCCAAAGCACGGTTTTTTTCGACGTGTTTTCATGTTTTTACTAAGGTCTAATATCGCTCGATGTATTTTAAGCCTAATTCCACACTGTTCGAGAGATTTTTTTAAATTTTTTTCTTGATTTCGAGGGATTTTTAAGTTTTTTACATCGATTTCGAGAGACTTTTTTCCGTTTTTTTGGTTGATTACAAGACTTTTTTCCCTTTTTTTGGTTGATTACAAGACTTTTTTTCGTTTTTTTGGTTGATTACAAGAGTTTTTTCTGCTTTTTTGGTTGATTTAAAGAGTTTTTTTTTTGTTTTTTGGTTGATTACGAGAACAGTTGTACCTTTTTGAACTTCTTAATATCATACGGTAGCACCTTTTAAAATGATACGGTGCAACCTTCAGTATATCCATAATAATACGGTGAATTCTATATGTTCATGTGCAACCTTCAGTATATCCATAATGAAATTTTTTACCTACTAAAAGTTGTTGTGTATCTTCATCATTCCCCGTGCTCTAGAGGATCTGAGCGGAAATGATGTTCTCTTATCACATATGATATATATGATACATGTACAAATGAACATCTTTGAGCAAGGAATCCCCATTTGAATGATTCACGATCGATATTTTTATTCATACTAAAACTTCCAATTAGATAAGCATACATAAAAAATGTATATTGTAAATAATTATGAATAAAAAAAATTATATTAACAACAAGACAACGTATTGGATTAGTGTAATAACTCAAGTTCTTAATTAGACTACTATTGGTTTTAAGAAATTGATCTATGGCTTGGGGTGTTTTGAGGCTCAAAGCCCATGTTATTTAAGAGAGCAAAATAAGGGTTTTTGCATCATTAGCATTCTCAATTGTTATTTTCAGCAAGTACGAATGTGTGTGTGGGGGGGGGGTTTGCCTTGAGAGAGGGTTTTAGAGAAAGAGGAACCTTGGAGAAGAAGAGAGTGAAGATTTCTTCAAATCATTGCAGTTGATTGAAGGGAGTTCAAGCATCAGCATCTTTAACGTATGACTCATTCTCTTCTAAGATTGTAGCCTCCATCAATGGAGTTTGATTTCAATTTGGGAATTGGGATTCTTCATTAGAATACTAGAATGGAATCCATGGTTGGGTTTTGGTTATGCAATGTTCTAGATTGTTTCAATCAATGATTCTTATCTAGAAACCTCATTGCTATTGTGATCTTGGAATACTCATTGATGTTTTGGAAAATCCCCTTTTGAACATTTCTTGAGTTGATAAATTATGAGATTAATCTATGTTTTGGATAGGGTTTAGTATTGGGTTTGTTTTTGGATGAACCCATATGTATTAGGATTGAATTTGGTGGATTTTAGATGCTTAAAATCGAGTTTTAGACCTTGGAAACGATTTTGGGGTTGATTTTTGATGTTGTGCAAGAAAATGGTTAGACCTGTATCCGACAGAGACTTACGCGGCTTATCCCGCGGCCTCAAGCCATGGGACGAATCACGTAACTCACTGTTGGGTGCGTTTTTTTGGTTCGGTCCATTTCTTGTTGTGAGTTAGTTTCGAGACATGGTTTAGGGGATTATCTTAGAGATTATAAGGGGTGAATTTTAGGATGTTTAAGGTGGTTTAACACCAATTCATCATTAAATGTTTATAAAATGCTTGGTTGAGTAATTGGACTATATCATGATATATGTGGTTGCTTGGACATGCATAATAGTTGTAGTGTACCTTGATAATTTGCAAATCTCTTGGGAGTTAACATCTGTGTACCTCGAATTCATTTCGTGGGTACATAGGATGGGCACCATTTTGGGTCATTTATTAGAGTCGCATGGAGAATTGTGCGAACATATAGCTTAGTCGCATGGGGAATTGTGCGACAAGTGTTGGTCTACGACTACATGATCCAATTTGTGAGTTTTATTAACTTCAATATTTAAACTGTTGTCTATAATTGTGGCTTTGTGGGGAATTCACTAGATCTTTTGGTCTAACCCTCGCTTTCAAAAACTAAAACCATTTTCAGGTAACGTTTTCGGTGAGCGATCGTCTAAAGGAAAAGGGAAGATTTGAGACTAGTTAGAAGCGCGAGAAGACTTACTTCTTGTTAGTTAGATAATATTTCTCAACTGTGAAATTGTTACCCACGGTAAACATTGGGTTGTAATAGATTCAGAATTATTACTTATGGGTTGGTTTATATTTATGGTTTATTGCTTTTAATGAGATTGGGTTGTTACAATTAGGTTAGTTAGAACTAACCCAATTTCATCCCTATTAATTGACAGTTTGACGGTCCAATAACTAATTGTCAAATTGAATTTAATTGGGTTGTTTCTGTGGATTGGACGGATTGAGCAAGTTGAACGGTTTATACTATAACATCTTAAGCCAACCATATCAGATCTTGTTCGTTTTGTCCACACACTTGAACTCACGGTTTTAAACGCGCCTGATAGAGAAGGTATCAAGTCTTTGTTCCCCAACCAATGTGGATATTACAATTCACCTCCTTGGGAACCCAACTCCCTCGTTGACACACCATTCCGGTTCCCGTCTCTGATTCCATCTGTAATATCTCAAACCAACAGTACCAGATATTTTCCACTTTGTCCACACACCTGAACTTACAATTTTAAAATACGTCTGATAGAGGAGGTATCAAGTCCATTATAAGGCAACATTTGTTTCTCTCCCCAACCAATGTGGGATATTACATATACAACCCTAGATTCGGGTGCAAACTTTGTGACTTGATTACTATTATTTCGTGGAGAAATTTTTTATCTTAAAGATTTTAATTAAACTAAAGTTTTTAAACAGTTCACTTTAACTACAAAATAGAAACACTAAATTTTGTATTCTACGAACTACCGTTTTTATCATTTAATTCTTCTAATACTACAAAAAAGCACTTTAATTAATTAAAATATTGTTATGCCACAGAAATTGTTACAAGCATCCATTAAGAAATTAGACAACCAAGATAACATATTCATTGACACTCTCGATCCGTACCTAGTTCTAAAACAATAAATGTGGAAATCAACAATTTTAAATGATAAACATATTCGATTAAAGGTATTTTTACTTTCGCTCACACGTTAACTTTCAAGGGATATAATGGAATATCGATAAACAATAATCGAAACACTAAATTTCCAATCACAAATTCCATACAACAATTGGTGTAAAGCAAGCACCATATGGGAAGAAACGTAAAAGGGTAGAATGATTGAATACGAGAAAAGAAGCTTCCAAATATAGCAAGTTTAGGTCGAAATCAAGCAACTACTTTTCAAAATTCACTTGTCTCAAATCTTGAAAAAAGAAGATCTTACTGAATAACTTTTTCTTGATGTTAAAAACCTAGTTCTAAGATGGAAAACTACTGTCATCTTTTTACTAATGTATATTTGGTAATTAAAAGAACGTTTTTCTATAGGTGGTGATGTTAATAAGAGGTTACAAAATGTAATGGTTACAAAAATGTTCAATTTTTTCAATGTGGACTTGGAAAATTTTATCTTGGGGATTAAATGCTTCGTTTTTCTTTTTATCTTGCGTTAGTTTATAAATCTTGGAAGATTACTAAATTTGACATTACTTACTTATGATGGGTTAAAAAGAACATGGTTTACATACATTGAGGTTGTTTGTTAAAAGAAAGTTTATGTAATGATGAAGCAATAGATCTATGAATCAAGATCCCCACCACCATCCTTTGTTCATGACACAAGCCAAAGCTCAATGCACTTTACAAATTCATTGAGCAAATTCAGGAATAAAATTATCATCGTTTTGTGGGTCTCTTCTCTTGATTTATATATATATATATATATAGAGAGAGAGGAAGTTCAAATGCAAACTCAAATTTGGTTGTGAATATGAGGACAAATGATAGCGCGACACGTGTCTGAATATAGATTATTCAGACTGAATATAGTATTTATTCAGTCTGAACAATGTTTATTCAGACTGAATAAATATTATATTCAGTCTGAATATTTGTTTGATTATTCAGTTTGAATATGATATATATATATAGGGAGGTTCATGCGAGAACGGTAACAATTTACGAGAATGCAAGGACAATCATCAACCAATCATTTTTGTACATGAAAATTTTTCATGTACAAAATCACATATGATTTATGTACAAAATCATAAATAATGCGGACGACTTTCCGTTCGACTTAAGTGGCCTCAAAAGTCGTCCATTACAGTTAGTACAAAATCACATGTGATCTTGTACATGATTAAAGCTCATCGCATTCTCGTAAACTGTTACCGTCCTCGTATGAACCCGCCCCTATATATATACATATATATATAGGGACGGGTTCAAAAGAGAACTCAATTTGGTTGTAAACGTGAGGATAAATGAGAGCGCAACACATGTCATATTCAGACTGAACAACGAAGAAAAAATATTCAGACTGAATAATACTACATCCAGTCTGAATATTTTATTTCATTATTCAGTTTGAATATGACATGTGTCGCGCTGTCATTTTTCCTCACATTTACAACCAAATTTGAATTCACATTTGAACTTTCCTCTCTATATATGTGTGTGTGTGTATACACCCACTTTTCGTTGAGAATCTTATTTTTGCAAGGGAACAAACGAGACCCCACCATATGTTCGAAACATATGCGGAATATTCTTCATGAATGATGTATCACTCATCATTACTGTTGTAAAAAAATCCACGTCCATTATTCATCATGAATAGGGAGACGTGTATGTCGGACATTGGTTGAGTTCACAAGACTCCACACGTTGTTGTCAGATTTACGAAGTTATGTCTTCGAAAAAAATATCATCGTTGATTCCTTACCATCGGAAAATATGGGGCAATTTTGTTTTACGCAGAAAAATCTAAATCCAAAATCTCAACTCAACGTTTAATTTGACAGAAAACTCACAAACACAATTATTAAAGAGACGCCCAAGGACAATTGAACATCCTACAACGACCCATTTTTTGTAGTGATAGTTTTCCAAAGGCTACAACATCAAAAGAGCTAGAAGAGATTCTCTTAGATGTTATGATGTGATGAGTAGAGGAAAAGAGACGAGGACGTTTGAATGATTGTGGTAAGTATGATGTACACACTCAAATTAGGCACTGCAATTCTGGAGGCCTTCAACGACGGATCAAACTGTCGGTAATTCAGCGGTATTGATGAATTCCATCGGTGATAGTCTGTTGGCCAAACCGTCATAGTGTAACATCACAGGCCAAGAGTACTAGATATTGTCCGTTTTGTCCACAGTTGGACACACGGTTTTAAAACGCGTCTGATACATGAGGTATCCAAGTCCCTTATTAGGCAACTTTTGTTCTCCCCAACCAATGTGGGATATTACAATCCACCCCCTTGGGAGCCCAGCGTCCTCACAGGCGCAAGTCTGGTTCCTGGCTCTGATATCAACTTGTAACACCCCTAAATTTGGAGAAAATAGCAGAAAATTTAAACTTTTAAAAATCCTTAGATACAAGATAACTTAAATACAAATTACATAAAAAGATAACAACGTACACATCAGATATTCTAATTAAACTATCTAACTCATAAATAGATTTAGAATAAATCGGGTGTCGCTAATGTCATCAACTACGATATCTTCAAAATCAATGACGCTTCTACGTCATCCTAAAGAAAACTCTTAAGCTCCATTAAAACCTGAAAGACCCTTTTATGACCTGATATACATGTCGATAAGAAAAAGTGTTAGGCTTAACATCTAGTGAGTTAAAGAAGTTTATCACAAAAATAAAAGCATTGGAACTCGAAGATTTTTTTTTTCCAAACATCACCTTTATATAATAGCATTTAAAAATGAGGAGGCGTATTCCCAAAATTATTGTTTTCGAATATAAAACTTGGTCATGAAATACCTCTTTGAAAAGCGACCATCGTGCAACTTTATTCTTGAACAATAATAAATAAGGTTTAACCCAAGAATCATATAAAGTGCGATAAATACCATGTATCCCAAATCACATAAAATAAGGAGAGACTCAATACCCAAGAAACACCTTTCGGTGATGGGAGACCCGATTCCGTCTATTGTGGCGTAACACAAAGTAAGCCAGGATTCGACTTTAATGAGTAGTTCCCTAAGATCACGGCCCCGGTGCCTGACCCCTTATTGAACACCCACCTCAACACCTAAGATCCCGGAGCTCGATCCACACGAGTTCATCTTCGTAACACTCTGGCCGCTTGCCTACTTAGATACAGCAGACTCACACTATAAGTCAATGGCATTGAGGCCCGACCCTATATGATTTCGCCCCCAAAAGACCAGTGTGGACTAAAAGAGGCACCAACCTTAATATGAGTCCCGATATCTTACCCAACAGGTTCATCATCGTAATACCAAGGTCCTAGAGGAATCACCCACATGGGTTCCTCTGTGTAATACCCACGATCACAAAGCCATCACCCACACGGGGTCATCTCTGAACTACCGGCTACCAGAAATTCTAATGGTAAGTAGCCTCAAAACAAGGAACTCGAAGGTCTTTCAATAACCAATATCGACTCATATGATTATGGATCCAATGCAATGCAGTCTAACTTTACACGACTCTAAATGGAAGACAATACGCCTAAGATAAGGTATTCCCAATAATTATAACATGTATGAATAATATATCTAGGACTTCACATTGAGTCGTTAAAACTGAACAACGTGAGATCAGCCTGTTATCGTGAGACCACATTTTTACTCTCGAAACTTCACAGCAAAAACATTGTGAAGGTAAAAAAAATCTGACGGGTTCACGTGAGACCGGCCTGTTTCTATGAGACCCGTCGGAAACCTGTGAAACCACTTTTTTACTCTTGAAACTTCACAGCAAAAACACTGTGAAGGTAAAAAAAAAATCTGAACCTTCACAGCAAAAACACTGTGAAGGTCACATTCACAGCAAAAACACTATGTAGGTTACCTTCATACCAAAAACGCTGTAAAGACTCATATTTTTTTTATCTTCATAGTATTTTTGCTGTGAAATTTCAAGTGTAAAAAGGTTGTCTCACGGGTCTCACGAAAACATGTTGGTCTCATGTGATCTCAAGTCTATATATATATATATATATATATATATATATAATTATCAAACACATGTCACGCTCTCATTTGTCCTTACGTTCACAATCAAATTTGAGTTTACATTTGAACTTTCCTCTATTCCCATAATATTGTAGGATACTTCAAGACAATTTGATAATAACATGGTTCATACTCAACATATGAATAACCTTATTAAGATGCTAGAACAATCTATTTTTCAATATTACTCCCCTCTACTTTTTCTAGGGTTTTTTCTAATTCAAAGATTAAATTTGTAATTCATATGAAATTGTAGGGGTTTTTTTTTTAATATTTTCAATTCCCTATTTTTTAACGTTGCGGAGTCAATTGACCATTCAAATATTTTCTAAGTTATCATTCATCAATTTTCTCAATTTTTTAGTCCCTTCATTATTTTATTAAGGTATTCATTTAAATCTTAAAATTTATATTAGTGTTTTTTTTATTTCTTTATCTTTTTATTATAGTTTTCTTATATAATTTTATTGTTATATGTGTTTTTATATAAAATTGACTTATTATACTCCTGACTATGAAACCAAGGATACGGATATCTTGGCAGCATAATAAGATTGGTTTTGTATAATATATGATCCCTTCAACTAGAAAATTTGAATCGAATTGTTGTAAACCTGGAAAAAAATCTGAACAATTTGTTCAAAGTCAAATAGGTGTCATCGATCGATTTATTATCAAACAGGCATCTGAAAATGAGTTTTTCTTGCAAATCTTGATTATTAAAGTATCATAGATGATTTTGTTTCTAAAAATGCTAGAAGATCCATGTTTTGAAAATTGTAATGTCCTAAGTGTTTGTCTTCGTTTGAAAATTGTATATAGTGATACTAATTTTGTACTGAAAAAAGGACCATATATTCATTATTGAGGTATTAAACTATTTGTGTTGTATATTATAATTGTACTTATCATGTGGTTAATCTAATTTTGTTATTAATTAACTTTTATTCTTATCAAGAGATTAATCGTTGAAGATTTCTGAAAATTAATTTAATGAGTGAATGTCAGTTTTTTTTTATTGAATCTTGTTTTTATATATTTTAATGTTCCACACTTTAAGAATTTACTTTTTGAATTTTAATGAAAAATTGAAAAGATAATACAACTAAAAAAATTAGGGCCACATTTATGTTCTTGCACAAGGCCTCCAAAAAGTCAGGGTCGGCTCTGGTAATAAGCTCCAAGAGTCGATACAACATGTTTCCCGAAATCTCCAAGGTCAAGTAAAGTTGTTCATCAAGTATTTGCACCATTAACCAAAAAGGCTAACAAACATTTGTCTAAAGTTTATAAGTTGGGTAAGGTCCCCAAATACTTTTGACCCCAATCAATTTGGTAAATACTTGGTTCTATGCAATAATATCAAGATAATCATTTTCGACCTCAAAATACATTTTCTCAAAGGTTAGAATAACAAATGAATACTCGAAAAGCTTGAATACAAATTTTATAGTTCCAAGTGCTTAAAATACCATTTTCATAGATTTCATCAAGAAAGAACCAAATATGTTTAAACCCCAAAAATAGACATTTTGACATGTATATAGTTTACAAAGCAAACTAGAAATCACCTTGTTAGATTTATGCTAAATATAGGTTTTACCCCACTTTGAGTCTCCTTTGAAAAAGATTTTAGATCCACAAAGATGCTAACACTAGAAACTTATTTACCTCTTCAACAAACCTAAAATACATCAAGTATAACTCTCAAAATATAGATCTAAACAATACTTGGTTATAGATCTCAAATCAACCAAAATACTTCCAAATATAAGTTCTAGAAACCAACAAAAAAGGTTTTGACAAGAAATAAGGTCTAGGAGGGTTGGGATACACTACTAGAAAATTGAGTATATTCAACGGAAATTAATTTTCAACGGAAAATGTCGTTGAAAATTTTCTACGGATTTTAGAGGATTATTGACAGAACATAAATTTTCTACGAATTTTCAACGAATTTCCGTTGAAAATCTCTCACAAACATATATGCATTTTCAACCAAAAAATTTTCAACAGAATGTCTCGTAAAAATGTTTTTGGTTGAAAATGCAATTTGTGAGAGATTTTCAACGGAAATTCGTTGAAAATTCGTAGAAAATTTATGTTTTACCAATAATCTCTCTAAAATTCGTAGAAAATTTTCAACGAAATTTTCCGTTGAAAATATTCGTTGAAAATACTCAATTTTCTAGTAGTGATAACTTACAATCATGATTTGGAGCAGAACCCCAAAGTTTGGTCAACAATGGTGGAAGAAAAGTTAGAGAAGATGAAGCTGATGTCTTCACAAAATACTCTAGGATCTTCCAATAAGTTTACTTCTCTAGATCTAGGCTTGAAGAGCTCTAAAAAACAAGAATGTAGGAAGAAAAATCGTCCGAAACTGAGTTGGGATGAAGAAGATATGAAGAAATGAATGAAATCCGGTTTTTAGGGATTTTCAGTGTCATCCAGGGACCTACGCAACTTGCAGTCACGCACATAAGGGAGGAAGACGTTTCCAAGGAGATGTGCGACCCCTGTCGCGACCCCAGGTCGCGTGGCAGGTCACGAGGGACGATTTTTGGGTCTAGTAAACTCCTTTTAATTATATGACAAGCCCAAAATCAATCCTTCTTATACCTAAGGTTTATAAACCCCAAGATTGACCACATAAACTCCCAATTTCATGATTATACACCCAAATCCAATTATTACAAACTACTAACACTCCGGATTTTTCCATTGAGATTACTTAGTTGACAACGTGCGCTTTAAACCCGAGAACTCAAGATGTATAAAATCTCGGGAGTTACAACTTATTAGTTTATATACTTTGATTCATTGATTCGTACATATGTTAGATTAATATGACCAACAAATTAAGTGTAATATCATATTATATCAACAAAAACATGTAAACTAAAGTGTCATAATGCTTTTGTCAAGACAATTTTGAAATACAACCAGAGGCAGAACACAATAGGGGCCTAGGGGGGCCATGGCCCCTGTATATGTGGTCATAGGTTCTATTTTCCTGTCACACAGTTTTTTATAATGAATTGAGTTTATCATTGAAGATGTTTTGTTGGGTTCGGCCCCCTTAATTAGAAGACTTGTGTTCTGCCCCTGAATACAACTTTCTAAATGTTCAATAAACCATTTTTTGTTGTAATTACAATTGAAAACTCTTAATCTATTCTACTTAATTTATCTACCTAACACCCCTCAATATATTCAATAAATAAAAGGTTACATACACTTACTATTTACAGAATAAAATATCATAAAAGTTGATTTTGTTCATACTTTAATAAGATCAAGCGTTTGACTATTTGTGTTTTGAAGAAACAACAAAACAGAAAAAAGAATGAGGAAAATTGTCAATAATTTCAAAATCAAAGCAAGGGAGCCAAAATCAAAATTATTAATCAAGAGATTATAAAAAAAATGAAGTTGTTGCATACTTATACAGTGACATATTTATATAGTATAAGACAGAAATCAACGAAATGTTAACTTTTCTAGTTTCTTTGGTAAGTCGCCATAAACATGTTGATAATTTATGATGAAAATATTCGTCGAAAATATTAATCAGTAAAACCTGTATTATTAGTAATGTTAAAATAATTCAAAATTCAAAAAAACCGCAATAAAAGCATATTTTTAAAATATATGAATTTGAATAAAAACTTACTTAATATATTTAATATTTTTTCAACTTTTTCTTTCTTGTAGTTTCTTATATTGTTTAATTTTAAAATAAATAATTGAATTAATATAATAGTCTGTAAAATATTATATATATAATTATATAATTATATTGCTTTACTATGTTTAGGTTATTTTTGAAAAACTTCTAAATATATAAATTAAAATTAGCATAAAAACTATAAGTTAATAATTTTAATTTTAATTTTAATTTTAATTTTATTCAATTTAGTTGAACTATTCAGTTATTTGATTACACTGTGACTACAGGTGAGGTGACATCTAACTACTTATTTTCTAGCGTTTATTAATGGGTTTTTCCTTTTACATCCTAGTCTATTTTTCAAATACATCATAGTCTATTGTATTTATCTATTTTAATTGGTAATACACTAACATTCATATTTATTTATCTATTTTAATTGAATGATATATATGTAGATTAGGTTTTAAAATGTAGACTATGATGTAAATGATAACACTCATATTTATATAAAGTTGTTTATTTATGGTTGTATGGTTCCGTTATTATTTTAAATATTTTCTAATATGTTTAACAAAATATATAAATAAATAATATCAGAAAGTTTAAATTGAAAAATTTATATTACAGTTTTCTAATAATTTAACTTTATATATAGAGAGAGAGCGCGAAAAGGAAAGTTCAAATCCGAACTCAAATTTGGTTGCGAGCATGAGGACAAGAAGAGCGCGACACGTGTCTCATTTAGTTTCATGTTCGCAACTAAATTTGAACCCGGTCATATATATATATATATATATATATATAGAGAGAGAGAGAGAGAGAGAGAGAGTGAGTGAGAGAGGTTCATGCGAGAACGGTAACAATTTACGAGAATGCTAGGACAATTCTCAGCCAATCATTTTGTACATCAAAAATTTTCACGTACAAAATCACATATGATTCATGTACAAAATATACAAAATCATTTTTTGTTCTTGACAGCTTTGGAAGAAAAATCTAGAGAGGAGAGGAAACCTTGGAGAAAAAGATGAAGTCCATTGATTCAAGTGAAGATTGGAGGAGAAGAGGTGAAGAAATCATCAACTCAAAGGCAGTAATCTTCTTCCTTAAGCTTGTAGTCTCCATTAATGGAGTTTTCATCTTGATTTGGGATTTGGTTTTTCTTATTTGAAATGTTTGGGCGAAATTTATGGTTGGGTTTGGTTTCTCCAATGTTCTAGATGGATTCCACCAATGGTTCCCATATAGAAACCCACTATTGTTAGTATTTTCAGTTAGTAATCGATGCTTTCAAGTTGGGGTTTATATTTTGGGTATTCTTGGGATTGATTAGATGAATTTAATCCATTCTTGTTTGGGATTTGATGTTAGATATGGTTTGGGTAACCGAGTCCTTCTATTCGATGGTTTTTGGACCTTAAAATCTATTTGTAAGAAGTTTGGACGAGTTTGGCTTTGAGGAATTTGAGTGCAGAACTCGTATAGCTGAACCAGGCACGAAATCGGGTTTCACGCGACTTCCAACCCGCCCACAACCCACTTTTCCTTCTGTTTGGGAAATTTTCGATTTTTGTTTCGTTCGTCGTTAAGGGCTAGAAGCGAGACATGGCTTGAGGGTTTGTCTTAGGGATTATAAGGGATGATTTTTAGGATGTTTAAGATGGTTTTAATACCATTTTTATGACGTCCATTTCGTCCATTCGGTTTGGATTAAGAAGTTGTTTTAGCGTAGAAAGTGGTGTGTCGTATCGCAGGTGAGTTCCCTTGACTTTAAACTACATTTTTGTCAATGGCTTTATATGCTACAGTGATTGTGGTATTTGAACTTGTAAGCATGTTATATTTCATTATCAAATGTTTTATAAATTACTTGGTGGAGTTGTTGGATTATATCATAATATATGTGGTTGATTGGACATGCATAATAATTGTAGTGTACCTTGAAATCTTGCAAATCTCTTGGGAGTTGAATCCGTGTATCTCGAATTCATTTCGTGGGTACATTGGACGGGCACCACTTTGGGCCATTCATTAGATTTCACATGGGGAATTGTGCGAATACAAAACTTAGATTCGTATGGGGAATTGTGCGAACACAAAGCTTAGTTGCATGGGGAATTATGCGACCGGCGTTTCCTTCTTTGACTATTGTGCATGATCCATTTGGGAATTCTTATGGCTTCCTTTTACTGAACTGTTATTTTTATAATTGTGGCTCTGTGGGGAATTCACTAGACCTTATGGTCTAACCCTCACTTTTAAAAAACTAAAACCATTTTCAGGTAAGACTTATGTTGAGAGCTCTTCTAAGGGCAAGGGAAAACTCTAAGATGGTAGCTCGAGCCAGATTCTAGAGAAGTATAGATAATAGGCAAATCTTATTGCTTTTAGACAGAAAATTCTCAACTGTAGTTGTGTTTTCTGCTGCAAATTTTTGAGATGTAATAGTGTATTGACTTCATACTTTGGTACTTGGTTGTTATTTAAGTATAGTTGTCTTTGGTGATTTCGGGTCTTTACAAATATTAATAAAAAAGATGGGGGCGTAATAATGATTTTGTTACAGCCGTCATATTTGACTTTTCTAATTCATTGTTGACTACACCTGGATTCATATGGTAAATCTGGTGAATTAGTATGTCTTCTAGATTTATATGGTAAATATGATAAATTAATATGTGTTCTATAATAAACGATCAACTATATTTGGATCTCATGTGGTGAATTAGTATGTTTTTCATATAGTGAATCTGTGTGTTTCATATGGTGAGTGATTTTGTACAAATGATATTCACACATGATTACAATGTCAATTATGTTATTTTTGATATATTAAAAATATAATATAATATGTGACTCCTACTAATTATGCATCACAAATAGTTTACCGTTGTTGGAAAAGAAGGTTTCATCTATCATATATTACAAACAATGTCATCAATATTATAACAATTTATTTAATGAAACATGTGGCTAAGAATGCCTCATTTATTTATTTAAACATATTACCTTCTCGTATGAACCATCCCGTATATATATATATATATATATATATATATATAGAGAGAGAGAGAGGGGGGAGAAAAAAATTCAAATGCAAACTCAAATTTTGTTGTAAACATGAGGACAAATGAAAGCACGATACATGTCTGAATATAGATTATTCAGTCTGAATATGACACGTATCGCGCTCTTACTTGTCCTCACGTTCACAACCAAATTTGAGTTCTTATTTGAACTTTCCTATATAATATGTTGGTTTCTCAATATGTTTGTTCTATATATATTCGGTTCACAGTGTAAATTTTTTAGTTGTATTTTTTGTTTCATAAATACGTAAAAATTAATCTTCACATTGTGAAACTAATATATATGTTAATCAATACATTAAATCCAAGTCATAGATGAAAAAATTCATGTAAAATAACACATAATATATACACCGTTGGTTGTCAAGGTTATTATAATTTTATGGATTCTCAAATATTAGCATATACATACATACATACGTAAATAAATTTCAGAAACTTTTTAAAAGTTCAAATGTAACCCATATGAAATTTAAGGCGTTTATGAAATTTATAATAAGATCAATTACAATTTACACATCAAAATACAATAAAATTTGTTTTAATTTATTAAACGTATCAGTAGAAAAATCTTTCAATTAACATTTCAAACTCTAAATTCTTCTTGTTCCTTAAATATTTTGATCAACAATTGATACATTTTGCGCATTTATACTGAATTGTAAAATTATAATATCATAAGTATCTATTACGTGAAAAAGAAACATCACACATACATCAATATTAACCTATGTTACATTATCTTGAAAACTCTTAATCATCTCTAACAATTACTCTATAGTTTTTCTAAAATAAAATATCAAAAGATAGGATCTTAAAAAAAATTACTTTAAACTCCAACAACTACTATCTATTTTAATAATTCAATCATTAATATATTATTAAAATATTTAATACGTTTGATAAAATATAATTTATTTTTGCTAAATATTTAATTTTAGTGTGTGATGTTGGTGAAAAGGAAAAAAAATCTCTCCCACATATGGAGTTTTAAAGCATTTTCAACAACTATGTTATATTTTTTCTGAAAGAAAGCATTAAAAGTAAAAGTGTATAGGAAAATTACTTCCAACTCCAACAGGTATTCAATTTTAGAGATTATAATATTGATTATATTATTAAAATAATCGATACGTTAATAAAATATATTTTTTTCTGCTAAACATTTACCTCAATGTTTCTTATTGGTTAAAGATTAAAATATTATTTATATTTCTCAAAAAATGGTTTTAGAAATTTGTTTAAATTTAGAAATTTTAATTTTTCACATTCTTTTTTCTCTATTTTAACATACAAGATAGCATAGTTTTTTTAACGGCAACAAACACATTTTATTACCAACCAAATAAGGATACATCAAGGTACTTCCAAACCAATGTTGGTGACAAGGAACCAGTATAAAACCAAAAGCAGAAACCAGTAACATTATGAAAGAGTTTGTAAGGAGTAAACTATCAAGATATCATAGTTGTTGTAGCAAAAAAATAATAAATTCTCTTTTTTCTCTATTTTAACATAACTATTGAAGATGTTCTGAAATTTATACAATCTTTATCCTCTCTTTCAATTTTAACATACAAATTTTTTTTAATTTTAACATATAAAATAGTAGAGGAGGGTTCAGGAGAAAACGCTAAAAAAAACTAAATAAAACCCTGGGAGGCCGCCATCTGAACGGTATGCCCTAATATGCATTTGTGTATATGCACTAATACATATTTATGCATTGATAGATAGAAAAAAGAAGTTTCATTCGCTTGTATGCATTTGTACATATGCACTATTACATATATGGGGTTAGGTTCAAATGTGAACTCAATTTTGGCTGTGAACGTGAGGACGAATCTCAGCCACACATCTTCGGTTATGGTGGACGCGATCACGGAGGATTGACGCGATTCATGGGAGGGTGGAGATTATTAAAGGAGGGAACCAGGTCAAAGCCGCCTTTATTGACCGGATAAGAGGCTGAGATTCGTTCTCACGTTCACAACCAAAAATGAGTTCACATTTGAACTTTCCTCTACATATATATATATATATATATGCATTGATGCATTATTAAAATACCTTCCAGATGACGGACTTTCAGGATATTTTTTCAGTTTTCTCTTTTTTTAATGTTTTCTCCTAAACCTCCTTCTAAAATCGTATAACTATTAAAAATAAAAGATTACTAAAATCATATTTATTTTTTTATTTTAACATAACATACCGAAAAAGTTCTTATTCAAAAAAAAATTCTATAAAACAGTAAAATACATAATTGAAGAGAGTGGTTGCTATATGACTCTATGGACCTTTCTCTCTTTCTCAACCAAAAATCGGCGGTCTCAAAGATCATGGCATTGACCAGTTTGATTTTGACACCCACCCCCCCGGTCCCTGATTTGACCTGTCTTTATTTCTTACCACGTGGCATTCTTTTTAACCAATACAATTCCTTTCTTTAAATTTTTTTCTTCACTTTTTAATATAAATTATTTAGAAGCAAAGATCATGGCATCTATGTAACATCACAGGAAGAAAAAAAAAAGATTATTTTACTACTTAAACCAAAATGGTGGTGTTTAATTGTTTTGAGTTTGGTTTTAAAGGGTAAAAGTGTTTGAAGATTTTAAATTCGAATTCAATAAGTTATGGTTATGGACAGTGATGGATCCAAGATTTTTGTTTAGTGGGTCATCTTTATGGTAGGCTAAAGACGTGCAAAGTCGTCCGTCATGTTTTTAGCCTAATTACACTGTTTAGAGGGATTTTTAAACCTTTTTGGTTGATTTCGAGACAATTTTTAGTGTTTTTGTCGATTTCGAAAAACTTTTTCGGTTTTTATTGATTTCAAGATACTTTTTTGGCTGATTTTAAGAGATTTTTTTGGAATCGATGATGGTCGGCTAAGGTTGTGGGGTCCCTTACAAAAACTTACCGGGGGAATTAAGTGAGAAGTTAAAAAAAAGATTACTTTTAACCCTTGTAAATTGTATTTTATTTTTCTTTAATGGCATCCTTTCCCCCACTCTTACTAAGCTAGGTCTGCCAAATGGTTATTGATGTTTAATTAAATAAGATGACTCCAAACTATTTATAAAACAGTTAGTCAGTTCGCATAGCAGGTTTGATATCCAAATTAATTAAAAGAAATTATTTTATTACATATAGATATTTTTTAAGGTTTTGCCTAGATTAACTCATAATAAATTCTGACTACGTGTTTTATTTACAATCCTAAAGTAAATCAATGGGTATAAACGTATAAATAGACAACATAATTTTATCATTTTCTTGTCCTAATATATCACGTTACCATTCTTGTGGTTTACTTGTAGATATATGATTTTTTTTTAAACAATCTATACATGCTTTTAAGATTAAAAAAAACTAAAATAAAAATCTCGACTTTTACAAGACATTATAAATTTATATAACCTTTAAGATAAAATAGTATGTTATTATGGTTTACAATATAGGAATTTTAATAAAGAAATTAATTGATTGACAACCTGCCTAAAAATTGTATTTTATTTAGAAAAATTCCAAAGAAACACTTTTATACATACATGCATACATACATATACCCATATATAATAATATTTATTTAATTAGTTTATACGTATAAAATAATTACAGCTTTCTATGATTAATTTAGGTCATTTGATTGAATAGAAGTTCAAAAAATTCACAAATACATTTTTATTTGAAAATGTGACCAAGAAAATTAACTAAATAAATTAATATGTTTTATATATAATTGCCAAGCCAAAATATATTTACTTACAAATGTCTTCACTTAAAAAGTACAGGATTTTCAGATAAGAGAATATTAATTTTCATCTCATTTGTGAAAAGCTAGTCAATGAGAGTTTTCAATAATTCTATCCACATTTTATAGTAAATTTAATTATTATATTATTTAAAAACACAAAAAATACATATTTTTAAAATAACTATTTTATGTTTGTTTGTCAATTAAGTGTTATATAGAAAAAAGGGTCTCCATAAATTAATTTATCTATATAAATTGAAAAACTTTACTTGAAAAAGTTTCTGCATAAAATTCTATCGTTTTATTGGCTACTTTTTACGTCGATAAACCATTATCAAACAATTATATGTAGTTGATTGAATATATATTATAAGTCCATAGTGTCATTAATTAATCTTCTCAAACTACTAACAAATAGAATATACTTATAATTTTTCTACTCAAAAATTAGTTAAATTCACTCGTTACTTGTAAAATATCTCAGATGCTTCCAAACGTTAACCTTTTTGATTTATCAAATACTAAATATAATTGGAATTGTAAAGATAAATCACTTTTCCACCAAATAAATAAATGCATTTTAAATGCAATTAATTCAAAAAGGTCATTTTCAAAACCCTAACCAGTTGGTGTCACCGTGTATCGACACGTGTATATATCGCACCCATATATACCCCCTTCTCTTCCTACCAAAAACGACGAAAACACTCAACTTCCTGCTGCTGCTGTTGCTATATATCTATATATATATATAACAATGAGGCTTACATTTAAATCACTATTTCCGTTCAAACCACCACCACCACAACCACCACCATTCCGGTGGTGCTCCGCCGTCTCCACCACAACTACGGCGGTTCGACCTGCCGGAAAATGGGAACGATTGTTCGTTGACTTCCATGAAGATAGTCAAACCCTACCTTCAAGTCGACTATTAAGCAAGAGGTGGATGGAATACCATGGAGCGAAGAACTGGGAAGGTTTGCTGGACCCTCTCGATGATGGATTACGTGGCGAGATCATACGCTACGGAAGCTTCGTGGAGGCCGCATACCAATCGTTCGATTTCGATCCATCTTCTCCGGCTTACGCTGCATGTCGGTACGCAAAAGCCTCGATGCTGGAACGTTCCGGCATCGAAGAATGCGGGTACCGCGTGACGAAAAACTTACACGCCACATCATCGATCCCCTTGCCACGTTGGATCGAGAGGATGCCACGCTGGATGCAGGTGCAGTCCAGCTGGATCGGTTACGTGGCGGTCTGCGACGACGAAGCCGAGATTTCCCGCCTCGGAAGGCGGGATGTCGTCATCGCGCTCCGTGGGACCGCCACGTGTCTGGAGTGGCTCGAGAATCTTCGAGCCACTCTCACTCGTTGTGACGGAAATGAAAACAATTCAAACGAATTAAACGACGACCCCATGGTGGAGACTGGGGTCCTAAGTCTGTACACCTCGGGGACTAAAACGTCCCCGAGCTTACAACAGTTAATCCGAGAAGAAATTTTAAGAATACTGAGAATGTACAGTGATGAGCCAGTCAGTCTGACCATCACTGGCCATTCTCTAGGGGCATCTTTAGCCGTTCTAGCGGCTTATGATATTAAAACCACCATAAAACACGCTCCCCATCTCTCCGTCATCTCGTTTGGCGGGCCCAGAGTTGGAAACCGAACTTTCCGCCACCATCTTGAACAACAAGGAACCAAGATTCTTCGAATAGTCAACTCCGATGACCTAATTACAAAAGTACCCGGGATTTTTGTGGAAGATCGTGATGATACGGGTTGGATTAGAAAGCACGTTAAGGGTAGCCGATGGGTTTACGCAAATATCGGGCATGAGTTACGGTTAAGTAGTCGAGATTCGTTACAATTAAATAGTATAGATGTAGCAACATGCCATGATCTAAAGACTTATCTTGATCTCGTAAATGGTTTTGTGAGCTCGACTTGCCCATTTAGGGCTAATGCAAGAAGGATGCTTCAGAAAGCAACTACTATCCCTTCTGTAAAATAATTTAATTTTTTTTTTAATTTTGTATAAAGTTAATATTTTTTTAGGATTATTAAATGTAATATAATGAAATTATTAAAAATAAAAAAGAGCTAGGTCATTGTCACACTACCACATATTCATGTTTCCTTTTTTGGGTTATTTTCACCTACATTTTGACATTAATTAATCCAGAAAAAGGCATTTTGCATATTAAAGTTAAGCTTTCAAAAGCCCCAAAATATATTTTCCTTTTTATTGTATATTTTGTAACTTATTTTTAAAATATAAGGTTTAATTATGATGAAAGTTCGATTGAGAACTTGATTTTCATTGCAAATGACAGAAAGTACGTTACATGTTCATATCTATTGTGAGTAATTAATAGACGTGAACTTTTTATAACATTAAGAATGGGGATCCTCGACATGTGTAGTAAACTTTTTTTTTGTTCTCTCGTTTGCAATGAAATTACGGTTTTCAATCGAATATGTCCTTAAGAGTCGTGTTAACCATTTTTATTGAATGTTATTCAATTTTTAATTTTGAGTAGTACCAATATATTATTTATACTTACGTTTTAGTATGTTTTAAATATATATTTGAAATAAATTAAGTGGTAATATTTTTCATTTTAATGCGAAGAAAAAAGTAAAATAGATTGAAACACTAAAAGGTGTATATGCGTGCAAGTTAATTGAAAGATTGTGTTGAAATTGTTCGTTTGGAAACAACCATCGTGTTAGTTTGTGTATCTATTGTACTTATGTGTATTTAACTGACATATTTGTTGTTAATTATGTTTAAATTAAAATATATACATAAATAGTTATGATCGTGTAAGAATTTCTTTTTCCATGATAACTGTAAGAAATTAACACATCATAGTCTTTGGGTTATTTGTTATGTTGGAAGGCTTAAAATGACGCAGTGTCAATTTCATAACAAGATGGAATTTTGGTGGTATAACAGTAGGAGACCAGAGGTTTATATAAGTTAACATGAAAATTATACACTTAAAATTCCTTTATTAAGGCCAAAAAATGTTACATATGCTACCATAAACATACATTATCATTAAAATATCCATAAGCCATACACAAAATCAATCCCAACGTGTCTAATTGCCGAAAGTCAGAGCGCCGAAGTGCTCCACCTTCCACTACTAGAAAATTGAGCATTTACAACGGAAAATGTCGTTGAAAATTTTCTACGAATTTTAGAGTGATTATTGACAGAACATAAATTTTCTATAAATTTTCAACGAATTTCTGTTAAAAATCTCTCACCACATGCATTTTCAACAAAAAAAAAATTGACGAGACATTGCGTTGAAAAAGTTTTGGTTGAAAATGCATGTTTGTGAGAGATTTTCAACGGAAATTCGTTGAAAATTCGTTGAAAATTTATGTTCTGTCAATAATCCCTCAAATATTCGTAGAAAATTTTCAATTGAAAAAATTCCGTTGTAAATACTCAATTTTCTAGTAGTGTTCCCAAAAATACGTGTGATCAATGGTGTGCGTGAGATTTTATAGTTTTCATGAAATTTTGAGTTCTTATGGGAACTCAACTTTATATACATACATTCATGCATATATTTAGAGTTTGTTTCAAACGACAGCATTTAGAGTTTGTTTCAAACGACAAGTAAAAAAATGACGAATCATATGTTTTTTTTGAACGACAAAGGAGTGAACGAGAGAGAGCTTCGGCAATGCCATCAACCCCGAAACGGACACCCCACAATTTATTCACCGAAAAGGGCTAGCGAGATGCTAGAATATACAATCGAGATACATGCTAACCAAAAGAAAAACAAGGACAACAACACCATGAAGACCAAAGTATGCGTGATTTACAGTAAATCACAAAGTATTGCGGTGATCGACTATTGTACAGACAAGTTTTCACATGACCTTAGTCGCGTTGACATGTCGCGCATGTCTTTCTGGACAAGTAAATCACATGTGATTTACGCTATAAAATTACATATAATTTGTCCTTCTCACATTTCTTGTGACTTGAAGTCTTTTCAATTGATCCCCACACACACACACACATATATATATACATCTACTTGGGATCACCGGGTTGTTTTTATGAGACCTACGACTCCACTATTTAACACTTGAAACTAAATAGCAAAAAACATTACGAAAATATAAAAGTAGTATTCACAGTGTTTTTGTTGTTGAGGTTTGATTTTTTTTACCTTCACAATATTTTTACTATCAGTTTTTAAATGTAAAAATATGGTCTTACTACAGCACTCACAAAACCAGGTTAGTTTAACGTTAACTCAACCCTATATTTCCATTTCACATTTCTTTTTAAGTTGATGGGTCTTTTGATTACATCCTCATATATTTATATATGATTTAAAAAGATTAAAAAAAAGCTTTAATTATATATATATATATATATGATTTAAAAAGATTTAAAAAAAAGTTTTATATATGATTTGTAAAGAATAGAATAGAATGGAATTGAATATGGAAAGAGACATTAGGGGTTTTCGAGTTGAATCAAAAAGGCAGAGTTTGTCTGGTATGAATAAAGCAAAAAGAGTTTTTGAATGATTGAGGAGAGGCTTCTGCTACGTCCCTTCTCTTTTTCTACTCAATAGAATCAACCCAATTACTTCACCGCCCATTCTTCAAACTCACTCTCTCCATCTTCTTCAATCAATCTTTGACTTTTCTTCTATACATACATACACACATATATATATATATATATATATATATATAAAGATGATGATCTTTATAAAGCAACAGTACCATCACCGATTCACCGTCCATGTCAAACCCTACGTACATTTGTCATGTAATTTAATCCACAATGGTTAAGCTTTTTGAAAGACTTTTTCATTTTATTCATCTCATCTAAAAAGTTTTTTATCAATTTACATTAATGTAAAATAGTCTTTTAAATAGGTTATAAGAAAAGAGAAATTACAAAAATCTTTTCTTCGAAAACTTAGTGCGTAATAAGCTTTATCAAAAAGTCTTATTGCCCAACACGAAAAAGTTTTTTAAATAACTTATTCAAATAGTAAAAAGTCTCATCCCCAAATGGCTATTTGAAGAAAAACTTGAAAATGACTTGACTCATTGGAGTGATGATTTGAAGATGATTTAAAAATTATTATTTTTTAAAGGACTTTGAGATTTTCCAAGTGTTTGAAGAAATGGTCGTGAGACACAAAAAGTATTATGATGGGACCGGTACTTTTATATATTTTTTATTAACATTAAGTTTTTAACCTCATTTAACTATTGAAGATGCTGACACAAAAAGTATTATGATGGGACCGGTACTTTTTTATATTTTTTATTAACATTAAGTTTTTAACCTCATTTGACTATTGAAGATGCTCTAATCATCATTTTTTAAGTTAATCTTGGTGGATCCTATTTCAGTGGGAACTTGATAAGTCGATTCACCTACAAGTGATTATATCAAAAGAAAAGAAAAACGCCCTAAATGGCCTTACTTACCTATGCTTACACATGCGTAGTCTATGGTTATTGTGAGAATATTTATTAGATTACTCTACAAAATAGCTTTTTGAAAACAAAATAGAGGATCCAACAAATATTAAGGAGAATAGGTCTAACTAAGTCTAGGTAGCTGAGACTCTAATAACACACCCCCTACAGAGGAGACTAGATGGGCACAGGTTTATTGAGAGTGTCGATCAGCGCTAGACAGGTACACAGATTTCCCGAAAGTGTCGAGTCTTTGGACTTTGGAGTGGTAAATTTTAACTCTAATATCATGTGAGAATATGTAAAATCTTATTTGAATTCTCTTCAAAAGATCACTTAATGAAGAATAAAGATATTGAGATTCTAACAATAGATCCGAGTCTAACATGACATGTGAGACTAACAATTAACTTGATTGAACCTTTACACATGAAAAAAATTACATTTTGTTGTTATCTTGAAGCTCATTACCAAAGATTTTCCCCAATGTTCACTTATTGCAAGCTCGATATTAAATTACTGGTGAAATATATGTACTACGTATAAAACGTTAATAAAAATTAAAGATCAACTTTGACATTTTCAAAACACTTTACTAAAATTTACAATCAACTTTAAATTGATTATTTCAATTTTCTATTGCAACATACCGAGTTTCTTACTTTACTTTCGTCGTGTGACTTTCATTTTGGATAGTGTCCTTAATATCCTTTTATAGCAGAACCAATTTAAACTGAATTTGAATAATTTTCGATCTATCAGTTGGAAAATAATACCCTTATAACTTAAGACTAGATTCTCATTTTCTTTTCATATATGCCCTCTAATGCAGTAGGAAAACGCGGAACGGATCGACAAATGTCTAAGTCCAAAAAGGTTAGAACTTACGAACGTAAAAACTAAATATTAATGAGATAAAACTCAAAATACTCTCAAAAAGAATAAAAATATTATTAATCAAAAATGTATCAAACAATGAAAATATTAAATCCTATTTATAATCTAAGATTAAAACTAAAAGATAATTATTATATCTTAAATTAAAAACTAATCCTAAACTTGAATCGTCTAATAAAACTAAAGTTGATAATGTTTAAACTAAGAAATCAAAAGATAATATAAATAATGAAATAAAGATAATGGCAAGATATTATGTAGCAACGTGGCATTTGTTTGAGATGCTTTAGGATTCATTGGATGCATATGGAATGGAAGAAACAACTGGTAACGATATGAAATAGTAACAAAGGCGGATTGGAATGTGGGTTGAGCCGTGTTAATGCCAAAAAAATAATTAACGGTGGACTAATGATTCGGACCTTTATCAACTAAAGAAAGAAAACCAATTCGAAAAACAAGCAAACAAATATAAACGACACAAAGAATTGTTGACGCGAAAAACTCTCTTTCCGAGAGAAAAAACCGTGGACGACCGTAAGGGGATCGTCGATGCACTAAGGAAAAATGACGTCAAACAGAGACACCGACCTTAAGAACAATCAATAGAGTTACAGGAACAGTATGAATAATCGGTCGTAAGTCTACGACTGTTGTTGTGACTCGTGGCGCTGTTGTCGTGAGTTTGGATGGTGATGTCGTAAGTTCGCCAAAGTGTACTCAAAACTTTTCTCGGTATTTCGTTGTGTTTTCTCGTATGTTTCTTGTTGATTTGAGCTCTCTTTTTATACTTGAACTTGGGTGATGGCCTTGGTAACGGTCAAACGGTCATAACGGACGAGCCTTCATGATTCGTCTTCAATGTCGCCATAATGTCTTCATAAAGCTTTTGACTCGTAACTGAAATTGATATAAATACACAGATTACGGAAGAACGGATATATCATTAACGACGTTCGCGAGGTTAGTACTTCGTTAGTCAAGTTATAACATTCTCTAACGGAGTTAACGACAGAATTCTAACGAAACTTAACGGAGTTAACGGTATAAATTTTGGGTATAACAGTTTGCCCCTAAATTTTTGGAATTTTTTGCGGGAAATTATTTCAAGAATTTATTCTGTCATGCGACCAAATTTTTGGCAACTATATCGATCAATGCGGTAACTGATTCGATTTGGAATAGTAACCAGTTTAATCCCGGTTTGATTTTGGATAACGATGATGATGTCACCCGCATGATACATGGATGACATAGGTGAGAGACAGGTGTCGAGGATCTGGCGATTGCATGCGAGACTTTGATCAACAACTGTCGATCTGGGGAGAAATTGAATCGTTTTCCTTTTGCACAAAAGGAGACGATTAGATTTCCTTTTCTTTCTTCTCCGCCTTCTCATTTTAAGAACCTACAAAAACCGAGAGAATTAAGGTACGTCTTCCCAGAGAGCTTAACTTCTTTATGCGTTATAAGACCTTCGCGAAAAAGCCTAAAAAACGTCAAGAGGTACTTTTCTACTCAAAGGTGAGCGAAGTCGATAACCTAGATAGCGAGATGGATCCTTTCAGTAAGATAGAGAGTGACGAAGACCTAACGACTTTTAGGGATTTATCGGGTATACCGGATGATATAACCCTTATTATTCCTAGCGACCGTAAATCGTACGAATGTCCGTTAGGGAATTTCGTTTTGTATGAATATCCTTTCAAGATAGGAATATCGTAGCCGTTGTCGGGTTTAGCGAAAGAGTTCATGACTACTTTTGCGTTGTCCCCGGGGCAATATATGCCCCAATTTTGGCGAATCGTTTATACGATTGAGCGTTTGACGGCCAACTGGTCGTCAAAATTCAATGTTCAAGATCTCCTCACGGCGTATACCGTGAAAAATGACGATAATTTGAGGTATACCCTTTTTATTCGATTCAAGGGGGGTTAAGACGCTAGTTCAGGGGACTTTCGTTAATGACCGCAAGTAGAAGACGCGTTTCGTCTTTGGTTGCTTGTCGAACTTGACAGATGATAATCAGTGGATAGTATCGGGGTGGAATACCGTTAGTGAGTATTTTGTCTTTTCTTTTGGTGAAACTTTCTCTTTTAGTTTTTCTTCCTTTTGTCATAACTTGATCATTGCTTATTTGCAGAAATAGATTTCACCAATTTTACCGCCGGTGATACAACAGACAAAATTGAAAAACTTTTGGAAGATTTCTCAGCCAGAAAAAGGTCTTTCTACGTTCGTCCGAGTATCGAGGACGATGACGCTGCGGTCGCGGACGTCCCTCAAGCGTCGGGGTCGGCAGGGGAGGTTAAGAGATAGGAGGAAGAAGAGAGAGAGAAGAAGAGGAAGAGGTGGCATGTAAGGACGATGCCATGTTCACTATTATCGTTCATAATGTTCTCTGTCTTTTACCCTTTTTTTCATTTTGCCGGGTGAAGTTCCTCTTCGTAGGACGTCTGAAAGAGAGAATGAGGCGCTTCTGGCCCGTAAAGGAAGGGAACTGGCCCTTGGGGATTCGTCTTCTAGTCCGTTGACTAAGAAGGCTAAGGTGGGACAATCTGGTGTCTCCACTCTAAGAATCGGTAGTGGCCAAGCTGGCGTCACTACTTCTGCGGGGGTGCCTATGGGCGTTATTGACGTCGAGCCTATTCGTTTTGCTTCTCCCGTATCAGGGGCAGATGTTGCGTCGACGCAAAAGGTTGCGTCATCAATGTCGGAAGATCCAAAGACGACGTTACCGTCGGAACCCTTAGAAAGGGATCTCGGGAAGAAACCCATTTCCATTGAGGAGGACGTGGGGGATGATTCATCAGAATTTGAGATGATGAACATCAAAATCCCTAAGGATTTTTTGCTTGACGACATTCTGTCGCGGGAGAAATTATTCCCTCACCTGAAGAAGTTCATGCTTCCCAACTTCCATAGTCGCTATGAGAAGTCGACTATTGAGGACTTGAACACCCATACTACGGGCCTGGCGTTTCTGGTAAGCCTTCGGTTTTTCTTTTCTCCTTTGTTTCTTCTATTCGTATGTTTTATGTTAACATTTTGGTTTTTCCAGACTTTCCAATCGTCCCTCTTCCTGCATTCTTATATGAACAAAGTGAAATCCCTAGTTCCGAAGGTGTTGGCCAAGGAACGGGCGACTTTGGCGCGGGAGGCGGAGGCTCTGAAAAGGGTCGAGGATTACTCTCGTCGCCTGGATAATGCCCAGGATGAGTGTGAGAGTGAGATCTCTATGCGGAAGATGGCTGAGGGGCAATTGAGGGAAGCCCAATTCTAGGTCTCATCTTTGGAGGCGGAGGTGGCCTCAACTAAGGCGACTTCGGTTGAGAATGAGAAAGTCGCCCGAATTTTGCGGTCCAAGGTTGAAGAGATATCGACTCGGGCCGAGAATGTAGAGGAGAGGTTGGCTTCTTCCGAGATGAGGTCGAAAGAGCTTCAGGTGGAGGTTACCCAACTGAAAGAGAAGATGAAGGCTCTTGAGACTTTCACTCGTTGGAAGACCAAAGCAGCCCTTTTCCGTCGTCACTTGTCCGGAAATGATGTCCTTGCTTCGGCCAAAGGGGATGTCGCCTTTTTCCTTCAGGAGATCGGGACTTCAGCTGATTTGGATATGGAGGATCGAAAGGAGAGTGATGAGGATGACACAGTCGCTATCGACCCCTCTCTTGTCCAGCCACAGTAGGGGTGAGCAATTGACCCATAAGAACCGGCCCGAACCGGAACCGGACCGGGACCGGGACCGGGACCGGAACCGGCACCGGTATTGCCCAATCGGTCCGGTTTTTGGTTCTCCAAATCCTCCATTTTCGGTTCCGGTTCCAAACTGGTTTCGGTGCCGGTTTTTCGGGTAATTAACCGGGACCGGCCCGGAAGTTTAAGTGACCAATTAATTTCGTTATAATTTAAGGTAATTACTACTTCTTTTTTTAGTCTTTTATAATTTGTTTATAAAATAATGTCATTATAATTTAATTATTTTGTTGTTAAACATATTGGCAATACAAATTTCAACCATGGCGTCCGAGTCCGCGTTTAGCACTAGTGGTAGAGTTTTAAATGAGTATCGAGCTAGTTAGTCAATGTTGATAGTTGAAGCTTTGTTGTGCACCCAAGATTGGGTTAGAAACTTTAGAAAGTCAATAATATACGACAACTACGATATCTTGAAGGACGATGAATAACTTTGGGTATATTTTGTTTTCCGTTTTTGTTTTTTTAAACGGGTATTACTTTTTATTAAATACGAACAATCTTTTCGGCTTTGTGTTTATATAGAGATTTCACAAACTTTAAACAGAGTAAATGACAAAGCAATGGGGGAAGAAGACAATGGAAAATTATAATATGATTTTTGTTGGTTGATTTGTTATTAAACTATGAATATTTTGGGATTACTACACAGTGATGCCATTAATTAAAAATGTTCACGGATTAATGGACAGTAATACCATGGATTAACATAAATTTTGTTTAAAAATGACGCTATATATTAATGTTAAAAAATTTGTCAAACAATAAAAGGGATTGCATGAATTATATAGCAATGTTATTGATTAAAAAAGAAAAATACTAAATTCAAGAAAAGCAAATGCATTAACAGTCGGTTCCAACCGGGTTTTTGACCGGAACACCGGGACCGGGACCGGCACCGAACCGGCACCGGTATTGCCTATACGGTCCGGTTTTCGGTCCTAACAATCTCTTATTTCCGGTTCCGGTTCCAAACCGGTTCGGTGCCGGTGCGGTCCGGTTCGGGCCAAATGTTCACCCCTAAGCCACAGTCTTAGGCTCTTTCGATTTTCTTCTTTTTGTATCTTTACCGTGGTCGACACTTTTGGTTGTGCCATGTTTATGTAAGAAGATTCAGTTTATCTTACACTCGCTCTTTTTTTGCTATAACTTAGGCCTTTTATTCATTATTCTTGGTTGTTTTATGGGTCTTTGCGACTTCTGGCGCTTCTGCGATCTAAAGAAAACATTAGGGGTGGTCGTTGGTTTGACCAACGACCCTCTGACGCTCAAGTTAGTAATCGTATAGAGAAATAAAAATAAATAAACATGCGGTAAGAACTTGCAAAATTAAAAGAAATACTTCCTTAGATGAGTGGCATTCCAGCTTCGTGGGATATCCCGATTTTTCATTTCTTGATTGATAGAATTTCCGAATGACTTATTGGTATATTGTCAAATTTGGATTTACTGAGGGCAGATCCCAAGTTAGCTAACGCGTCTGCCTGCATGTTTTAGTCTCTTGGTACTTGTTGTATTGTACAAGATTCGAAGTTTTTCATTTTTTCTTTTGCGAATACTCCCTGTATCAGTAGCCAAAATTGATTACTGTATGCCTCCTAATTATACACATTACTTCTCTCAACTCGAAATAACGAACCGAATCAACTCATATAGCTCGACCAATCAACTCACTGTATTAATTCGGAATCAATTCTTTGAGTCATTTCTTTTAATATATAAACTTGATAAGTTATACTGCTAAATGAAAAACTTTTACCTCTGAATTTTTCGTGAGAGAGCTGTCACTATATAAAGAGGTGATTTGTTATAAAACCGTTACAAAATCCGGTGGGTAATTGTTTGTAGGAAACTCAAATCAATGACAAATTATCCAGGTATTCTCTAGATGATATGTTTGAAAAACATCGGATTCAATCGAAACCATTGGTATTTTTTAAATGGAAATTTCTCCAAGTGGTTTTTTATGAATAAAATTTATTTGTTTTATAGTGATATATTTTAATTGAATCTAAGTCAAAAATGTAGCTAGGATTGAAAAGATATGTAAGAGTTTATAAGCGAATTTAATTGTAACAACATGAATCGAGTTAAAATTTGTACAGCTTTCATTAAAGCATGTTAAAAAAGTTTCATTTTCTTAGTTTTATATTTAATCTTATGAGGAGTATTCCATGAAACAATTTTTTTATACAAAGGTTTCTTTTTATAAATTAGTTTATACGTTAAGCGATGGTTAATAAAATTGGATGATAACTGATAATCGATAATCTAATTGTTGATTGATAAGTTAGTTAGAAGTTGATGAATTAAATACCGGTAAACACTAATTGATAAAATATAAAATGAACAAAAATGATATATTTAAAAATTAATAAATATTATTTAAAACAATTCACTAATAGTATAATATGTTAAATTAATATATATATATATATATATATATAAACAATATGATAAAGAAAATTAAAATAATAGAGTTTCTTAATTAATAGATTTCGATTTGATTTATTATTATTATTATTATATATATATATGTATATATATATATATAATACTAAATTGTAAATTTTGGATTATAACCAAATACAAGATATAAAAAATATTTATATTAAATAATGATTTTAAATAACTATAATACAATAGCAATAAAAACAAAGTTCATCGATCTTACATATCTTAGTTGATTAATAATTTTTCAACAACACAATTAAATTCAAAATTTTATTAAAATATATACCATTTTTTTATTATTATTTAGGAAACAAAAGAAATATATAACTTTACTTTTATGTAATTTACAAAAGCATTTTTAAAATTGTTATATTTGTTTTTTGACAACTAAATGTATTGAATAATAATATTAAATAATTTATAACACTAATAGTAACTCTAAATAATCAATAATTAATACTAGTGAATAATTTATCATTAATAATTTGTAATTAGTATTATTTAATAATTAAAATTAACTGATAAATTGGAATTAATATTAATTGAAAATAATTAAAAATAATATTAAATATAGATAATTAATATTAATCAACGTATAACCAGAAAAAATGGTAAAAAAAACTCCTCATAACCTACTTCTAACTAGTTTTTTAATAAGTTGACTTATAAACTAACTTGTAAGTCAGCTTATATTCATCCAAACATATATTTGAAAATTAAGCTAGCTTATATTTATCAAACAATGTCAAAGTGCTTGAGAAGGTCCATAAAACATTTTGATTGATAACAAACTTCTTACCAACTACGTACCTTAACTGAAAGTGATGATTCCTAGTTTCCTATGGTAAACATCATAGGACCATGTAAAATTTCAATGTAGAACAGTTAAATATCGTTGTTTTAATGGTACTACTTATAGAAAATGTGTGTCATTGTACCAAAAAAAAAGTCTATTTTAACATATAGGTCTTTCCGTATACGTCTTATCTAGCGACTTTGATGTTTTCTTTTTATAACTCGTCTTGTAAAAAATCGTTTGTTTCAATATAGAAGGAATAAGATTTGTCATTAAGTTTGTCAAACTGTTCATCATTAAAGACCCCGTTTTCATAAAGATAAATAATCATCGTAAAATATCCGAGTAAATTTAAATCTTGGAAGTCGTTAATTATCAAATTCAAGAAAATATCCTTTACGATAACATGTTTGATTTTTGTTTTGATGTTTCAATCAAGATACATTACATTAGACTTGTTCATAGGCGGTACAACGCCGTCTGACTCACTAGAAAAACGAGTTTGGATAACCATTTTAAAAAAAGAACTGTGGGTTGGGATAGAACAGTTTGAATTAATGGATGTGCTCGGGTGATGAAAAGAAATTCAAACAATCCCGCCCAGCCCATTATATAATTATAGTTCAATAGAAATATATAGTATAATTAATATTTTATTTAAAAGTGATTTTGGGTTGGGTTCACTCTATAGAGTACCCAACCACCTCCAAGTTTCTTACATTCATCAATGTCAAAACCAACTTTTTATATTCTCAATGATAAAAAAGTACAACAAATTTCGTGGAGACTCCTACTAAGAACATTTTCAACGCATGAGTCTTTCAAAGGTTTTTTTTATACTAAAAAGTTATTTTATAAATTTTATTCAATGGAAAAAACACTTTGAATAGGTTATAAGTGAGATAATACAAGAGACAAAATTTGTAAAAACATTTTCATTAAAAGCTTATTGTGTAGAAAGCTTTATCAAAAAACTTTTTTAAAAAACATTCTTTCCCAATGCTAAAAAGTCTTTTAAATAACTAAATGAAAATGTAAGAGTTATTAAAGGGTTGTCCATTGGAGATGCTAAGGGGGTGCCATTAGCACTACTCATTATTATGTGTGATGTGTCATATTATGTCTCGAACCTTGGTGTAGAAATATTAGATGGTTAAATATTTTGCTGTTGAAGAATCCAAATTTCTGAAATTAATAATCTTTGGAGATGAAAAGTTCATACTCTATATTTTGTGAAAATACTTTTTTTTCTTACGATGTATACATTAGTATATTTCACACTTTTTCATTTGGAAAAAATTATGTATTTTAGATAACATTACATAACTTAACATTTCATATAAGTTTTTTTAAATGTAAAATTTTAAGCTCGTTGGCAAGCCCGGTCTTTTTATAGAATAGTATGGGCAAGTTGACAAGCCCGCAAAATAAGGTTTGGATTTGCTATATTAAACCCGTATATGTTAAGCCCAACCCATGACACATCCCAAGCTTGCAAATGGTCATCTCTATAATACACTTTGGAGTAAACTACAATTTTCGTCCCTGTGGTTTGCAGTTTATAATAATTTTTGTCCTTGTGTTTTAAAAACTGCTATTTTCGTCTCTATGGTTTTCACTTACTTCTATTTTCGTCCTTACATCTAACCCAGTTAAAGAGCTGTTAAAAACTTTTGAAAAATTACATATTTAGTTCTTATGTTATAAAAAGTTTAAATGTTTAATCCTAAATTTATATATTGTTTTTGTTTTTTCTCTTTATTATATTTTAATGCTATATATATATATATATTTTTTTTTTCTTTCTCTTTATTATATTTTAATGCTATATATATATATATATTTTCTTTCTTTTTATATATATTTTAATTTTTTTTTCTTTATATAATTATAATAATTTTGAAAACATACGATATAAGTAATAAAAATAAATAATCTTTTTGATATTTTAATTAATAATTTTTGTAATTATTTAATTGAAGTTTTGTTTATTTATTTAAAATCGGTTGATACTTTTATTAAAAGTTGTTGAAACCATATTGGTTTAAAATGGAAAAAATTGCAAATTATTGGTAAGTAATGGATATCTTTTTTTTCAAAGTTTTATATTTATTTTAAATTATCGTCTGAATTGCACTTTACTCTCACTATTTTTTTAACAGTAGTTAAATGAAAATATGGAATAGTATAAGTAAATTGCATTTAATAAAAACAACCGGTTGGATATAAATAAAACTATTTTTTTCTCGAATTCTATTAAACTTTTTAAGATTAAATTTAAAATAAATATAAAACTTTGAAAAAAAGAAGATATTATTTATTTATCAATAATTTTAATGATTCACAATTTTTTTTTCCATTTTAAATCAATCTGTTTTTAAAAGAAATTTAATAAAAATACCAACCAGTTTTAAATAAATAAAATTTCAATTAAATAATTAAAAAAGTTATTAATTAAAATATCAAAAAGGTTATTTATTTTTATTAGTTATATCGTATGTTTTCAAAATTATTATAATTATATAAAGAAAGAAAAAGTATTAAAATATATATAAAAAGAAAGAAAACATATATATATATGTATATATAGTATTAAAATATAATAAAGAGAAAAACAAAATATATATATATATATATATATAAATGCCAAATTAATATTTTACTAATATAATATATGAAATTTAGAATTAAATATTTAAACTTTTTATAACACAAGAACTAAATATGTAATTTTTCAAAAGTTTTTAATAGCTCTTTAACTTGGTTAGATGTAAGGATGAAAATAGAAGTAAATGAAAATAACAGGGACAAAAATAGTAGTTTTTAAACTACAGGGACGAAAATCGTTATAAACTACAAACCACAAGGATGAAAATCATGGTTTACTCTACATTTTGTGACCTCCAAAAAGAACTCAAAAAACCTACTTGGTGCTTTTCTTAATTTAGCTTTAATAATATGGAGGGTTTATTAGTCCAACCATTATCAAGTAGTGTTTATTTTTGCTTAGTGTTTTTTTGTAAAAATGGTTGAATTAAATAAGATGTTATGTATATGTTGTTTATATTCAATAATTTTATTTCAGACATGTCTTAATGGTAGAAAAAATAATCATTTGGTTTTTGAAAAGAACAGTCATACAATAATACAAATATACAATAAAGACAATGATAGTACATCCAAGTAGCACCAATATTCAAGCGAGAAAAGAATTTAGATAACAACACTTTTAAATTCGTACAAGTAACACAGAAAGATATATGGAAAAACTATTTTAATCAATCATACTGATCGTTATGGCATTTAGACTCTAGCGTTAATTCATAGTTGTTCATGAAAGGTACAATCCATCAAAGTTGCCTCACTTGATTTGTTAGAAAAACGTGTTTGAACAACCATTCTTGAAAAATGGAGGGCTGGGGATTAGACTATTAAAATTAATGGTACAATATACCATCTTATGTAGAAATCGTCAATAATACATAACATATAGCTAGTTTGCCTAACCTATTGAGTTAGGTATTCCTCCATTTTTTTACTTGTTGGAACTGACACTTTAGAGTTAGATAGATCATATCTTGTAATATTTACAAAACTTTTTTTTTTCTTTTTTGTACTTCTTAATGACCAAAAAATTGGATTTCTTATAATGATAAATAACTACCCAATTTATGTTCTTTTTTACCATTCATTTTTTACAATATTTTTCAGAAATTTCCCACAATTATTCTATATCCTTATGAGAGTACTTTAAAAGCATAAAAACTATAATTTTCTTTATTAGATACAAATAGAAAATTTGAATTTACATGCTAACATCCTTTAAATAAATATGTTCATTATGAGAGTACTTCCTCAATTACGTTTCTCGACCTTCTTGATAGAAAATTTCGGGTTTTTAAAAAATATATATATAAGACGGTTTCGTCCTGAACTTTTGCTTTTAACTTTTCTAATAATTATTTTAATGTCTTTTCGATATCTCTTGATTACTGTTAAGATCAGATTCTCGTCCATTCGGTTCTTTCAGTAAAATTAACTTATTTTCCTCTCGCTCCTCCTCCTCATTCACATTTCCATCAAACCTACCCACCTACATAACCCTAAACACGCATTAAACACATTTAACCCTTTTGTCTCTTCCCACATTGTACTCCCAATATTGTCGGTTATGTGGGCACTTTTGGTTTTGGCATTAGGCATTAAAACTACTCTCATTGATGATGACATTAAGAACCTCAATAACAATAATAACATATTTTAACCATAAGGCTTATGGCATACTGTTTAACACTTGTGGATGAAGTTAGAGAACTCATCTACCCCATGTTCGAATTCGGTCGTAAACAACTTGTTGGTGGCCATTGAGGAATTATCTCAGGGCCGCATGCTTTAACAGTGTTAAAATTGTCAGGGATTAGTCTAGACAAATGTCTAGGATACTCTTTTCAAAAAAATAAAAAATAACACAATTTACCTCCCCATAAAGAAGCATTTATTTGTCTAATTCCAATTTCAAATAATTTTCAAAAAAGTATTGATAAGTATGAAAAACCCTATATAATCTCCAAAACAGTTCGAGTGGCTTCCTAGATAGAGAGTACGAACGGTAGTAAATAGATATGGTTATTAGTAAGAATTAAGTACTTATAAGATAAGTATGAAAAAACCCTATATAATCTCCAAAACAGACCCATTTTTCAGGTAACGTTTTCTGCTCCACCTTTGCACATAAATAATATACTTATGAATATAGCATCCACCTTTGCAAAAAGAACCATGTATATTAATGGAAACGTGAGTTTTAATCTGATGTATTCTATTCATACACCCTCCTATAAAATATATCTAAGATAGAGATATAAAAAAAATATTGATAATAAAATATGAACACGTATTTAAGAAGTTTTACATACGTCACACAAACCCAAAAAAAAAAAGATCGGCCATGATTTAAACCGTTACGCACTTTTCGCTTTTTTGAACTTACACGAACGGTCACTTGACTAGAAAGAAAAAGACTAATATGCCCTCGAAAAAGACTAAAATGCCCTTGAAAAAGACAAAATTTGTAGTTTAGTAAAAAGATGAAATAAAAATATAAACGTTTTTCACTGAGCATTTCCATTATCTTTAACAATCCACTGTTTATCAACTTGAGTTCTTGAATTCCTTCCTCTGTACCTGCTCCTTGGCCCTGACCTTCTATGGTTACTGCTATTCGATGAAACAGATTTGGTTGCCTGTTCTCCGATGGCGGCTTCTTTGTCTGAGCTAGCGGCAGTTGCGGCGGTGGTGGTGGTGGCGGTGGTGGTGGCGGTGACGGTGGGACAAGGAAGAAACATACCCGGCATTAGAACTTCGGTCTTTTTTGGTTCAATTAAGCCATTGTTATCTTGTTGAAGTTTCAGGACGGCCTCGAACTTCTGCCGCCTTGTGTTTTCTGAATCTGAATGAAGAAGCATTTCGTTTTCTGTACCTTCGGTGTTGTCAAGATTCTGAAAATAAAAAGTCAAATTTATGATACAAACGCTTAAAACCAAACAAGCTTAGTATATCTAGGGGATGTTAGGTTGGTTTTCCATTAAGTCCTGTATGGATAAAGTTGGCTGTATGGATTAATTTGTCTGTATACAATGGGAGGGTTTTTGTTTAGAAGGGCATTTTCATAGAGGTCAGGTTTGGAAGAAGAAAAAAAAAACTGGTTTTCCACATAGAGTTCCCCCTATAAGCTTATAGAATAAGACATTTTCTGCATCATTAAGCCTAGTACCAAACAGTCATGTATAGTTGACAGAATAAGTTGCGACTTGTGAGTCCCATTAAGCTTATTAAGCTGGTAACAAATGGGGTGGGATGTATTCAGACCCCACCCCAGGTTGCAAAAAGTGTGTGCAAAAAAGAAAGTTTGCCCAACAAGAGTCTAAGTCTAACTTGAAGCCAATTGTTATGTTATCAAAAGATCATATATATCAATTGAAAACCTATTTAATCCTAATATGTTGGAATATCATTGTATTACTAGATATTTATATTTCGTAAAACTTATACGAGATACAAGTGACTGAATGTAGTTTATGGAGAATATCTAATTTCTTGTGTAAATTGTATTAATTAGACGAGTTGTTCACTTTCTGCACCAGCATTCTTCATTTTTTATCATTGCAAACAAATCCCATTCTAGTTAAAATATATATAAAAAAAAGCACTATACCTTTCAAGAATGAGCGTTTTTTTAACAAAAAGTACCAAAGATGTTACTTTTTACATTTAAACCGGCAAATAAAGTCTAGGCCTTGGGGATCCTTCCTATATGTCGAAAGTTCAAGTGTCCTCGGGTTCCCATATCAACCCAACGAGTACTACAAGTATATGCTTAGAAGTGCAAAAAAAGGAGATGATATCCACATCAAAGACGGTATATATATATATATATGGGGGCGGGTTCAAATGAGAACTCAAATTTCGTTGTGAATGTGAGGACAGACTGAATAATCAAAAAATATTTAGTATAAATATTTCTTTGATTATTCAGTCTGAATAATCTACATTCAGACATGTGTTGCACTCTCATTTGTCCTCACATTCACAACCAAATTTGAGTGCTCATTTGAACTTTCCTCTCTCTCTCTCTCTCTATATATATATATATATATATATGTATAGGGGAGAACCGCCCATCTTTAAGGGAACAAAGGGACACCTTGTGGACCACATATGATGTGGGCCCCACACATTAAAAAATCATATTTGATTCAATGAGACCCACCATTGAATCCGATATGATTTTTTAATGTGTGGGGCCCACATCATATGTGGTCCACAAGGTGTCCCTTTGTTCCCTTAAAAATCAAAAGTTCTCATTTGAACCTCTCCCTGTATATATATATATATATATATATATATATATATATATATATATATATATATATATATGCTAGGTGAACACCAAAGTAACGAAATTTTGATAAATTTCAAGATATTATAATAGCAATGATTTTGCTAATAAGAAAGAAAGTATAATGAAAGTAAATTATAACGTACCAACTGAGAATATGCACCCACCAAATCGAGCACATGTTCGATGTCCTTGGCATGGAACACTTTACGGCATACTGGGCAGAGACCGGTGCCGTCTTCCATGTTTTTATGCATGCCTGATCAATGAACACGCAAGCTATTAACAACTTTTGTAATTTGTACCATGCAATGCAGCGGGATTTAAAGTTTTTATTGTAAACCAATAATGAAAAACTAATGCAATTCCTCATTAAAAAAAGATAATCCGAAATTTATGGAGTATTCAAAGCTTAACCCATATTTCAACGTGTTTATTAGTTAATTTGGAGGTTTAAAGTAGTTGTATGTACACAGTTATAAATTGTAAACTTGAATTTTAAGAGATTATACATTAATAAGTAGTGCAAAATGGTTTTTACCATTTGACACAAATGGTTTTAAGGTTTACGGGATAACAACTCAACTCAACGGAAGTTCGATTTGGCATATTGTTTAATGAAAATGTTTAATCGTTAGTTAGATATTTAAATACTTTCGTTAATGATAAGATAGAGAAACCTTGTAGAGCAAAATAAATCAATATCTTTTTGTTATTAAACATGGGTAAAGTTTTGCCATGATCAAGGAAACAATATTTTTACGACCCTTGTACCGTTAGATAAAATATTTTTAGTCAATTTACTACTATTTTCACTTATTTGGTATCCACTCTTTTTCGTTTTAATCCGTTTTAGTCAATACTTTTAGTCAATATAAAGACTTCTTAACCACAAGGGTTGTGGCGTAGCGGACTAGTGGTTGAGGCCCTGGGGGATGTGGTGGAATATCCTATCTGCCCACGGTTCGAATCCAGGCGTACACAACAATTGTGGTCACTGAGTTTATCAGGGTTGATGTCTTGCAGTCATAATTTGCCGGGATTAGTCCAGGCATAGCCTAGGACACCCTTCCATATATACATATATATAGGGGTGGTATCCGTTGCAAACTAATCGATTTTTGCAAACTGTGCAAACTCGTAGTGAACACAATGATAAAGCACCAATTGGATATTCATGAATGTTGAAAGTGTTCACGAATGGTGAAAGTGTATTCACGAATGGCGAAAGTATATTCATGAATGACGAAACTTGCCGGAAAACTCGCCGGAGAAGACGAAGTCGTCGGAAAGTGTGTTCATGGCAGCAAATTAGTAAATATTAATTAAAAATGGTTAAATTATAAAATGATGATGATACCCTCTATGAATTAATAAATTATTAAAAAATTAATAAAAAATTAATACAATATCATCCACATGGCTTATTTCTATTGGATAATGGTGAGTTTGCACAGTTTGCAAAAATCGATTAGTTTGCAACGGATACCACCCCTATATATATATATATATAGAGAGAGAGAGAGAGAGAAAGAGGAAAGTTTAAATGAGAACTCGAATTTGGTTGTGAACGTAAGGACAAATGAGAGCGTGACACGTGTCTAAATGTAGATTATTCAAACTGAATAATCAAAGAAATATTCAGACTGAATATAGTATTTATTCAGTCTGAATAATGCTTATTCAGACTGAATAAATACTATATTCGGTCTGAATATTTCTTTGATTATTCGGTCTGAATATGACACGTGTCGCGCTCTCATTGTCCTCACATTCACAACCAAATTTGAGTTCTCATTTGAACCCACCCCTATATATATATATAAAGACTTCTTGAATTGATAACATCACCTGGCTGAGTTTTAATCCGTTGTGGATGTGCAGTTCGACGAGATGAAGTAGCATGATCGACTTCTTTATGGGTCTGAAGCCAATTCCACCACCTTATAATACATTCACTGCATTGGTGTCAACAATGAAATTAAAAAAAAAGTTATAATTCACAACAAACACATAAGAATTCTTTCCCAAGACTTGAAGCAAGAGATTTACCAATGAAAACAATGGAAACAAGACATTAATTTCATAAATGGTGAAGCATTATCAGATGCACCCTCTTCAACCAAAGGAGATAAACACAAAGGACAATCTCCATCTGGCTGATTCATGCTAGTCAGCTTCTCCACTGCTTCCTAGTAAAATTTTGAGTAGATCAATATTTCAAGAAAAGTGCTGTAACTTAATGACCGGAATATGCTTCAGTAAGTTCATAAAGACATATAAATGACTATTTTGGTTGCCTGGGTGTGTTTGGTACACGGGACAGGACGGAATAAAACAAGAACTTGTTGTCCAATTTTGGTTGTGACACTAGACTGGAACAGGATATGACTGAGTGGGACCCACCAAAATAGGTGAAACAAAAATAAGGGAGATGGGACAAGATTTGTAAATTACTAAACTACCCATGTTATACAGTTTCACCCGCCTACCTCACTCTTGGGAAATTTACTCAAATAGCCATTTTGTAATATAGATTTCACTTTTTAAGGCTTTTTCCTGAAATAGCCGCACTTTACGCAGAGAGTTTACCCAGAAGCATCGTCTTTACATAAACTCCATTGTTTTCAAAAATTCAAATTTTTAGACTTTACGCAGAAAGTCTACTTTGTGCGTAAACTATGTCTTGTTGGCAAAAAAACATAAACAGAAAGTTTACGCAGACCATACATACTTTACGCAGAAAGTAGACTTCGTGCACTTTCTACGTAAACTCCAAAAAGATTATTAAAAAAATGGACTTTACTCAGAAAGTAGACTTTCTGCATAAAGTTTATGTGTAAAGTGTGGCTATTTCAGGAAAAAGGTATGAAAGCGGCTAAAAAGTGAAAGTTATTTTACCAAATGGCTATTTGCGTAAATTTCCTCACTATTGCCCATCCTGTTCAGTCTTGTAAACATACCAAATGCATCCCAAGAGTTATTAATATACCTCGCAAAGTGCAATAAGCATCGAGTTTGAAGAGAGTTCACAAGCCTTGTTATGGATACTGGTTATAAGATGCTTTTGTCTTTGGTCATCAAGACCCTTGGAATCTATAATCATAATGGCTGGCGGTTCATCAGGATACTGCAATAAAAATAGATATATCAGTTATTGTAACAACTCTTATAACAATTTTACAAAATTAGGTATATCCAAAAGTTATAATCTAAAACTGACAGCGTCTACATGTAATTCAAACAAAAGAAAGACATGTTAAAATGCATACAATAATTCATGTAAAAGGCAAGAAGTATATGCTCAACTACATGCAATAGTAGAATCCAACATCTCTTACGCTTTAGGGGGCGCTTGGTTTGACGGAATTTTTTGAGGGATTTGGATTTCGTTCAAGTATTTGGAATCGGAAGGATTTCGAATTGGAAGGGCTTGAAATCTTTGGTCTGTTTGGTTTGTAGGATTTGGAACAGAATTGAATTCCATTCTTTATAAATAAACAAATTACAAAAATAATTAAATTACAAAACAAGTGTTTTTAACATATTGTAAAACATCATTACAAACAAATCCTGTGAAATCTCACGAAATACCAACTACCCCCACAGGATTTCTAAATCCCGTGTTTGTAGGATTTCAAATCCAAGCACTCCTTCGAAGCAAACATAGGATTGGAATGGAATTCAATTCCAAATCCTATCAAATTTTGGAAACCAAACCGGACCTTACTTCTGAAAATGATGCATGTTGACCATCTGAAAATGATGCATGTTGACCAGTTTAACCTAAAGAACACAACTACTGAGGCTCGTTAGAAGCAAACACGTCAGAAATGTTAGTATTTTGGGGGAGAAACAAGACTATTGATCAAAACAAGAGGTAAAACAAACAAATAAGTAAGTTTAGTACTAAAGTCAGCAAGAAAATATTTGACTCAATGGTTCAAGGGCCAAACAGGCATTGTGCAGAAAATAGGTTTATTATTGGACACAGAATGATTGGCAAGAGGTATAGCAACCAAATAAATAAGTTAAGTACTAAAATGACCAAAAATTATTTTAGTCGATATTTATATGACTGATTGGCCAAACAATATTTTTCCCATTAAGTGAATTAAGAATTAAGAATTCATTATCAGGCTACTTGCAGTAGGGATGATAAAATAAAGGAAAAAAGTGATTACATGCATACATGTGATTTAAGTTATAACTTATAAGGTATCATGTTGCAAACATCTTATGATCATCTAATTTGGTATTCATAAGACAAACAATTAAGCACTATCTTAACATTTTCATCTCATAATTGCAAATTGCACCACCATGTATAGATGCCTTAAAATACCTTGGAATTTGCTTGTATCCCTATAACTGCTTCCACAAACTGCAAACAAAAAAACATGAATACTTGAGATTTTATCACTGTCAAGAAAATATTGATTAATACATTCATGTATATGAGGTCACATAATCTTAACTGAATGTTAAAAGATAACAACCAATGGAACCCCCTCTATCTGAACATATAATTCATTGGAAGGTGGTAATCGGAAACTCTCTTGGGAGGAGACAAACAACTTCTGATAAGCCAAACAACATGAAAAATGTAAATTTAAGGTTTTCCCTATGTTTGATCGTATTTTTTTATGATTTGTTGATTATGGGTCATGGTTGTCTTGAATTTGGATAGATTAAAGTTCCATTTTGATAAATCTTATGTAACTCATGAACATTTAAAAATGGTACATCTTTAGGATTAAGATACATCCAATGATAACCACAAGGCTTGTGGCGTACTGGTTAAGGCTTGTGGGGGATGAGGCTAGGTAACCCATCTACCCCATGTTCGAATTCAGGCGCAAACAACTTGTGGCCACCGGGGAATTATCTCAGGGCTGCATGCTTTAGCAGTCTTAAATTTGCCAGGGATTAGTCTAGGCAATTGTCTAGGATACCCTTTCCAAAAAAAAAGATACATCCAATGATGCAATTACCATAGCTATCAACAACATATATGGGTAATCTAATCACAATCTGAGGCCAGCATTGTCTTAATAAAGAAAGAAACGGTTGGAAAACAAGCCAACTTTGTTACAGGAGTTAGTTGAAAAGCAGTTGAAGTTGGTTAATTGAGATCTCACATAGTTGTTCAAGGGTTGTTGATAGTTCTTTTCCGTCATTGTAAAAGGTGATTGGCCCGGTGGTACCCAGGTTACCTAAAAGGTCAAAAGTTCAAATCTCGTGCCTGAGGATTTGCCGTATATAAATATTAAACATTTCTCTCTCTCTCTCTCCCCTTTATTCTTCTTTTGATATCCTTTTCTAAATTCCTTCAGTAAAGGCCTGTTTGTTAGCAGCTTAATGGGACTCAAAGCTTATTCGATCAACTATACATGATTGTTTGGTAGTGTCTTAATGATGTAGAAAGTGGCTTATTCAGTAAACTTCTAGATGGGAGCTTTATGCAGACAACCAAATTTTTTTACAAACCTGCCCCTTCCAATTAAAAAACAAGCTCCTTTCATATATGAAAAAACCCTCCCTTAAAAACCGTCTCATCTATACAGACAGATTATCCACACATACAGCTTTATCTATGCAGGACTTAATGAAAAACCTACCAAACAGCCCCTAAGCCAATTAAGCTTACTCCTCTGCAAAGTTGCACGAGTAATGGGTACTTGACTAGTCGCCTCTAGCCAGCCAACCACTCAATTAAATCTGTATAGCTTTCAAGCTTACTCGAAACAACCGAGTCAAGTCAAATCAGCATTGAAGTATCTGATAATCGAACAAACTAAATAGCTAATGGAACTCCACTCCTTAAATCTCACTTAATTAAAACAGTTGGAAACATATCTTCATGTGCCTCATTCGTTTACTAACCCTAACGGCTTTGAGCAATATTCATTCAGCAAGGATTTTTCCTAATACAATACAACAAAAAATTACAACTCATAACTCCTGCTTTTCCATCTGGTTACACAAAATCATCACCATAACTCAATTTAAACAAAATTAACACCATTCACATGTAAATAAGTAAAAAATCTATTTGAAAAACAAAACAAAATCAGCAGGTAATTAAGACCTTGTGCAATAGCTTTTCAAAATTATCAAAACAACAATTACAGCTTATTTGAATGATCAATCGACTATATAAACAAATAGATTGAAGGAAGTTCTGAGATCTTAAAAGTTAAAAGGAAACCTGTTGAGAGGAAACTTCTGCAGTTCGAGGCTTGATTAGAAGATGGAGATGAGGAGGGTATTTTTCAAGAACGATGCAATCGTCGCCATAAACGGATTCAGCAGCTTCGACTTCGATCAATACCTCCTCCTCTTCTGCCATTAGCGACTGATTTTGTGGGGATTTTCACCCCCAAAAAAGCATTCAGGCCTGCCCTCTGCCACTTGGGTCGGTGTCTATATATATATATATATATATATACTTGTTTCTGCTGGGTTGATTTTGGTGGTCGATCATCAAGAACAAAATAGTTTCATAAATGGTCCCTCAACTTCCATACATTTAATTTTGGCCACTTTTACTTTTAATCTTCTGTCAACTTTTTCAAAATAAATTTGATTTTACTATTTTGTCCCTTGATTTGCCATGATTAACTTAAAGTCTAAAAACCCATAGTAAAAAAAATCATGTGTGCCATTATTTACGAAAATATATAACCGGGGGCGGATACAGAAGTTTTGGTATAGAAAAAATCTGAAACCGAATAGCTCATCTAAACCAAAACGGTTTCGGGTTATTTGGTTTGCGGGTTAAATGGTTCGATTAATCAAATAAGATAAATTTTGATTTCAATTATTTTTTATCATGTCAGTTAACCGAATAGTAAAGTATATTATTATATAATTTCCTTCTAGATTAAGTTGTTTGAACAGAAATTAAACTAAAATAACAAGAATTTCAGGTGTATTTAACAAAATCATCAACCAACGTTATTATTGTAGCATGATTGTAAAAACTAGCAGTAACAATATAATGGGAGAACGACTGTTAAACAAGGTAGTGGGAGCTTTGTTAAAACGTACTAGGCCATTGGAGGTAACCGTCGAAAATTACTGGGAGAACTAAGCACCTAAGGGGGCATTTAGTTTGCAAAATGGAATTAGGTGGAATTGGAATTCATAAAATAAATTTGACTTTGAAATAACTGGATTGAAATTTTATGGGATTACGGAATTGGACCATGTATTTGGTTCAGTGGAATTCAATTCCTTCACTTATACTAATGAACGACGAATTCTTTAATTTGTGAAATTCAATGGAATTCAAAGGATTCTTACACTTTTCATTACGTGAACCAAACATAGGATTTGGAATTTGATAAAAGGCATTATTCATTCCAATTCTTTCAAAATCCATGAACAAAATACCGCCAGGGGTAGTGAAAACAAAAATTAATGTTTTTACAATTGAGTGGGGGCCTTTCCGCCACCTTTACCAAGATGAATCCGCCCCTTGATATAACTATCAAATCACGTTCATTTTACAAGTAAATTGGAGTTTTACTTAATTATAAATTAAATATGTCAAATTGTATCAGTATGAATGTGTCACACTAGATTATTGCAGGTTTGTATAGAGATGGCATTTGGAGCTAGTAGACCCGTCGACCCGTACTAGTTATGTAATTTTGCAAAAGGGTTGATTAAAAGACCGGTTAGCGGAGTATACAGGATTTTCAACATCAATTATAGTGTTATTTAAAAAAATAAGTAGGATAAGGAATTGAATTTGCGTGTGATACAATCATGTACATGAGAGTTATCTGAATATTCAAACTGCTACGCATATCCAAATATCTCATAACCCTTTTCGTTTGTTTTTATATGGAGTTGTTCTCGGCTTGTTAAATAAAATGTTTGAACACCATATGTCATGAACTTGTTGTTTTCCATGTAGTCTTTGTATCATGTCAAGTGACTCATATAAACTTTACAACCACCGATTTAAATTGTTAATTAATGATAATACTGTAAAAGATAGTCAGTGTTAAAATATTGAAAATGGGTTGGTTAAGAGCATTAATTGTTTTCTTTTCTTGCAGACCAATTACAGACATGGACGGATCCAGAAACTTTTTCATACGGTGGCACCATATAACTAATATAATATTTGGGTCAGTGTTGGACCCAATAATTTTTGTGAGTGGGTGCTACTTTAAATTGGATCAAACCCCCGCAAAGCCATTTCATGTGTTTTTAGCTGAATTCCACCGTTTTCAAAGAATTTTTCAAGTTTTTAGGTTGATTTTGAAGGATTTTTCAAATTTTTAGTTTGATTTCGAGGGATTTTTCAAGTTTTTAGGTTGATTTTGAGATAATTTTTCAGTTTTTTTATTTGGAGGGATTTATTTATTTTTTTGGGTTAGTTTCATAAACATATTGGGTTTTTTTTTAATTTTCAGTAGTTGCACAGTTGCACCCTTTAACTTTTATAAACAATACGGTAGCACCCTCGAAAATAATACGGTTGCACCTCTATAAAATCCGGAAAGTTTACCCTTCGACGGACAAATAATACGGTGGCCTGTGCCACCGTAGGACCTACACTAGGTCCGCCCCTGATTACAGATAGACCGATTGAGGCTTTTGGAGGATGGGAGAGAGAATTAGAGGACCGTCCAATTAACCGGATTTCCCAGCTATAGGGATGTAGGATATAAGTCAGTGGTACACATTGAATAAGTATTGTCTTAAATGGTCTAGTTGTAACAAAAAAGAAGTTTTGTCCTCGAGTCCTGTAACCGGTCCTTGCTCCAAATTTTAGCATGGTCTTGATAGGCCCAATTAGTCTAGCATGGGGTTTTTTTTGGCATCAATTTGGTGTATATAGGGCGATTCAAATGAAAATCGTTAAAATATGTTCAAAACCTGTAAAATATGTTCAAAACTGTCATTATTCCGACTGAATAGGAACGTGTCGTGCTCTCCTTTGTCAAAATTTGAGTTCGCATTTGAACTTTCCTCAAATAGATTATTGGAGTATTGACTTGAATCCATAAGATTTCTATATTTAACATTCTTTATTGAAGGATATTTTTAGATATTTTACAGATAGTCAAAACATATTACTTCAATTATAAGCGAAGTAAAACATTGCAAGAGATAAGTGATGGGTGTAATTCTTCCTTTCTAACGTTAATTCCAAAAGTCAATAGTCAAATGGGTTTAAATGATTATAGGCCTATAAGCTTAATTGGAATTTTGTACAAAGTGATCTCGAAAATCTTGGCGGAGCGGATGAAGACGGTGATGGAAAAAATTATTGGGAAACAACAAAGTGCTTTTATACGTGGTCGATCAATCCTAGACGGTGTGTTAATAGCTAATGAAACGGTGGATTTCCTAAAAAAATCAAAAAAAAGGAGTCTAATATTCAAGGTAGACTTTGAGAAGGCTTACGATTCGGTTGAATGGTCACTACTTTTGGAGGCTTTGGAAAATATGGGATTTGGGTCTAAATGGAGGAAGTGGGTGGAAACATGTTTGAAAACTTCAAGGATTTCGGTATTAGTTAATGGCTCACCTACAACGGAATTTCAAATGTTTAGAGGGTTAAGGCAAGGTGACCCTCTAGCACCATTCCTATTTTTGGTGGTGGCGGAATGTTTACATATTATGATTGAGGAAGCTCAAGAGAAAGGTTTATTTAAAGGGGTGAAAGTGGGGAAAGAAGGCATTACGGTATCTCATTTCCAATATGCGGATGACGTAATATTTTTTGGAGAATGGGATGCAAGAAATATAAAAAAAATCTTTTAAAGGTGCTCCATTGTTTTTATGAGGTGTCGGGTCTAAGGATGAATATGATAAAGAGTAAAATTTATGGCATTGGGATTTCGGAAGAGGAAACAAAAGAATAGGCTTTGACCTTGAGATGCGGTAGTGGTGTTTTACCTTTTATCTACCTTGGGTTACCGGTTGGTACACAAAAAGATAAAATGAAAATGTGGAAGCCGGTGATAGATAAGATGAAGAAAAAATTAACGTCGTGGAAAGCAAAATATTTTTCTTTTGGAGGACGGTGGACTTTGGTAAGATCGGTACTAGGTAGTGTCTCGCTATTCTACTTGTCATTATTTCGAGCCCCGGTGAGAGTTATTTCGGAATTAGAGAGAATTCGGTGTCATTTTTTTGTGGGGGAGGGTGGGGGGAGGGAGGTGATATAGTGAAACGGGGGAAAGTATGGGTGAAATGGGAGAAAGTGTTGGGCTCTTTCGAGAGGGGGGGCTTAATATTGGGGGACTAAAGGACTTGAACTTGGGCCTAGTTGGAAAGTGGTGGTGGAGGTTTCAAAATGAGGAAACGAGTTTGTGGAAAAGGGTCATAGAGAGTATTCATGGTAGAGGTGGAGGGTTATCGGATGGTGAAGGGAGTAGAGGGATTGGGAATACGGTGTGGGGTAATATTAAGAAGGTAGGACTTGAAATAGATAAAGAGGGTGTTTTATTTTCTAATTCTTTTGGTAAAGAGTTAGGGGATGGGACAAAAATAAAATTTTGGGAGGATTCTTGGACTTCGGGAGGGAAATTAAAAGAGAGATTCAAGCGGTTATATCATTTAGAGATGGTGAAGGAGGTGTCGGTGGCGGGGAGAGGGGAGTTTCAAAGGGGGAAGTGGGAAGTGGGAGTGTAAGTGGGGTTGGAGAAGAGAGCCAAGGGGTCGTGAAGTTGGTGAGTTAGAGGAGTTTGTGAGAGAGGTTGGGGAGTGTATACCAAAGGAAGGAGAGAGAGATAAATCGGTATGGAGTTTAAATACGGATGGTCAATTTTCGGTCAAAGAAGTGAGAGGCATGTTAGATGAGAGAAGAAGGGTATTGGTTAGTACTAATGAGAAAACGGAATGGAAAAAAGAAATCCCAAAGAAGGTAAATATTTTTATGTGGAGGGTAAAATTAGGAAGATTGTCGTCAAGAGACAAATTAAACGAGATGGGAATCGATTTAGATTCTCTACTATGTCCAAGGTATGGTGAAGAAATAGAAACTTTAGAACATGCTCCTGTAACGTGTTCCTTGGTACGGAAAGTTTGGTAACAAGTGGGGAGATGGTGGGGTTTAGATTTGGATGGGATTAATTCTATTAATGATTTAGAGGAGAGTGGGCTATAAGGGGTTAGGAATCGAAACGGGAATAGGAGGTGGATGGCGACGGTGTGGTGTATGTGGTACTTTATTTGGGCAAATAGGAATAAACTTGTTTTTAACAAGTCTTGCAAGAGCTTAATGGAGCAGACGTTTGAGATGCAAATCAAAATCTACGAGTGGCTCTCGGCAAGAGGAGAAGAGATTAAAGTTGGATGGCAGCAATGGTTGGAGAATCCTCGTGGGTAGGGGTGTATGAGATTATTGGGACGGTTTTAGGGGGTTGCATCGTATTTACGGAAGTAGCCACTGAGCGTAGCTTATTTGTCCTCGTGTAATTTTGTCATTTGGTGTCTCTTTCATGGATGGTTCGTGATTTTATTGTATTCGGGTTGTGTTTGCTTCTCACAAACACATGTTCTTTTGTGGGTTCTCGGTTTTGTGTTTGGTAATTGTGGTTGTAATTTGGTGTGTTTTTTTCTAAGGTGGGTAATAAAATTTTGTTTGCTGTTCAAAAAAAAACATTGCAAGAGGTAGTAATATGTTTTTTTTTCCTGGGGTTTGCCGCAACTAATTCCTCTAATATCTGTATGTGTTCAGGTGGTTTATGATGTGAGAGACCAATAGAGTTTTAGGTGACGTTTGTTTTTTAAGAGGTGATGAAGTCTGAAGTCTGGTTTTCAGTTCTGAAATGGTTATGAAACGTCCAAACGAATTAGACATAAGTGGTGATTAAGAGCTTAAAATGAAAAAACAAACAAAGCCTTAATAACATTAAACAGTGGCCGAGTGAACTTGATCGTTATGCCAGTGAGAATGTCAACAAGATACTTGTTGGAAACAAATGTGATCCAGTTGCAAACAAAGTTGTTTCAATTGAGACAGCCAAGATACAAAATCCATTAAGCTATCTATCTCAAGTGGGATTTATAAATGATATAATAAAAATGCAGTTAATTAATTCAACTAATAAAAGGAAATGTTAATGATATTTACAGGCATTTGCTGATGAAATTGGAATCCCTTTCTTGGAAACAAGTGCAAAAGATTCCACCAATGTGAAACAGGCTTTCATGGCCATGACTGTTTCAATCAAAGACAGGTAAGTGCCGCAAATCATATTTTTCTTTATATCTTAATACAATATATATATAGGGTCAGGTTTAAAGTAAAGCGTCAAAAAAAAAATGAAGAACGCTCTAGGAGACGTCCATCTGAACGGTATGCACTAATACATACTGGTAAGTTGTAACATGCATTTGGGCAAATGCACCAATGCTTCTATAATTATACAAGCATTTGGGCATAGAAAAAAAAACGTTTGCATGCATTAGCGCATACCGTCCGGATGGAGGGATGCCAAGGTGTTCTTCAGTTTTATCTTTTTTTAGTGTTTTCTCATGAACCCCTCTCTCTATCTCCCTCTCTCTCTCTCTCTATATATATATATATATATATATATATATATAAGGGCGAGTTCGAATGAGAACTCAAATTTGGTTGTGAACGTGAGGACAAATGAGAGCGCGACACGTGTCTGAATGTAGTATATTCAGACTGAATAATGCTTATTCAGTCTTAATATTTTTGTGATTATTCGGTCTGAATATGACAGGTGTTGCGCTCTCATTTGTCCTCACATTTACAACCAAATTTGAGTTCGCATTTAAACCCGCCCATATATATATATATATATATATATATATGGTTGGGTTCCGGACCTCCGGTGAGAAGGATAGTAAATTTGAGAACCATAAGAAGGGATATCCACCCTTGGATGCACGTTAGGATGAGATGCACCAAGATGCAACTGATCGGTCCCCTCCTAAACCGCAATTCATGGGTGGGTATGAGATTAAAAGTGATCAAAGGGTTCAGATCTCTTCTTACGATTCTCACCTTAACTTTCCTTCTCACACGATCCTAAGCATATGTATATATATATATATATTGCATACATCCTACCCTCCCTAGAGTCGGGGATTCACTGGGTTCGTTTGGTTGTAAAACTATTCACTATATTTGAGGAATTTTCATACCGAATACTCAAACTACTACTTGATGTTATAAATGCAGGATGGCAAGTCAACCATCTTTGAATGCCTCAAAGCCACCGACGGTGAACATCCGTGGACAACCCGTGTCACAGAATAGCGGATGATGCTCTTAGTAAGTTGGATATGGGGGGTCTAAGTGGGCAATGTACAAGTATTCTTGTGTTAGGGTTGAATTCTTTTTTTATTTTTACTTTTGTTGGGGATTGTATAAAAAGTAAATTTCTTTAGTTGTCGATGGTTTCTAGTACCCATTTTGTTTGTTCTTTTATGTCAACTAAACACGAATGAATTTGTTCTCACTGGTTAATGTGTTTGATTAAAAATGCTATCAAGATTCATATGATTTTAAGGTTTTTATCTGTGAAGTTAAGATCTTCAAATTTTGATACATATTAAGAGGTGTTTATCAAATGCTGCTTGGGTAACCATTTGGTTCAAGGACTAAGAATCTTAGCCTTCGAGTGGTGAGACTTTTCTAAGTTGGTGCTTGTTGGGTAAGAGATAGATGTTAGACAACAATCTTATTATGTCATTTTGATGACTGAGAATCTTACTTATCTGTTCACCAAGTGAGCATGAAAATGACCAAAAGTATGAGAGAGATACTTGGGATTACGTGAGATCTGTGAGACCATATATGAGCTCTTGGAAGAGTTCTTTCTTTGATATCTCGTCAAACCTTCACATGAAAAAAATGAACCTTAAAATGAAAAACATATCGATTATTCACAAAAAAATGACACTGAACCCTCACGCGAAGCACACAAAACCCTCAAGTTGTTTCCAAATCTTGGTTTCCTCCCATATAGTATCACATGTTCTCGAGTTTTTTTTGTTGTAAATATAAGAGAGAAATATTAATTGAAATGAAAAGCTTGTATTAATCAACTTGACAAGAGTACATATTTATATATACAATTTGAGAATCAAAATAAAATAGAAAAGATTGAAACTATCTTAAAGGATTACACTAATAATTACAATGAATAAAATTAGAGATATGATTACATAGTAAATCAAGGGATTGTGATCAATTGTAGTTAAGAGGGTGATTTGGTGATCAAGTTAGTTAAGAGGGTGATTTGATGAGATATGATGTATCTCTATCATGCCCCCGCAAGATGGACGACCGATGAGTGAGACCAATCTTGGAAATGAGTGCATGGAATCGAGTGCGAGGAAGTGGTTTATTAAGAGCATCAGCTAGTTGATCATTGCCTGAAATGTGCGATACACGTAGGTTTTGATTTTGAACGTTTTCACGAACGAAGTGATAGTCAAGGGCTAAATGTTTCATTTTGGAATGGAACTTCGGATTTGCAGCAACATATGTAGCTCCCATATTATCACAGTAGATGACTGGCTTGGTTATGGGTAAGTGTCCTAGCTCACGAAGTAAGTTTTGGACCCAAAGGACCTCCGCGATGATCGCGACAACAGCTCGATATTCGGCTTCGGTTGAGGAGCGAGCAAGAGTACGTTGTTTACGAGAACTCCAAGATATAGGATTCCGGCCCAAGTAGACAATGTACCCGGTTGTAGAAATGTAATCATCCTTATCACCCGCCCAATCAGCGTCAGAAAAAGCATGAAGAGTATTTGGCGAGTCTCGCCGGAGTAGTAAACCTTGAGTACTTGTACCTGCAAGATAGCGTAATAACCGCTTGAGAGCAGCCCAATGATCTTCAGTAGGACTGTGCATGTATTGAGATAACCTGTTTACAACAAAAGAGATGTCAAGTCTAGTTAAAGTGAGGTATTGTAGGCTGCCTACAAGCGCTCGATATTCAGTTGGGTTGGCGAGAGGGGTTCCAGTGTGTGTGGATAAAGGAGGATGTGTAACCATAGGAGTGGGTACAGGTTTGGCATTAGACATATGAGCACGGGTTAAAAGGTCTTGAATATATTTTTGTTGACTAAGAAGGAAACCATGAGGATGAGGTATTAATTCAACACCAAAAAAATAGGATAAATTACCAAGATCTTTTAGTGAGAAACGAGAGGAGAATTGATAGATAAATGTATTTAAGAGAGTAGAATTGTAACCGGTGATAATGATATCATCTACATAAACAAGTAGGTAGATTATGTCATTATTGTGGCATAGAGTGAATAAATATGAGTCAGAGACGGAGTTTTTGAACCCAATAGTAAGAAGATATGATTTGAGTTCATTATACCATGCTCGAGGAGCTTGTTTGAGGCCATAGATAGCTTGACGAAGTTTGCAAACATGTGTAGGATGAGATTGACTAACAAAACCAGGGGGTTGGATCATAAACACGTCCTCCATTAAAGAACCTTGGAGAAAAGCATTATTAATGTCAACTTGACGGAGAGACCACCCATATGTTATGGCTATGGAAAGAACAGTACGAACTGTGGCGAGTTTAACTACAGGACTAAAAGTTTCAGTGTAGTCTAGGCCAGGACGTTGGTTGAACCCTTTAGCTACAAGGCGAGCCTTATAACGGTCTATAGAGCCATTGGGATTAAACTTTGTCCTAAAGACCCACTTACAACCAATTATATTTTGTGAAGGAAAAGGAGGAACAAGATCCCATGTTTTATTTTTGAGTAAGGCATTGTATTCACTTTGCATGGCATCACGCCATATTGGGCTTTTTAAGGCTTGAGTGATGGTAGTAGGTTCGGAAGAAGATGGTTGAAGAGAAGCATGGAGATTCAATTTAGTAATGGGTTTGCGAATATTGTTTTGTAGGCGAGTGATAGGGCGTGATGGAGGTGGAGGAGGAGGAGGAGGAGGGGGAGGTGGAGGTGGAGGTGGATGTGGATGTGGAGAGGAAGGAATGTCTAGAGAGGGAACAACCAATGGATGAGAGAGAGGAGAAGATGAAGGTGGTGGATGTTGGAAGGGGATGGTTGTGGTAGTCAAGGTATCGAAGACAATAGGTAAATGTGACGAACACCATTCATTGGTATCGATAGGCGTGTGTGGTGAGGGATTTTTAAGAGAAGAGGAAAAGGGAAATTCATGTTTGATAAATTTAACATGTCGAGAAACATAGATTTTGTGAGAGTCGGGAGCAAGACAATAGTAAGCGCTTTGGGTAGCGGAATAACCAACAAAGACACAAGGGGCGGATCGCGGCTCAAGTTTGTTTGACATATAGGGGCGTAGCCATGGATAACAAAGGCATCCAAAGCTACGAAGTTTTTGATAATTAGGCATGTATCCATGAAGTTTAGAGTAAGGAGATTGTAGATGAAGAGTAGGAGTGGGCATGCGATTAATTAAGTAACAAGCAGTAGCAAAGGCAAGAGGCCAATATTTGTGTGGCATGGAAGAGTGAGTGAGTAGGGAGAGTCCAGTTTCAACAATGTGACGGTGACGCCGTTCCGAATAGCCATTGTGTTCCGGTGTATGAGGAGGAGAAGTGAGATGAGTTATTCCATGTGATTCAAGTATGGGACGTAGACCAATGTATTCACCACCATTATCACTAAAGATGGTAAGTATAGGCCGACCAAAGAATTTTTCAACCAAAAGTTTGAACTTATTAAATGTGTTAGTGACATCACTTTTATTTTTTAGAGGATAAAACCATACATATTTAGAATGATGATCAACAAATATAATATAATATTTGTATCCATCGTAAGAAAGTAATGGGGATGTCCAAACGTCACTATAAATAACATCTAGAGGACCTTTAGATTGAACGGTATTTTGGTAAAATGGCAATTTGTGGCTCTTATTACAATCACATGAGTTACAATGAAAATTACTTGACGTGGGAATATTTAAATGAAAAGCGGTATTAATATGACGTAAAATAGCATATGAGGGATGGCCTAATCGATGATGCCAATCAATAGTGGATGGTAGGTGAATGGAGTGAACGGCCGGACGAGTAGGATGAAATTCATAGATTCCGGATTTAGTTAGACCTTGAAGAAGAAGTGCCCCCGTGCGAAGATCCTTCACAAGATAAGAATAAGGTAAGAAGGTTATAGAAGAGTTATTATCACGACAAAATTTAGAAATAGATATTATATTACGTGAAACGGTAGGCACATGAAGAATATTTTTAAGATTGAATTTAGTAGTAGAGGTAAGGAGAGAAGTGGAACCCGTGTTTGAGATGGATAGACCCGAGCCATCTCCAATAATTAGTTCTTCGGTACCATCATATGGAGAATGAAGAGCAAGATTGTCAAGATCGTGGGTGACATGATGAGTAGCCCCACTATCAAGGAGCCAACCATTGGAAGGGTCGTTAGTGGTGGTGGTGGTATATGCACGAGGAATCGAAGATTGATATCCTTTATGAAAAGGCCGAGAGCGAGCATTAGGAGGAACCATAGGTGGGTTTGAAGGGTGGGAGGGTAGTATGGCGGTTGGGAATTGGGAACGGAAAGTAGGACATTGGGAGACATAATGACCGTAATTTCGACACCATTGACACTTACCTTTGAATGGTTGAGAAGGACGAGTAGCGGTTGTGAAAGTAAATTGGTTTGGAGTAGGGAGAAGACCGGGATTAGGGGAGAAAGGACGGTTTTGGTAGTTTCGATTTTGGTTTTTAGCAACATAGTTAATAGTTGCGGGAAAAGTAGTTGAAGGTTTTATTTTATGTTTGAGAGAGAGTTCACGGTTGATAAGTTTTTCATGTAACTCATCAAACGTGATAGGGTTTTCTCGACTTTGAACGACATTAATAACACTATCATAGTCGGAATCGTTGAGTTGGTCAAGGACTTTGTCAACAATGTCTTCAGGGTCAAGAGGTCGGCCAAGAGAAGCTAATTGGTCGGTACAGTATTTGATGTCTTGCATGTATTCAGAAATTGAGCGAGTACCTTTAGTGATATTACGAAGATGGTCTTTTATTTGTTTATGATGGCCTTTAGAGGGATTGGCATAGGTTTTGGCAAGAGTTTGCCAAGCATCATAGGTGGTAGCACATTGCGAGATGAGAGGAACAAGAGGGCCGGAAAGAGTGCCGGCAAGAGCTCCAAGAATAAGCTTGTCTTGCCGGAACCACGTAGTATAAGCGGGATTAGTGACAGTGGTATTGTTAGATTGGATGGTTTTAGAGGGTGCAAGGGAAGAGCCATCTATGAACTTATGAAGATCATAGCCAAGAAGAGTGGCTTCAAGTTGAGTTTTCCAGGAGATATAGTTGGTTGGAGTGAGTTTAAGAACATGGGAAAGGGAAACTATGATAAAAGGTTTGGTAGGTTCAGAATTGTCGGGATAACAGATGACTTGTTGGATGCCATTGACATGGGAGGAAAGCAAAAAAAATAGCAAAAGTGGGTAGAATATGGACCTCAAGCTCTGATACCATATAAGAGAGAAATATTAATTGAAATGAAAAGCTTGTATTAATCAACTTGACAAGAGTACATATTTATATATAAAATTTGAGAATCAAAATAAAATAGAAAAGATTGAAACTATCTTAAAGGATTACACTAATAATTACAATGAATAAAATTAGAGATATGATTACATAGTAAATCAAGGGATTGTGATCAATTGTAGTTAAGAGGGTGATTTGGTGATCAAGTTAGTAAAGAGGGTGATTTGATGAGATATGATGTATCTCTATCAGTAAAAGGTTGGTATTCTCGTTTGAACCTCCTCCACACACACATACACAAATATATATCATATATTTATGTGTGTGTGTGTGGGGGGGGGGGGGGACTATGATTTGGTTCACTAAAACACAATCTTGAATATTTCTTTTAGTACACACACACACTTTGGGTTGTGATTTTTTTTTTCGTGAGATGTAGAAATATAACTTCAGATAATGTATGTGAATGTACCATTGTACTGTGTGAAAGCATGTGGAAGTGACTACTTTCACAGAAACCGGTGAAGATATGCATTCAGGTCCATAACATTCACCTTCATTAAATATAATGTAACTTTCACACAATATAAAAGTCTATGTATATGCATATGTTGCATGTGTGATAAATGAGTCTTCTAATCAAGTAAGCATGATAAAAGTTTGAGCATAAGTGCATAACATACTACATCCATCTAAAACTAAAAGCAACATTTGGCCATAAGTCATACATCTAAACTGCCCCTCAATAAGTACGAAATAGAGGAATCTTATTCACCAAAACCTATGTCCATAAAAAATCTTTTATCGGTAACACAATATTTTATTTTTCTTATTTTTAGTGTCTTATATTTTAGTTTTTTAGTATATGATTTGATTTAAGTTGTTTAATATGATTGACCCATTAAGTCATCGTAGAAAACATACGTGTATATTGATATAAAAATCTGTCGTCATAAGTCACCGCTTGAAAAATAAAGATGGATTTTACACAGGCACCTTATTTTTTGTTCAAGTTTTAGCCGTTTGTTTATCTCTTAATAGTTTCACTAAGAAGTAACCTCTAAATCGCTACGAGGTGACTTATGTTTGACAAAAAATAAGACTGTCTCTTGATAGTTCCAAAATCATCTGAATCATTTTGTATTTCGGAGCTCCCTTAACTATTTCATTTTGCAATATATCATAAAAGTCTGTTAGTCATTTTACATCATATCATAAAAACCTCTTATTCATTCCGTACCAAACAATTCAACAACAACCAAACAACCTTGAACATAATATAAATATTTTCTTTCTTTTTTACCAAAGAAAAACAGAGTGTCGAAGTATAGGGATTCAAAGTACAAAATAAGGCCTTCCAAAATTAAAATTTCTGACTTTAAAGATTAGGTTCAATTATTCCTCCATTCCCTACCCACTCTCTCTCTCTCTCTCTCTCTTTTATCGCTCCACACTGCATTGCGGCTAGGGTTTCACCAAACCCTTCTCTCTTTCCCTCTTATCTTTTGTGGGTTTTAATCGATCTTCAATTACATATCATCACGATGAGGAATTGGAATTAGGGTTCTTAATCTGTTTGCAAAAGACTGAAACTTTATATCAAAGGGTTCTTTTCGAGTTTTAACAAAGAAAAGAAGAAGAAAATGGCGACTGCGAACCCTTTTGATTTGCTCGGAGATGATGATAACGATGACCCATCACAGCTTGTGCAAAAGATCGTTTCTGCGCCGATCAAGAAAGTTCAAGCCGCTGCTCCTGCCGCCGGTAAAACGGCTGCTCAGCTGGCTAAGCCTTCGGCTAAGCTTCCCTCTAAGCCTCTTCCTCCAGCTCAGGCCGGTAAGTTATTCAGTCAATCCTTCCTCCATTTACATGCCTTTATGTATATATATATAAATATAGATATAGATACATAGTGATTGAATGATTTGAATAGTTCAATAATTTATCTGGTCGTATCATCTGTTTTATAACTCAATTCAATTTCAATTATATATATATAGTGGACGCAGGATGAAAAGATATAGAAAATGAAGATTAATTTAATAAATCCCAATTTAAGCTAAACTATGGTTATTTTAGTGTTCAAGATCATTTCTTGTAGTGAAATGTTATTGGAGTTCAAGAAATCAAGAAAATGTATGAAAGAAATCAAGAAAAGATTATTGGATAATCTTATAATCCCATTTAATTTTATGAGATTGTTGTCTTGTGCACTTGCAAAATAAGTTGAAAAAGATTGTTGCTTGATGCTCAAATTTAATTATCTTCCATTAAAAAACACCCTATAAAGTATTTGATAGATAGCTTCTTTTATAATTTGTTCAAAGCTATATACTTTACAGCGTAAATTTTAACATTTACTTCATTAAATTGGTATATAATCGTGTTTCTTTTTTGTTTTTTGATTTGAGTAGTGAAAGAAGCTCGAAATGAAGGCGGGCGTGGCGGGCGTGGTGGTCGTGGATATGGGCGTGGCCGTGGTGGTGGTGGCGGAGGATTTAATAGAGATTCGGCTAACAACGAGGGTTCATTTGGTAACCGTGGATTCTCTGGTGGTTTTGAAGAGTCTGATGCTAGTAAATCTTCTGAGAGACGTGGTGGTGGTTATGGCGGTTCTCGTGGCGGTTTCCGTGGTGGTCGTCATGTTTCTTTCGGTAATGGAGATGCTGAGGATGGAGAACATCCACGTCGGCCTTATGAACGCCGTAGTGGCACGGGGCGTGGGTAACTTTTTTTGTTACTATATTGTTAATGATTGAAGGGCATTTTGGTCTTTTGCTCAAAATTTTCTTTTATTCCATAATCCATCCGTCCTAAAATAAATGTCCACAATGAAAAAGACTCCCAAATTTAGAAATGTGGAATCATTACATTTTTTTAATGTACTAAATGACCATTTTACCCTTAATAACAGAATCTCGAGGGTAGAATCGGGTCGAAATTGACACTTATTTTGTGACCGACGAAAATAGAAATGAAGAAACTAAATGACCATTTTACCCTTTTTCAGGAATGAGTTCAAACGTGAGGGAGCTGGTCGTGGGAACTGGGGAACTCAGGCTGATGACATCAATCGGTAATTTTTTTCCTCCATCCCAAAATAAATATACACGATGAAAAATGCACACAGTTCTAGAAATGTAACAAATTAAGACTTTTTTAACCAACTAAATGACAATATTACCCTTAATAGTAAAGGGAGTGATAAAAAAATCGGAAAGTAGGCACTTATTTTTGGGACAAACTAAAGTAGAAATGTGGACGCTTATTTTGGAACTGAATGATTTGCTTTGATAAGTAATTTTGTAAGTATTTTCTTTTTCGTTCACAGGGAGATTGATGAAGGGGTGACCGAAGGAGAAAAAACTGTGGCTTCTGATAAGCCAAGCGCTGAAGAGGAGGCAATAGATGGGAAAAAGGAGAATTCTGCAAATGAACGTGTGGAGGAGCCTGAGAATAAGGTAAATAGACTTCATCCTGTTTGAAATTTTTATATCTATATCTATATCTTGGGTTAGGTTTAGGGGAAAACTAGAAAAACTGAGGAATAACCTCGTAACCATTCATTTGGACGGTATGCACATGTGCATACAAGTAATTTGTAAGCAATTCGTCTGGTATGCACATGTGAATAAAAACTGCGGAACAACCCCGTAATCGTTCACCAGGACGGTATGCACATGTGCATACAAGTAATTTGTAAGCAAATTGTCTGGTATGCACATGGGAATAAAAACCGAGGAACAACCTCATAACCATTTATTTGGACGGTATGCACATGTGCTTACAAGTAATTTGTAAGCAATTTATTTGGTATGCACATGTGCATAAAAAACAAGAAACATCTTCAATTACTTGTATGCACATGTGTATACCATCCAAATGAATGGTTATCATATCAGGTGTGTTCTTCGGTTTTTTTATTTTTTTGTGGGGGTTTTCCTTTGAACCTCCCTCCCTATATTTATATATATATGTATATATTATATCTATATCTATTTTGTAAACCACCAAAAGATTGTACACGATGTAAACCGATCTCAACCGTCCATAAGTCTAACAAATATCTGATTCCATAAATACATCGATTGTTTCCTAATATAAAACGTTAACCATAATTAATAAACTCTAATCACATTCCTTAAATATTCAAATAATAATAAATGAACTATCATCATTTCCATAAATATTGGATTACATAGTTTACAATCTTTTTATGGTTTACAAATGAATGCTCCTCTCTCTCTCTATATATATAGATACATATATATACATATATATATATATGATATACATAGAGGAAAGTTCAAATGTGAACTCATTTTTGGTTGTGAACGTGAGGACGAATCTCAGCCACTTATCCGGTCAATAAAGGCGGCTTTGACCTGGTTCCCCTCCTTTAATAATCTCCACCCTCCCATGAATCGCGTCAATCCTCCGTGATCGCGTCCACCATAACCGAAGATGTGTGGCTGAGATTTGTCCTCACGTTCACAGCCAAAATTGAGTTCACATTTGAACCTAACCCATGATACATATATATATATATATATATATATATCTTTGAACTTTTTGGATGATTTGGTTTTTGGGTTTTTTCTAATGCAGGAGATGACACTTGAAGAGTATCAAAAAGTTCTGGAGGAGAAGAGGAAAGCTCTGGCGGCACTCAAGACTGAAGAAAGAAAGGTGGAAGTCGACAAGGAGCTTGCATCCATGCAGCAGCTCTCCAACAAGAAAACCAGCGATGACATCTTTGTCAAATTGGTGACGATTTCTGATCCCTTTTTTTTATTATATTATATACCTTTTTGAAAACTCTTTATATCATACCGACTAATAACTAGTTTGGATCTATCTTTTATAGGGTTCTGATAAAGATAAGCGCAAAGAGATTGCTGAGCGAGAAGAGAGAGCTAAAAAGGTAATCTTTTTTATTATTTTATATAAATAATTCTATTATATGTCTCATGTTTGTATATATATGTGTGTGTGTGTATCATGTTATATTATATTCTCTTGGTTCTTTAGTCGTTGTCTGTTATTGACTTTAAATGTCAATCAAACTACTTTCGTTTTTAAAATAGTTATATATATATACACACATACATTGGTTTCATTCTTTACGGTTTGATTGCTGTCCTACTTTGACTTTTGAGTGTCGAAAAGATTATTTTGAAATTCTAATTTTGAATTTGACTGAAGCATGGTTAATTTCGGAGAAAAATCAATTATTGCATTTGAGTACAAACAAAATCCGTGTTAATACTTGAGAAGAAATAATAAATATAGTTATAATAAATACTAGTTTGACAAGTCAAAGTCAAAGCACAACTATATTAGTGATATGTTGTAATTTAAACGAAACACGGGATTGGAATGATATCGTCAAACCAAACAGTTCCTTATAAGTGATTAGAGGCTTATTCATATTTTGATGGGTTCCATCAAATTTTAGCTCATCGAATGAGATCTTTATCAAACTCCTTATTTCCTTATATTACTAATTTGTCTTTTGGTAGTCGTTAAAAGATTATTTATGACATAGATTTTGATGAGTAAGATTTCTCTATTTCGTATTTATTGAGGGGCAGTTTAGATATATTTGACTTATGGCCAAATGTTGCTTTTATTTTAGATGGATGTATTATGCTCAAAACTCTTATTATTAGAAGCCTCATTTATAGCACAAGCACCATACATACATACACACCATAATACCATATATATATATATATATAGGTGGTTTACACACACACACACAAATATATATATATAGAGGTGGTTTACACACACACACACAAATATATATATATATATATATATATATATAGAGAGAGAGAGAGAGAGAGAGAGAGAGACTTGGGATCATGTGAGAAATGCATTGGCTAGAATGCGTATTTTTACCAGTTTTTGTGAAAGCGATCGCTTCCACATGCCTTCACACAGTATAAGGTTACATTCACATACATTATGTGGAGCTTATATTTCTCACACCTCACGGAAAGTGACAGTTTTCATAGGAACCCAACAAATGTGTACATCTAGGATCAGGGTCAGGGGAAAACCTTAAAAAGATAAAACTGAAGAACATCCCGAGAGCCCTCCATCTGGATAATATGCATTTGTCCATAGACGGTATGCACAAATGTATACAAGCGTTTTTTTCCTATGCACAAATGCATGTTACAAATTACCAGTATGCATTTGCGCATACCGTCCAGATGGAGGGCTTCCAAGGTGTTCTTCAGTTTTCTTTTTTTTAAGGTTTTCCCCTGAACCTGACTCGATATATCTATACACACACACATATATATATGTATATATATATAGAGAGAGAGAGTGAGAGAAACTTGGATTATGTGAGACCACTTCTAAGCTCTTGGAAGATTTCTTTTTGATATCTCGTCAAACCTTCTCATGAAAAGATAAAACCTTTGACATGAAATATATATTGAAATATTCACGGGAAAATGACACCAAACCTCCATGGGAATTGGGAAGCACACACAAAACCCTCAACAGTTGTTTCCAAACCTTGGTGTCCTCCCGTATAGTATCACATACTATTGTGTTTTTGTAAAAGGTTGGTATTCTAGTTTGAACCTACACACACACGTATATATATATATATATATATAAATACATATCCTATATTTATGTGTGTGTGTGTGTGTTTGGGGGAGGGGACTACAATTTGATTTACTACAATCTTGAATATTTCTTTTAGCTTAATCTTTATATTGATTTGGGTCTTCTTTTGGTTTACAGTCACTGAGCATCAACGAATTCTTGAAACCTGCTGAGGGTGAACGATATTACACCCCAGGTGGTCGTGGCCGCGGCCGTGGTCCTAGAGGCGGTGGCGGCGGCGGCCGTTTTAACCAAGGCAGCGGCAGTGGCGGCGGCGGCGGCGGCGGTTCATCAAGCTACGCACCCGAAGCTCCCAAAATCGAAGATCCCAGCCACTTCCCTACTTTAGGTGGTAAGTGAGGTTTTTCGCCCCTTTCTGCCATATCATCAAAATTTTCGATCTAAAATTTTTACAAAAAAATGGCGGGAAATACAGCAAGCAAGAATAATGGAAGTTTTTCTACTTTCATGTGTCGGAAAAAAAAGGGTTTTGGTAAAAACTTGCCACGGGTCTTAAAATGTAAATTTCTTGTGTTTTTCATATGCTCCTTTTCTTGTACCTTTGTTTTTTTTTTTGGTCTTTGTTTTTTTTATTTATTTAAAATTAGAATGTGTTTGCTGTGTTTTCGTTTGTGTTGTTTTTGTTATCGGGTTTTTTTTATGAATTTAGAGATTTTGGGGGCGTATGGATGACCGATTAATTTGTGGTTTGAGACACTTGTTTCTCAGTTTTGTTTTTTGGAATAGATTGATGACGATTTTTAGTCCTTTTTTTTTATTTGCATTAAGTTCATGCTTTTTATCGTATAACACTTCTTTATTCATCGTTTTTATCGTATATGCATGATGGTTTGGTGGCATTGGTCGGCTTAGTTGGGTAAGAAGTGTAGAATGCGAGCATGTTTGTTAGCAGCTTAATGAGCTTAATGTGACTCACAACTTATTGGGTTTGATATACATGATTGTTTGGTAGTGGCTTATTCATTAAGCTTTTAAGGGGTAGCTTTTTCCAAACTTGGCCTTTCAAATTAAAAAACATGCTCTTTCCTATGTGAAAACACCCTTCCAAACTAGAGCATTTGCAACGAACCATTTTATCTAATACATGACTTAATAGAAAACCAATCAAACAACTCATAAGTGATGTTTCCGTGGTGGTTTGACTTTGGATATCACACATATGTTTCAACGATATTGAGACGGATAGGGTTTATGGGAGAACATTAATCATATGATTGAAGTTTTTAGGTATTCTTGTGTTAGAAAGATAGATTCTTTGTTACACTTGGGTCGTCTTCTTAAATATGTCAGAAGGTTATAAATAAGTTATATGCGGTCGTTGACGTTTCCCAAAGCTTGTCTTACAAGAACGACCTATTAAGCTTATACATTGTCTTCTAATTATTTACATCATCTAAATTATTAATCCACCCAAACCATTCGTACAATCATGAGCCTCGTACTCAAAGTTTCATTGGTCAAAAAAGTAAGGGCCTACTTTCTGATTCTACCCTTGAGATCGAGAATTTCACTGCTTCCTCTATTATTAAAGGTAAAATTGTCATTTAGTTGATTAAAAAAATGTAATGATTACAAATTTCTAAATATGTATGTCTTTTTTATTATGGACAATTATTTTGGGATGTAGGGAGTAAAAGGGAATTTTGAGCAAGACCAAAGAGCACTTCAAGAATCAACAATATTATATCAAAAGGTTACCCACTTCCGTTCCCCTTGTAGCGTTCATAAGGTAGACGAGGATGTGCTCCATCCTCAGCATCTCCGTTATAGGAAGACCACCACGGAATGATAACCACCATGTCTCTCAGAAGATTTACCACTCTTCAAACCACCATGACCACCAGAGAATCCACGGTTACCAAATGAACCCTCGTGATTAGCCAAATCTCTACTAAAACATGTCTAGCCAGTGGTAAGGTAACATCCTGGGGGGTTCAGTGGATGGTATCCCTGACTACCCGGGTTCAAACCCCGCGATGCGCATGTGGAGATATCCAGATCATGGGTCTGCCACTTAGTGGTACCCTTAATTGGGCTGGGCCGTGGTCGATGGGGATTAGTCGGGTGGCACCCTTAAGTGGGAGCCCGGATACCTCGGGAAAGTGTGTGTGTGTGTTAGCTTGTCTTTCAAAAAAAAATCCTCCTCCGCCACGGCATACCCATTACCACCACCACCACGTCCTCCATGCCCACCTTCATTTTTGGCTTCTTTCACCGCTCACATCAAAAACAAAAAAGAATCATGCTTATACAACCAATTTGACGGAGTAAACATTCTAATTTACGCCATAACTTTTATAGCTTGAACAGACCCCAAAAGAAGCCATCCACAAACATTGTATGCAAAAAGTCATCCAATCCAATTCAAACCGACCGATCATAACCGGTTTAATTGTAATTGAATTGGACCGGATCCAAAATTTCAACATCTAAATCGGATTGCAATCCAGGATCCAATAAAACTGAATCAATCCAATCCAATGACAATCCAATTACCTAACCAATTATCATCAACCTACCATCCAATAAATAATATATACAATTATTAAAATTTTACAATTATGTGTTTAGTTGATATTTATATGTAGTTTTTTTAATAAATTAAGAAAATATACAACAAATTGGTTTAAAGTTGGACCAAAATATTTGGTAGATCCAATCCGATCCAACAGATAACCGATAGTAGTATCTAATGGATGGAACCGATACGACTGAATCATCTATTGGATTGGATTAGACTGGATGTCCAATGTTAACCGAATTGAATCGAATAACAAAACCCAATGGATTAACCACAAGGGTGGTGGCATGTTGGCAAAAAGCCCGGGGGATGTGGTGGAATATTCCCATCTTTCCCGGGTTCGAGTCCAAGGGTTACCATCCTGTGGCTCAAACGGCCACAATTGGATTTCAACCAATGAATACCAAAATCCATTGGATTTCAACCAACGAACACCCCATAGGGTGCTTTGAAGGATGAATGAGTCAAAGATTTTGTTGTATTTGAGTTTAAACATGTGACCAAAGCCACAAATCATGTAATGATTCAGGGGCATTTATCAAATGTTTATCGAGTAAGCGTCTATTCAACGTCACTTATTTTGTCGGGTGAAGATAGTAAGGATTGGGTATCTTACCAAATAAGTGAGACACAATACTCTTACCAGGTAAAACACACTTACCAACAAAGTCTCCACACCTTTAATACCCCAAAACAACTTTTTTCAAAACTAGGTTAAATTAGTACGGGACCCTCCCCTAAGAACATTATTGGAGTATCAATCTTAACAACCACTTTATGTGCTAATATCTAGGGCAAATAACACATTGTATTAACTGAAATATAAGAAGCATAATTGGAGATGTTCCAAGACCACAAACTCGAATTACATTGAATTTCTCAAGCTGTGCATACAAGAACTTCTGATCTAAACACTTACCAAAGTAAACGCGTATCAATTAAGATTTTTAGTCCGTCTCATGCCTCTTACTAAGCAAAACTTTCAGTCATTTTCAGATAAGTAAGATTCTCGGTCATCAAAATGACATAGTAAGATTGTTGGCTAACATCTCTTACCCAGTAAGCACCAACTGAGACGAAGGCTAAATAGTCCTTGAACCAAACACTTACCCAAACATCATTTGATAAACACCTCTTAATATGTATCAAAATTTGAAGATCTTAACTTCACAAATAAAAACCTTAAAATCATATGAATCTTGATAGCATTTTTAATCAAACACATTAACCAGTGAGAACAAATTCATTCGTGTTTAGTTGACGTAAAAGAACAAACAAAGTGGGTACTAGAAACCATCGACAACTAAAGAAATTTTGAGACTTTTTATACAATCCCCAACAAAAGTAAAAATAAAAAAGAATTCAACCCTAACACAAGAATACTTGTACATTGCCCACTTAGACCCCCATATCCAACTTACTAAGAGCAGCATCCGCTATTCTGTGACACGGGTTGTCCACGGATGTTCACCGTCGGTGGCTTTGAGGCATTCAAAGATGGTTGACTTGCCATCCTGCATTTATATATCGAGTTGTAGTTTTGAGTATCAGTATGAAAATTCCTCAAATATAGTTAATAGTTGTAAATCCCTGGCTCTAGGGAGGGTAGGATGTATGCAACATATATATATATATATATATATATGAGTAGGGTTCCGGTGAGAAGTGAAGTTATGGTGGGAAGGGTAAGAAAGAATCTCCACCCTTGGATGCACATTAAGATGAGATGTACGGAGATGAGATACATCAGGATGCACCGGATCAATCCCCGTATCAAGCGCGATTCATGGGTGGGTTTGAGATTAAAAGTGATTTAAGGGTCAAGATTCCTTCTTACGCTTCTCACCTTAACTTCACTTCCCACATGATCCCATGCCTATATATACATATATATATATATATATAGAGAGAGAGAGAGGAAAGTTCAAATCACGTTCACAACCAAAATTGAGTTCTCATTTGAACCCGCCCTTATATATATAGAGAGAGAGAGAGGCTTAGGATCGTGTGAGAAGTAGAGTTAAGGTGAGAAGCGTAAGAAGGGATATGAACCCTTGATCACTTCTAATCTCGTACCCATCCATGAATTGCGCTTTAGAAGGAAGATGATCCGGTGCATCTAGGTGCACCTCATCTCGGTGCATCTCATCCTAATGTGCATCCAAGGGTGGAGATCCCTTCTTACGCTTCTCACCTTAACTCTCCTTCTCACCAGAACCCAACCCTATATATATATATACAAGGGCGAGTTCAAGGGAAAACACCAAAAAAAAGAAAACTGAAGAACACCTTGAGAGCCCTCCATCCGGACAGCATGCCCTCCATCTGGGCGGTATGCACAAATGCATACCGATAATTTGTAAGATGCATTTGTGCATATGCACTAACGCATATATATATATATATATATATGCACTGGTGCATAGAAAAAAAACAATTTCCATCGCTTGTATGCATTTGTGCATACCGTCCGGATGGAGGGTTCCCAGGGTGTTCTTCAGTTTTCTCTTTTTTTTAGCATAAAAAGAAAAATATGATTGCCGCACTTACCTGTCTTTGATGGAAGCAGTCATGGCCATGAAAGCCTGTTCCACATTGGTGGAATCTTTTGCACTTGTTTCCAAGAAAGGGATTCCAATTTCATCAGCAAATGCCTACAAATATTATTAACATTTTCCTTTTCAGTTGAATTAATTAATATATCATTTATAAATCCCACTTGAGATAGCTTAATGGATTTTGTACCTTGGCTGTCTCAGTTGAAACAACTTTGTTTGCAACTAGATCACATTTGTTTCCAACAAGTATCTTGTTGACGTTCTCACTGGCATAACGATCGATTTCACTCAGCCACTGTTTAACGTTATTAAAACTCTCTTGGTCTGTCACATCATAAACCACCTGAAAACATACAGACATTAAAGGAATTAGTTGCGGCAAACCCCAGAAAGAAAAAACATATTACTCCCTCTTGCAATGTTTGACTTGCTTACAATTGAAGTAATATGTTTGACTATTTGTAAAATAACTAAAATACCCTTCAATAAAGAAGGTTAAATATATAAATCTTATGGATTCAAGTCAATACACCAATAATCTATTTGTACGGATTATAATGGGTAAATAGTAAATCTTGAGGAAAGTTCAAATGCGAACTCAAATTTGGTTGCGAGCACGAGGACAAAGGAGAGTATGACACGTGTCCCATTCAGTTTGAATAATGAAGGGCATTCGGGAAGTTCATACATTATTCAGTATAAATAACACAACATCCAGAGTGAATAATACAACATTCAGAGTGAATAACACATCATTCAGTCCGAATATATTCAGACTGAATGGGACACGTATCGCGCTCTCCTTTGTCCTCACGTTCACAACCAAACTTGAGTTCGCATTTGAACCCGCCCCTAGTAATCTTAACATGGATCTTTCTAAATAAAAAAGATGTTGAAATACTCACAGGACATCCCCAAAAGGGAAAGATATTAAAAACATACAATATGAAGAGCAATAGAAAGAATAGCAGCAAATAGGTTACTACTCACTATAATGCCATGTGCCCCTCGGTAGTAGCTGCTTGTGATTGTCCTAAAACGTTCTTGACCCGCGGTGTCCCACTGTACGTTAACAGAAAAAAAAACGAAAAAAAAATCACAAATCAAAGAAAGACTTGTTAATGCAAACATTTCACTCGGTTTTGGATCTTCTTGGATAAGAATGAAGATTCTAGATATATGTGACATCCCATTCCAAGGTGTGTATATATATATATAAAGAGGGTAAAATAGTTAGACTTACTATTTGAAGCTTAATAGTCTTGCTATCTTGCTCCACAGTACGGATTTTCTACAAGAGATGTAAAAATGGTTATGTTAATTTCATGGATGTGCGTTAAAATTTAGCAATGAACAGCTTTAAATATTTACTTACAAAATCAACTCCAATGGTGCTTATGTAACTGTCCAAGTAGGAATCGTCCTATAACAAGTTGGAAATAGAAGCAAGGGAATACATTAATAGTAGCATGCAGCAAAAATATATGCATAAAGACTTCATAGTTCAGATTGTCATTCATAGCAGTGATGGTCACTTATGCATCAAGAAGTTTTCAACTCATGAATTATCATAATTTTTTTGAAGGATAAAAGGTTACACTATATCAGAGAAAATTAAATGATGTTTGAACTATGTTTGCAATTCTAAGTCCTTAGTTATGTACAAATGATATAATCAACATACAGTTATATACTTAGATATGTATAATACATCTCCATCATAGATATTTGTTTCAACTTTCAACTTGTGCATTAGGACACACAAAATTTACTTCCTTTGAAAATAAATGTTGCATAAAAGCAGGCATATGTTGGAAATATGCAAAATATAGATGATATATTGGTATTAAATGTTTAATAGTTACATCCTCAGTTGTTGGTACTATACCGTGAGAAAAAACAAAGATATGATACCAACAACCATAGCAGGTTGCAGTATATGGTTTAAGGATCAAGAAAATAACTATTCAGCATAGAGATAGTCGGAAAAGAAGCTGGAAAAAGAGAAAAAATAAAAAAATATCGGCCCTCCCTTTCACTTGGATAAATAGTTATCTGCACACCCTTTACCTCTTTCACTTTCGTAATTGTTAGTGTTGCCCTACTGGATTTTTAATGTGAAATAACTAGAAGAGCTTCCTGTGGTGTTACTCTTTATCTCATAAACACGTGAATATTTGATGGAAAGCAAAGGAAAAAAGACATATAAATAACAAAATATATCAAAACAAACAATATATAATTCTACAAAAAAGTGTATTCTGTATAGGATCAAAGGCACTTACAGCAAACCTCAGGAGTAGACATGACTTTCCTACTCCAGAATCTCCAATAAGCAAAAGCTTGAATAGGTAGTCACTGCCAAAGATCACAATGACGATAAATACACACCAAATCAATACCAAATCAAACAAGCAAAGCTTGCATATCTAATAGAAGCATTGCAATACGGCAAATAACAGAATAGAACTTTTTCCATAGATAATCCACCTTGGTCACTTGACAAAAAACACTAAAGATGAAAGACTTAACATTCTTCAGATAAAGCTCAAACTAGTTCTTCAATTTCTTACGCTCATGGCTTCTTTTCAAGAGAAGCTACGGTTGTAAACGTTTTTAGGTCTTATCCCACTGTCTCACATAATATAAGCTATTTTGTTTCAATTTATGCTGAAACCTTATGTATATGTAATCATTTAATCCCTTTGTAAAATAACACGTTTCTAGATCTCTTGGAAATGCTCTAATGATTATTCAAATAACATATGAGAGAACCAGAACAAGAAAACTTCGTTCTGGTTGAGATTTTACATTCAATTGCAACATTCTAATAGTAAGATATTTTTTTGGACATTTTAAATGAACCTCTTGTAAATGCTTTTTCATAAATGTTAAAACCCTGCATTTCTGTATCTAAAAATAAGTTGCTTCACATATGGCATCGACCGATGCCTTCTGTAGAACATGACACCCAAACCGTTGCTAGACTAGTAAATTGAAGTACAGAAGATAATGATTGCTACTAGAACACATACTAATTGATGGATAAACAATACACAAATCAAGAAAAAGAATCTAAAAGATTAATTTTGTGATGCATTAAATCTGTTTGTTGGACCCAGTGGCAAATCCAGGGTGGCCTTGGCCAACTCACTCTGGACAAAATTAAAAAGTGACTTAACACCCCTAAAGTTTCTATGTTTTAAGTTTGTCCCATCATAAGCTTGTAGCCATCAGAAAAAATATTAAAAAACATTTATACTTAACTGTCATTCTTAAAAATTATGGTTCCAAAAGGACCTCAATAAGAAAAGGTTATATTTAGACTTGGGTCATCGAAGTTTAAAAGATAAAGATAAACTTATGTTGAAAGCATAAGATTTTCACCCAATTATCAACTTCTCTCTTGACTAAATATTTCCAAGAAAAATCGCTTTATTACCCTCACAAATTGGCAACAATTGATATAAATAATCAATGCTTATGGTAGACAAACGCTCATTGTATAATTTTTCATTTTTTGATACTCCAAAGTTTGCCCAAGTATCAGAATTTGTCTCTTATTGGTTGCTCTGCAAGTTGCTTGATCAGCCCATCTCTTAAACAATAAGAGGTGTAGTCCATTAACTAATTGGCACACCAACTAAGCATATGTAATAAGATTCTCATTAGTAACAAAAACCCATAACTAACTTATCAAACCTTAACCCTATCCAACCTAAGCCAAGGTGTTTGCTCTCTTTTATGAATAATATATTGGTAAAAAGAGACATTTTAGATGTTTTGTTGAATTAAAAACATCAAAACAACTTAGATTATTTCAGGATTTAGCAACCATTTATTGATTCCTAACCATTCAACCTCATTCATAAGTGCTCAACATCAAATACTTGATGCATTAAAAATAAACAAGACCATCTTGAATCTCATTGCAATGATAGAAAAGACAACAGCCTGTAGTATAGCTTTTGCAGCAAATTTCAATTAACAACTGCTGCTAGTATATTTAACAGAAACAAAAAACGATTGGAAGCATAACTTCAACGCACTAAGACATCACCCGATCCGATATTCCTTCTTCAATACATGATACAACAGTTCTGCCATGCCCTTACCTCTATACGCACTTCACCAACTCAATTTCACATTTATGACATAAACCTTACAACAATTATGCAAAAAGATACAAAATAGATGCCAAAAAAACACCTCTACGAACTTATAATCTATAAATAACAATAACAACCAGGAATAGACTAAGTATTTATAGATAACTCGATGACCTAACTTTCTTCGTCAATAACCATTCGATCTACCCTCTACGGATCCCAATACAAAGATCAAACCCGATCCAATAATAATCAAACGTCAAAAGATCCAAAACCCTAACTTATCCATCCAACAAAAAAAAACACAAATTCAATCCTCTACAACAAATCAATGAATCACGATCCAATTACATGAATCGAATACACTTTTTTTTATAATTAACACATCGATTATGAAAACAATAAGGTAACGGTGACCCTAAAAAGAAGATTCAATCGGAAAAAAAAAGATTAAAAATTGATAGAAGAAAAAACTTACTACTCAGGAGTCATGGCTGTGGATTATGATTGGAGAAAATATATGAGAAGAAAGATAGAGAGGTTTGTGAAGGAAAAAACACCACCGAATCTTGTGGATCACCGCCGGGGTCAAGCTGCGATGAGATGCGAAGAGAGAGAGAGAGAGAGAGAGAGAGAGAGAGAGAGAATTTGGGGACACGTAAATGGAAAATGAAAGAAGCAAAAGACATTTGGTAAAAGAAATCAAAATATAGGTATCCGCACGTGAGTGGAGAGGTGCAAGCTCATTAATCTTTTCTTTTATACATTTTTAAAATTTGATATATATATATATATATAGGTGGATTCATACGAGAATGATACTAATTTACGAGAATATAAGGACAATTATTGGCCAATCATTTTATACATGAAATTTTTCATGTATAAAATTACATATAATTTTATGTACAAAATCATATGTGATTTTGTAAGCATCAAAAAGGGCACGGGCGACTTTTCTCGTCGGCAAGTCGCGGGAAAAGTCGTGGCTAATTATATATGATTTTGTACATGAATCATATGTGATTTTGTACATGAAAAGTTTTATGTACAAAATGATTGGCTGAGAATTGTCCTCGCATTCTCGTAAATTATTACCGTCCTCGCATGAACCTCTTTCTGTATATATATATATATATATATATAGGGATCATACAAGAACCACCCCTCTTTAAAGGAATAAAGGGACACATTGTGGACCACATATGATGTGGGTCCCACATAATATTAAATCATTTCTGATTTAATATTAAATCATATTAAATCAGAAATGATTTAATATTATGTTACACATATTATATATTATAACGCGTCCTTTTTCCTTAAAATCAAAAGTTCTCATTTGAACCTCCCTCTATATATATATATACTAGAAGGGTACTCGCGCGATGCAGCGAGATCCATCTTAATTTTAATGTTTTATTTTATTTTTTGTCTCTACCAATGTTATAATACGATTTTATTTGTATACTTTTTTTAATTCCGTTTTTTAAATTATAAATTAGGTTTAATAATGGAATAATATATTTTGGTTTAATAATATAATTTTTTTATAAGTATAACAAATTAAGCATTTTGAGTGGAATGATTATCCTTATTATATGTTAGATTTTTTATATTCAAAATTAAATGTTTATCTATATAGTTAGTTGTATAGTTAGTTACACGAATTCAAACATGAAGCTTTAATAAGTTGTACCAATGCATGTATAACTTGTATTCTTGAATTTTAAGTAATTATGCTTTAATCAATTGTATCTATTGCATAATAATATGTTTTTAAGAGTTTTTGGTCAAATGCTTTATAATATAGTATAGATATATATAATTTAAAGATATTTCTTTTTATAAATTTTAATAAGAAATCTAAAGATCGTTTATCAAGTGTCGAAAATTTTATCCTCGTAAGAATGATGACAAGGATCAAGAGTTTTATCTGATAAGTGTTTTTCTGTGGGTGCTCGTGTAACCACAATTTTTTTCTCTAGATATAGTGTGATTTTGTTTTAACGTCCTTAAGGCTGCTACAGTTTTGTTTGGTTGTGTGTGATGGTGCAACCACAAAAATATCCTCATGGATTTGCCTTTATGGATAAATGGTTGCATACTATATAAGCACTTACTATGTAAGCATGTGGGTAAACAACCCCTAAGAAAAAATGCAATCAATTTCGGTATGATTTCATTTTAGGGACTAATTTTTAGAATCACTATTTAACGTTAACTTAAATTTTTTGATTACTTGTTTAGTAGGTAATTAGTTACTTTAAATGGTGTGATAGAATCACTTTTTCTGTGGTTTTCTTCTTTGATTCCTTATCCCTTTGTGAAACCTGAACACCCCCCCCCCACCCCCCCGGGCAACGACCATTGTGACTACCCTTGTGAACCATCATCTTTCTCTTTGTCGTTCAAATATTAAAGTAGATGGTTAATTGAATGGAACACCCATTTTAGCTCATTTATTGCCATTTGATGCTATGATTGGCCGATGTTAAGCGCTTTATGCTCATTTAAGTAACAAAATGTTTAAATGTAATCTAGAGGTTGCCTTATGTCCTTCAATTTGAAGCTTATCCCTTGTCGTTCGATGCCATCATCTTTTTCATTCAATGCAAACTGACACAAACTTCAAGAAAATGGTTTCATACGATACAGTTTTCTTGACCATTATCGATCTTTAAAGTAGACTAAAAGTTGCACGTTCAGGGTTGTTGCTAGCTCTTTCGATAATTTTCTCATATCAACTAGATACGGATAACTCATGTTAACGAAATCATTATATATAACTCTATGACTTTTGAGAAACCGTTTTTGGTTTTAATATATGATTTTGTATAAAAAAAATTTAAATGAATTTGTGAAGTATTAGTTGTTGATGATGGTGTGCATGTGAGAAATGATTACTTTGTGTTAATGAGAAAATGATGATTTGTGTTGGGTTGATTTAAAAAATTGTAATGATTATGTTTCCATTTGTAGGTAAATGGTGTTAAGTATTTATAGGTTGATGATTACATTATGAGATGTCATTAATGTTCATGTTGTTATTTGTCTTATTACTTAAGGTCCGTTTGGTTTGCGGGATTGTTTTTAAGGGATTTGGATTTCATGGAAAGATTTGGATTTGGAGGGATTTGGATTGGAATGGATTTGAAAATCATTGGTGTGTTTGGTTTGCAGGATTTGGAATGGAATTGGATTTCCATTATTTATAAATAATTTATATAAAAATATAAATAATATAAAAATAATTAAATTACATTTTTATTAATCAATTATTACAAAACAAATGTTTTTAACATTTTAAAAACATTATTTCATAAAAATCCTACGAAATCCCGTGAAATCCCGAACATCCGTCAAGGATTTCAAAATCCAATGTTCATGGGATTTTAAATGAATCTATGGATTTAGAATCCTTACCATTAGGCAAACCAAACACCGAAATGGATTGGATTTAAAATCCAAATCCCACGAACCAAACGCGCCCTTAGAGTATTTCTAAGTTATGTTATTTTCAAAAGTTTGAAAATTTGAGAAAAATTTGTAGCCATATTAAGGTTGAGTTTAGTTCGTGAAAAATTTCTTGTTTCTAGAAAAAAATTCTAAAGAAATTAAAATTTGGAAAACGTGTTTAGTTTGTTTAGTTTGTTCAGTTTTCAAAAAAAATTTAAAAAACAAAAAAAAATCGTTTTTCTAAATTTACATTATATTTAGAAAACAACTTTTATCAGTTATCAAAATTTTTATTTTCTAAAAACTTTTCCACATTCACATATTTACACACGCTCACTTTCACACAAACACACACACACACACACACACACACACTTTCACACAGACACACTCTTTCACACAGACACGTACACACTTTAATTTTCACACACATACACACACTTTCATTTTTACACACACGTTCACACAGACACACACACATTTCATTTTTACACACACAGACACACACACATTTCATTTTTACACACACACACTTTCATTTTCACACACAGACTCACACACACTTTCATTTTTACACACACACACACTTACACTTTCACACACACACACACACTTTCATTTTTACACACACTTTCATTTTTACACACACTTTCACACACATTTTCATTTTCACACAGACACAGACAAACACACACACACACACACACACTTTCTAATTTGAAAAAAATGGAAAATGAAAAGTGGTAGAAAATACACAACCAAACGCGTTTTCTGATTTTCTAAAAATGAAAAACGAAAACTCCATCATTTCAACTAAACGCGTTTTGGAATTTTTTATAGAAAACTGAGAATGAAAACTCAACTTTATTTTCTGAAAACGTTTTCTTGAAAATGAAAACAGTTTTCGCTAACAAAACGCACCCTAAAATTTTCTTTAAAATTGAGAAAAAAAGAGAGAAAATAAAGAAATCTTTAAATTTGAAATAGGAAAATTGCATGAAAAGGTAACATATTTTGTCTTGATTCTTATTTTGGGTAACATACTTTGAAAACTTTAATTTTGGTACCTAAGATATAAAGTTTCAAACATTTAAGTACCCGAATAACCGGTTCAAACATTAACAAGTTATCATACTAATGTGGCAAGTGATGTGTCATCCAACTCGATATTATTTGCCGACGTAGCAAATGACATGCATTTTTTTAATATAAATTTTAGCTTTTATGTATTTGTATTTGTGTTATATATGTTATATATTATCACACATGTTATATATTATATCACATAGAATAATATAATATTATGTATTATCACCCTAAACCCACTCCTTTTGAAAAATATGTCTTCGTCTCTGTAATTTGAAGAAAATGTTGCATGGCTAAAAGTGGCCGGAACTTTCTTGCTCCTCTGATGTATCTTCCCTTAAAAAGCAGCCTAGTTGGAACCCTTCTCCCCTCCCCCCCAAAAAAATCAGCCTCGTCGGGACCCCTTTTCCACCAAAATCGGCCACAGTTCATCTCTGAAATCCAAGTGCATCGATAGATCTCGTTTGTGGTATAAAACCCTAAAACTTTCTAGTAAAAATCGATCGATATCGTTCGTGGTATAAAACCATTAAACTTTCTGGTAAAAATTGATAAATCTCGTTCATGGTATAAAACCCTAAAAATTTCTAGTCAAAATCAATAGATCTCGTTCCTGGTATAAAACCCCAAAACTTTCTATAAAACCCTATTTCTTCTCTCGCTTCTTGCATTTCTTTTCCTCTGAGAAAAAACCAGACGAGTTTCAAATCTGTTTCCTCGATTTCATAAAGAAATTGTCGACAAACCCGTCGGCTGCATTAGCATGAAGAATCCGATCAGGTTTCAAGTATCCGATTGTTTTTTGACCTGGTTGTTCTTCTAACTCACATCCATTAGCAAAAGATGATGCAGATCAACTAGGTGTGAGATTGGGCGGCCGGAGAATGAGGTTGAAGGCCGGAGAAGAAGACCGACATTTTTTTCATGGGTGGGGGACGAAGGAAATCAGTGTTTATATTGTATATAATGTATGTGATATAAACACCGGTTTCCTTCGTCCCCCACCCGTGAAAAAAATGTCGGTCTTCTTCTCCGGCCTTCAACCTCATTCTCCGGCCGCCCAATCTCACACCTAGTTGATATGCATCATCTTTTGCTGATGAACATGAGTTAGAAGAACAACCAAGTCAAAAGACAATCGGATACTTAAACCTCATCGGATTCTTGATGCTAATGCAGCCGACGGGTTTGTCGGCAATTTCTTTATGAAATCGGGGAAACAGATTTGAAACTCGTCTGGTTTTTCAGAAGAAAAAGAAATGCAAGAAGCGAGAGAAGAAATAGGGTTTTACAGAAAGTTTTGGGGTTTTATACCAAGAATGAGATCTATCGATTTTGACTAGAAAGTTTTAGGGTTTTATACCATGAACGAGATCTATCGATTTTTACCAGAAAGTTTAAGGGTTTTATGCCACGAACGAGATCGATCGGTTTTTACTAGAAAGTTTTAGGGTTTTATACCACAAACGAGATCTATCGATGCACTTGGATTTCAGAGATGAACTATGGCCGATTTTGGGGGAGAAGGGGTTCCGACGAGGCTGATTTTTTTTTTTTTTTTTTTTGGGGGGGGGGAGGGGTTCCGACTAGGCTGCTTTTTAAGGGAAGATACATCGGAGGAGCAAGGAAGTTCCGACCACTTTTATCCCTACAACATTTCCTTCAAATTACAGAGATGAAGACGTCTTTTTCAAAAGGAGTGGGTTTAGGGTGATAATACATAATATTATATTATTCTATGTGATATAATATATAACATGTGTGATAATATACAACATATATAATACAAATAAAATACATAAAAGCTAAAATTTATATTAAAGAATGCATGTCATTTGCTATGTCAGCAAATAATATTGAGTTTGATGACACATCGATGTGTCTTGCCACATTAGCATGACAACCGGTTAATGTTTGAACCGGTTATTCGGGTACTTAAATGTTTGAAACTTTGTATCTTAGGTACCAAAACGAAAGTTTTCAAAGTATGTTACCCAAAATAAGAATCAAAACAAAATATGTTACTTTTTAATGCAATTTTCCCACTCTAAAATGATAATTTTGAAAATTGACTTGTCAAATAAGAGCATCTCTAGACTCTAATAGTATCTCCAACAGATTCCTCAATTTTTTTTTTTAAATGAAGAATCAAAAGTTAAAATTTCCAAAAATAATTGCACTCGTCTCCAACGGATTCCCTATTTTGAAGAAATCGTTAGTAATTATAATATTAAATATTACATCCATTTATTAAGATATTATTTCTCTCTCCAAATATTTGTTTTTAAGTTTTCCTATTGGTTGTCTCATATTGTAATCATTTTTGGGGTGTTCTCTAAATTTAGAGAAAAAACCCCCTTATCTCCTACTTAGAGATATTTTGGGGAAACTGTTGGAGCTAAAAATTGACCTAAAATCTTCGTTTTCTCCATTTTTTTCAATTTGGGGAAGCTGTTAGAGATGCTCTAATACAAGGTTCTTATAAGCAAAAAGTGCATTGTCTTATAAAAATATCATTGTGAAGAGATTCTTATAAGAACCTAATGTGTCATGGGTGCTTGAACAAGAATCTTGGGGTGCGTTTGGTACAAAGAATGGAATTGCAGAGAAAGAGAATTGGTCTGGAGAAAAGGAATTAGCTCTTCGGTTTGGTAGCATAGAGAGTTCAACCGAGAAATGTAACAGAGAATCATTTCTCTTGTTTGGTACGACAGAAAATTCAACAGAGAATTGTACCCTACTAAGCCAGAACAGACCCTATTAAAACAAAACAACAACTTAACAGAACAGACCAGCATAAACAGACCCTATTAAAACAAAACAACAACTTAACAGAACAGACCAGCATAAACAGACCCTATTAAAACAAAACAGCAGCTTAACAGAACAGACCAGCATAAACAGACCCTATTAAGTCAAAGCAGACCCTGTTAAGCCAAAACATACCCTATTAAGCCAAAACAACAGCTTAACCAAACAGACCAGCACAACAACAAACCAAACAGGCCCTATTAAGCCTAAACAGACCCTATAAAGCCAAAACAGACCCTATTAGGCAAACATGCCCTATTAAGCCAAAGTAGACCCTATTAAGCCAAACAAAGCCTATAAAGCCAAAAAAAGACCATATTAAGCCAAAATCGCAGCTTAACCAAACAGACCAACACAACATACCAAACAAACCCTATTAAGCCTAAACATACCCTATAAAGCCAAAGCAGACCCTATTAAGCCAAAGAGACCCTATTAAGCCAAAATATACCCTATTAAGTCAAAACAAATCCTATTAAGCCAAATCATACCCTATTAAGCCAAACAGACCTTATTAAGCCAAAACAGGCCCTATTAAGCCAAAACCAACCCTATTAAGTTAAAACCGACCCTATTAAGCCAAAACAGGTCCTATTAACCTAAACAAGAAAACGCTAGGTCAACGGCCCTTTGACGATATTCTTTTATGTACGGATAACCTCCTAAACGTGGCATCATGTCAAATTAAGTAGCAGAAACCGCATCCAAACTCTAAAAGTAATATACTTTTAGACTTTTATTCGACTGTAATCTTAGGGTATACACTATTTAAAAAAACATGTTCAAGGATCTATCTTTAAAAAATCTATTTAAAAATCCATAGTTTGAAAACTATTTTCAAATTTAAATGAACTTTTCTTTTCTCGAAGTATAGATCCTTAAATGTACAATTTAAAAGTATGTTTTCTGATAATTAATGAATAAAAAATAATTTCTTGCATAAGCATTTGTATAATTAATTATGGCTCGTCTGTTTGGTTTTCCGGGAGTAAGTCCTATATATAAAGTTGTTTGTGTGGATTAATATGTCTATATAGATTAGGGAATATTTTTGTTTGGAATATTTTTTTAGATGAAAGGACCTAGTTTATTAATTGGAGGGACAATTTTGGAAAAGAAAAAAAAACTTGACTTCCAACTTAAAACCCCCCTAAGAAGCTTAATTACTGAATAAGCCTTTTATGGATGAAAATTACCCATCCTAAATTTTTATGTCTCATCCATGTCCACCAATCATATGGATATATCGGGTGAGCATCGGAACCGGATACCCGTTTTTGGAACCGGAACCGCCTCGGAACTACCGGTTCTGGAACCGGAACCGATGTGATTGGTTCCGGTTCTCATTTCTTTGGAATTGGTACCCGCTGGGTACCCGCTACCCGCCACTTTTAATTAAAAAATATTTTATATATTTATAAATAGTAAATAAAAACTCAAACTTTCTCGTTTGTTTATGTAATAATTAGTTTTTATCGAATTAGTTTTGACCATTTGTTGTATTTATTACTTTAAATCGGTATTTTGTAGTTTATAATTACATTTTTATCGTATGCAATATAAAAAAAATTAAAAAAAGTTGAAGCCGGGTACCCAGTACCGAAACCGGTTTCCATTGGTTCCGGTTCCGGATTTCTAGGAACCGCCGGGTCCGGTTCCGGTTCCATGGAAAATGTCAGGTACCCGGTTATGTTCACCCCTAGATACACGTAAGCAGAGAGAGAAAATAATCATGAATTAAATAAATTTAAAATGAACAAAAATCTGACGTGTCTTTATTTCATTGGTAGGACAAGAATGAGACATGTGAATATACGACAGGTGATTTTTATTCACTTTTTATATCATTAAACTATTTCTAAATAGTTATCTATAATTAATAAAATAAGTTGTAAATCTCATTCGTCTGCTAACATATATGCCCTTAATCTTGCTTAAAGATTGGGGGTATGCTAAAATTAATCATTATAGCTTGCATAAACATCAAATGATACAAAATTAGTGCAAAATAATTATTTGCATAAACATCTTTTGTAAACTATGTATATTGTTACAACTTGTAAAGTCATATGATATTAGTTTCTCTCGTTATAGTCATATCATTGAACCCTTAAACTGCAAAAACATTCGGCTTAACATTTCCATCTGTTGCATAAAATAAATTATGCACAATAAGCTCCTGTGACCCAATTTAACAAGATCATATAGACATTTATTGCGTCAAAGTTGAGCTTATATATGATATGAACGAACTCGAACCATATTCGCTTTAAAAACTAACACAAGGTTAAGTTATTTGATAGATTTTACAAAATTTATATCGTCATTTTAGCCTCTTTGCGTGGGTCTCGACTTACACCATTTTTCCCCATTTTCTTCTATTATGTTAGGGTTACGTCTAACCATAGACCATGGGCCTACACTAGCACAAGTTTACGTGTCTTTATTGGTGATACTACAACTTTTTTAGAGCATCTTCAATGCAAAGTTCTTATTAGTTAAAAGTGTAGTGACTTGTAAGAACTACCAATGTGGAAAGGTTCTTATAAGAACCTAAAAGCCTCCTAGGTGCTTAAACAAAAACTTTGGTTCTTACCATAACGTTTGTGAGAAGTGACATCTTTTTTTTTTTATAATTATTTTCTTGACTTTACTTAATATATATTAATATAATTTATTTAATGGGACCCACAAAAATGAGGTTCTTATAAGAACTACCCTTGTGAATTTTTAAAGAGTTCTTAGTTTGATGAGGTGGAGATGAGTTGACAATAAACAAAATGAAAAAAGAGGTTCTTATAAGAACGTCCATTGAAGATGCTCTTATGAAGCTAACAGTGGGATACCACTAGTGGCGGACCCACCCTATGGGGAGGGGGGTCCCGTGCTACCGCTCAACTCTGATGGGTGCTCTGTCTTAAGGGAGCACGACTTTAAAAAATCCATCAAAATCAACAAAAAGAACCTTAAAAAATCACTCGAAATCAACCAAAAACCTTAAAAAACCCTTCGAAATCAACCGAAAAATATATCAAACAGCTTTGCGGACATTTGATACAATTTAAGGGTGCACCCACTCGGGAAAAATCCTGGGTCCGCCACTGGATACCACTCAACAATTTCCATGTAAATGCTATAAATATTGATGGTGTGAAGCTATAACATCGACATGCAAGTACATCCAAACATATGTCCCCTGTAATATTACAATACCATCCATGAATTCGTTGTCTTTTGTATAAACTAGGTTCAAATTGTTTATACTAAGATAATCATATTATTAATAGCTTAGGTTCAATTTGTTCAATGTTTTGGTTTACTATCATCTGCTAAATTGTTTGGGTTTGACCCTTTTATATGTTTATGGTTGGGTTCCGATGAAAGATAAGTTATGGTAAGAAGTGTAAAAATATAAGTCAATGCTTCATATCCCTTCTTAAGCTTCTCACCTTAACTCTTCTTCTAACACGATCTCGTATCTATATGCTTAACATTTTTTTGTAGTTTTATTATCTAATTTTTGAAATGTAATCAAAATCTTTGATATCAGGGCCTCCAAAAATATTGGAACGTCTCTGCCATGAACCCTTGAATAGTTTCCCCAAATTACACCCAAATTCAGGTTTTATTTGACAATCCACATTTTTTACCTCTAGATGCACTAACGATTTACACATCAATCATCACATGCAACATAATAGTGTTGGTTGATATGTCTTAATATGTCGATTACTAGCTCGATTTTTGTGTGACCTACTTGATTCTATCAACCGATGGCTTGAACTCAATTTTGCACCCGATATAACACTTATAAGATCCCTCTATTTTGTATATTAAGGTGACAACGAGACGGTTCTTTCAAAGCCTTTTCTCATACCCTTCTAATTTTAAATTGTAAACTTTTCTACTAATTTAAAATACGTGTCAAAATTAAAATTTAAAAAGTACAATTACTAATAATGCACATTGAAACAAAAATAACTAAACAAAACAGGATCAAGATTACTAGGTCCTACTCAAACCCGTCAAGCTTACGACCAGTTAAGATTTATGTCAACTTTAAGAAGTCCAAACTTTCACCCCAAGCTTAGGGTCGATATTTTGTGCACCTTATATAAATTATAATATGAGACCCATTCCCAGACCGTCTCTGATAGAAAAATGTTTAGTAATAATAATTATGATCGGGGCCAGTGCAAGTGGGGATTATCAGATATAGATGATGTATCCCCATCCCTAACCTAAAAACAGTTTGATGACAATATGATCATTTTAATCAAGCATTATCTCTATTGCCAAATATTATACAAACAACCATATTCCAATTAAGTTATTTCCTACAAAAATCAGTCCCAAAAGCAACCAAAATAACAAAATCAGGACTAGAGTGAACAATTTTTTTGCTAATTGGGTTATTTCTGTAAATATAGTAAAAATGAAGGGTTAGTTTTTATACCAATCGAAAGCTTCCCGCCTCTCAAACGAGTTCTTAACCACCTAAAAACCGACCATATAAACCATCAACGGCTCGTCATCTTCTTCTTCGTCTTCTTCAACCTCCATTACTGAATCAACAAAACCTTCATTACTGAATCAAAAACACTCTCACACAATTCCGCCATGGATAGAATCAAGAATTACTTCATCAGACCTTGGGATTCCGACGCCATGCATAGTATTACTCCTATTTCACCTAACGTCAGAGAACACCTTATCTTGGTATATCCATATCTCCAAATTCTCTTCATCTTTTTTAATTTTTTCAATTTCAATTCCAAAAAACTTAATTTTGAATTCAATTCGTTTATGATTTTAACTACTAATTCTGTAATGTGAGATGAAATCAATGGAGTTCTTAACTCACAATTTATTCAGTCTTTTTTCTCTCTCGAGAAAACCCTAGAACGTGAAGGAGATGTTCTTGATCTATCGATTTTGACTTTTCAGTAGTTTATAATCTGTTATTTGACCAGAAATGCACAAATTTCAACGTAGATCTGATCATATTGATCATTATATATATACATATATATATATATATATATATGTTAGTAATTAGTATTAAACAAAATAACAGTTATCACCATTGACGTTAATTCTTTCTTCAACCTTTTGGATGTTGAATTCAGGTTTACTGCGCATTGTTCTACAGTTTTGCGTTCCTTTTATCTGGAGCCGTTTCCCATCTACTTTTCAACAATGGAGGATGGATTTCAGCCATTGGATTCATCGGAAGCTTGTGGTGGATATCCAGAATCAATCCATGGAAGGAGGTACAAATTTTTCGTTTAATTAAGTATCCATCGAATTAATTAGAAATTATAATGATCCAATGATTCTGAATCAATCTAGTTGTTCGATTTCCAGATTCACAGGCTTATATTTCTAATGATAGCTTCATATCTCTGTGGAGCTACTCTTGGTCCTCTGATTAACTTGATCATAGAGATTGATCAAAGGTATAAAATAAAAACAACATTCAAATTCTGTAATATCATATATATATATATATAGGGAGGTTCAAATGAGAACTTTGTTTATTTAAAGGAACAAATTTAAAGGAACAAAGGAACACCCTTAGAACTAATTTCTTTATGATTGGGTTTAAGTTTTTAATCTTCTTTTTTATCCCCTTAATCATAGAAATATCATCAAGATTATCTTTGGGAGCATTCTCTTCTTCAGTTGTTACTTAGGCTCGACCGTCCATAGTCTTGAACGGACTGTTATCTACCAACTCGCTGAATATTCCGCTCCCATTGTCATCTCCGCTTGGATGATCCATTCCGACACCTATCCTGGCTTTCTCTCGGTACGTATTTAGATCCCAAGGGTATTTTAGTAATTTCACTTCTTGTTTAGGTTTTATATTACCCAAATCGAGTAGGATTAATTACTGGGTTTGTTTGGTTTAGTTAGGTTTTTATATACTGATCTAACACTCACCTAACCGAAAAGTGAAAAGACTATAATACCCTTGTTATATACGTAAACCCGTTCAAGTTTCCTCCGTTTTGATCTTTGGATTATGTAACAAACGTTCGTTTTTATCTGTTTTCCTAAAGCACATCATCTGCCTTCTATGCTTACCGTTCCAATGGTATTTTGTGGTTCGAGTGGGAGCGTATATGGGACGCAGGCTTCGGATGTGGTACAATATGCCCGTACATCTCGTGTGGATATTATTTCTGTGCTACTGTTACGATCACTCTATTCGTGATCTCCTGGTAAGACGTAAAAATTCGAATAAATTCATAGATATTGCAAGAATATATATATATATATAGGTGGGTTCAAATGAGAACTCAAATTTGGTTGTGAACGTGAGGACAGATTAGAGCGCGACACCTGTCATATTCAGACTAAATATAGTATTTATACGGTTTGAATAAATATTATATTTAGTTTTATTCAGTCTGAATAATCTACATTCGGACACGTTTCGTGCTCTCATTTGTCATCACTTTCACAATCAAATTTGAGTTCGCATTTGAACTTTCCTCTCTCTATATATATACATATATATGGAACCCATCATATTATTTTTCAAAATAGCTTATACGATACTCCAACACATATATCATATCAAAATGCAACGCGATTTTTTTTTTATAATCGTTACTAATTCTTGTTGTTTCCCATTATAGTACATGTACGTGATCCTTGCGTGGTTTTTCATTCACATGAATTTGTATAACCAACTCGTCATTTTCCGAGCAATTCATAATTCCGAAGAAACTTACTATGTCAGCACCGCCATCACTTTCTTCACCGAGTTCCCGGTTCATATCATTCATATTTTAACACACGCTCAGGATGGTATAATTAACTTTTTGTATTCGAAGAAAAAGATTTATTTCGATCCTTTTTTTTAAGATAAATCTGATTATAATTTTTTTTGTTTTTTGTTCTGAGTTTATGCAGTTGATATCATGGTCCGAAGAATAAGGACGCGTTCTGAGGCTGCAAATCCGAGACCTAGAAGAAGGCGTACTCGTGGCGGGAGGAGATAATAGTGTTAGGCGTCAAGTGTAGAACGATCAAGAATTTCTAGACGAACTTTGACCCATTTTTTGATTCGTTAAGATTGTTCGTTTTTGTGGAACAAACGGCTAGTAATAATTAGTTAAATCAGTATGGTATATCGTGTTTGTAGTGTATTGGAACATCTCTAACAGATAAGAAAATGGAGATTTTGAGCCAAAATTTATCCCAACACATCGGACAGAGAAATTCTGCAAACTTGGAGAAGTCTCTAAATATGATTACCATGAGAGATTAATTATTTTTACTATGCTTCCACCAACAAGAAATTTTGATGTTAAATGTTTACGAGAGAAAAATAATATTTTATTATATGTAATAAATAAATTTTAGTAATATAATTATCGATATATCTCCAAAATATAGAATCTGTTGATGTTGAAGATGAACGTAATCTTTTTAGGAGATTGTGAGTTGCGATTCTTCTTTTTTGAAGAATCAGTTGGAGATAACTTTATGGTGCATTATAATGCGTGGCTATGTAGATGGTCAATCGGCTACAAATGGCATATAATGTCACAATAAGAAGTAGAATTTGGGGGTATAATATGTCAAAAGAATAAAACGATGGTTTTCGTGAAGGACTCCTAAAAAAAGTTTGCAAAAAGATTTTAATTTAATTACAAAGAGTTTTTGAAAAGAAAAACCAAGACTATAAAACCGTATAGAAAAGTTATACAAGTACAAACAAGCATGCATATAGGAGATAAGAAGCAAACTACACATAAATAATTGTAACACACAAATTAGGGATAACAATAGACAGTACACTCAATGACGTGTAGCTCAGTTGGTTAAGAGATGATAAGATGTTTGTCCCAATAGGTCGTTGGTTTTGGGTTCGATCCCAGACCCCCTCGCAATCACCTTGCAACTGAGTGAGTCAGTTATGCCCCTCATATTGGAAATTGGCAGCATGTGTGGGCCGATTTGTGTATTCGGGAAATACACGTTTTTGCTCCAATAGAGGGTACAAAAACTTGTTCTCCAATGATAATATATGACTGGAAAGAGTGGAACAAAAATATATTTTGTCCTACCAAAATGACCCGTCTGGTTATGTATTGTTTTATCTTGTCCGCGTCCTAATACTTACTGACGCTAGTCACTATCCTTACTTATGTTATCAAGTAACATTCTCATAAATAAAAATGGATTGTTGGTAAGAATATCATCTTATTTGAAAAATGCTAATCAGGTAAAAGTATTCTCCATCATATACTGGGTATGATTCTCGGCCCCTCGCCCCCTCCTATGACTTTTATCAGGTAAGATTTTTGAACATTGTCAATTCTCACGATTCACCCAATAATGTAAGTGACACCCATTAAGATCAACTTAATCTATACTTATACTATAGGACCAAAGTATTTTGGAACCTTCCTCATAGTCCAAAAGAATTGGAGGGGAAGTTTATTCAATTATTTGAAAATGCCATTGACTTTAATTTTATTTACTTAAATGCCCTACCATTGAAATAGTTTTTATTCAAATAACAATCACAACATATTTAGCACATCTATAATGGATAAAACCAAATCTCATACTAAATTTATAAAAAGTAAAAACTGTTAAAAGTAAAAATTGATGCAAACAATAAATCTAGTTCAACGAGTAACAATAAAATGTAATGGGTATTACTCTTTTATCTATTTAGTGTCTAATTTGATACCTGGTATAAGATTTGATGTCCCATTAGAGATTACATGATCATCGTCATTTACTAGAAAATTTCGACTTTCATCACGAGACATTAAATAAATTGTGTAAATGATATGAGAAAGAAACGAGTCTAAAAAGACAAAATATTCATTTACAAAATAAACGAACAGAAAAATATAAACGAACCAAACGAGCTGGTCAACATTCTAGTCATACATCCTAATGCACAACAAGTAAACAAACACCATCTAATGAACTGATTCTAGTACTTATTCCTAGCTATGTAGTCCATGAAAATGAAAACCGGTAAAGACTCAAATAATGGGTCGAAGATCGCCTACAAATTAGGCATCGTTCTACACTTTACACCTACTCACAATCATGAGAATTAGTGTAGGTGTCGAAGCCGCATATTGTGCTTTATTTTTCCGACCATGATACCAACTGCATAGACTTGGATAACATGAAAGAGGGTCATAGGTAAATATATACATATAAGCTTTTCCAAATCAAACTTTTCATTTTGTATAAACTGAGGGGCTTCACGGAAACAACTGATTTACTTGGATAACATGAAAGAGGGTCATAGGTAAATATATACATATAAGCTTTTCCAAATCAAACTTTTCATTTTGTATAAACTGAGGGGCTTCACGGAAACAACTGATTTACTTTATGGGATAAGGTCAGGTCTGCGTACCTCCTCCCACCATCCCAACCCCACCTTCAGGTGGGATATACTGGGCTTGTTCTGTTTGAATTTAACTAGGCGCATTGATCTAAACTAAACCAAATTAAACTATGGCAGTATAGCAGACCCGACTTCTATCCTAAAGAGTAGAGCGACTGTTTTTGTGTAGAAAACTATTGAGATTGATCTGAAAAGATCAAAATGCATCTTTTCGTGCAACTATAGAGAAATTTGTACCATAGTGTGTGAAAAAAAAGCGATAGTACGAGTTGGGAAGTAGGCGATGGTTGTTCTGACATAGTAACTTTCTTCGTTATAACGAGCTGCTAGGAAAATGGTTTGTTGGCTATGCATCTTCGTAGGCACAATAAGCGACAAAACTAATAGGTACACATTGTAATAGAAACAAAACGAATTAGTGAAAACGCTATAAAAACGTATCCATCAAGAGATCATAAAGAGGATAGTCGAAAAATTAGCATAGATCCGGACCAGATGAAAGGGCGCGATATGAAGCCGGTTTCTAAGAAAAAATAAATTTTTTGGATTTCTTTTTTATGCTTACCTAAATTTATCTCTCGAAAAAAGGAGTAAGTCTCGTAAAGCAAGCACCTCTCTCATATAATCTAGTTGAAATAGAATGACAAACACAATGACCAGATGTAATTAGTTTAATGGAGGGACTACTCTTGATGGATGGCAAACATAAAGACCAAAATTGTAATTTACTCTAAATAAAAAATCAAAAAATAAGGAAAATGACTAAAATACCCTTATTAAACGAAATTAGGGAAGGGATCTGATCCATAACTGAACCATAAGGATCCTAGACATGCATTTTAGTGTTCATGGACCTTCTTCATAAACAACATGAAAACCGCAAGGACAAAAAGTGTAATTTACACTTTTTTTTTTAACACAATAACCTTTAAATAACAATGTTAAACATACATTTAGGAGTCGTTTACCAAACACTTATCAGATACACTCTTACTTTGTATCGCTTACCTTATCAGGTGTGCATAGTTAAAACTTAGGACTGAGAATCTTACTTAGTAACAGGCATAACAAAAACCAATAATCTTACCTTGTAACACTATTGGGTAAATGACGCTTACCAACAATCGATTTTGTATGGCTGAGAATGTTACTCAAGAAGATAAATAAATGATGACTTTTGCCAGTAAACGGTCATCTAACTGTGGCTCTCCTATTAAACAGTTTTCCACCAGACCTCCTCCCCAAAAGGTCATACTGTTCTCTAAGACCCGATATAAAATTAGTCGAAATAGGCACGAACTCACATGAAAAGTTTACAAGAAAATGACTTCAAATCTCATTTTACAAAAATGCCCCCATTTTCCCTTTTCAAATTATTGTATTTTTTTAAAAATAGAATAAAATAAAAAGGATATGGAGTTTCCCCCCTTTCTCTTAACGAACTCCATAACAGATTCTATATATATAAATCATCCACTACTCACTTCACTTCTTTCATGACTTCTATTACGCATTCTTCAACACTTCCATTACTGAATCCAAGAACCTGCTCAAAATTCTCACTCAAATCCGCCATGGATAGAATCAAGAAGTACTTCATTAAGCCTTGGAATTCCACCGCCATGCTTAGCCATGATCCAATTCCACGTTTCGCTTGGGAACACCTTCTCATGGTAATCTGTTCTTCATCTAGGTTTTAATTCGATTTCAATTTAACTAAACCCTACCCCTGATTCCTTTTGATTCTATCAAAATTTCAGAAAAAAGAGGGAAAAAAACGAGATTCGTCTTCTAGTGGCATCCTTATTTTCATCTATGTTCAATCAATTTCACGAAACTAAATTGCTAGCCCTAAATTCTTTTGAAGATGCTCTGTTTTTGTATGTGTTCAAGTTATTTCTATTTAATTGATGAGGAGAATATGAAGTTCATTGAGATTTATGTGGTAGAAGTTAACGATTGTTCTCAATTGGTCTGTAATATGTTAAGAATGTGAAAATTCAAGTAGAACTTCATCTGAATGCAATCAAACACCTGTGTGATCTTTAATTATGATATCTGATATTTAATGGTGACCGTTAAACTCAGATGTACAGCATATTATGCTACGCATTTGTGTTTGCTTTATTTGGAGGTTTTTCCCATATAATTTTCGACAATGGTGGATGGATTACAGCCATTGGATTCATCGGAACTTCTTGGTGGATATCCAGAATCAAGCCTTGGAGGGAGGTTAAATTCCGTCGACCTTTTATCCATTTTGTTACTTTCTTGATTCTTCTCTAGTTCTGAATCAATCTAGTTGTTCGATTTCCAGATTCCTAGGGTCATTTTGTTAATGGCAGCTGCATATTTTTTCGGGGTTACTCTTGGTCCTCTGATTAACTTGTTCATAGAGATGGATCAGAGGTAAAAAAAAAAACATTTGTGATTCTTCCTTTGTTTCTTAGATACCCTTTTTGGCATACTGGCTTGAATGCCAAAAGAATTTGACTTCAATCTGGTTCTTCTTTTTTACATGATGCATTCAATTTATCTGCATAAATTTCACTTTCTTGATATCAATTTCTTAATTTTTTTTATCCCTAAATCACAGTGATGTCATCAAGATTATCATGGGGGGCATTGTGTTCTTCAGTTGTCACTTTGGCGGGGCCATCCATAGTTCCGATAGGGATATTATCTACCAAATTGGTGAATTCTGTTCTCCCATTTTCATTACCATCTGGATGATCATTTCAGAAACCTATTCTACTTTACTCACAGTATGCTCCTATTTTTCCTTAGATCAAAACCCCCTTTTTGCCTTCTTTAGATTAGAGATGCACAAAAACATCCAATTCCGAAAAGCCCGACTTGAAGAAAGCCTGGAAAAGCCCAGTTAAGCCTGATAAGGCTCAACTGGGCCCTTCTTTTTACTCATTGAAAACGGGTTTGGAAGGGATGGGCCTTGTGCATCTCTGCTTTAGAATTATCTAATAACTAACAAACTTGTTTCTTATCAGCATGCAGTCTTTCTTCTAGTTCTACCTCTTCAATGGTATCTAGCCGTTTTCTTGCTACATTTTTTCAGAAACCGGCTTCAAATATGGTTCACTGTGCCCTTTCATCTCATCTGGATCTCGCTTCTATGCTATTTTTTCGACTACCCTCTTTATGATCTCTTGGTATGATCTTAAAATCGAACAATTGGCGGATATGTTTTTATAGCGTTATTTTTAACGTTTTTTTACTAATTCGATTTGTTCATGTTACAGTATGTTTACCTATTAGTTTTGTCGCTTATTGTTCATATGAAGATGCATAGCCAACAAGCCATTTTTCTAGCAGCTCGTCATAATGAAGAAAGTTACTATGTTAGCACGACCATCGCCTTCTTTACTGACTTCCCGGCTCGTACCATCGCTTTTTCCACGCACCATGGTACAAACTAATAGATAGTTTCACAAAAAGTTGCATTTTCATCTTTTCAATCAATCTCATTAGTTTTCTTTACAGAAACAGTTGCTTATACTCTTTAAGGTAGAGGTCAGGTCTGCTATACTACGATAGTTTAATTTGGTTTGGTTTTGATCAATTTGATTAGTTAAATCCAAACTAAACAAACCTGGTATATCCCACCTGAAGATGTGGTTGGAAAGGGTGGGAGGTACGCAGACCTGATTTGACCTATATCCTATAAAGTAGAGCAGTTGTTTCCGTGAAGCCCTCAGCTTATGCAAAGTGGAAAGTTTGATTTAGAAAAGCTGATATGTATATATTTACTGATGACCCTTTTTCTTGTTATCGCAGTTGGTATCATGGTCGGAAAACTAAAGGACAATATGCGGTTTCGACACCTACAGTAATTCTCATGATCGTGAGTAGGCTTAAAGTGTAGAATAGATCCCAAAATTGTAGGCGATCTTCGACCCATTATTTGATTCTTTAACAGTTTTCATTTTCGTGGACTACACAAATAGTAACAAGTAGTAGAATCAAGTTCACTAGATGGTGTTTGTTTTAGGCAACTTGTTGTCCATTAGAGGATGTATGGCTAGAATGTTGACTAGCTCGTTTGACTCGTTTATATTTTTTTTGTTCGTTTATTTTGTAAATGAATATTTTGTCTTTTTAGATTCATCGTTTCTTTCACATACCATTTGAACAATTTATTTAATGTCTCATGATGATATTCGAAAGACATAGGAGGGGCTAGGAATCATATCCAGTAAGTGAGAGAGAAAACTTTTACCCGGTTAGCACTTGTCGGATAAGATAATCTTAACAAAAATTCATTTTTATTTTCGAGAATATTATTCAAAAAAGTAAGTAAAGGTGGTGACTAGCACCAGTAACAGCGTTAGGTATGCAGTGGAGATAAAACAATATATACCGTTATTTAGTCTAGATTATTCTTTCAAAAACTTTTCATATTTAAACTTTACAATTTCTTTCAAGTAAAAGCATCTCTAATTGATTCTCCAAAATAAGGAATCAAAACTTACAATCTCAAAAAAATTATGTTCATCTTCAACAAATTCTGTATTTTGGAGATATATCATTAATTATATTATTAAAATTTATATATACATGTGATAAAATATTGTTTTTCTATCATAAACATTTATCATCAAAATTTCCTGTTGGTGGAAACATAATAAAAATTTGTAAATCAATTTTTAAGGAGTTCTCAAAGTTTGGAGAATCTCTCTTTAATACTTTTGAATCTGTTAAAGCAAAATTTTGTTAAAATCTCCATTTTCTTCATAACGGACAATCTGTTGGAGATATTCTAATGCACTACAAACACGATATAACTACTTATTACTAGATGTTTATTCCACAAAAACGAACAATCTTAACGAATCAAAAAATGGATCAAAGTTCGTCTAGAAATTCACGACCATTCTACACTTGACGCCTAAACACTATTATGTCCTCCTGCCACGAGTACGTGTTGTTACTCTAGGTGTCGGATTTGCAACCTCAGAACGCGTCCTTATTCTTCGAACCATGATACCAACTGCATAAACTCGGAACAAAACACATATATAAAAATATAATCAGATTTATCTTTAAAAAAAAGGGATCGAAATAAATCTTTTTCTTCGAATACGAAAAGTTAACTATACCATCCAGAGTGTGTATTAAAAGATCAATGATATGAATCGGGAACTCGGTGAAGAAAGTGATGGCGGTGCTGACATAGTAATTTTCGGAATTATGAATTGCTCGGAAAATGGCGAGTTGGTTATACAAATTCATGTGAACGAAAAGCCATGTAAGGGTCACGTACACAAACTATAACGGGAAACAACAAGAATTAGTAACATTTATAAAAAAAAATCACTATGTATTTTGATATGATGTATCTGTTGGAATCTCGTATCAGCTATTTTGAAAAGTAATCTGATGGGGTTTCATATATATACATATATATATACATATTCTTGCAGTATCTATGAATTTATTCGAATTTTTACGTCTTACCATGAGATCATGAATAGAGTGTTCGTAACAGAAGCACAGAAATAATATCCACACGAGATGTACGGGCATATTGTACCACATCCGATACCTGCGTCCCATATACGCTCCCACTTGAACCACAACATACCATTGGAACGGTAAGCATAGAAGGCAGATGGTGTGCTTTAGGAAAACAGATAAAACGAACATTTGTCACATAATCGGAAAAGATCAAAATGGGGGGGAATGTGAACGGGTTTACGTATAACAAGGGTATTATAGTCTTTCCACTTCTTGGTTAGGTGAGTGTTAGATCGGTTTAAAAACCTAACTAAACCAAACAAACCCAGTAAATCTTACTCGATTTGGGTAATATAAAACCTAACCAAGAAAGTGAAATTACTAAAATACCCTTGGGACCTAAATACATACCGAGAGAAGGCCAGGATAGGTGTCGGATTGGATCATCCAAGCGGAGATAACAATGGGAGCGGAATATTCAGCGAGTTGGTAGATAGCAGTTCGTTCAAGACTTTGCATGATCGAGCCTACGTAACAAGTGAAGAACAGAATGCCCCCAAAGAAAATCCTGATGATATTGCTGTGATTAAGGGGATAAAAAGAAGATTAAAAACTTAAACCCAATCATATAAGAAATTAAGTAGAATTTATGCACAGAAGTTGAATGTTGTTTTTATTTTATACCTTTGCTCAATCTCTATGATCAAGTTGATCAGAGGACCAAGAGTAGCCCCAAAGAAATATGAAGCTAATATCAGAAGCAGAAGCCTGCGAGTCTGGAAATCGAACAACTAGATTGATTCAGAATCATTGATCATTAATTTCTAATTAATTCGATCGATACTTAATTAAACGAAAAATTTGTACCTCCCTCCATGGATTCATTCTGGATATCCACCACACGCTTCCAATGAATCCAATGGCTGAAATCCATCCTCCATTGTTGAAAAGTAGATGCGAAATGGCTCCAATTAAAAGGAACACAAAAATGTTCAACAATGTGAAGTAAACCTGAATTCAACATCCAAAAATTGAAGAAAGTATTACGTCAATGGTGATAACTGTTATCATTTAATGCTAATTAGTAATTACTAACATAAATATATAATGATCGTGATCAGATCTACGTTGAATTTGTGCATTTCTGGTCAAATAACAGATTATAAACTACTGAAAAGTTAAAATCGATAGTAGATTAAGATCAAGAACATCTCCTTCACTTTCTAGGGTTTTCTCGAGAGAGAAAAAAAAACTGAATAAATTGCGAGCGAAGAACACCATTGATTTCATCTCACATAATCACATTCGTAATGATCAGAAGAATTAACTGAATTCGTAGTTAAAATCAAAACGAATTGAATTCAAATTTTAGTTTCTTCGAACTGAAATTGAAAAAAAAGACGAACAGAATTAGAAGATAATGGATATACCATGAAAAAGTGTTCCATGACGTTAGGTGAAATAGGAGTAACACTAAGCATGGCGTCGGAATCCCAAGGTCTGATGAAGCAATTCTTGATTCTATCCATGGCGGAATTTTGTGAGAGTGTTTTTTGATTCAGTAATGGAGGTTTTGTTGATTCAGTAATGGAGGTTGAAGAAGAAGAAGCGAGTCGTTGATGGGTTTATATAGTCTGTTTTTAGGTGGTTAGTTATTCGTTTTAAGAGGCGGGAAGCTTTCAATTGGTATAAAAGTAACCCTTCATTTTTACTGTATTTACAGAAATAACCCAACCAGCCAAAAAAGTGTTCACTTCTAGTCCTGGTTTTGTTATTGAGGCTGCTTTTGGTACGGACTTTTGTAGGAAATAGCTTAATTGGAACATGGTTGTAGACTAGTTGTTTCGTATAACATTTGGTAATAGTGATAATGTTTAATTAAAAATGATCATATTGTCATTAAATTGTTTTAGTGTTTTCTAAAAAGAATATGATAATAATAAGAGAGCTATGTTAAATATCTAAATTGTTTTATTAATAAAATGTATGATTTTTTCACGATGAATTTTGTCACGACATGATATTCATAATAAATATTTTATTATATTATTCATCGTGAATACTTATATGATGAGTTGTTAATGCGTTATTGAAATATTTAAAGTTCCTAAATGAATTTCCGCTCCTCTCTCTCTCTCTCTCTATATATATATATATATATGAGAGAGAGGAAAGTTCAAATACAAACTCATATTTACGTACAAACTATACAAACTGGTTCAAATCTATATAAAAATATAATTTTTTTTCATGATTTTTCTTCATCAAATGTTATGATTTAAGATATTATTACACATATGTTTGTTTCATAATGTAAAAGTTTCACATGTATCTGTTTTAATAAGTTGAAAGTTTCTCATATATTTTTTTATGAAAAAGTTTCACACGTTTTTGTTTCATAATGTAAAACTTTCATATGTAATTTTTTCACAAGGTGAAACAAACATATGTGCAATAATATCTTAAACCATAACATTTGATGAAAATAAATCATGAAAAAAATATATTTTTATATTGTTTGAACTAGTTTGTATAGTTTGTACATAAATATGAGTTTGTAAATCATCCCTCTATATCTATATATATATATATATATATTACTGATTTTTTAACACATCAATTTTCTAACATAATATGAATGGTAGTTTAACCCGTCATTGGTGGGTACCCTATCCTCCCGACCAGGTCAAGGACAGGGATTCCCTATATATTAGTTTTCAGATTACGGGATGGGATACATCATATATACCCGGTAATCCCCACTCACACTGACCCTGATTATTATTATTATTACTAAACATATTTCTATGAAAGACGGTTTGGGGATATGTCAGGGATGGTCTCATATTACTACTTATATAAGGTGCAAAATTGAGGTGCACAAAATCTCGATCCTAAGCTTCGGGTGAAACCTTAGCCTTCTTAAAAACAACATAAATCTTGACCGGTCGTAAGCTTGAAAACGGGTTTGAGTGGGACCTAGTAATCCCGATCCTATTTTGTTTAGTTTTTTGTTTCTGTGTGCATTATTAGTGTATAGATTTTAAAATTTAATTTAGACGTCTATTTTAAATTAAAAGAAAAGTTTAAAATTTAAAATACTATTAACAATTTAGCAAGTAATTACTAACAATCAATAATTTCCCAATGAGTAAATCACATTTGTAGTCGTGATGGTTTCTTGAATTTTTTTTAATTTCATCGTTGTGGTTTCAAAATTATGGTTTTTGTTCTATGGTTTGCAATTTATTTATAAAGTAAACTTTAATAAATCTCTGAAAGTGGTCCTCAGACTTCAACAACTACAATTATAGTCCCTATTATTTACATTTTGTTTTGAAAATAGCCCTCCACTTAAATTTGTTAATCTTTTGAGTAAGTTACAGACTCGGTCCCTGTATTTTGCTGAATTTTACAAAAATGGTCTCTAGAATTCATTTATTATGTATTTAATCATTTAATCCATATGGTGTGCATTTTCTGTTGGATCTAGTCCCTATCCCTGACGACCGCCTTTGGTCCACTAAATCAAGGGCAAAATAGTATTTTTGCCATTTTTCTTTATTTAAACATTTTTTAAATTAATCTTTGTAAATCAAAAACCATAATGTATATATTGTAACTTCGAGGGCCAAAAACAAACTTCATTTATTTATTTATATAATTACATTACATCTAATATCTAATACTATATACGCAGACAATATATATAACACACATATATATATATATATTCAATCGTCGTCCCGAAGCATCCCCCCACCCCAAACCGACCATTTTTGCTTCGGTCTTAGTCTCTATCCTTTGAAAACCCATTGGAACCCACTTACTCTTCCTCCCACTGATCTCCTCCCTGCTCTAGTCTGGTGACGCCCTACCCTAGCCAACCACCACCAGAAGCCTCGTGCTTGACTATCTCTTACCCTTCTTCGGTTCTCCATATATATATATATATGCTTATATTACAGGCTACATCTTCCTCTTCCTTCCAGTATCCATTGGCCTTTCTTCCTTGAAGTGTCATGAATTAAAAAACAACAATGCAATCTCTCCCCCCTACATATCGCCAGCATGAACCCTCCCCCACACCAACTGCTCCTGCAAACCCCTCCTTGTTTGTCAAAAAAGAAAAAAAATCCACTACGTAAACGAAAGCCACTGTAAGTGTGTTCCAAGACATGCTCATGACGGGAAAAGAAATCCAGAAGTGGAGAGAGGTGCTCATGACGGTTGCGTGGGGTGGGTTTGGGCTAAGTGTAGTTTGAGTTGCAAGTGGGGGTTGCGAAGGAAGAAGAAGTGCTCATGAGTGTGCATGTGTTGTCGAGGAATAAAAAGTGTGAGTTGACAGGGGAGGAGAGAGGTGACTACGGATGTATGTATGTGTGTTGTCGAGGAGGAAGAAGTATGGTGGGGCGGGGCGGGTTGGGCTAACGGGAGTTTGGGTTGCAGACTTATAGGTGGGGGTCCCTAGAGGTGCCGAGAATGTGAGGTTCGTCGGAGGTGATTGGAGCAGATGGAGAAAATAGAGATTTCAATGAGGGAGGGTTTTACTAGTAATTTTTATGAGAAGACTTTGTTCGCCAATGGTTTGCCGGAATGGTTAGGCAACGCCAGAACTGCATGGGACGATGGGTTGGAGAAGAAGAATAAGTATATTCATATTTCGCTCTCTAAGTTTTAGTTCATACATTTTGGTCGCATATTTTAATTAGGTTGATTTAAAAAATGTTAAAATGCAAGAAAATTGAAAGAATCATTTTGCTCGTAAGTTTAACGAACCAGGTAGATGGTCATCAGGAAAAGGATCAAATCCAATAGAATGTGCATACCATAAGGACCAAATCCGTAATTTACTCCAATTTTTTTCTAGTTAAGGGTATTTTCATCTTTTTACATTTACAATGACAAGCTATATATTATTGTATAAACCGTAGGGACCAAATTGTAATTTACTCTGATTTATATTGATATTATATTAATAGATATACACACATACACACGTATATAGACACACATGGACCATCTCTGGTGAACATCTCATGCCATCTCCGGTGGTCTTCTTCGGCACCCTCCATCTGACAAAACCCTCCACTCTGGTGATAACCAGACCCATAAACAAATCATATCGCCATCTCCATAATGTGTCACCATCTTCGGTTCTATCTCAGACCAAGATCTTTTGCCTTCTTTCCCCAACCTTTGATCTCATTTCCCAAAACGAACTCCAACCAATAATCAGAGCCCCGCTAACTTTTGTATTTAGGTTTAGGGGTTATGTTTAGATTTAAGTTTTTTTTTTAGATTTTAGGGTGGTGCAGCAAGGAAAAAGAGGCTATAGGTGGTGCAACGGTCAATCGTCGGCAAAAACGGGGGTAGGGTCACGATTAGCCAAAATAGTAGGAGGGGTTATGTGTATGTGTGTATAAAACTTCACAGGTTATTCACAGGGGAGGGACGATGGAGGAGGATGTGGTGAAACCGTGGAGGCGTTTGTAGTGGTGCTCCTTGGGAGAAGAAAATGAGGGGTAAGGGTCGTTGGGTAACAAGGTTGGTGTGGGAAGGGGAGATGAAGGAAGGCGATGACAGGGAGGTGGGTTGTTACTGTTTCTGGGTTTTTTCGGCGATAGGAAAGGGAGAAGTGGCTGGCGATGGGAAGAAGCGAGGTGGCCGACGATGTGGATATACTGTTATCATACCTGGACATGAAAACTCGATGTGTGTATATATATATGTGTGTGTGTGTAATATAAATAATATAACTTGATTTTTAACAGGAAAATAGTAAGAAAAGGTAAAAAGACCAAAACGTTCTTAACTTCATGTACAATTTTAATGGAGTTAGTAACCAAGGATCATTTTCAAAGCAAAAATGTAAACATTAGGGACCACTTTCAGAGATTGGTATAAACCACATGGACCAATATTGTAGTCTAGTCTTATTATAATTTTGTCTATGAGGTTAAACACCTACTTTTAAGTATAAGGATTAAAACATACTCAAAGTGTAAACCATAGTGACGAAAAAAACAATAAATTTTAAATGATAAGAACGAAAACGGTAATGGATAATAAACCATCAGGATGAAAACCATAATTTCAAAATCACAAGGACGAAAATCAAAATGTTCAACAAACCACGAGGACTAAAAACGTAATTTACTCTTTTCTGGTTAACAAACCATGACAATTAATAATTAACAATGCATGAATCGATTTTCAGGAAACTTCAACTTAGGGCGTTTGGTTCGCAGATGTATTTGGATGAAATAGAATATGTCATAAAATTTACATTTTAAAGAATTTGAATGAAATTTTATCAGGTTTGACCACATGTTTGGTTGACAGACATTAAAATGTAATTTGTTAAAGGAATTAGAACTTTCATAATGTATCTTTGGAATTGGAATGAAATATTGATAAATGACAAATATCTCTTTTTGAATATTGTGAAATCAAAATCCAACTACTGTGGTTCAGATCGGTGGTGGTTGGTGGTGATTCAGATCGACAGTGGTCGGTGGTGGTTGATGGTGGTTCAGATCGACAATGGTCTACAGTGGTTCAAATCAGTGGCGGTCGGCGGTGGTTCAGATTGACAGTAGTTGGTGGCGGTTCAAATTGGCGATGGCGACGGTGGTGGTAAATGGTTGTTCAGATCGATGGTAGTCTGTGGTGGTCGACGATGGTGGTTCAGATCAGTGGTGGTCGATGGTGGTTGACGTTGGTTCAGATCGGTGGTGGTTGGTGGTGGTTCAGATTGACGGTGGTCAGTGGTGGTTGATGGTGGTTCAGATGGGCGGTGGTTGATGGTGGTTCAGATCGACAGTGGTCTACAGTGGTTCAAATCAGTGGTGGTCGACGGTGGTTTAGATTGACGGTGGTCGGTGGCGGTTCAAATCGGCAAGGGTCGACGATGGTGGTTCAGATCGGTGGTGGTCAATGGTTGTTTAGATCGACGGTAGTCTGTGATGGTTCAAATCAGTGGTGGTCGACGATGGTGGTTCAAATCAGCGGTGGTCGATAGTGGTTGACGTTGGTTCAGATCAACGGTGGTCGATAGTGGTTCATATTGACGATGGTCGGCGGTGGTCGATACTGGTTTAGATTGACGGTGGTCGACGGTGGTCGATAGTGGTTCAGATTGACGGTGGTCAGCAGTGGTTTAGATTGATGGTGGTTGGTGGCGGTTCAGATCGACGGTGGTTCAGATCGGTGCTGGTTGGTGATGGTTGACTGTGGTTCAGATTGAGGGTGGTCGGTGGTGGTTCAGACAGACGGTGTTCGGCGTTAGTTGATTGTGGTTCAGATCGAGGGTGGTTGGTAGTGGTTCAGATAGACGGTGGTCGGCGTTGGTTTAGATCGACTGTGGTTCAAATCGGAGATGGTTGACGGTGGTTCAGATTAGTGGTGGTCGACGATGGTTCAATCGGTGGTGGTTGATGGTGGTTCAGATGGGCGGTGGTGATGGTGGTTCAGATCGACGGTGGTCTACAGTGGTTCAGATCAGTGGTGGTCGGCGGTGGTTCAGATTGACGGTGGTTGGTGGCGGTTCAAATCGGCGATGGTCGACGATGGTGGTTCAGATCGGTGGTGGTCAATGGTTGTTCAGATCAACGGTAGTCTGTGATGGTTCAAATCAGTGGTGGTCGACGATGGTGGTTTAGATCAGTGGTGGTCGACGGTGGTTGACGTTGGTTCAGCTCGGCGCTGGTCAAGTGGTTCAGATTGACGATGGTCAGCGGTGGTCGATTGTGGTTGACGTTGGTTCAGCTCGGCGCTGGTCAAGTGGTTCAGATTGACGATGGTCAGCGGTGTTCGATTGTGGTTTAGATTGACGGTGGTCAATAGTGGTTTAGATTGACGGCGGTCAATGGTGGTTTAGATTGACGGTGGTTGGTGGCGGTTCAGATCGACGGTGGTTCAGATCGGTGGTGGTCGGCGATGGTTGACTGTTGTTCAGATCAAGGGTGTCGGTGGTGGTTCAGATAGACGGTGGTTGGCCTTGGTTGATTGTGGTTTAGATCGAGGGTGGTCGGTGGTGGTTCAGATAAGACGGTGGTCAGGCGTTGGTTTAGATCGACGGTGGTTCAAATCGGAGATGGTTGATGGTGGTTCAGATTAGTGGTGGTCGACGATGGTTCAATCGGTGGTGGTTGATGGTGGTTCAGATGGCGGTGGTTGATGGTGGTTCTGATCAACGGTGGTCTACAATGGTTCAGATCAGTGGTGGTCGGCGATGGTTCAGATTGACGGTGATCGGTGGCAGTTTAAATCGGCGATGGTCGACGATGGTGGTTTAGATCGGTGGTGGTCAATGGTTGTTCAGATCAACGGTAGTTTGTGATGGTTCAAATCAGTGGTGGTCGACGATGGTGGTTCAGATCAGTGGTGGTCGATGGTGGTTGACGTTGGTTCAAATCGACGGTGGTCGATAATGGTTCAGATTGACGGTGGTCAGAGGTGGTTTAGATTGACGGTGGTTGGTGGCGGTTCAGATCGACGGTGGTTCATATCGGTGGTGGTCGGCGATGGTTAACTGTGTTTCAGATCGAGGGTGGTCAGTGTGGTTCAGATAGACGGTGGTCGGCGTTGGTTTAGATCGACGGTGGTTCAAATCGGAGATGGTTGATGGTGGTTCAGATTAGTGGTGGTCGACGATGGTTCAATCGGTGGTGGTTCAGATGGCGGTGGTTGATGGTGGTTCTGATCAACGGTGGTCTACAATGGTTCAGATCAGTGGTGGTCGGCGATGGTTCAGATTGACGGTGGTCGGTGGCGGTTTAAATCGGCGATGGTCGACGATGGTGGTTTAGATCGGTGGTGGTCAATGGTTGTTCAGATCAACGGTAGTTTGTGATGGTTCAAATCAGTGGTGGTCGACGATGGTGGTTCAGATCAGTGGTGGTCGATGGTGGTTGATGTTGGTTCAAATCGACGGTGGTCGATAATGGTTCAGATTGACGGTGGTCAAAGGTGGTTTAGATTGACGGTGGTTGGTGGCGGTTCAGATCGACGGTGGTTCATATCGGTGGTGGTCGGCGATGGTTAACTGTGTTTCAGATCGAGGGTGGTCAGTGTGGTTCAGATAGACGGTGGTCGGCGTTGGTTTAAATCGACGGTGGTCGATGGTGATTCAAATCGGAGATGGTTGACGGTGGTTCGGATTAGTGATGGTCGACGATGGTTCAATCGGTGGTCGATGGTGGTTCAAATCGGAGATGGTTGACGGTGGTTCAGATTACTGATGGTTGACGATGGTTCAATCGGTGGTCAACGATCATGAACGATGGTGGTTCAGATCAAGTAGGGAAGATGAGGATAATTTTGTTTTTCTGAGAATATGGGATGGAATGAAATTGAATTCATTCTCAATTGTGATGAAATGACCGAATCCATGAATGGTGGAATGTGTAGAATTCAATTCCATTCCATAGGTAAACCAAACGTCTGAACGAAATTGATCATTCCAATTCCGTTGGAATCCTATGAACCAAACACCCCCTTAGGGTTCGTTTACCAAACATTAGCCACATAAACACTTATCAGGTCACTTACCTAGTAAGCATAACAATGATCAGTAATCTTGCATGATCATAAACATGACAAGCACCTAACATCAGACCTAGTAAGTAGTAAGTGAAGGTGGTGACTGTTACCCTTATTGTTCACTGATTAAAAGACGTTTGCCAGTAATCTTACTATGATATTTCAATGACCAAGAACTTTACCGGGTAAGATAATTAATGGTGGAGGTTCAAACGAGAACATCTTCATTATACAAAAATACGAAAACATATTTATCACATAATCAATGGGATGTAGACGACTTGATCTATGACCTAGGTCTCATCAAAGATCTTTAGACTTATATTTATCCTTCATATATATATATATATATATATATTAATTACAACTTATTGTTCTTCAAGGGTCGTTTTAAAAAGTGTCAAGGGATCTATATAATCTCACATGAATGACTATGATAAAAACGTTTTTATGAAAGGAATTTGTTCATGTTTTAATCATTATTATAAGAAGAGTAAACTACATACTTGGTCCCTAAGGTTTATTGGTTTTAACAGTCTAGGTCCCTAAAATGAAATATCTATGGCTTGCATCCTCGTGGTTTCCATTTTATAACGTATTGGGTCCCTAAAACTAACTTTGTTAGACTTTTTCTGTTAAGTATGTTAAGTAAGAAGGACATTTTGGTCATTTTAAGTTTAGGGACCAAACATGTAATAAAAACCATAGGGACCAAACATGTAACTTACTCTCTATATATTTTATATATACTTAATACTTAATAATTAATAATTAATAACATATATATTGTATATAATTTATCACCATAATTTTCACAATTTTTTATAACATTGTTTTTTTTATTACAACAATATATTTTTAATTCTGTATTTTTATTATGGCATGATAGTTACATTTTTCTTTATTATAGCAAAATATATTCAAATTATTATTTTTATTATGGCATTATAGTTACATTTTTGTTTATTATAGCTATATATTTTTAAATTATTTTTTAATTATGGTATTATAGTTATATTTTTCTTAACTATAGCAATATGTATTCAAACTATTTTTTTATTATGTCATTATAGTTACATATTTTTCTTTATTATATCAATATACTTTCAAATTGTTTTGTATTTAGCCATTGTACTTTTAATTTTTTTATTAAATTGTATGAAAGTTACATATTTTAATGAAACATATATTTTAAACATATACAATTGTTTTTTTCTTAAAAAACATATATATATTTTTAAATAAATTACGTGGCGTAGATAAAATGAACCATCAATTTTTTAGATAGTTTCCTCGCTTTACCTTCCGATAATTCATACATTTTTAAAGGAATTCTTAAAAAATAGATGAAAAACATAATATAGGTGGTATATAAATAATCGGGAGAGAAAGCGATGAAGTTATTCAAAAAATGTAAAACACGTTTTAAATAACTTCATCGCTTTCTCTCCCGATTATTCATATACCACCTATATTATGTTTTTCATCTATTTTTTAAGAGTTCCTTTAAAAATGTATGAATAATCGGAAGATAAAGTGAGGAAACTATCTAAAAAATTGATGGTCCATTTTATCTATGCCACGTAATTTATTTAAAAAAATATATGTTTTAAAGGAAAAAAAAACAATCATATATGTTTAAAATATATGTTACATTAAAATATATAATTTTCTTACAATTTAATTAAAAAAATTAAAAGTACAATGGCTAAATACAAAACAAGTTGAAAGTATATTGATATAATAAAGAAAAATATGTAACTATAACGACATAATAAAAAAAATAGTTTGAATACATATTTCTATAATTAAGAAAAATGTAACTATAATACTATAATAAAAAAATAATTTAAAAATATATTGTTATAATAAAGAAAAATGTAACTATAATGCCATAATAAAAAAAATAATTTGAATATACGTTGCTATAATAAAGAAAAATATAACTATCATGCCATAATAAAAATACAAAATTAAAAATATATTGTTGTAATAAAAAAAACAATGTTATAAAAAAAATTGTGAAAATTATGGTGATAAATTATATATAATATATAAATATATATATTATTAATTAATAATTATATATATATATATATAATATAGAGTAAGTTACATGTTTGGTCCCTGTGGTTTTTATTACATGTTTGGTCCCTAAACTTAAAATGACCAAAATGACCCTCTTACTTAACCTACTTAACAGAAAAAGTCTAACAAAGTTAGTTTTAGGGACCTAATACGTTATAAAATGGAAACCACAAGGATGCAAGTCATAGATATTTCATTTTAGGGACCCGGACTGTTAAAACCAATAAACCCTAGGGACCAAGTATGTAGTTTACTCTTATAAGAATAAAGTAATAATAGGTTTGAGAAAAAGAAATATCGGCGAATGTTGGGCGCTCGGCGGCTAGGGGTAAGAAATCGACGGGGGTGGGGAATCGCCTAGGATAGAGAGAGAAATTTTTATATTTCTCGATTTCACACCAAATTTGAGTATGGGCACCCTCTTATATAGGCTCGAGAAAATTTTGGCCTTTTATTAATAAGGCTTATTTTTAATTAAAAAAAATAGTTTAAAATTAAAAAAAAAATGATTCGATTAGGCTTTTCTTTTTATGCAGATATTTTTGGGGATTTTTAATTTTTATATTGGATTTAATCGAGTTTATATAAATTTTTAGCTTGATCAGACTTAGATCGTTAAATGGGTCTGACCAGATGTGGGACCATCGGACCAACGAAGGACCGAGACCAGGACCAGGACCAACTTGGGACCGGCCTGAGTCGGGACTAATTGGGATCAGGACCGGTCCGACGTTCCTTAACTGATTACAATTTTTGGTAATTTTCAAGGCCCAGCCCAAAACAGTTATACATAAGCCCGATATTTTTTATAAATAAATAAGTTTTTATAAATCATATATCGATTTTTCAATATTTCTACAAGATTTGTAAGTTTTTTTTACCATAATTTTCATGTTTATTTTAAAGTTTTTTCAAGGTTCTTTTTAACTTTTTTGTAAGTTTTCCGATACTACATCTCAAAAATCGTAACTATAAAAACATTAATAAAATATTTCTAAAGTGTATTTAAAATTTTAAATGACATAATTTGGAATTTTAAAGTGTATCTCAATAAGATATTATCCAAAAAAGAGAATCTTCAAATACTATTTTTTTATGTTCAAAATTGAGTTTTCGGGAAAAAAATAGGGATTGGTTTGGACTCGGTCCAGGACCAGTTATAATATTAATAACCTTAACCGGGCCTTATTACGGGAATACTATTTGGGATCGGGACCGATTTGGGCCCAACCTGTGACCGATTTTTGGTCATCTCCCATCAGACTTAGGGTCTGTTTGTTAGCAGCTTAAATGCTTAATGAGCTTAACGGGCTTCACAACTTATTTGGTCAGCTATACATGACTGTTTGATAGTGGCTTAATGATACAGAAAGTTGCTTATTCACTAAGCTTTTAGAAGGAAGCTTTATGCAAATAGCCACGTTTTTTCCAAACTTGTTCCTCCCAATTAAAAAACACGCTCATTTCATTTATGAAAAACTCTTCCAAACAAAAACCTTCTCAATCTATACAGACCGATTAATCCACACACACAACTTTGTCTATACAGGACTTAATGGAAAACCAACCAAACAGCCCTTACTAGGGCCATATCCTTCGGGCCAGGTTTTGGGGTTGGACATTTTTTTGTCTATCTCTACTTGACCCATGTTTGACTCAGACTGTTAAATGATAATGGCTTAAGGTAAATCTGGACTTAAAAAAGTTTTAAACAACATAAAATAATCATTCATAATATAAAAAAAATTACTTGCGTGTTCATGGTCCTATTTGAACCATCTATGAGATTTAAACTAAAAACAAAATATCTATATTTAAAATAAAATTTCTATCAATTTAAATTTTAACATTGTTAAAAAAACAGTATAACAAAATATAGAAGACACATCTATCTCTAGACTTAAAAAATCATTGAGCAAAATTAAGAAGTTAAAAAAGTCCACCAACAATAATTGGAATTTTAGACCATCATTGAGTAAGTTGAAGGACGATTTGAAACTTTGGATTTGATTTTTGACGTATTTCTGATATTTGCCAATTTAGATAACACGGTCAACTGGAAAATGAAAACTAAAAATATAATGTGTTGTGTTGTGTTGTGTTTTTTTAATTGGGCCATAAAAGTAGTGCAACAAATGAAAACTAAATATAATTAATACATGTATATTTTTGGCGGTCGATTCGGTCCAGAACACTAAAAATCGTTCAAATCATACACCACACCAGACCAAGCGGTTTGACTATTTTTGGAACCGGACCAAACCATCACACCGCTCAAACCGTCAAAAGCAGTCCGTTTTGACTTGATCCGACTATTCCACCGGTTTTTTTAACACTCGTAAAAATTCTACATGCAAACTACTGTACAAAAGACAAAAAAAAAATCAAGAGCTAATTTCAACACAGTTAGGTGTCGTTTTTTTAATTAAAAAACCCATTTGTTTACCACCTAGATTAATCAAATTATTTGTTTTCCCCTACAATAAGGACTTAAAATATTTTATCTTCCTCTTACCAGACAAGAGATAAACTGTATGTCTTATTAACATTTTAATGCAATCACATTTCCCAAAATATTGTAACACCGTTATTTACTTTGTAACGTATATAAGATTATAACATTGTTATTTACTTTGCAATGTATATAGACATTAAATTATGAGGTCTAACTTTTTCTAATAAACTTTTGATTTTACTAATTTTTTTTGTTATGCTAGTTATCTATTACTAAATTATTTGTTTCTTAAAAATAGAGTAAATTACATTCCCGGTCCCTGTGCTTTATTTCTTTTCCCTACTACGGTCCCTAAAACGCATCTATTACATTGAGTGTCCCTGTGATATGAAAAAATGCACACTATGAGTCCTTTCCTTTAACAAAATATGTTAACTCAGTTAACTCAAAGGTCATTTTCGTCTTTTACTATTCTTTTTTGTCTTTTTTCTATTTTGTTTTTATGACATTATATTGTGTGTGTATATATATATATAACACATATATGTCTCCTTTCCTTTAACATCACCATCAGTTAACCTCCGGCTACCACCTCTGCCGACGACCTCTCTCCATCCCCACCTCCTCACCCCCTCTCCCCCCCTATGTGACCCACCTGCAACTTCCCCCCCCCCCTTTCTTTGTCTCTCTATCTCTCTCATCCACGAGACACAAGTTAAAAACCCATATCACACACATAAACACATAAGTTTTGATTTTGTAGTTGGATTTGATAGTGGTTGGGATGGTAGAGAGTAGTGATCATGGAAAAAAACGAAATTGAAGGAGTTAACAGACGAAAAATGGAAGTAGAGGTCGATGACGAAAATGGAGGAAGAGGAGGCCGACGACGAGTCGATGCAGATACTTACCAGCCATTTTTCAATCGATGAGAAGAAACAATGTTGTGGTGCGGATTCAAGGTGGGGGGAAGGGCAAGGCCGACAATGGGGGTGGGTTCCGTCAGTTTAGTTACCTTATCCTCATGTGGTTGGCCGGAGAAGGAAACCTTCACCGGAGAAGTAGACATAAGTGTTTGAATATCGTGTTAACAGAGTGGGGGGGGGGGATGACGACTGTGGGTATTAGGCGGCGATGGAATAAGAGGGTGAAGGGAAGCCGACGGCGGGTAACAGAAGGGGGGGGATCCCTTGGTTTCACTCTCTTTGTGATTGTATCGGTATTATATAAACACACTATTTTATTCCATGTAATATGTTTTTAAGTTTTTTATATGAAAAAGACAAAAGAGGTGTAAAAAGACAAACTATTCCTATATTTAACTGGGCTAGCAAAATCCGTTAGCACGAGTGACTAGGAGCGTGCGTTTTTTCATACCACAGGAACACTCACTGTAATAAAAATGTTTTAGGGACCTTATCCAAACAAACGATAAAGCACAAGGACCGGGAATCTAATTCACTCTTAAAATATATATTTAATATAGGATTAAATTAAAAAATAAAATCTGAATTGTATATTAATAAATCAATAAAGATATTTTGAACAGAAAGACTTTTAAAGCAAATGCATTCATTTAGCAGGAGTTTACGCTACTGCACACTAGCTGAAAAAGCTCTTTCCCTTTTTAATAAAAAGAAGGTAAAACGCTATAGTATTTATCATAACTAACGTTTTATATTTTTTCACAATATAAATAAACCCGTAATTTTTTTGGAAACATGTTGAAATAAATGGATAATGTTTAAGATTTATTGTTCGAAAATAAGTGTAATAGTTATAAAATATTTGTTGTTGATTATCTTGTATATTTGAGTAAAAAGAAAATTAAAAAAAATTGATTTTTTTTACTACAAGGGGTAAAATAGATAATTGTAAACATTCAATAATTTATCAATTTTAAAAACAAACAATCTTATTGATTTTATTTTCATTATTCAACACAAATTCTTATCAATCAAAAATGAAATAAGATTTCAGTATCTTTTAAAAAATAAACAACGCCTTGATGTTTTTTGTAAGCATGCTAACGTAGTCCCTCAGTTTTCTGGCAACAACGCCTTGAGGCGACACACGTTGAATCACAATGGTGGTACGTTTAAACGTCATAATTTTTTTCTCCACCAGGTCAAGACAATTGAGCGATAGTATGAGACCTCTCTAGACTTTGCATAGACCTGTTCATGGCTCAAGGACCGTTAAATAATTGGTAAAACTTTGTAACAACTTAATAATTGATAAGAAATAACATGAATCAATTGTCATTTAACGAAATGTTATATAATAGTTATATACTAAACACCTCTTAAAAAACATTTTCAAGGTCATTTATGTAGGATTTGACCCATTTTCCATTAAAACGGTGTTGATATGTTGTTTGGTATAATTTGAAGTACGCGTAAACCAAAATACACAAACATTAAAAAGAACATTATAATCCATCTTGAAACTAAACATAAATTACTCTCATTCACACTGTTCAGCAAAAAATAATGACTGAAGTAATTGGCTAGTGTTTTGAATGTGTAATAAGCTATATAAATAAAAAACTAACCCATAGGTTTATACATCGAGATCTATTGCTAGCAAAATGGTGGTAAAATCAACAAAAACTTTTCAAGACAAGGAACATTGACTAAACAAAGCCGAGTCGAATAAAGTGTGTCAAACCAAGATCGTAAACATTGTATACAACTATGTATCATGTCACACAAACTGATAGATTAAACAAATAGAGACATCTATAAATACATTGTCGCCACCAAATGAGAAACATAAATAACGTAAAAAAGTAAGAATAAATCTCATCCATTATAGGAGATTGATCCAAAGACTGACGGGCCGTTTACCAAACCAAATGAGAAACATAAATTACCTTACCCGAGGAGTATGACAACTATCAAAAATCTTACCCGGTAAGTTTTGGCGACGACTCTTACCACGATAAGCGCTTACCGGGTAAATTGTTACATACAATGCCGTTTTGGTGGACTAAAATCTTATCTGGTAAGTAAGAGATAATGTTGAATTTTGCCGGTAAGCACTTACCCATGTAAGATTTGGTAAACGACTCCTTAGATTAACTTTGCTTTTTAATTAAATGGACACTAAAGTGGTTTTATAATTAAAAATAATTATAGGTAATATGTAACGCCCTGATTTTCGTTCCAATTGAAGAAAGTGTTGAACCGAGAGGTCTATTAAAGAGGAGCTAATTTCAGAGTTTGAGTAGTGGTGTTGTGAGATAGTGACAAGTGTCACCATAGCACCAATAGTACTAAGAGTATGGTCGTCTTAACTATTGTGTCATACGGCTATGACATCTGTCACAATAGCACCGATGGTACCAAGTGGTTGGTGATCCCAACAAGTGTGCCATGCTATAGTGACAATGGCACAATGTACCAACCGGGCCTTTGGTAAAATAAAATCCCAAATCCTCTTGGTACTCCACTCTTAGAAACAACGAGATGAGTATTTTGAAGTTAATTATATTGGGTACCATCCACAAGGCGAGTAGCGGGATCAAATCGGGTGAAAAGTGGGGAAAACACCTCAAAACGACCCCCGGCTAGTGTGCCGGCGAGTGTGACAGGGCACATTCGCATGTGACACTCGCCCCTAATGTACCGTAACTTAGGGGTTAAACCAGTTTGGTTTTTGGGGCACGGGCTAGTGTGCCGGCGAGTGTGACAGGGCACACTCGCATGTCACACTCGCATGCGGTCTCCAGTGGTTAAAAACGGGATGTTCTTCATTTGGCCATAACTTCTTCACCAGAGCTCCGTTTTGAGCGATTCAATTTGCCTCAGTTTCGTCTTTGGAAGCTCTTCAACATGGAAACACTGATAGATAGATGTTACTTGATGATTTTGGGAGCTTATAGGAGTGGAAGGTAAGATCACCTCTCCGAAATCTCAAATCTAGGGTTTGGGTTTTCACCAACGACTCTCATTCTCCTTGGTTCTCTTTGTGTATGTTTTGGAGAATATGTAGGTGTTCTTGAAGGAATTACATTATGGATCTAAAGGTTTAGCTTGGGGATCTAAAGTCTTCACCGAATGTAGCTCGGTATCGGGATAAAACCTAGATTTAGCCTAAATCTAGCTTATGAGTTCATTCTTACCTTTCTAAAACTTTATACATGTCAAAATGATGTATTTTACCTCCTATATGATGTTTAAAACAAATATTTCTATACTTGAAGGATTTTGGTAAACTAGGTCAAAATGTGTCATCTAGGGTTCCTTTTTGAAGTGTGAAACGTGTACAAGAAAATGGTTTTAAAATACTCTTATGAGCTTTATGACAAGAAATATGATGTTTGGAAACTAAATGCTATTTGACCTAATTTTTGGAAAGAAAGTTTTTGGAACAAGAACCATCATACACGGATTATTCTACCGAGAATTGACTAGTACATTTGAATGAATGTATGTAATGTCTAGGCTAGTGTAATGGATTCATAGGCACAATAGTCGTTTTATATTGGGGATGGGGCAAGTGAAAGATCCTAGTTTGGGTTGAGCTTGCTCAGTTGGGTATTGAGTAATAAATCCACGTTTAGGGTTGAACTCTTTATCCGTAAGCCGGAGATTTCTATCCGTTCGAGCTTACTGATTTACTGATTTCTATCGGTACAGTTTGCGGGTCGCTCCCGTATGTTTCCCTCAATTGCGTTTCTTTCAGGTGTAAATCGCGCGCAAAAGAAAAAGGAAATTTTCCTCAAAAGAAGTAAAAGCGTATCTCTTAGGTGTAAATCGCGGAAGAAAAGAAAAAGAGATGTTTTGGAAAAGCTTTTGGTTAAATGTTTATTTACCGCTTTCGAAGTTTAAATGGCTTTTCTATATTTTGAACTGTTTGTTCTCACTAGGCTTTAAGCCTAACACTTTTTCTTAAAATGACATGTATATCAGGTGATCGTGCTAAGGGGGCTTAAAGGGATCGAGTGGAGCTAGATGCCGGTAGAGGCATCCTTTTTAGAGTACAACTTTATGTGTACAGTTAGAGTTACTTGATTGTTATTTTGAGGATATAGAGACACCCGAACTTAATCTGTATTTGTTAAGTGTATAGATTAATAGGTTGTCATCTAGTATCCGTTTGGTGTTGTCAACTCTTTTACTCCTCCCCATTTCTATGGGTGATGTCTATTCATTTAATATTTCCGCATTATTTTGGTTTAAATTAACTCCCAATTTTAGGGGTGTTACATAATATCAAATCTTCTTATTGATCTCAGATAAATTTCAAACATCATAACTTATCTAAAAAAGTCAAATCTGTTTATTTATATAACTAATCAAATCTCATTAATTCAAACCGGTATAAACCAAAAGTGTTTATTAGCAGTGGAAATTTGGAGAAGGGCTCGAGACCTTTTGAGTTTTGAGAAGAACAAAGCACGAATCGAATGATGGGTATCATCTGAGAGGCAGAGAGCGTGACTGTATTAGCGAGGTTTGTGTTTTGAGAATAAAACGGTTGAGGCAAGAAAAGGGGCGAGACGTGAGTTATTGGACGATGAAGTTGAGAGAAATGGGGGGGGGGGGAGAAATCAAGGTGGTTTTTGATGAACGTGGTTGGAGCCACGGAGTGGAAGCGAAATACAACCGCAAGGGATGTACATCAAGCTTAACATGTTGTACCTCTTCATTTTTATAAACAAGCTGTTTACCATGCTTTATATATAGTATAAATTTACTTTTTATTCATTGTGAATGACATGGAATATAGGATTTCATTCATTCATTCGTTATTTTAGGTAGAAAATTTCGATAATACTACAAAAACTTGTCAAACTTTGGAGGACTGTAATCAAGTATTTTGAAATGTAAGGATCATTATTGCAAGTTGTTATAACATTAGGTACCATTATTGTAATTTACCTTTCTCCTCTTTTGCTGTGCTTTTACAACTCCGTACGAATTTCAGAGCTGTTTTATCCTCCTCCCCCATCCCCCACCCCACGGCGACGGCGACGGCGACGGCCACCTCCGCCACTTGAACATGGCGACAGCCGCCGTATCGCTTCTTCACTTTACTCGAATTCCTCGACACTTTTCTCTTTTTCCTTTACTCGTTCCTCGTAGCTTGTCGTCTCTTAGCTTTAGACGCAGCTGCAAACCTCGGCTCCGCTCCAGTCTATTCTGCGTGGATTCGAGACGACATTTTGCAGTTTCTGCTTCGAGCTCCTCAGGTAGACATTGTTGTTTACTGGTTATTGTTGATTTTTCATTTTGGCATTTCATCAAACAGATAGGCTTCATTTTGGATGTTTTCTTTTTTTGCTATCTGGTATCACTACACTCCACCTCTTTCTGTAAGAGACCTGTGATTTCAAAGTTGGTGTTTTTGTCAAATGGAAATTTGATATAGAATCGGTTGTAAATTCAACAGTCTTCTTTTGCAGTATTTGTTGTGGACTTGTGGTTATCGATTTCTTTTTGATTTTTTCTTTTTGTAAAATTGTTGTAATTTTGAGTTGGAAAGGAACCAGGTTGAGATCCGAATGTGGAAACTTTATCATTCTTTTCTATTTCCATCTCAACGAAGAGAGTGGGTTGCACTGGAATAATTCGTGGAATTAATTCAGTTAGAAAACTTTAGAAAGTAGGAATTTGAAAGCTCTATGTAGTATAAATGGTCCACTAGTGAGGGTGGTGAGGAAGGAACTCAAGTAACTTATATATTATTAGCATGAATAGAGAGCAGGTTTTATTCATGATAAATGCAAATATCAATTTTGTTTGCTGTGATCCGGAAGCAAAACAGCTGGAGAAATACATGAAGCAGAGAGATAAATCAAACCAACTAACTATTTAGTCTTAACAACAAACAATATCTCTGTCCGTCTTAAGTTTCTATGAAAATCAATATGTTTTTGGCCCCTTTCAGTTTTTCCATTATATATTTATGGAGGAGATGTTATATAATACAAGTTTTCTCTTTGCAGTTTTAGGCGTTCGGTTAATATTAGAACTTTTCCCCTAAAAACATTTTTTTCAGCTTGAATCGTTTTGTATGTGGGTTTATGTCAAAAGGGCGTTTGAGATTGAAAGAAATGAGAACAAGAAGTAATTTGAATGGTTAGGAGCATGTAGAGATGTCCAGAGAGTCCTATTTTAGAAGGGCAAGGTAGAATTTATGTGATCGTCATAGTATAAAGTGATCATCTAGAGGGACTTGAATTTGAATATGAAACTTTTCTAAGGTAGTAAATATCATTTTTGTCCATTTTCTGATAGTTGTACCTGTCCCTTGGTAATTATATAAGCCATTTTTGTCCATTCAAGATGTTTCTTTGTGAATGTTATATTGACACAATCTACTTCATTTTGAAAAAAAATCTCCCCACAGACCACAATAATCACATTGCAGCAGCTGAAGAAACATATGACGTGATAGTGGTTGGAGGTGGCCATGCAGGTTGTGAAGCTGCACTTGCCGCTGCTCGTTTAGGGGCTAAAACTCTTCTTCTAACACTGAATATTGATCGAATCGCATGGCAGGTTGGTTGATTCTAAGCTGTATTGTTTATTTTATGTCTTCATATAGTTGGATATCAATATGTTATTTTTTGTGTGTTATTGGGTTGATAAGCAACTTTTAGTCCAACTTACTTTACCTGAATATGCAAAGTCAAGATGAAATGAATAGGTAACAGAAAATTATTAAACTAAAGAACTTAACTGGTGGGAATTAAAAAAACTGAAAATTGGCAGGGATAAAATCGTCTTAAATTGGTTATACATTGTACTTTTATGGGTGGAAACATTGGAGATCATGTCTTCCTTTATTACCTCAATCAATATATTCACTTCATTTATGGAATAATTGCTATGCATTTGCTTTAAATACTCCTTGCCTGTGCGGCTATGTCTCTCCAGTATCCCTCTTTTCCGGAGTATATTGTTGCTATATCGGTAGTCTACTTATACAAGGTGAAATTAACAAATAAAGTTTAATTTATGACTTTACTCCTGGGAATTGCGTATCTTTATTCATCGTGAATAACTTTAAAGTTCTTGATTATTTTCTCACTAAGATGAGTTGGATACAGCCCTGCAACCCAGCAGTTGGTGGACCTGCAAAGTCTCAACTAGTACATGAAGTTGATGCATTGGGTGGTGAAATCGGAAAGATTGCTGATAGGTAATTTCACCTGCTAAGTAGATATATTATAAGATGTTTCTATAACTGTCATGCTCACGCTTTTTTACTTCTATTAGATTCTAGCTATTTTATGACATGCAACTTTTGTATGTTGATGAGCTTGAGCTCAATACAGATCAGAGGTCTTAAAACGTTCTAAATTTGTCTCGCCTCTTACTCTATCCCTTTCAAAATGTCACTTTTTTCATATTCACAAAATGCGTTCTTTGCAATTTGCATGTAAAAACTTGTCACTCTTCCAAAATAATTAGGGTCTTCTTTCTAGAAGTGGAAAAGCTGTTATGATTCGTACAAAAATTTGCATCATCAATCCATGTAAACATCACTCGCTTAATCCCAAGAAATAATCTATATTTGACTTTTAAGAGTCAAATCACTTGCTTAGAACGTCTCCAATGGAGGTTCTTGTAAGAACCTTCTTTTTGTACTTTTTATTGCCATCTCCTGTCCACCTCATCAAATTAAAAACTCTCCATAAACTCCACAATGCTAGTTCTTACAAGAACCTCTTTTTTGTGGGTCCCATTAAATAAGTTATATTAATATATATATAATATATTATATAAAGTCAAGAAAATAAAATAAAAAATAAGTAAAATGTCATTTCTCACAAAAATCATGGTAAGAACCAAGCTTCTTGTTCAAGCACCTATGGCACATTAGGTTCTTATAAGAACCTCTCCACATTGGTAGTTCTTACAAGACATTGCACTTTTTCTATACTATATTATAAAGCATTTGGCAGAAACTCTTAAAAACATATTATTATGCGTTTAGTACAATTGATTAAAGCATGATTACTTAAAATTCAAAAATGGTATTATTTTGGTTATTTTGGTTAATTTCCTTATTAAACCTATATTATAATTTAAAATAAAATCTGAAATAAAGAAAGTTTATAAAAATAAAATCTATTTTTTCAAAACTAATAAAATCGTATTATAAAATTGATAAAGACAAAAAAAAAATACAACATTAAAATTAAAATGGATCTCGCTGCATTGCGCGGGTACTCTTCTAGTGCTAATAAGAACCTTGCATTGGAGATGCTCTTAATAGCCTCAATGTTGAATAAGAATTGTTTTAAATCTAAATAAAAAACTTGATGAACTATATAAAATTAGTAAATCAGTAACTGCAGTAGACATAATATCAAATTAATAAATCAGTATTGAATATCTTGGGTTTGAATTTCCAAAAATGAAGTTGGATTTTAGTTGGCAAATTTATTTAATTACCAAAAAAATGAATAGAGGTTTTCAGGGAAAGATGGAATAAAGCAAAATTTGAATGAGTAAAATACGAACCATATGTAACAAGGCACTGCCTACCTCTATATGAATGGATACCTCTGATAATGCTTTGACTTTCCAAAGAACAATGGTCATTTTTTGTGATAATTTTCTGGCATTTTTAAAACTATTTTTTTTGTTTTTGTGTTAAAGTCCTACCCGATTGATACTGTATTTCTCATTTTTAGTTTACTGATTATTTTCTTACTTCATACTTCAGGTGTTATCTACAAAAGCGTATTCTTAACATCTCTAGAGGCCCTGCTGTTAGAGCATTGCGTGCTCAAACTGATAAGAGAGAATATGCTATCGAGATGAAAAACGTTGTAGAAAGGCAAGTTACATTAACTTCATTATTTAAATTTAATTTGGTTCATGATCTAACAGATACCATGATTTTATGGTATATTTATTTTTTTGGCTTCTAACATATGTTAAAAGGAGCTCATAATGTGCTTTAACCCATGAACTTCATGTGGTTAACATACATTCTTTGAACTCAATTTAGGAAGGGTCTTAATGTTGTGTGGCTGATTGAGATAGAAGATATAAGAAAAGTGCTGTATGTTTCTATCCGAGGTGTTCTAGCTCACTACTATCTACTGGAGATGTATTGCTTGCATTTTAATGCGAAAATTTCTTGGAAGGGGAGTGAGTTTGTGACGATTTTTAGACCCTGTGATGTGAGATGGTTAAATAATCTCATTATCCTGGTTTGGAGGTGGGTTAAATGTTATGTTGATCTCTTTTAGAATCTTATGAACTAATATAAGTTCAGCCCACAAAAGAGCAAGTTATATTTTTTAGTGCTGGGTCGTGCACCATACCCGAGTCCAGATTTTTTGCAGCTTTCTTTATGGGGTTTCATAATCTTTATGGTTCCTCGTTTAAGACAGTTTCTTTTGTGGGTTGGTTTTAGAGCTTAATAGTTAATACTCTCTGAATCTATAAGGAACTAAGAAACTTTCACCTCATTCTTCTGAAGTTTTTACTTGGGGAGTCTCTGGATTGGCGATATTGAATTTTTGTTATCCTCGATCTGATTTGTTTCATTTCTCTGTGTCTTTGACATGATATTTCTTAAATTTTGGCTGGTTGTTCCTTTTTACTAGTTAAACATATTTTTTGGCAATATTTACCTAAAGAATATGTTTAGAGGACCTGGATAAGATAACAAATGGAATGCATTGGAAGTAAGTTCAGGAGAATTAAACAATCATACATGTAGAATTAATGGTTGCTTTAAGTCGTAGGTTTTGCCTATGGTGCTAAACATGGAGAATAAATCTTAAAATTTCTGCAGTGAACACTGTGTATAAAACAAGTTTAACATATAGTGGTGATCCAAACTTTAGTTGAATAAGCTTTTCTTATCACTGCATATGGATCATGAAGTCATACCAATTGGTTTTTGTAACAAAGTGAATATATTGAACCTCTATGGTAGATCGTTCAGAATTGACCTATAATGAAGTGTCAATTTAAATATATGGTTTAATTTTCACTAGTATGCTGTTCATCTTCTTGATTGAATGATTCTGTGACATCCTGAAGAACCTGAACAAGGAATACTATATTTTCTTCAGTGGTTTTAATCGAAGCACTTTTTGTGTTATTTCTCCGTTGGTGGTTTGATCCCTATGGAATTTCTTAGAGGGTATTTAAGGAATTCTTGATTCTCTCCATAAATTTCTTTTGCTATTGGATTCCACATCTCTGGGTTTCTTTATTTTGTGCCAGTATTCTACTCCTATTATTCCTTCATAAAATAAAATTCCCTTGTAATTGGTGTTTATATATGGGGCATAGGATCGTGTGAGAAGGAGGGTTAAGGTGAGAAGCGTAAGAAGCGTAAGAAGAGATCTAAACCCTTGATCACTTTTAATCTCACAGTCACACCCACCCATGAATTGCGCCTTGTAAGGGAGTTGATCCGGTGCATCTCGGTGCATCTCATCCTAATGTGCATCCAAGGGTGGAGATCCCTTCTTACGGTTCTCACCTTAACTCTACTTCTCACCGGTACCCAACCCTTATATATGGTTTCATGGGAAAAGTATATATTGGTGTATTTCTGACTATTGTTTACCATTTTCAGCACTCCTAACTTGTCGATTAGGGAGGCAATGGTAACAGATCTTTTGCTGGGATCAAACGATAATGTAAAAGGTGTTAGCACATTTTTTGGGATGAACTTCTATTCACGTTCTGTTGTTCTTACAACCGGCACTTTCATGAGTGGAAAAGTTTGGGTCGGCAGAACTTCTATGCCTGCAGGAAGAGCTGGTGAATCAGCTTCATATGGTCTTACAGAAAATTTGCAGTCACTTGGATTTGAAACTGACCGCTTAAAAACTGGGACACCTGCACGTGTTGACTCCCGAACTGTCGATTTCTCTGTTTTGGAGCCTCAGCACGGAGATGAAGAGGTTCTTGCATTTAAATATCATATGTAGGTTTATCGTATTATTTAATGATCTCAGAATTGTTATATAGAATATCCATATATAGTTTTTAGTGTATAGCAGCTCTGTCCCTTGGGTATGTTAAGAAGGCAAAATAAATGGTTGCAGGACTCACACAAGTTAGTTTTGGTGCCATGAGGGTATGTCTTAGGACCTGTTTGTTAGCAGCTTAATGAGCTTAACAGGACTCACAGCTTATTCGGTCAGCTATACATGACTGTTTGGTAGTGGCTTAGTGATATAAAGTGGCTTAGTCAGTAAGCTTCTAGAGGGGAGCTTTATGCAGAAAGCCAAGTTTTTTTTTCCAAGCCTGCCCCTCCCAATTAGAAAACACGGTCATTCCATTTATGAAAAAAACTCTTTCAAACAAAAACTTTCTCAATCTATATTAATCCACAATGACAACTTTATCCATACAGGACTTAATGGAAAACCAACCAAACAGCCCCTTAGTTGTATTTCTGGTTCAAATTTCACTCAATTCAGAAAGTGCTTTAGTGGGTTCTTAATGTGATTGGTGATATGCAGGTAAACTGGTTTAGTTTTGATCCCGATTACCATATTGAACGTGAACAAATGTGTTGCTATCTAACCCGTACTACAAAAGTGACTCATCAACTAATAAAAGATAACTTACATGAAACTCCCACTTATGGAGGATGGGTGGAAGCCAAGGGACCTCGATATTGCCCCTCTATTGAGGACAAGGTACATTGTTATACTGTTTCTTCACTCATATGGGCTCTCTTTTTCTAACCAAATGGGAAATGTAAATATAATTGCCATTTGCCATAACGATTGCTTGTTGAACCCTGTGAATTGGACGCCTTCGGCATCCAGGGGTCACGGACCGACCATAGAACCCTGTTCAATAAGTGGAACGCATTAGCTGTCCGCTGTCAGGTTTATTATGTATAGAATAAAAGAAATACAATAAAATAACTCAAGTTGAATAATTCTCAAATATCTTAAAGATACTATTCATAGAAATATTTCCCCAGAGGGAGGTTCTGGGGAAAACGCTAAAAAAAGAGAAAACTGAAGAACACCTTGGGAGTCCTCCATTCGGACAATATGCACAAATGCATACAAGCGATTGAAGCTGTTTTTTTTCTTTCTATGCACCAGTGGATATATATGCATTAGTGCATATGCACAAATGCATGTTACAAATTACCGGTATGCATTTGTGCATACCGTCCGGATCGAGGGCTCCCAGGGTGTTCTTCAGTTTTTTCTTTTTTTGGCGTTTTCCCCTTAACCTGACCCTACTTCCCCATATTTAGGTCCAAGTGAAGATCGCTAACTTCTCTCAGATACAACTTTTACTTGACTAATGTGTTATTTGTTTGTTCTTTTTTTCAGATCGTGAGATTCCACGATAAAGACTCCCATCAAATTTTTCTTGAACCAGAGGGTCGAAGTGTACCTGATCTCTATGTGCAGGTCTCCTTTAGTTTTCTCACTGCATTTTCTAACCGTTTTCCGCCTTTTAATTTTAATATATAGGGCCGAAATTGGGATTATTTATGAACCAATTATGACCATTTGGTCTGTGTGCATATAAATGTTGTTTTATATGAACTACTTATTTTATCTGTCAAAGTTACTTGGGAGGGTACGTACTAGGGGTGGCAAAAAGTGACCAAACCTGCTAACCCAATCCAAAATTAGCAGGTTGGGTTGAGATTTTCAACCCATTTAAGTTAAATGGGTCAACCCGTCCAACCCATTTAAATAAATGGGTTGGGTTGGGTTGGGTTGAAATTTTCGACCTATTTACAACCCGTTTTCAACCCACTTACAACCTGCTGTCAACCCATTTAAAAGATTATATATTTAAATTTTATTTTTAATTATAATGTCTAATATTATTCATGAAACATTGAAAAAAACAAATCAATAGGTATAATTTGTTTTTTTTATTTTTGTAATTTGAGTATTGACCCTTGATTTATTTTTCTTCTTCTTCTTTTTAACTTATAGGGTTTTTCAACCGGCTTACCCGAAAGATTACAGTTACCGTTATTAAGAACTTTACCAGGATTGGAGAATTGTTCCATGCTGAGGCCGGCATATGCTGTAGAATATGATTACTTACCTGCCCATCAGTGTTCCAGATCACTTATGACAAAAAAGATCGAAGGACTTTTTTTCTCAGGTCAAATAAATGGAACAACAGGTTATGAAGAAGCTGCTGCTCAGGTTCGTTATTACAGTATAAATTGAGTGGCATCGTGTATGTTTTTTGTTAAATATTTAGGGTGCGTTTGGTTGCGGAAAACTGTTATCATTTTCATAGAAAACGTTTTCAGAAAATGGAGTTGAGTTTTCATTCTCAGTTTTCTATGAAAATTTTAGAAAACGCGTTTGGTTGAAATGGTGGAGTTTGCAATTCATTTTCCATTTTTAGAAAATTAGAAAACACGTTTTGTTGTGCATTTTCTATCACTTCTCATTTTCCATTTGCCATTTTTTTTCAAAATAGGAAGTGTGTGTGTGTGTGAAAGTGAAAAGTGTGAAAGTGTGTGTGCATGTGCGAAAGTGAAAGTGAAAGTGTGTGCGTGTGTGAAAGTGAAATTGTGTGTGTGTGAAAGTGAAAGTGTGTGCGTGTGTGTGTGGCAAAGCTTTTAGAAAACAAAAAATTGGAAAAGTGTTAAAAGTAGTTTGCTTAGAAAATGATTTTTTTTGTTTTCTTGGAATTTTTTTAAAAACTGAACGAACTAAACGGGTTTTCTAAATTTTCATTTTCCTTGGAAAAATTTCCACAACTAAACGCACCCTTACTATTTATTTTTGTTGTATTTATTTTCTTTTGGTCTTATTCTGTCCATTTATCTTGATAGGGAATTATTTCTGGAATAAATGCTGCTAGGCATTCAGATGGGAAACCGCTTATAGTTCTTGAGAGGGAAAGCAGTTATATAGGTACCTTAATTGATGATCTGGTTACCAAAGATCTTCGAGAGCCTTATCGTGTGCTGACAAGGTACTATTTTGGAGCATCGACTGGTTACATATATATACCATGTGCTAATCACTAATGTGGCTATAGAAACTATTAAGAAACGTAAAGTAGATTTTCTATGATATACTAGACCATGCTAAATTTAGGAATGCAAGTTGGAGCATGTTTGAAAGAAGATATTATACTATATATAGGGAGGTTCATGGGAAAACACTAAAGAAAGAGAAAACTGAAGAACACCCTGGGAGGTATGCACTAATGCATACAAGCGTTTTTTTTCTTATGCACCAATGCTTCTATAATTACATATGCATTGGTGCATATGCACAAATGCATGTTACAAATTACCGGTATGCATTAGTGCAAGCTGTCCAGATGGAGATGGAGGGCCCCAGGGTGTTCTTCAGTTTTCTTTTTTTTTTGGTGTTTTTCCTTGAACCTGACCCTATATATATATATATATATAGAGAGAGAGAGAGAGAGAGAGAGTGAGTGATGTTCAAGGGACAACCCCCCACCCATCCCCTCTCCCAAAAAAAAAATTAAGGAACACCCTCATAAGTCATAGCCATTCATCCTACATGGTATGCACATGTGCATACAGGTATTGAAGATGTTTCTTGGTTTTAATGCACGTGTGCATGTTATGCACATGTAGATACATGACAAATTACTTGTATGCACATGTGGATACCATACAGATGAATGGTTATTAGGATGTTCTTAGGTTTTGTTTTGCGGTTTTCCCCTGAACCTGAACCCTATATATATATATCATCTTATTGATCTTGTGAAAGATAATCCTTTCAACCTCCACCAATAGGTTTTCAAATTAGAGGTAATGATACGGTGTGATGACTTCCCATTATATTTCTTATAACTGTATTTGTAGTTGCTTCCAATGGTACTGACCTAACAAACTGAATTTTGCATTCTCAAACACCAATTTAGCAACTGAAATACAAAATTATTATACTAATGCAACTGTAGGCGATTTTGCTGATTGTTGTTTCCTAATGTTCAGCTGGTTGAGACTAAAATATTTGTAGCCCGTATTTTAAGGCTTGATTATTAATTTTTTAGCATGCTCAACCGGAAATTAGAAATTAAGGTTAAGGTGGGCAATTGTACGTGCACATTTATGCCTGAAATTCCTTTAAAATGAATCCCAATTCAGATTAACTCTTCCCTAAGTTGTTACATTATGCATTTGTGAATGGATTTGAAACTTTAGATTGTATTACAATAAACATGGCTATGCTTCCATTTCTTATGAGACTGCTTATTCTCCTATTCAGCCGTTCAGAATATCGGTTGCTTCTTCGATCAGATAATGCAGACAGCCGTCTGACGCCTTTAGGTCGTGAAATTGGTTTGATAAATGACAGAAGGTGGACAGCATACCAGGACAAGCAAGCTCGAATCTCAGAGGAGAAAAAGAGATTAAAAAGTGTTCGGGTTACAAGTAAGACCAACCATCACATATTTTTCATAAAAGAGACCAACAATATAGTTTTACGAGCAGATAGCTAAAATTTTCCCAAATTTCAAGAAAACATGGAAATTCTATATTATATAGATGTATTATAGGGATGTAGAGGAAAATTCAAATGCGGACTCAAATTTGGTTGTGAACGTGAGGACAAATGAGGGCGCGACATGTGTCATATTCAGACTGAATAATGAAGGAAAATATTCAGACTGAATGTAGTGTCAACTAGACACTACATTTGGTCTGAATGTAGTATTATTCGGTCTGAATATTTTCCTTTATTATTCAGTTCAGTCTGAATATGACACATGTTGCGCGCTCATTTGTCCTCACGTGCACAACCAAATTTGAGTTCGCATTTGAACCCACCACTATAGATGTAGTTTCTAAATGCTGTATGTTCTGCATAAAGTAGATTAGCTCTTGCAGGTCTACAGGTTGCTTGATAGCCTGTTGATGGTTCAGTTATTTCACATTGCAAAAGGGCATTTGTGTCTTTTGCAGCTTCTTGTTGCCATTGCATACAAGTTTCTGACTGGTGTATGTTATACAGGTGAAGAATTAGCTGATGAAATTACTCTTTTATCTGGTCAACCAGTTAAGGATCATTCGACACTTGAAAGCCTCCTTAAAAAGCCACATATAGAATACAAATTGTTCGATAAGCATGGTTTTGGAAATGATGATCTGTCTAGGATAGAAAAGGAATGCATTGAGATTGATATCAAGTATGAAGGTTTGATTGCACGCCAACAGAGTCAATTACAACAGGTTATGAATCTAAATTACTTCAATTATGACTTTCATCTTCATTGCTAACTCAAAAAACCTTTGTTCCATAGAAGAAAAAAGGATTCCACTTATTTTGGGATGGAGGGAATACATAAAAACTTGTGCACTTGAGTATATATATATACATATATATATATAGAGAGAGAGAGGGAGAGAGATAGAGAGAGAGAGAGAGGAAAGTTCAAATGCGAACTCAAATTTAGTTGTGAACGTGAGGACAACTGAGAGCGCGACACGTATCTGAATGTAGATTATTCAGACTGAATAATCAAAGAAATATTCAGACTGAATAATTACTATCTTCAGTCTGAATATTTCTTTGATTATTCAGTCTGAATAGTCTGAATATGACATGTGTGCGCTCTCATTTGTTCTCACGTTCAGAACCAAATTTGAGTTCTCAGAACCTGCCCCTATCTATACTATATTATAAAGCATTTGACAAAAACTCTTAAAAACATATTATTATGCGGTTAGTACAATTGATTAAAGCATGATTACTTAAAATTCAAAAATGGTATTATTTTGGTTAATTTCTTTATTAAACCTATATTATAATTTAAAATAAAATATGAAATAAAGAAAGTTTACAAAAAATAAAATCTATTTTTTCAAAACTAATAAAATTGTATTATAAAATTGATAAAGACAAAAAAATAAAATACAACATTAAAATTAAAATGGATATCGCTGCATTGCGCGAGTACCCTTCTAGTATATATATATATTCATTTTCCGTTTTTGGTTGTTTTTCAATTTTGGTCATGTTTTTCAGATGGTTCATCGACAACATAAACCCCTTCCTGCAGACTTAGATTATGATGCTATGAAAACTTTGTCTCTTGAAGCACGTGAAAAGCTATCAAAGGTATGTTTGCATTTGTATGCTATATATCTGACATAACTATATTGGGCTCGTTTGGTTTCTTTCCTTGGTATCTTTATCATATGTTGGCAGAAGTTACAATTCTTGATTTTTTTTTGTTTGTTTAAGGTGAGGCCACAAACAATTGGTCAAGCAAGTAGAGTTGGCGGGGTTAGCCCTGCTGACATTACGGCCCTCCTTATCGTGATGGAATCCAACCGTAGGAAAGCTCAAGAACTCAAGACCCATCAAATCTTGGCTTCTGTCATTGATGCTGATTCTGCATAAATCCGTTTACGAAAGAGTCGAACAAATTTGAAATTCTGGTGCAATGGTGAAAAATTGCATCATGTGCATATGGATATGATTTCATGCTCGTTTCAAATTCATGAATTTTGATTTTAGGTTGGTTTTGGGCAATCACGGAGAGGATAAGTTAGTAATTTGACATGAATTACAGATATCGAAAGGACTGAAATGTGAATATATGTATTTTTATTATATATAATATCCATCATTGGAAAAGGTATGTGTCGATATATTTTCAAAGTGATTTAGTACTTGTATTTGTTTTATTAGGCTTTCAAAAAAGTAGAGGACAAATGACAATTTGCTTATCATATTATATAAAATGAATTGGCATATAGAAACATGATATTTGGTCTGGATATTAAACTGATGTAAATACCACCGTATAATATATCAAATCTGGTTGGGTGTCTAATTGAGAATGTAATTATATATTTGAGGGAAAATTCATAATTATCGTTGACCTCCTCAAAGAAATGGGTGATTTATCATGATGACAAAGATATAAGTAGGGGTGAGCACCGGAACCGGGTACCTGCCTTTAGAACCGTAACCGCCTCGGAACTGTTGGTTCCGAAACCGGAACCGGTGTAATTGGTTCCGGTTCCATTCTGGTTCTGGTTCTCATTTTTTTGGAACCGTGACCCGCTAGTGGTGGATCCAGGAATTCTGTCCACTGGGGTCCTATTAAGGTAGACTAAAGGCGTGTAAAGTCACCCGACGTATTTCGGAAATTTTTCAAAGTTTTTTAGTTGATTTCAAGGGATTTTCTTAGTGTTTTTGTCGATTTTAAAAGATTTTCCTAGTGTTTTTGTGGATTTCGAAGGATTTTTTCGGTTTTTTTTATTGATTTCAAGAGACTTTTTAGTGTGTTTGTCAACTGCGGACAAGATGGGGTCGTTTGAATTTTTTACTGGGGGGACGAAAGGCTAAATTAAGTATTTTTTATATTTTTTACCCTATATAAATTTTTTTTTAAACATTCAATGGGGTCCTTGGCCCCCCCCCCCCCCTTTCTACATTAGCTCCGCCACTGTTACCCGCTGGGTACCCACTACCCGCCACTTTTAAACCAAAAATATTTTATATATTTATAAATAATAAATAAAAAATCAAAATTTTTAGTTTGTTTGTTTATGTAATAATTAGTTTTTATCGGATTATTTTGACCATTTGTTGTATTTATTACTTTAAATCGGTATTTTGTAATTTATAATTACATTTTTATCATATGCAATTTAAAAAAAAAAGTTGAAGTCGGGTACCTGATACCGAACCGGTTTCCATCGGTTCCGGTTCCGAATTTCCAGGAATCGCCGGTTCCGGTTCCATGGAAAACGGCCGGGTACCCGGTTGGGTACCCGGTTATGCTCACCCCAAGATATAATAATTCATGGATATATTATGATATAAGGGTATCTATCATGGAGACTCGCACCTAGGTTCGAAATCTTGGCCTCCTATTCTCTTATCTCGATCAACCTCTGCCCAAAGACGGTGGTTGCCAACAGATCTCTCCCTCTCAAACAAACTTCGATGCAAAACTCTAGTCCCCTTCCTTTACGATCGAAACTCACTAGAAAAGTGGACCGACTTGAATTGCATAAAGTAATAAATCGATTTTATGGTTGGATAATTTACCATGAACGATAGGTTTGGGTTTAAATCTAAGAACCCACAGGTTCAATTGCAGAAGGCATAGGGTTAGGTTTTAGAATTAAACTTTGATTCTGCTTCAATGACATGAATTCTAGATTTTGAAATACTGAAATGTGAATATATGTATTTTCGTTACATATAATATTCATCATTGGATAAGTGTTTGACGAAATAAATTGTTGCATACAATACTACCAAGTAAAATAACTTAAAGTGTTAGACTCTTTCTGATAAACGTCTAAAGTAAAAGCATACTAATAAAATAGTCTTGAAAACATGAATAGAAACCACAATTTAAAAAATAAAGTGATTTATAATGACAAGGGACTAAAGTGGTTACGAACAACAAACTACAGAGACAAAAAGCGTAGTTTACTCTTTATTTATCTGTAATAGAAAAATTGAAATGGAATGAGTTATACCATCTCCGGTGAACCCTCCTTTGAACTCTGTAAATCTTTTTCAATGAACTCTCAATAATAGATAAATGAATAGTAACTCTCTAAAATATAAAGAGTTACTATTCACTAGTATCTATTTTTTCTAACTTTTGATAATTAAAAAATGATTCTTCAATTCTTTAAATTGTTGTATTTTTATTTTATTTATTGTCTAATATTAATTTTAATAAACTAAAATTATAAATTTGACAAAGAAACTTATCTTCTTATTGTTAAGGTGATTATGAAAATAAAAAATATAAAAGTATAATTTATAAAGTTAATAAATAAAAGGGTATTATAAAAAATGTATGTAATAAAATAGACTAATACATGCCCTTAGGTCACGAAACAAGAATAGTAGTCGCTGAATCCCGTTTCTTTGCTTACCTGCAGATGAAGATGATGATGGGTGGTTCCCTCATCGTTCCTTTCAAAGGTATCTTTAAAAATCCTTTCTTACTTTTAGAACCAGCTTCTCGAATAGATTCTGCTTCTAATCGTCAATCTCTACTGTTTCAAAATATTACTAAGCTTGATGATGCCCTCAAACTGTTCGATGAAATGACACAAAGGCAACCTCTGCCTTCTGTTGTTAGATTCACTCAGTTGTTGCAAGCTGTTACCAAAATGAAACACTATTCTTGTTCGATTCATCTTTTTAAACAAATGGTTGCCATTGGTGTTCCTTTTAATGTCTACACTACTACCATTGTGATCAAGTGTTGTTGTCAAATGTCTTGCACAAGTGAGGGTTTTGCAATCGGGCTTTAGGCATGGTGTTGTACCCAATGTGATCACCTTTAGCATGCTTTTAAATGGACTCATCTTAGAAGATAGAATTCTCGAGGCAGAAATATTATTCAAGAAGCTCATCAAAGGGAAACTTTGTGAACCTGATGTAGTTATGTATAGCACGATGATTAAAGCGCTTTGCATGTTTGGCAATAATCATAGAGCCATTGCTTTGCTTAGACTAATTGATGAAAAAGGTTGTAAACCAAATGTTATGACATATAGCACCATCATCTATAGTCTTTGCAAGGACGAAAATGGTAGATGATGCTTTAAATCTCTTCAATGAAATGATCTTCCATAAAGGCATCTTACCAAATGTTGTTACTTACAACTCTTTGATTCGTGGCCTTTGTAATCTAGGTCGTTTGGATGATGCCTTTAAAATGGTAAGAGAAATGGAAGCCGAAGGGTTCTCTCCAGATGTTATAACCTATAACATATTAGTCAATGCATATTGCAAGAATGGAAAGGTGAAAGATGCAAAGGATGTTATGAACATCATGGTCGAGAGCGGATTCATTTATTAATGGATTCTGTTTGCAAGATGACATGAAAAAAGCAAAGCAACTTTTTGATTCGATGAAGATTGTAGGGCCTGTTCCTGACATTTTTACTTATAGTAGTTTGTTGAATGGGTATTGTAAGAATTTTAAGATAAAAGAGGCCATGAATTTGTTTCATGAATTAACGGAAAAGGGTATGAAACCAGATTATGTGACTTACATCATTCTTCTCCATAGATTATTAAAAAACGGACAACATGACACAATAGAAATGCTTTTAAAGAAGATGGATGGTTCAACTTTGTCTATATTAATTCGTCATATATCAAGTAGATCATTTGATGGTAGTCTTTATAACTTGATTGGTAACCTATTAGCAAAGGAAGGAAAGAAGACTCCTTGTATAAAGAACATCTAAAGATGTAAAAAAAGGTATGCATTTCTGTATCTTTATGTCACATTGATGGACAACTTTAACATTAATTCCATCTCCTGCCTACTCGTTTAATATCTACTCGTAAATTATTTATCATAACAACAACTCCCCTTTTCTTTTTTTTCCATAAATAGTAAAATCTTAAATACTTTGATTTGAATTTCCATGTCCAGGTGTCTTTTAAGGTTCAGGGGGGACGATTACGATGATAAGATTCAATCACTTTGGAGCTTGTTTTAAGAGAAAAATTACGACACAATGAATTGTTATGAAACTTTGTTCATATATTCTATTCTATGTAATTGGATGTATTTTAATTGTTTTATGAGCAGAAAGCTAAATTTTTCCCAAATTTCAGGAAAAACTGGAAACTCTATGTTATTGTGTATTATAGATAGATGTATTTATGTAAATGCTTTGACACCAACTACATCCTATATATATATATATAGGGGTGGTATCCGTTGCAAACTAATCGATTTTTTCAAACTGTGCAAACTCGTCGTGAACACAATGATAAAGCACCAATTGGATATTCATGAATGTTGAAAGTGTTCACGAATGGTGAAAGTGTATTCATGAATGAGAAAACTTGTCGGAAAACTCGCTAAAGAAGACGAAGTCGTCAGAAAGTGTGTTCATGATAGGAAATTAGTAAATTAATTTAAAAATGGTTAAATTATAAAATAATGATGATACCCTCAATAAATTAATAAACTATTAATAAAATATTAAAATAATATTATCCATATGGCTTATTTCTATTGGATAATGGTGAATTTGCAAGTTTGAATAGTCTGATGATGGTTCAATTATTTTTTACCCGAATAATTCATATCGACTATGTTAAATGAATTTTGGGTGAGAATATGCAAGCAGAAGCTTGAATATTAGATGTCCTAGGATTTAAGGTACTACCTATTAGGAAACTAGGTATTTCATGTAAATTTTGATAGGAAAAAGGTCGCGACCCTCACATGCCATCATTAAAGAACATGTATATCTATGGTTGTTGTGGCAAGGTAACTAACACTTTACTTGTGTACATCTGAAAGATGTGTGCTTGATAAAATCCACATGAAGTGGTTCAGAAGGCTCCAAATGTTAACCACAAGGGAGGTGCCTCGTTGGTTTGAATTTGGTCTCCAAAGGTCAAAAGTACCTAGAGGTCCCAGGTTCGAATCCTAGGAGTATTAAAAATCCCCTTGTGGCCACAGAGGTTCAAATACGGGTTGGATATCCAGGTTAATAATAATAAAAAGAAGTTTCCAAATGTCATTTACTTTCTGTTTGTATATGTTTCACATCGCAAAAGGGCAGTACTGTCTTTTAAATCTTGTAAAACATGTTTTAGTACAAAACTGATGGATTACATGTTTAAGTTACCCCGGTTGGTCCACAAGATTCCCTCTGGGTGCATTTGTACATAGAAAGGACTCTACGGGCAAGAGTGAGTTAGGCGGGTGAAGAACTTGTGGAAGGTTTTAGGGTTTTGATTTGATGATATGGGTAGTTTAGTAATTTAAGGGGTGAAGAGAATACGTATCATTTCACTTTCATTGTGGAGATTCTACAGACAAATTTTTTTGCGACTGTTACAGGTGAAGAATTAGATGATGAAATTACTCTTTTATCTGGTCAACCAGTTAAGGATCATTCGAAACTTGAAAGTCTTCTTAAAAAGCCACATATAGAATACAAAGTGTTCGATAAGCATGGTTTTGGAAATGATGATCTGTCTAGAATAGAAAAGGAATGCATTGAGATTGATATCAAGTACGAAGGTTTAATTGCACGCCAACAGAGTCAATTACAACAGGTTAAGATTCTAATTAGTTCTCAATTATGGCTTTCATCTTCATTGCTAACTTAAAAATCTTCGTTCCATAGAAGAAAAAAGGATTCCATTTATTTTGGGACAAAGGGAATACATAAAAACTTGTGCACTTGAGTATATATATATATATATATATAGGGGTGGTATCCGTTGCAGACTATTCAATATTTGCAAACTTGCAAACTCACCATTATCCGATAGAAATAAGCCACGTGGATAATATTGTTTTAATATTTTATTAATTTTTTTTAATAATTTATTAATTCATTGAGGGTATCATCATCATTTTATAATTTAACCATTTTTAATTAATATTTACTAATATGCTGCCATGAACACACTTTCCGACGACTTCGTCTTCTCCGGCGAGTTTTCCGGCAAGTTTCGTCATTCATGAATATACTTTAGCCATTCGTGAATACACTTTACCATTCGTGAACACTTTCAACATTCATGAATATCCAATTGGTGCTTTATCATTGTGTTCACTACGAGTTTACACAGTTTGCAAAAATCGATTAGTTTGCAACGGATACCACCCCTATATAGGTATATATACACACACATATATATATAGAGGGAGAGAGAGAGAGAGGAAAGTTCAAATGCAAACTCAAATTTGGTTGTGAACGAACAACTAAGAGCGCGACACGTGTCTGAATGTAAATGAATGTAGATTATTCAGACTGAATTATTCATTTGTTCTCACGTTCAGAACCAAATTTGAGTTCTCAGAACCCGCCCCTATATATATATATATATATTCATTCATTTTCCGTTTTTGGTCATGTTTTTCAATTTTGGTCGTGTTTTTTCAGATGGTTCATCGACAACATAAACCACTTCCTGCAAACTTAGATTATGATGCTATGAAAACTTTGTCACTTGAAGCACGTGAAAAGTTATCAAAGATATGTTTCATTTGTATGCTATATGATATAACTATATTGGGCTCGTTTGGTTTCTTTCCTCTGTATCTTTATTATATGTTGGCAGAAGTTACAATTCTTGATTTCTTTTTTGTTTCTTTAAGGCGAGGCCATAAACAATTGGTCAAGCAAGCAGAGTTGGCGGGGTTAGCCATGGCTGACATTACAGCCCTCCTTATAGTCATGGAGTCCAACCGTAGGAAAGCTCAAGAACTCAAGACCCATCAAATCTTGGCTTCTGTCATTGATGCTGATTCTGCATAAATCCGTTTACGAAAGAGTGAAATTGCATCATGTGCATATGGATATGATTTCATGCTCGTTTCAAATAAATGAATTTTGATTTTTGGTTGGTTTTGGGCATCATAGAGAGGACAAGTTGGTAATTTGACATGAATTACAGATATCGAAATGCTAAAATGTGAATATACGTATTTTTATTACATATATATAATATCAAACCTCTTCATCTTTTGGGTCTTCTCTGCCGGTTTTGAATTTAGATGTATCGACGATGAAGAAATATGCAGGTGAATAAGCAAAATGAAAAAAAAAAAGTAGATATGATTCTTTTTCTTCCCTCTCAGCTTCTTTTTCCTCCCTCTACTACAGTCCTAGAAGACAACAAGCTTGATGATATCTGAATCACCAACAATACACAAAACACAAGATGAAAGATTTTACACTTGTACATCTGCATCCCTTTCTCTCGATTCATTTATTTAGCGAATCAATAATCGATTTCTAAAAGATTACGTTTTCCTCATATATGATTAGGTTTTTTCCACCTCTTTACATATGTGTTTATTTCTAACATGTTTGTTTTTACAGAGATTTGTTTCATTTTTTTTACAGTTGGACCTCGTCTTCGTTGGCATTCTTGTGAACCTCAAAGGTCAAGACTTTGTGATTCAGGTTTGTTCACTTATTTTTCACTTCGGGATGTTATTGGTATGTTTTATGCAGGAAGAACTGTGATTCATGGTTTGGTGATGTTTTTAGAGGTGAAGAAGGTAATTTCTAATTTCTAATTTTGTTTTGATTTTGTGTTTTTAGTTATATGTTATATCAATGATGATCGGGTGTTTTTTGTTTGTGCCAAACCCAAGAGATTCCAATGTTCAATAATCAAAATCTGATAGCATTTTCATCTTTATAGTCTAAGTTCATTTCTTTCTCGATTACTGGTTTTTGTTTTCGATTTCTCGAAAATTACTTTTCTTTCTTTCTTATTGAGCAGCAAATCAATGGAGAAGATGCCAAATTGGGCCGTCAAAACTCAGAGTTAAGCGCGTTTACAGGGACCACAATAGATTGTTGCACGATTGTCCCAAGATTCCACAATTATAGGTTGTTTTGACCATGCCTGTTTTATGGGCAAATACGGTGTGAATTTCACGTTACCCACAAAAGATTATCACAAATTACTAGGGATTTGGAAAGCTCCGATTCTATCGATCACAAGATGGGCCCTTTCTGCCTAATCGATTTAGGAGTCCGGTACTTCTCCTCTCCTCTTTTGTTGAACTCTTGATCTGTTACCGATTTGGTCGAGACTAATGATTGATTTAGACCATCTCCGATTGCTATGGAACAATGCCAGGATGCTTTATCTTATATCCATTACTTGCTTCAGCGTTGTCATTTGAAGTTCATCGGTTTGAATGTATTGCATGATTTTGTTATTATCTAGATGATTCTAATCACCATTTTAAGCATTCTGAGATAAAAAGCTTTTTTCTAGGGATTGTTATGTGGCTGCAGGGGTGAGTTTTTGTGCAGTACTGCAGGTTTGTCTCTGTCCTGATGAGCTTGGATTGGCTAACTATTGAAGGTATCTTCCATCAGGATTTTGTTTTAAGTTCCAGTAACAACTTTCAAATTGTGATCGTGAAAATTCCATACAAAGGGAATCTATTTTTTGCAAATTCATGGTTTTTTCTCACTCAGTAGGCTTTGTTTCATAATACTCCTTATATTGTATTAAAGGATGGTATTGTGGTTATGAAGCTTATATATCCAAAAGTAAGACCCTTAAATTCTTACTAGCCAATCTCACAGTCCACTGTTTTTAATTTTCCTAATTTCTTGAGTTTTTAGCATTAGGTGACAGTGTCATCGATGTTTCATCCTCCCCCTCTTCAAACAACTGTCACCAACGTTCTCTCTTCCCCCTTATCAAACGATATGAGTAACCTACCATCTACATAATTTCTACAGATCTATGGCATTTGGGTATTTTTCGTTTTGACACAAACCCAGGAGCTTCCCCATAATCTCTTTGAACCCCATGTAAGTATCTCCATCCTCATAATATCCAAGTTTTTACAATGTTATTTATTGTTTTATTTGTATTTTGTTATGTTATGACGAATAACACTTTGATAGTTTTATGTCTGTTTTTTGTATGTGTCAAACCCTCATGATATCCATGTTTTACAATGCTTTGATGGTTCTTTATGTATTATGTTATGAACTAATTATGATATCCGTCTAGATTTAAGAAAAGAAAAAACTAAAAGGTTGTTCAAGTAAGCAAGAGACTTTAGCTGTAATTTTATGCTTCAAAAAAGCTGCAGTTTGCATTGGGTACAATTTGCATTATGTCGATTCTTCTCATTTTGGGTTCAAAAAATTACATTTAATATGTTCCACCAGGATATAACTTCTACACAATTTTCATGTAAGGAACCTGTAAGAAGAAATGATAGTTACATTTGTGAAACTTCCACCAGGAGATAGCTAGCTACTACACAATGCAAGTCTCCACATTATGCATGGGTGTGGGATTTGATTTGATTTTTATACTAAGATTAAGAAAAAGATGATGAAGAAGACTTATTGAGAAGATGTTGTTGGTTTCATTGAGATTTAAAATGGGATAACCTTAATTTGGCCATCAACAAGTAATGTTTTCTTTGGTAATTCATAATGAATATGACACAAACATAATTCAGGGTTTAATTTTTCTGGCTTTTGTTGGAATTATCATCTTAGGATGTAAGAATTCTCTCTCAACAAAAAATACATATGTTCATGTTATATTTAATCGAGTTAAAAATTGATGAAAAATAGTTCCATTAACTTCATATATAGGATGGTATTACCAATTCAAGTATATAACATCAAAAAACATCGTTTGCTTTCAATTAATGTTCTATATTTTGTTTGGATTTTAAGATGTATTTGTATTATTAGTTTAGAACAATAATCCATATATATCAAATGGATTTACACAACAATTTCAGGTCACCATCTTGAGCTACTTCCATCATAGAGAAATAGGCTATGATGAACCATTAAGTGTTTTCAGTAAGTATTTTAAGTTGAATGAAATTCCTATTAAGACCACCTCTCTCACTGCACTAATTTGGATTCACGAGATACCATCCATAGAACCAGAGGCGGAACACAGTAGGGGCCTAGGGGGCCATGGTTCCTGCGTTTTATCCCTTAAATACTAGATATTAGAAATATTATCAATGAATTGTGCTTAGCTCAGGTGGTTATGTGTATATGGCCCTGTAAATGTGGTCATAGGTTTTATTCTTTTGTCACACAGTTTTTTTTTATAATAAATTGAGCTTATCAATGAAGATGTTTTGTTGGGTTCGGCCCCCTTAATTAGAAGGCTTGTATTCCGCCCCTGCATAGAACAAATTGTTGTTGTGTTATTGTTGCAAAATAAGCATCCATAACAACCTGCTATTTATCTTTGGCTCTCTACAAGGTGTTTCCCATTTTTCTCTACACACAAACACACATTATTTGTATGAAATATTTAAAAAAATCAATGAATGTGGCTACAATTCTAGGTCTTTGTTTTTTTGTTTTGAAGACATTTTAAGGTTTTCATTTTCTGGAAGAATGGGATTTCTGACGAGGGATAAACAACTTCTGGTTTGACTTTTTCAAATTTATATGAAATTTCAATTATGGGAGGCTTCTTGCTCATCTTTTCTACAAAAAACTTTTCTGTTTTGTATTCCTTATTTTCTCTAGACTTTCTTTGTTAGAAGTTATAAATATAATATACATGGTTTTTATGGTTGTTTTTATTGTTTCAATTTCCTATTGATCCTCGAATTTTTATGCTTATATTATAATGACATTTTTGTATTTAAGTTTAATTGTTTATTTTCATGATAATTGAATAATTGAGGTATATTTTGTATGCAAGAAAAATTAACAAGAACCACAAGCACAATTCTTAACTAGGATTTTGTATTGATTAATCATGGTTTATGCATATGTTGCTTTAGGTTTTTTTTAAGGTTTTCTAATTTAACAACGCTGGAAGATTATGTGGCTCAAGGACATGAAGATATCATGGTTAAAGATGATTCATTTATGATATGATCTTCATATGTAACAATATTCTTGAAATTGTCTATGATTTCAATTTAGTTATCTTTATTGATCACAGTGTAGCACAATCAACAAGCATCGGCTGGTGATGATAACAACACTCAAGATATTGATGACAACGTTGGATCTACCATTATCCGTAGGAAATTTATTAGGGAAATCAAGAAGAAATTGATTATAACATTGGTGAGACTTGAAATTTTGATCTTCCGGAAGAGTAGTTTTATCGGGAGCTCAAGTACCTCTTACCAATGGCCCCTTTGGTTAAAAGTGGAAATTTCCCTATCTATGGTTTTTGGGTTTTTCTATTGTGTATTTTAAAATTGAAAGACTATGGAGAAGATGAGTAGTTAGTTGTAATCAAAAGTTTAAATTACAACATTTTATATACGAGTGGTATATCAACTTTTTGTATTTTTCCGGCTTATTTTTAGGAAATCCTAAAAGCTATTTTCAGTTATTGAACTGATCATTTGAGATATCCAAATGACAATTGATGTCATATATTTTATAGTTTTATTGAGTAGTACAACTTATGCTAATCAAATTAGAATCTAATGTATATTCACTTGATAATCTTTTATATATCACTGTATTTCAAGTTGCTTGAGTGGTATATGATTTACCAATATAATTGTGGACATTGGATCATGTGAGAAGTAAAGTTAATGTGAGAAACATAAAAAAGAATTTTGACTCTTGATGCTTTTAATCTCAAACCCACCCATGAATCGCATTTGACACGATGATTGATCCGGTACATATTGGTGCATCTCATTCTAATGGACTCTAAGGGTGGAGATTTCTTCTTACTCTTCTCACCGTAACTTTTATTTTCACCGGAATCCAACTCTATAATCATATACATGTTATAATAATGATGGATTGTCGTAATATTAATAAGTAAATAAAATGTATTGTATTAGTTTAGGGGGAGTGCTAATGGTACCCTTAATATAGGGGTGGATACGGAATATAATGCATTTTATAGGTGTGTGCACGGAATTTAATGCGTTTGTGTGAGGATGACATTCACCCTTAGGGGTGCCATAAGTACACCTTAAGGGTGCCATTAGCCTGCCCTTTAGTTTAGTTTTAGAAGATATTATTGAATCTTATGGGTTCTTTTTTGAAAGGATATTAAATTTTATGTTATATCGTAGAAACAAGCACATATCTTTTTGGGGAATCCCGTGTACAAGCCCTGACGGGGACAAGGATCCTCGCAAAATGGGGACAGTGGATAGGGGACATGTACCCGACCAACGGACGGGTATACCTCTAGTTATATATAAATTGAATTGGTACATAGAAACTTGATATTTGGTTCGGATATCAAATCTTGTTGGGTATCTAACTAAGGGGCCGTGTTGGGTATATTTTCAAAATATAAAATAAAGTTTGTTTTTTGGGTTGAGTCTTAGGAGAAGAAAGAAAAAGTCTACTTTGGTGGATAGAAGCAAAAGTGAAAAGGAAATGGGTTTATAAGGAGAAACCTTTTCTATATTAAATTTAATTTAATATATTGGAAAATGGTGGTGGCTTCACAAGGGTGCAACGCACCCTTACGCGCGCGCGACCGTGGGCGTGGGCGCATGTGGCGCGTTGATGGCGCACTTTGCACACACGCATCACTGCGAGCCGCTTGTAGCCGCCTTAATCCTTTTGATATGAACCAGTGCTATTAGTGACAGTTAGTCGCCAACAGCCGCGACGGTCCATGAAGAGAGGCGTCTAACAGTTGCGATGGTTCGGGCATATACGACGGTAGGAATAAAACACACCTGTTCATGAACAGATGCGACGGTTCAAACAAAGGAATAACCGTCGCTGTTATATACATGGTGCCTGTTGGAACAGTCGCGACTGTTCAAAGCGTCGCGAATAACCAAAAACTGTCACAAACAGTTATATTCGTGACTATTCGTAGGGGTGTCACATATGCCTATAAATACCCATAGATAGACACCAAAAATGATACTTTTCTTTCATTCATACCAGATTACTAAGAGTTGTGTTGCTATAGAAACACAACTTCTTAGTTTCTTGAAATCCTTGAAACTCACTAGTTTAACTGGGATTATCACCACGAGTGCGGTGTTGATAATCGTTCTACATACGTTGCTTCATTGTATCTTGAGAAGTGATTCGTCAAATCCCAAAGCACATACGGTGGGGGCGAAATTGCTTTAAGGATAGAGAGTTCACTCGCCTTGAAAGCAATAAGTAGTAGATATTTACTATTCTTTCTTAGCCATATATTAGAACCCCAAAAACAACAGGCCGTTTACCAAATTTTACCCAGGTAGTGCTTACCGGCAATAATCAACACTATCACTTACTTACCGTGGTAAGAGTCGTCGTCAAAACTTACCGGGTAAGACTCTTGGTCCTTTGCTTTCTTTGTCTTCGCTCTTATCGGGTAATATTTTTGGTACTTGTCATATTCCTCCAAAAAGGTAATATGAGTTGGTAAGTGCTTACCCATGTAAGCGTTTGGTAAACGGCCTCTAAGATAATATTTGAGTGAAAAATCTTAATTATCGATGACCTCCTCAGGAAACCGGTGATCTATCTTGATTCCTGCCGACACAGAGATGTTCTTATTCTTCTGCATATTTTGAGCATTCCATTTATCCAACCACCTGCAACCAACGACGAATCAACAATGCCGGCGAGTGGCATATGACGGAGGGCCAAACACCACCGAATGGAAACTCTCACACCTAGATTTGAAATCCTGGCCTCCTATTCTCTTATCTCGATGAGCCTTCGGACAAAGACGGTGGATCTCTCCCTCCCAAACGGAATTCCGACGCAAAACTCTAGTCCCCTTTCTCTACACGATCCAAACTCACTAGAAAACTTTATCAACTCAGATTGCATAAAGCAATAAATCGATTTTATGGTTGGATAATTTACCATGAACGATAGGTTTGGGTATAAAATTTGAGAACCCACAGGTTCAATTGCACAAGGCATAGGGTTAGGTTCGATAATTTAACTCTGATTCCGCTTCAATCCCTTAATCAGGATTCTGGGGTGTTTCTCAGAAAATGGATAATGTGCAAGCTTTACAGACTCAAAGGAGACGACTGATTTTAGAGAGAGCGTGATTCAAGGAGGCCAGATGATTCAAGACCTAAAAGGAGGTATCAACAAATTTTTCCAAGGGTATTGAGCAAACTAAGTGTATATGACCCTACTTTTGTAGCTGAGCGATTCAACCATGGGTTGACTGAATAAGCCATACCGAACAATTTGATATGGTTGTGCGATTAAACCATATATATGGCTTATACAACCCATTAAGCCGCAACCAAACAACCCCAAAGTTACCCCAGTTGGTCCACAAGATTCCTCTAGGTGCATTTCCATGTTCAAAGGACTTGATAGGACTGATGGGAAAGAGTCAGGTAGGCAGGTTAAGAAACTGTGGAAAGTTTTAGGGTTTTAATTTGATGATACTGGTAGTTTAGTAATTTAAGGGATGGAGAGAATACTTATCATTACATTGTGGTTTTGGGCATCATAGAGAGGATAAGTTAGTAATTTGACATGAATTATTGATCTCGAAATACTAAAATGTGAATATATGTATTTTCATTACATACAATATCGATGATTAGAAAAACGTTTACCAAATAAATTGTTGTATACATATTGCTTTGATGCACTACAATATTACCAAATAAAGTAACTTAGGGACTTTTTGGCCGTTGTTGAATGGTTTGATGCAGAATGATTAAGTGCTCATAACGATTAAGAGACTTTTATATAATATACCGTAAAATGAAATATAATTGTTTGATAATTGTTCAAAATGAAATCATGGCTATGAATGATTAAGGGAGGTCCAAAATACAAAATGATTCAAAAGGTTTTGGAACCACTAAAAGACTGACTTATTTTTTTGCCAAACATGATAAACTTCTTAACGATTTAGAGACCGTCTCTTAATAGAACTATTAGAGATAAACAAACATCCCTTTAGACGGATAACTCTTACCGGTAAACTTTTACAGGATTTAGGATTAATAAGTCTTATCACTTGTTTATTTTTTTATTTTAAGCTCTTAATTACCATTTATGTCTGATTTATTTAAATATTTTGTAACCATTTTAAACTGAAATCAGACTTCAAACTTCACCACCTTTTAAAAAAAAAAAAAAAAAAACAAACCCCCCCCTTAGTCTGAAAAACAATAATAGAAGAAAAAATAAAGTAATTTTTAAAGATAAGGGGCAAAAGTTAATTTATTCGTAATAGAACATTGAAATGTTAATACGGTTAGGTCACGAAAGACGAAACGAGAATAGTAGTTGCTTACCTGCAGATGAAGATGAAGATGAAGATGATGATGGCCGGTTCTCTCATCGTTTCCTTCAAAGGTATCTTCAAAAATCCTCTTTTACTTTTAGAACCAGCTTCTCGAATTCGTTACTTTCATTCAGATTCTGCTTCTAATCGCGAATCTTCACTGTTTCATCATCTTCGATCTATGTTTGAAAATGAAAATATTACTAAGCTTGATGATGCCCTCAAACTGTTCGATGAAATGACACAAAGGCAACCTCTGCCTTCTGTTGTTAGATTCACTCAGTTGTTGCAAGCTGTAACCAAAATGACTCACTATTCTTGCTCCATTGATCTTTTTAAACAAATGATTGCAATTGGTGTTCCTGCTGATGTGTACACTACTACAATTGTTATAAAGTGTTATTGCCAAATGTCTTGCACAAGTGAGGGTTTTGCAATTGTAGCCTATGGCTTTAAGGGTGGTGTAGTACCCAATGTGATCACCTTCAGTACACTCTTAAATGGACTCGTCTTAGAAGATAGAATTCTAGAGGCAGAAACATTATTCAAGAAGCTAATCAAAGGGAAACTTTGTGAACCAAATGTAGTTATGTACAACACTATGATTAAAGGGCTTTGCAAGTCTGGAAATAATGATACATCCATTGCTTTGCTTAGACTAATGGACCAAAGGGGCTGTAAACCAGATGTTATCACATATAACACCATCATCGATAGTCTTTGCAAGGATGAAATGGTAGATGATGCTTTAAAGTTCTTCAACGAAATGATCTTTCACAAAGGCATCTTACCAGATGTTGTCACTTATAGCTCTTTGATTCATGGCTTTTGTAACTTAGGCCGTTGGGATGATGCCTCTAAAATGCTAAGAGAAATGGAAGACGGAAGGATCTCTCCAAATGTTAATATATTAGTCGATGCCTACACTATTAACATTGTGACCAAGTGGTGTTGTCAAATGTCTTGCACAACTGAGGGTTTTGCAATTGTAGCCTATGGCTTTAAGCGCGGTGTTGTTCCCAATGTGGTCACCTTTAGTACGCTCTTAAATGGACTCATCTTAGAAGATAGAATTCTAGAGGCAGAAACATTATTCAAGAAGCTCATCGAAAGGAAACTTTGTGAACCCAATGTAGTTATGTACAACACTATGATTAAAGGGCTTTGCAAGTTTGGAAATAATTATACATCCATTGCTTTGCTTAGACTAATGGATGAAAGGGGCTGTAAACCAAATGTTACGACATATAGCACCATCATCGATAGTCTTTGCAAGGACAAAATGGTAGATGATGCTCTAAAGCTCTTCAATGAAATGATCCTCCACAAAGGCATCTTACCGGATGTTGTCACTTACAGCTCCTTGATTCAAGGCCTTTGTAAAACAGGTCGTGAGGATGATGCATCTAAAATGCTAAGAGAAATGGAAGCCAAAAAGATCTCTCCAGATGTTATAACCTATAGCATATTAGTCGATGCATTTTGCAAGAAAGGAAAGATGAAAGATGCAAAGGATGTTATCAACATCATGGTCGAGAGAGGAAAGGATCCTGATGTAGTGACATTCAGTTCATTTATTGATGAGTTTTGTTTGCAAGGTGACATGACAAAAGCAAAGGGAATTTTTGATGTGATGAAGAGTATAGGTCCTGGTCCTGACATCTTTACTTATAATAGTTTGTTGAATGGGTATTGTAAGAATTTTAAGATAGAAGAGGCCATGGATTTGTTTGATGAATTAACGGAAAAGGGTATGAAACCAGATTGTGTGACTTACAACATTCTTCTCCATGGATTATTGAATGACGGACAACATGACACAATAGAGATGCTCTTAGAGGAGATGGATGGTTCAACTCTGTCTATGTTAATTCGTCATATATCAAGTAGATCATCATTAGATAGTAGTCTGCTTAAGTTGATTGATAAACTTGTACCAAAGGAAGGAAAGGAGGCTTCTTGTATAAAGAACATCTAAAGATATAAAAGGTATGAAATCTGTATCTTTAGTTTTCTCTCTTTGCCAATTTTGCTATTACCATTTCTGCAAGTCATTTTTCATTTTAATCTTCATAGTTCTATTTTATGTCACATTGATGGACGAATTAACATTAATTCCGTTTCCTACCTACTCGTTTAATACTTTTAAACTATTTATCATAACAGCTTCCTCTTTTTCCTGAAATAGTAAAATCTTAAATTTTAATAGGCATTTTATTTTTTGCATACAGTCTTTAACACATTTCATTCTGAGATCAAACTAACTGCATTTCTTTTTTTTCTTCTTCTGCTGCAAAACTTGATGTTATATGCCTGCACAATGCAGATGTAAATAGGGAGTAGAAATCATAAACGAATTTGGATACAGTGCTTTCTAACAAATGTGTAAAATTTTATTTCCATTTCTATGAAGAGATGATCGATGGATCTTGGATTACAGTTGGGCATTTGCATACAACTGATCACATACCGGAAGTAGTTATTCAATGCACATTCAGTTGACAATACTGTGTGTTTAATATAGCATATATATATATATATATATGAAGTAACCAATTATTTTACAGTATTAGTCACCCTTGTTGTGAAGACGAGAGAGTAATTGGATCAATTGACGTATTTTTGTGTTAAGGGACATGCAATGTTGTTTTATGAGTAGAAAGCTAAAATTTTCCCTAATTTCAGAAAACCTGGAAATTCTATGTTATTGTGTATTATAGATGGTTCAATTATTTTTTGCCCGAATAATATTCATATCGACTATGTTAAAAGAATTTTGGGTGAGAATATGCAAGCAGAAGCTTGAATATTACATGTCCTAGGATTTAAGGTATTTCATGCAAATTTTGATTAGAAAAGGGACGCGACCCTCAAATTTTGATTAAAGTTTCCAAATGTTAACCACAAGGGAGGTTGCTTCATTGGTTTGAGCTTGGTCTTCAAAGGTCAAAAGTACCTGGAGGTCCCAGGTTCAAATCCAAGGAGGAGTAAAAATCCCCTTGTGGCCACGGAGGTTCAAATGCAGGTGGTCACCCTGGGGTTAGTCGGCTCGCATAGCTGGTTGGATATACAGGTTAATAATAAAAAGAAGTATCCAAATGTCATTTACTTTCTGTTCATATATGTTTCACATTGCAAAAGGGCAGTAGTGTCTTCCAAATCTTGTAAAACATGTGGCAGTACAAAATTGATGGACTACATATTTAAGTTACCCTAGTTGGTCCACAAGATTCCCTCTGGGTGCATTTGTACGCAGGACTTGGCAGGACTGGCCGGACAAGATTGATTTGATGATATGGGTAGTTTAGTAATTTAAGGGACGGAGAGAATACGTATCATTTCACTATAGAGATTCAACAGAAAATTTGTGACTGTTACAGGTGAAGAATTAGGTGATGAAATTACTCTTTTATCTGGTCAGCCAGTTAAGGATCATTCGACACTTGAAAGCCTCCTTAAAAAGCCACATATCTATATCTATACTACTTAATAAAGCAAATTTACATTTCTCTTAAAAACAACCCTTTTAAGCATATTGTACAACCCAACAATGCATAATCTCGTAAATCTCTTAAAAGACCGTTCATTTTCCCAATGACCCAATCAATTCTGTAATTCTCTCCTCTCAAGATGTCGATTCATTATCTCATCGCACCTCCTATTCCAGATTCACGCTTCATCGATTGTTAATTTGCTTTCATCGACTGCTATACTGTCTAGGTATGTCAATTTGCTTTCATCGATTGCTTCATTCCATTGTTTCACTACATCGTTTGTTTGCTTTCCATCCATTTGGATTTCATGTTGGAGTTTATGTTTTTTGTTTCTAGGGTTTCATGTTGGATTTCAGGCTTTCCACTGATTTCGATTTCATGTTTCATCGATTCTTGAAAGACATTGGTTATGAGGTGGTGTTATCTAGAACTTCTGTATGAATTAGGCATCTTTCATAAAGGGGAGGAGGATCGGTTAAACTTCTTCGGTATCCACTCCAATCAGCCACCAAGTCCAAGGATGATAAGCCGCCTATATACGGTCCATCAACTGCGTCTAGAAGGTTTAATTTTGGCTTTACTAATTATATATATATATATATATATATATATATATAGAGGTTGGTTCATTTGTCCTCATGTTCACAACCAAATTTGAGTTCTCATTTGAACTTTCCTCTCTCTCTCTCTCTCCCACTATATATAGGATGATAATTAAATGAAAACCACAACAATGTTGAAAATCGTGAGGACCGATCTAAACCTTAATTTGATTTTAATCTTATGGTTATAATTGAAAGCTATTTTTAATTAAAAAAGGGAATAATCGTCATCTGGTAACAAAGATTCACCATATGAATCAAGATTCATCAGATGAAACAACATTCACCATAAGAAACAAGATCCGCCATATGAAACAAGATTCACCGGGATAAAACACCACAAGATGAAACACACAGAGATTCACAAGATGAAACACATACTCATTTTATTTCACTTTTGAAATTAACCACAATTTTTATAAATATATTATTTCATCTAATGAAATCCAAATACAATGCTATTTCACTAAAATCGTCAAGTTTTCTTTGACGTTCTAGACATACAATAGCCATTGTTATCCAAGAACTTCTTAATTTGGGCCCCTGAATTGAAACACCACATTTAATTTGTTCAAGAAGAATCGGAATTCAAAAAAAACATGATCAATCACTTCTACGCCAGAACCAGAAATTAACCTTGAGCAATAGCAAGCAGATAGGAAGGGGCGGACCCACCCTATGGGGAGGGGGATCCCGTTCTACCGCTCAACCGTGTTCCGTAAGAGTAAAAAAGTTCGCATTTCCTAAGGTTTACATGAGGTGCACCAACTCATTTTTTGATATTTATGAGGATAAAGAAGCACAACTTTGAAAATTCCTTGAAATCAACCAAAACCTTAAAAAAAACTCCTTGAAATCAACAAAAAACCCTTAAAAAAATCCCTCAAAATCAACCAAAAACCATAAAAAAAATCTCTTGAAATCAACCAAAAACCTTAAAAATCCTTTGAAATCAATCGAAAAACTTGAAAAAAATCCCCGAATGGAGAATTCGGCTAAAAAATTCCTCGAAATCAACCGAAATACATCAAACGACTTTGCAGACATTTGATCAAATTTAAGAATGCACCCGCTCGAGAAAAATTCTGGATCCGTCACTACAGATAGGGATCATTGATTACGAGGAAGGATCGTGCATTGTGAATGGAAGTAGTCAAAGAAGTAACAGCTACTAAATTGTTGGGGATCTCATCCAGTTAGGTGTCACGTTGGATGCTTTCTTTTCAACACAGTAGGGTTTCCTTCCAGGACCGGAGAAGGTAAAACTCTGGGCGGGATGCCAGGTTTCGCCTACGCTACGGTTTCACAAGATTGAACCTTCTTTGTGAAACCGAAGAAAAGGACGCCTCTCTAGGCTTCGCTATCACTCATGACTGGTATATGGATCTCTCTATGTAGTGGTCGGCCTTCTAGAAGCTTCGCCAGAAGCGACTACCGTAAGGCATCAAAAGTAAATAGCCATTATTGTTGACTTTTGACCATGAATTAGATGTAAAATACCATGAATGCCCCTTTCATCCGGTTATTTATCACAAAAATAGTTTCAGATTTCAAAAGAATAACAAAAATGCATCGTTTTTAATAGCCTTTGATTAAAATTATTGGACGGTTGAGATCGGTCTTCATGGTCCTCATGACAAGTAAGGTTTTTGAAGATTCAACCACTATAGATACTTTTATCAGGCAAAATAGCAGAGGAAATTGTTGTTTTGATAAAAGAAACACAATTTACCACTATTTCACCAATATTTGAGGTAAATAACGGTCTGCAATAGTGATATCCTCAGTTGGATCTTTTTTGAAACTATGTTACTCAAATAGTAATAATATCAAAGTATGTTAAATTTTCATGCGGTTTGTCATTTTTTAATATTTAGATTGGTTTGTTTTTGCATCTAACTTATATGATTATACCTAGAAGATTCCATGTGAAGAACTTTTATACAAGTGGTTACCAAAATTGTGATACTTAATATACAATTTGACATTAAAAAGTTAAAAAGAGAAAACACCCTTGATTGACCGATCTATAAAAAGAAATAATGTTTTTTAGAAACAAGGGATGAAAGTAGTTATAAACATCAAACTGAAGGAACAAAAACCATAGTTTACTCTTTATTTATTTCTAATACAAAAAGGAAATGTTAATACTAAAAAGTTAGGTCATTAGGATTGCTTATTTAAAACAACTTATAGCTATTACTCAAAAGTGCTTATCATCTTGTAATAAGTTAGGAGCTCCTTACTTCTCAAAAAATTCCATATCAAAAAAATGATGATGATGTCAAAATCCTTTCTTACTTTTAGAAATCCGCCCCTTTCATTCAGATTCTGCTTCTAATCATCAACCTCGATCTATGTATGAAAAGATTACTAAGCTTGATGATGCCCTCAAACTGTTCGATCAAATGACACAAAGGCAACCTCTGCCTTCTGTTGTTAAATTCGATCAATTGTTGCAAGCTGTTACCAAAATGAACCATTATTCTTGTTCACTCGATCTTTTCAAACAAATGACAGCCATTATTGTTCCTATTGACGTGTTCACTACTGCCATTGTGATCAAGTGTTGTTGTCAAATGTCTTGCACAAGTGAGGGTTTTGCAAATTGCAATCGTAGCCAATGGCTTTAAACATGGTGTTGTACCCAATGCGATCACCTTTGGTACGCTCTTAAATGGACTCATCTTGGAAGATAGAATTCTCGAGGCAGAAAGGTTATTCAAGAAGCTCATCAAAGAGAAACTTTGTGAACCTAATGTAGTTATGTACAACACAATGATTAAAGGGCTTTGCAAGTTTGGCAATAATGATACAACCATTGCTTTGCTTAGACTAATGGATGAAAGGGGTTGTAAACCTAATGTTATCACATATAGCACCATCATCGATAGTCTTTGCAAGGACGAAATGGTAGATGATGCTTCAAAGATCTTCAATGAAATGATCTTTCACAAAGGCATTGTACCAGATGTTGTCACTTATAGCTCTTTGATTCGTGGCCTTTGTAACTTAGGCCGTTGGGATGATGCCTATAAAATGCTAAGAGAAATGGAAGACGAAAGGATCTGTCCAGATGTGATAACATATACTATATTAGTTGATGCACTTTGCAAGGAAGGAAATGTGGAAGATGCAGAGGCTGTTATGAACATCATGGTAGAGAGAGGGAAGGATCCCAATGTCATGACATACAGTTCACTTATTGATGGGTATTGTTTGCGTGGAGAAATGAACAAAGCTAAAGAAATTTTTGATTCGATGAGGATTAAAATGTTGTGACTTGTAATAGTTTATTGAATGGCTATTGCAAAAAGTTGAAGATTGATGAGGCTTTGCATTTGTTTCATGAAATGACAGAAAACATTGTGAAACTAAATGTGGTCACTTATAGCACCATGTTACAAGAATTGTTTCGAGTTGGAAGGTGTAAAGATGCACGTGAACTCTTTAATGAGATGCGAGCACACAACCAGATTCTACCAGATGCATGCACTTACGGAATTGTATTGAAGGGTCTATGCAACAACCATCAAGTGGACGAAGCACTCTCTTTGTTTCGTTGGATGGGTGAGAACAAGCTAGATTTGGATATTGTTGTGTACACTATTCTCATTGATGGTGCAAGTAAATGTGGAAAACTTGATATTGCAAAGGCTCTTTTCAATGAGATAAGTATTAAAGGTTTGCATCCTGATGTTAGGACATATAATGTGATGATTGGTGGTTTTTTCCGGGAAGGTCTAGTGAGGGAAGCAAAAGAGTTGTTTCAGAAAATGACAGAGATAGGTTGTGTGCCAAATTGTGTGACTTACAACATTCTTCTCCAAGGATTATTAAAAAACGGACAACATGACACGATAGAGATGCTCTTAAAAGAGATGGATGAACAAGGTTTCTCGGTTGATGCTTCAACTTTGTCAATGTTACTTGATCATATATCAAATAGATCATTAGATGGTAGTCTGCTTAAGTTGATTGGTAAACTTGTACCAAAGGAAGGAAAGGAGGCTCCTTAAATAGAGGGCATCTAAAGATGTAAAAGTTATGTTTCTTCTAAAGCACAAATCAGCTAACAATCTGGATTAATAGTTGACAGTTAAGTTATTGTTGTGTGATCAAAACCTTTGACTGCCAGCCACAAAGGTTGTGGCGTACTGGTTGAGGCCGTGGGGGATGTGGTAGAATATTACCACATCTAGCCAGGGTTCGAATCCAGACGCACACAACATTGTGGCCACTGAACATAAAAATGATCTTGAGTGTGGTTTTTTACTATATGCTGCTTCTTTCATGAATTTTCTTCTGGTTTTGAAATTTTGATCAAGAAACATAATAAAAAGATGAATTATACTTGTTAGTTTGTGTTCAATTATGATGCAACATCCATTTTAATCGTCATGGAGTCCAACCATAGGACAGCTCAAGAACTCATAGTCATAGACCCACCAAATCTTGTAAATCCATTTTCTGCTGAAAATCTGTCTATGAATGAGTCGAACAAATTTCAATTTTCAGTGCAACTATGAAATTGCATCCCTTACATATGGATATGATTTCATGATTGTTTCAAGCTGATAAATTTTAATTTTGGTTGGTTTTGGGCATCATGGAGAGGTCAAGTTGGTAATTTGACACAAATTACATATATCTATCGAAATACTGAAATGTGTATATTTGTATTTTTCTTGCACATAATATTCTATCATTGGGAAAGTGTGTGTCATGTAACTGATATATATATATATATATATATGGAGAAGTTTAAATGAGAATTTTGCATATTTAAAGGAACACCCTTAGGACCACATATGATGTGGGTCCCACAGAATAGAAAATCACATCTGATTCAATGTGGGTCCCATTGAATCAGATATGATTTTTTATTGTATGGGACGCACATCATATGTGGTCATAAAGGAGTTTCTTTGTTCCTTTAAAAATGGGTTGTCCTTGTATGATCCTCCCTATATATATATATATATGTAGGGGCGGGTTCAAATGAGAACTCAAATTTGGTTGTGAACATGAGGACAAATGAGAGTGCGACACGTGTCCAGTTCAAAAAAAATATTATAGTACTCTCCAAAGCTCGGTTGTTTCTCTCCCCCAAAGTTTGATTTCTTCTCTTTCAGGTAAGCTTCAACCTTATGGCGGCTGTGTCGATTGACCATTGCTTCTGAATGCTAGATTGATTTGTTGTCTGTATGGATTTAAACCCTAACAGGGTCTCAAATGACGATTCCTCAGGACTCTCCATCGCTCAACAGGTAATTTTTTTCGATCTTCCTCTAACTACCGATTCACTTGTGTCTGTTTATTTTTGTTTGTTTATTGAGTCCTTTGTGCACCGATTCAGCGGCGTTTGTTTATTTTTGTTTTCAATTTTTGTATGTTTGTTTGTTGATTCTTCTGCATAGAAGGTGTTTGAGGAAATGCCTCAAAGGATTTGTTTGCTTTGGATTCAAGATATGCCTCAAGAATTCAATCCAATTTGAAAGTGAGCATCACCATCATCTGTGGTTATTAAAGCCAATCCCAACTTTCAAATTGGATAGGGAGCATCATCAATGTTTATAAAAGCAAAGGTAATCTCGATTTTTGTTTACTTTTTTTTTTTAATATTTATGAGATGGTTGTTCGATAGGATTGAAGGGGACACATTTTTTCACTCGGTTTTATGAGTCTTATGGCTTGCTACGAAATGGTCCCTTACTTCTTACTTTTGTTTATCCAATTCAGACAGATGGTGTTCGTTTTCTGGTAGTTTAGATTTGGTTTTTTCTCTGATTACTTGTTTTGCTCTTCTTTTTCTCGAAAATTACAATATTTATACTTTGTTTTTAATTTATTTTTGTTGGTTTTGCTCTTCGTTTTCTCGAAAATTACAGTTTTTTTATACTCTGTTTTTAATTTATTGTTGTTGGTTTTGCTACGTTTTGCCTTATTGTTTTTGTTTTTGTTGTATACGCCTGGAATCCTGGATGTTGGTTTTGCTACGTTTTGCCCTCTTATTTTCGTTTTTGCCGTATATGCCTGGATGTTGGTTTTCTGTTGATTTTGATACACTAGCAAGTTTGGAATCGAAGAATGATGAAGAATCTAGAAAAGTAACGAGAGATAGAAGTAAGCTTTATAGTACTTAGTAGATGCAATTGCAGTTTCAGTTGTAGTTGTTTCGAGTACTCCTTTGTCTTTGATCAAAAAAACACCTTACATCTCCATTTTTTGGAGTTGATTTACAGGTGCCGAGTTTCAAGATCATGAGGCTTCATTTGATATTCGATGCCACAATCATATCTTAAAATTTCCGGCCTTCCTTTCAGGTATGAGCTAAAATAACTATATTATTCACTATTTGTGCAACAGTCATTACTCGCACAAAGATCTTCCGTGGTTTTAAAAAACATGGGGCATGCAACAGACTTGTTCATTAGAAGAAACATGCTCCTCTATGAGCAACCAAAGATCTTATGGCATATGTTTAAATCGCTGTTATGTCGCAATTCTTCACAGGTTATAACTTAAAAGTAGATGTTGATTTTTTGTTAAGGTAAGTAGAGACTTAGAGGTCTATAACTTTAATATTTAAGTTAAAGTTAAAAATCAAGGTAATTGTGAAGAATCAAAGTTAAAAATCAGTTCTCTTTTAAGTTATAAATCTCAAAACAAAAATCTAGGCAACTGTTTTTTTATTATTATCTTGGAACTGATTTTTAACTTTGATTTTGCAGAGTTTATAATCATCTTTAAGCTGTGATATTAGTCTTAAAAACAACATATTAAACTTCTCTACTTCAAGGTAAATGTGAATTCTTTGAGCTCCAGGTTACTTTCAATCCCATTAATGTGTTTCTTGATCTTTGCAATCCGTTTATGAGAATTTGTGATTCGGGTTTTGCAGATTGATGATATATTGAACCAAGTTACTTTCAATTCCACTAACTATGCTAAACATGAAAGGCAATGGACTTCCTGAAAACAGTTTGAAGGTTTCAAAGTATTTAACAGAAGCAGCTCATGAAACAAAACCACCTCTGGCTTGTGTTGATAGAGGTCTTCATTAGTCCCTTTTTTTAGCTGCAATAGTTTGTATGTAAACATGGTTTCATGTATTTATTTTCACCATTGACACTTCCCATATCAATTTTGGCTGTCTATTTTTCTTCTTTATATTAAATTCTTATTACTTCAACATTTTATTTCTTGAACAAATAAACTAATTTTAAGGGTTGTTAAGTTGTTTACCATACGCTTACCCAAGAATCTTACCCGGATCAATTAATTCTAGATCTGGTCTTCCAATTGATCCCAGATCTCAGAGTCTCAAACCAGGTGATGTACTAAACGATAATGTTTTCATCAGACTTTAATCCTTGTTTGTTTGATGTTGCATTGTTGTTTCGGGTTCTTATATGTTTGAAGCATATTCATATGTTGGATCATTGTTACACTTGCTATGGATATTGATGAACGCCTTTTTTATGTGCTTGTTGCTGTGCAGGTTCACGTGATCTTAAGGTGTGGTCTATCAAAATTATTCCGTTGAATTTTGTCATGGAGATAAACAGATAACTTGAATTACCTAAACCAACATGGTTTGAAATTTCACCTATGTCCTCCATAAATGCTAAATTGATTCAAAATTTCATATTTACAAATGTTAAAAATTTAGGTTCCCAATACAACATTCTACCAGGTATCATCTTCCCAAAGAAGACTACACGCTTCCCTCCTATCAGACTTCTCTCCCTAATAAACGACGATTCATAAATTAAGTTCCCAAAATGACGATTCAGGCTCCCAGATTCCCAATATCATGATTCCTTGTTATTCAATTCGATATATCAATACGGTTAGGCTCCTCTACCGATTTCATTCGATGTAATTGCTTTTTATTTTCCTTCTTCCAGAATCTTTCTCCATTTTCACTTATGCTTCCATCTGAATCTTTCATTAAAGCTTGGAACCACTACTAAAGCGTATACATTTGAAGAAACGAATTGGACTTTTGATACTCTGCCTTCTTGCCTTTTATATTTGTTTGTAATGTTGATATATTCTTGCTTTTTGTATCTGTTTTTAATGTTTGATATATTTTATAATATACTCTGCCTTCTCAATTTACAAGTTGGAACCAAGAAGACTCTTTTCGAATTGTTTGTTGATATGGGTTGAGTAGATTCCCAGTTACCAGAAATTGAGTAGGTGATAGAGATGATATGCTATGAAACTTACAACTTTCTTGAATTTCTCGTGAAAGTATAAGACATTTCATTTTAAAGAGAAAAAAAAAATAGATTTGTTGTTAGATGTGTAGTTCTTTATTAGTTGAAAGAGAAAATATTATAAGTTCGTTTTGTTCAAAATATAAATTTTAATTAGTTGTTGTATTATCTGTTATTTATGGTTTACAAGAAACTAATATAAATATAAATAAATATATATATGTACACATATATATATATATATAGAGAGAGAGAGAGAGGCGTATTCATTTGCATACCATATAAATATATATTCAAATGAAAACCGTAAAAATAAAAAGTCGAGGAACACGCTGACAGCCGTTCATCTAGACTTATGCACATGTGCATACAAATAATTTGTAAGCAATTTGTCCGGTGCGCGTAAAAACCAAGCAAGACCTTCAATTACACGGGAATGGTTAGCAGGGTGATTTTACATTAACGGTTAAAAATAGGTGTCTATGAGCGACTTTGGTCCCGTTGCGGGACACAGTCTCATGAATCACATGTGATTTTGTACATGTGTCGTTCTCGTTTAAATCCGACTATCTCTGTATTGACGCAGCGGGGTTTTGCGGAAGGATCGACAAACGTCTAAATCCAAAAGGGTTGAGAATTACGTTTAGTAAAACTCAATAACCTAAGAGAAAAATTCTTAAAAACTCTCAAAGAGAAGAATTGTATTGAATAATAGTGTGAATAATAATGAAAACAATTAATCCTATTTATAGCTAAACTAATTAAGATAATATGGAAACTAGATCAATCCTAATTCTAATCTAACTAGGAAACTATTTAAAAAAGGAAACTAATAATAAGGAAACTGATAATCCTAATCAAACTAGAAAACTAATAAATAATAAACTAAATTACTATCATAAATTAATTAAGTAATAAAATAATTAAATAAACAAATAAACGCAATCCTTTCGGGACTCGTTAGGATGCGCTCGTGATCCGATACGTAACCTAATTTATGTAAGAAACTATTTTTCAGTTTCCGATGCAGGTTTACGAGCTTCTTTCGACCCCGTTTTCTTCGTTTCAAAAAATCAAAGAAAAGTCTCGTTAACTCTCGAAACCTCTCTGTATCATGTATATACATACCTATTTATAAAATAAATAGAGTTTGTTATCACTCATCTCATACTCTCTCTCTCTCTCTCTCTCTCTCTCTCTCTCTCTCTCTCTCTCTCTCTCTCTCTCTCTCTCTCCCTCCCTCCTAATCGATTTACTTATGCTTTTTTCAACTGCTATTTAAAAAAAATTAAAACTCAGGGACCAAAGTAGTACACACGATAAACCACAGGGACTAAAGTTATGGCTTACTCTTTGTTTATTTCTAATAAAAAAAATTGAAATGTTTTAATACTGAAAAAGTTAGGTTACGAAACCAGAATTGTTGGTGAATCTCTTGCAGCATGAAGATGATGCCCATTGCAAAGCTCAAAGGTACCTTCAAATATCATTTCTTAGCTTCTGGAATACTAGCTCCATTTCATTCAGATTCCTCTACTAATCGTCATCGACCATCTGTGTTTGAAAAGATTACTAAGCTTGGTGATGCCCTCAAACTGTTCGATCAAATGACACAAAGGCAACCTCTGCCTTCTGTTGTTAAATTCAATCAATTGTTGCAAGCTGTAACTAAAATGCAACACTATTCTTGTTCCATTGATCTTTTTAAAAAAATGGTTGCCATTGGTGCTCCTGTAAACGTGTGCACTACTTCCATTGTGATCAAGTGTTGTTGTCAAATGTCTTGCACAAGAGTGGGTTTTGCAATAGTAGCTTATGGATTTAAGCATGGTGTTGTTCCCAATGTGATCACCTTTAGTACGCTCTTAAATGGACTCATCTTAGAAGATAGGATTCTAGAGGCAGAAAGATTATTCAAGAAGCTCATCAAAGGAAAAATTTGTGAACCTAATGTAGTTATGTACAGCACGATGATTAAAGGGATATGCAAGTTTGGCAATAATGATACAGCCATTGCTTTGCTTAGACTGATGGATGAAAGGGGTTGTAAACCCAATGTTATGACATATAACACCATCATCGATAGTCTTTGCAAAGACGAAATGGTAGACGATGCTTTAAAACTCTTCAATGAAATGATCCTCCACAAAGGCATCTTACCAAGTGTTGTCACTTACAACTGTTTGATTTGTGGCCTTTGTAACTTAGGCCGTTGGGAGGATGCCTCTAAAATGCTAAGAGAAATGGAAGACGAAAAAATCTCTCCAGATGTTATTACTTATAATATATTAGTCGATGCATTTTGCAAGGAAGGAAAGGTGGACGATGCAGATGCTGTTTTGAACATCATGGCCCAGAGAGGGAAGGATCCTAACTTAGTGACATACAATTCACTTATTGATGGGTACTGTTTGCGTGGTGAAATTAACAAAGCTAAGGAAATTTTTGATTCGATTAGGATTAAGGGTATTGTACCTAATGTTGTTACTTATAATAGCTTATTGAATGGCTATTGCAAAATGTCGAAGATAGATGAGGCTTTGCATTTGTTTCATGAAATAACAAAAAAGGGTATAAAACCAAATGTGATCACTTACAACACCATGATTCAAGGATTGTTTCGAGTTGGAAAGTGTAAAGATGCACGTGAACTCTTTAATGAGATGCGAGCACACAACCACATTTCACCTGATGCATGCACTTACGGAATAGTTTTGGAGGGTCTATGCAGCAACCATCAAGTGGATGAAGCACTCTCTTTGTTTCGTTTGATGGGTGACAACAAACTAGATTTGAATATTGTTGTGTACACTATTCTCATTGATGGTGCAAGTAAATGCGGGAAACCGGATATTGCAAAAGTTCTTTTTAATGAGCTAAGTACTAAAGGCTTGAATCCTAATGTTAGGACATATAATGTGATGATCGGTTGTTTTTGTCGAGAGGGTCTAGTGAAAGAAGCAAAAAGGTTGTTTCTCCAAATGGAAGAGAGAGGTTGCCCATCAGATTGTGTGACTTACAATGTTTTTCTCCAAGGATTATTAAAGAACGGACAACATGACATGATTGAGATGTTGTTACAGAAGATGGATGAACAAGGTTTCTCAGTTGATGCTTCAACTTTGTCTTTATTACTTGATCATATATCAACTAGATCGTTGGATGATACTCTGCTTAAGTTGATTGGTAAGCTTGTACCAAAGGAAGTAAAGGATCTAAAGATGTAAAAGGTATGTTTTTTTGTACATCTGTATCTTTTCTTTCTTTGGCAATATCAATTTCTGCAAATTGATTTTTCATTATAAACTTCAAATTTTATGTCAAATTGATGGACAACTTAACATTAGCATTGATGTATACAAGATGCTTTGTGGATCAAATGTGCTTTAGTTGCAGATGTATCAATGTCTCCTTGCTTTGGAACTCGAATCTTTTTGGGTTGTTCATATGGTATGTTGAACGTGTTTTAATTGCGATACTTTTTACTTTTTATTAAATGGTAGGATTTACTCTTTAGACCATCTTCAACTCTATATCACATGTTCCTTGTTTAATGCAACTATGTAACTAATCTCTTATTAGGTTTTATATTATCTGTTATTAGGGATTATTGCTTCGTGTTTGTAGATTCAGTTAACTCAATCGAATTTGGTCTGGGCAAAAGGTTAATTTAATTTCACTATGTTCTTGTGAATTTTGACTTCCTATTTTATATTAAATCACTGTGGAGATTTATATATTTTAAATCATGTTAATGATCGTGTAGGTTGATGCTCTCAAGAAATTACAGAGAATTTATTGGAGATGGAGGAAATGGTTGGATTCTCCATAATACCACAAACAAATCCAAACCGAAACCCGATTTGCCAAGATCAACCTATGAACCTATTATGCTTTAGGTTTCTCGAAACCTCTAACGATTTAAGAAGTTGATTATTTAGGACTTAAGAGTTTTTGAACATTCTAAGTGAAATTTAGAAGGTTAGAAACTTAGGGGCCGTTTATCGAATCTTACCCGGGTAAGTGTTTTAAGGGAAAAATTCAACACTATCACTTACTTATCTGGTAAGATTTTAGTCCACCAAAACGGCATCGTATGTAACAATTTACCCGGTAAGCGCTTACCATGGTAAGACTCTTGGTCCTTACTTTCCTTGTCTTCGCTCTTACCGGGTAAGATTTTTGGTACTTGTCATACTCGTTGGGTAAGGTAATATGACTTGGTAAGCGCTTACCCGGGTAAGGGTTTGGTAAACGGCCCCTTAGTCTTTTGGGGGATTAAGTACGGAATTATAAGCCTCTGAGCATGCATTAAAAGCTTTTGATTGAGAAAGGTCTCATGGTTTCCTATTCTTTTGACTCAGAGCTTGTGAGTCAGCCTCTGATTCATTGCAACCTTTTCCGCAAACAATTATGAAGGTTGTGCAATTATTTACACCTGTCAACCACTCGTAACTGCCGATCTCTCTTATAAATAAATAAGCATATATATATATATATATATAGAGAGAGAGAGAGAGAGAGAGAGAGAAAGTTCAGTTGCAAACCGGGGAATAAAGGAGAGTGCGAAACATGTCCCTGGTGTCCATATTCAATATGAATAATGAAGATGAACGTTCATGAACTATTTATGGTGAATGATACAACATGCGTGATGAATAATACACAATCATTATCCATGTTAAATTGATTCACTATCCTTGGTGATGAATAACTCGTGAAAATGTGAGATACATGTCGCGCTCACTTTTGTCCCCTGGTTCACAGCCGAAAATCGGATTTCAATTGACCCCCCCCCCCCCCGATATATATTTGTAACTGTCAATTTGATGGGTGAAATTCTCATGTTTTTTTTTTTGTCTTGAATACAAGAGTTTTGATTGGATGATGGACTCCCCTGAAAAACATGGGCGGCGAGGTGCTCTACCAATTGAGCTATAGTCCTTAGTTCTTGTAATACATATTTTATTATGTATATAATTTCTTGTCAAGATGAATATTCTCAAGATAACTATTCTATGATCCAAGATCATATTGATCGGTTGTTTTTGTCTAGAAGGTCTAGTGAGAGAAGCAAAAAGGTTGTTTCTCCAAATGGAAGAGAGAGGATGCCCGCCAGATTGTGTGAGTTACAATGTTCTTCTCCAAGGATTATTAAAGAACAAACAACATGACACGATAAAGATGATGTTAGATTTCTCGATTGATGCTTCAACTTTGTCTATGTTAATTCATCATATATCAAGTAAATCGTTAGATGATAGTCTACTTAAGTTGATTGGTAAACTTGTACCAAAGGTAGGAAAGGAGGCTCCTTGAATAGAGAACATCTAAAGACGTAAAAGGTATGTTTTTGCCCTTCTGTATGGCGATCACAATTTATGCTACTCATTTTTCATTTTGGTCTTCACATTTGTTCTATTTTACGTCACATTGATGTACAACTTAACATTATTCCATGTTCTGCCTACTCATAAATCATTTATCATAACAACTTCATTGTTTTCTGAAATAATAAATCTTTATTTTTAATGTTGATTCAAGTTTCAACCCTATATATACCTGGAACTGTTACAACAAAACTAAGATCATTCGAAACCATTTTAATTTTCGCATTCTGATACCAAATTAACTTTAGTTTTTTTTTCATGTTTTGTTGAAACGTTGATGTTATATATATATATATGATATATATAAATAATAAATATAGGGGTGGGTTCAAATGAAAACTCATTTTTCATTGCGAATTGTGAGAACAAAGGAGAGCGCGACACGTGTCCCCTGCGTTCAAGGGTTATTCATCATGAATAGATAATGGTCATGTGTTATTCATATTGAATGTTGTATCATTGATTATTATGAATAGTGTATGGACTTCACCTTCGTTATTCATACTGAATGGGACACGTGTTGCGCTCTCCTTTGTTCTCACAATTCGCAATGAAAAATGAGTTTTCGTTTGAATTTTTTCTCTATAAATATAAATATACATATATAGGAGGGATCGTGCTAGAAGTTACCCTATATATATATATATATATCTTATAAAACATTTAGGAGAGAAGTCTTAGAAACAACCTATAAAGCACGAGGTGCTACTTTGTTGTACACTTGAATCGATAAAAACCAAATTGGTGATATGATTCGTATTAACTACAAACAATTGAAGCGTTACAATTGATTTCCACGCACTTTGACTTAACTTTTTATTTGATCAAACTCGGCCTTATGGCTTGGTGGCCTTTGGTCTGTATACCCCATGAAAGATGTCTTTCAAAAGGTATATATGGGTTGAGCTTTTAGGTTTCGATTTTTAATTTACTACTTCTTGTTGTTGTGTGTATGTATGTTCTTGTTCTTTATGGTAGTATTTTGTTCCACCATTATGAAAATTACAGATTTGGTTTTTGGATTAATTATTATGGACATATATTTCAGTTTTGATTGATTTAATTACGGATGTCTTTGAGCTTTCAGTGGAATGTGGATTTTTTTTGTGTGGGATTTCTGTTCTATTCTGGTTGTCGGAGAAGATGATCGGACTTCGGAGTAGGGAAAGGGTGGGGTTTTTTGTGATTTTTATTTATTTATTTATTTAAATGCTTTAGAAGATCGTACATTTAGCATGCAAACTAAAATTATTATTAAATATATGGTAAATGACAAAAGTATCTCTCACGTGAGGGACACGTGGGAGATTTAAGAAAGTTTTTTTCAACAGAAGTTAAGACTAAGGCCGGACCGCCTCTATAACAAAAGTGAGAGTTTGGGGACATGTTCGTAATCGACCTAAAACCACAAAGACGAAATTTTTAATTTACTCTTATATTAATTATCATTACATTAAATTATTTTAATTTTAAATACAATCCTTTAAGATATGTATTTTTATTTATTTATAATATAAACTAATTATTTATTATTATAATACGTAAAATAAATTACAATTTTGGTTCTCGTGGTTGCCATCTACTATCAAAAGTAGTCCTTGTGGAATCATATATAATATATGTAATTTTTTAATTCTTAAAACAATTGAAATAATAAAAGACCAAAATGCCCTTGACTTAACATGCTTTTTAACTAGAGTTATTTAAACGGACCAAAATTGAAATAAAGTGATAACCATAATGACCAGAATTGAAACCAACTGGCAACCACAATGACTAAAATTGTAATTAGTTTGAAATAAGGAGTAAAGTAGGTGGTAATGATAAGGACCAAAATTGTAATTTACTCTAATACGTATTTACAAATTATAATTATGGTATGGCTAATTGGATATAACTTGGAGTTTATGAATTAGAGTGTATCACCGTAGTCGTTTGGTGCAATTGCATACCAACATTTTTTTTATACGAATGTCAAGAGCATCAACTATTTTTAATCATAAAAAAGTTTGGAGTTAACCACAAGGGTGGTGCCTCAATGGTTTGAGTTTGGGCTCCAAAGGTCAACAGTACCAGGAGGTCTTATGTTCAAATCCAGGGAGGTGTAAAAAAAATCCCCTTATGGTCACCGAGGTTCAAATGCGGTGACTCTGGGTTACCCACAAAGCGGGTAGTCCTCCTGGGATTAGTCGACTCGCGTAGCATCAAACATCATGAATCTAAATGCAAAAGCAACAAAAATGCAAATAATAACACTAACGAACAAATGATGCTTCCAATCATGAAAGCACAAGTTCATACAATCCAAATATCCCATGAATACAAGAAGATAATGATTTAGGCTAATCATAGAATTTACGTTAGGTGGTGAATGATGTTTGAATTTGATCCGATTGGAAGAAAGCTACGAAAACTAGGGTTTCATACCAAAACCACAGGATGAGGCAAGAAGCAACAACAATAGGTTCTTGGACGATGAACATCTTGAGTTTCTTCATAACCGCCAATTTTCTTCTATCTTTTCTCATTACACAACTTCCTTAATTGTCTCTGTCTTCGGTTTGTGTTGTCAATGGTTGCTTAGTGATGTAATAAGGGCGGGAGCCGGCTTGATAGCTTCGTTTTAAAGTGAGCTAGATTTGGCCATTTGTTGACTTGAATTCAGCGCCCGTTTAGACTTGTATTTAGGGCATGTAAACATGTCGGTCAACTAATCAAGTTTGATTCAACAGTTTGACATCCGGGTGGCCATCTAGCCCACAAAATTCCATCCATCGTACCGCATGGTGTATTTTGATGAAATGATATTAATTACTTTTATATTATAAATATATACAAGACATAATCAAATAAAAACCACAAAAATATTGAGTACTGTGAATTGTGAAAACCACTAATCATGTGGTGTTTATATTGTTTAAGTGGTGATATAGTGTTAGTGTCATATTATGGAAAAAAAATACACATTAAAATTAATTACATTGTAAAACGGCACTGGACTTTCACATGCATCGTTTCACCGTGAAACAACATATCAAAAATGTGTTCTTATAGTTTTTTTGTGGTTTTTTTTTCTCTTTTTTTTCAACCTTTTAATTATCTTAAATCTTTTCTCATTTGGTTAGAATGTCTGGTTACCTTAATCAGTTATCTCTTATCAACAACTTAGCTGAAGATCAACACATGAGTAAAAATTAAAGGGAACACAACATATACACAATTTGAAAGCTATTGAAAAAGGCTCGCCCTCTTTATGACAGACTCGACCAAAACTTCGAAAAAAATACTGATTTTGGTTTACAACCATCAATAGCTCATACCCTTGTCCTAACTCTCGCCCACGGGTAAGTGCTTACCGGAAAAATTCAACACTATCACTTACTTACCGGGTAAGATTTTAGTCCACAAAACGGCATCATATGCAAGAATTTACCCGGTAAGCGCTTACCGTGGTAAGAGCCGTCACAATCACTTGCCCGGGTAAGACTCTTGGTCATTGTTTTCCTTATCTTTTCTCTTACCGGGTAAGATTTATAGTACTTGTTATATTCCTCTGGTAAAGTAATATGGCTTGGTATGCACTTACCCGGGTAAGCGTTTCGTAAACGGCCTCTAAGTCTAAAAAAATGAAAAACAAAGAATGATAAAAAAATTCAAATTATAAAAACCAAAGAACGAATTATATAATAGGGGTTCTTCGTAAAACCAAAGAATGATAAAAATTATATAGTACAGGTTTCTTTGTGAACAACAAAATATGAAAATCAAAGAAGGATAAAAAAACTTAGCGAGTGTTCATCGTTTTTCATAGTCCGGTGAACCCAGCAGGATCGGACCCAACAATTTATTTATACGGTGGCACCATATAATATAGATAAAAAATAATTACAAAAAATATGGTTTTTATCAACGTGTCTTTTTCATGTTTTTACTGACGTTCATAATCGCTCGATGTGTCTAACTTAATTCCACTTTTTCGAGGGATTTATAAGTTTTTTTTATTGGTTTCAAGAGACTTTTTCAGATTTTTTGGTTGATTTCAAAAGTTTTTTTTCCCCCGTTTTTTGGGTTTATTTCAAGATGGGTTTTTTTTGTTGGTTACTAGATACAATTGCATCTTCTTGAACTTCTGAATATTATTATACGGTGACACTTTTTAAAATGATACAGTTACACTTTTCATAAACGTAAAATTTTAACCTTTCGACTGAGAAATAATATGGTGCACATGCCACCGTGTGACCTTCAATAGGTCCGTGCATGAAACCCATAACCAAAATTAAATTTCAATACCCATTTATTTTATTCGAAATCTAGGTTTTTTATGCACGTTTGGTTTCCCTGATATTTTAATTTTTCACGACAAAAATTATTTTCATTTAAGGGACAATATTTCATTTGATTGGTGTTAGGGACCATTTTTAAAACAAAATGTAAATTGTTAGGATCATTTCTATATTTTTATTGGAACTTTTGGACCAGGTTCATAGTTTTCTAAAGCATCTTTAACAAATTCCCTATAATTTCTTTAAAATAGAGAATTAAAAGATAAAATTTTCAAAAATATTTCATTTATCTTCAACAAATTTCTTATAATTTCTTCAAAATATTATTAAAATATTACATCATATATTTAAATATTATTTCTCTATTTAAATATTTATTTTTGAAATTTTATTATTGGTCATTTCATTTATTAATTATTTTTGAAGTGAACTTCATATTTAAAGGAAAAGTCGCACTCTCTATTGAAGCAAAATTGTTACTCAATATCCTCATTTTCTCTATTTTACACGTTTTGAGGAAGCTATTACGCTCTGTTCTCGAGTTTTAGAAGGAAAGAAAAGAAAAGAAAGGTAAAGAAAGGAAAGAGAGGGGAATAATTTTTTTTATTCGTGTTCTCGAAAATGAAGAGAATGGAAAGAAAAGGAAAGAAATAAAATAAATATTCGTGTTCTTGAGTAGAAGAGAAAGAAAAATAAAATGTGTCAATTTTACAAATATACCCTTATTTATTTTTTAGTAGAAGGTAATTGATGGGTAAATGTGTAATTTTATAAATATTTTTAATTGTTATAAAAAAAAACTCTTTCCTTTTCTTCCCTTTCCTCCCACATTTGGGAGGAAAGTTTTGGGAAAAAAATTAACATAAATTTCCTTCCTTTTCCTTCCCTTTCCGTTCTTAAAAAAAAAAAAACTAAAGAACACAACATTTTTTTTCTTTCCCTTACTTTCCTTCTTTTTCTCTTCCTTTCCTTCGTAAAAAAGAACTCGAGAACACAGCGCGTTAGAGACGCTCTTGCTTTTTTACCTTTTTATAAACCACAATGACCAAAAATGTAGTTGACTGAAGTTAAAATTTGAAGGTAAAAATCCAAATAAAAAAGATTAGGTGAAGACACCAGAATTGTTGGTATCTCTCTTCGTTACAATCCGCAGTTGCAGAATGAAGAAGAAGATTCCAAATCATGTTGCTTCTCTACTCATCTACAATCCCTTCAACATATTTAAAGGTACCTTCTTCACTCTTACTTCTTTCAAAACCCCTAATTTCTCATTTGCAATCCCTCCATCCCAAACGATTTCAGCTCCCTTTCATTCAAATTCAGCATCGAATCATGAATCTTCACTGTTTCATCATCATCCTCGATCTATGTTTGAAAAGATTACTAAGCTTGATTATGCCCTCAAACTGTTCGATCAAATGACACAAAAGGCAACCTCTGCCTTCTGTTGTTAAATTCAATCAGCTGTTGCAAGCTGTTACCAAAATGAAACACTATTCTTGTTCTATTTATCTTTTTAAGCAAATGACAGCCATTGGTGTTCCTGTTGATGTGTACACAACTACTATTTTGATCAAGTGTTGTTGCCAAATGTCTTGCACAAGTGAGGGTTTTGCAATCTTAGGCTATGGCTTTAAGCATGGTGTTTTACCTGATGTGGTCACCTTTAATACACTCTTAAATGGACTCATTTTAGAAGGTAGAGTTCTTGAGGCAGAAAGATTATTCAAGAAGCTCATCAAATGGCAACTTTGTGAACCTAATGTAGTTATGTATAGCACCATGATTAAAGGGCTTTGCAAGTTTGGCAATAATGGTACGTCCATTGCTTTGCTTAGACTAATGGAAGAAAGGGGTTGTAAACCCAATGTTATCACATATAACACCATCATTGATAGTCTTTGCAAGGACGAAATGGTAGATAATGCTTTAAAGCTCTTCAATGAAATGATCCTCCAAAAAGGCATCCTACCAGATGTTGTCACTTACAACTCTTTGATTCTTGGCTTTTGTAACTTAGGGCGTTGGGATGATGCCTCTAAAATTCTAAGAGAAATGGAAGACGAAAGGATCTCTCCGGATGTTATAACCTATAATATATTAGTCGATGCACTTTGCAAAGAAGGAATGGTGGAAGATGCTTAGGCTGTTATGAAAATTATGGCAGAGAGAGGGAAGGATCCTGACTTAGTGACATACAATTCACTTATTGATGGGTATTGTTTGCGTGGTGAAATGAACGAAGCTGAGGAGATTTATGATTCAATGAGGATTAGAGGTCTTGTCCCTAATGTTGTGACATGTAATAGTTTATTAAATGGATATTGCAAAAAGTTGAAGATAGATGAGGCCTTGCATTTGTTTCATGAAATGACGGAAAAGGGTATGAAAGTGGATGTTGTCACTTATAGCACCATGTTACAAGGATTGTTTCGAGTTGGAAGGTGTAAACATGCATGGGAACTCTTTAATGAGACGCGGGCACACCAGATTCCACCAGATGCATGCACTTACAAAATAGTTTTTGAGGGTCTATGCAATAACCATCAAGTGGATGAAGCACTCTCTTTGTTTTGTTTGATGAGTGAGAACAAGCTAGATTTGGATATTGCAATGTACAATATCCTCATTGATGGTGCAAGTAAATGCGGGAAACCTGATGTTGCAAAGGCCCTTTTCGGTGAGCTAAGTGTTAAAGGTTTGGACATATAATGTGATGATCGGTTGTTTTTGTCGAGAAGGTCTAGTGAGGGAAGCAAAAGAGTTGTTTCAGAAATTGACAGAGTTAGGTTGCGTTCCAGATCGTGTGACTTACAGTGTTCTTCTCCAAGGATTATTAAAGAACGGACAACACGACATGATTGAGCTGCTGTTAAGGGAGATGGATGGAAAAGGTTTCACGGTTGATGCTTCAACTTTGTCTATGTTAATTCATCATATATCAAGTAAATCATTAGATGATAGTATGCTTAAGTTGATTGGTAAGCTGGTACCAAAGGAAGGAAAAGGAGGCTCCTTATAAAGTGCATCTAAAGATGTAAAAAGTATGTTTTTGTCCATTTGTCTTTTTAACTGTATGCTCTCTATTCTGCTGCAACTTGTCTTTTTGTAGCTTGATATCTTACACACACACACACTGATATACTTTTGAAGTTGTTTGAATTCCCTCTTTAGTTTGCATTTTTTATGATTTGCTAGTCTGTATTATTTGTTTTGTTACGGTTAATCACTGGCTTCTACGGTTTGAAATTTAGGGGTGAGCATAACCGGGTACCCGGCCATTTTCCATGGAACCGGAACCGGCGGTTCTTGAAAATCCGGAACCGGAACCTGAACCGTTAACACCGGTTCCTTATATTTTGGAACCGGAACCGGACCGGGTACCTGGTTTTAACTCTTTTTTTAAATTTTTTTATATTACATACGATAAAAATGTAATTATAAACTACAAAATACCGACTTAAACTAATAAATACAATAAATGGTCAAAACTAATCCGATAAAAACTAATTATTACATAAACAAACTAGAAAGTTTGAGTTTTAATTTATTATTTATAAATATATAAAAATAATTTTTATTTAAAAGTGGCGGGTAGCGGGTATCCAGCGGGTAACGGTTCCAAAAAAATGAGAATCGGAACCGGACCTGATCGGTTCCGTATTTTAGGAACCGGAACCAATCATGTCAGTTCCGGTTTTGGAACCGGCGGTTCCGGTTCCAAAGGCGGATACCTGGTTCCGATGCTCATCCCTAGTTTGAATTGTTAGTTGCTAGGTGTTATGCTTGCTTGCACCCAAGGGATTTAAACTGCAGGAAGAAGAAGTGTAGTCACAACAACCAGGTTAACAAGCAAAAACCTGTTATGATGATTGGTTAATAACTGGCTTTTGCATAATCAATCGTGCACACAAGTTTGTAGCTTGTCTGATGCCCAAGTTTGAAGTTAGAAATCTATAGTGCAATCAATTACCACTAAGTTGATGGTAACATATTTACTCATTTTATATGCTTATGATGTAATGACAGTATGGCATGAGATTATGTGAGAAGTGAAGTTAAAGGTGAGAAACGTAAGAAGGGATCTTGACCCTTGATCACTTTTAATCTCAAGCCCACCCATGAATCGCGCTTGATACGGAGATTGATCCGGTGCATCTCGGTGTATCTCATCTTTGTGCATCTCATCCTAATGTGCATCCAACGGTGGAGATTTATTATTACCCTTCTCAATAACTTCATTTCTCACTGGAACCCAACCCATGACATTATTGGGTCATATATTAGATCATTTGCTAGATAGCTACATACTGTAATGCACCCAATTAGAGGCCCAAGCCCTTTTCTAAGAATATTCTAGAATAGTTAAGAAAAGGGTATTTTGGGTAGTTACCTATATTAAATCTAAGTATAAATAGAGGTATGGAGGAGAGTAGAGGCATGCAGAAAATTGTTTAGAGCTTGTTTGGGAGAGACTAGCCTCCCGAATGCTAGAAATTGTTCGTTTTATAGTTAATTGAATTATCTAAACAGTTGTTGTTATCAATCAATCCCTATTTCCATTGTCCAATTGGTCTAGTTGATAACACATACATAAAATTTCATAGTATTATAATTTTTTTTACACTATATGCCAATGGGTTAGGTTCCTGTGGGAGGGAAAGTTAAAGTGAGAAGCGTAAGAAGGGATCTCCACCCTTGGATGCACGTTAGGATGAGATGCACCAAGATGAAGTGCACCGAGATGCACTTGATCAACTCCCTTCTATAGCGCAATTCATTGGTGGAAATGAAATTAAAAGTGATCAAGAGTCTGGATCTCTTGTTACACTTCTTACCTTAACTCTTAATTCTCACACGATCCTATGCCATATGCCAATTACCATATGTTTGAAGTTTTACATTTCTTTGATCCTTGCTTTATGAAAATCGTTACACACATCCAAATGGTCATTTCTCAAACAACACTCGGGTTCGTATTGAGTTTTCTTATGAGGAGACTCAGTTAAAAGAAATGATTATTTTTTACTAATGTTAGTTCTTGCAGGTACATAAATTAACAGTGACTTGTTACGTTAAAAAAAGTTGTTTTGACTATGGCCATAAGGAATAAAAGGGTCAGAAGAGATGTGTAATTGTGTAGTGTGTACTAGAATGAACTGTTGTTGGAGCTATGTTGCCTATTTGAGGGAAGCAAAGTGGGTGCCCTGTAGTGGTGCTGACGATGGCACATGCCACCGTATTATTTGTCCGGCAAAGGGTAAAAAAAAATAGGTTTATGAAAGGTGCAACCGTATCGTTTTGTTGTGTGCCACCGTATATATTTTAAAACTACAATATGGACACAAGTTTTATTTGGCAGAGCTGGTTAGCAAGGTTTTTCCTATACCCTAGACCCAAATACGAATCCTGCAAGTGTCTTTTCTCAGTTTTTTGCTTTTAAATTTAAATTTATTATGTTTATAAAAAAAATTACAATAAAAAACTTGAACCCAAGACTTCACATATGAAAATCAATGAACTAACCAATAGATCATTTATGATATTATGAAAAATATCTTGCCATTTGTTTCTTATAGTTGAACGGTGCAATCGTTTGAAAAAAGTTATGGGTCCGTCCCTGCTGAAGGTGTTATTGTGGGCGTCAATTTGCTTCTTTTCGCGTACCTCGTTTATGAATATGTTGATCAAATCTAACGCTTCCAAGGTTAATGGCTTCTTCAATCTTCGGTTCTTGATCAAACTTGTAAGCAATTGGGGACGATGGTTTCATATTTTATTTGCATTTCATCGTAGTTGACATTTGCAATGCTAACATCTTCTTTTTGCAATATTGTCCAATAGCAAACATAAACCCTTCCTCTTTTGATAAACCCCCAAACAAAGGGTTTTTCCTTTTACACCCTAGCCTAGGAATACACCCTAGTCTATTACTAGATAATAATACATAAAAAAAGTCAAAATATGTGCATATGCTTTAATCCAATTGGATGACATAATATAGACTAGGATGTAAATGATAACACTCATCACATAAACATGAAGAATCGACAAGTTTTTGTTTACCAAACGATCTACAAAATCATCCAACATATCACATATCACCTTCTAAGTTCTAAGAAAACATTAATCTTTTTCATTAAATGTGTAAGGAAAATCACATCCAAATTGAAGATCAACCCATGATTTTCTATTTACCAAACAATTAAAAGAAAGGGTGAATCACATTCACCAAACAAAATTTTAAAAAGTAATATATCATATTGAAGCAAACAAGCAAAAGATCATCAAAGTTAGATAGAAAAAACTTAAAATTTAAGACAACGCATGATCACAGTCACAGATAGCAAAGCACCTAGAATCGATGAGATGAATCGATTTATGTTCCCCAATTGAGAAAGACATGTTTTGGGACAACACATGATCGTAATCTGCAGGTCGTTTCAGACAAATTTGTTGGTTTTTAGGTTAAATTTTAGTTTTTTTTATATACCACTTGTGTTTTTTAAAACATATGTAGACCAGACTGAAACATGGGTCTTTTCTACATAACGACAAGAAACCAACCTACAGATATATACAAATACTGTGAAAAAAGATAAGATACTTTTTCAGTCAAATTGCATTACCACATGAAAAAAATTCGGGGTCCGTCTCTGAGTATACAATGTATACTATACATATAACTTTGATTGTGCATCCAACAATAAACACCAAAGATACCAAAGGGTTGTTGGTCCAACTGTAACCCAGTAGAGCCAGCCTTTCAGGAGGTCAAGCGTTCAAACCTCACCAAACATGAAGCATACATAAAGATTTGTTGTATATAAATATTATATATTTCAAAAACAGATGAACAAAGATCCCTCGTTGTCCTCATGTTCCACGATCATTATCATAACGTACTTTCACCTTTTATAAGGTTGAATATGATACTTTTGATACTCAGAAGAAAACGATATAGATTCATCATCGAGTTTTTTCTTCAATCTCCTCCAAGTTCTCAACATATCCGACTGTATCAACCCTCTATATAACATCTCAAAAGTCACCTTTTGTGGCAAAATCCCTTTTTCGATCATTTCAACGAAATACTCACATGCTTCTCTCCACTTTTCCTTTTCACACAAATCATGAACCAACAACGTGTACGAATCCAAATCCGGCCCGACCCCACTAACTTTCATATCGTCCCATATCTCTTTAACAAAATCGAAACGGTTTAATCTCGTAAACATCCCCAAAAGAATGTTATATGTGTGTGAATCGGGTAAAGATAAAGAATCATCTTTTATTTTCTTATATAATCTAATAGCACCATCAACATCTTTCCTACCTCTATACTCCTTAAAGAAACAGTTATAAGTTGTAGCAGATGGTGTAACTCCATATCGGACCATTTCATCGAGTAAACTTTCAGCTTCTTCAAGCCGTCCACATGAACAAAGACATTTAACGACAGATGTGTACGATGCTAATGTTGGATTGATGCCTTTTTCCTTCATATTATTTAACTTTTCAACGGTAAGATCTGGCTTATGTGCTCGACTATAAACATGGAGGACAATTGAATAACTAGTTACATCTGGGTTTATACCTCTTTGATGCATTTCATCGAACAGGTTCTCTGCGGCTTTGATTGTCTTTTCGAATCGATCATCAGGGTGTAAACTGGATCTCCGGCATATACCGTTTAAAAGAACATTGTAAGTAACAATATTAGGTTCGATTCCACTATCCAACATCTCTCTAAAGAACCTTTCAGCCATTTTAGACTTATTTTCTTTACACCACCCGTATATTAAAATCGTGTAAATCTTTGCGTCGGGCTGGAATCTCCAGTTTTTCCATTTATTGAACATCTCTGTAGCGACTTTTGGATAGTTATATTTACACAGTGTATCGAAAAGGAAATAGAAATCGTTAATTGGCTGTTGGTCGGTATCATTTACTACAAAACAACCCATATCATCAAACGCACGAATGGCTTGCCGAGTTAAACCAGCGGCTATAAGCCGTCGGATTAAGACATAAAAAGTGGTGGAAGTTGGGTTCACGCCATTTTGGTCCATTTCGATGATTAATTGCCAAGCAACATCAAATTGTCGAACTTTACCCAATATGTCGATCATGAGGTTGTATGCAATGGGGTCATGAGAATATTGAGCTTGGTCTTTAGTCCAAGAGAAAAAAGCTAAGGCGATTTTGGAGATGTTTTTCAGACGAATTAGGGTTTGGTGGACGAGATTTGGGGAGAGCTTAATGCCATTAAGCTGTAGAGATGATTCCATGGAGTGGAACGGGTTATGGTGCTGAATAAGTATCTGAGAAATCAAATCAGCATCACTTGATGATTCAAGTGAAGGAAGTGAAGGTTTTGTGACGGTTTCTGCTACGACTTCTTTGGGATCAAAAGTTGAGGAAGAGAATGAAGAAACTGAACGGAAATGGGATAATGTGAATATGATATGGCGGGAGTGGCGGAAACACAATGCCATTGGGAAAATGTTACTCAAGATTAGTGTGATCTGCCACTCGGTATTGATGAATACACAGCACAAAAATGAAAACTTTCTATTTTAGGTCACCAAAGTGCTTTTTGCTAGCATACTGCAAGAAAGAAAAAAATAAGGAAGCCAAGTTGTTCAAAATGATTTAATAAAGAATCAAGATAATACACAAACCAAATGAGGCATGTATATCCCTCCCTCCCGAAGGGTGGGGCCGGGGGTGGGCGTGGGGGGCAGGGGCGGGATGTATGCAGAAATGTCTTCTACCCCAGAGAGTAGAATGTTTGTTTTTGAAAAGGAACTGTAAATGAACAATCCAATATGGTAACTCCTTCATACAAAAGGTCTTCTAATCATCCCTTACGATTTTAGGCAAAATAGATCAAAACGATATAACAATCTCACATTTTTTCAATTAAATACCCGAACTTTTTAGCAATCACATACTTATACCCTCATAACCGTATCAATTACATCATTTTTGTCCAACTTTAATCAAATGAACTAACATAAACCATCAATAACCATTGAGATTTTCAACATTTTCTCCCTCAAAGTATTGTTTCGTCATCCTCTTATTCTGTGTAGATCGTCTAAGATAACTAATTTAATTAAAAATCAAAGAGAAGTGATTTAATGATATGATTACTATATTACAAGTATTTGACTGATAAATCTTCTTACTAGATTTAAATTAACCCCCCACCCCCACAAAGATATCAAACAGAATATCATAAAGAGGTATTGTTTTACTTTCTAAAATTGATCTTTTTGTTTAATAATTTATAATACTAAGCATTTTATTGATACTTACTTTTGTAGATTACCAAGTCCCCCTAAGATTGAGATTTTCTCTATGTATGGAGTTGGATTACCCATAGAAAGAACATATATTTGTCTAAGTGATGGTGAAAGAGTGCAATATGTAACACCATTTCTCTCAGACATTTCATCGAACACCTTTTAGGCACCCTCTAAATCACCACAATTACAGGATATTGTTATCAAAGGATTCAAATCGGCAGCATCCACAATTCTGTTACTTAGATAGTTAGATTCATTTAACAGCCCTACTTAATCTATTCGTTTTTCGGAATGAAATCCACCCATATCATGAATTGCTGCGACGAATTACTCACAATCAAAAGAAAACGGGAATGGAATTGAATCATGAAAAGACAACCAACCTTAATCCAATGAAGAGCTATCCACGGGAGATGTGAGTCAGCGGTCGAGACGATAAACACAGCAGCGGATCATCGCCGGGAAGGCACCGACCGTTTTGGTTGGTTTTAACACAAACGGGTTTTAAATCAATAAACCTTTCAGTTTTGAAATTTATGTTGTCTACTGGTATTTTAGAAATCCGTTGGCTACGTCGTTTTAATATTTGAATCATAAAAACTACATGCGACTGATTAGATGTAGATTTAATAAAAAAAAAATTAATTTTCATGTTTTAAACTCTGTATTATTGAAAGTTGAAACCTCTCTGTATTTTAGAGTATCTCCATCAAGTATGTTAAAATAGACTAAAATATTGTAAATTTTTCTAAATTTAGAGGAAAAAAATATTTTAATTATGTTCAACCAACTAAAGTATTGAAACAAAATATGTAAGAGAGATAAATAATATTTTATTAAATATCTTATTAATATAGTTGATGCTAGAATTGCTAAAATAAAGTAGTAGTTGGAGTTGAATTTAATTTTTTTTAAAGATTTTGATTTTTCATACTCTATTATAGAAAAATTATAGCATACCTCTTGTAAATGCTCTAACGTCATCATTCCCTCGTTGTCTCATTGTTGTTGTCACTCCTTGCCATGATGTCCCTCTTATTTTTTGGATTCTCCTCTTTTCTAGCAAATAGAGTAACATATAGATATCAAAAAGAAGGAGAATTGATTGTCATTGCCGGTGATTTAGAATTGACGACAATAGGGCGGAAAGGGGTGGCGAGGGGGAATGATGGCAGAGGCGGAATACAAACTTTTCAACTGTAGAGGCCGAACTTGATATCTTATATATCTTTAAAATTACAAAAAAAATACAATATCCAATATAACATAGTAAAACTCAATTGAGTTGTTTAGAAACCGATCTTCCATTTCGATAAACGAAACCAACGAGTTGTAACTCATCTTCCATTTTACTAGGTAGCTTAGTTTTCACAAACCATAAAACATTCTATCTAAAAACGTTATAATATGATTATACGACACTTTTAGGCATTTAACAAGGTTTTTAGAACGTTTTAAAGATAAAATGTTCTATTAGCTATTTTATATATAGTTAACTTTCAAAAAGACATCATATTAGCCCTTTATAGGACGATTTTAAGAAATGTTTCTTTATCTATTTTATAAGACGTTTTTAAGAAATGTCTATTAGCTCATTTATAAGACACTTTTGAGAAATGTCGTATTAGCTATTTTAGGAGACATTTTTAAGAAATGTCCTATAAACACATCTGTTTATAGGACATTTTTATAAACATTTTTTCAAACAGTGTTGTATAAAATAGTTAATACAATACTTTATTTTAAAAACATCCTTAAAAACTTGTTAAAACGTCTAAAACGTCCAATAAACTCATTGTAACACTTTTAGATATGACGTTTTTTGTTTTAGTCCTATAAACTAAAATTCAATAGAGTATATATTTTTAGAACGCTTCTACTTTTTAGACGTCCTATAAAATTAATTATATTGTAGTGTGCCTTCTGGATTGCAATTTTAGTTTGTTTCAAGTTTAAAACCTCGTAAAAAAGAAATAAAAATTGAGTTTCCTTACAAAAATAATTAAAACACATGCTAGGATTAATTGGATGACAATTAAGTAGAGGACTTTGGACTTTGAGAATAAAGCACTACATGCAGACTTGAAGGATTACAGGGGCCAAATAAAATTTATTTATTTTTTACACTTCAAATTAGATTTATGTACTTGCTCCATAGAAAATCTCAGGGGCCATGGCCTCCTAAGGCCACTATGGCCATCCGCCCATGAATGATGGTGTTGTGTGTGAGAGGTTTGAATAACGTAGAGTTTGAGAACAGTATAACTTATTTATGTTGTTTTTACTTTAAAACTTTCCTAAACGATTATAAGTAGCTTTTCTAGTAAAAAAAATGTACATAGTCACTTCCTAAAAGTTTAAAATTTTATTTATTAAAAAAGTACAAGGACTTAATCCGTCAAAATGAAAAAATTAAGTGATTCATTGATTTAAAAAAAATTAAGAACTTTTAATCATTTAACATAGGATAATTTTATTGGTTTTTTTTAAATTTTCTCTTTAATAGAATATTAATTAGGGTAACTTTGATGAGAAATTTCGGTTTCTATCTTTGTAATATCATCCAATGTCAAATATATGCTTTAATACCATATTTGTTGAAGATTACATTTTTCATGTCATTTTAAAAAAAAATAACACATCATTTCAATTGATTGTTTAACTGTCCTGCAAGCACTACGTTGCAACTCGACTATGATATCTTCATTTGGCGCCATCATATAAGATTGTAAGACAACTTTAGAAAAGTTGCAAAACGTTTTAATTGTTTTATTAAGCGATTTGCAAACTTTGTGGCTCATAGCATTGCTACATATTTGTGTTTTTACTCGGGTTGTAACTATGGGGATCTCTTTTTACCCCATAGTTTCATTTCGTTCTTTATCGATGATATTAATGAATGAAGCTTACTTCCTTTCAAAAAATATATCGAATGTGTAGGTAAACCAAATATTTAAATGCTTAGATTTCACGTCCCAATTAACAAAATGAAGGTTTTTACAAGTACGTTACTTAAAATAGGAATCAGACCAAAGTGTGTAATATTTTCATACAATTTTCTCAATTGTTTATTTTCCATTCCACACTTTCCCAGTCCATCCATTCTCCTTTCATCTTTTATTCCATCTCTCTTTGTGTCAAAAAAAAGCGTCCTCTTTTTGACGTATGTTTGCTTTTGTCAAGTTTTAAATGCCTAGTGAATTGTTCGATTAACCTTTTGAGCATAGGGTTTGTATTGGATAAATGTTTGGAAAACACTTCATTTTATTTATTTGACTCCCTTAAGTTACAAATCATGGGGTTTGTGGTTGTTTGATGAGTTTGAACTACAAACCAAAGTTTGTGCCCTTTCTACAACTAATGGTTGATTAATTGATCATTTTAGGCAATTTACATATATATAGGCACAATTTGGAAAATAATACTTTGAGTGATTTGGATTTTTAAGAGGTAAATCACATGGGTTGGAGTCATTTGTTGATTTTAAAACCAATTTAAGATGTTATTGAAATTTGCCAACTTAGGATTGTTGGTTGTTTATTTGGGATATCGATGCTCATAATTAAGTTTGTGTGACACTTTGAGATACAAACCATGTGAATGTTATTTTCTAGAGTAAATTACGTTTTTGGTCCCCATGGTTTGTTAAAAATTGCAATTTTCACCCTTATGGTTTTGATATTACGGTTTCGTGCTTATAGTTTGTAAATCATTGTTAATTTCGTCCTTATGATTTAGATATTATTGTTGTTTCAGTCCATGTGGTTTACAGTTATTTACTATTTTGGTCCATTGTACTTAAAAATGAAAGAATTATTTCAAATTACAAACCATAGGGGACAAAACCACATTTTCTAAACCATAAGGACCAAAATTGAAATTTTTAACAAACCATAGGGACGAAAAATGTAATTTACTCTTTCTTTTATAAATAATGGTGTTTATTGGTACTATCACACCTTTAGGTGCATTTAATTTCACAAGTATTAGAAAAGGCATGGTATTTCAGTTGTTTGGACATTTTAGAGACCAAATTATATGATATTTACTTTAAGATGATTAATCCACTTGTATGATGATGTATTTGACCCATTCCTATTTTGGCTATAAACACTGAGGAAATGGATTTATATGGACTTCTATTAAATGGTTTTACAAGTTGGGAATTTTGGTCAATTGCGTTCATTGAACTTTGGGCAATTTGATCAACTCTAATCGCTAAACAATTATATTTGAACATTAAAATGTGTATGTTGCATACTTACTTGTGGTTTGCCCAACTTTCAATAATTCATTGTTACTTGGATATTTTATGCATATGTTTGCATAATTACTTCAAAACACATGTCATTTGGATTTACTTAGGCTTTGTTTGTTTTTTCTTTTTCAGCTCTTAATTACCTTTTATATCTGAATCGATTAGACATTCTCGTATTCAAATCGTTTGTTTTTCTTTTATTTTCAGATTTCAGACTTCAGCACCTTTTAAAAAACAAACGTCACCTTAATCTTCCATGTTTAAATCATGAAAGTAGTGATTTTATTGCTTTAAATCCATATGCATAACGATTGATTGTTTTGACCAAGAGTGAAGTTTTGATATTCTTTTCTTGAATTCACTTGTTTGAATCAAGTGAGGAGTTTTGATGTTCTCATCTTCAAACCTTTGATTATGTCAAACGAGGAGTTTTGATGTTCTCGTCTTGAAGCCATTCTGACATTGTGTTTGATCAAATGAGGAGTTTTGTGTTTTCTCAACTCAGGACCCTTTTGGTTCTGCAAGTGAGGAGTTTAAATGTTCTTATCTTGAAACCTTGGTCAATAAGCATTAAGGTCGATTGATGGGCCTCTAAGGGAAACTCGAGCCACATCCAATGGAAACGGGTCTACGCCCTCATCAATAGATGTTATTTGGTATTTTAAAAATAGTGTATTTTGGAAAGATGTCGTTTTAAAATTGTAAACATTCTGTCAATTTTGAAAATCATTATATTAGAAATTATAAATAATGAATGATTAATGATTTAACACTAATGAAAAATCTACAATTAAAATTAAACAGGATGAAAAAACATCTCTGTATTTATTGAAATTTTAGGACAATTTTTTATCACAATTAAAGTTAGGACCCCACAAGTATTAAAGCAAAATACAAATTGTGTAGGACCATTTCTGTATATTGTTGAAATTTAAGGACTATGGTCGTAGTTTGATATAAACCACGGGGACCAAAATTATAGTTAAAATTTAAAAGTTAAAATCGAAATTGAAATTGAAAATATTTGGTAGGTAGGACACATCAGAATTCCATTTCCCTTAAGGCGGTGTTTGGACGAGCTTATTAACTTATAACTCATCGCCGGTTTGGAAAAGTGCTTATGAAAAACTCATAAGTTAAAATTTTTGACTTCTTAAAAAATGACTTATTTCCGGTTTGGCACCGAATATATTGTTTTACCCAAATACTCAAAACTCCTTATTACCAGTGCCACACCGGAACAAGTAATAAGTTGTTTTGATAAGCCCAAACAAACACCCCCTAAATTTCTTTACAATTCCGCAGTTGCAGAATGCAAATGGTGATGAAGATGAAGATTCCAATTAATGCTGCTTCTCTTTTCCTCTCCAATCCCTTCAACATATTTAAATTCACTTTTCCTTCTTTCAAAACCCCTAATTTCTCATTTTTACAACCACCTTCTGTAATCCCTCCTTCCCAAACGATTTCTGCTCCATTTCATTCAAATTCACTGTTACATCATCCTCGATCTATATTTGAAAAGATTACTAAGCTTGATGATGCCCTCAAACTGTTCGATGAAATGACACAAAGGCAACCTCTGCCTTCTGTTGTTAGATTCACTCAGTTGTTGCAAGCTGTTACCAAAATGACTCACTATTCTTGCTCCATTGATCTTTTTAAACAAATGGTTGCAATTGGTGTTCCTGCTGATGTGTACACTACTACCATTGTGATAAAGTGTTATTGCCAAATGTCTTGTACAAGTGAGGGTTTTGCAATCGTAGCCTATGGCTTTAGGCGTGGTGTGTGTATCTTTAATACACTCTTAAATGGACTCAGTCTTAGAAGATAGAATTCTAGAGGCGGAAAGATTATTCAAGAAGCTAATCAAAGGGAAACTTTGTGAACCTAATGTAGTTATGTATACCACGATGATTAAAGGGCTTTGCAAGTTTGGAAATAATGATACAGCCATTGCTTTGCTTAGACTAATGGATGAAAGGGGTTGTAAACCTAATGTTATGACATATAACACCATTGTCGATAGTCTTTGCAAGGACGAAATGGTAGATGATGCTTTAAAGCTCTTCAATGAAATGATCCTCCACAAAGGCATCTTACCAGATGTTGTCACTTACAACTCTTTGATTCGTGGCCTTTGTAACTTAGGTCGTTGGGATGATGCTTCTAAAATGCTAAGAGAAATGGAAGACGAAAGGATCTCTGCAGATGTGATAACATATACTATATTAGTCGATGCACTTTGCAAAGAAGGAAAAGTGGAAGATGCAGAGGCTGTTATGAACATCATGGTTGAGAGAGGGAAGGATCCTGACTTAGTGACATACAGTTCACTTATTGATGGGTACTGTTTGCGTGGTGAATTAAACAAAGCTAAGGAAATTTTTGATTTGATGAGGTTTAGAGATCTTGTCCCTAATGTTGTTACTTATAGTAGCTTATTGAATGGCTATTGCAAAATGTCGAAGATAGATGAGGCTTTGCATTTGTTTCATGAAATAACAGAAAAGGGTATGAAACCGAACGTGGTCACTTACAACACCATGTTACAAGGATTGTTTCTAGTTGGAAGGTGTAAAGATGCACATGAACTCTTTAATGAGATGCAATCACACAATTATATTCCACCAAATACATGCACTTACAGAATAGTATTGGAGGGTCTATGCAACAACCATCAAGTTGACGAAGCCCTCTCTTTGTTTCGTTTGATGGGTAGGAACAAGCTAGATTTGGATATTGTTGTGTACAATATCCCATTGATGGTGCAAGTAAATGCGGGAAACCTGATATTGCAAAGGCTCTTTTCAATGAGCTAAGTACAAAAGGTTTGATTCCTAATATTAGGACATATAATGTAATGATTAATGGTTTTTGTCGAGAACGTATAGTGAGGGAAGCAAAAGAGTTGTTTCTCCAAATGGTAGAGAGAGGTTTGCAAGCGACATTCTCGTCCAAGGATTATTAAAGAACGGACAAAATGACACAATAAAGATGATGTTAGAGGAGATGGATGGACAAGGTTTCACTGTTGATGCTTCAACTTTGTCTATGTTAATTCATCATATATCGAGTAAATCATTAGATGATACTCTACTTAAGTTGATTGGTAAGCAGTGCCGTCCTTGAGGGAGGGCGGGCCGGGCGTATGCCCAAGGCCCAAAGGAAATAGGGCCCGGTTTTTTTTTCATGGTTACTATATAATATATAGTAGTGGTTCAAAAAAACGACACAATGTCTTTTAGTATCTAATATGATCCAAAATAAAATTAGCATTATATTAAAAGCCCAAACATGTATCAACTAATTATATTGAAGAAGAAAATACATAAAAAAAATTAATTGGTTGTTAATTTTATAGTATATTTATTGTTTCTCTTAAGTTTTTTTTTCTCCAAGTTTTTATCTACAAAAATATAAAACTACTTTGCCTAGACAACATTGATTTATTCTCTATAATTCATCTCCCGCTAAATTTTTTGATTATTTCATCCGCATGAATTCAATGTTTTTTTTGTAAATATAATAGATTTATTATTAACTAAGAAAACTCTTACATTTGAAAAAATTTATCAATCATATGAGACGATACAACTTATGTCTATATTTAGAATTTTAAAAGTAAAAATGTTTTTTCTTACATTATTGATTTCTTATTACCTAATAGGCATTTGACCTAGCGGTATCAGAGTCGCTGACTTCCTAGGAGATCAGGGGTCCAAACCTCACTATAGATGAGGAGGGTGTGTGAGTTTATTTATTTCATTTGTCGTATGTAAATATTATATACTTCAAAAAAACAATGTATTGAAAAAAAGTTGTACTTAACAAGGGCCCCGTTTTACATCTCGCCCTGGGCCCAAAAAATGTCAAGAACGAGCCTGTTGGTAAGCTTGTACCGAAGGAAGGAAAGGAGGCTTCTGTATCTTAAGTTTTCTTTGCTTGCCAATTTCTATAACTCATTTTTCATTTTAATCTTTGTACTTGTTTATTTTATGTCACATTGATGGACAACTTAACATTTTATCCATGTCCTGCCTACTCATTTAATATCCACTCGTAAATTATTTCCTTTTTTTTCCTGAAATAGTAAATAGTAAATCTTAAATTTTAATGTTGATTCAACCCTATATATATTACAGTAAAATTGAAGTCGTTGGAAACCATTTCAGTATGCATTTTATTTTTCGCATACCATCTCTAAACACATTCCATTTTGAGATCAATTAACTGCCCTTTTTTTTTCTTCTTTTGCTGCAATATTTAATGTTATATATACACACAATGCTGATGTAAATAGGACAGAAGAACATAAGCTCTAAATCTCCTCTTCTTGGTGGATTTGAAATCAACAACATTGGCATAATCCCTTAATCGTTAAAGTTGTTAAAACTTGGATTCTTGGATCACAGAGGAAACCCAGAAACAAAGAGGGGAAAAAATGGGAGGTGATATATATATATATATATATATATAGAAAGAGGTTCATGCGAGGACGGTAACAATTTACGAGAATGCGAGGACAATCCTCAGCCAATCATTTTGTACATGGAATTTTTCATGTACAAAATCACATATGATTAATGCATAAAATCACATATGATTCACATACAAAATCATATATGATTAGCCGAGACTTTTCCCGCAGCAAAAGTCGCGAGTGTCATTTTTGATGCTAGTACAAAATCACATATGATCTTATACATGAAAAAAAAGTCATGTACAAAATGATTGGCTGAGGATTGTCCTCGCATTCTCGTAAATTGTCGCCGTACTTGCATGAACCCGCCTCTATATATATATATATATCTTGTGATGAATTAAGGCTCTAGGCTTATTTTAAGAATGTGAAGTCAATTGTCCAAGCTATCTTGTGCAGAGGTCATTTTGGTCTATGAAGCTTGCCAATCCTCTTGGAGTTTTAGAAGCTTTGAGGGTTCAACCTATAGTTCTAGTTAATAAGAACAATGAATAAATGTGTAAATACATAAAAGAACAACAATTATCATTTACTTTAGCTCATTCATAATCACATTTATAAGAAAACTTGAATTTAAAACTAATATGTTTAGACCGTGAAGCACCGGATAATTCCTCGTATGGGTATACCAAAGATAGAGTGAGTAGCGTAACTTTTACAAATAGACGTAAAACAGTTTATATATGAACTCATCTGATTCACATATGAACTATATGTTCATATGTGAACCCATAGGTTCATATATTAATCAATTAATTAGTTCATATGTGAGTCACATAGGTTCATATGTGAATTAGCTAGAATAGTTCATATGTTAATTACACAAGTTCACATATGAACTACAGATATGAACCTGTTTGCCGCCTAATTGTAAAAGTTACGGAACTACCCTCTCTATTTCTCCCATAGTTGTAATCTTTGACCAGTCAAAACCGCTATTATTGACCAGTCAAATCCGAAATGACTAGGATATTTTATGCATATGTTTGCATAATTAGTTGGAAACACAAGTCGGTTGGACTTGCTTGATCTTCCAAGTTTAACTCATGAAAGTAATGATTTTATTGCTTTGAATCCATATGCATGACGATTGATTGCTTTAATCAAGATATAAGTTTTGATGTTCTTTTCTTGAATTCACTTGTTTGAATCAAGCGAGGAGTTTTGATTTTCTCATCTTGAAACCTTTGATTATGTCAAATGAAGCGTTTTGATGTTTTCGTCTTGAAACCATTCTGTTATTGGGTTTGGTCAAATAAGGAGTTTTGATGTTCTCAACTTGGGACCCTTTTGGTTATGGCAAGCGGGGAGTTTTGATGTTCTTATCTTGAAACCTTGTACAGTAAGAACTAAGGTCGTTCGATGGCCTCTAGGCAAAACTCGACATCATCGATACGTGGTTTACTTTGTGTTCCGCCACATCCAACGGAAATGGGTCTACCCGTTCATTTAGGGGTGTTCACAGTCCGGTTTAAGAACAACTTGCCAGACCGGTCAAACCGGACCACAAAAAAGTGGTCTGGTCTGACCGGTTTAGGCGGGTTGGGCTTCGTATGGGTTTTAAACTAAAAAACCATACTTCTATATTTAAAATGAAATTTCTACAATATAGCACTATTAAAAATAGTATACCTAATTATAAAAAAACGTTTATCACTAAAATTAAAGAAAAGACATTGAACAAATGAAAAATGTTTAACAAATCCATCAACAATAGTTAGAATTTTGGACGATTTGTAATTTTGAGTTTGATTTTTGACGGATTTCGAAAAATTGTCAATTTAGATAACGCGTTCAATTGAGAAATGAAAACTAAAATCATAATGGCTTGGATGAAAAAAATTTAACTGCCATGAAAGTATAACTACAACATGAAAAATAAATATAATCAGTAATTCAATATATATGTATTTTTGGCGGTCGGGTCGATTCAAACTGTTCAAAAAACCGTTCAAACCGCATATCAGACCGGACCGAGCGGTTTGGTTATTTTTCAAACTAGACCGGACCGCTAGACCACCCAAACCGCCAAAAACGGTCCGGTTTGACTTGGTTCGACCGGTTTGAACGGTCCAACAGTTTTTTTAAACACCCCTACCGTCATTAAAAGGTGTTATTTGGTATTTTTAAAATAGTGAATTTTGGAAAGATGTCGTTTTAAAATTGTAAACATTCTTTCAATTGTGAAAATCGTTATATTAGAACATTATTTCAGTTTCACCGTTTTCTTATTGATGATATAAAAAGCTTGAAGTCACTGAGCTTTAAACCTAACACTTTTCCTTGTCCAAAATATGGCTATTGCATAAACAGATTGACAGACCTAACAAGAGTAGAAGGAAGATAGCAGATGAGCTTAGTCGACCCTTCGTCAAATGAACAAGACCGCAAAAGATTGGGAAAACAATAACTTGTCGCAGATACAAGAAGGTAAGGCACATGCAAAGGGAAAAGTATTTTGGATAGTTGGTTGTTAAGTTAATACTGCAATATGGCTGATGAAGAAGATTGCTATTTTTGGTTGTTAATCTAAGTTATTTAAGCATTTTTTTTATGCCAAGAACAACTCTTCCCAAAAAAAATGTCATTAAACTAAGAACAACTCTTTATAAAAGTGACAACTATTATACCAACAACCCTTTCAAAACCACAATATTGGTACTTAACAAACTTAATTTACCATCTTACAACTTACAAGTACTAATTGACCTTTACAATAAATTAGGTCAACTAATAGAAAAGGTAAATTAAAAGGGACACCCATGTGAGAGCCAACATGATTTTCACTATAGGAGCTTTTTGAATTGCTGGTTTATAGGCTTCTTCAACAATGTTGTTTGACCTCAAAAAGTCAATCGAACGAGGACGCAATGGTTGGTCAAACCAACAAATAAATCCACAACTTCGTCCCTGTTCGAATGATTAAATCAAGATTTTGACCTAACTTAAGAATTAGCATTTCTTGAAAAGCAATAGAATTGACGCACAGAATTAGAAGATGTCCATGATGTTCGAATGATTAAAACAAGATTTTGACCAAACTAAAAAGAATTACCATTCTTGAATAGCAATAAACCAGACTCCCAGAATAAGATGTCCATGATGTTTGAATGATTAAATCTGCTCCACAAGTACATATCATCATTGTTAAAATGCAAGTAAAGTTGAAGTTGCACCAATGAACCAAAAACATGAGAGAACTCAATGGAGATTAAAGAGTACTCAATAGAGGCACCCAGTGGCGGACTTAGTATAGAAAAAGGGGGGTCCAAGGACCCCACTGAATTGTTAAAAAAAATTATATAGGGTAAAAAAAATATCAAAAATACTATTTAGCCTTAGATCCCCCAGTAAAATTTCCCAAGGGACCCCATTTTGCCGACAATTGACAAAAACACTAAAAAAAATCTCTTGAAATCAATAAAAAAACTGAAAAAATTCTTCGAAATCCTTCAAAATTCACAAAAACACTAAGAAAATCTTTCAAAATCGATAAAAACACTAAAAAATAACTTGAAATCAACTAAAAAACTTTAAAAAAGTCCTCAAACGCGTCGGGTGACTTTATGCACCTTTAGTCTACCTTAATAGGACCCATGTGGACAAAAATCCTAGATCCGCCACTGGAGGCACCATCTTAATTGAGAGGGGAAGAAAGAAATTGTGGAAAGACAAAAACACCCTCATGTGCAAAGCACATGAAAGGGTCCTAACGGCCAAAAAGAAATGACGCTAAAGCAAAAAACTGTTAAAAAGTAACAAACGTGAGAGACAAAAACCAACTAAACGAAGTTTAGGGACAAAATCGATTAAAATGGACAAACAATATGGACCATAACCTTCATAATGTGATAATGCTTTATGTACAGTGAAAGATGAATCAAAACATAGAAATGATTGCAAATATTTTCAAAAAACCAAAAGAACACATAGCTAAGTATTGCTAAGTATTACATGAACTCATTTAAACATTCAACAGACTGTTGAAATCAAAATCATCATCTAAAATCAATGGTTTTCTGTTTTTCACCTCTTTTTTCGGGTATAGATGACGGCTATGGAGATTTTTCATTTTTTAAACATTCAACACACTTTTGAAACCATCAACAACATCATCTAAATCGATGGTTTCTATTTCACCTCCTTTTGGCATTCGAAGCTTTTGGAGCTCTGCATTTAACTCAGCCATTTGTTTTTGTATCTTTTCTCCTTTATCCGGTAACCTATCAACCATCCCCTGAAAGAATTACACAAAACACAATACTAGAAGATTATGTGCCATTTGATAAATTAAATAAAAATTCAAATAATATTCATCGTTCTCTTATGAAAAGTGTGTGAAAAAGAGAAGAGCGGGTAAGGGCCTGTTTGTTAGAAGCTTAATGGGCTTAATGGGACTCGCAGCTTATTTAGCCAGCTATACATGACTGTTTGGTAATGGCTTAATGATATAGAATGACTTGTTCAGTAAGCTTTTAGGGCTGAGCTTTATGCAGAAACCGAGTTTTTTTCCACATCTGCCCCTCCGAAATAAAAAAGGCTCCTTCCATCTATTAAAAACCTTCCCAATCTATACAAACAGATTAATCCACACAGACAGCTTCATCCATACAGGACTTAATGGAAAACCAACCAAACAGCCTTTAAGCTTAGAATACAAAAAGTTGGAGATAAGTAAGAAACGGTGAAGGATCATGTGAGAAAAGAGTTAAGGTGAGAAGTGTAAGAAGAGATCTGGACCCTTGATCACTTTTAATCTCAAACTCACCCATGAATCGTGCTTGATACGGGGATTGATCTGGTGCATCTGGGGTGCATCTCATCCTAATGTGCATCCAAGGGTGGAGATCCCTTCTTACCCTTCTCACCGAACCCAACCCAGTAAGAAATAGCAATACAAATAAACATGTTATAAGAATCCACATTTGACACAACTTTTATGTGGAACAGAGTGGAACAAGCATGTTCCATCCTAACAAGTTGGAACCGGTTTATGTCTAACCAATATAACCTCAATTATAACACTTAATTCTCTTCTAAAAAAACATCAAATACGCCTTCCTCTTATCATTTTATTCATTTTTAAATTTTTATTTGTTGTATTTTATGTTTTCTAAACTTTCACTTTACTGCCTTCAAACTATTATTTTCATATGGTTTCTATATTTGATTAATTTATGTAATTTATTAAATATTTATAAATAAAAAAATAATATACAAAAGGTACAAAATAAAAACTGGAAACTAAAAAAACTTTTTATTGTAGTGTCATTTTAATAATATATTTTGTTATATAAAATATTTATTTTATTATATTACATACTTAATCAAAATATATAAACAACTCTTCAGGATAAATTGATCATTTTAATATTGGTAATCAAACAATATTCATCGTAAATATATGACAAACTTCATCCCCAAAACCCGAAAATATAAATTCAAAATCAAATGAACCAAAGAGCAGTGAGCTTAGTTTACTAGTAGATTGGAATTAGATGATACCTTGTTTGCAAAAACATAAGAGAGCCGTTTGATTTGTTCTTTAATTTCCGATTCTGTTAGTTTGCTGGAAATACTTGGGGAAAGATTCTGCTTCCTTTGCACAACAACGTCCTTTGGATTGAAAGCATACTGAGCACTGCTAAAAATGAAGATTAACCATAAATAAAAACAACAAATATATATATAAGAAAAGAGCATCGAAATTCTGAGAAAACTTACGCATCCACGTTCTGTTCATGTGAAGAGCGTGAAGACGAATTACCCACAAATGTTGATTGCCTAATCCTACATGCCATTCAAGAAACTCGTTAGATTAAAGAAATCCATGATAAAGAACAAATTCACTATATACAAAATTGCTTAAAAATAACAAAAAAAAATGCTACTGTCCCCTGAAACTTGTAATATCTTGTGTGAAGTTCTCTATTCTACTTCTGATGTGATCAAATTTTCATAGGTATATTGATTAGTTACAGGTAAATTCGGAAAACTTTTAAAACCAAATTACCTATTGTGGTGCAAGACCGTGTGAGAAGGAGAGTTAAGGTGAGAAGCGTAAGAAGGGATCTGGACCCAGATCCCAGATCACTTTTAATCTCCAACCCACTTACCCACCCATGAATTGTGCTTCATATGGGGATTGATCCGGTGCATCGTGGTACATCATACCACGGTGCATCTCATCCTAATTTGTGCATCCAAGGGTGGAGATCCCTTCTTACACTTCTCACCTTAACTCTCCTTCCCACCGGAACCCAACCCTTTGTCTAATATGAATGTCACAATAATAATCAAGATTTGGGCCCACTGGATATTCCTACTTGGTCTTTAATAAAAGGCACTTAAAACATTTCACTAATTGTCAAGACTTCTTTTATCAAATACTGCAAATTTCATAGGATGGAGGAAGTAGAAGCTTTACATGATAAAGTTAGAAAAATATGCATATTCAAGCTAACAAAGAGCATAAATTAGCAATATACATGCATATTATGGTTGCTTAAATACATGATGCATCTAAAGGGTCTCACCTTGTTAGTTCCTCATCTTGTACAACTGGCACTGGAGCTGTCTTGGAGAAGAGCAAACTGTGGTGACTAATACCAGCTATACCAAGAGATTCCAAAAACTTTGTGTGCAATGTAAGAGATGGATCCCTACAATTAAAGTGAATAAAAACCCAAATATCATCATTATCCCATTAAACAAGTTATTATAATTCAACAATCTGATGATTTATCCGCTGAAAATAAGTAACTTAAGAGCATCCACAATGGTAAGCTTTTTATTAAAGCTATTTTCCAAAAAAAGTGGGACCCACAAACTTTATTGAGAGCTAGTGAGAAGATTTTTCATAATCTTAGGTGGCAAAAAAGCTTTCCGAAAAATTACTGAAAAAACTCCAATGTGGATGCTCTAATGCCCATAATAAAGCAGAGAATATATATATATATATAAGAGGAAAGTTCAAATGTGAACTCATTTTTGGTTGTGAACGTGAGGACGAATCTCAGCCACTTATCCGGTCAATAAAGGCGGCTTTGACCTGGTTCCCCTCCTTTAATAATCTCCACCCTCCCATGAATCGCGTCAATCCTCCGTGATCGCATCCACCATAACCGAAGATGTGTGGCTGAGATTCGTCCTCACGTTCACAACCAAAAATGAGTTCACATTTGAACTTTCCTCTATATATATATCAAATAAAGGGATTAAAAGATCAATGATTAAAGAAACTACGAACATTTTGTGTTCACAATCATGCTCTTCATGCAATTGTTGCTGAGTTGGAGAAACGTCAAAACCGTGTTTCGGAAGACTGAAAAGCTCCCTCAGATCCTAAGATAGCAAACAAGCACACAGACTCGTGAGTGCTATTTCCCAAAATCAAAATGAGAACCGTTAAGTAATTAAAAAAATAACAAAAATGTCCAACTTTTTGGCATTCACCTGTTGACTAAAATAGCGAATTTGCTCTTTGTGTTCCGTAGCACTTCTGAATAAACCCCCTTTGTATATCTATCTCATAAAAGTTTAAACAATCAGATATGAAAAAAGAACAATTAAAGACAACATCATATTGAATATTATTGGATCATGTTTAACCTGCTTTCTATATATCTTTTCTTCCACAGTACCACAAGTCATTAAACGGTATACAATTACATCCTTCTTCTGTCCAATACGATATGCACGATCAACGCTTTGATTATCGGTACTGCAAAAAAATAAAGGGCAAAAGTGTCACTGAGTTTGATGTGAAAATGTACTTAACTAGAGACTGATTAAAATAAGTGTCCACTTTTAAGTATTTGTCTACTTTCCAATTTTATCCTATATTTATGAGATGAAATAAATTCATTACCCCCATTACTATCAATGTAAAATTGTCATTTAGTTAATTAATAAGCATAATTAATAATTAAACATTTCTAAAATTTGTGCCTTTTTCCATTATATTGCAAAACAAGATTTGTAACAACATAAGTGAAAAGAGCAACCTTGGGTTCCAAGCTGGATCAACCACAATGACACGATCTGCTTTCGTAAGGGTAAGTCCCAGACCACCAACTTGAGAAGTCAAAAGAAATATTGGAGCTCCAACACCCTCTTGAAAATCCTGTTATTGATATAATGTCATATATATATATATATATACTGAATAAAATAAAGTCAATAAATCACTCAAAGAAAAATACTGACATTGACGATCTTTAATCTGTCAATAGCTTTGGTAGTACCATCTATCCGCAATAACTTGTAGCCTCTGGCAGTAAGAGTATCCTAAGCACAAGAGACGATAAAAGAAGCAAACATTTATAAACAAAGGTAAAAATTAAAAATTAAAAAAACAGTATCTACTTAAAAATATGCAAGATAAAGATAACAATATTTGTACAAAAATAATACAATAGTATTACTGTATTATCATCCGCTCTACCCTTTTGGGGTAGAGAAAATGTCTGCATATATCTCAATCTTCAGACCCTACTTTCCAGCGGGATTTTTATTTATACAAAATAAAATAACTAATTTGCAAAGTGAACATAAAGATAAATATAATAAACCAGTTTGGAGCAAACCTGAATAAGATTAAGCATTTTGCGGGTTTGGGAAAAGATAAGAACGTTATGACCCTTTGGAATCAGATCATCCTATTATAAAATAAAAAATAAAAATAAAAACTCAGCACACATGTTGCTATGAAACAGGCAAAGATAATTAAAAGCATGTTATATTCTAACCAGCAAAGATACAATAAAGGAGATTTTGCATGAGAGGATGTCATGATTTTCTCCAATGTCGTATCTATCTGCCGCATCTGCTATGTGCATTGCCAATCGTTCAGCAACCCCATGTTCCTCCTGATTCAGCACTGATTCCATCCCTTCTAATACATCTTCAGCGGCTCTCTTTGTTAAGAGAAGTGGATGATCACATATCTTTTTCAATATCTACAACAAAACAAAAAAGAAAATGTATGTAAGCAAAAACATAAAACCAACAATAACATTGAGAACCAGTGATCGTCTGAAACAATACATGTAACACCGGCTATAATATTGTTTCACATTATGAAACAAACAATACATGTCTATAAGTTTCTAGTTGTGAAACAAATACATGGAGATTGCTTCTAATATTTTTGAGGATCATACACGTATTGACTGTCAACTTTGCAGGGCTACATCCATTCAAATAGAGTAAAATACATTTTTGTCCCTGTGATTTGTTTTAAACTTTGTGATTTTCATCCCTGTGGTTTAGAAATTGCAGTTTTCGTCCATATGCTTTGTAATTCATTGCTATTTTCGTCCTCATGATTTACACTTTATTGTTGTTTCAGTCCCTATGGTTTACAATTCTTTACTGTTTTAGTCCCCTGTAATTAAAGATGGGAATTAGTGCAGGGACGAAAAATCACAATTTATAAACCACAGGGACGAAAACCGTAATTTACTCCTTCAAATATTAACACAGGGTACAATGAGAGGTACAAACAAGAAATAAATAATCGTTTAAAAAAACAAACACCATGAAGAGTAATGAACATAAACTAAAGATTGGACTTCATTTTAGAACATAAGATACAATAAGAATTTAAAGATGCTACAAACACCAAAAACAAGATAGTAATGAAATTTTTAATTAAAAAAAAGATAAACCAGTTGAACAAATACCGTAAGAGCAGCCAAAGGTGAACCATCAAAGGCTGAAAGAACAATCTCACTATTCAAAAAAGCTTCATATAGTTGACGCTGCAGCCAAAAGAGATAAACACGATACAAGAATGTAAGTCGTCTTTTAAAAAACATATTTTGAACAAACTCTGAAGTGTGATCAATCCTTAATCTCGTTACCTGGCAAGCAGACAATCTTAACCACACAATAATCTCATTCTTTTTAGAAAGCTTGGCAGTATTTGTAGCATCATCATCACGAAACACTTCACTTTTTAGGCGTCGAAGAAAATAGGGCTGAATGCATGTTCTTAAATCCTGCATTAAGTTAGATTTATAGTTAATGGTCCACACTAAAAACTTCAACAATTTAGAAAATGCAAAGTGTCAACAAAAGTGAAGGACTAAAATAGAAAAATGTGCAAAATGATGCAGCGTCAAAGGCTAACACAGAGCTACAAGAAGAAAATTATATTTATATTAATATGTTGCTAAAGGCTTTGGAAATAAGTTTCCGATAATACTACTTGATATTGTGCCCGAGAATAAAAAATTCCATTTTATTATAATTAAAACCTTGAACAAAAGAATAGCAACTGTCAAGTAACAAAAAACCATGATCGTATGCCATCAAATAAGTCAAGTTTGTAGTTTCAATCATATATATGAGAAAGGTAGCAAAAGATCAGCCTTTTCTGAGGAGACTATACAAAGTGCAAATAATTTTAAGAATGACTGAAAATGATGCAAAGGATTATTTGCCATAATCTATACGTGTTATTTCTTGGTAAAACTGTTCTCATTTCTTACTAAAAGAGATTACAATATATAACAACAATAACACCTAAATAAGGAAATACTAACACTAGTATATGGAAAGGTAAATCAAACTTAGCTATATTTAACACTCCTCCTCAAGTTGGAGCGAAAATGTTAATCATGCCCAACTTGTCACAAATAAAATCTATTTGAGTTTTCCGCAAGGGCTTCGTGAGAATGTCTTCAAGCTGATGTTCAGTCCTGATGTGTACCGGTTGGATCGATGGAGGGTCGGTTCGTGTTCCGACAACACGGTCTCTAATGAGATGACAATCAACTTCAATGTGTTTGGTTCTCTCGTGGAATACTTGATTCTTGGCAATATGAATGGCAGACTGATTATCACAATACAATCTCATCAAGTCCTCTATCATTACTCCAAGCTCTCTTAGGAGTCTCCTTACCCATGTCATTTCGCATGACACATCTGCCATGGCTCTGTATTCTGACTCGGCACTTGATCGGGAGACGGTATGTTGTTTCTTGCTTTTCCAAGAAACTAGATTTCCTCCTACGAACACACAGTACCCTGTAGTAGATCTCCTGGAAATGGGACATCCAGCCCAATCTGCATCCGAGAAACCAGATATTCTACCATCTCCTTCTTCAGTAAAAGCACCCACCCGACAATGGCCTTGATCTGAATAGAGTATTTCTAAGCCTGGTGTGGCCTTGAGATACCTCAAAACGCGAAGTGTTGCATCCCAGTGACCCGTATAAGGATCAGACATGAACTGGCTCAAGACACTAACCAGGAATGAAATATCTGGTCGGGTAACTGTCAAATAGTTCAATTTTCCAACCAATCTCCTATATCTCTCTGGATCCTTCATAGGACTTCCATCACCCGGAAGAAGCTTTTCTGTAGCAAGCATCGGACTGTCTATTGGTTTACATCCCAATATACCACACTCGGTAAGCATATCAACAACATATTTCCGTTGAGATAGAAGAATCCCTTGTGGAGATCGAGATACTTCTATCCCAAGGAAGTAACGAAGTCATCCAAGATCGGTAACTTGAAATTGAGTCAATAGAAATTCTTTTAGTTCTGAAATTCCAGTGCTATCATCTCCAGTAATAATAATGTCATCTACATAGACCACCAATATGATACGTCGATCGTTACGGTGTCTAAAAAACACAGAATAGTCCTGGGAACTACGGGTCATACCAAACTCTTGGAGAACATCTGAAAACCGTCCAAACCATGCTCTAGGAGATTGTTTAAGACCATACAATGAACGTCGCAATCGGCATATCTTTGTAACCTCCTCCTCAACAACAAACCCAGGTGGTTGTTCCATGTATACCTCCTCCTCAAGAATGCCATTAAGAAATGCATTCTTGACGTCCAACTGATGAAGTGGCCAATGATTGATGGCAGCCAAAGCGATACAAATGCGAACCGACAGCATTTTAGCCACCGGAGAAAAGGTCTCGTCATAATCAACCCCATGGGCTTGAGAATAACCCTTGGCAACTAATCGGGCTTTCAAACTATGCAGGGAACCATCAGGATTAACTTTCACTGTGAAAACCCACTTACAACCCACTTTACGCTTTCCATGAGGAAGCTGTTCCAAATCCCAAGTATGATTCTTCTGTAAGGCATCCATCTCTTCTTGCATTGCCTTTAACCATCCTGGGTGATTAAGGGCCTCAGTCACAGTCCTGGGAACAAAATGGCTATCAATGGCTATGGTGTAGGCACACGACTCTGAAGAAAGGTGAGAGTAGGCGAGGTAATCATGAATGGGATATCGGGTGCGAGGTCGTGTGCCTTTTGTGAAGGCAATGGAAATATCAGGGAGATGAGCACCAGGCGGGTCATAAGGCTCTATAGGAAGTGGTAGGGGTGTATTAGGGACTGGGTCGGGGGAAACATCTGTGGGCGATGTATCAGGTGGTGGAACGGGAGACGTACCAGAATCATCTTGCACAGGTAGGCACTCGTGGGTCTCAGACACTTGTCGTTGGCGCTGTCGAACATACACATTTGTGAAACGAGTATCAGTCTGGACTGTGGGAATAACGAAAGTTGGTGTCACCACTAGAGGTTGTAAGACGCTGGGATCAAAAGAATAAGAAGGATCAGAAACAAGGTTTGTTGACTCGAAAGCACCGGTGATAGAGTTACCATAGAAGGGACTCAATTCATTGAATGTGACATCAGCAGAAGTAAAATACCGACGAAGGGTAGGACTATAACATCGATAGTCTTTTTGAACACGAGAATACCCAAGGAACATGCACTTGATAGCGCGTGCTGCAAGTTTGTTACGTCCCGGACGATGATCATGAACATAAGAAACACAACCAAAGATTTTTGGAGCTAGAGGGAAAGGAGTGCCTTTTGGAAATAAGATGGAGAAAGGTGTCTTTCCGTTCAGAACAGAAGATGGCATACGATTAATGAGATAATTAGCTGTAAGAACCGCATCCCCCCAGAAACTTTGTGGAACATTATAATGAATCATCATGGTGCGAGCTACATCCAACAAATGGCGGTTCTTCCTTTCAGCAATGCCATTCTGTTGGGGTGTATAGGCACACGATGATTCATGTATAATACCATGCTTAGATAAGTAACTTGTAAAAGCAGAGGAAAAATATTCTTTTGCATTATCAGACCTTAGAGTTTTAATGGAGACATCAAATTGGGCTTTGACATATGCGAAAAATTCACAAAAGATCGAAAATATTTCATTACGTGACTTTAATAAGTAAATCCATGTCGCACGAGAAAAGTCATCAACAAACGTAATAAAATATTTAAAACCATTAGTAGAAGTTATGGGACAAGGTCCCCATACATCAGAGTGAATTAAATGAAACAAAGCAGTAACACTACTTGACTCTCTAGGGGGTAGGGACAACGGGTATGTTTACCTAACTGACATGCCTCACAAACAAACTCTTTGACAGACGACAAATCTGGTTTCAATTGTTTCAGAACAGACAAAGAAGGGTGACCTAGCCGATAGTGAGCCTCCGAATCACAAAGATGTGTTGCTGCAGATCACAACCCAGACAAACGATAGAGACCTTGAGATTCAAAACCTGTGCCAATCAGCCGGTTCGTCCCCAATTCCTGAAAGACACAGTATGTTGGAAAAAAGGTTACTCAACAATTATGCATTTTTGTAATCTGGCTAACAGATATTAGACTATCCGGAAAGGTGGGAACATAAAGAATAGATGACAGGTTTAGTTTTGACAAGTTGCTAGTGGATCCAATACCCATAATTGGACACGATGATCCATTAGCAAGTCGAACCGGAGTCTGAGGTATATCAGTATTGAGATCAGATATAAGATCTTTGTTCCCAGTCATATGATCTGTGGCTCCTGAATCAATGATCCATGATGGTGAGCATGCAGAAAAACAGTTAGAAGATATACCTGACTGTGTTGTGCTAGTACGAGGAGTGGATGAAACCTGGCTAGAAGAACGACGCTGGAAGCGAGAGCCATCTTCATCATGGGAAGTGCTAGTGGGGGTGGTATTATCTGCAGATGCTATCTGGGATCGGAAAGGACGAGGTGGCGGTTGAGATCCTGGACCAGAAGTAGGACGATTCGGGCAGTTATACTTAGTGTGCCCAAACTCCTTACAATAAAAGCATTGGATCTTCTTGTTATACGCTTCCTTTCCAATATTTCTGGTACTCGAAGAGGCAAAAGCGGATACATCAGTCTCAGATGGCTGTAATGGAGTATGACTTGAGTACGTTTCTCGGGCAAGATGATACGTTGATGCCAATGACTGAGATGCTGAGTGACTCAGTAGTAGAGGACGAGCACTGGAATATTTGGCAGACAATCCCGAAATGAACGTCATCACATCCATTTTTGCTAACCGCTCCTCCTGAACTTTGACATCAGGAGTGACAGGGAAAAGAACCCGAAGCTCTTCTGATAGCTTCGATAGTCTAGTATAGTACTCAGTCATATCAGAGTCACCCTGCTCACATCTGAAATAGGAACCGAACACGAAATATGTGTGAGACAAGGATTGTTTGGCTGAGAAGGAAGACTCCAAGTGGATCCACATCTTCTTTGTGGTAGGATAGTTCTGAGCAATGCTTAGGATTTGTGGTTCCATCGCATTCCATAAGGCCATTCTGATACCACTATCGTTGAGTTTCCATTCCCGTATTTTAGTATCCGGAGGGTCTTTGGTTAAATAATCATCTTTGTCCAAACTTTCGAGACCGGTTTGGACAAACATACTCCATTGAGCCCAATTTGTGGAATTAAGTTTAACCGGAATCTTTAACACGGCAGAGAAATTGATTATACCCGGGATGGAGAAGTCGCTAGGGGTGGCACCTTGAGTTTTCTCTGTAGGTGTCAGTGCCATTGACGAGGTTGAACTTGTTATATATATATATATATATATATAAACGGCTGGAGCTGTTCCTCCCAAGTTCTAGGAGAAAAAAGAGAGAAGGAAACAAACAGAGAGTATTCAACAGGATTCTGGAAACTCAGGGAGATGGCGACGGCAGCGGCGGCGGCAGAGGGCGGCAGCAGGTCTGGTGAAGAAGGGCAGCAGCAGATCTGGACAGCCGTGGAGAAGAAGGTCCGGAGAAGAAGGGCAGCGGCAGCGGTTTTAGGTGAACAGAGCCCGGCGACTAGGGTTTAGTCGGTTTCCGGCAGCGGCTAGGGTTCAGGCGTTTTCCGGCGGCGGCGGCTAGGGTTCAGGCATATTCCGGCGACGGCGGCTAGGGTTCCGGCGATAGGTTGCATTCCATCAGCTCTGATACCATGTTATTTCTTGGTAAAACTGTTCTCATTTCTTACTAAAAGAGATTACAATATATAACAACAATAACACCTAAATAAGGAAATACTAACACTAGTATATGGAAAGATAAATCAAACTTAGCTATATTTAACAATACGAATGTAAAATCTATGGAACCATAACCTGTGCAACAGCTGAACCAATGCGCTTATCTCTATCAGACGCATTTTTTTCGTTTCCACGAAGGATCGCTGACTCAAATTTGTCCTTAAAACTGAAAAAGATAAAATACAAACATAACAATAAGAAAAGAAAAATCATAACAAAAACCTTTAGCCCTTTGTGTAGAAAAACATGCTATTAACAAAAACTTACCATTTCTTGTCACCCAAAAGCTCTGGACAACAGAAGTTGAACAAAGCCCACAGTTCCTAGATTATACAACAAAAAAAAAAGATCAAGAGCATGGCTTTTGATATAACCTATTGAGTAATAGCAAATATATATAGGAGAGATTTCAAATAAAAACCAAAAAAAGGTTAACAACTTAAGGACTAATCTCAAACATTCAAGGGTTTTAATCAATGGTTAATAAAAAAGATGGCATTTTTTTAATATTAGCAAAATACACATCCAATCTCATGTCTAATTTAAAAAGTTAAGGACAAACATGTAATTTCAACCACTCGCACCAACCTTCATCTCCATCCTATACGCCGCCGCCATCACCATAATGAATTTTTATGTTTTATCTAGTGAATCTTGTTACCAAAATGACGATTATGCCTTTTTTAATTAAAAATAGCTTTAAATTAAAATCATAAGATCTAAGGCTTAGATCGGTCCTTGCAGTTTTCAACCTTTTTTTGGTTTTTATTTGATTATCACCCTATATATATATACATATGTATATATGCTGATAAAAATAACAGAATGCAGAATTATGAAGCTGTACCTTAAGATTATTTTGCAGTGGAGTGCCACTAATGATTATACGATGAGCACAAGGTATCGCCAGCAAACTTTTAGCCCTTTGTGTACTAGGATTCTTTATGAGATGCCCCTGTGTTTGGATATCAAGATAATAAATGATTTGCATGTTTGGAAGAAATCAATGATGCAAGGAAAACCATAAAAAATATACCTCATCAAGGATCATGTAATCCCAGGTCACATCATCTTCATCCAGGTCTTCATAGTCTCCAGATAAAGATTTCACATTATTCCGCACAATATCATAAGTTGTAAGAAGAACACCCTTATCCTACAAATCAAACCAATTGAAGCACGTGTATGAATAGGAATAAATCTCAATTATGGAGCTTTCTTAAAATCTGAAGTCTTGAACTAATGGATTTCTGCTCTAAGTTCATGTTTTTTTCAAATCCGTATTCAATCAACATGATGCAAAATGTCAAATTTGGCAGCACTTTATTTTGTTTGGTGATGCATTAACTTAATGCTGGTAAAATTTTGTATATGTATGCAGATTTGAGTAAAAAAGATAAAGTCAAAGACTACCTGAAGTATATACTGGAGCTCATATTGTCGAGCTTTTGCACAAGTTCCAAAGTATCTGAAAAGTAAAAGAAGAAATTAATGGTCTCTAGAGAGTAGAGACTAACCATAAACAGATAATGTCAAATATAAATATATATATATATATGTATATGTATATAACAGTTGTCCAAGCAAACTCACTCTCTTGTCTTTTGCGAAAGACCAACCACGCCTAGTTCTTTCATCCAATGAGGTAATAGTGTCTTGGGAGCAACAACCAATACCCTCTTTATCAAATTTGAGTGGAATAGCCCAGCCAAAAAGCCACAAATCTGAAATGACACAAAGACTAAAATCATACTACACTCTACATGGCAAGTACCAAAAAAGAAGACTAAATAGTAATAACATATAAACCAAATAATCCCAATATATCCAACCCCGATGTGGGATGTACACAGACCAGACCTCTACCTCATAGTAGAGTGGTTGATGATTGTTTCCATGAAGACCTCAGGTTGTGCAAAATGTGCAAAAAATCCAATAAAAATATTTAAAAAAAAATAATACAAGTGCATACCTGCATGGTCTTGCCTAGGCCCATGTCATCACCCAAAATACCACCCTTCCCTTTACAATGAAGGGACCAAAGCCACTTCAAACCTTCACGCTGATGAGGGTATAGCATGTTTGCAATCTTACTGGGTAATGTAAAACTGAATTTTGGGTTACTAAGAGAAAATGGCATTTCTTTTCCTAAAGTAGAATCGTCTGTATCATCATTCAACATATAAACCTTCTTAGAATCATCAGATTTCAGAGATAACTTTCCATGCCTACCCTCCACGACCTTTTGTAGAAAATTATAGCCACTTGTAACCACACAATCATCTTCTTCTTCGTCGTCATCATCATTTTTCTGAGGACAAACAACACTTTCAGTAGGTACAACTTTTCCTACTTGATCCTTTACATATCCACCATTAACATTCTCTTTTCTGCTTGGTGGGCAGACAGAAAATGAAGTATTTTTAACGTCTAAAAATTCAGAGGTTTCAACAGGTTTCTTTTTATTCAAATTTTCTTTAATAACGGAATTAGAAGAACTTGGAGGTTGTTTGATGGGGCGGCCTCTCTTTTCAATTGATAAACACTCAAGTCTTGAGCTTAAATTGCTTAGAATATCTCTGATTTCATCACCACCATCATCATGATTACCCCCAGTATTCTTCACAGGACTCGGTGAGTCGAATCCAGAAACCACGGCTGAGAAATCTGATTCAACGTCATGAAATTTGTCATCTTCCTCTTCATCGTCTCTCGCCACAACTTTGCAGAGCCTTCGTCGTCCATGTATTTTAACTTTTTGATGCTTGCCCCCTGCTGTTATCAAAAATATATACTCATTAACAAACGCAAAACAAAATAATCATGCATTACAATGGATAGAAAGAATATAAATTACCATTCAGGGAAGCTAAGTCGTCCACAATGAAACTTGCAGGTTCACCAAGAGAGGCACTATTTTCACATTGTTCAGCAGTTGGGAGTTTGTCTTCATTCATAACGCTTGATGGGGATTTCCCTGTTCCATTTCAAACAGAAACAAAATAACGTTAAAAGAGCGGCCAAACTTGGACCATTTCTCTTTGATATATGTAGGAACCTGACAACCTAACTTCTGGCTCTTTTGGAAAGTAATCTAATGGGAGTTCATGTATTTTCACATGATATCAAAGACAAGTTGTACCAGTCTAGATACACAACACTTTGGGGCACACTGTACTTGTCTAGCCCCCTCTCGATATAATATGTGCCCATCCAGCCTCCATTGGAGGGGCGTTTTAAGGCCAAACATCGCCTAAACTTGGATCATCTGCCTACAATATATGTTGGAACCTTTTTTTCTCCTAAATTCCTAATGACTCTTGGAAAATAACAAAATAGAGTTTCACATTACTCAAGTAGTGTAAAACATAAAAGCCGTACAAGTATGTTAACTAGGGTTTAATGCTTCTTCAAGCACAAAACCTGATTTACATAAACATAAAGCAAAACTACTACCGACTGTAAAATACATAAAAGATCGTTAGGTAGATGAAGATATGGGAATACCAGAAGCAGATGAACCAAAATCGATAATATTTGATTCATCATGGGAGGCACCATTTTCATCATCATCAGCTCGTTCCGAAGAAGAAACTTTATCTTCGTTCACCTTCTTTGGTAGGGTTTTTATTTCTGCAGTTCAGATTGTAACAAGCTCACATAAAAAATCAGATACCAAATTAGGGTTTAAGAATTTTCAGAATACCCAAAAAAAATCATCCACATATATATAGATTGTTAGACACATTCAGATAAAGAAATAGTCTTGCCAGGAGGAGAATCGAAATCGGTGATATTAAAAGAAGGGCCATCATCTTCCTCCTCTCGCTCCCGATTCTTCATTTCTGCAGTAATAAAAACAAAACTAAGCACTAGTAATCTAATCTCATAACAGTAAACACATATAGAAATTGACAAATTGTTAATAAGGAACTAAAAATCAAGGGTTTAAGATGACATTAACGAAAGAGAAAAGGAAGATTGTGCATAAATATACCAGATAGGAAACCGTAAGCATTTGATTTGGAATGAGAAGCGCTTAGAAAGCGATTATGAAGTTGATTCAAACTCATCGGCTTCTTGGAGGATTCTTCAGCCATCTGTTTCTCTCTCTCTCTCTCTCTCTCTCTCTCTCTCTCTCTCTCTCTCTCTCTCTCTCTGTTACTCCATTAGAAAGGCAATTAGATCTTTTAAATAACCATTTTCCCGCTTAGGTTTTAAAATTCTCCCATTCCAATTTCCCAATTCATCGTTGGAATTGCAAAAACATAAAAAATGAAAGGGAAAAATATAATATTTTTTATAAAATATACTTTTATTTATTTTAGTGGAGATGGTAATTCATGTGTAATTTTATAAATTGTTATAAAAAAAATTCTTCTATATCTTCCTACGCTTGAAAAGAAAATCGGCAATGTTTTCCCCTTTTTTCTGTTCTTAGAAAAATCAAAAACATGAGATTTTTTGGATCTTTACTTTATTTTTCTTTCTGTTCCTTTCGTTCATATAAAATGTATTGAGAACACTGTTGAAGTACCACATCAGCTAGACTTGAATCATTGTTCATGTATATATGTTAGAACCTTCCCTTTCTCCTCAAATGGCTCTTTTGAAGATTGATCTAGTGGTTCCACATATTCTCACATGGTATCAGAGTCAAGGTCTACCACTTTAGGGACTTGACATTTCTGGCTAACCCCCTCTCTACACCCTTAGGACGTAAAGTTGGAATTTACATTACTAGTGGTATTGTTGGTGGCACAGGGTAGCACCGTCCACACACCTGCCCCAACCCACACTCGTCACGTCCTAAGTCCTTACCCCTACACCCACCCCCACACTGACACACTACCCCATCCAAAGGGGGGTAGCCGTGATAATGACAATAGTGGCATGTTGGTCGGTAGGGTGGTGTGGGTGGATGACAAATGTGATAACAACAATAGTGGCATGCTAGTCGGTTAGAGGTTAGGGTGGGGGTAGGTGGTGGTTGTGACGACAATAGTGGTGGTGTGGAGTTAGGGAGTGAGAATGACAATAGCAGCATGGTCGTGATGGGCCAGATGGTCAATATTGGTTAAATTATATATAAAAGAAGGGAATGCGGTTCCTTCCATTATGTCAACAAATGACGAATTCATTAATTTGTGGAATTCAATGGAATTTAAAGAATTCCATCCATTTCAAGAAGTGAACCAAACAAATGGATTGAAATTTAGTCAAATGAATTTACCATTCTAATTCCATAAAAAATCGATTTTTGCGAACCAAACGACTCCTTAGAGTCAACATGAAGCTTGGGTACCGCATACATTCTTGATTTGTAGCACTTTAAAACTTATGGATTGTTTGGTAAATGTTAAATGATTTAATGTTAAATGATTTAATGTAAAATGATTAAGTCGTTAAAATGATTAAGAAACCATCAATCCTTTAAAATATAGGGATTGTTTGATAAATGCTAAATGATTTTACACAAACGTTTGATGTTTTAATTTGTATCATATATTTTGCTTATTTTAATGTTTAAGTAATTTGTATACTATTTTTTGAAGTACAATATACATAGGGGTGTAACCGTCGAGCTTCTAACGAGATAATTTAAGCTTAATATTATTGAGTTCGAGTCGATCTCGAACACAAAATAATTTTCGTCTAACTTAACAAGCAGAGCTTCGTAACACCAATGTTATACTCCACTCGATCGAGAACTCGATTAAATTTTTCGAGTCAAGCCACGCCTATCAATTCGAGCATACATATTTTATGAGCCAAACATGTTTATATGTTCATAAATTATACAACAAATATAGAAAAATTATCCACCTCGAGTCAGTAAACGAGTTAATCGATCACAAGGTCGAGCCCATAAACGAGCATTGAGCTCGATAACCAAAAAAATATTGAAGCTCAAGCCTGCTTTAAAAAAACTAGAGGGATACTCGCATAATGAGTTTGACCATCTACTATGGTTGATAAGTTTTTTTAAATGTAGAAAATTTCTTAGTGTATAACAAGAAATATGTGTTATTTTGATATAAAAAAGAACTCGTGTGAAAGAAGTAATCAAGAGAGTCAACGAGAGATTACTTTGGGAAAAAAAAAATTGGGCCCTAATATTTATGGGCCCTGCGCATGGCTGTGTGGCCCTCCTCCAGGGACGACCCTGATTGGTCTCTATATCAAGAGAATATATGGGATCATGTGAGAAGCGGAGTTAAGTTGAGAAGAGTAAGAAAAGATCTTCATCCTTTATCACTTTTAATTTTATGTCCACCAATGAATTACGCTTTAGAATAAAACTGATCCGATACATCCCACTACATCTTGGGATTTGGGAATGGTATCAACAATTCATCCATGCAAAAGATATTTAACTGAGATTCAAAATAAGGTAATTTTGGTCTCAAAAACTTAGAATTATAATCCATGATGCATATTTAATAATTATAACATCAAATCGGAATAATTATATTTGTAGCTTAATCATTTATCTTTGTTCATATTTAATGCCCAGAAATGATATCTTGAGCATCTTTAATAAATTCTTTATAATTTTTTCAAAATAGAGAATCAAAAGACAAAATCTTCAAAAAGAATTGCATTCATCTCCAACAAATTCCCTATAATTTTTTCAAAATAGTATTAAAATATTGCATCATTTATTAAAATATTATTTATCTCTTTAAATATTTATTTTTCAAAGTTTTCTATTGGTCATTTCACTTGATAATCATTTTTGGAATGAACTCCATATTTGAAGAAAAACCCACTATCTCTCTCCTATTTTCTCCATTTTGGAGATCATTACGGATAAGCTATTAGAGCAATATACTTGGGAAAGCTATTGAAGATGCTCTCACTTTTCTATCTATACGCATTTTCTAATCATAGTTGGTTCCTAGGTTTCTAGAAATACGATGCGGTTGTAAAATAAAGTAAAGCGTTACTTCAAATAGTTTATAAATGACTGAGAATCTACTGTATATATTAAAGGGACAACCAAAGGGTAATGAGGTGGCTTAATGAGATTTAAGTGTTCTCCAAATTTGAATTGTGGTATGTTTTGTTCATCCCACATTGGAGAGAAGATGATGAAATTGAAGAATGCTGTGAGTATTTATTAGGATGAGACAAATCATTTGTGGAAACTCATGGGTTAGCTTATTTTAGTTGACCTCTATACTTATGTGGTTTGCTAATTTTGGTTAACCATCTAGCATTACGGGTTGATTGTTTTCACCGAATATTTTTGTTAAAATTAAGATATATAGTACAACTATTTGGTGTCCATTTAATTGCGTATTTGAACCACTTTAATAAAATTACTAAATAATAATAAAGTAGTCAAAAATTACTATAAGGTTAAGTTAGTCACGTTTATGTAAAAATAGACTTAAACTGTCAAATTGTAATGCTAAAAGAGAGTTGTTTATTTACGCCTTCTTTAAAAAGTAGTAATGTTTCCTTAAAGTTTGAAGCACAATGAGATAATTAGACTTGAGTCTTCATCAAATCTTGAAATGTGGTGTTTTATTTATCTCACATTGTTTAGAAGATGGTGAAATAGATAATGATGTGGGTATTTAGTAGGAGTCATCGGAGAAGATGATGAATTTATCTTTTTATATATATAAGTAAGAACCAAGAGAAATGACATGACAGAATGTAGATTGAGAATTACAAAATATTGAATTGTGGTTATCTTTGACCATCCCACATCGATAAAAGTTGAGATGTTGGAAGAATTATGTTTTATTGCATCCAAAATATGATGTGGGTATTTAATAAGAGGAGTCATCTCACTTCTATAATTATTTCCATTCATTAAGTTTTATTGCATTTCATTGATCATCGATTAAGAAATTATGTTTTTCCTTAACCTACTTACATATTTTATAACAATAATTTCTCACCACCGCGCATGCACGGTGCCACACACTAGTGAAACGGAATTGAAATAACTGGTTCCAATGTTCAAATGAAACAACATTTGATCCCCATGAGGACTTTATTATTCACTGTCCTACCCTAACTTCAAGCAACGCTGAGTAAGGTTGTTATTAAGAGTATCTCCAACACTTTATCTAAAATAAAGAAAACCCATTTTTCTTCTCTAAACTCCTCCAACAACATTTCTATATCATTTTTTAAAATAAATATTTTTGGAAAAATCTCTAAATATAGAGATTTATCTATATCTCTAAAAGGATGAGAGAGAAATATTATTTTAATGATTTCCCACCAATAACAACTCTCATAATTTTAGATATTTTTGAAATAATAAATTTATTGAATATTTTAATAATATAATTTTTAAATAGATTCTCTAAAATAGAGAAGCTGTAGGAGTTGGAAGATAATAATTTTAGAGATTTTGACTTTGCATTATCTATTTTAAAGAAAATTTAGAGAAGCTGTTGGAGATGGTTTAAGGTTCTTACATGGATTTTTAATTAAAAATCTATTTATGTAGGTTGTGTTGTACCGTAAAATTTGGGGAAACTTAAAGACTATTTATTAAATGTTTATCCTGTAAGCACTTACCAGGTCATTTAGCTTATCGAATGAACAAGGTAATAGTTGAGAATCTTATCTGGTAATATCGATGATAAGGATAAGTGAGGGTGACCACTCTTACCTAGTAAGCGCTTACGGAGTAATTGTTGCATACAATAAGGTTTTGATGAACTACAATCTTACCTGATAAAATAAATTAAACAATTGATTATTACCGATAAATGCTTACTGGATAAGCATTTGGGTAAACGACCCCTAAAATTGTTTTTGCACTTCTAGCATATATCCTTATAAATATTGCAATTCATCTTGAAGTTCATTTTATATGACAAATTGTTTTCATACTTGTATCATAGATCCTTATAAACATTGCAATTTATCTTGCATCTCATTTTACACGACTAAGTTGTTTTTACAATTGTCGTTTTGCTTCTTCACTTGTTATTTACTTGACTCATTTTCTTGAATTCCTTGTGTTTCTTAAGTTCAATAGTGGTGGCATGTTAGATTGTTTAATTTCATAGGATACATGATGGGTACAATTATTCTAATAGTTTTTTCCCCTTTAATCGGCTTAATGACGATTCAATTTGTAAAAAATTTCATTAAAACATTCTAGAGTTGAACCAAAATCTTCTTATGACGATCTATGGACAACAATTATTATGGGGTTTGAAATTACTGCCTTCTAACTATTCTTCCATTTGAAAATCTCAGACCATTTGGCCATATTAATCTTTAATGTATATATAATTAGGTCCGTGCTTTTAAAACACACAAAACCATAAATTTAGAATCAAGAGAAGAGAATAAAACGGATCATGAACCATTATTGTCATTTTGAGTTCTCGACTTCTGAATCGAGATTTAACTCAGCTCCATTGCACGGGTATGTTTTTATTGATGAGTAGCAATAAGAATTCATGGTCCCTTTTAATTAAAATTCAATGGGATTTGTGTTGGAATTTTTTTATTAGTGTTGCCAATTTCAAAAACAACAGCTATGGTCTATGGGGGGTTGTTTATCAAGTATTTGTTCCTAAGACAATAGCTATATAGCGTTGTTATCGAGTGTAGGTTCATAAAGGCTTATTAGGAACTAATTCAGAGCATTTTCAGGGTTGTTTGAGGTCTATTTCGACTTTCGAGGACGTATAAAATCTGATTTTGATTGGTTCTTTCATCTCCGTCAAAAGAGATTCGAGAGGGGTACAAGGTATATTGTGACATAGTAGAAGTAGTGCTTGGGGTGCCAATCAAGTTAGGATAAATATTTGTCGCATAAATTTATTCTCACATTTCTCATATTATCGATTCGTTCAGGTCGATAAATTGTTGCTTTGTTTGAGGTCTGTTTCAAGGAAGTTTGGAATATGTTCAAAGTCATGTAGTGTACTCGATCAACAAACGGGTATAATACTAGTTATAAACGATGGTTGAACATATCTTGCTATTTTAAAGGCCCATCAAAAATCACGTAAAAATACATTGGTATTAATGTCAATTAAAGGTTATAAATTCTCTTTTTTTACAATTTATTTAAGTAATTTTTATTATTATAATTTAAATATTTTAGATTTAAAAGTAAAGATGTACTTTTTTTTAGTTTTAACGATGGTCTATTTTTTTTTCTTTAAATGAACTATTTTGTAGAAAGTGGTGTGTATTTCACTATTGTTTCTTTGAGAATCTTTTTTAAACATTTTCATGTCACGTGAGAACAACTTAAAAGACATCTCAATTTTCAATCCCATTATTATAACTTTCTCAAAGTTATTTTAATTTTTTTACAGTCCATCATTTTTAATTTATTTTATTTATATTATTATTTATATGGGCCTTTTAATTTATATTATTATTTATTTGGGTTAAATAAAAGAAATAGCAATATACTTTACAAAACATTTTTATTATAGTATTAAAATTTCTTTATTTTTATTATAATAATATTTTTTTTATCAAGGCATCATATTTTTAAAATTGTATTCATTATATCGGTAACTTGTAGATTTAGATTTAAATGATATGACATACGTTAATATGCTTTCATTTCACACCATTATTTATATGCGATATCCACATGTAACATATCACTAATGCGGTAAAAATATTAAAAAAATTACAACACTCATAAACTTCAAATTTATTACCATGTTTTTATTGCATTAAATTCTTGATAAATAAAACATATTTACAAAGGATTGACGATTCAAAATTTTTTACAAAGATTATCAACTTATTATTATTATTATTATTATTTTTATGGTCCTTTTTTTAGAACCTAAAATTTTAAAAAACATTAAAGGATTTTTTACATTTTCATAAACATAAAAGAAAAATGATAACCTAAAATATAGAGTAAATAAATTAATTAATCAGAAGTTTTAAAATATTTATGGAGATAATTTAATGAAATGGTTGTAGAGATCTTAAAATAGGAAATAATGAAAAGAAAAGGAAAAAATTGTTTTTTATTTTATTGGACCAAAGTATAAATGAATGAGTTGAGATGGGCCAAATCTGCCTTTCAATTGTATATTACTCATAAGTAGGGCTGTAAACGAACCGAACGAACACGGACGGAGTCTTGTTCGTGTTCGTTCATTTAACTTAACCGAACAAACGAACGAACACGAACGATAAATGAACGAAATTTTTTGTGTTCGTGTTCGTTCGTTTAACTTAACCAAACAAACGAACGAACACAAACGGCAAACGAACAAATACAAATATAGAATAAAACCACCATTACTTATTATTTTGTTCCTAAAAAGTAACATAACAAAATAAAAAATCGGGTAACTTAGGAGCCATAAAAAAGAAATTCTAAAAATTTAATTTAATTACTGATTTTACATATTAATGTCATAGAGGAAAGTTCAAATGTGAACTCATTTTTGGTTGTGAACGTGAGAACGAATCTCAACCACTTATCCGGTCAATAAAGGCGGCTTTGACCTGGTTCCCCTCCTTTAATAATCTCCACCCTCCCATGAATCGCGTCAATCCTCCGTGATCGCGTCCACCATAACCGAAGATGTGTGGCTGAGATTCGTCCTCACGTTCACAACCAAAAATGAGTTCACATTTGAACCTAACCCTAATGTCATAATATATAAATATATTTATAAACATAAACAAACATAAATGAACGAAAGTAAACGAACATAAACGAACGAATGTAAACGAACATAAACGAATGTAAACGAACGAACGAGACCATTGTTCATGTTCGTTCATTTAACTAAACGAACAAAAAAATGTGTTCATGTTCGTTCGTTTATTAAATAATCGAACATAAACGAACTTCCCGCCAAACGGTTCATGAACGGTTCGGTGAACGTTCGGTTCGTTTACAGCCCTACTCATAAGTCATAATACTATATTATCAATTTATAAAACTAGAAATCCAATTTTACCAAAATATCATTAACATATTCAAATACAATTAAAAGACATTAGTTGATCCAATTACATAGAATATAGACACTTTCATAACAACTAAAATCGATTTTTATCTTACACTAATTAGATCATAATTTCTCTTAAACTAGTTATATATGATTGGTTAGCAGTACTCCCATCTGATTGAACCTTTATCATCATCGGCATCGTCCCCTTGAACCTTAAAGACACCAAAACAAAGGAAATTCAAAACCAGTATCAACATCCAATTGAAACAATCAATCACTAATTACCAAACAACTCCATTTTATTTGCATAAAAAAAAGCTATAGGCCATGAGTTACGACTTCCCCAATCAAACAAGGAATATGAAAACATAAATAAGTAAGTGTTTGGTTGGTTTTCCATTAAAGTCCTTTATGGATAAAGCTGTCTATGTGGATTAATTTGTCTGTATAGATTGACAAGATTTTAATTGAGGGTTTTTTCATAGAATGAATGTCCGTGTGTTTTGCAATCCAGAAGGGCAGGTTTGATTTTTTTTTTTGACTTTCTGCATAAAGCTCCCCCCTAGAAGCTTACTAAATAAGCAACTTTTTATATTATTAAGGCTATGTTTGGCAAGCTAGTGGGTAGTTGATAAGTTAGCGGATGACTGATAACCTAGCTGGTAGCTCATAAGCTAGTTGGTAGCTGATAAGCTAATGAAAAAAATCATGTTTGGCAAAACTAGCGTATAAAAATCTAAAATGACCAAAAAATAATAATAATTAATATTAATGAGGATTATAATTGGAAAAAAAATGATAATAAGCTCTGAAGTAGCGTTTCAATAAGCTAACTTATAAGCTAGCTTATAGTTTGACAAACGTGTACACTGAAAATAAGCTAGCTTATAAGCTAGCTTATTTTTGCCAAAGATGGCCTAAGTCACTACCAAACAGTCATGTAAAGCTCACCAAATAAGCTGTGAGTCTCGTTAAACTCGTTAAGCTGCTAACAGACAGACAGGTCCTAAGTTATCCATGAGTGATGACTTTCCCAATCAAAAGAAATATTTGATGGCTAGAAACATAGGACAACGACCTCTATTTGGTTAATAACCAACAAGAGATTGTATCCCTTCATAGAAATGGAAATAGAATTTTACACATTTGTTATCCAAATTCGTTGAAGATGATCTCATCATTATATGTTTATGATTTCTATCATCAAATCATAACCATAAAGACACAACTGATACAATCTCAAGTAGGGTGACGCTTCAAAGTTCACATAGGTTGATTGAATTATTACGTTTATGATTTCATACACCCTATTATATAACATCAAATTTTGCAGCAAAAGAAGAAAAAAAAAGTGCAGTTAAATTGATCTCAGAATGGAATGTGTTAATTAAAGAATGTATGCTAAAAATAAAATGCCTATTAAAATGGTATCCTATGATTCTAGTTTTGCTGTAACAGTATCAGGTATATATATATAGGGTTGAATCAACATTAAAAATTAAGATTTTACTATATTAAAGGAAGCTGTTATGATAAATAATTTTTTCGAGTAGATAATAAACGAGTAGGCAGGACATGGAATTAATATTAAGTTGTCCATCAATGTGACATAAAAATAGAACAAGTATGAAGATTAAAATGAAAAATGAATCGCATAAATTGATATTGGCAAACGAAGAACACCCAACATATAAAAAGGAAAGGGTATCCTAGGCATTTGCCTAGACTAATCTCTGACAATTTTAAGACTGCTAAAGCATGCAGCTCTGAGATAATTCCCTAGTGGCCACAAGTTGTTTGCGTCTGGATTCAAACCTGGGGTAGATGAGTTATCTAGCCTTAACCAGTACGCCACAAGCCTTGTGGTTACACCCAAACATATAGATGGACAAAAACATACCTTTTAGATGTACTGTATACAAGGAGCCTCCTTTCCTTTCCTTCCTTTGGTGCAACCTTATCAATCAACTTAAGCATACTATCATCGGTTTGTATCCATATGGAAGTTGAAATTAACGAAATTTCAGCATCAATGACCGAAGCCAAGATTTTGAGTTCTTGAGCTTTTCTACGGATGATGATAGGAAGGCACCAAATCTGCTTTCTTGTGGCCTCACCTGAAAGAAAAAAGATGGAGAATTGTAACTTCCACCAAGTATGATGTGATATGAGGTGGGGTGTTTCTTGTGAAAAGATTAGATATTGGCAGAAGGGCATACCAGGTGACATTTTTATCACTTTACTAGGAGGAGTTTAGCAGCAACCAATGGGGAGTAAGCATAAACTAAAGAAAGTCAATGCCATATATATATATATATATATATAGAATTAGGTTCATACGAGAATGAAACTTATTTGCGAGAATATGAGAATGGTCGTTCATGTACAAAATCATATATTTTTTTGGAAGGGTGTCCCAAGCATAGCCTGGACTAATCCCGGCAAATTATGACTGCAATACATCGGCCCTGATAAAATTTTGTACTAAATCACCCATGATTCTAGGCGACTCATTCCATGTGACTTAAATGGCCTCAAAAGTCGCCCTCCCCAGTTAGTCGTGAATCATATATGATTTTGTACCGTTCTCTTGTTTCCTTAAATAGGTATCATTGAAGGTGAAGTTCATACATTATTCAGACCGAATAACACTACATTAAGTCTGAATAACATTACATTCAGTCTGAATATTTCCCTTCATTATTCAATCTGAATATGACATGTGTCGCGCTCTCATTTGTCCTCATGTTCACAACCAAATTTGAGCTCTCTCGCCCCCCCCCCCCCTTGTAGTAACCCAAAATTTCCTAATACTGATTTGGGTTTATTACTTTGGGTTCTAATTTATTATTTTGGACTTGGACTCTTAATAAGTTGGGCTAGGGCTAGGTTTTGAACCTAAGCCCAATATATATATATATATATATATATATATATATATATAAGGAATGGAAGAGAAGAATTCTTTCATTTGTATTCATTCTCAAGAATCAGTAAGGTGTTTTGTGTGTGTACGTGAAGAGCAAGAAAAGAGAAGAGAGGAGCAAGCATCCTTAGAGAGGAAGCAATAGGGGATCTTCAATCTCAGGTATTGTTCATCTCCTCTAGTTGTAGCTCATCTCTTATGATTGGTGATTTCAATGGTGATTCTAAGAGTTAGATATTCTTGTTGGATTTTGGTAACGAAAGGATGCAATTGTTTTAAATTGAAAGATAAAGTTATCACCATTGAATAAGAGATATCTTGTGTTCAATAATGGAGTTCTTGGGTTTTGGAATCTCAAATCGAAACACCAGTGATGAACTCTTGATTTGGGATATGAGAAATAGTTGGGTAATCTTGTTCATATGATTCAATATGTTTAGATATTGGTTTTGAGGCTTATAATATCATTATTATTGGTTTAGGAGACTAGAAATCAGTATTTTAATGTTTTGGTTTGAAGAAATGGAGGTCTTGTGCTGCAAAATTGAAGAAAACCCAAATCAGATAAGTAGGCGGGTTACTGGGCGGGTTCACCCGCATTCTGACCCGCCTAGTCTGCTGTTGAGAAAGTTGGGCGAGTTACTCGGCGGGTTCACCCGCATTCTTACCCTCCTAGCCGACTATTTGGCACAACTTCGTCTTTTTCGGTGTGTTTCGAGTTGGGTTTTGAACCTTTGAGTTAGGGGTTTATTTTAAGGCTATTTTAGAAGATTTTTGGGGTATTTCTTTGGGGTTAACACCCATTTTATGATTTCGATTTTATGCTTTCGGTTTGGAGGTTGAGACCGTATAAGCTCGGACAAGGTGTGAGTCCAAATCAGGTGAGTTCCCTATCACTTAAAATGCAATGTGGAAATGTTTCAAATGCTTATTTGTTGATTATGGCTTTCTTTAAATGTTTCTTTATATGTAAATTTGCCATGATCACTTTTATAAGCTTTTGGATCGGTATGCGCATTACCTGTTTTATTTGGGGGTAACTGGCAAGGTCATTATAAAATCCTTTAGCTAGGTGTGCTAAATCCTACTAATAGGTGTAGTTTTATGTAAGCCTACATATAGGTGTGATAAATCCTATATCCAGATGCTACTGTCTTGCCATGTTCCTCCAATATGTAAATTGCTCTCTTCATGAGAATGGGATTATTTATTTGTAAACCATTGCATGTTTTAATGATTTATGAACTATTGAAATTTGTAAATTGTTTTTATGGGAATTCACTAGACCTTATGGTCTAACCCACGTTTCCAAAACTAACCTTTTTCAGGAAAGGGGACCTTGGATAGGGGTGAAAGGGCTAAGTGGAGAATGTGAAGGCTAGAGTGTGTTCTAGCTTAGCTTCTATGTTTAGTTTAAATTCAGCCGTTGACAATCTAGACTTTCCGCTGCTTTCTTTTATTTCGGATCAAGTTTTGTAATGAATTAATCGTTATGGGTTAATCATTTATTGGTTGAGACTTGGAATTTTATTCCTATCGTTGGCTTTGAGTTTTGGGGTGTTACACACACTCTCTCTCTCTCTCTATATATATATATATATGTATATATATAGGGGAGGGATCAAATAGGAACCACCCCTCCTTAAAGGAACAAAGGAACAAATTGTGGACCACATATGATGTGGGTTCCACATCATATGTGATCCACAAGTGTCCCTTTTTTTCTTTAAAAATACAAAGTTCTCATTTGAACCTTCCTCTCTCTCTCTCGATATATATATATATACAAAGTTCTCATTTGAACCTTCCTCTCTCTCTCTCTCTCTCTATATATATATATATATATATATATATAACAATAGTATTTCCCGGTGTTATAAGAACGGATGATGAAAGCATAGTTATGTCAGATAGCATACAAACCTTTGATAACTTTTCACGTGCTTCATAATCTAAGTCGTCTGCAGGAAGGGGTTTATGTTGTCGATCAACCATCTAAAAAAACATGATCAAAATTGAATTCTGAAAATGAATACCTCTTTTCTTCTTCTTCTTCTTCCATGGAAATTGGAAGGAAGGATTGTAGGTTAATAATGAACATGAAAGCCAAAATTGTAACTTCCGCTAATGAAACACTCGAAAAAAAATGGTGAAAACAACTAGGGAATAAAGGTGCAGGGGGAGAAAATAATTCAAACGAAAGTGAAAGGAGGAGATAAGAATAAGCGTGGAAAGTGTAAACTTCAGGGACCAAACCTGCCAAGTCCCCAAAGTTGTGCATGACCACGGTTTCTATACTGGTGCATTGACACTCGTTTTGGGAGAGAAAAACACACATATTTGGTACCGTTTTGATCGTCTCTGAATTTCGAGCAAAAGATCGGTTTTGGTGCGACGTGAAACGGTCGAGTGGTTTTGGAGAAAACGGGCGACGAAATTGTGACGTTTCGGTGTTGTCACAACGAATTAAGGCTAGTTCTCTCGTTCGTTTTTGCAAGTAAAAGTTTAATTTTAGTGTGATATACTTGTTGGGTGTTTACTGAAAGATTTGGGTCGTAAAACTGAACCGTAGTCCGTATATTTCGTCGGAAAAGCGTTACGGTGAGTTTCAGTAAAAATCAAAACATTTTAATCGCGAGTCCAGGCTCTACGGTGCATCTTTTTTTATGATTCTTGAGCCATAGGGTGAAGAATTATGTTGTAGTGATTTAATGCAAAAATAATCGTGAAAAAAGGCGAAAAAAGGAGCCCGAACGGGCCAAAAACGTTTAGCTGTGTGACAGGCATGGCTGGGCAGTTGGGCCGCAGGTCGGACACGGAGCGGGTCAGGGGCCGGATCCTGCTGACCCATGTGACTGGTGGGCTGGATTGCCTAATGGCGTGGGCCTCAGTGTCTTGGGCTATATCAAACGTGTTTTGGTCTATATAGTAAAGGGCCCATCAGATTTTATTTTATTTGGGTCTTATTGCTTAATTAATTAATTATAAGGGATTAGTTAATTAATTAAATGTTTAGAAATTTAATTAATTGAATTATTTTTTTGATTTAGTTATTATATTAAATTTAACTTTAAAATAATTTAATATATTAATTAATTAGAAAATTAATATTAATTAATTTTTAATTCCTAGGATGACTTTATAAATTATTTGGGAGGATTTACTAAATTACAATCAAAGCGTTGTAAGGGTTCGAACTTATATAATTAAGGAGGGATTAAATAGACGTTTTGTGACGTCAGTGAGCCGAGTGCTCGGGTTTGACCATGGTTGACTTTTGGCAAATTAGGCCGTTGATAAAATATTTTGGTTCATGTCGTGTAAGTCACTAAGCGAGGATTAATTTCTTGGACACATGTGCAACCAGGTGAGTCTTAGTCCCTAGAGTTTATTTAATACAGATTTGTCCCTAGTGTTTGCATTTTTGCTTGATTTTAGTCCCTCGTTGCTGTTAAACCAACCTGTTAAGTGGAGGATAATTTGGTAATTTTCCTCTTATTTTTGTCTTTTACTCATTACCTTTTTTTTGTTTTTTTCCACGTGGACACCTAAGAGCATCTCCAACAAATTCTCTATAATTTCTTTAAAATAAAGAATTAAAAGACAAAATCTTCAAAAAGAATTGCATTCATCTTCAACAAATTCTCTATAATTTTCTCCAAAATAACATTAAAATATTATTTCTCTCTTTAAATATTTATTTTTCATAATTTTCTATTGGTCATTTCATTTGTTAATCATCTTTGGAGTGAAATCCATATTTGGAGAAAAATCCACTATCTCTACTATTTTCTTTATTTTTGAGATGATTATGGAGAAGCTATTGGAGCAAAATAATTGCTCAAAATCCTCATTTTCTTCGTTTTCCCCATTTTAGACGCTCTAACTCCACTCTCACCTTCACCCTTGCCCCCCTCCTCCCACACCCTCTATTTCTTTCTATCCAAACCTGCACCTTTAAATATATATACACAGACCCTTGCATAAAGAGAGATTGGTTCAAATACAAACCAGTTGAAGGGTACAAACTATATAAACTGGTTCAAATCAATATAAAAGTAATTTTTTTCATCATTTTTTATCAAATGCTATGATTTAACATATTATCTTACATATGTTTGTTTCAACTTGTGAAACAATTACATGTGAAACTTTTACATTATGAAACAAATACATGTGAAACTTTTTCATAAAAAAAATATATGAGAAGCTTTTAACTTTTGAAAACAAATACAGGTGAAATTTTTACATTATGAAACATACATATGCGTAATAATATCTTAAATCATAACATTTGATGAAAAAAAATCATGAAAAAAATTATTTTTATATTGATTTGAATCAATTTGTATAGTTTGTACCCTTCAATTGGTTTGTATTTGAACTTCCCTCCAAATATATATACAAATATAGAGGGAGGTTCAAATGAGAATTTTGCATTTTTAAAGGAACAAATGAACACCCTTAGGACCACATATGATGTGGGTCTGAATCAAATATGATTTTATATTATGTGGGACCCACATCATATGTGGTTCTAAATATGTTCCTTTAAATAAGTGGTGTTTTTGTATGATCTCTCTTATATATATATATATATATATATACACACCACACCTAAAATATATATACACACCCTTAATTATATACTATATATATACAGCACACCTACAATATATATACACACCCTTAATTATATATATTCACACCACACCTAAAAAATTTAAAATATATAGAGTCTCCTTCAAGTGTTAACTCAATTATTTGTGTTAACCGTGTTAACCATCGTTCACTGTTCACTGATGAACACGATGCTCGTATACTGACGAATGGTGTTCACCACTGAACGAGCATGCATGTATGGAACCATTCGTTCACTAATGAATGAATGGTGTATCACCAGTGAACGATGTGTTAACACGGTTAACACAAATTAATGGGTTAACATTCGAAGGTCCTCTATATATATATATCTAAAATATTTAAAATATATGTCTCAATTATATATATATATATATATAATCCATATGTATTCACACATAAAATGGTTTTATTTTTTTTGGTTTTTCGGTTTCTCGAACTTCCCGATTTTTATAAAATGAGAATCTGAATTTGGTGTTGATAAACCATGATTATATAAAGGGTCGAATCCATTGCTCCGATTCCAAAATGAAAACTCCCTCTTGCTTCATCGCCGGCCACCCTCTACACCGCTGGTCATCTTCTCCACCGATCACCTCATCTCCTTACAAAGCAACCTTCATCTCCATAAAAACCTATATGCAACCTCATTCAAAACCCACTTCCTTCTCTATAAAAAAACCATCTCCTCTCTGTGGAGTGTGTGTGTGTTTTAATTGTTTATCGAAGGTGGGTTATGTGGGTGTCGGTGTGTGTATATGCAGAGGCCGAACACAATAGGGGCCTAGGTGGCCGTGGCCCCTGCATTTTATCCCTTAAATATTAGATATTAGAAATATTATCAATGAATTGTGTTTAACTCAGGTGGTTATGTGTATATGGCCCCTGTGTATGTGGTGATAGGTTCTATTCTCTTGTCATACAGTTTTTATAATGAATTAAACTTATCAATGAAGATGTTTTATTGAGTACGGCCTACTTAATTAGAAGGTTTGTGTTCCGTCCCTGTGTATATGTGTTTTAATTGTTCATCATAGGTGGGTTTTTTAAGTGTACATTGATATAGTGAAGGTATGGTTTACGCGAGAAGCATTTCTTGGGGGATTTCGAAAGATTGGTGCAGAAAAAGATGGAAGTTGATCCCGATAATTTCTTCAGAAACGAACAAAGTATCCCAACTCTTGCCGGAAAAAGCTCAGGCAAGTCCAAGAGGATGATGAAGAAATAAATAGATCAATTTTTATTTGTATATGAAAAAAAAATTAAACTGTGATAGCTTTACACGGTTGCAGAGCGTGGATGATTACTTGTACTTCACATTGTTATGGATTTTTTACTTTTTGTTTTTGCACACCTTCGTATGCATTTGTGTGTGAGGATTTGGTGGGGGGGGGGGGGGGGGGGTTGGGGGTGGGGGGGGGGGGGGAGGATAGATATGACGACTGTGGTTGCATGGTGGTTGGTTGGAGGTTAGGGTGGGAATTAGGGGTGTAATCGAGCCGAGCCGAGAGTTCGTGAGATACTCGAGATAGGCTCGAAAGTATTCGAAATCAACTCGTGAATTGTCGAGCTCGAGCTCGAGCTACTCGAGTAGATAATCGAGTCGAGTTCGACCTATAAATTACTCAACTCGAGCGGCTCGCGAGCCTAATCGAGCTTCTATAAAATTACAATTATACCCCATATATGTGTATATATTAAATTATCGAGCGAGTCGAGTCGAGCTTTATCGAGCTTCTATAAAATTACAATTAATATTTATATGTTATGCGTTTTTTTAAGACACGAGCGAGTCGAGTCGAGCTCGAAAGTGTCGATACCTGTCACGAGCTCGAGCTCGAGTTTGAAAATTTAGGCTCGACCGAGTTCGAGTCGAGTATCGAGCTTCGAGTTTGAGAGTCGAGCTTGAGCTTGGCACTGTGTCGGCTCGACTCGGCTCGATTACACCCCTAGTGGGAATGGATGGCGGTTGTGACGACAACAATAGTGATGTGATAGTCAGGGTTAGGGGCGGAGGCGTGACAACGGCAATGACAATAGTAGCATGGTCGTGGTGGGGGTAAGGGATGGTTAGTATCGGTTAATTTTGGATGCAAAAGAATGGAATAAAATTCCTTCAATTATGTCAAGGAATGACAAGTTTATTAATTTGTAGAATTCAATGGAATTTAAAGGATTCCATCAATTTCAAGAAGTGAACCTAACAAAGGAATTGAAATTTGGTCAAAGAAATTTGTTATTCCAATTCCATCAAAAAAATTCGGATTTCATGAACCAAACCACTCCTTAGAGGCAACATCTAGCTTGGGTACGCCATACATCCTTGATTTGTAACCCTTTCAAACTCATGGGTTTGATTTGTAACCCTTTCAAACTCATGGGTTATTTGTTAAATGTTAAACGATTTGATACAGAATAATTAAGTCGTTAGAATGATTAAGAAATACTGTGATCCTTTAAAATATAGGGATTGTTTGGTAAATGCTAAATGATTTTACACAAACACGTTCGATGTTATAATTTGATTTGTATATTTTGCTTATTTTAATGTTTAAGTAATTTGTATAATATTTTTTTAAAGTACAATATAAATATAAGAGTTAGGCATGAGAATATGCCCTGACCCATCGGGGAACCCGATCCACCCGCTCGGTCGAGGATGGGGATTCTCCGCTAAACCGGGAACGGTAATGCACTACGGCCCCGCCCCATACCCATTATATATATTAATCAATAAATTAAATATACATTATTAAGTTCAACTAAATCGTTAATTCACAATTTCTTATTTTCTAACTACGTTTTGAATCTAAGGTTGTTATTTTTTTTAATGTTAGTATGTAATATGTTGAACGTCAAGTCAAAATATAGTACTCGATATGTTTTGAACATTACTCAATAAGTTTGGGGACTTGCATCGTTAAGTTTTTTTTTTGTATTAAATTGAATTTCTTTTGGTTTTAAGTTATTAATTATTAAATGATATTGTGATTTTTTTGTATCAAATTAATTTCCTTTCGATTTTAGGTTTATTAAAAACACGTGAGATTTAAACCAAGTGTGATATCCCATATATATTTGATTTAAAATGACTTATATAAACGGAAAAAAATCCCACGTTGGGAATGGGGATATTATATTCCCTGGGAGGGACGGGGACAGAGATGAGGGATTGGGGATGGGGATAAAATTATTGAAGCATCGAGCTCGAAAAGTCGAAAAATATTGAAGCTCAAACCCTACTTTGATAAAATTATTTATACATGGTATTATTTTTTCGAGCTAAGCTCAAATAACCTACTATTTAACTTGACTTGACTCGTGTAGACCCTAGTGGTAACTAATTATTATATCTTGTTTTTAGTTTAGCAAATTTTATGAACGGATGTTTTAGGGGGTGTTTGGGATTGCTTATTGCAAACAACCTATACTTTTTATGAAAAGTGTTTATCAACTTATGTGATCAGAAGATAGGTTTAGGGTTAAAATGGTAAATTGATCTTTATAAATCATAAATTGGTTTTGATAAATTAAAAGCTTTTAACTTATTGAAAACTCTACAAGTCATAAGTTGGTTTTGATAAATTAAATAAATCAAATGATAGCAATTGGCATTTGTATAGACGATTTTAGTTACGTTAAGGGTATTTGGATGTGCGTTTTAAATGTGAATATAAGTTGTAATAATCATTTTTAGCGTATAGGAAAAACATTTATACTTAAAAGGGTGTCAAATAATCGGTTTTGTTTTGATACCACGGTTAATATTATTTGCAACAAACTGATTATTAAATGGTAAAATGATATTAGTTATATAACACACTCGTTTTCACTCTGAAGGTGTACATTATAAACATCACAGTACAACATAGTATATTGAATAGATCAGGTAAGTTTTAGTGTGTAAGAATCACCACCCTCACTCACTTACTTACTTACTTGGTAAGATTCACGGTCATCAAAATAGTATAATATAAACGTCTCTTAACCGGTAAGCGCTTACCGAGTAAGAGTCACATTCCTCACTTACTGGGTAAGATTCAACATCAAAACTAAAGAAAAAAAGGAACTTGTTATAATGCAGATATTAAATGAGTACCCAACTAACAAATATTAATATCAAGTTACCCATCATTGAGACATAAGATAGAACAAGTATGAAGATTAAAATGAAGAACCAGTGACAAAAATGGTCATCCCGATATTGGCAAAAAAAAAACATAGCTTTTACATTTCTAGACGCCATCTATAGTTCTATACTGAAAACAAGGGGCGTCCATTTCTTTTTTTGGTACAAGCTTACCGATCAACTTAAGCAGACTACCATCTAATGATTTAGTTGATATATGATGAATTAACATAGACAAAGTTGAAGCATCAACCGAGAAACCTTGTCCATCCATCTCCTCTAACATCATCTTTATCGTGTCATGTTGTCCATTCTTTAATAATCCTTGGAGAAAAACATTGTAAGTCACATGATTTGGGGGGCAACCGCTCTTTTCCATCTTAAGGAACAACTCTTTCGCTTCTGTCACAAGACCCTTCCGACAAAAACTATTGATCATCACATTATATGTCCAAACATTACAATGCAAACCTTGAACACTTAGGTCATTGAAAAGAGCCTTTGCAATATCAAGTTTCCCGCATTTACTTGCACCATCAATGAGGATATTATACACAACAATATCCAAATCTAGCTTGTTCTCACCCATCAAACGAAACAAAGAGAGTGCTTCATCCACTTGATGGTTGTTGCATAGACCCTCCAAAACTATTCTATAAGTGCATGCATCCGGTGATATCTGGTTGTCATTAAAGAGTTCATGTGCATCTTTACACAACCCAACTCGATACAATCCATGTAACATGGTGTTGTAAGTGACCACAGTTGGCTTTAAACCTTTTTCAATTATTTCATCAAATAAAAGCATGGCCTTTTCTATCTTCGAATTCTTACAATATGCATTCAATAAACTATTATAAGTAATAACATTAGGGAGTAGACCTCTAGACCTCATTGAATCAAAAACTTCCCTTGCTTTTCTCGTCTCACCTCTCAAACAGTACCCATCAATAAGTGAATTGTATGTCACTAAGTTGGGATCCTTTCCTCTCTTAACCATGATGTTCATAAGAGCTTTTGCATCTTCCACCTTACCTTCCTTACAAAGTGCATCCACTAATATACTAAAGGTTAGAACATCAGGAGAGATCCTTTTATCTTCCATTTCTTTAAGCATTTTAGAGACATCTTCCCAACGACTTAAGTTACAAAGGCCACAAATCAAAGAGCTATAAGTGATAACATTTGGTAGGATGCCTTTGTGGAGGATCATTTCATTGAAGAGCTTTAAAGCATCATCTACCATTTCATCCTTGCAAAGACTATCGATGATGGTGGTATATGTGATAACATTCGGCTTACGACCCCTTTCATCCATTAGTCTAAGCAAAGCAATGGGTGTATCATTATTGCCAACCTTGCAAAGTCCTTTAATCATTGTGTTGTACATAACTACATCAGGTTCACAAAGTTTCCCTTTGATCAGCTTCTTGAATAATCTTTCTGCGTCTAGAATTCTATCTTCTAAGATGAGTCCATTTAAGAGTGTATTAAAGATGCAAACATTGGGTACAACACCACGTTTTAAACCATATGCTACAATAGCAAAACCCTCAGTGGTGTAGTACAATTGACAACAACACTTGATCACAATGGCAATAGTGTACACATTTACAGGAGCAGCAATGCCTGCCATTTGTTTAAAAAGATCAATTGAACAAGAATAGTGGTTCATTTTCGTAACAGCTTGCAACAACCGGGTGAATTTAACAACAGATGGAAGAGGTTGTCTTTGTGTCATTTCATCGAACAGTTTACGGGCATCATCATAATTAGTAATCTTTTCAAACAGCAACGACTCATTGGTAGCAGAATTTGAATGAAAGGAAGTTAGAATCGTTTTGGAAGCTAATTTTGAAAATGGGAAATTAGAAGTTTTGAAAGAATGAACAGTACCTTGGAGTTTATTGAAGGGATTGCAGAGCATAAAAGACACCGCATTTTTTGGGATTTTCATCATCGTCTGCAATAATAGGCAACTGCGAATGGTAAGAAAGATTGTACTCACCGTAAAATTGGTCACTCGTAACCTAACCTTATATCATTTTCACGATTAACTTCAATTTTTAATAGATAGATAGATAAATAGAAAAATAAATAATTACTCGAGTGAATTGCACACAAGGTTCTAAATGGCTTGACATTGCTGCAAGCCACGATAAAACCATGATGTTTTTAAAAGGGGAGGCTAATCCTATGACTTGAATCATCCTCCCACATATCATTTAGGGTGTCAAAATTGTACCATGACAAACCAATCAAGTCCAATATTAATCGTACCAATTCATTTGGTACCGACTAAGTTGGTAACCGATTAAATTGGTTGGTATTACCGTACCAACTTCATAAACTTGGTTGATACGTGGTATTGAAAATCATATACCACGGTAATACCGTACCGTACCGACTTTTATATTTATATTTATATATAATTATTTATTATATAAGAAATCAATTAAATGAATTATATTTGACTATTAATGTATTATGTAATATTTAACGGTTTGTATTTTTAGTTTTTAAAGTTTTGAGTTTTACACTTTTAGTCTTTTATATAGCTTACTCCTTAGGCCACTTACATTATTAGTGTCTTACGGTCTTACTTACACATTTACGCTCTTGCATTCTTATTGAAAATTGTATATCCTATTAGTTATGTTTATTGAATGTGAATGTAGTTCATTTTAGTTCATTTTAACATTACCGATTTAGTTTAGATTTGTGTTTGAAAGTGGATTTAATTTAGGTCTATGATGGTTAAACTTCTTGAAAGTGGATTTTAGTTTAATTTAGTTCGATTTAACATTGCCGATTTTCTTAAGTTTCTTGTTACAATACCATTTTTTCCAAGATTCAATGATACTATAAACTTTTGTATTAAACTTTGTAAACTTTACACAACATGTTTGTATTAAACTTTGTAATCTTTTGAGATGTTGGTACAAATACCGTACCAACATGTACCAACTGAAAAAAGTTGGTACCAATCATAGTTGGTTGGTACACGGTATAAAATTTTGAATACCAATTATAATTGGTTGGTACACGGTATTGAACAAAAAACATGGTACCGTACCATGTTCACCCCTAGTATCATTATTAAAATCAAGGCTATAAAAGTACAATTATTTTCGTGCACACCTCTACTAAAGGGATGCCATTAGCACCCCTTTTAAAATTCCAACTTGGTGGTAATTATATAATATATCATATATAATTATAAAAGAAAGTTCAAATGTAAATTCAAATTTGGTTGTAAACATAAAAACAAATAAGAACGTGACACGTGTCATATTCAGACTGAATAATGAAAACAAATATTCAGACTGAATGTGGTGTTATTCGGTCTGAATGTAATATTATTCAGACTAAATAACAGTACATTCAGTCTGAATATTTTCTTTCATTATTCAGTCTGAATATGACACGTGTTGCGCACTTATTTGTGTTCACGTTCACAACCAAAGTTGAGTTCCCATTTGAACCCGTCTATATAATTATATGTATGTATGTATATATATATAAAGAAAGAGGGGTTCAGGGGAAACCTTAATTATGGGGGTTTATTAGTCAATAATATGTGAAAAAATTCATCAAAAATACATGAGGGTTGATTAAGCATGAATATGTGAAACATGTTTCATCAAAATGAGAATTTCATGAAACAATTTCATTTTCAGATTCTTTTTACCTTCACAGTGTTTTTGCTGTAAAGTTTTCAAGAGTAAAAAAGTGGTTTCACGGGTCTCCGATGGGTCTCATGGAAACAAGCTGGTCTAACGTGAACCCATCATATTTTTTTTACCTTCACAATGTTTTTGCTGTGAAGTTTCAAGTGTAAAAGGGTGGTCTCACATGATCCCAACCCTATATATATATATATATATATATATATATTAGTATTACTTAAATAAGAGTATAATATTATCAATTTAAAAAAATTATATGCTAAAAGTTAATAAATAAGACACTAAAAGTTTAAGAAAAAACAAATATCGAGTTTAAAAATCACACATTGGATCATATGATGTATTATAAGTTTAACGTAATGTTAGACACGATTCTTAGATAAATAAAAAATTATCCAAGTATAGGTCCATCAGTAAATTTTAGACGTTAATTAGATTTCAAGTTCATACCAATTGGGTTATTCAACCAAATTCAGGTGAAATTAGACAACCTAGGTTTGAATGAATTTGTGTACTCAAAAGCATTATTTTTCAGTTTTCCTAAATATATGAGTCTATTTTTTAAAATTTGATAAAGTTAATCTTATATATGATATTTTATTTAAGGGAAAATTACAATAAAATTTAATGGATTTATGTATTTGGAACAATTAAGTTATTGAACAATTTTTTGAAACAAATAAACCATTGGATATTTCAAAACTCTTAAATAAATCATTGGAGTTTCGAAAACCTTTTGGATACACTCTTATGACCTTTTTTGCAAAACTCTCTTGATTTTCATAAGATTTATAAGATTATATATATTTTCATAAAATAATTATATATAAAAGATTGGAAATACAATCATCAATGACTTCCAAAGAAATCATCTTTTGGTTATGTTTGGCAAACTAGCTGATAAGCTAGCGTATAACTTATAAGGTAGCTGATGACTTATAAGCTACCTGATGAATAAGTTATGTTTGGCAAAAACTAGCTTATGAGCATGTGAAATGACCAAAAAGGGCTTATGCCATAAAGAAATAGAACAAACAATACAATTCAAAGACTTGATTTTATTAGAATCATCAACTGGAATTACATCAACATTTGAAATCGAATAAAAAACAGAAACATCATCAATAATAGCTAACACATTGCTACCCACTGAGCTACTAGGACCGGCTTCCAACGCATTCGCGGACCACACGGCATTCACATCTTCATTCTTTTTCAGATTAAGGCGATACAAACCATAGATGTTGTATCCCTTACCAATATACGACCGCCTCTTATAAATAATGAGTTTCCCTGATTCAATATTCAAGCCAAACCCGTTGTTGTCGAGTTTGTTTGCCGAAGCAAGGCTCTTATTTAAAGAGGGGACATGAAGAACATCTTGGAGAGTGATAGTCTTCCCCGATGTGAATTTTGTGGCACTTTTCCAATCCCAACGACGTCAGCACGACCGTTGTTTGCCACCACCACTTGTCTTCCTTCTCTCGCTGGTCCGTACTCAATGAACTGGATCTATCCGGACAAACATGGACAGTAGCCCCAGTATCCATAAACCAACCTCCTCGTCCCGCTATAACTCTAGTGGCAGCCTCAGACACCATATCAATCTCTTCCATGTGAAGAGTTGCCACATGGTGTCGAATTTCTTCAACACAATAGGCAATAGATGGACCGGACTTCCTTTGCTTGCATTCGCGAGCATAGTGCCCCGTCTCTCCGCAGACATGGCACTTTCCGATCCTCTTGATATGTTGACTAGAACTGGATTGGCCCAGTTTTTTAAAACTTTTCTTTTGTGGGCCGTTCCACTTCTGTTTTGGACCACCCCACTGGCCCTTCCCTTTAGCAGCCTGCACGCTGTTAGCACTCGGAATGAACTTTGCTTTCTCATCCCGATTACGTGCCTCCTCCTCAATTCTCAAATGCTTGCATAAATCTTCCATAGAGTAGTCTTCAGATTTATGCATCATTCTCTTAGAGAAGTCTTTCCAGGATGGTGGCAATTTATCTATAATTGCTCCAACTTGGAAAATTTCAGGAATGACTATGGAAAGCATCTTGAGTTTATTAACTAAAACTTGAATTTCATGAACTTGTTCCAAAATGGGTTTGTCATCTACCATTTGAAAACGCAAGTATTGAGACACAAGAAACTTGTTGGTTCCGTCTTCTTGTGACTTATACTTGTATTCAAGTGCTTTCCATAGTTCACGAGGGCACGTGACGGGAGTGTAAAGGTCGTATAGCTGATCGGACAGTGTGTTCTTAATATGACCACATGCTAAAGATTCGGCCTCCTTGCGGAGGAACCTTTGTTTTTCCAGATCGGCTATTGCCTTCCTATCCGGTTCTTTCCCCGGCTCGGGAACCTGGTTTTCGGGAATGGGTTCAAGAGTGGGGTCCAAAACCCGATAGAGGTTGAGTACCATTAGCATAAACTTGACCTTGTCGGCCCATCGAGTATACGAGGTTCCATCAAATTTCTCAAGTTTCATGAGATCATGGTTCAACAGACGATAGTTTCCGGAGTCCATCTCGTTATAAAACCTTAAAGATTGTTGAAAAAAATTATAATATAGGATTAGAAACGATAAAAATTAAATCTTTATATAAAAAGATTTAAGCTTTATATATAAATTAGAAACTTTATTAAAATTGATGAACCAAGATAGAGTCTTTTTGTTATATTATAGGTCCAATGAATTAAAAGGAAATCCCGAAACCAAATTGTTATGTACCCAATATTTAAACCTATCCTTCGGGATAGATTTAATTGAAAGAAAGGAGGAGAAGCAGATCGTTCACTCAGTGAACTATATTTAAATACAAGACAGAAATATTAAAGATGCTAACCTTTTGATTAAATCGTAGAAGAAGAAAGAAACTGCACGGTTTGTAGAAAACCTGTCCTTTAAGGTTTTATACGGCACCCTAATTGCTGTGAGTATGACAGCCGCAAAGCCCCAGGATTCAATGCAGGAACACGGTTTGTAAACAACAGCAGTGAATACAAACCAAAGCAAGACTGATGCAGAAAAACGGCTGGAATGCAGTTGCAGAAAACGATGGCAGTGGGAGCAGAAAAAACGAGAGAGAGAAGTAGGCAGTTTGCTACTGTTTTCAGTGTGTGGAATGGGGAGGGTTTACACCAGTATTTATACTGGTTAAACCCTAACTGCCATGCTTCATCCCCAAGAATCGCAGAGTCAGTTATGACTCATTCTCCAAGCATATCCCCACGTTTTTAATAAATTAAAATAAAAAGATTTATTAAGTTTGATAATATCAGTAACAAACTAGCTGAAAAACTGAGTCAAACACTTATTAAAAACGTGAGATTTATCTGCTGAATCTCTCTCTCGAAAATTTCTATAAAAAGAACTCGGGAGCTCGGGGCGTGGCTCCTCTTGCTCCGATGCGGCGTGCGCCTCCTCGCGCGTGTGTGCGTTGGTCCAACCATCCACAACCCCTATCATGAGCCCATCAACTAGTTCAAGGCCCAATGGAAGGTTAAGCCTTATAAGGCACTCTAACTTTCACCTCCCTTCCTATGTGGGATGGATGAAAAAGTTCCAACCTTCAACCTTCCATTTCCAACAGAAGCTAAAGAATGTGATAGTGGTTAAAGGGAAACATGGTGAAATAAGAGGTGTTAAGAAGTTAGGCTACCACTTATTTTATCAGATGATTTTAAGAGTTAAAGAGGGTCTGAAAAAGAGAAATTGAGGTTGAGAGAGAAGAGAATGGAGAGGGAAGAAATCAGACCCTGATATTTCTCATACCATTACGATCATTAAGCCACAAACAAATCAGTCCTTGACATTACATATTAACATGCAATCACGTGGAAACAACATGAGAACTCAAAAATTGCAGGATTCGAACATGAAAACTCAAAAAATCCAACCTAAAAACTGAAAAATCGAACCTAAGAACTGAAAAAGGACCTGTGGTGCGCCGATTTTGGGTTCGCCGGCTGCTGGTTCGCCGGCCGGTGGTATTAGGAGCGTGGTGAGGGTTTCCTGAGAGGTGCGATTTGGGGTTTTGGGGAGATCGGGGGTTTTGGGATTCGAGTAGGCGACCGTGTTAGTTTAGTTTTTTTTAATTTATATTTTACCTCCTCAACAGGTTGCAGCAAGTTATCAAAGGGATTTATTTAACAAGTTTGAAAAATTCCAGGGTTTATTTAACTTTTTTTTAAAGTCCAATGGTTTATTTGTTCCAAAAAAATTGTCTGTGACTTAATTGTTCCAGATACAAAAGTCTGTTGGGTTTTATTATAATTTTCCCTTTATTTAAAATCCCATTTGTTTTTAGCATCTCCAATGGAAGCTAATTCAATGACTTTTTACTATTTAAAAAACTTTTTTAAATGAGTTTGTTGCATTGGAGAAGATGACTTATTGACCAAATGGTTGGTATCCAATAACTTTTTAAAGTCTTACCTTTTTTCAAGTTAATTTTATTTTGACCCCTTCTTTCGCTCTTAATTAGTAAATACGAAAAGCTACTGAAAAAGTTGGTAGCATTGGAAGATTATTTTTTAAAGTAAGTTTTTGTTATATAGAATTAGTGGAAATATGATGTGGAAAAAGTAAAAAGTCATTAAAAGACTTGTGCATTGTGGATGCTCTAAGTTACTAAAATAATATAACAATATATAAGAACTTAAGAAGTATGTTACCTAGTGTGACTCAAATCAAATAGATGTGTAAAGAAGTACAAATAAATGATTTTAATACTTATAAAAGCATCGTCAATGCATAAGTTATACATATGTTTTTACTTTTGAGATTAGTTATTGAAAAGGGTAATTACCAATAGAGTAAAAAGGTTTTTAAAAGAAAGTTGGTTGAGCCCAACCTTTTATTGGAATAGCTTTTCAAAACCAAAATTTCATTTTACTCCAATTTTCATTTTACTGTCCATTTTATTGTAATTTTCATTTTAAATTTATTTTTATAACAAAACATATTAGTAAAATTATTTTTTTTATAGCAAAGTACATTATTAAAAATAAAATGTATAATAGAATGTTGTGTGACAGTTAAATACAATGTATTTATGATGGTTTTTTATGAAGGGGTAGTATCAAATAATTTAAATAGAAGATGATGAATTTTAAATTTAAAATGATAAAAAGATTTTCAAAAGGCTATTGCATGGAAAAGGTTATTAAGAATAAGTTTTTGTTAAAATAAGTTAGCGGAGAATTGACGTGGCAAAACCAATAAGTTATTATATAGGTCATGCACTATGGGTGCTCTAAATAAGAATTTATAGGCAAAGTCCTTTCATGTGCACTATATCAAGGGGAGTTTGATCTGACATAATACTTTTGAGAGTATTAGAGCATCTCAGACAGTTTTTTTCAAAACAGTAAAATGGAGAAAATAAGGATTTTAAACTAATATTTTACATCCAACAACTTTTCCAAAATTATCTTTAAAAGAGAAAAGTTTTTTCTCCTAATATGAAGATCAGCTAAGAAATGATTACAAAGTGAGATTATCAATATGAAACTTTGAAAACAAATATTAGAGAGATTAATAATATTTTAGTACTATAATCAATTTGGATTTTCCCAAATAAGGAGTTTGTTGTAAATGAATGTAATTTTTTTTAGAGATTTTGAATTTAATTTTTCATTTTGAATATTTTTTAGAGAAATGTTGAAGTTTTGAAGATACTTTTAATGGAATGATTTGGAATATTTGGAGTGTTTGATTTGTAGATCTGGAATTGAGTTCACTTCCACTCTTTATAGATAAATAAATTGTAAACAAACTCTAAATAATTGTAAAAATAAGTAAATTATTTTTTATTAATTGATTATTACAAAACAAATGTTTTTAACATATTTCAAAACACTATTAAGGACAAATCTTATGAAATCCCGTGAAATACCAACCACCCTGTCCCTATAGGATTTTTAAATCCAATATTTTTAGGATTTCATTGAAATCCCGATATTTCAGTTCTGAACTTTCCTTTAAACCAAATGTCGGATTGAAATAGAATGCAATTCTGAATTCACCAAATCCCACGAACCAAAAACATGCATCAAAGGTACGGCAAAAGAAAGCTTGTCAAATTAACATAATTTATCGTAATTGTAGAACACAAGGAATGGATATTAATACAATAGATAATCGGGTTTGGTTTACATGAGACCACTTCTTTTCCATGAGAAATCTTAGACCACCTCCCATCCGTTGGATCTCTTTGATCACACGAATCTTCGTGTTTTATCCCAAATAGTGGTATTATATGAACCTACCACCCTACCACCATGTCCAATCATCAACAACCCCCATCCAACCCAACCCACCCACCATACTCAGCCACGGGGTTGTAAACGATTCGAGCTTTTGACCAGCTACTTGAGATCGGGCTCGTTATCCTCGAGCCCGAGCCGATCTCGAACATAAAATAGAACTCGTTTAACTAAATTAGCTGAGCTTTATAACACTAATGTTTGACTCGGCTCGTTCGAAAACTCGATTCAATTTTTCGAGTCGAGTCGAGCCGATTTGAGCCATTCGAGCATAGCCCTTTTTCGAGCCAACCATGCTTATATATTTATTAATTATATAATAGAAATATAAAAACTATCGAGTTCAAGCCGATTAACGAGCTAATCGATCGTGAGTTCGAACACATAAACGAGCATTGAGCTCGAGCCCTTCATTGAAAAGTTAATCGAGCTCGAGCTCAATATTATTTTTTTGAGTCCGACTCGATTAACCTACTACTCGACTCAGTTCGGCTCGTTTACACCCCTACCACCATCCCCACCCCCTACCGTCCCCCATAACCATTTTTCAGACAACGCCAAACGAACTTCTTAATCCAAAGATCAATAGAAATCAGAGATTCAAAACGAAGCTTGCAAACGTTATAATGCTGAGTCAGAGACTGATAGAAGCCGAGAGAAAGAAGGGATTCTGGTTTTGGAATCCGTTGTTATTTTTAAAGTATTTATAATATTTATATACGGCAAATGGAATAAAGAAACTCACACGCTCTCCTCACAATTTGGTGAGGTTTGAACCCCCAACCTCCTAGAAGACCAGAGGCTCATATACCACTAGGCCAAAGGCCCTTTGGTTGAAATCCGTTGTTAGTCGGCTTGCATGGGTTAGGTCCATTTGCGGATTACAAATATTGATTAGGCTTCAAGTTGGTCAAATTATGTTGTCCAACCTATTTTTTTAAAGTAGGTCTTTTATCGGATTAGTTTTGACCATTTGTTGTATTTATTATTTTAAATCGGTATTTTGAAGTTTATAATTACATTTTTATCATATGAAATGTAATTTTTTTTTTTTAAAAGTTGAAGTCGGATACCCGGTACCGGAACCGGTTCCCATCGATTCCGGTTCCATGGAAAATAGCCGGATATCCGGTTATTCACAAAAATTAAAAGGATTCGAAACTTGCCTGGTTTGAAAGTCAATTCAATATGAAATAAGAATAGATTCTCTAAAATTTCAGTAAAAAATAAAAATAGAGAATCAAAATTTATTATATATAAAAAGGAATTACATTTGAGTCAAACAACTTCTCAATTTTTGAGATTATAACATTAACTATATTATCAAAACATTCCATAAATTTAATAAAATACTATTTCAAAAAGCTTTATTGGTGGAAATATAATAAAAAAGATATTTCTATTTCATGATAATCATGTTAGAGAGTTCTCCAAATTTGAATAATTTTACACATTCTCTCCAGCTTTCTTTATTTTAGAGAACAAAATTAAAGAATCTATTGGAGAAAAAAACTTTGCCCAAAATCCCTTTCGGAGAATCTAAACTCAGATTGCGGACCACTTTTAAAAACTTAAATGTAAATGCAACAAATCCAATCATACTTGTGATTGTGAAAAACAGCCCATTCTTGCATAGTATTTTGTAGGCATGATAGAAAAATTAAAAAAAGTGTAACTTCATATTTTCCAGCAACCGTAGAAAAAAGTGCAATTAATTTAATATCATTAAAAGGAATCGTTATAAAATATAAATAATGAGTAGATATTAAATGGGTACATATGACACAAGATATTTGTGTAAAAAGTTGATTACCCACAACCCCAACCGTCCCGGCAACATGAGGGGGAATTTTTGGTTCACTCAACAGTTAGGGTGCGTTTGGTACGGTGGACAGGACAGACATAACGGGTCTGTCCTGTTCTGTCCAGTCCTTTCATGTTTTACCAAACGCTGAGGAGCTGTACTGTCCCGTCCAATCCGGTCTGCTTACCAAACGCATCCTGCAAAGTCGCCCCATACCTATACCAACTGAAATACACGATATTACTGTCAAGTTGCCCATCAATGTCACATAGGACTAGATAAGTATGAAAATTAAAATGAACAATATACTTTTTACATCTTTGGATGTTCTCTATTCAAGGAGCCTCCTTTCCTTCCTTTGGTACAAGTTTACCAATCAACTTAAGCATACTACCATCTAACGACCTACTTGATATATGATGAATTAACATAGACAAAGTTGAAGCATCAACCGTGAAACCTTTTCCATCCATTTCCTCTAACAACATCTGTATCGTGTCATGTTGTCCATTTTTTAACAATCCTTCAAGAAGAACGCGGTAAGTCACACGATCTGGCACGCAACCTATCTCTGCCATTTTCTGAAACAACTCTTTTGCTTCCCTTACTAGACCTTCCCTAAAAAACCCATTGATCAGTGCATTATATGTCCAAACATTAGGATGCAAACCTTTAGTACTTAGCTCACTGAAAAGAGCCTTTGCAATCTCAAGTTTCCCACATTTACTAGCACCATCGATGAGGATATTGTACACAACAATATCCAAATCTAGCTTGTCCTCACCCATCAAATGGAACAAAGAGAGTGCTTCATCCACTTGATGGTTGTTGCATAGACCCTCCAAAATTATTCTGTAAGTGCATACACTTGGTGGAATCTGGTTGTGTGCCCGCATCTCATTAAAGAGTTCACATGCATGTTTACACCTTCCAACTCGAAACAATCCTTGTAACATGGTGCTTATCCGGTTTCATACCCTTTCTTGTTATTTAATGAAACAAATGCAAGGCCTCGTCTATCTTGAAATTCTTGCAATACCCATTCAATAAGCTACTATAAGTAACAACATCAGGGACAAGACCTCTAAATCTCATCGAATCAAGAATTTCCTCAGCTTTGTTCATTTCCCCACACAAACAATACCCATCAATAAGTGTATTGTATGTCACTAAGTTAGGATGCTGCCCTCTCGCGAACATGATGTTTATAACATCCTTTGCATCTTCCACCTTTCCTTCCTTGCAAAGTGCATCGACTAATGTATTATAGGTTATAACATTTGGAGAGATCCTTTCGTCTTCCATTTCTCTTAGCATTTTAGAGGCATCATCCCAACGATCTAAGTTACAAAATCCATGAATCAAAGAGTTGTAAGTGACAACATTTGGTATGATGCCTTTGTGGAGGATCATTTCATTGAAGAGCTTTAAAGCATCATCTATCATTTCGTCCTTGCAAAGACTATCGATGATGGTGCTATATGTCATAACATCTGGTTTACAACCCCTTTCATCCATTAGTCTAAGCAAAGCAATGGCTACATCATTATTCCCAAACTTGCAAAGCCCTTTAATCATTGTGTTGTACATAACTACATTAGGTTCACAAAATTTCCCTTTATGAGCTTCTTGAATTATCTTTCTGCCTCTAGAATTCTATCTTCTAGGATGAGTCCATTTAAGAGTGTATTAAAGACACATACATTGGGTACAACACCACGTTTTAAACAATATGCTACAATAGCAAAACCCTCATTGGTGTAGTACAATTCACAACAACACTTGATCACAATGGCAATGGCGTACACATTTACAGGAGCAGGAATGGCTGCCATTTGTTTAAAAAGATCAATTGAACAAGAATAGTGCTTCATTTTTGTTACAGCTTGCAACAACTGACTGAATTTAACAACAGATGGCAGAGGTTGTCTTTTTGTCATTTCATCGAACAGTTTGAGGGCATTATCAAGATTATTAATATTTCCAAACATAGATGGAGGATGGTGAAACAGTGAAAATTCACGATTAGAAGCAGAATCTGAATGAAAAGAGAAAGGATTTTTGAAAGAAGCAGTGAAGGTACCTTTGATAAAATTGGAGGAAACGATGAGAGAACCAGCTTGCCTTCCGACAACCTTCATCTTCATCTTCATCTGCAACTGCGAATTGGATTCACCAACTGTTCTGGTTTCGTGACCTAACTTTTTTCAATTTCTTGTTTTATTACAAATAATAAATAAATAAACAAAGAGTAAATCACAATTTTCATACTTGTACGGGGTGTTTGAATGAGTTTATTGACTTGTAACTTATTACCGGTGTGAAAAAGTGCTTATAAAAATTTGATAAGCTAAAAAATTTTACTTCTTAGAAAACAACTTATTTCCGGTTTGACACCGGATAAGTTGTTTTACCTAAACACTTAAAATGACTTATTACCGGTGTCACACCGAAATAAGTCAATAAGTTGTTTTGATAAGCTCAAACAAACACCCTCGTAGTTTCTTATTTGTAACTACTTTCGTCCATTGTCTTTAAAAAATTGATTTTTTTACTGTGGTTTCTATTCCGTTTGTTTTTCATTTTTAAGACTAGATTCGTTACACTAAAAAAATACTATCTAAAAGTTATATTTTCATTTGTTTCTTTGAATGAAAAAAATTGATTCTAAAAGATGTCTTTTATAAATTCAACTAGGTTTTCTTGTGAGAAAAATCATATGGATTGGATTTCATTTAACTTTCTTGTTTTTGTGTTTTGCTTCAACCACCAGATAAAATAGGTGAAATGGACTATGAGTAGCAATTTAAGGGGGTGAATTTTTGAAGATTTCAAATTTATTTTGTCGATTGAAGTTATTTAAACAAAATATAATGTGAGATATGTATTTAATGTTAATCTTCTTCAGTTTCATTAAATTTTGAAAGGAAATTTGAGTTGTAACAATTGTGTAGATAAAAAACAAGAAAAACCATGAACATCTTGATGACTTTTATTTTTGAAATGTTACAAGAGAGATGAATAGTGTATATATTATAGTGTTAATTGATACCAAAAACATATTTTTATCATTAATTGAGTCATTTCTTTCACTAATTTATAAATATATGATAAATGACGCCAATATAAATATCTGTACTTATTATATACATGGACAAAAAGTAGACAAGCACGGGACCATATCCATAATTTTGTTATTTGAGTCCTTTATGATAATTGATTCGATTTACCGTTTTAATTTTGTTATTTGAACTTGGTAACCAAAAACCAACATTCAACTCCTTAATGGCTAATTTTGTTATTTGAGTTCATCATGGTCAATCCATTTATCGTTCAAATTTTGTTATTTGAACTTTATTACTTTATAATCCATTATCCATATGCTAATATAAATAATCACCCTCTTCATCTCATTTGGTTCATACCTTATCTGTTTGATTGAAATGCTATCATAAATAATCATTCTCTTGACCATTGAACATTGCTGCATTTTGTTGTTGTCCATTGGTTCATTCAATATGTGAACCAATGGAAAGAACCGAAATTTGGTCAAAACAATTTGATCATTCCAAATTTCCAATTCTTTTGAATTCTACGAAACCAAATAGCACCTAAAATTCATGGATAGGGTCCTACAATTTTATTTTTCTTACGGAGGCAGTCCTTAGCCCTAACTTTCGTTACAAAATAAAGCTCTGTTAAACCTCCCACGTCCCCCTCACGTGAGGGGTATTTTCGTCATTTACCATTTATTTAGTAACAATTTTAATTATACCAGTATGCATGCTAAATGTACAATCTTCTAAAGCATTTAAATAAAAAAAATTCACAAAAAACCCCATCCCTTCCCTACTCCGATCATCTCATCTCCAACACTACCATATTTCCGACAACCAGACAGAATAGAACAGAAATTCCACACAAAAGAAATCCACATTCCACTGAAAGCTCAAAGACATCCGTAATTAAATCAATCAAAACTGAAATAAGTCCATAATTAATCCAAAAACCAAATCTGTAATTTTCATAATGGTGGAACAAAATACTACCATAAAGAACAAGAACATGCATACACACAACAACAAGAAGAAGTAAATTAAAAAAATCGAAATCTGGAAGCTAAACCCCTTTTCTCAAGTATGAAAGACATCAATGAAATATGTGAGATAAACCCCCTTACATCTTCTTTGTATGTATGGAAATTTTTGTTTAAGTGCAAGGGAATGCATTTGACTACAAGTCGCCGATTATATATCGGCTGGTTTTGGTTGGAATATGGGACACCGTTATCTTGCATATGGACCTGTGTTTTTTTTAGAAAGGGTATCCTAGGCATTTGCCTAGACTAATCCCTGCCAATTTTAGGACTGCTAAAGCATGCAGCCTTGGGATAATTTCCCAGTGGCCACAAGTTGTTTGCGCCTGGATTCGAACCTGGGGGTAGATGGGTTATCTAGTCCCATCCCCCACAAGCCTTAACCAGTACGCCACAATGTGTTTATTGGTGCGGCATATCTATTTTATGAACGGGTTTCTAATCACCCATATATACCTTTTGAAAGACATTTTTCACGGGGTATACAGACCAAAGGCCACCAAGCCATTGTTGAAATTTAAGGCCGAGTTTGATCAAATAAAAAGTTAAGTCAAAGTGCCTGGAAATCAATTGTAGCCCTTCAATTGTTTGTAGTTAATACGAATCATATCACCAATTTGGTTGTTGTCGATTTCAGTGTACAGCAAAGTAGCACCTCATGCTTTATAGGTTGTTTCTAAGACTTCTCTCCTCAATACTTTATAAGATATATATAGGGTAACTTCTCGCATGATCCCTCATATATATGTATATTTATATTTATAGAGGAAAGTTTAAATGAAAACTCATTTTTCATTGCGAACGTGAAAACAAAGGAGAGTGCGACACGTGTCACATTCAGTATGAATAACGAGCGTGAAGTCCATACACTATTCATAATGAATGATACAACATTCGGTATGAATAACACAACATTCAATATGAATAACCTTTGAGCGCACGGGACACGTGTCACCAGGGGCGGACCTGAAGGGGAGCACACGGTGGCACAGGCCACCGTATCATCTCTCCGTCGAAGGGTAAAGAACTGGATTTATGAACGGTGCAACCGTATCATTTTGCAGTGTGCCACCATATATATTTTTAAACTAAAATATCAACACAAGTTCTCCTTAGCAGAGTTGGTTTGCAAGGCACTTTCTACACACAAGACCCAAGTTCGAATTTTGCTGATGCCATTTTCTTAACTTTTTGTTTTTAATTTCAAGTTTAAAGTAAACTCTAATTTTGGTCCTGTGGTTTACTGAAATCTTTGAAAGTGGGACTCGAACTTTGATAAGTCTAGAAATCATCCTCATGGTTTGCATTTACTTTGAAAATGGTCCCTATTCACTAACTTCGATAAAAACTACCCGTTAAGTTTGGGGTGATTTCGTCCTTTTTACCATTTTCCTAAACTTAACGGATAGTTTTTAACGGAGTTAGTGAATAGGGACCACTTTCAAAGCAAAATGCAAACCATGAGGATGATTTCTAGACTTATCAAAGTTCGAGTCCCACTTTCAAAGATTTCAGTACACCACAGAGACCAAAATTAGAGTTTACTCTCAAATTTATTATGTTTCTAAAAAAATACACAAAAAAAAACTTGAACCCAAGACCTCATATATGAAAATCAATCAACCAACCAATAGACCAATTATGATGTTCGGTGAAAAACATCTTGACATTTTTTTATAGTTAAACGGTGCTAGCCGTTTGAAAAATTTTCTAGGTCCGTCCCTGCGTGTCACGCTCTCCTTTGTTCTCACGTGCACAATGAAAGGTTGAGCTTTCATTTGAACCCACCCCTATATTTATATATATATTATATATATAACATCAACGTTTCAACAAACATGAAAAAAACTGCAGTTAATTTGATATCAGAATGGGTGTGTTAGAGATTGTATGCGAAAATTAAAATGGCAATTAAAATGGTTACGAATGATCTTGGTTTTGTTGTAACAGTGCCAGGTATATATAGGGTTGAATCAACATTAAAAAGTAAGATTTACTATTTCAGAAAACAATGAAGTTGTTATGATAAATGATTTATGAGTAGATATTAAATGAGTAGGCAGGACATGGAATTAATGTTAATTTGTACATCAATGTGACATAAAATAGAACAAGAATGAAGACCAAAATGAAAAATGAGTTGCAGAAACTGTGATCGCCATACAGAAGGGCAAAAACATACCTTTTACGTCTTTAGATGTTCTCTGTACAAGGAGCCTCCTTTCCTACCTTTGGTACAAGTTTACCAATCAACTTAAGCAGACTATCATCTAATGATTTACTTGATATATGATGAATTAACATAGACAAAGTTGAAGCATCAATCGAGAAACCATGTCCATCCATCTCCTCTAACATCATCTTTATCGTGTCATGTTGTTTGTTCTTTAATAATCCTTGGAGAAGAACATTGTAACTCACACAATCTGGTGGGCATCCTCTCTCTTCCATTTGGAGAAACAACCTTTTCGCTTCTCTCACTAGACCTTCCCGACAAAAACAACCGATCATCACATTATATGTCCTAACATTAGGATTCAAACCTTTAGTACTTAGCTCATTGAAAAGAACCTTTGCAATATCCGGTTTCCCACATTTACTTGCACCATCAATGAGAATAGTGTACAAAACAATATCCAAATTTAGTTTGTTGTCATCAATCAAACGAAACAAAGAGAGTGCTTCGTCCGCTCGATGGTTTTTGCATAGACCTTCCAAAAATATTCCGTAAGTGTGTGCATTTGGTGGAATCTGGTTGTGTGGTCGCATCTCATTAAACAGTTCACGTGCATCATTACACCTTCCAACTTGAAATAATCCTTGTAACATGGTGCTATAAGTGACAACATTTGGTTTCATACCCTTTTCCGTTATTTCATGAAACAAATGCAAAGCCTCATCAATCTTCAACTTTTTGCAATACCCATTCAATAAACTATTACAAGTCACAACATCAGGGACAAGCCCTCTAATCCTCATCGAATCAAAAATTTCCTTAGCTTTTTTCATTTCACCACGCAAACAGTACCCATCAATTAATGAATTGTATGTCACTAAGTCAGGATCCTTCCCTCTCTCGACCATGATGTTCATAACAGCCTCCGCATCTTCCACCTTTCCTTCCTTGCAAAGTGCATCGACTAATGTATTATAGGTTATAACATCTGGACAGATCATTTCCTCTTCCATTTCTCTTAGCATTTTAGAGGCATCATCCCAACGACCTAAGTTACAAAGGCCACGAATCAAAGAGTTGTAAGTGACAACATTTGGTAAGATGCCTTTGTGGAGGATCATTTCATTGAAAAGCTTTAAAGCATTATCTACCATTTCATCCTTGCAAAGACTATCGATGATGGTGTTATATGTCATAACATTTGGTTTACAACCCCTTTTATCCATTAGTCTAAGCAAAGCAATGGGTGTATCATTATTGCCAAACTTGCAAAACCCTTTAATCATAGTGTTGTACATAACCACATTGGGTTCACAAAGTTTCCCTTTGATCAGCTTCTTGAATAATGTTTCTGCCTCTAGAATTCTATCTTCTAAGATGAGTCCATTTAAGAGTGTACCGAAGGTGATCATGTCGGGTAAAACACCACGCTTAAAGCCATAGGCTACTATCGCAAAACCCTCACTTGTACAAGACATTTGGCAACAACAGTTAATCACAATGTTAGTAGTGTACATATTAATAGGAACAACAATGACTGTCATTCGCTTAAAAAGATCAATCGAACAAGAATAGTGCTTCATTTTTGTAACAGTTTGCAACAACTGGTTGAATTTAACAACAGAAGGCAGAGGTTGCCTTTGTGTCATTTCATCGAACAGTTGGAGGGCATCATCAAGCTTGGTAATCTTTTGAAACATAGATGGAGGAGGATGATGATTAGAAGCGGAATCTGAATGAAAGGGAGCTACAATCGTTTGGATTCCAGAAAGTAAGAAAGGATTTTTGAAAGGAGTACCTTTGAATCTTGCAATCCTCATCTTCATCTGCAACTGCGAATGGTGTAAAAGCAGGAAGATAATTTCACCAATAATTCTGTTCGTGACCTAACTTTTCCAATTTTAGTATTAACATTTCAATTTTTTTCATTGCAAATAAATAGTAAGTAAACCACATTTTCATCCCTATGGTTTGTTGTTTGTAACTATTTTAGTCTCTTATCTTTAAAAATTGTTTTATTTTTCTACTTTGATGTCTATTTCGTTTTTAAGACAAGGGCTAGAGTAAATTACAAATTTTGTGTTTGTGGTTTACATAAAATTACATTGTGTGTCGCTAAATCAAAATAATTATGGAAAACGTTTATGTCGTTCATATTTTCATATTTCTTTGATCTCTTTGCCTCATATTCCTTCTTTTTTTACTAAAAATAAAAATATGGTGTTGCTGCGGTCATCAAATTCGTTTTCATGACAAGTATGCTAGTTGCAGATGAACCATCGTATGGAAGATGCTTTTTGTATGTGGATGGTGTGATTGATGGAATTGGGATTTGTCGATAAAGGAGGCTATCATAATTGGGATGAGAGATATTTACGTAGAAATTTTGGGGCTAGTGTTGTTTCTATGAGAGGGTTGGTTGCAGTGGCGGATCCAAGATTTTTGTCCACTGGGTCCCAGGCATGCAAAGTCACCCGACGTGTTTTGGGAAATTTTTTTAAGTTTTTTAGTTGATTTCAAGGGATTTTCTTATTATTTTTGTCGATTTTGAATAATTTTCTTATTATATTTGTCGATTTTGAAGTATTTTCTTAGTGTTTTTGTCGACTTCGAAAGATTTTTTCGGTTTTTTTATTGAGAGTGGGATATTGCTGTTTGAGTCATGATGTATTTTCCTCTGTTCCTTTGTTAAAGAAAGTGGAAAGAGTGTACATGTTAGAATAACCATCAGATGAAGGATTGGAGAGGAGACTCTAAAGAGACAGTTATAGTTATAGGTTGTGCAAGTAAAATGTTAAAGTTGGTTATCATTTTCTTATGTGTTAAAGTATGATGAATATGATGCAGATTTTACAAATTATTAGTTTATACAAGTTATATATTGTTTACTGTTTCAAAGTAATTGTTTTATTCATATATTTATAAAAACAACTATATTTCATTTCAAACTGTCTATTGAGATATTTATCAAACAACTATATTTCAATCGAAACTATATCATACAACGTCTCTTAAGCATTATAACCATTTGAATATGCCATGAATTCTTGTAATCAAAGCTTTAGTAAGTCGAGCTTTTGAGCTTATTGCTTTGAATCAGAGAATTTCCTAATTCGTTAAGGCTAACCACATATGGAGATTTAAGAGCATGCTTAAACCCTCATTTGTTGTTAAGATCTAACCAAAGAGCTTATTTGGTTGATCTCTGTGTAAGGGAAAATCAAGGTTGTTAGAGCTTGTTGACAACCATAGCCGGTCTAGACTTGTTATGTCTTCTTTCCACCATAGGAATTGACGATAAACATTTTGCATCATGTCAACGGTGAAGCCATTGTTGTACTTTTTAATTATATTGCTTTTAATCGTAGGTTTTGTTAAGTTAATCAAATCCAACGCCCCTTGCTTAAAGTGTAGAAGTCAAATAATTGTGACGATAATCCTTGTGGATTCGACCAGACTTACCACTATTACAATCTATATTATGATTTGGGACAGTTACAACTTATTATTTGACCATCTCAATAGTCGTCATATGCATGAGGATTTGATGGATTACCAGTTTCCGGGAAGGCATAATTGTCGGGTAACTTGAGCACAAAGTTGTTGTAGAAGTGTTAACAAATGGAATATTTGCTTTCCTTTTTCGTAGCTGCTATCGAATTCGGTTCGAGAAATGATATCAACCGTGGGTCCAACCATGTATTCTCCGATCTCAAACTCAATTCGTCCGGTGGTCACTTCTTTCTCCATTGACCAAATCATCTCTTTTGTGCATTCCACCATATAACCAACATAACTCTTCTTTTGTGTTTCCAACAACAACAACCACTCGCTGGTTTTTCGTCATTTATTCCGCCGACATCAATACCCAGCACGATATCCTTCCATCGGTGTAAATGCGCCAATCCCTTCCCTTGCCCGAATTTAACTGACCCATCGGCCTCCTTTGCAACAACTTTATGCGGAACCGCGAAGTATTGTACTAAACCTTTCCAAAACGTGGTACTATTTTCTTTGGGTTGATACTCCGGTAATACATTATTTGCTCCGGTGCACCCGGATCACTCAGTTGATCGGTGGTCAATTTAACCATGGCTTCATCGTTCGAAGCTAACACAATTGTTAAAACATAACCCTCCAACACTAACCTTTCCATCTACGTCGCTAATGACGTCAAGTTTACAAAAATGTCTGCTAATTCGTTGTATCCACCATAATGTACAAGGGTTTGCATGAAATGTTTAACCTTGGTCTCGCCATCAAAGTGGTGGCGTGGCCCACTGGGTCCTAGGGTTGGAGCCGGAGCTAGGGAAGGGCCAGGCACCGGAAACACCGAAGGGGGAGGGTCAGAAACACTGAAGAGGGATGGTCGTCGGGAATTGGACGACGATGACGGTGGTGGAACTTCGGCTTTATAAACAAATGAGAGAGGGGGGGGGGGTCAAGACGAGATGTGATGATTTAACTTTATTTAATGTTTTAAAATAAAAATTGGTAATAAAGGTAAAAAGACAGAAATACTTTTTACTTAACAAACATTATTTAGTGAAGTTAGTGACTGGGGACCATTTTCAGAGCAAAATGAGAACCACAGGACGATTTATAGAGTTATCAAAGTTTATGTCTCACTTTTAAAGATTTCCTAAACCGCGAGGACCAAAATTAGAGTTTACACTTATCTTTTTTTAGGAAATATCTTATTGAACTATTAAAGTATATATTAATTTTTTTAAAATATTGTTACACAAAAATGTTACAGATATTTTTATAATTACGATTTTTTAGATTTAGCAGGAACACTTACAAAATTTGAAAAACATCAAAAGGAACTTGAAAAACTTAATTTTTTTTTAAAACTTTGTAGAAATATTGAAAACCTTATATATGATTTATAAAAACATAATTTTTAAAAAAGTTGGCCTATGTATAACCGGTCCTATTTGCATAAGAACATCTCCAACAGATTTTTAAAAATGAAGATTATGAGGATTTTTGCTCTAACATATTTATTAAAACCTTCTCCAAAATGGAGAAAGTATGAAAGATAGGGTGAAATTTTCCAAATTTGAAAACTTTTAAAAAATGATTACTTATGGAGGAGAGATATATAATATTTTATGAAATATAATAAATATTTTAATAATATAATTTATTATTGTAATATCCAAAATGAAAAAACATTTAATAATTTTTATTGTGAGATTTTGACTTTTAATTCTCCATTTTGGAGAATTTATTGGAGATGTTGTTACCGGTCCAGGTTGGGCTGTGAATTTTCATAAAAGTTGTAATCGGACGGGCCCGCTCGGTCCTTACCCGTATGGTACCGGTAATGATACTTTTCGAAACATACACACACACACACACATATATATATATATATATATATATATATACTTTTCGACACACACACACACACATATATATATATATATATATTGTAGTCTCGATTCGAGTCGTATGAACCAATGGTTTTGGGATGCAAGGGTAATTTATAGAATCAGTTTGCTAGTTCAAACCCATTGACACTCTCTAAAGGTAAGAACATCTCCAACATAATTATTAAAACGAAGAAAATGAAGATTTTGTAATTTTTTCCTTTTTCTTACCTTAAACAATTTCCCTAAAATATCCTTAAAATAAAGAAAACATGAGAAAAAAAATCTTCTTAATGAGAGAAAAATCTACAAAATTAAGTTTTGGAGGAAAGAAGATGTACAAGTTATTTTTTAATTGTTATTTAGCCTTGCAAGGTGGTCCTTGCTGATTCACACGGGATTCCATTAGAGGAGAGAGAACATAAAATTATTATTTTATAAAATTTTGTTGGTTAAATTAAGTTTTTGGAGGAAAGAAGATGCATAGATAATAGCATTAACTCTCTTAAAATATATTTGGTTAAATTAAATAACCCCATTGAAAAGTTAATAAGAAATATGAAAAAGTAAAAGATGTTTATTAGCATTGCCTTTTTTTCAAAGGTCTGGTGCATGTACTTTTAGACCACCTCTATAATCAGGGATCTAGAATCCGTTTGGTTTGATCTTTTAGTCCAAAACGGTCCCTACAAATCGTAACTTTTGTAATATTTGAACATCAAACGAAAACCTAACAAATAGGAAAACACATAAATAATAAGGGAATTCAAAAGTAAATTATTTCCATCATGAGGAGAATGCTTTTTTCTTTTTTATTAATAAAACAACAATTTTAGAACATCCACAATGGAGGTTGCTGGTGAGGTTTTTATTGGGGTTTTATACAAGAACCTCCATTGTGTGACAGATGCCCGGTCATAGGTTCTTGTTAGAACCCAAGTGCTTGAATTTGAGTTCTTCCATACTTTCCTTTTCTGTTATTATTTTATTTATAATTTTCATTGTTAATTCTTAACCATTTTATTTAATAAATCTATAAACATGTCTAGCCGAGTGACAAGGTAACATTATGGGGTCAGTTGATCCCTGACTACTCGGGTTCAAACCCCACGAAGAGCATCGTGGGGATATCCAGATCTTGGCCTGCTACATAGTGGTGGCCCTGGTCGATGGTCGGGTGCCCGTTTGGATCTTGGATACCCCGCAACGTGTGTGTGTTTCTTGCTGTTCAAAAAAAATTTAAGTTAAAATTGATATAAAAAGTATAAAATTATTTTTTTAATATTTTTCATTTATTGTAAAATTTTATACAACTTTTTAAATTTGTTATTTAGTGTATTTTTTATAAAAAAATTATATTTTTGTAATTTTGCAGTTTTTTTAATGGTAGTATAAAATTACATTTATGTCTTAATTTTTTTTCCAAATATGTTAATAAAATATATAAATTAACAAATAAAACTAAATTACAGAAAATTGAAAATTAATAAATTATATTTGATTTTTTTTATAATTTTATAACATATACATATATTAAATTTATACAACAATTTATAAATAAAATTATATTTTATTAAAAATAAGAAAAGTGGGGTTTTTATAAGAACCTCGGTTGTAGAGTTTTATAAAAGTTCTTATTTTATTGAGGCGATAATGATGTGTCAGTAAAAAAATATGTCAAGTAGGGTTTTTAAAAGTTCTACCAATATAGATGCTATTAGATTCTTTGAGATAATCTTACAATTAATTTTGTCATTATTATATTTTGAAAAAGATCTTTTAATTTAATGACTACCATAACGGGTCATATGGTTAAATTAAAGTGCATTTTTTCTTATATATATATATATATGGAATGCTGGTTTGTAACCAAGAAAACCATACACACACAAGCTTTCACATTTCTATCATTGGAGTATTTCAATTCTTTTTGGGCTTGCAAAATGCCAAGGACTAAAGTGGAGCTTCATTACATAGCCGATAGGTCTACAAGGAAAACCTCCTTCATTTTACCACCACCGCCGCCGCCGCCGCCACACCTAGCGGCGGATGTGGGTGGTAATAACACAAATATCCATAGGAGGAGTGGCTGCAGATGGCTATGTACCAGTGGTGGCAGAGAACCCTGGATCTTTGGATACTTAATGGTTCAGTACTGCTGACTGGGTGGACGGTTGGGGCTTTGCTGCTGACCCCAATCCTTTTCGTGCTCTCGTCCTTTTCTGTTTTCTTTTTTCATAGATGTCGGTTTTGTTGTCGTTTTAATCTTTTGTTTCTTAATTATTTTTGTTGAGTAGGATGTCCTGGGATATCTAACGTTGTTACAATTATTAATTCGATCTATCCAGAAAGAAACAAGTTTATCTTTTACCTTGAGTGTTTTATTTTATTTATCATTTCGAGATTCATAGCAAGTATTTTGCATATCCGAAATTGCCTTTATCAACTTTTTTTTATCAGAAACTTGTAATTAATTTGAGATACTAAAAGTATTTAATGAATCTAAATATGAAATCTATAGGAAGTGTTTATTATATTTCTAGAAAATACAAAGTCGGATAATTCTTTTTGATTATTAAAACATTAGCATATATATAAAAGCTTTCGGTTATAAACTATTTGGTCCGATTAAGAATATAATGGAACAAATAAGAAGGATTATTTGGTCTTCGAGGTAATTAAGACATCATTAATCGAGTTGTAAAATCTTCAAACCGTAGGTATTGGGTTGATATCGGGTTACTTTTATTTGAACCCAACCCAACCCGACCAACCCGATGAACCCGATATCCTTTTATATTTTGGATTTAATATAATTATTGAATCTCTATTAATATGTAAATTAAACAATTACACCCATCACGCACTCTTCTCGTATACATATATTTTCAATCTATTATCTATCTTTACATAAATCATTTGTATATATTAGTATATATATTGAGAAAAATTAATTGGATGTAATATACTTCAAATTCAAGAAGTATAGATAAATTGTACCAAATGACAAATGATGAAAAAGAAATTATGAGTTATTCAATGTTAGCAGAATATTTTGTTATTACTAAACTATCAACCCGACTAACCCGATTAACCCGATCAACCCGAACGGATTGGGTTGGGTTGGGTTGAACTTTTGATTGGGTTGAGTTGGGTTGGGTTGAAAAATTCTCAAACCGACAACATTAGGTTGATTAGTTAAAATACCTCGAACCCGATCAACCCAACCCATGAGCACCCTACCTCAAAGTATACATACAGCAAGATATCAGGTTAAATCATCACTTCATTTGAATAACAAATGATTATTACTAATTATGTGCACCATGATGGAAATTTGAGCTTCATGAGTCCCAAATGTTGCCATCGTTGAAATGCATGAACCTATGCTATGTCTCAGATAGATTCGACCAGTACGTGTTGAATTTCAAATAAGAGGTTATATATGGTTTTCATGTATTTTAGTGATCGTGTTGGCTAATATATATCTGATCTTAACAAGTTTCATATTTAAGCACCTTCGTATAATTTATAACATTGATATAGTACTCGCAATAACTAGGATCATAACGAAAACTAGATGATCAAATCACACTAACCTCCAAATATAGAGGAGTGGAATATTTCCATGAACATATTGAGGATGACAAAAGAAGACCTTAATGTTGGAAGCTAGTATCAAAACATGTCTAGCCCAGTGGTAATGGTAAGGTAACATCCTGGGGGTCCCCTAGTGGATGGTATCCCTGACTACCCAGGTTCGAACCCTACGGTGCGCATGTGGAGATATACTGATCATGGGTTTGCCACTTAGTGCTACCCTTAATCCTGTCCCCAAACACCCCCTTAGTAACAATTTTAATTATACAAGTTTGAATGCTAAATGTACAATCTTCTAAAGCATTTAAATAAGTAAAAAATCACAACAAACCCCATCCCTTCCCTAATATTTTACAACCAGAATAGAACAGATATCCCACATAAAAGAAATCCACATTCCACTGAAAGCTCAAAGACATCCGTAATTAAATCAATAATAATTAATCCAAAAACCATATATGTAATTTTCATAATGGTGGAACAAAATACTACCATAAAGAACAAGAACATACATATACACAACAAAAACATGAAGTAAATTAAAAATTGAAATCTGGAAGCTAAACCCCAATACATCTTCTTTGTATATATGGGAAAATTTATTCAAGTGCACGGGAAATTGGTTGGGTTGGGTGACGATTACCGGAAACCCCCGCAGTCAACGCACATTTTGACTCTATAAATACTTAATGGTGCGAGATTTGTGACATAAAATAGAACAAGTATGAAAACTAAAATGAAAAATAAGTCGGAGAAATGGTGATAGCAATACAGATGGACAAAAACATACCTTTTACATCCTTATTAGATGCTATCTATACAAGGAGCCTCCTTTCCTACCTTTGGTACAAGCTTACCAATCAACTTAATCATACTATCATCTAATGATTTACTTGATATATGATCAATTAACATGGACAAAGTTGAAGCATCAACCGTGAAACCTTGTCCATCCATCTCCTTTAACAACATCTCTATCATATCATGTTGTCCGTTCTTTAATAATCCTCGGAGAAGAATGTTGTAAGTCACACGATCTGGCACACAACCTATCTCTGCCATTTTCTTAAATAACTCTTTTGCTTCCCTCACTAGACCTTCCCGAAAAAAGCCATTGATCAACACATTATATGTCCAAACATTAGGATGCAAACCTTTAATACTTATCTCGTTAAAAAAGAGCCTTTGCAATATCAAGTTTTCCACATTTACTTGCACCATCAATTAGGATATTGTAGTTTACAATATCCAAATTTAGCTTGTTCTCACCCATCAAACGAAACAAAGAGAGTGCTTCGTCCACTTGATGGTTGTTGCATAGACCCTCCAATACAATTCCATAAGTGCATGTATTTGGTGGAATCCGGCTGTGTGCTCGCATCTCATTAAAAAGTTCGTGCGCATCTTTACACCGTCCAACTCGAAACAATCCTTGTAACATGGTGCTATAGGTGACCACATTGGGTGTCATACCCTTTTCCGTTATTTCATGAAATAAATGCAAGGCCTCATCTATCTTCGACTTTTTGCAATACCCATTCAATAAACTATTACATGTCACAACATTAGGGACAAGACCTCTGATCCTCATTGAATCAAAGTGTAAGTCACTAAATCAGGAACCTTTCCTCTCTGGGTCATGATGTTCAAAACAGCCTCTGCATCTTCCACCTTTCCTTCCTTGCAAAATGCATCGACTAATATATTATAGGTTATAACATTTGGAAAGATCCTTTCATCTTCCATTTCTCTTAGCATTTTAGAGGTATCATCCCAACGACCTGAGTTACAAAGGCCATGAATCAAAGAGTTGTAAGTGACAACATTGGGTAGGATTCCTTTGTGGAGGATCATTTCATTGAAAAGCTTTAAAGCATCATCTACCATTTCGTCCTTGCAAAGACTATCGATGATAGTGCTATATGTGATAACATCAGGTTTACAACCCCTTTCATCCATTAGTCTAAGCAAAGCAATGGCTGTATCATTATTGCCAAACTTGCAAAGCCCTTTAATCATCGTGCTGTACATAACTACATTTGGTTCACAAAGTTTCCTTTTGATCAGCTTCTTGAATAATGTTTCTGCCTCTAGAATTCTATCTTCTAAGATGAGTCCATTTAAGAGTGTATTAAAGGTGACCACATCAGGTAAAACACCATGCTTAAAGCCAAAGCCTAAGATTGCAAAACCCTCACTTGTGCAAGACATTTGACAACAACACTTGATCACAATGGAAGTAGTGTACACATTTACAGGAGCAGGAATGGCTGCCATTTGTTTAAAAAGATCAATAGAACAAGAATAGTGGTTCATTTTGGTAACAGCTTGCAACAACTGGTTGAATTGAACAACAGAAGGCAGAGGTTGCCTTTGTGTCATTTTATCAAACAGTTTGAGGGCATCATCAAGCTTAGTAATCTTTTCAAACATAGATGGAGGATGATGATTAGAAACAGAATCTGAATAAAATGGACGGATTCCAGAGGTTGGTTTTAGAAGTAAGAAAGGATTTCTGAAAGATGAAGAAGTGGAGGTACCTTTGAAGGGATTGGAGCTGACGACCATCATCATCTTCATCAGTAGCTGCGAATTCACCAACAACTCTGGGAGTGGTTTCGTGACCTAACTTTTTTCAATTTCAATTTCAGTTTTAATTTTTTAATTACATATAAATAATAAATAAACTACGGTTTTAGTCCTTATAGTTTTTTTTTAACTACTTTTATCCCTTGTCTTATAAAATTGAGTGAATTGTGGTTTGCTTAAATTTTGGATTTGGTCCTAAAACAAAGTATCTACACTGGTGGTCCCTAACTTTTCATTTTCATAACATACATGGTCCCTCTATTTAACACCGTTAGTTTGGCCACCATTAAATGACTGCATGTGCATTGCACATGAGGGCAAAAATGTCATTTTGTCCTTCTTCCTCCCACCTCCTTAACCCAATGAATCCTAATTACATCATTCATGATCGTGCATATGACAAGTTTGACGAAAACTAATAAACCCAAACTTAAAATTAATACCTTAAATCTAAAAGATACAAAGTAAAAATCAGAAAAAAAGAATTAGACAGAAACATAAATCACAGACCGGGGTATTGACCAAGTTTAAATCCAAATGAACGATGTAAAATATCAAGAAATTTGCATTAATGTCAAGAACAAATCTATACAAAAGATTTACAATATGAAATCCATACAGATTCGAACACTTGAATCTAAAAAATAAAAAGCCCTAAAAATATGAAACCTGTTGGTGATGATCTCGAGGATTTTTTTTTGTGTTCATTTCATAATCATGTTCGAACAAAGGTGTTTTTGTTACTGTGGTCTCTATTTTGCTTCTATTTTTGTGTTTAAGATTCGTTAAAATAAAATCAGTTAAATCAAACGTATTCAGTTAAATCCAACCTTCATTTGTGGGATGGGTTTCAGAGTTGTCTAGACTTCTAGCATGGGCATGCCTATTAAGGGCATGGCAGGGTTCGATATTAAAAGCATCTCAAACAGATTCTTTATAATTTTTTTATAATTTATTGAAAGCATCAGGGGATACAATCATCAACAAAATTAAAGAAACAAAACAACTTAAATATATACATATCTCCACAGTGATTTAATATGAAATCGGAATTCAGGGGCTACGGTTTGGTTTGTCGCATTGACATTATCCTAAAATGAAGATGAGATGAAAAAAAAATACTCCAATAAGAAAATAATAAGCTGTTTGATTAAGCCATGGACCAGCCCCCTGCAACTGTCTGGATGGGATCTGTTTTCACACAGATAAGCTGAAACATGATGTACTGTTTGTTCGTTTTGAACTGTTTTATGACAGGTACATAAAGGATCGAAACCATTAAGTTGTCTGTTTTTGCATTAAGCTGTGTGGATCTGTTTATAAGATAAGACTGTGAAGGCAGAAAAGTGCTGTCTGAATGCAGTAAGCTGCCTGACCAAGGTCTGACGAGGGGACGGTGAAGGATTGAGATCAACTGCTACATTAAGCTAGTTGTCTACATAAAGAGATTTGATTTTGGATCGAGGACAGGACTGTGAAGGTTACAAACAGCAGATGTATTAAGCTGTCAGATAGCAGCTGTGTGCAAAAAGCTGTTCACAGTATGTATTAAGCTGTCTGACAGAAGCTGTGTGAAATTGCTGTCCGCATTAAGATGTCCGTTCTTAAAACTGGCGGCTATACACCCTGGCTCACACAACTGTCCACATTAAGCTGCTGGTTAAGTCTCTTGTCTGTTTACTTCTTGTAAACTTCCATCGATCCTTTTACAAGATGACCATCTTATTAAGTGTTGGTAATAAAAGTCTTATTGTGTTACCGTTTCAAAAAAATTTACATTTTCAATAATCTGATTTTAAATGACAATAAAAAGGAATTGAATCCCTCAAAAGAAATAAAAAAAAATACCAATTCTTTGCCGAGCTCAATCTTAATCTTGGTAGCAATTAACACACATTCAAGGTACCTTATGAACCACCCAAAAGATTTGAGTTCCAAAGCAAGGAGACAATGATACATCCACAACTAAAGTACATTCGCTCCACAAATCATCCTGTTTATATCAATTTGACATAAAATATGAAGATTATAATGAAAAATGAATTTGAAGAAATTGATATTGGCAAAGAAAGAAACAGAAACATACTTTTTACATCCTTATTAGATGCTATCTATAAAAGGAGCCTCCTTTCCTTCCTTTGGTACAAGTTTACCAATCAACTTAAGCAGACTATCATCTAATGATTTACTTGATATATGATGAATTAACATAGACAAAGTTGAAGCATCAGTGAAACCTTGTCCATCCATCTCCTCTAACATCATCTTTATTGTGTCATGTTGTCCGTTCTTTAATAATCCTTGAAGAAGAATGTTGTAAGTCACACAATTTGGCACACAACCCAACTCTGCCATTTTCTGATACAACTCTTTTGCTTCCCTAACTAGACCTTCCCGACAAAAACAACCGATCATCACAGTATACGTCCTAACATTTAAACTATTACAAGTCATAACATCAGGGACAATACCTCTAATCCTCATCGAATCAAATATTTCTTTAGCTTTGTTCATTTCTCCACGCATACAGTACCCATCAATAAGTGAACTGTATGTCATGAGATTGGGATCCTTCCCTCTCTCGACCATGATGTTCATAACAGCCTCTGCATCTTCTACCATTCCTTCCTTGCAAAGTGCATCGACTAATATAGTATAGGTTATAACATTTGGAAAGATTCTCTTGTTGTCTTCCATTTCTCTTAGCATTTTAGAGGCATCATCCCAACGACCTAAGTTACAAAGGCCACGAATCAAAGAGTTATAAGTGACAACATTTGGTAAGATGCCTTTGTAAAAGATCATTTCATTGAAGAGCTTTAAAGCAGCTTCTACCATTTCATCCTTGCAAAGACTATCGATGATGGTGCTATATGTTATAACATCCGGTTTACAACCCCTTTCATTCATTAGTATAAGCAAATCAATGGCTGTATCATTATTGCCAAACTTGCAAAGCCCTTTAATAATCGTACTGTACATAACTACGTCAGGTTCACAAAGTTTCCCTTTGATAAGCTTCTTGAATAATCTTTCTGCCTCTAGAATTCTATCTTCTAAGATGAGCCCATTTAAGAGTGTACCCAAGGTGACCACATCAGGTAAAACACCACGCCTAAAGCCATAGCCTAAGATTGCAAAACCCTCCCTTGTGCAAGACATTTGACAACAACATTTGATCACAATGGAAGTAGTGTATACATTTACAGGAACACCAATGGCTGTCATTTGTTTGAAAAGATCAATTGAACAAGAATAGTGCTTCATTTTGGTAACAGCTTGCAACAACCAGTTGAATTTAACAACAGAAGGTAGAGGTTGCCTTTGTGTCATTTCATCAAACAGTTTGAAGGCATCATCAAGCTTGGTAATCTTTTCAAACATAGATCGAGGATGTTGATTAGAAGCGGAATCCGAATGAAAGGGAGCTAGAATCGTTTGGATTCCAGAAGCCAAGAAAGGATTTTTGAAAGAAGAAGCAGTGAAGGTACCTTTGAAGGGATTGGAAGAAACGATGAGAGAACCAGCGTGCCTTGCCATGGGCATGACCACCATCATCGTCTTCATCTGCAGCTGTGAATGGTAAGGAAGGAGATGGTTTCATGACCTAATTTTTCCAATTTCAATTTTAGTCCTTATGGTTTACTATTTGTAACTACTTTCGTCCATTGTTTTTAAAATTGCTTTATTTTAGTTACCGAAGTTCTTATTTCGTTTTAAATACCAACTCCGTTAAATAAAAATCAGTCAAATAGATGGTATTTTTTGTTTTTTTAACTTTTTTTTATCTCAAATTATATATGAAACGTCACATATCCACAATTATGCTAACCACTTGTGTAAAAGTTCATCATAGAGAGTCTAGACTCTACATATAACCGTATAAATTGCTACAACACCGACATTTTTTTCTTCTGTTTTTGTCTACAAGGATGTCGAAGATAGTCCCCGATGGTTTTTGCCTCTTGAAATCACAAAAATAAAAATAAGAGCAATAGGTTTTATTTAGAAAAAGGAGTGAAAGGGTGGTAGATATTGGTGAGTATATGCAGATGTTGGATGTTGGTGAGCAGAGGAGGGAACCAGAGAAGAGGGAGGAATAATCGTCAAAGAAGAGAGAGGCTCGATCTCATCAACGAAAAAGGATGGAAGGGTAGCCTGACCGAAGAAGAGAGTGAAGACATGTCACATATATATATATATATATATAACAATAATAACAGTAGTATAAATATAAGGGTGGGTTCAAATGAGAACTCAAATTTGGTTGTGAACGTGAGGATAAATGAGAGCACGACACGTGTCATATTCAGACAGAATAATCAAAAAAATATTCAAACTGAATAATCAAAGAAATATTCAAACTGAATTTAGTATTTATTCAGTCTGAATAATGTTTATTCGGTCTGAATATTTATTTGATTATTCATTTTGAATAATCTACATTCAGACACGTGTTGCACTTTCGTTTGTTCTCACTTTCACAATTAAATTTGAGTTTATATTTGAATTTTCCTCTATAAATATAATATTATAATTATTATTATTGTTACTTTTTTGAAATTACATAAATTAGTTTACTTTTAATGGAATAATTACAAACTTGTCCAAATGTCATTATTTTGTATTTTCCTTGTGTACTTTTCTTGTTATGTATATGGATAATATATATTTGATATTAGATAGACCAGGACAAAGCGTTATATGAATTTCCCTTCAAAATCCAACGTTTTCAACCACAAAGTTTGTCATCATTTATCCCCCAAGCTGTTGTTGCTTCAATTTTTATTTGAAACTTTTATGTTTTTCTGTTTGGTTTTGGATTCGGGTAAAACCAACGGGTAACGGTGATTTTTTTGTTTAACGGGTTCTCCAAAGAGGATCGGGTTTCGAAGAAACCGCAGGACCTGACGTGGATCCCCGATAAGATTCCCGACGGGGATCGGGACGAGGACTGTTTACCTTATCGGTTTCGGGGACGAGAATACCAATAATCGGCCCAAACCCGCCCATTGCCATTCCTGGTAATGAAATATCCTTCCGTACCAATTTAAGCGTCCACATTTATATTTTTATCTATCCCAAAATAAGTGTCCACTTTCAAAAGTAAATAACCAAATTATCAAATTTACCCATAATTAATACATAGATATTTTTATCTATCCCAAAACAAGTGTCCACTTTCCGTTTAATTTGGTTGTACTTTCTAGCATCTTGCTAGTTTTTCTTAATATATTGACTTAAAAAAACATAGATATTTAAGAGTTGTGAAGAGAGAAATTAAATAAGGATAAATATGTCATTTGGTTTATCAAAAAATGTATTAATTATACATGTCTAAAACTATGTATCATTTCAATTGTAGACACTTAAATTGGAACGAACGGAGTAACTTATACCTTATCGATAGTCAAACTGGGCTATTACATGTGTTTAACCCAACATTAAAAGATAAAATAATTATAAAAAAACGACTATTATGAAAATTATATATACATAGAGGAAAGTTCAAATGTGAACTCATTTTTGGTTGTGAACGTGAGGACGAATCTCAGCCACTTATCCGGTCAATAAAGACGGCTTTGACCTGATTCCCCTCCTTTAATAATCTCCACCCTCCCATGAATCGCGTCAATCCTCGTGATTGCGTCCACCATAACCGAAGATGTGTGGCTGAGATTCGTCCTCACGTTCACAACAAAAAATGAGTTCCTTTTGAACCTAACCTGTATACATATACAATGCAGACGTAAGTTATTTGCATGATAGTGAGCATATATATTTTTATAAATTTTTTTTGAAGTACAGTTGATTCAAATCAATACGTAAATTTATCATCAAAATTTTCCTAAATCAATTCAATTCTGTAGAACATCAAGAAGAATCTAGGAATGCTTTTGAAATCAAGGAAAAGCGAAGTAGAAGATGAAGAACACCACCAGATGCAGTGGACGCAAAGTGGTACCCAAATGGATCCTCATTATTAGCATTTCCAGCTTCGTCTTCGGCATGTTCTTCACAAACAGGTTTAATTCCAAAAACTGAAATCGAGATTTCTTAATGATTTTCACACTTCCCCTATATGATTCGATTGTTTCACTGGATTTCCGAAATTAGAACTCGGAGTGTTTGATTAATTAACACCTATTTGATTACGAATTCCAAAACTAAAATTGGGGGTTCTTCTGATACTTTTTTGAATCCATTTATCTGTTTTCAATGTGATTTAGGTTTTCGATTTTGAATCCATTGATCTGTTTTCAATGTGATTTAGGTTTTTCGAGTGGTTTTGTAATATGATTATTGACGAATTTTTTTAGGGTGTGGGATCCGCTTGATTCAGATGGAAAGGTTATGCGTCGGCGAGAACAAGAAATCAAAATCGTTTCAGATGATTGCATCACAAACAAGGTTAAATTGTTCATCGAACACCATTTTATTATGAAATTGTGCTTTTTTTTTCAAAAAAAACAATTTACGATCAACAGTTTTCTGAAGTGATGTTTATTAATTAATTAATCTGATGTGATTATATGATCGATTTGATTCAGGATAATGATTTACTGGCAGCAATTCATAAATCTGATGAAGCAATCAGGTGAGTAGTTTGATATCATTACTACTTTTCTTGTGATTTATCAATTTTAATTCCACATTTCATGTGTTCATGGTGAGAACATGGAGTTTTGGAAGTTCAACTATTTCCTTTTTTGGGGATTTTTCAAGTTGCAATCAAGTATTTGTCTGTTGTCGATATATCAAAAATCAAATGAAACATCACAGTCCACATACAACCGTACCAGATATTGTCCGCTTTAAAGCATCTTATAAGCAAAAAGTGCATTATCTTATAACACTATCATTGTGAAGAGGTTCTTATAAAAAGCTAATGTGTCATAAGTGCTTGACATTTTCTTGACATTATACAATATATATTAATATTATTTATTTAATGGGACCCACAAAAAGAGGTTATTATTAGAACTACCATTGTGGAGTTTTTGAAGAGTTCTTAATTTGATGAGGTGGCAACAAAAGATCTAAAAAGGAAGGAGGTTCTTGTAAGAACCTCCGTTGGAGATGCTCTTGTCTCATGTCAACTCACAGTTTTAAAATGCGTTTGGCCAGGTGTGGATAAAATTGACAATATCTGGTATTAAATGATGTTTATTCGGATTTCCTTATTTGATTATTAAACTTGAATAAGTTAAGAGGGTATGTGAAGTTTTCGAGCTTACACAATTGTGATTTACTTTACATACTGAAATATAATCGAATGTTGTTTACAAACATAATGATCTAATAGTAAAATTTGAATGATCCTTTGGATGCGTATTAGATCACTTGGGAACTCGATTTCAAAGTTGCGAATGGAGCTCCCTGGTGCCCAAAGTTCAGTCGAGAAAGTTAACCATGGCAATTTGCAAGCAAACAAGACGGTTTCCGATAAAGATATGAGAAGGAAAAAGGCATTTGTGGTTATAGGGATTAACACGGCTTTTAGTAGTAGGAGGAGGCGCGATTCGGTTAGAGAAACATGGATGCCTAGGGGTACATTCTTTTTTCTATCCATATAGCAAACAATCAAGTTTTTTTCTATAACGGGATTAATACTTCTTTTAATTGTTTCTACTCGAGAAATAAAATATATATCAAGAGTCAAATTTTGCTACAAGAAATGCATTTGGGGTCGTATTTGTACCAAAATACATGTCTTAAAATATCGTTAAGATGATTATCGATAAAATCATGTGTTCCTTAAAATACATGTCTTAAAACACTATTTGTATTACTGCTAAGTGGTACCATAGTTTGTACAGCGAGACTAATAATGAACGGATCTTTGTTTTTTACTAGGTGAAAAGCTAATTCAGCTCGAAAAGGAAAAGGGTATTGTGGTCCGTTTCATAATTGGTCATAGGTGATTTTGATCTTCTATTTCTTTTAGCATATGTTTATTATTTGAAAACGTTTTATAGTTTGTGACAATGAATGGTGCACACATATATTGTGTGAAATTCCTCAACTACCCTTTACTAAAAATCGTGTGAAAAGTCTAAAATACCCTTCACTACAAGGAAAGCACAACTTTTTTAGTTATAGAATATGTAAGACAACAACTCCATATTGTTATGTATTTTATTAACTCTGTCATTATATTCTATTTGCAAAGAGTGTTAGATTTTTGGACCATTTTTCTTGTAAAAATGCCGGTAAGACACTATGGCTTAAAAAACTGAAACGATTTCGAATAAAATAATAAAAATTATAAATGCAAAAAAGACTGTACGGCTTAGAAATTACCAATTTCTTTTCATCCCCTACAGAGTTGAACAAAACTTATCCTCCAACTTTTTGCAGTGTGACATCTAAAAGCATTTTAGATCGAGCCATTGACTCTGAAGAATCGCAACATAAGGACTTTTTGAGGCTCGTAAGATCAACCACATATTTACTCGATAATTATTAATTACCCTTAGAGCAAAAATTTGAAATAATATGATGTTATCATCCCCACAGGAACATGTTGAAGGGTATCACGAACTAACCGCCAAAACAAAAACGTTCTTTGCTGCCGCATTCGCCAATTGGGATGCAAAATTCTATGTCAAAGTCGATGATGATGTTCATGTCAATTTGGGTATATAATGTCCGCAACCTTTTCTGGGTCGATTTGCAAAATTTCATTTGGGATTTCTCGTATCAACTTCATCGTTCATTTTTCTTGAAAAGTTTCAAGATGAAATTACTTATTTGCCCATTGTTATCGTTTTGCAGGCATGTTAGCTTCTACTCTTGATAGGCATCGATCAAAGCCTAGGGTTTATATAGGATGCATGAAATCCGGGCCAGTTCTTTCTCAAAAGTACTTTTTTGATACTTCTTGTAAAAAATTTACAATATTTGACTACTTTATATGACTTAAGTTTATAGGACCCTTAACAAGCCTTTTAGGACACTTTTGAAACCAAGTGTTCTATTAGCCCTTCTATATAAAAACTATTTGAAAAAATGTGTTTTCAAATGTCCTTTTAAAAGATGTGTAGTGTCCTACAAAAGGGTTAATAGGACTTTGTTTCAAAAAGGTCCTATAAACGCTTGGTAAGACGTCTAAAACCATCGTATAAATTTGACAAATTTGTTACAACACTTTTAGATAGTACACACAAGTGTTTGGTCCTTTAAACAATTAAACTTAAGTCCTATAAAGTAATCTACTAGGACATTTGAACACTTTTGGTGTCCGACAAACCCGATTTTGTTGTAGTGATGCCCTTTATCATCACACACACACACACACACATATATATAGAGAGAGAGAGAGAGAAAGAAAAGAAAGTTCAAATGCGAACTCAAATTTGGTTGCGAACATGAGGACAAAGGAAAGCGCGACACGTGCCCCATTCAGTCTGAATAATGAAGGGCATTCGGTATGAATAATGAAGGTGAAGTTCATACATTATTCGGTATGAATAACATGCATTCAGAGTGTATAACACAACATTCGGTCTGAATGAATGGGACACGTGTCGCGCTCTCCTTTGTCCTCACGTTCACAACCAAATTTGAGTACGCATTTGAACCCCCCCTATATATATAAACATAAATATATATAGAGGAAAGTTCAAATGCGAACTCAAATTTGGTTGTGAACGTGAGGACAAATGAGAGCGTGACACGTGTCAAAATAAGCAATATTCAAGACTGAATATACAAAGGAATATTCAGTCTAGTATATATTCAGTCTGAATATACAAACGAATATTCAGACTGAATATTCATTTGTATATTCAGACTGAATATATACTATAATATTTTTTTAATAGGACACATGTCGCACTCTCATTTGTCCTCACGTTCATAACCAAATTTGAGTTCTCATTTGAACCCGCCCCTATATTATATATTTATATGGGACACCATAAGTTGTTGCAATTTTTACGAGATGGAGAACGCAATTTTTATGGTTGGTCCTATAAAGCAGTCTATTAAGACACTTAAACACTTGTGGTATCCTGTAAAACCGATTTTGTTGTAGTTAAGCCCTTTATTATAACACGCGTATAAATAATCATGAAATGCCATAAAACAAGAAATTCTTAGCAATTTTTATGAGATGAGATGAACGTACGTGACTTTTTGTGTTATGTAGGAATGTCAAGTACCATGAACCCGAATACTGGAAATTTGGAGATCTAGGAAACAAATACTTTTGGCATGCAACGGGTCAGATTTACGCCATTTCTAGCGATCTTGCTGAATATATCTCCACCAATCAGTAAGAATTTCGAAGCTATTTGCTTTCTAATTTAATCAATGGCTTTAGAATCTTGTTCTTCCATATGAATTGCTATTAAAAAATACTAAAGAATGGTATCTTTTTGTTTGAAATCTTTGCTATTAAAATCAATAGCCAATAAAAATGTAAACGAACCTGAGTGATGCATTGCTAAATCTTCGAGGATTTTTAAAGTACTTAAAGCATGGTTGTTCCGTAAAGCTTTTTGGCCACCTAGATGTGTGAAAAAGCCGCCAACAAAAAAAGGGAAATTTACAAAAATAGTCATTTTTGGACTTGTGTTTTACCAAATAGCCACTTTCGAACAAGATTTACCAAAATAGTCACTTTCGAACAAGATTTACCAAAATAGCCATCAGGTTTGCAATTGCAAATGAGCCAAATATGTAAAATTGCAGGGACCAAATATGTAAAATATGGAAATTACATTCACAACTGTGAAGTTGATATTGTGAACCTAGACCAAAATTTACATATTTGGTCCATGAAATTGCCAACCTAGTTCAGAAACTTTTTTTTTTTTACATTTTCACCCCTTTGCAATTGCAAACCTGATGGCTATTTTGGTAAATCTTGTTCAAAAATGGATATTTGGTCAAACACAAATTCGGAAATGGCTATTTCCGTAATTTCCAAAAAAAGTACCCTCTTTTTGTTTGTTTACAATATTTCAATAAGCTTGGTTTTTTGCTTGTGGGTCCCACTTTTTTGAATTTTTTAGTAAAAACCTATGATGAAAGAAAAAACCCACCATTATGGTTTCTTTGTAGCTGATTTTAGACTTTGATGGTCTCTTCATTAGGGCAATACTACACAAATATGCAAATGAAGATGTGTCGCTCGGTGCTTGGTTCATCGGTCTTGACGTTGAGCACATTGATGACCGAAACATGTGTTGTGGGACCCCTCCGGGTACGTACTTCTACTAGAAGTCAACATTTGACTTTTAGGCGTAGGATCGTGTGAGAATAAGAGTTAAGGTGAGAAGCGTAAGAAGAGATCTGAGCCCTTGATCACATTTAATCTCATTACCACCCATGAATTGCGCCTTAGAAGGGAGTTGATCTGGTGCATCTTATCCTAATGTGCTGCATCCAAGGGTGGAGATCACTTCTTACGCTTCTCACCATAACTCTCCTTCTCACCCGAACTCAACCCTTGACTTTTAAGTGTCAAAAGTCGAGTTTGACTTTAAAACGTTTCACTTTTATATAGAATGTGAGTGGAAAGCAAAAACGGGCAATGTGTGCATTGCTTCATTCGATTGGAGTTGCAGTGGTATTTGCAGATCCGTAGAAAGAATTAAAGAAGTTCACAAGAAATGCGGTGAAAAAAGTGTAATTATCAGAAGGACCGGTTAATACTGAAAACAAACTTAATGAGTTAAGACGTACAGAAAAAGAAAAAGAAAGTGCTCTTCAAATACAACTATGAAGATGATGACCGATAACGACTACTTTCTCTCGGGTGATGATACTTGTAAGTACAAACGTAGAAATTTAATTGTTACAAAATTCACTTCTAATTTTTCTTACTCTCAAAATGTTTATATTTTTAACATTCTTTGATTAAATGTAGCTATAATCTTTTTTCCATTTGAATTTCAAAATTAAAAAGTAATTTATTTTACATTCAAAAGTAGGAAATGGTTTTTTTTTCGTAAAAAGGAAAAAATATCTTCCACTTTTGAAATAAACTTGTACGTACTTTACAAAAATTGAAAATTGAGTCTATTATTTGGGCAATAAGTTGATTACCGACAACCCCAAATGATTTCATATGAAGCCCGTCTTTAAGGACGTTGATATGGGTATTTTTTAACTTACTCAACAGCTGAAGTTAAAGGGGCCCGAGATCAAACCCCTTTCAAAGACACACAGTAAATAAATTTGTTATTTTATTTGTTCGCTTTCCAAGCAAGAGATTTTAGGCATCGAATGAATTTTATCATGCTATTAGTGCATAAAAAAATTTAACATAAGAACCAATATTAAAAATTTTAAGACGAATATGTGGACGAAATAGAATATAATTTTTGTAAAAAATTTACGGGTTGTTTACCAAACTCTTATCTGTCAAGCGCTTTTCGGATGTCACTTGCTTTACTGGTGAGCATGGCAATGATCGAAAATCTTACTCTGTAAGAGGCATGACAAAGACTGATAATCTTATCCGTTAAGCACTTACGGAGTAAAAGATGTTTACCATAATCCATTTTGATAACCAAAAATGTTATCCTATAAGCCAAGTGCATGTAATAACTCTTGCCTGTAAGTGCTTACCCGGTAAGAGTTTGGTAAACATCCCTTAAATTACGGTTTTCATTTCCATGTTTTATTAAAAATTGAGACTTTTCTCCATGATAGTTTTGAATTACAGTTTCGCTTATATGATTTACAATTCATTATTATTTGCATCCTTGAGGCTAATTCCTAGTTTTAAATATGAGGAAGGAAAATAACAAAAAATTATAAACCACAAAGATGAAAACAACAATAAATTATATATTATAAAGACGAAAATAAGTAGATAACAATTTCAAAAGTACATGTACGAAAATAACAATGTTCAACAACAAAGTACCATACGAACGATAATTTAGCCTTTCTTTTTTCAAGAGTTATAACAAAATATATCGGAAAAATGCTCGGATAGATTGATCATGCATATAAATGGGGTGTCACTTAAGACCCACAAAATATATAAATTTAAAACCAAAATCTAAAAAATAAAAAATAAAAAACGTTACACAAATCAACGCCAAGATTTTTCTTGTTGACTTTAAAATCACGTAGGCAAGACAAAAAAAAACCTCTTTCGACTCGAACCGATTCATTTCAAACCAACAAATGGAACGATTTAGCTACATGTAGCTTCCACGGCAAGTTTCTTCGTCACACCGGGGCAAATTTCCGTTCTGAAATTCTTTTCGGTTAATTCCACTTTGCATTCGTTCTTGTTTAAGCATAGCTGCATAAACAACACAACCACGTTAACCATTGGTTAACTTGAGAAGGGTAATTTGGTAATTTACTAATCCTGTCTCTTTCTCTTTGATATTGTTCCACCTATTTTTGGTGGTACAAAATTGTCACTAGTGGGACCCAGTTTTTGTTTTGTCACATGTGGGACCCAATTTTTGTTTTGTCGCATTTGGTATGTGGGACCGGGCATGACAGAACAAAAACTGGGTCCCACATACACCAAATGCACCCTTTAAAAGGATAAGAAAATTAGTTACCTTTTCGACAACTGAGGTGGAGTCGGGATCATGGCAATCTCCAATGGTGTAGGACTGGCAAGTCCCTATCGGAGTTCCATAGCTAGCAAACTTGAAAGCGGAAATGTGCATGTTCATCGGGCATTTTAGCTCCAAATCCGCTTTATTTTTGTGCAAATCGTCAGTAACAAAGGAGGGATGATCTTCGGATACATGAGCACAAAGACCGGATAATTTCCTTCTCGAGAACCTTATCTGAGTCGGGTCTCCGCCTTTCTCCTCAAACATCACCAAAACGTTTCCTGATGGCTTGAACCACGACCTTGGAACATGATACCTATAGAATAATAACAAAAGTTTTTAGGACGCCTAGCAATCTTGGACGACCTAATAGGACTTTAGTGGGTTAGGTTCGGGGAAAAACGCCAAAAAAAGAGAAAACTGAAGAAAGAACACCCTAGGAGCCCTCCATCTGGACGGTATGCACTAATGCATATTGGTAATTTGTAACATGCACTGGTGCATAGGAAAAAAAACAGCTTCAATTGCTTGTATGCATTTGTGCATACTGTCCGGATGGAGGGCTCCTAGGGTGTTCTTCAGCTTTCTCTTTTTTTAGCGTTTTCCTTTGAACCTCCCTTGGACTTCAATGGGTCATGTTCAGGGGAAAACGCCAAAAAAAAAAAAAACTAAAGAACACCACCCTGGGAATCCTCCTCCATCTGGACGGTATGCACAAATGCATGCTGGTAATTTGTAACATGCATTTGTGCATATGCACTGGTGCATAGAGAAAAAGAAAAGCTTTAATCGCTTATATGCATTTGTGCATATTGTCCGGATGGAGGGCTCCTATTGTGTTCTTCAGTTTTCTCTTTTTTTTTAGCGGACTTCAGTTTATAAGACCAAAAACGCACATGTTGTTGTAATGTGTTTTCTATACTAAGTATCGGTCTTCTTGCTGTATTTATGGGGAGGAAAGCGGGGTTTTTACCATCTTTGTGTCGGTTCTCCGCACCCTGTATTGCATTTATCGGGATTAAACTTGCCTCTGTAGTCACACGCTTTAACACACTTGTCATTTGGCGCTTTTCGGGGCCAATATCTTCCGATCTGTTCCCCATTCAGCCACGCCAATCCTTTTCCCATGTGAACCATATCAAGTGCAACGGGTTCGTCTCCTGGTGGGGCATCGACAACGGCCTACAAGATTTAATAATAATCAGTCATCGGTTCTTTAATTACAAGAATTCATCATAAAACTACATTCGGAAATAAAATGGAACCTAGAAAACGGTCGAAAATGAATGGAAGAGCTTAATGGGCCGTTTACTAATATCAATTGGGTAAGCCCTAACCGATTAGGGGCTGTTTGTTTACCTCTTAACATTTCCATTAAGAGGCAGCCTCTGAATCGCTAAGTGGTAAATCCTGTTTGGCAAAAAATAAGTCAGTCTCTTAATGGTTCCGAAACCCTCAGAATCATTTTGTATCATGGAACTCCCTTAACCATTTAGAGCCCTGATTTCATTTTGAACAATTACCAAACACTTATATTTCATTTTGCATTATATCATAAAAGCCTCTTAATCATTCCGAGCACTTAATTATTCTGAACCAAATCATTCAGCAACTGCCAAACAGTGCGGCCTGGATAAGTGCTAACTGAAAACGCTCGTTTATCAAGTGTCTGGGTAACCGCTGAATAAGCACTGACCGAGTCAGGAAGCAACCGCTTTCTTACTGGGTCAGTATCTCAGTCAGCAAATTTGTGGGCCAGAGTGTGTTGGTAAACAACATGCCTTCTTACCGGGTAAGCACCTCTTACCCAGTAAGAGGTGATCAGCAGGTAGTAAACAGCCGCTAAGCGTTTGAGTTGCATACCTTGTACCATGTCAATGGCTGGTTTTTAGGTGGCTCCGAAACCGTTTTCCATTTCACATTTTTTAAACCATTTGCATCATATAGACCAAGATGCTCGCCTTCTAACCCAATCTGTAAAAACCGAAAAAAAGTCAACCGTTTGACAACCGGAAAGAAGAGGGTCAAACCTTGTACTGTCCATATTAAAATTTGATATAGATTTTTCAATTATTTTTAGCTCCAAAAAGTTTCTATTCGAATTCAATTTTTCTGTCGTTAAGCATTGTTATCCGATTTTTATAACTAGAATATAGTCCCTGTCGATTTTGAAGTTTGAAACTAACCAGTTTGACCACCAAAAAGTCAAATGTCAACAACTTGAATGATAGAAAGTACCTTGTAGGTCCATGTGCTATTAGATAAGTCCATGATTCCATTCTTCGAACCTTTGAGTTTCAAACTCGTTAAACCGGCTCCAACCCATTCGTAAAACGATCCTGCATTCTATAAAAAAAGGGGACCCACAATCACATTCGTATTTTCTTTTCACGCGATATACATAAACCAAACAAACCCAGTAAATCCCACACAGAGATATATTCAGGGTGCGTTTGGTTCCGAAAAACTGTTTTCATTTTCCTAGAAAGCGTTTCCAGAAATGGAGTTGAGTTTTCATTCCCAGTTTTCTACGAAAATTTTAGAAAACGCGTTTGTTTTGAAATGGTGGAGTTTTTTCATTTTCCATTTTTAGAAAATTAGAAAACGCGTTTGCTTGTGCATTTTCTATCACTTTTCATTTTCCATTTTCCATTTTTTCAAATGTTACAATATTAGACAGATTTTAAAAACATGAAACAAAACTTTAATATAAGAATATCAACATAAAAGTAATCATTTTTAACAAGACATTTTTAATACTATAATAGTATCAAGATCGCAATTTGTCTCGTGTGTGTGAAGCTGGAAAAGTTTTTAGAAAACAAAAATTTGGAAAGCTATTAAAACTAGTTTTCTAATTTACATAGGATTTTAGAAAATTGAATTTTTTGTTTTCTTGGAATTTTTTTGAAAACTGAATGAAACAAACGGGTTTTCTGAATTTTCATTTTCCTTGGAAATTTTTCCTAGAAAACTGGAAAATTTTCAGGAACCAAACGCACCCTTATGAGACCCGTAAAGCGAAAAGTCGAACGGAAAAAACGAGTAACTTACTTGTAGTCCAACGGTCATGCTTAGAATAGCAATTTCGTTCTTTCCCGCCTTAAAAGAAACCGGGCTCTTAAACTTGAACGGTGATACTGTACCGTTTCCAGCTGCACTAGCTGAGAATTGAAGGACCAAATAAATCGTGGATAAGATTATTCGAGCGTATAATAGATGATATGATCTAATTGGGCGAAAAAACGTAAAGTCAAAGTCAAATCACAGTTCTTGAATAAGAAGTTTGACTTGTGAATAATGTTACAAACCTTGAAGTATGCCATTCACGAAGGCATGAAGGGCATGTCCCTTTGATTCGATTAGAAGCGTTGGTTGGTTTCCTTTCGTTAAAAATTCTCCATTCTCGTCAACAATTAAGCTACAATCGAAAGGTTCGGAAAAAATTAATTTGAAACTCGAATACACTTGGTATATTGAAAGATAGAGGGAGGTTCAGGGGAAACCGCTAAAAAAAGAGAAAAACTTAAGAACACCCTGGGAGCCTTCCATCCGGAAAGGTATGCACAAATGCATACAAGCTATTGAAGCTGTTTTTTTCTATGCACCGGTGCATATACATGCATTAGTGCATATGCACAAATGCATGTTACAGATTACGAGTATGCATTTATGCATACCGTCCAGATGGAGGGCTCCAGGGTGTTCTTCAGTTTTCTCTTTTTTTGGCGTTTTTTCCTGAACCTGACCCTAGAAAGATAATACTCCCTCCGTCCCAAAATAAGTGTCCACTTTCAAAAGTAAGTACCTATTTTCCAATTTTATCCTTGATTATGAAATGAAGAAAGCCATTATTACCTCTGTTATTAAGGGTAAAATTGTCATTTGGTTAACAAAAAGGTGTAATAAGTACACTTTTCTAAAACTGTGTGCCTTTTTCATTGTGGACATTTATTTTCAGACGGAGGGAATATTCAGCTAAAACTAAACCAAATGAACCTTGTTGTATGCCAAAGGTAATCGGTGGTATCTTTTGTGGTATTGATGTGATCCACAAAGCCGTTACGAGTAAAATCAGCTTCTCCCCATATTCCGGCTTTTTCAACAAATATTTCCCAACTAAGTGGTTTCAAGTCTTTATCCGGTGAAGCAATCGAAGGTTTCAATTGTTCCGGTTCCATTTCAACAGTAGAAGTTTGAGATCCGACCTGTTTAAAAACGTAAATAATGTTGATTTATCTCCCGTTATTAGACTTTTGTACACGAAAATACGTGAATAAAACAATAGGTCTTTAGCTCAATGGTACCTGAGTTACAACCGGTTAAGGGTTCAAGCCTCACCAAAGGTAAGGAGTGTGACTTTTGTCGTGTGTGTGTGTGTGTGTATATAAATAATAAATATATATAGGGCCAGGTTCAGGGAAAACCTAAAAAACCTAAAGAACACCCTGGGAGCCCTATATCTGGGACGGTAAGCACAAATGAGTATGGGTAGTTTGTAACGTGCATTTGTGCACATGCATTGGTGCATAGAAAAAAAAACAACTTCAATCACTTGTATGCGTTTATGCATAATGCCCGAATGGAGGGCTCCCAGGATGTTCTTAAGTTTTCTCTTTTTTAGCGTTTTCCACTGAACCTCTCTCTCTCTATATATATATATACATATATAAAATAGGGCACGTTTCAATTGCAAACTCCTCTATTTATGCAAACTTTGCAAGCCATTATATTAGGAAACAATTGAGGTATTTATGGACAGTTATCATAATTCATTAATTATGGTTGAGTTCCCGTGAGAAGGAGATTTAAGGTGAGAAGCGTAAGAAGGGATTTCCACCCTTGGATGCACATTAGGATGAGATGCACCGTGATTGACCAGAGCAATCCCCATATGAAGCGCAATTCATGGTGAGTTTGAGCTTAAAGGTGATCAAGGGTCCAAATCCCTTCTTACGCTTCTCACCTTAACTCTCCTTCTCACACGATCCTATGCCTATATATATATATATATATATATATATATATATTATGCTTCAAAAAAGAATATGTGAATAAGAAGAATTTGAAAAGAAGTTACCTTCGCGGTGTTGAAGACTACATTTTTGCAGTCGGGAAGAATGCTCACCGACCATGCTGGTAACGTATATGAAACATTTCGAAAATGTACCATCTTTTCAATTTTGTCATCTAAGTTAGCGATAAAGGCAGCACAGCTTCCCGATTGATCTTCATAGACATCGGCCTAGTCGAAAAAACACGCACTCATCAAATCAAAGTTGATAAAATATGAACAAATTAGGGGACCTAGTGTGAATGAAATCCAATAGTTTAAGGTTAAAAAGTAAAAAAAACAAAAAAATACGATACGTCCCACTTGGAGTGTGGGATGCATACAGACCTGTCATCTACCCCAAAAGTCAAATGGTCTTATACCAATTTTAACCTTAAGTCAAATGATCTAAAGCCCCATCCAACCATAAAGACAACATGGACAAAAATGTAATTTTATCTTGAGAAAAGGAAAATGTTGTGATTTTTATGGGATGGAGGGAGCGTAAATAAAAGAGAGTAAAAACCCACCTCTTGTAGAGGCCCAAGATGGACCAAGGTCGGTTTGTTGTTCAACAATGCATGTTCGCACAACTTTATAGCTCGATGAAGCTCCTTAAGGTGTCCCCATTTCGGAAACCTTGGTAACCCTACATCCCACACAAGAAAACATTTAGAGGCTTGATTAGAATGTCAAACAAACTATTATCCATTTTAAATTTGATATACATATATATATGTGTGTGTGTGTATAATGGTCGGTTCAGATAAGAAGGCTAAATATCATGAGAAGGTAATAACGGAAAGTTTATATGTGGATCATTGAAAAAATCCGAAAAAGATGTTTTTGAATATGCGATGGAATTTACAAATTATTCATATGGGTTCATATATGCATCTTTCAAATGGATTTTAATCAATGATTCGCATATGAATCTTCTCTTCTCACCTTCTTACGATATTTAACCTTCTTATTCGAATCTACCACTATATATATATATAGGGGAAGGTTCAAATGAGAACCATAAATATTTTGTGAATCGTGCATTGATGTAGTATATACACTATATAAACTTCATTGAGTATATGCACCATTGCATATATAGTACATATACATTGATGAATATACTAATTGACATAAACATATCTATATATATATATATATATAGAGAGAGAGAGAGAGAGAGAGGGATGGAGCTTCAAATACAAACCATACAAACCAATCTTAACCGTCCATCTGATTCTATAAATATCTCGATTGTTTCCTAATCTAAAGCAATGATCATATTGGATTAACCCTATCATTTTCCATAAATATCTCAGGGGTGATGCATGAACCCTATCATCTTACATAAATATCTTGATTGCTTCCTAATATAAGCGTTTTGATCATGGTTTGTATTTGAAACTCTCTCTATATATATATATGCATATGCCACTTCTGACATTTCTCAAAATATTTACGATTCATATGCGTACAAGATTGGCATTCAAAGTCCAAGGATGACAACCAACACATAATCAAACGGAGCTCTTCTTATTAGACATATTACAGAAGAAATTTAATAAAGAGTTCAATGGGCTAACCATATTCGTCAATTGGTGCATCGTAATCATAACTCGTGGTTATAAACGGCCCACCAGAAGTGCGTCCGAAATTTGTCCCACCATGATACTAAACTCGACACAAAATAAATAAAAAATGAAGTCAAACTAAAAAGATCAATCAAAACACGCAAAAAGAAATTTCATCAAGAAACTCGTCAAGAAAATACCATATAATAATTATGAGCACTTCCTCCTTTTTGGAAAAAACGAGCAACGGAATAAGCAACATCTTCTGCAGGCCGATGGGGATCCCTACCTCCAAATGTCTTGAACCTATGACACCATAAAACAAAGATTTTTTAACCGAAGATTAATGAGCATCTAGAATTTTGATGCTTAAAATAGTGTTGAAAATATTAGAGTTATGTACCATCCGGGCCAATTTTCAGTCCAGATTTTGGGCATCGTTGGGTAGCTTGGCTTGAAATCGTCACAGTAAAACGAATTGCATGTATTAATCTGTGTAGATTACAGAAAAATTTGTTACTATTGATGAATTTGCAGCTTGATTCAGATTGTAAAATGATCGACTTCTGGAAGGTGGATCCTAGAGGAACCTCCCTTCGCTCTATAAGGCTCTTTTAGAGAGAGATTAAAAAATGTTACAATATTCTACATGGTATCAGAGCTGGAATCTACCATATCTAGGAACTTGACACATTTTCACGTTCTTTTGGAAGGGATGTATTGGAGTCCCACATCAGGTAGACACGAATAATCGAACATGTATGTATATAGGAACCTCTTCTCTCTCTCTCTATATATATATTTATAGAGAGAGAGGTATATATATATATATATATATAGAGAGAGAGAGAGAGAGGTTCAGGGGAAAACATCCAAAAAAGAGAAAACTAAAGAACACCTTGGGAGTCTTCCATCTGGACGGTATGCACAAATGCATACAAGCAATTGACGTTGTTGTTTTTTCTATGCACGAGTGCATATGCACAAACGCATGTTACAAATTATCAGTATGCTTTTGTGCATGCTGTCCAGCTGGAGGGCTCCTAGGATGTTCTTCAGTTTTTTTTTTTTTTTTTTTTGAGGTTTTCCCCTGAACCTGACCCTATATACATACATACATATATAGGGGGGGGTTCAAATGAGAACTCAAATTTGGTTGTGAACGTGAGGACAAATGAGGACAAAATACTATATTCAGTTTGAATATTTCTTTGATTATTCAGTCTGAATAAGCATTATTCAGACCAAATAAATTTGAGTTCACAACTAAATATATATATATATATATAGTTTGCATTTGTCCTCACGTTCACAACTAAATTTGAGTTCGCATTTGAACTTTCCTCTCTCTGTATATATAATGGCTTTTTAGAGAGAGAAACAGGGGGAAGGGGGTCGGGAGTGAAGGATCCTCACCACTGGATCTGGAGCATCCCATTGCTGACACATTATCCACGGTACACCTGTATTTTGAGAAAGAGCCATTTTAGCTGCCCATTGGGTATAAGCTTTCCCACCCTCACCATATGCAGCTTCATAGTATCCATACTCATTTTCCACCTGCAGTAAGGGCCTATCTGTTAGCAGCTTAATAGGGTTTAATGGGGACTCACACAGCTTATTCAGTCAGCTATACATGACTGTTTGGTAGCGGCTTAATGATATAGACAGTGGCTTATTCGGTAAGAAAAACTTGCCTGAGATAAGATGATCGGACCTCCTTGTGATGCGAAAAACTTCTCTTTCTTCATCATATTCACAATAAGAGTTGTGAAGTTCTGCATGTAATGCTGTATTTTCCACCAATAATACACATTTATATTCACACAAAAAGAAAAATATATTTAAAATTTTCCTAAAAAAGACATCCAACTCTTCAAAAAATATCCAATTTTGTAGGACAAATAGGTAATTAAAACTTGACCACTTTCCAAAACAGAACTTTTATTTTGCAATTTCCATGGAACAAAAGGAATTTCTCCTAAACCTTAAAAAGATAACATTAACCAAACCAAAGGGTCATTGGCCCAACGGTACCCATATTATATATATATATATATTATATATTTTAAAACATTAACCATTTTCACACCTTGAAAGGTTCATTGTCGGTTCTGAAGACAGTCCCCGGCACATAATGCAACCAAACAGGTATACCGCTGTATAATAATATAAAGTAAACTTGTTACATATTCGAATTAAATTGAAGTACTAATGTAACATTTATTACTTTTTAAGCATAAAAAAACAAAACTAAAGCATAATCCATCTTGAAATCATCTTATATTATATATATAGAGGAAAGTTCAAATGAGAACTTAAATTTGGTTGTGAACGTGAGGACAAATGAGAGTGCGACACGGGTCTGAATGTAAATTACTCAGACTGAATAATCAAAGAAATATTCAGACTGAATATAATATTTATTCAGTCTGAATAATGCTTATTCACACTGAATATTTCTTTGATTATTCAGTCTGAATATGACGTGTCGCGCTCTCATTTGTCCTCACATTCACAACCAAATTTGAATTCTCATTTGAACCCACCACTATATATATATATATAAAAGTAGTCATCAACTTACCCGAAGTTCCATTCTGCAGCAACAAATGGCCCAATTCGGAGAATAAGAAGCATACCCGCTTCTTGAACTATCTTCACAAATTTGGCCAAATCATACCTTCCACCAAAATAGTACTAAAGAAAAATGGTCAATCAGTAACCATTCGAACATTTGAAACGAACAAAATTGATTTCATGAACCATCATACGGTTAATTTTCAACAAAAAGGTTCGAACCGGCAATCAAATGAGCTAGCCCTCATGGTTTTAATTTGCAAAATAAAAAGGTTTAAAAAATGGCACTCACATTGCCTGGCGATGGTTCATGACCGTTCCAGAATACGTAGGTCTCAATCACATCTACACCTCCTTCTTTTGCTGTTTTTACCAATCCGGGCCACATCTATCACATGAAAAAAGTTGTATAGTTATGTTATTAGTGCTTAAATTGTATCTAAATCACTTAGAATCAAATAAAGTTGTATAGTTATGTCATTAGTGCCATTTTTAAAGAATTCTTGAAGGTTTTAGGGTTTTAATTTGACATGAAATGTATTTTTATCCTACTCAGATCATGTCAGGACTCATTTAGAGGTTGTTAGTTACCTTTAACAGTTCCATTAAGAGAGAGACTCTGAATCGCTAAGAGGTGAATCCTATTTGGCAAAAAATAAGTCTGGCTATTAATGGTTCCAAAACCCTCTGAATCATTTTGTATCATGGACCTCCCTTAACCATTAATGACTCATTTAGGGGTTGTTTGTTTACCTCTTAACGGTTCCGTTAAGAGACAGACTCTAAATCGCTAAGAGGTGAATCTTGTTTGGAAAAAAATAAGTCTGGCTCTTAATGGTTTCAAAACCCTCTTAATCATTTTTTATCCTGGACCTCCCTTAACCATTAAGAGCACTGATTACATCATGAATAGTTACCAAACAATTATATTTCATTTTATACTATATCGTAAGATCCTCATTATATTCGGACCACTTAATCATTCAGCACCAAACCATTCAGCAACTGCCAAAGTGTGGGAGCTTAAGATGTATGCAAATCTGACTTCTATCTCAAATAGTAGAGTGGTTATTTCTGTAAAGACTCTAACTTCCAAATCAAACACATTAAATCATTAGCTCTCATATTATCCTCAATCAAGCACATAGAAAGTTCTTTCATATCTCCACAACAACATAGAAATAAAGATAAAATTATTATCACTAAAACCCCTAAAGAAATCAATAAATGTAATAACTTTAACTAAACATTAGGGTTAAAATGTTCACTTTCCAAAAACATCCAACACATAAAACACATTATAAATCAAACAAAATTTTACCAATAAAGACAACAAAATAATAATAGCATTAAAAGATTATAACATTTCAAGAAAATCCCCAAATCAAATAAACAAAAATAAAATCAAGAAACCCAAAATCTTTAATGAAAATAGGGTTTTTTATAAAGATACAATTTTTAAAGATGGTTAGTAGTCTTACAGCAGGAACACTACGAGGGTAGTGAATAGCAGCTGAAATAAGAAGCTTTCTTTCGCCATTGATGATGAGTGATCGACTATCATATGTCACATTGTTAACTGCTGCTTCTGCAAATGGAGAAATGTACAAGCATACAAAGCAGCTAAAGAAGAAGAAGAAGAGAAGCAGAGTACAAACAGTGGAAGCCATTGATGAATGCTTCCCACTTCTTCTTCTACTTCTATTTTGCAAAAAGCTCGAAGCTTTTTTATATGGGTATTATGGAATCAAAGAGATCTGAATATGATTATTAAAATCGCACATGTAATTGTCTAATCTTTTTCTGGTACTTTTCCTGTTTTCCCCATTTTTTGATGAGATAAAATCAGAATAAATAAATATTAAAATTGGGATTCAGAGCCGCGTATATTGATCTCTTCAACAATTCTCTAAAATCTATCCAAAACAGGGAACTCTAAGGGGGCGTTTGCTTCGTCGGAAATCGAATCTGATGGAATTGAAATCTGGAATTGACCGGATTCCAATTCCTTTGTTTGGGTCATTATTTTCAAAAATTGAAATTTGATAAATTTCAAAGAATTCTATAATTGGTCAATTTGAGATTCCTTACCTTAGTGGTCCGAATTCATAGGAATTGAGTTGGTTTTTCTTTGATACCTAAAATACCCTTACCACATTACCTAACAATACCAAAACCTAACCATTTGAATTGTCGATTCGGTTTTTTCGGGGTTTTTTTTCTTCAGTTTTTGGTTTTTCGGTTCGGTTTTTTCGGGGGTTTTTTCAGTTTTCGGCTTTTTCGGTTTTCGGTTTCGGTTTCTCGGCTTTTTTTCGGTTTCGTTTCGGTTTTTCTCACCCCTAGCAGTTAGGTTCTCCATCGTCTCTTGCAACAACTAAAATATTTTTTACCCTAACAGATGTTGTTTTGCAGTTTTTTTACAGGTTTTACTGTTTTTTTTGCAGTTTTTAGCTGTTTTTGCTTTAAAAAAATTATGATTTTTACTATTTTATGCAGTTTTTAGTTGTAAAAAAACTCAAATTATTTTTAGTGTTAAAAAAATTAAAAAAATTAATAATTATTTTATTAAATTAATTTTACTTTAAAAAAATTAAATTTAACAAAAAGGGTATTTTAGTCATTTACTGAAATATCATTCCAATTCCAAAACTATATTCTATGAACCAAACAGACATATTCCAATTCTTCAACAGATTTCATTCCAATTCTGTCAACCAAACAGCTGGTCAAACCTGACAACATTCAATTCCAATTCATTCAAAGTCAAATTCTTTTGACAGATTCCATTCCATCCAATTCCATTATGCGAATCAAACGCCCCCTAACAGATTTTTTTAAATTTCTTCAAAATAAAAAACTAAAAGTTAAAATCTCTAAAAAAAATTGAGTTCATCTTCAATAGATTTCTTATTTTGCATAAGCCAACATTTCTTTTATCCATTAAAATATTATTTCTTTCTTTAAATATTTTGTTTTTAAATTTTTCTATTGGTGGTCCACTTTGTAATTATTTTTGGAGTGTTCTTAATATTAAAAAAAAAATATGTTGTCTCTTCAACTTTTTGATTTTAAACTAAAAATCCTATTTTCTTTATTTTTAAAAAAACTGTTGGAGAAACTACCTTGAAAAGCTAACAAAATGATTGGGGGTCTGAAGCAGAGACCAACCGGCAGTCACATTTATCGCCATTTGCTGTTTGTTTTTGTGTGTGAGAGAATTATAAAATGGAAAAGATATGGGTTTTTAATTTTCATCAGATTTAGAGGCGGATTGGTAGGAAACATACATATTATTGAAAGAAACAGCTCATTGGGGTCAGGTCACTGAGATTGAATTCATGACGGTGGTCGTCAGATTTTTAGCTGATTTTGTGGGTTAGATTATTATTTTATAGTTTTTGGTTGTTAAATATTTGACTCTTGTACTGCAAATTTAATGATACTTTGCTCACTATTATAATAATCCATTTTTAGGATTGATTATGGTTGTTGGTTGTTTAATGAGGGTTTGGACTTGATTTTAATTACAGTAAAGTTTATTTTTGGTCCCTAAGGTTTGTCTATTTCAAGAGTTTCCGTTTATAACGTTTATTTCAAGAAATTGACCCTTCACTTTTGATATCTTTTAACGATTTCCGTCCCTCCCTCTAACGATTGTTAACGTTTTTGTTAAATCCAATTAAATGAGTGGTATTTTTATCATTCTACCCACTTTATTTATTTTATGATTTTTTTAATATATATATGTATATATATAATAATTATATATAATATAATACATATATATATAGTGTATATATGAAGACGCTCAGGAAGAATCAAGAACCCTTACAGACCAATCTCCGACGATCCTCTGTGTCCGGCGCCGACATCATCCAGAAACTCCTTCGTCCATGTGCCTTTGTACCTATGGGTTGTCCCTACATAATCGGCGCCTTTGTCCCTGTGTACCTGGTCACCATCTCGGGTGTAATCGGCCACCAACATCTCCGTCTCTAGCATCACCGTCGTCAATCTCGTTGGTGCCTCTCTCTCTCTCTCTCTCTCTCTCTCTCTCTTTCATACTTGGTTCTCTCTCTCTATCAGATCTATTCCTTGACCCACACGCTAACAATGACGAAGGTGGTGTTCGAAGTTGCAGGTTTGAATGGGATTTTATGCCCTGGGTGATCCGATTTGTTTTTTCGATTTTAACCTGAATTCGAGGAAAAACAATCGAGAAACCAGCAAACCTAAAATTTTGGGGGAAAATCAAGGTTCTAAATGGCGTGAGGCGTGACGTTGCGGTGAGGTCAAGCCTCAAGCCTTACGAGTTACGGCGAGGCCATGGCGTTTTTTAAGGCGCGACTTAAGACGACAAATTTCTATATATATTATATATACATATGTCTATCTGAGACAGTGTAATGAACAATAATTATTAAACAAATTAAATTCATATAAAACTACAAACAAAGGAAGAAACATGCATTCATAATTTTATATCAAATACACAAGGTTTGCAAAGTAAAAATAAAAAAACCCAACTCACGCCTTATAACCCGCCATAACACGCCTTATAACCCGCCATAACCCGCCATAACGCGCCATAACACGCCATAACGTGCCTTACTGCAAGACACGCCTTAGAGTCGCGCCATGGGCTTTAACGTGGCGGCGAGGCCACGCCTCGACGTTATGGCGCGCCATAACGCCGCCATAACGCGTTTTTTAGAACCATGGGGAAAATCAATATGGGTTTTGTCTAAACCAACAAACTTAAAATCTTGAATCTGAGTTGAAATCGATCTTAGGTTGCAACACTCAATATGGGTCTTCTTTTTGTTGCTTGATTTCGATGAGATAAGATGAAGATGAAGTCACCAGAGATGGGGAATGGGGTTTAAGAAATATAGCCCTGTGATTTGATCCATGAGTGTTTTGGTCGGTATTTGACCATGTGCTTTGGTTCTATGTGTCTCTCTCTCTATATATTGTATAATATATGTATATGTATACATACTAAATACATATTATAATATATAAATAATATTTTGTTTTTTTAAGTTTTTTAAAGAAAATTAGCAAAAAGGTAAAATGACCATAATATCCTAATTTAATTGGACTTAACAGAAAAATTTAATGGCCATTAGACAGAGGGATGAAAATCGTTGAAAGACATCAAAAATGAGGGGTCAATCTGTTGAAATAAACGTTAAGGACGACGGAAATCGTTGAAATGAACAAACGCTAGGGGACCAAAAATGAACTTTACTCTTTTAATTATGATATTTTGGTTAGTAACATTGAATAAAAAAGATGGATTTCATTTGAACACTTTTTGTTTAATTATTATTGAGTGAATTACATACTTCGTCCTTATGGTTTATTGATTTTAACACTCTGGGTCCCTAAAATGAAATATTTATGGCTTGCATCCTCATGGTTTCAATTTCATAACGTATTGGGTCCCTAAAACTAACTCCGTCCAAATTATTCTGTTAATAGGATAACTGAGAGGGGTAGTTTAGTCATTTTACGATTTTTTTTCTATTAAAAACCACAGGGGCCAAACATGTAATTACTACATGACTATGATTACCCTAGCTTCATCTTTTTTCCCAGACCACCACCGTGAACACAACAACGATGCTCCTCAACCCTTCTCTGTTTCTTCTCCGGCAAACACAACGGCCCCTTCCCGTTTCTTCTCCGGCGAACACAGCGACCCCTCCTCCGCCCCTTTTCCGGCGAACACAGCGACCCCTCCTCCGCCCCTTCTCCGGTGAACACAACGACCCATCCTCCGCTCCTTCTACGGCGAACACAGCGACCCATCCTTCGCTCCTTCTCTGACGAACACAGCGACCCCTCCCCGTTTCTTCTCCGGCAAAGACAAAACCGCCTTCTTCTCCGACGAAGACAACACCCCCCCCCCCCTTTTCTGAAGGCGTTGTTCCTCGTCCCAGATCTGCGATCCCCTTCGTCTTTCCACCATCGTCACTCCTGCCTTCCAGAACCATAGGCGGCGGCCCCCAGATTTGCAATTTCAAGGGTTTCGATTTCAATATCGATTTGAAGGGTTTCGATTCTAAGGGTTTCAATATTGATTTGAAGGGTTTCGATTCCAAGGGTTTCCATTTCAAGGGTTTCCATTTTGATTTTTGCATGTTGTTTAAGTCTTTAAAAAAATGAGTTTGAATATGTTTTTGTTGCATTTGATCTGGTTTGTTATTCAAAAAAGAAAGTTCGTATTTGATTTTGTTGCATATGATCTGAATTTACTTTTGATCTTCATTTGGGTTTAAGTTTGGATTTAATTTTGATTTTGTTTGAGTTTGAAATTATTTTAAATATAGATTTGTTTGGATTTAATTTTGATTTTGTTTGAGTTTGAAATTATTTTAAATATAGATTTGTTTGGATTTGGGTTAGAAGGTTGAATATGGATTTGTTTTAATTTGATCGGAGAAGATGACGGGAAATGGCCGGAGAAGATCACCGGAGAACTTCTTTGGTCCCTGTTAAGTGATAAACCCTGAAATGACCAAAATACCCATCATGTGCCTTGCACATGTGGGCTTTAACAGACAGAAAACTAACGGAGTTACTTTTAGGGACCCAATACGTTATGAAATTGAAACCATGGGGATGCAAGCCATAGATATTTCATTTTAGGGACCTGGAGTGTTAAAACCAATAAACCCTAGGGACGAAGCATGTAATTCACTCATTATTAGTTGAACACATGTTCATTTATTACTTAATTCTTTTTGTTTTTCTTATTTTATTTAGGAATTTTATTAAAAATAATCACTTTATACTGTCTAATTTAATAAAATAGTCATTTTTTAAAATTACAATTTTGACCCCTAAAGTTATATAATTAGTTACTTTACATCATTTTCTTTTTAATTTTTCATTTTACACCATTATCACATTACCGTATATAATCGTATATCAATTAAAAATCGTCTAAAAATAGTTTTTATTTTAACAAGTTACACCATTATAATCGTCTCGTCGATACCTTCGAAATGAGCCCAATATTGAATATTTTTTAATTTAATTATATTATTATATATTATAATCATATATTAACTTTATATTATTAACAATTAAATAAATATTAAAATTACATATTTTTATTTTTTTAATCTACACTATAATAATATAAATTAATGAGTAAACTACGATTTTGGTTCTTGTGGTTTGTTAGTTACAACGATTTTCGTCTCTAGTCTTTAAAAATTGTTTTTTTCATCTTTATGGTTTCCATTTTGCTTCCTTTTTCGTCCCTGAGGCTAATAACATTTAAAAAGTCTATTACTTTAAGGGTATTTTAGTCTTTAACATATTCTTTATTTTTTATTGAAATTCTACAAATTATATTAGATATTTATTATTGTATTTGTAATATAGTTCAACCAATCTTCTTCCCAATCACCGTCACTGTCAAGTAAAGAAAAAATCCCCAACTTTTTTCTTCGACTTCTTCTCCTCCGTCCACCACCACTCTTCTTTTTTCCTTTCTCTGATGAACAACAACCTAAACCATAATCTCATATCCATTTTCGCTAACTTCGAAGAAGACGAAAAAGGGGGGGGGGGGGGATGGAGGTTGTGTTGTAGGTTTCTCCTTCCATTGTCGGCTTCCTTTATATTGAAGAAATCAAGAACCCTTTTGTGAGTCTGTGTGTTTCATACAAAGGATTACTTTATAACCTCTCCCAACCATGAGCTCCAAACAACATAAATGAACAAGTTTATTATCTTTATTGTAACAGAGCCAACCAATTAACAATTTCTCCATTTTGGAATAATAACCGTTCAAATTACAGAAAACAATTTCTCCAGTTCCAAAAAAAAAAAGACAAGGAAAAACTCATATGAAAAACAAAACCATGACAAATTGGGAACCAATGTAAATGAAATCGTTGCTCTAAACCCAGAAATCATACCATCTCTCAATCAGAAAACAGACACCCATATCACAAATCAATGTTCCACAAGGGCAATTAATAAAAGATTCTTAAGGACAATACAAGAAATTAGGGAAAAGAACACCCAGATATGAGATAACAAGGGCATGAATGAATGGTAGACCCAATGAAGAAGAAGGGAATTTTTTAATGGAGTTATCTTGGGAAGAAATGGGGCTGCACGTGGAGGACGGATGGGAATTTGAATAACATTATATATTATGATATATTATAATATTATTTAATAATAAATAAAAAATTACAAAATGTTAAAAAGACTACAGTGCCCCTGATTTAACACATATCTTCTGACATAATTTGCTTTAGGGGCGAAAAGGGAAAGTAATTGAAAACCACAGTGACGTAAAAAACAACTTTTAAAGACCAGCAATCGTTATAATCAACAAACCATAGGGACGAAAATCGTAATTTACTCTAAATTAATTAACTTCATATTTTTCTTAGCGTACATATTTTGTATACAAATGTATTACGATAATTATAATATATTAAACACTACAAAAACAGGGGCTATCAGCGATGAAAATTCCGTCGCTGAAGGTAGGGATGGCAAAAAAAAAAACCCGAAATCGACGGTGAAAACCGAAAAACGAACAATTCGGGTCGGCTTCGGGGACGTCTTAACGGGGATCGGGGATCTTAACGAGGACGGGTACGGGACGGGGATGGTACTTACCGGCCCGATAGTGTGTATATAATATATAATAATATAATTAAATCAGAAAATATTCAATATTGGACTCATTTCGAAGGTATCGACGAGACGATTATAATGGTGTAACTTGTTAAAATAAAAACGTACTTTTAGACGATTTTTAATTGATATACGATTATATACGGTAATGCAATAAGGGTGTAAAATGAAAAAATAAAAAGAAAATGATGTAAAATAACTAGTTATATAACTCTATGAGTCAAAATTACAATTTTTAATTAAAATCTTGTACTCTCGCCCCCAAGGGCGATGAAAATGGTTATTTTGTCAACGTTTTTAAAAAATTGTTTTTTTGTTAAATTAGACAGTATAAAGTGGTTATTTTTGATAAAATCCCTTTTATTTACTAGTCATCCTTATCTAAATGATTTTTCTTTTTATAATTTCTTTAAATAAATGTTAAAATACTATTATTACCACTGTTTTTTATTAGTAGTAAAAATATATTATTATTATTATTGAGAAAAGTTCAAATGTGAACTTAAATTTGGTTGTGAACGTAAAGACAAATGAAAGACACTTGTCTGAATCCAGACTGAATAAAATTGAATATAATGTTTATCCAGTCTCAATAAGCATTATTTAGACTGACTAAATACTATATTCAATTTTATTTAATCTGAATATTTTTTGATTATTCGGTCTTAACATGACACGTGTCGCACTCTCATTTATCCTCACGTTTACAACCAAATTTGAGTTCTCATTCAAACCTGCTTCTATTATTATTATTAACAAAAGTTTTATTATCATTATTAAAACAAAATTAATAAACTATCTTTTACCTGTTGGAATTTTAGTTAAAATATGTGTTTTTTAACTAACTTTGGACACAATTAATTATATGTATATGCGTTATATATAATGAGAATTTTATGGGTTTGTGTTTTCCTATATATGAGCTTCGAAACCGTATATTATGTGTCCAAAATGGAGATTGTGTGAATGAGATATCGATGCTCAAAGTAGAGCATTCGGTTGGAAAATTGAAGTAACTTTAGATGATTTGGAATGTGTCCCACATAGGAGGGGAGGAGAAACTTGGAGTGGTTTATATGGAAAAAACCACAAAGGGCTTACAAGCTCTTTAGTAAGTTTATGCTCCAACACCTACACGCGCGCAGGGGGGGGTGCGGTTTGGCGATTTTGTAGGCTAAACCGACCGAACTCATGTGCGTGCGCATTCGCACGGACCAGTTTTAAATTTTGTAACCGAGATATTTTAAATAATTTCGGTTTCAATTTTTAATTTGATTGACAGTGAATCAGAGCATTTATTATTCGTCGGTTTCATGAGCCAAGAACCGAGTATATAACATTACCAGATACTACAAATTTGGTTATTTAAATTTCAAAACTTTAATGATAAAATAAACAACTTAGCAGCGCATCAGCCGTTCTTACTTTCTAAGGATTGTTTGTTTACTTTTTAACAGTTTCATTAAGAGGCAACATCTGAATCGTTAAAAGATGAATCCTGTTTGGTAAAAAATAAGTCTGCCTTTTAATGGTTCTATAACCCTCTGAATTATTTTGTATCTTGCACTTCTCTTAACCATTCAGAGCTCTAATTTTATTTTGAACAATTAGGAAACAATTATATTTCATTTTGCACTCTATTATAAAAGACTCTTAATCATTTTGACCACTTAATCATTCTGTACCAAACAATTTAACAACTACCAAACAACCCTTTAGTGTTTTAATTAATATTAAATCAAACATTTCTAATTTGATATTAAATTTTCAATCATCAATACTAAAATAGATTTGCTTTAAATATTTTTTAGATCTAACAACAAATCTTAAATATGTTTTGTCTTGAAATATTAATCTTTAAAAACCATATTCAAAAGTGTGTCCATCATAATGGCTTGTTATTTTTTATAATAATCAATATACATTTGTATGTACCTTGTTTATATTTAATATATTTACTTCTAACTTTTTGATTATAATGTGATGATATATGATTTTAACATAAATATGGTCTACACAAAAGAATAAATTTATTTCATATTTCTCTCAAATCATAATTTTAGCAATGGTATGTTTTTGGAGCATGTTCAACCGCTTTTTTAAAATAGAAAAAGAAATAAGTTCTTGTTGTATAAACATCTCCAACGGCTTTGCTATCTTGTTCTCATAATAAAGAAAACTTAAAAAAAATTAAATTTAGAGAATTCTCTAAAACTTGATGATGGGAGAGAAAAATGCTTATTTATATTAAGTTTTTTAATAAAGTGTATTGGGATGATAAATTAGTTAATATTATATTAATATAATTTGTGTCAAAATCTCTAAAATAGAAAATCTGTTAGAGATGAATGCAACTCTTTTTAGAGATTTTAACTTTTAGTTCTCTATTAGAGAACCTGTTGGAGATGCTCTTAGAAATTAAATATAAAAAAGTTTATGGAATTTTAAATAATTATAAATATGCTAAACTCATAAGAGGTGATAAATAATAATTTCTCCGAACGTGTTTATATACAAATGTATATTCTATGAATCAGTATCTCGCAATCGACATGTCGATCGATCAAGGAGAACCATTCCACCTTAGAACCAATCGTTTCGAAACATTCCAACGTCACTTGTCAAATACAATGAAGCCTGAATTTATAGCAGCCACCTCACCCAAGACATTATGGGACTCTTTGAAAGAGTGCTTCGACCATCAATAGACCATATGGCTTTCTAAAGCCCGCCATGCCAAGATTGGCTAAATTTGTTATTCGAAGACTTTCCTACCGTTATTGAGTATAACGTTGAAGTGTGTGGAATCCTCTCTCTTCTCCACTATTGTGGTGAAAAATTGAGTGATAATGACTTATTGGAGAAGACATACAGTATGTTTCCTGGTTTTAACAGCTTGCTTTAAAAGACATAGTTTATACTAATACAAAACCATAAACATATAAACTCGTCGTTTATATGATAACTAATCTGGTATTTTTCTCTCGTCGTAGAAAAATGTCAATCAAACTTGAATTCCTGAGCTTAGATGCCTCTAACAAAAACTATTTGGATTGGACTCAAGATATCCAGAACCATCTAGATGCCCACCGGCCTATTGGATGTTATTTATGACGAGGTTGATCGCGAAGTTGAAGTGGCCCGCAAAATGAATGTTAAGGTGATGATATTATTCCATCATCACTTGTCAAATACAACGAAGTATGAATTATAGCAACCACCTCACCCAAGACATTATGGGACTCTTTGGAAGAGTGCTTCGACAATGAAGTATGAATTTATAGCAGCCACCTCACCCAAGACATTATGGGACTCTTTGGAAGAGTGTTTCGACCATCAAAAGACCATATGGCTTTCTAAAGCCCGCCATGCCAAGATTGGCTAAATTTGCTATTCGAAGACTTTCCTACCGTTATTGAGTATAACGTTGAAGTGTGTGGAATCCTCTCTCTTCTCCACTATTGTGGTGAAAAATTGAGTGACAATGATTTATTGGAGACAAGACATACACTATGTTTTCTGGCTTTAACAACTTGCTTTAAAAGCAATATCGTCAATCCAAGTTCCAAATGTTCCTTGTAGGGAATCGTTTTAATGAGAAATAACAACTCTCATCATGTTGGGATAAAGAAAATTCCACCTAATACAAATACCATTCGTGGTTCTCGCCCATGGTATGAGAACCGAGACAAGGGTCAGTCGTCCCGAAAGTAGGGAATCGTGGTGAACCTAAAACTCACCATGCCAAGCGAGGTTCAGAAACTCCTCCGTACCGACAACTTGTGGCCCCCAGGTAGTCTCGTGCTAGGAACAACAACAATAGGGCCAGTCGTGCCAAAGCAATAGATTATGCTAATGATAAAACTCTAGGCTACAAATGTGGTGGTTATGGTCATATGCAATGAACTTGTAAAGCTACTTCCAAGAAGTTGAAAACCATCACAAGGGAAGAAAAGGCGAAGAAAATGTTGTCGAAGCAAACGGGAATAAATTTCTTGAGACCCTTGATTTTGTGGCTCAAATGGAATAATAGAGATATGCTAGTATGTCTTGTAATAATTTAGTTGCTATTTAGCTCTTGAATTACATTTTTTTTTCCATTTTGATTATGTTTTCGATTTGGATATTGAATACCTCTTTTGATTATGGTTTTGTTTTTTTAAATAATTTTTCCTCGACATAATTTAAAGTTACTTCCTTGTGAAAATCTTTTATTAGTGTGACTAACTTTAAATTATTTTTTACTTTTAGGCATGCATCGTAGGGCGATTGATTGTCTGATTAATAGTGGTAATACCCACACTTTTGTTCCCTGCTGATTTGGTCCTTGTGTTTGTATATTATATATATGTGTGTGTGTGTTAGAGACAATTACGTAACATGTTCCTAAAGTTTGTTGGCTTTTGCAAAGACAAGAAAATTAAGAAAAACACATAAAATGACCAAAACATCCTTCATTAAATTGTACTTAATGGAAAAGGTTAACAACCGTTAGGATGAGGAAAGAAAATCGTTGCGAGGTGTCAAATGTGAGGGAAAAATACGTTCAAATAAAGTTGAGGGGCAAAAACCATCAAAAATAACAAACGTTAGGGACCAAAAGTGAACTCTATTCTTGTTTACATGATTTGTGTATTAGGTATTCCTTAGTGTACTTGAAACCCAAAAGAAGTTTAGAAGCCGCCATTAATTTTAATCTTGCAAACTTCCCCTGTATAGATTGCCTTTATAGATTTGTTGATAGAAGCAATCCTAAATTTCTGACACAACCAACAATAAAAATGTGCATTAACCGAATGCATGTTGCATTTTTCTCACATTGGTTTTATTTGTTGGTGATTTAAATGTCATCTATCCATTTAGTGTAGTCATGATTACATGTGTTAAGTGCATTTTATGCACCTAACTTTGTTAGTTTTTAGTTGCATTTAGTTTTTATTCGATTTTTAGTTAGTTTCCTTTAAATCTTCGTCGGGGTAGTGCTTTGGATATTTTTACTGTTTTGTGCATAGTTTTTGACAGGATTGGCTTGAGTTTTGAAGATCGAAGAGTTAGAAGTCAAGTGGTATAATAGTTGGGCTAATCCAAGGAAAGAAGTGGTGATCCAATGGATATAAATCAAGTGTTTCAGGTGGTCCAAGACAAAAGTTGAAGCCCAGAAAGAATTCTACATGGTTAAACAACAAAGTTTAGAGGAAAATATGCATGGCCATATGGAAACAGAATGCAATTTTGCACGGCCGCGTAGAAATCAATTTCGAAACAACGCCTTGTATGGCGCCTGGAAGATTTAGAAGTCCGCTATTTTTCAAGGGTGTTTTGGTAATTCAGTTGTGGATATACATTCTCCTCTAGGGTTCTGAGAGAGGGGAGACCGATTATTTTCTTGGGAGTAGCCTCCTCCCCATCTTCTATCTTCTTCTTCTTCCTTTCTCTGTAGAATAGGGTTCATTCTCCTTCTTCTTCTCCAACAGATATATGACACTTTAGTATAGATGTAGCTTAGTTTGCTTTTGTTAATTACATAACTCCTTCATTCCTTGCGTTTTAGATATGAGATTTAAAGATGAGATGAAAACTCTTTTGGTTATTATTTTACAACAATTGATTTATATCTCTTTATCTTTATCTTTTTGGTTAATATAAGTGTACAAATGTTCTTCTCCTTATTCTTTCTATTCATTTATCCTATATTTTTTTATGCATCGTTCTTAATTTCTTTTATCGCTTTCTTAAGTTAAGAATTGATTCTTGGAGAGTGACACTCTTGGATCGATTCTTATAGTTTTCCTACTTCAGTTTTACCGCTTTCATTAGATTTATGTTTTACGTTCCGTAGTGTAGTCTATTTTTCGTTTGATTGGGTTTTGTTGTTTTGGGTGAAAGTCTTGGATTAATCAATTGATTTTATAAACGAATATTATATTTTAATCGATTGACTTCAACTAATAAAAGTTGCTATGTGGTTAATTGGTTAGTCTAGTGTTTAGTTAATTTGTTTAATCGAGAATATGAACGAAAGTTTGATTTTCGACTTAGACTGAATTGGTTAATGATTACGGTCTTAACATGCAGATAATTAGGGACATAGGATGAGAAAACATTTGCTTTATCTAAATGCTTCTTTTTCAATATTTGCATCTTACAAAAGTAGGTGCGAGTTTGTTTTAGAAAGGCTTTCTCACCTCGAAAGAGGGTCAAATTATTTCAAACAACAAATACTCACCAATATTGAAACCCGAGAAAGACATTACCCGATCTTCATTAGCTTTTATTTTTATGTCTCACTATTCTTTTATTCTATATTTCAATAAAATCATCATTTGCATCACCAACTGATAATTCACGTAGTTTGCCCATAGTCTAGAACGAGTCTATGTTTAGTTCATCGCCTCCTCGTGATCGACCCATATGCTACACATCCGTACGCTTGCGGTTATCAATTTAAAACACATCACTATGAGACAAAGTTGAGTTTAGTATTGGCTACAATTCGAGTTCAGAGGTGCGGAGTACACATTCAGATAAATTAATATGAACTCGGGAACGCAGGGGATTCCAAGGGGCAAATGAATCATCGCATCTATTCCCAAAAGGTGTGACTTTTCTCTTTAACCTAATAACTACCATGCACCTCTTCAGGAAAAGGTGTGACTTTTCCCTTTAAACGAATAACTACCATCGCACCTCTTCCGAAAAGGTGCGGTCTTTCATTGTGTATAAATACACATAGTTCGTTTTCTACAGATAGATATATACACTATTACTCTGTCGAATTTTTGTCTTTAAAAATATAATCTACAACAAGGTATTATGTGTTCATCAATCTTGGATTTTGCCTGAAATCCGGATTGATTTGTTGGATTATCCTAAATCTGAATTCGTGTAACCCAGGTTTTAGGGTCGAATTACAGATTCTGGAAAGTGTTCCATACACGATCCAATCAATTATCTATATTCTTGTTGATATTATGAATCCATAGATTTAACATTGAGAATTTGTAATTTCAAGGAATATCAATGGCCGTGGAATCTGTTAGAGACATGAGTTCCAAGTTTGGCAAACTCGAAAAGTTTGAAGGGAACGATTTCAGGCATTAGCAGAAAAAACGAACTTTTTTACTTACATCTTTGAAGGTTGTTTACGTTCTGAGTACCCCTGAACCAAAATTCCATGAAGATGAAACACTATGAGGCAAATGGGAGAATGATGATTACATCTGTCATGGACACATCCTAAACGTTATGGCTGACTCCTTATTCGATATTTATCAAAATAGTGAATTTGCAAAGGACTTATCGGAAGCTCTAGAATCCAAGTATATGGCCGAGGATGCCTCAAGCAAGAAATTTGTTATAAGTAATTTCAATAATTACAAAATGGTGGATTCTAGACCTATGATGGAACAATATAACGAACTCCTTCGTATTGGGACAATTCGAACAACACAAGATGCAAATGGATGAATCCATTGTTGTATCTAGTGTGATAGACAAAACAACCCCTTCTTGGAAAGACTTCAAACATATGTTGAAACATAAAAAGGAAGAGTTGACTCTTGTACAACTTGGAAGCCATTTGAGAAAAGAAAAGCAAGTTTCGGGTCCATCATCTGTTAATATAGTGGAAGATGGGAAAAACCAGAAACTCCTCAAAGGCAAGAAGCATAAAAGAGATGACCATAAAAAAGGATTCAACAAGAAATCAAAACTGGTATGCTGGAAATGCAATAAACCAAGTCATTTGAAACGTGATTGTCGTGTTGGAAAAGGAAAGAAACAAACAAGTACTTCTAGACAAGGATGTCAAGGTCGAGGTTCAAAACCTCAAGAAGGTATGGAGTTTAATACTGATCCTAGTTCCGTTACGTACTATGTACCACTAATACCCGAGGCATTTTTTGTGAAGGATGATAATCATGCATGGTGGATAGACTTGGGGATACGAGTCATGTATGTAAAGATCGTCGTTGGTTTAAAAACTATGAAGCGGTAGAAGATAGATCAGTGCTCTACATATGAGACCATATTAGTGCTCCGATTGTTGGTCATGGTTCTGTGTCTTTAGTATTTAGCTCTGGAAACATTCTTAATCTTAGGAATGTGATACATGTTCCTAAAATTAGAAAAAACTTAGTTTCTAGAGGCATGTTAAATAAATGTGGCTATAAGCAAGTATATGAATCAGAGAAGTATATTTTATACAAGTGTGGTACATTTGTTGGGTTTGGATATTATTGTAATGGGATGTTTATGTTGAATGTAAATAATGTAAATAATAAAAGTGTTGTAGATTCTGTTTATACGACTTGTTCAAAATATGTTACTTCTTCTTTTTGGCATGCACGTTTAGCACATGTTCATTATAAACGTATGCTTGAAATGTCTAAAAATGGCTTAATTCCACCCTTTGACATTAATATAGAGAAATGTAAAACATGCATGTTAACTAAGATAACTAGATAACCTTTTCCTACCGTGAAGAAATTATGTAGTGCTTGAATTAAACATAGTGACTTACGTGTTTTGCATGCAACTCCATTCTTAGGTAATAAAAAATACTTTGTCACTTTTATAGATGACAACACACGCTTATGTTATGTTACTTACTCCAATAAATTTAAAATTTACAAAACAAGAGTTGAGTTGCAACAAAATGGCCTAATCAAAAGATTACGAACCGATAGAGGTGGTGAATATTTTGATCCTACTTATTTCTAATCCGTAGGAATCATATATGAAACAATGGCTCCATATACCCCTAAAAAATGGTATATCAGAAAGGAAAAATAGAATTGTCAAGGGAATAGTTAATTCCATGTTATCATATTCAGGACTAAGTGATGAATTTTGGGGAGAAGCCACGTTTACGGCTTGCTATTTATTGAATAGGGTTCCAAATAAAAGGAACAAAATAACCCCTTAGGAACTTTGGTATAAAAAGAAACCAATTTTGAATTATTTAAAATTTTTGGGATGTGGGTCGATTGTAATTAGACTAACTTAACCCAAAATGAAAAGTTTGGGTAAAAAAGATATTGATTGCATCTTCATTGGGTATGTTGAGCCTTCCAAAGCTTATAGTTTCTTTGTTCTAGATCTAAACAATTATGTCTCGGCTATTCTATTATAGTCGAAAGATGTCATATTTTATGAAAGTAGGTTTACATCAATACCTAGACCAAAGGACATTACTCCTTGTTTAAGTGAAGCTAATAAAGAGGACCCCTAGTCTAAGTGAATCACTTGAGCTTCGAATAAGCAAAAGAGAAAGAAAGGATAAATCTTTTGCTCTTGATTTTCAGTTGTATTTGGTTAAGGGTTCTAGAGATGAAATTTCCTATCAATACAATTATTGCTACAATATTGAAGAAGATCCTAAAACATTTGATGAGGCAATGAGATCTCAAGATGTTGCTTTCTGGAAAGAAACAATTAATGATGAAATGGACTCTATCATGGAAAATAATATATGGGTCTTGTCTGATCTTCTACCAGGTTGCAAGAGGATTTTCAAAAGGAAAATGAAAGTAGATGGATCAATAGACAAATTTAAGGCTCGTTTGGTCATTCAAGGTTATAGACAAAAACTTAGAATTGACTATTTCGACACCTATGCACCAGTGGCTCGTATTTCAACTATTTGATTGTTAATTGTTGTATCTGCAATTCATAATCTAGTAATGTACCAAATGAATGTTTAAATTGCCTTCTTGAATGGTGATTGAAATGAAGAGGTATACATGAAATAACCTGAACGTTTCATCATGCCTGGAAATGAACACAAAGTGTGCAAATTGATTAAGTCATTATATGGGCTAAAACAAGCAACTAAACAATGGCATAAAAAATTTGATGATGGTGTCTTATCAAATGGTTTTAAGTTACATCAGGCAGACACATGTGTATATTGCAAGTTTGATGAATTCGGTAAAGAAGTAATCATTTGTTTATATGTAGATGACATGTTAATCTTTGGAACGGACCAAAGGCAAGCCGATATGACTAAGGAGTTCATGTCTTCCAAATTCTATATGAAGGATATGGGGGAGGCTGAAGTGATTCTTGGAATAAGGATCAAGTGTAAACATCAAGGAATTTCTATCTCACAATATCATTATATTGAGAAAGTACTTAAGAAATTCAATTGTTCAGATTGTTCTCCAGTTAGCACTCCTATGAATCCGAGTATGAAACTTATGCGCAATACGGGTCAAGTGGTTTCACAACTTGAGTATTCAAAAGTCAATGGATGTTTAATGTATGCCATGACTAGTACTAGGCCAAACATAACATTTGTTGTAGGAAAATTAAGTAGATTTACAAATAATGCTAATACTCATTATTGGCAAGCTATAAGGCGGGTGATAAAATATTTAACGAAAACCAAGGATTATGGTTTGTCTTGTATGGGATTTCCTTCGGTTATTGAAGGATATTCTGATGCAAGTTGGATTACCAATTTTGAAGATCACTAATGCACAAGTGGATGGTGTTAAGTGCATTTTCTGCATACATTCATTTTAGTTTATAATTGCATTTTACGTCATGTTTAATCGTTTGCATGTAGTTTTTATTTTATTTTTAGTTAATTTTCGTTTAATCTTAGTTGGGGATATTACATTTGTATTTTTGTGGTTTTGTCGGGTTTTGACAGATATTTACGTTGAAATATAGACATGGGTGATGGTGGAGTTTTGGAGTATTTGATCAATCTTTATGTGGTGAACCAATTCAAGAAGACGAGACAAAGTTGTACCTAAATTTAAAGGATAAAATTCAGCAAGGGTATTTTGAAAGGAAGGAAAGGAGAAGGCCGCCTTTGAAGAATCTAGCAAAGTTTGAGGGGTTGTTTGGCAGTTTTGGTTATAAAAATGATTTTGGTTTTAGGTTTTTGGACCTCTCAATAGAATATGAACTTGTAGTTTTATTGCTGCTAGGAAAGAGGCATAAATGGCTAAGAAATCTTATCTATGGATATTCCTTTGTGGTCAAAACCAATCCCACCCATTTCTCTACACTGTGATAGTGCTGCCACTTTGTCCAAGGCATATAGTCAAGTGTATGATGGAAAGTTGCGACATTTGGGTGTTAGACATAGCATGGTACGTGAGCTGATCACTCATGGGATTATCTTTGTTGTATTTGCTCGATCATAACAGAATCTAGCTGATCACTTGACTAAAGGATTAGCTAGGACTTGGTAAATAAGTCAGCTATCGGGATGGGTTTAAGGCTCGTTTGACATCTCTAAGGTGAGATACCAAATTCCCTTCTAATACGATGTTAGGAGTTCAATTCAACGTGGAAAACTTACTTTTATTAGAGATTGAAGCACATCATCTACATCATCTCAAGGTGTGTGCTTAGACCTACGGATTAACGTTAGGCTGAACATACTTCTTAATGGTTTTTTTGAAAAAGTGCATTTGCAGGTGCATGAAGTAGAAGGACTACCTATGTGAGTGTGAAGTGTCGCCGCTTCCGAAAGCTTGGGCTTGGCTTTTCATGCACTCATGAATGGATATGACACATGTCTTAGTAATAATGTCAAGTGTAAACATTAGATTTAATTTGTGTATTAACTTCGGTTTTTGAGCCAACAAGTTTTCCTAAAACTATCTCCAAAATAGGAGACAGAAAAGTTTTTTTCTCCCAAAAGTGATTATCAAGTGAGAACATTAATATAATTTTTTTTGAAAATAAATATTTAGAGATAGAAAGAAAGAAAGAATATTTTAATAGATGAATGAAATATTTTAATATTCAATATTGGATTCGCTAGAATGAGAATCTGTTGGGTATGATGTAATATTGTTTTTTAAAGATTTTGACATTTAGTTCTTTATATATTTTGAAGAATCTATTAAAAATGCTTAAGAAATCCGAAGTGAGAATCGAGAAGCATTTATCTTGCCATGAAAATAGAAAATACTGAATATTTTATTTTATTTTATTCAAACATAAATTTTATGAATGGTTCTTGTAAGTAAAATCATTGGAAAGAGTTTTTGAATCTATTAACTCCCTTTCTCAAACCTGCCCCTTGCTTCCGATAGATGGCTTATATGAGTAATTCAAAGGATAAATAGAAAGGGCGAGTCGCCCGGCTACGCAATTTGACAGTTCACAACTATCCATTTAAGTTAAGGAAGACTGATATAGAGGCTTTTCCCGCTATCTTATATGTAATGATATCATGGTTTTTAAAACTTCATGTGAAATTACATTTTAATAGTTTTTATATACTTTTTTGACTTTTAATAATTTTTTATAATTATTTAGAAAAAATAAATGAGACTCATAAAAGAAGTTCGCATAAAAACTACCAACATGGAGTTCTTTTTTTTTTTAATTTCACAAGTTAAAAATGACACGGTAAAAATATAAAAAATATGTTTTCTTTTAATAAAGAGCCCATTAATTTTATGTTATTGAAAACAATCCGGTTGTATTATGAAAATGAAAATGGGAATGAAAATGACAGAGAATGAAAATGTGTGAATGAATTTTCATTCTCCTCAGTTTAATCAAGAATGAAAATTTGGGCTTCTAGAGGAATGAGTCCATTGTATTATATATAATCAAACAGTTTTTTTTATTATCATTCCATTAATTTCTGCTTAATACCGTCAATTAAATTTGGGCTTCTTAAGAGCATCTCCAACAGCTATGCTAAAACTTCTTTAAAATAACATAACAAAAGCTAAAGTCTCTAATTTTTTTTGCATCCAACTCCAACAGCTACTCTATTTTAGCAAAGCTATTATAATTATATTATTAAAATATTCAATATATTTAATATTCCTACAACTTTTTTGAACAAACTTTTAAATAATTGGTGAAACTATTAAAATAATACTTTCTTTCTCCATTTAGAGATTCTTTAAATGTAGAGATTTTTTGAACTTTTTTTAGCATTTCTTTATTTTAGTATTTTGAGATATCAGAGCTGTTGGAGCATTAAAATGCTAAAAATCTAATTTTTTTGTATTTTATAATAGTTGTCAAAGATGCTCTAAGGAATTAATGTGAATTTATATTTTATTCCGTGTCAGGTGGAGAAATTTGTCATTTTGAAATATATCAAACCGTGTTGTTGCTAAATCATGTTTCTTGTGGATGTAGACAGATCGACACATATATCGATGATGATTGTTTCTTTCAAAGAGTCGTTTAGCAGGGTAATAATCATTTGAGTAGCTCTATTGCATGCAGCCGCTCAGTGCGTACTTGGGAACCCAAACATTTTCTTTCTTTCTTTATGCTCCACACACTCACACACATACATATATATATATATATAACGTTAAATTTACATCGAAGAATTAAAAACAAGTGCATCGTGTGTTCTCAGAAATTAAATATGGGTGTGCGGAGGTTTTACAGGTGGCTGGTGGAAAAGTACCCAAAAATAGTGGTGAATGTGGAGGAGGAAGAAGAAGACGACACAAATGGCTGTGAATTTGATAATCTTTATTTGGATATGAATAAGATTATACATCCATGTTTCCACCCTCAAGACGATGATATTCTTCTTAAAGAGGCATCTCTTCTAATTCTTCAATTTCTACTCTCTATATATACCAATATTAAATGCAAAAAAACATATATATATATATATATATCTTTATTTTCTGGATTTAGAAAATATACTAAAAGTTGACTCTTTAATTTGTTTTTGGGATATATATGCATGCATGTTCTATTTTGATCTTTGCTGTTTAACTGTGTTTTTTGTTTTATATTTTCACCTAGTTAACTTGGAAACTTTGTTGTTCGATCTCCTTTGTATACAGTTATATCCAGCAACTTATGAGAAAGTATTTGGAAACATATTTGAGTACATAGACAGGATTTTGCAGATAGTTAGACCGAGAAAGCTTTTGTTCATGTCCATTGGTAAGTCATCTTGTTTCCATTGCATGCATCATATATATATATATATATAGGCGGGTTCATGCGAGGACGGTACCAATTTACGAGAATGCGAGGATAATCCCCGACCAATCATTTTGTACATGAAAATGTACAAAATCATATGTGATTTTGTACTAGCATAAAAATAAAAATGACACACGCGACTTTTCCCGTAGGCTAAGTCGCAGGAAAAGTCACGGCTAATCATATATGATTTTGTACGTGAATCATATGTGATTTTGTACATGAAAAATTTCATGTACAAAATGAATGGTTGGCTGAGGATTGTTCTCGCATTCTCGTAAATTGTTATCGTCCTTGCATGAACATCTTTCTATATATATATATATATACATATATGCATATATTCAAAGACCACATATTCGAAAATATTATGTATAGTTTCCGAAATCAGAAAAGAATAGTATTCAAATTAAAGTTTGTTCATGCAGATGGGGTGGCGCCCCGAGCAAAAATGAATCAGCAAAGAACCACACTATTCAGAAATGCCAAAGACCGTGAGATCCTTGTATGTTTTGAATTTCTTCTAAAATTACTTGTATATTATATATATACATAGAGGCAGGTTCATACAATTATTAATAGCAACTAAATAAGAGAACTTGAAAATGACCCCATCACATGTGATTTTACACAAAAGTCACTTGTAAAATCACATGGTCACTCGCTGATGCCTGTTGTGTTGAGCGTATTCAACATGTTTAATTGATTGGCTCAAGTTACAAATGATGCATGATCTCAAATTGTTAACTTTGATTCATGAAATCCTTGAATAAGGTTTTTGCATGATATAAATAAGGCTAACATCTGTAAAGTTTTCTTGGTTAAATGTTTAAAATTTTATCGATTGATTTAGAGGTCTAGTTTATGTTGGAATCAATAAGGATTTGCATAGGTTAATTAGATTTTTTGTTTTATCAAAACAAATGTTGGAATTTCTATAGTGGAAACCTTACTATCAACCTTAATAATCCTATATGGTTTCAAAAGATCAACGAGAATCTAACCGCTGATCTTGATGCAGCTCATTACTATTTCTACATTAAGTCACTGCCCGTATTCAATTTATGGCAAAACTTATGTGATGTCTAATGTGTATATATAGGGAAAAGAAGAAGCTAGATTGAGAAGACAATATGAACTTCAAGGTAGAGATCTTCTGTCAATAGAGAAATCAGAAGTTTCTGATTCGAATGTAATCACTCCGGGGACTGACTTCATGTCCCAGTTATCTAAACAACTCCAAACTTATATTCGTCTGCGTATCTCAAACCATCCTACATGGAAACGGTTAAAGGTTAATTATCATGCTTATATTTTCACATTAACAAAATCTAATTAAACCATGCTCATATTTGTCCCTAATATGTTGACCTATATATATATACATATAAAGGTAATCCTTTCTGATGCAAATGTTCCTGGTGAGGGAGAACATAAAATCATGTCATTCATACGGCTTCAACGTACTTGCGCAGGATATAACCCTGATACGAGCCACATATTGTATGGTCTGGTAAATAATTCTCAGTCATGTTTTGCAGTTTTATATTTTCTACGGAGCGTAGAATCATGTTTCACAAATTTTCATCGTCTTTTAAATTGGTTCATTTATCAGAGAAATATCTATTTCTGAAACTACCAAAAAATGTGGACAGAATTTTGAGTTTAAAGATTTAAATCGGATTCTTGATTCATATTTGACATGAATCCTTTGGTGATCACCCAAGTTTGTATTGTGTTTTTTCACTTCAATTCCTTCTAAATTCTAAAATCAAATGGGGAATTGAATCGAATCATTTTCTAAGGTTGAATATATAGTTGATTATGGGCTTTTTCTCTGTACACGTACATATGTTCGCATAAAGAGATGTACACAACTAATTTCATAATTACTATATATCTGCATCATTTGCAGGATACAGACCTTATTATGCTGGCTCTTGCCAGTCATGAAGTTCATTTCTCCATTCTGCGACTGCAAGACGAGGTTACATCTTTAATTCCTATATAAGATCATTCTTTTTTGTTAATTTCTTATATCACTTGTAAATTTAAATTTAATTTCTTGTATTGTCAGAATGTTCTTGTTAAAGATCTGAACCACCAAGGTTTGAAAGATACCGTTGAACCGGTGAGTAAACCTGAAGAAATTCATAAGATGAAGTCATTGGTAAAGAAGCCTTACCAGGTATATATATATATATATGGTGTGAACACTTGAATAATGTAAATGTTTGCACTTTGCTCTATTGTAATTAACTTCAATTTGATTGATTGTCATTTATTAATGCAGTTTCTTCATGTTTGGATACTTAGAGAATATCTGAACTTCGAGTTCAAATTGATGAATCTGCCCGGGAACTTCGAATCTGATATTGAGCGACTGATTGATGATTTCATCTTCGTCTGCTTTTTCGCTGGAAATGATTTTCTACCTCAAATGCCTACCTTGAACATTTTAGAGGTTTGGATGCTCTCTTTAATTTTAGCTACTAGCTATGCACCATCCTGAAAAATAGGTACCAATTATTCAAACTATGAAGATGCGATTAATGTTCATGGTATATCACAATATTTGCAGCTTTTGTGGGACAAAGATCCTAGTATTAAGTTTTAATGATTCTTGATCAGGATGCTATAGATCTTTTGATTCATGTGTACAAGGAAGAGTTCAAAAATCTCGGAGGTTATCTTGTTGATGTGCAAAGGGTTAGTGAGGTATAAGTATATAGATTTCATTTTTTTCTTCTGTCAAACATAAATGAGTAACCTTTGGTGTTACAAGTTCAATTCCAAGGTACGTAGTATTACATATTGAAATTCAAAAATGATAGATTTATACTATGATTGCTTTCTTAAAGAGCTTAATTTCGGGCTTATAGGATGCTTAAAGTGTTTAAGTGTTCTAACAGGATGCCTTATAGGACCGAAGTTTATAGAACCACAAAATAAAATGTCATATCTAAAAGATAGTTACAATAAGATTATGACAGTTTTGGGCGTTGTAATAAAGTTTTTAGGACCTTATTGAAATAAAATGTTCAATTAGCTATTTTATATAACACTTTTAAGAAGTGTTCTATCAACACATCTTCTGATAGTACCCTTTTATATAAAATAATAAACGACACTTAATTTTAAAAAGGTTCTAATAAACTTATTACAATGCCCAAAAGTGTCCTACAAAAGTTATTGTAACATGTTTAGATAGGATACTTTAGTCATAAGGCACTCTAGTAGGACACTTCAACAATTTAGGCGACTTATAAGCTCCATTATGTTGTAGTGTTTGACATTTAGTAGTTAAAAGTGCGTTACTTCTCTGGAAGCAGATCAATGATAGCAATGAAGGTTACATCAATCTGAAACGGGTGGAAAAGTTCATCCTTGCGGTTGGATCTACGAAGACAAAATTTTCACGAAAAGATCAAGAATTCATGATCATAGAATGAGACGTATGCTTTCAGAATATGATGTATGTTCTATAACATAATCAGATCTTCTATTTTAATTATGTTCTAACATCATCATAGTTTTTTTTATGTTTTCTGAGGTCTAAAGCTTTCCTAGTCTAGAGATTAGATTGATTGTCTTACTTTTCGGTATCAACTAATGTTTCATTTAGAGAGGTAATGGAGAAGAGGACTACTCAGCTGTGGGCTCTGATGGTGATTCATCATGCATCGTGAGATCACCCGAACACCATGTGCTGGTATATATATGATATGCAGTATATATATATATGTATATTATCTGGCAATTCGATCTGTCTTTATGGCGATTTTTTTTAAAAGATATATTTATGATACATGACATGTTTTCTTTTCTTGTTTGCTGATCAGATTGTAGAAAACACCAAAATGTTGAAGGAGGAATTGAAATCTTATGCAAGTGAGATATCAGATTTATATAAGAATGGTTGTCTTACAGACTTGGTATAAATGGCTCGTTCTATCTCTGGAGCATGCTTGCCTTTTCTGCAGATAGTTTTATCTCGAATTGATCTCAGTTTAAACTAAATTTCTTCAGGTGAAACTAGGTGATCATGGATGGAAGAATCTGTATTATAAACACAAGTTTTCCGCTGATACCGAACAAGATATGGAGAATATGAGGAAAATTTTAGTATGTCCACCGTTTCCTTTATCAACATGATTCTTTTTTTCTGCAATACCACATTAACTGTTTTTAGGACACCTAAAATGTCTTAAGCGTCCTAATAGCATACTTTGCAAGACTTAAATTTATAGGACTAAACTATAAAGCCTCCTATCTAAAAGCGTTACAATAAGTATATAGAATGCTATGCATTTTTGTTTCTTCACGTGTAAAACATTTAATACCGAAAAGTACAAGCATTATGTATTTGGTTTATTTTGTGAAGCAGAATTTTTTTTCCTGTAGGTAGAAAAATATGCCGAAGGACTGTGTTGGGTTCTTCTCTATTACTTCTCAGATGTTCCATCATGGACATGGTACGGTACATCTGGTATCGAGTCAAAGTTTATGCGTTTTTGCTATCAATTATTTAATAACCGTAGTGACCAAAAATGCTTACCCTCAATAGGTTTTTTCCATACCATTTGCTTCAGATTTGAAAGGTCTTTCAAATACGAAACCCGTGTTGCGAAAAGGATTGCCATTGAAACCATTTGATCAGCTGATGGCAATCCTCCCACCGATGAGGTAATTAAGTTCTTGAATTTTTTATAAATGGTTTTCATTAGTTATTTGTGTTTTTATTCATGGTGTTATATTAAATGTAGTGCAAATGTTCTTCCTGTTTCATATCAATCACTCATGACTGATGAAGATTCAAGCATTCTTGATTTCTATCCCACGGGTAAACCCTGTTCATCTGACTAGATACATTGTGTTTAATATCTTTGGAAACACAATTAACAAGGTTTATATTTTGTCATTTATGCTCAGAATTTGATATAGATACAGACGGGAAAAGCTTTTTTTGGGAGGTAATTAGGGGCTAATCATCATACGATTTTTTTTGAAGTTAAAGAAAAACATATATGGTTCCATTTAAGGCCTTAATTTATTATAATCTTGTGGTGTTTTTATCAATTTTTAAAGGGTGTCTGCAAGCTTCCTTTTATCGAGGAGGAGCGTCTTCTTGCTGCAACAAAAAAGATCGAGAAGGAGCTCAGTGTAAGGCCAAAAGATATTAATTCAAATGATATTTATCCATTTGACCAAGCCTCTGAATGCCATTATGTTAACATGTTGTTTATATATTTATATTTAGGAGGAGGAAGCAAAAAGAAATGTAGAGAGCGTTGATCTGTTGTTCATACATAGTTCAGAACATTTAGCTCAGCAAATTATCAACGCCAAAGGCCTTATTGAGCAAAATATCTCGATCAAGATTGATACAGGCTTAAGGTAGTGATGTCTAATATTGAAATATTGGGTTGTTTTTCCTCTAATGTATATAATTTTCTCTAATTTTGTTTTGATTTTCAGTGGAGACATAAATGGTTTTGTCCATCTTAAGCAAGAGTTCGAGAATGTTAGTGATTCTAATGGGCTTGCAAGCGATCTTGATGTTTTGTAAGCCGTTGCTTTTTAGTTCTTTGCCGGTTGCATCATTAGATCAATCTAGTAATTCGGTCTTTTTATGTGTATTTCTACACTGCAGTAGTAGATTATCATCCACCAAACTCCAACTGCATCTATATACCTCGCAAGCTTGAAGGGGCAACCATCCCAGAAACGGTATGCGATCTTGGTTTTACCTTGCTTCTTATTAATTTATCCTTAATTCCATTCAAGGACAATATGATGTCTTTTGTTGGGTTGTTTTTGCTCCAAAACACACTACAATAAAATTGGGTTTATAGGATGCTACGAAGAACCCTTTAAGTTTATAGGACCAAACACACATGGGTTCTACAAGTGTTGCAATAAGTTTATAGGGCGTGATTGAGCATCGTAGTAGTATGTTCATAGGAAAAACCCGAAACGTAAACGTCTCGATTAAGCGGAAATTCGGAAATTATCTATCAAACTTCAACGAACAAAATAAACCGAAGTGATCGAGAATTAAATGCATATAATTGCAGAAAATAAACGAGGAAGAACACTACACCAAATTTACGTGGAAAACCCAAATCGGTAAAAACCACGGGCGGAGGTGACCACCGAGAAATTCACCATCGATGATGATTACAATACTTGAAAATATAGAATTACAATGGAGATCTAAAATTTGTATTTTGTGATTGCTTTCTACTTCTTCTATCTACGATCTATATATATTTATATATGTATATAAATATATTTAGATAACTACCAAATATAATGGAGAATTACAATGGAGATCTAAAATTTGTATTTTGTGATTGCTTTCTACTTCTTCTATCTACGATCTATATATATTTATATATGTATATAAATATATTTAGATAACTACCAAATATAATATATATATATATATATTAGAAATCTTAATATAAATGGAAACCTTATTTAGATAAGTCATATATATATATTCAAGATAATAGAAGCCATGCACCGACCCATTATCAAAGAATTGTAAATTTGGAAACTAAGTCTTGGATCATTCCAAAGCAGTAGACAACGCGGATGATCATAAAGCGGGTAGGAAGTCGCCCGCATGTAATTTCTTTAAGTAGACAAACAGTAGGTACAGTGGGTTACAACTTACAAGTGGGTTTAGGTCGCTTCAAACCCACTTTCTTCACTGTTTCGATATTTCCTTTGGAGACAAAAGCTCACATTTTCTTTTAAAAACAAACGTCCTTTAAAATTAAAAGATATATTTACAAGACATTTATTATCAAACACGTACTTTAAAAAAGTTAATACGACACTTTAATTTCAAAAGTGTTTTCTAAAAAGTTATATAAGGTGCCCAAAGGCATCATATAAACTTATTGCAACACTTATGTATATATATATATATATTGGACTTGTATCTTTTGATCTTATAATCTTAAGTCCTATTAAACAATTTATTAGGACATTATGGTGTCCGATAAACTCGATTTTGTTATAGTGGCATCTTGAATAACACCATCATAACATTGGCCTGAGTTTACATCATATAAAAAAGATTCATCATTTACAATTCTTGTTCAAGTGCATGAACATGCTTTACGGTTACAGTCGTTCAAGCGTTTAATTTTTCAAATAATTGATGAAACTTTTCAAAAATCTGATCAAACAGGTTGTAAGTGAATCCGACATTGATGACGAGAGGCCCTTGTGGCATGATATCCAGCAGCATCGCCAGCGAATCAACAGGTTCGTTCATCCAACTTATATAGGCGGATGTAGTGCAAAGGGGGTGGGGGGAAAGGACCCCAGTGAAAAGTTTAAAAATACAATTATATAGGTTAAAAAAATAAAAAATGTTAAATTTACTCTTAGTTCCCCCAGTAAAAAAATTTGAGGACCCCGTCTTGTCAATGATTGCCAAAAACACTAAAAAATTCTTTTGAAATCAATCAAAAAACCGGGAAAAATTCTTCGAAATTGACAAAACCATTAAAAAAATCCCTCAAAATCAACAAAAACACTAAGAAAATCCTCGAAATCAACTTAAAAACTTTAAAAATCCCTCGATACACGTCGGGTGCATTTACGCACCTTTATTCTACCTTAATAGTGACCCCACTGGATAAATCTTGGATCCGCCACTCAATGGCTCTCCCCGCTGCTAACATGTTTGCAAAATTTCCGTTAATTAATTTGCAGATCACATAGCCATTTTCAAGAAGCTAAAAGAAACCATAGTGTTGGTTTTAAAAGCTCATCTAATCCTGGAGTTATAATTAAAGGTGGTGGAAGTGGCTGGACCCCTAGAGGTAGGGGTTACAATGCCACAGGGATCGTACTACTAAAAGAGCAACTTTCCAGTGTTCCTTCTTTCTGGGATACTTACGGAAGAGGTTCACGTGGAAATGGTAACGGTCACCACACGTCGAGATGGACTGACTCATCTATCGATAGTGGTTTGGAGCAAAGGCGAATGGTCTTTACACAATCAGCCACAAATCCTGCAGGCTCTGGCTATGGTAGTAAACAAGTGTTGCAACGGTGGGGTGGTGGCGGCACACAATTGAGGAACAACAATAGATGGTGAAAGATGTCACTGAGGACGTCAGATCGAGCTCCTTAATTATAGTTTGAAAGTAACGTGTGTATTTTGCTTAGCTTAATTGTATGTTTAGAACTAAAATGACATCTTTTTGGGAGTGTAACATGTGTAGTTTTGTGTTGTATCTAAAACTAAAACATCCATTAAGTTAGATCAGTGCATGTGCAAAAGCTTATTTTCGCTACTGTTCATTTTATTTTGTTCTCCGAAAGCTCCGCGGGACCACCTACCACTAGTCTTCAGCCGGAGGGGTTTATTGCACAAAAACGCCGGGACGCAGGCTCCCGATGGCAAGCGAATCTATTGAGAGATATATTGAGCCGGTAAGCGGGGTTGACTTGCCGAATAGTGATAACCGGCTAACATAGGGCAAGGGTCCTGATGGGCAAGTATAAATAGAAGAAGCAGCTCCTCTCACTGCCCCGTATAGGGTTCTGGGCCTCGTATTAAGTCAGATACTTTCAAGTGGTGGACCTGGAATTTTTTCCGACTGGGTGCACCTTTAAAGTCAATCAAAAGCCAATAAAGTTGCTGTTTAGGGATGAGTTGAATGACCCGAAAAACGAACCGAACTGCACATTTCGGTTCGGTATTCAGTTTTGGAAATTTCAAACATTGGGTTTCGGTATTGCATAAAACCGGTTCTAGGACCAAACCGACCGGGATACCAATGCCACTTTTAAGTTTTGATATGAATTTCTAGAAACCCTTTCATTTTCCTAACCATAATATCATCCATTTTTATCCAATATCACCTAAAATAATTACTAAAAATTGGTTCATGAATTTATCTCTAAATACCGATTTTTTTAATAAACAATCCGTTCAAAATCATATTCTCCAAAATCCGTTCTTGAATAAACGTTCCTCCATTCTCCAAAATTGGTTCTTGCATAATCGGTTCATCCAATTCGGTTTCCACTTAACACGGATCAATCTCAAGTAAGTTTTTTAACGTATTCTTATTCTAAAAATCTCATTCGGTTATTTTGTCATTTATTCTAAGTTTCTAATAGAAATTTTACGTTGTTTTTTTTGTAGGGAGATGATACATTTGTTGAAGAAGCCCCTTTTGTGGACCTCGACAACGATGATTCTCCTCGTATTGGTGATAAAAAAGAAAAACAGGAAGCGAGTGGTAATCGAAAACGAGCAAATGGTAACGGAGGGAAAGAGAGGGCTCAATGTTGGAAATACTTTGTGTAACATCTCAGGCCAACCGTATAAAATATTATCCGATTTGTCCACACAACGGTTTTAAAACGCGTCTGATATGGGAGGTATCCAAGTCCCTTATAAGACAACTTTTGTTCTCCTCCCCAACCAATGTGGGATATTACAATCCATCTCCCTTGGGAGCCTAACGTCCTCGCTGGCACACCAGTCCGGTTGCCGGGGTTGATACATTTATAACATCTCAGGTCAACCGTACTAGATATTGTTCGCTTTGTCCACACACCTGGACTCACGGTTTTAAAACGCGTCTGATAGTGAAGGTATCCAAGTCCCTTATAAGGCTTCTTTTATTCTCCTCCCCAACCAATGTGGGATATTACACTTTGATGTTGTTTATCTTGAGGACGAAGGAGTAAAATGAAAGCATGCAAAGTGCAAATTTTGTTCAGCGATACATAAAGCCGATCCTGTAAGAAACGGTACCTCATGTCACTACAAGAAAAAGGACTATTACCGACGGACAAAAATCCGTCGGAAATTCGTCGGTAAGGCATTTCCAACGGAAATCCGTCGGTAAAGGTCGTCGGAAAAAGGTATCACCGACAGACACCATTTCGATGGATTGACATCCCAGACGGATTACTAACGGACACTATCACAGACACTATATCACTATATGGTTGCTACGACTTAATTCATAGATGATGACGATTCGGTAATGCAAACACGAATTATTAACTTTAGACCCATTGATAGTCATAGGGGGGATAATGTGGGTCGTGAATTGCTAGATTGCATACATTGTAGGGGGATTAAAAATTTTATGACTATGACGGGTGATAATGCATCTACTAACGATAAAGCGCTAGAGTATTTGGTGAAAAGGTTTCCTAGTATGTATGATTGTGAAAAACATTTTCAAGTTAGCTGCATGACTCATATTCTAAACCTAATGGTAAAACACGGTTTAAAGGAGCATAATGAGCATATTGATTGCATGCAAAAGGCGATTAGATGTATTAGACATTGTACACAAAGCATAACCTTACTTAAGAAGTGCATGAAAAATTGTAACCTTGAATCAAATAGGTTTTTGTGTGGTGATTGTCTTACTAGGTGGAATTCCACCTTTAAGATGTTGAAAATTGTCGTGGAGTTAAGGGAGAATTTTTATGTTTGAAGTCGAAGGTGCTAATTAATTTTGTGATCTTAATAGAGTTCCGGAACATTTGGATTTTGGTGTGTGCAAAAAAGTGGTTAAAAAAAAAGGAAAGAGATCTCAAAGATCTTTTTCCTAAGATTTTCGTTTGGTCCATTTATATCATAATCATACCTTCCCTTCAATGAATATTAGGTTTAGATTGGTCATCGAATCCGAATATTAACTATTCGGAGTCGTAATTTGAGTTGAATTTCTAGAGAAATTCAACATCAAAACAAAAATTGTATGGGCCACTTCAAAGCCCAAGCTCGTCTCATTTAGAGAAATTTTAGATGTAGACAAACATCCACATGTGTGGGAGGCAACCCTCGACTTTTGAATAATGGTCGGGTCAATGCAAGAAAAAAACAATAAATATTGGGGGAATTTTGAAAAGTTGAACGATTTTATGTATTTTGTTGTTATGTTGGATCCCATGATGAAATCATCTTTCATTGGACATGTATTAAAAAGATGATTATGCATTACATAGCGAAGAAAAATCCCCTGGAAAAAGAGGTGCTTGAGATGAAGGTGCCAACTATAGTGCAAGAGGTACAGAAAGTTGGACGTCTTTTTTAAATCATACAAAGAAATATTTTACACGACTTCGGCATCTCAAGAAGCATGCAATGAAGAAGATTTAACATGTGACGTGGGTAATGACTTTTTGGGAGAATTTCTACACGTGGAAGAAAGTAACTCAGTTGTGATTGAAACCGAGTTAAAGAGGTACCTAAATGAGCCAAAAATTGCGTATTATGGGTTTGACATACTTAGATGGTGGAAACAAAATCGGTTCCTAATTGTACCTCAGATGACCAAAGGTAACTTATTATGTTTATTATATTTTACATTATTATTCTTTATTTTTTACAAAATTATTGTTTATAAATTTTGTATTTTTGTTAGATATTTTGGCGACATAAATTTCCACCGTGTCATCCGAGTCCGCGTTTAGTACAAGCGGTCGTGTACTAAACCAATACCGAACAAACTTGTCACCTTCCATAATTGAGGGTTTGGTTTGCACCCTAGATTGGATGAAAAAGTCAAGGAAACCAATAGTTGATGACATTGACGACATTTTAAAGGACGATGACATTGTCATAGGTATATTAACTATAACTTTATTTGTACCCTTGATTGTTAATATGAACTTTTGATTAAGTTGGTTGTTGAACACTTGAATTTTTTGTTGATTTTGGTGAAGTATATTTATTTTGTGTTATTTTTTATCACGGGTTAAGTGATTTTGGTGTTTTTTTTGCGTTTATGATCAAGGGTGAATTATCGGTTAGTCGTCCCAAAATATCTGTGTACATAAAATGGTACCAAATTAACCAAAACTGAACTGGTACCGAACCGGGGTATTCATTTCCAGAATCGACCCTCCAAACTTTCGGTATCGGCCGGTACCGAGCTCACCCCTATGCGGTTAACCCAGGGAAAAGTCATCACGATTTGACCCGAGGAAAATTCAATTATGTCGATCCTGTTAGTAAGTTCATCCATCTTCTTGAAACAATCGAATTAAGCTTAAAAAATTTCTTTCTCCAATTCATGCTTTTAACCGGTTGAATTATGTTCTTAAATGGAAGTATTTGGATCTTCAATTCATGTTTTGTGTGTTTGTCATTAGCCAAATGTAGGAACAAACAGATTAATGGATTGATTTTAGCAACGTTAATTAGGAAGAAAAAGATTCATGGAAGTTCGATCATGAACATTGAAAAAGAAAACAAAAGAAAATATGGGTAAAATGGTCATTTCTCATGTTGGGGGTTGGGGGGCGGGGGTTGTTCAATTCACATTTCATTGCACTTTTTTTCATTGCACTTCTATTGCGACGACTATCGTCGTTGTAGAGATTGTCACTGTAGGTCCGTGACTGTAGCTTTCTATAGCGACGACACATCATCACTAAAAGTTAAAAATTAAAATTTAAATAAAAAACATTAAAAACTATCTACTGCGACGATATGTCGTTACTTTAAATTAAAATTTATATAGATAAAATAAAAAATTATTTACCGCGACGACATGTCGTTGCTATAGATTTACATTTTCTAAATAATAACCCTTCAATAATATGTAAAAATATTAATTTAATACCTATGACGACGACTTTCAAGTCGTCACTATAGCTTTTGTCGCTATAGAACGGATTTCTTGTAGTGTAATAAGATCATATATTATAGGTTAAATATGATGTAAAACAATTGATTTGCTAAAAATATGATTTTGTGAAAGAAAGTTATCAAGAAAAAAAATAACCACAAGGTCAAAAGTGTCTGAAGGTTTTAAGTTCGAATTCAAGGACTAATAAAACTCCTCTTGTGGTCACAAGGGTTCAAATACTGCTATTTCGGGCTAGCCTAAAACGGATGGTCGTCTTAGAATTAGTCGTCTCATATAGCATGTTGGATAACATGTTACTTTGTCCTTAAACGGTTCTGGTTGTTGTGATTAATTTGTTTGGTTTTGTTTTCTGGGTTTGGTGGTTTTTGATTGGTTATGCGTCTTGTAGAAGTTTTGTCTGTCTCGTTACTCCTTTGTTTCTAATAAATGTAGGTCTTTAAAAAAATATTTTTTTAATTAATTAAGTAAATATCTAAACGATAATCAATTCGTAATTAAATGCAAACAAATAAGAAATAAAACTAAATAGAACGGGAAGAGATAAGGCCGAGCTTCACCAGTCCCAAAATCAATACGAGATTTTAAAAGATTATATACCAAATCCAACATGTTGTTAGAGTAGGTGATAGAAAAATGGATCAATTCTTGCTCGAGAATCGTGAGATATTTTTCGTATTGATATTTCGTATGTATGGGTTTATGAAATTCAACGTGGAATAAGATTCAAGAACACTTACGTTTTTAAACACAAAAACAAAAGTAATTTTCTGGAGAATAATTTAGGATTGTTCAAAACCGTGTCTAAAATTATGAATATAAATTTGTATTTATATTCATGAATAACGTAACTGAAATGTCAATCATAGCTTAATTTTAAGAGTAGTAGTTAGTTACATCTGCAACTGCACCATTAATGCACAGTAACGATTCAGAGAACACTAATCAGAATCGACCATGCAGAGCTCTGGTCCTTGATGGCTCATGCAGTGCTCTGGTCCATTTTCCAAAAAACTCTAAGTCTTTAGAATTTTGCACTTGGAGTATAGTGGAAAAACCTGATCAGGACTCGAATACAGATCTTTGTATGGCTTCAGTCCGGATACAGAGCTCTGCATGGTTGATACAGAGGGTCTGTATGACCTATACAGAGGCTCTGGTTGTGTTCTATATATGGACCACCGCAAGGGGGCACGACCAGCCCCCTTGACCCCCTGCCATTTCGTTGTTACCGGGTTCATACTCGCTTTATAACAAGCGTGTACTTCGTACCATCTATCTCGTATTAGATCACAGTATATAAACCTCTTTTAAATATTATGTTATTTCCAATTACACAAATAGACTTATGATACTAAAATCACCAACACATGCATGTTAATAGTTTAAAATACATCATTAAAAGGAAAACATACGTATTTTAGCTTCTTTATAAACAAACAATATACTACTAATAAAAATGCTAAGGGTTGTATAGATTATAAATTAGAAATATTTTTATTTAAGAGGGTTTTTTTTCATAGATAAAAAGCGTATCTTTTAATTAAAAAGAAAAATGTTTCTAAACAACTTGACTTTTTACGTAAAACGATTCTTAGAAACCTACTGAATAAGTTATTTTCTATATAATTATTAATTAAACTACGTACTACCAAACAGTCATGTATAATTGACCGAATGAAATACAAGTCTCATTAAAATCGTTAAGCTATCAACAAACATGTCCTTGGTTAGAGTTAGCTTAGCTATAACAAGGGATAAAACTATCAAAACTCGTATATGATTGAAAGTAAATTATTACTTGCGAAAAAAGCAAAAAAAAAAATCTTTAAAACCTAAAAAGTCTTTCCATCAATTTTATCCTCGTTTGTCAACATGCATACCGCTGAAAATGCTTCCATTCTCCAGCCGACATTACCGACGACATCAACTCGTCGGAGAATAGTATTGTTTCCGATGCCTTTTCTGTTAGTCTAAAGTAATTTCACACAAGTTTAAGAAACACTTTGATAATCTTTAATGAAAAGCTTTTGCCTTTAAATAGGCATACAACTTACGAAAGCAACAAACCACTACTCAACTAACAAAGCCTAATGCATAGAAATAGGAAACATAAAATGACCTGGTCTATGAAAATGATTCCTAATAACAAGGAACTTATTTGACCCACTAATAACAATAAAATACTAAGTCAAACCCAACAATGCCTCTCCTAAACTGGTTGTGCTAACAATCAGTTTATCTCCTCACAAACTCCAAGTTCTTCTCTCAGCCTCGAAAATGCTTCCAGCTTTAATGGCTTGGTCATAATGTCCGCAAGTTGTTCTTCTGTGGCACAATGAACAAGCTTGACAACTCCATCTCTTGTCATGTCTCTGAGAAAATGGAACCTTACATCGATATGTTTACTCCTTCCATGTAGAATCGGATTCTTTGATAACTTAATGGTTGAACTGTTATCACACCAAATCGTAGTACATTGAGGTTGCTTTACTTCAAACTGCTCTAGAATTCTCTTCATCCAGATACATTGACACACGCATGATGCAAATTTGCAATGAATTCGGCCTGTTGTGGACAAAGCCACCACTGGCTGCTTTTTGGATGCCCAAGAGACCGCTGCACCACTTAACAAAAAAGCATACCCGCTTGTACTCCTCCTATCATCAGTGTCTTTGGCATAATTGCTATCCGTATAAGCAATCAATCTGTCACTGCCTCCCCTTTTGTAGAACAAACCGAGAGACTTGGTGCCCTTCAAGTAACGTAGGACCCTCTTTGTTGCTTGCATATGTTGCTCAGAAGGATCAGCCATAAACCTGCTTAACAAACACACCACATACATTAGATCTGGTCTCGTCGTTGTTACGTACATAAGGCTTCCAATAAGTTGCTTATATAGTGTTCCGTCAGCCTTGATTCCTTCTTTGTCTTTTGACAGCTGTGCACCTGGAACAATTGGATTTTTCACAGAATTTGCTTTATGGAGTTTAAACTTTTCCAACAGCTCCCCTGCATATTTCTTCTGTGAAATAAAGATGTCTTCTTCTTTCTGATTTACTTCCACACCAAGGAAGTATTTCATCTTCCCCAGATCAGTCATGTCAAATTCCCTTTTCATAGAAGCTTTGAAATCATCGAACAAGTCTAAGCTATTACCAGTAAAAATCAAATCGTCAACATATAAGCTGACAGTTAAGATTTTATTACTTCCGTCTGTTTTGACAAACAACGTGTGCTCAAAGTTGCATTTCTGAAACCCTTCCCTGATGAAATAGGCTTCAATTCTGCTGTACCAAGCACGTGGTGCTTGTTTCAAGCCATAAAGTGCCTTCCTCAACTTGTAAACCTTATCTTCTTCTCCCTTTTTAACATAACCTTGAGGTTGGTCAACGTACACATCTTCCTTTTATTCGCCGTGTAGGAATGCACTTTTTACGTCAAGCTGAAAAATGCACCAACCTTTGTGAGCTGCAATCGCAATAAGCATTCTGATCGTGTCCCGTCTTGCCACAGGAGCAAATACTTCATTATAATCGATTCCATGTTGTTGAGTGTATCCCTTTGCTACTAAACGAGCTTTATACTTGTCCACTTTTCCAAGCTCATTTAACTTCGTTTTGAACACCCACTTAACACCAATTCTTTTTGCTCCCGGAGGTAAAGATGTCAAATGCCAAGTCTCGTTCTTATTGATAGCTTCAAGCTCACTATCCATGGCCGCTCTCCATTTTTTGTCTTTAGCTGCTTCTTCGAACAAGACCGGATCATCGGAAACAGTAAACATGACAAAATTGCTTCTAATTTCAGCTTCTTCATCATCGGAGAGCCCCTCTCCTGATGTATATTCTTGTAAATAGGAAGGTTGTTTTCGAGTTCTTGTAGATCTTCCTGGTTCTTCTATGGATTGACTTGCAGATCCTTCCGATTCTTCTGCCACTTCAGTCAATATTTCTTCTTCTTCAGCTTCCTTTTCATCTTCAGAGAAACCATTATTACAATCTCCCCAAACGAGTTTATCTACACGATGGTTATTTTCTTTCCACTTCCAAGCCTTTTCTTCCTCGAATTTAACGTCCCGACTAATCACCAGCTTTTGTGTTGTTGGATTGTATAGCCTGTATCCCTTGGAATGATCACTCATGCCAAGAAGAATACAACAAATGCTTTTGTCGTCGAGTTTCTTCCTTTCTTTATCGGGAACATGCACATGGGCTATACATCCAAAAACTCTAAAATAATCGACGTTAGGCTTTACCTCACTCCACATTTCCTCAGGCATCCTTTCCTTTTCGACAGAGACCGTACTTCTGTTCAGAACGTGCACCGTCCATTTTGCAGCTTCAGGCCAAAAACGTTTTGGAACATCCCTGCAATCCAAAACACAACGTACCATATTCATTATCGTCCGATTCTTTCTTTCGGCTACTCCGTTTTGCTGCGGAGTGTAGGCTGTCGTAAGTTGTCTGGTAATCCCTGCTTCCTTGCAAAATAAGTTGAATTCGTTTGAATTGAATTCGCCTCCTCTATCAGTACGTAAGCAACATATGACTGATCCTGATTCTTTTTCTGCTTGGTTCTTGAAGTGCTTAAAATGTGTAAATGTCTCAGAATTGTCTTCCAGAAAATATGCCCATACCATCCTGCTATAATCATCAATAAACATTAAGATATATTTCTTATCGCTGTTAGAATCTGGACAGATCGGCCCGCACAAGTCGGAGTGAACCAGTTGTAGTTTCTTTGGAGCATGCCAATTGACTTTTCTTTGGAAAAGACTCCCTGTGTTGCTTCCCAACTAAACAACTCTTGCATGTTTTCGGAGAGCCTCTCCACATCGGCAATCCCTTCACCATATTTCTGAATTTCAAGGTTCTCAGCCCCTTATAGTTAAGATGGCCGTATCTTTGATGCCAAAATTGTGTTTCTTCCTCTACTGACACCTGCATGCACTCTGGTTGAGCTGCTACAACAACTTGTATCTTAGTGGTTAGAGGAAACAACCTGTTTGCTGTCATACGTGTCTGGAGAATTAGACCCCTCGTCGGATGAAATATCTTGCAAGTTCCATGCTGTATGAGGATGGCCAGACCACGTTCTTGGAACTGGCCGAGACTGAGTAAGTTGCTTCTCAGTTCTGGCACCCAATAGACATCTGTCACAACATGAATTGTGCCTTCGAATGATAGACGCACATTTCCTTTACCCAAGACCTTGATACGGTTGTTGTTTCCAAGTTTCACGGAGTGTTTGCATGTTTCATCAAGATTGATAAACCAAGATCTCTCACCACACATATGATTACTACAGCCTGAATCCAGAAACCATACCTCGTCCTTCTTATCTTCATTTGTCTCAACGGACGCCATAAGTATTGCATCTTCTTCGTCAAATTCTACATAGTTTTCTTTCTTATCCCAATTAGGACATTCGTATTGGAAGTGCCCTAATTGGTGACAATGAAAGCATTCAACAATAGCTCTAGTGATGAATCTTCCTCCGCCTCTACCTCTGCCTCGACTTGTGCTCCCTCGTCCTCTGCCTCCTCTTTCATCATAAGAGATCTTCAACACTTGTTCCTCGACTCCTATTGTACTCTTCTTAAACTTCTGTTCATGCACGAGCAAGGAGCTCTGTAGAGCATCAACAGTGAGAGTATCGATATCCTTCGACTCCTCAATCGAACAAACAATATAATTGAAGTTCTCAGTGAGGGTTCGTAGGATTTTTTCCACAATTTTCACATCCGGCATGTCTTCTCCACAATTCCGCATGTCGTTTGCCACGATCATTACCCTTCCGAAGTAGTCCGTTACCGACTCTCCCATCTTCATCTCCAGCAGTTCAAAGTTTCTCCTTAAGGTTTGTAGTTGCGCACGTTGAACCCTAGCATTCCCTTGGTACTTTGTTTTCATGGAGTCCCACAATTGCTTAGATGTCTCCTTCTGTGTAATCGTCTTTAAAATGGTTTTGTCGATAGAGCTGAACAAATAATTTTTGGCCTTGAGATCTTTCAAAATTGCTTCATCCAGAGCCTTCTGTTGTCCGGCGCTAAGGGTTGCACCGGTCGGTGGCATGACAAAACCTTTTTGTACGACACTTCAATACTCTTTTGATCTTAGAAGATTCTCCATGAGCAAACTCTAGTGATCATAGTCTCCATCAAACTTAGGAATACTTGGTTGCCCATTACTACTCCCTTCTGCCATCTTCTCTTAGACTGCTCGCACTCTTGCTCTTTTCTCTCACTCAGGTCAGGCTTTTCTGCAAGCTCTGATACCAGAATTTGTTAGTCTAAAGTAATTTCACACAAGTTTAAGAAACACTTTGATAATCTTTAATGAAAAGCTTTTGCCTTTAAATAGGCATACAACTTACGAAAGCAACAAACCACTACTCAACTAACAAGGCCTAATGCATAGAAATAGGAAACAGAAAATGACCTGGTCTATGAAAATGATTCCTAATAACAAAGAACTTATTTGACCCACTAATAACAATAAAATACTAAGTCAAACCCAACATTTTCAGGGTCATATCACTCCAATGCTTCAGCTTGCAAACTTTCTTCATACTCAAGGTTTTAAAATAACAATCATACACACTGAATACAACTCTTCAAATCATTCAAACTATCCTCACTTCACCTTCAAATCCATATCTGATGGCTTTTGCGATATCACAAAGGCAGATTTAGACGCTAGCTATTACCTTAATTACCGTAATAATACGTGTGTAGATCCGTTTAGGGATTGTTTGGCTGAATTGTTGGCTGAATGTTCGGATCAAGAAACAGTCGCCTGCTTAATCACAGATGTAGGATTCTACTTCACGCAGACGGTGGCGGATGGACTAAATGTCCCTAGGATGGTGCTACAGACAACTAGTCTTGGTTGCAATGTTGCTTCAGACGTTTTACTTTCATTGTCTGAAAAGTCATTCTTCACGCTTTCAAAAGAAGGTGCATGGGTTTCATTCAATTCTTCATGATTAATCTTATTTGCATCTTATTTTATTTTATGGATTATCAATTAACGACAATGCTTGAGCTAGCTTAACCGGTGAATTATTTTATATTGTGATACCATATAATATAATCTTATAGATAAAATATAATTATAAAAAAACAGTTTTTATATCAATGTGAATACAACTTTTTATGTTTTTACTAACGTTAGATATCCTTCGAAGTGTTTTAGCCTAATTCCATGTGTCGAGGGATTTTTGTAAAATAATTCTTGATTTCGAAAGATTTTTAAGTTTTTCTTATCGATTTCAAGGGTGTTTTTCGGTTACTTGGTCGATTTATAGATGGTTTTTTTTGGATTTTTGGTTGATTACGAGGTATGTTGCACCTTATTGAACTTTTTAATATTATACGGTGACACATTCTTAAACGATAATGTTGCAGCTTTATTCATAAACGTAAATTTTTTATTTTTTAACTTTTCGACAGAGAGATAATACGATGCCACGTGCCACTGTATGCCATTCTATGGGTTCGTCTATGGTTTCTATATTGGTTTTTTGTTATTATATTTCGGTTTAAATACACTACTAGAATAATGGCCATCACCGACGGCTTTTACCGACGGCCGAAACTGTCGGTAATTTCCGACGGTATACCTACGAGTTACCGACGATAAAACATATTTGTAATTATATTTTATTTTTTTTAAAACACCATCAGAAAGCCGTCGGTGATACCGTCGGTAACGATTTTTATTTTGGTTTTTGTTTATTTTTATACTAATATATAATTATCAGATTAATTACTCATTTCAAATTAGAACCCAATTATCTAATCTCCATACTCCCCCATATTCCCAAAGCCCAAAACCCTAGCCCATCCCCAAAACCCTACACGAATCAGCCATCTTCCTCCATTTTCGTGACTCGAACACGCATCTCTCATGATTCAGACTCAGACTCCTAACGCTCCTCTCACTCTTGCTCCACTCGATGAAGACACAGATTGACGAAGACACATAAGATAACTCGTCGATTTAGGGTTTCTCCATCGATTCAGGTAGACCATTGATTTTTCCTTCTGTTCCTCGGTTCGATTAACGTAATTTCAGTGCAAGATCCCTTCGATTAAGGATTCCTTCTTTTTAGTAGTGGTATTTTTCCATCTCAAGGATTCCTTCTTTTGTTTGTCCTGTGTGTTTCTGGTTAGTTTTTTGGTTATTAATTTGCTTTGCGTTCATTCCTTGCTTCAGGTTCATTTAAGTTTTTTTTATTGAAATTTGATTCTGCTGTAAGAAACAGATTGGCTTGAAGAATTACTACCTCCAATAGAATCCTGTTTGAGATATGTGAATAGATATATCCTCCATATGATTATATTTTATTCTTCTTATGCTATGATTTTACGAACATCCTTTGTTCCGCCAAGGTTCAAGCATATATCTTTTTTATGTATTCGTTTAGATAATTGATTGTTCATAGACTTATAGATTTTCTTCTTATAAAGTACCACAGATTTGGAAGGTTTTAAGTCAAGCTGTTGAGGTGGAGAATTGTGGAGATCTAATTTCAGACTATACCATTTGCTATTCATTATGTTGTATAGTTCAAGTTGTGCTCTATTTGATTTCATTTTTTTCTTTTCAGACTGTATTGCATGAAGCTAATGTAGTTACGTTTTACCATAGAGTTACAATATAGGGTGTATAACATGGATCAAGAGTGAAACCAAATAAGTGAGTGAAAGACTCTTATCTGGTAAGAGCACTAATTCGGGGTTAAAACCCTTGCCAACAATGCATTTTGATGGCTGTGAATGTTACACTATCAACTAAGTAATGGGCATGTCTTGCTGATTATTTGAACATCCATTGACAACTTTTATTATTGGTGTAAAAAATTGGGATTTTTAAAACTTTGCTCTTAAAATGAACTTATTGTTTATACATTTATAGAGTTAGAACGTCTTCATTGCACCAAGACCGAACTTTTTTTAATACATTTGTAGAGTTACGGCATCTTCATTGCACCAAGACTTGTGAGGTTTGCAAAGGAGAGGGACTTGGGAATAGCATACTGCATATGAGTTTTTGTTTGTTGAGTCTGAGTTTGATTTATGTGACTCTTAGTGCTGATTAGACTAAAATGAACTCACATTCTATTAGATTTTTGGTGACAAAGTTGAATTTCTATTTTTAGGTTGGTATTTAAATAATGATGTGTGATGATTTGCAAATAAATACAATAAAAGACTTTTGTTGTTTACGTTTTAAGGACTTATACTCTGAGATTTATTGATTAAGTCTTATTTTCCATGGAATTCTCAGGATATTGGAAAAGCTTAGAAGATATGGAATTTCAGGGATATTGTCCTACGGGCTACTGAACACTACTTATTATCTTTATGCATTTCTCATCGCTTGGTAAGTGCTTTGTACCTAAATAGTAAATGGCTGTGAGTAATTCACTTCTAGATATTTAAGTCATACTAACAATACCATTATCTCTTTTACATACAAGCTATTTTCATGTTGTATCTTTTAAATTCATATGAACTCCTTAGTGCAGCAGACAGAAATCCATTCACTATTTTGGAGTTTATGCTACCTTGCATATCATGAATTAAGACCCTTTAGTGGCGTGGAGACATTAATTGGGCTTCTATGAAAAACTGACATTTACATCACCAAACTCATAGACAAGATTGAACGATAAGGAATTCAAGGCTAGGAAAACATTTACAATTTACTGCTTTCCCATTTTCGAGTAATGTATGCATCCATAAGAAACTCTATCATCAAGAATGTGCTTTTAACTTACCAAGGAATGGATGGATCAGGTGATAACAGTTTTGTGTTCATTATTTTTCTTCCGGAGTCTTTCATCTTCCACCTAAACTTAAAGTTAATCAACTAAGGGCCTGTTTGTTAGTAGCTTAACGGAATTCACAACTTATTTGGTCAGGCTATACATGATTGTTTGGTAGCGGCTTAATGATATAGAAAGAGCTTATACACAAGCTCTAAGGGGAGCTTTATGCGTTTTTTGCAAACCCTCATTAATATTAATTATTATTTTATCACTATTAAGTATAAATAAATATTAGTTATTACTAACATTCATAGAAATTAATTAATATTAAATAAAAATTATTAATTAATTTTAATTATACATTATACATTAATATAAATTAGTAATAAAAAAATTGAAATAAGAACACTTAGATGAGTAGAATGATGGTGTTTAAGATGTACAGACCTGCAAATGAGAGAAATGGAGAAAAGAGAATAGACTGCTGCCAATGCCATGCTTTTCTTTTTTTGTTCATAAAACAGAGCACACTAAGTGAGTGGGGAAACATTTGATAAATGACTCCAATAGCTATGGTTTTCATTTCCGTAAGTATTAAGATTAAATTTCAATATCATTCAAGGGTTTTGATTTCTTTTTTATATCCTGGACCTCCCTTAACGATTCAGAGCCCTAATTTCATTTAAACAATTATATTTCCTTTGCACTATATCATAAAAGTCTCTTAATCATTCTATATCAAGCCATTCAATAACTACCACACAACATTTCGTCAAGTGTAACCGTATCTTCAAAGTTACTAAGTTCTGTGTCTTTCTTTGTGAAGCTATTGTTAGTTTTGGAAAGTTATCTGAATCACAAAAGAAGGAAGCCATGGAACAATGTGTTGATTGCTTTTCGTGGGAAGAATTTTCTTCGATTGTAAATATTGTTTGCTAAACGTTCTGAATATGCAGCAATCACTCAGTTACTTATCACATCTTATATTATCATTTTCAGGGAAGTTTGGATGATGAATTGCTTGCAAAATAGAATACCGACATTTGCACTATAATGTATACAAGTGGAACAACTGGGAGAACCAAAGGGTGTCATATTAAGCGACGGTGCTTTCATTTCTGAGGTCTTGTCAATGCATTAACTACTTGTGGAAACAGACAAACCGGTAGAGTTCCAAATCAAATTGTTCTATGTTTATACCATTCAACATTTGAATTCCATTAGCACGTGTATGAATAAAGTTGTAAGTGTGGATTACTGTATCTGTATAGATTGGGAATGTTTTTGTGTGGAAGAGTTTTTTCATTGATGGAAGAGGGTGTTCTTTAATTGGGAGGAGCAAGTTTGAGAAAAACTTGCTTTTCTAAAGTTTCCCCCTAATAGCTTACTGAATGTCACTTTCTATATCATTAAGCCACTACCAAACAGTCATGTAACTATACATAATTATTTGGTAGTGGCTTAATGATATAGATAGTGACTTATTTAGTAAGTTATTAGGGGGGAGCTTTATGCAGAAAGCCAAGTTTTTTTTTCATACCTATCCAATTCCAATTAAAGAGCATGCTCATTCCATCTATGAAAACACTCTCAAAACAAAACATTCACAATCTGTACAGACAGATTAATCCACACAAACAATTTTATTTGTACATGACTTAATGAAAAATCAACCAAACAACCCCTAAGTCTTACAGCATAGAAGGGTATGTATAACCAAAGTTCTCTTTGTTGCAGGGCACAAAAGATGATTCTTACTTCTCTTTTCTTCGCTTAACGCATATATTCGATCAGATAATTGAAATTTATTGCATCAACAGAATCCATAGGATTTTGGCAAGGAGTAAGATATAGCTATTCATATGTTCTGCTTTTTCAATCTATTTGTGTTATCAATCTAATAAGGTTCCAACTTTTTTCCATCACACTTGCAGGTCCTAACAAGTTGCTGTAGATGGTCTAGCTACCCAACTTTAGCTGTAGTAGCTACACTATACCTCCTTAGCCGGTAGCCAGTAGATATTTGATCGAAGACCTTCTTGTGCTGAAACCAACCATATTTTGTGGTGTTCCAAGATTTTATGATTGCCTTTATACCGGTAGGATATCATTTCTGCAAAATTTAAAATTCAATAATTGCATAATGGTCTAAGAGGTGAATCCTGTTAACAGTTCCATTAAGAGACAACCTCTGAATTGCTAAGAGGTGAACCTGTTTGGCAAAAAAATAATTCTTACCTCTTAGTTCAAAAACCCTCTGAATCATTTTCTATCCTGGACATCTTAACCATTAACAGCCCTAATTACATCCTAAACAATTATCAAACATTTATATTTCATATTGCACTATATGTCTATATCATAAGAGCCGCTTATTTAATTGGAACATATATATAGGTGCAACAATTAAAGGAGAAAATTAAGAAAATGGAGAATCGAGATAGATTGAAGGAGAACGTCAGACATGCTCAACGTGAGAAGGAGAATCAAGATAGAATGAAAGCAATTGAAGCGATTACGTCGGCAATTCCTACTGTCGACTTCCGATGGTTCCGTATAGATATCTTAGTTGATTATTGTATGAATTTGGTATAATATTAGATTTAAATGGACTTATATGGATATATGTATGGATATTTTATGTAAGGATTTGTAAAAAAATCTATTGAATTTTTGATTTTGTATGCGATATTTTATATATATATAATAATAATAATAATAATAATAATAATAATAATAATTACAGGTTAAAATGCATATAATATAAACCGTCGGAATGCTGTCGGTAATATAAATCGTCGGAATGCTGTCGGTAATATAAACCATCGGAAAGCTGTCGGTATTGTAAACCGTCGGAATGCTGTCGGTAATGTAAACCGTCGGAAAGCCGTCGCTAAAAGCCGTCGGAAAGTCGTCGCTAAGCATTACCGACCAAGGTTTTGCGACAGTTTGTTCCGGTCGGATAACCGTCGCTAAAGGGCGTTTCCGACTGTTTTCTGACGGTTTCTGCTGTCGGTAATACCCTTTTTTGTTGTAGTGATAGTTGGGCTTAATGTTTGTGCCAAAAGTCCAAAATCAATCCACCTCTGAGACATTGGCTTTGGAATTTCCACTCTGAAAGTTAAAGATGTCATAAAGGGCACGATCGACCCGAAGGGTATGGGAGAATTTGTGTTCAACATGCATAGTCAGATGAAGGCGTCATCGGGAATTATTTGAACCTTCAAAGAACTCGAAGAATCTGAACTAGAAACCATTTGCCAAGATTATCGGGTTCCAAGTTTCACTTTAGGCCTATTTCACAAGTACTTCCCGGCATCCTCGAGTAACTTGATTGAACAAGACCGAACTATTCTCTCATGGCTAGACACACAAGCAACCAAATCTGTGATATATGTAAGTTTCGGGAGTGCTGCAAGTATAAGCAAGTCAGAATTTCAAGAAGTGGCGCATGGGTTGGCTAATACTGGTTTACCATTCTTGTGGGTGGTTCGACCAGGGGTTGTTTCTGGTTCAGAATGGCTTGAGTTGTTGCCTGAAAAGTTCTTAGAGAAAGTGGGTGATAAAGGACGTGTAACGAAATGGTCTCCCCAACAAGAAGTGCTTGCTCATCCCGCAACAGGATGTTTTTGGACTCATAACGGATGGAATTCAACATTGGAGAGTATATGTGAAGGAGTTCCTATGGTTTGTTCTCCTTGTTTCGTAGACCAACCAATAAATGCAAGATATGTGTGTGACGTTTGGAAGATTGGCATTTTTTTGGAGGAAGGTTTTGAAAGGGTTGGGATCGAGACTGCAGTCAAAAGAGTAACGTTGGATGAAGAAGGAAAAGAAATAAGGAAGAGAATGGGTTGTCTAAAGGAGAAGATGAACCATTCTCTTGAAAAAGGTGGTTCTTCTCATGGGTCATTGAAAAGCTTAGTTGATTATATTTTGTCGTTCTAAGTCGTTTGTAAGTAGTATGCATGATGGAGAAAAATGGATCGTTTGAATTTGATCGTTAAAATAATTTATATTTGAAACTCTATGAATTAATATACGGACAGACCTATAAATATTTTATAGGGTGACACCATGTGGTATAGAAATAAATATAATTATAAAAAGTACGGTTTTTATCAGCATGTTTTTATGTTTTTACTTTTTACTAACGTTCAATATCGTTTGATGTGTTTTTTAGCTTAATTCCACCGTTTCGATGAGTTTTTAAAGTTTTTTTGCTTGATTTTCGAGGGTTTTTAAGTTTTTTTTATGGATTGCGAGGGACTTTTAGGTTTTTTTGGTTGATTTCAAGATAATTTTATCGGTTTATTGGTTGATTTAAAAAAAATGGTTTTAGATTGATTACGAGGTACAGTTGCACCTTCTTGAACTCCTAAATATCATACAGTTGCACCTTTTAAGACAATACCCTTTCGACGAAGAAATAATACGATGACACATGCCACCATATAAGGTCCGTCGATGCTAAGAACGATTAAAAAATGATTTTTCGACCCATGTAAGTTATAAAGGCTTGCGAATTTAATTTATTTGTTGTATTTTTTTAAGGCAATAGGAAATAGTGATGAAAACAACCAAAACATTATTGTTGAACCTAAATAGCGCAAACACACAATAAAATTGAAATCAAAGTTGGGTGCTAGAAAATAAAAGTACACTTGAAAATTAACATGTACCCTTGGCCTTGAGTGGTGGGAGGGTTGACTTCTATTTTTTTAAATGTTTGTAAACAAGTTTTATACATATTTGTATATTAATAGTTTTTAACAAAAGAAAGACAAAATGATAAAATTTCCTTTCAACTTAATGGATGGTCTTAGGCTATGTTTGACAAATTAGCTGATAAGGTAGCTTATAACGGATAAAGCAATTTATAACTGATAAGGTAGTTAAAACAGACACGAATGGTGTAACAAACCGAAAAGAAAACAAATTTTTTTTTAAAAATCACCAAAATAGTTCTTTTTATATAAAAAATTCAAGAAACAGTTGTCATTTTAACAAATTCAAGGATCCTGCACAGTGACTTGACAATTTTACATGATCACCTTTTTTCTAATATGACTTAAGTTTTATTACATATTGAGGGATTCCGTTAATCCCGTCTTGCAACATATGTACTAAAATTGTCACTGCTAGAAAATTGAGTATTTTCAACGAAAAATGTCGTTGAAAATTTTCTATGAATTTTAAAGAGATTATTGACAAAACATAAATTTTTAACGAATTTTTAACGAATTTCCGTTGAAAATCTCTCAGAAAATGCATTTTCAACCAAAAACTTTTTGACGAGACATTCTGTTGAAATTTTTTTAGTTGAAAATGCATATATGTTTGTGAGAGATTTTCAACGGAAATTCGTTGAAAATTCGTAGAAAATTTTCAACGACATTTTCTGTTGAAAATTAATTTTCGTTGAAAATACTCAATTTTCTAGTAGTGTGTTCAGGAGACATGGTCCAAGCCCGGTATGAGGATACTTGTGCCTAGGGGTGCAATAAAACTCTAGAACTTCCGACGGATTTTCAACGAACATTTATAATTGATTTAAATTTTAATTTTAATAACATACTGATATATTCCGTCAGCAATCCGTCGATCAAAGGAATTTCCGTAAGTGAAAGTTTAGTTTCTAGCAGTGAAAACATTTACTATATTTATGGTCGCTATACAATCATCAATGTACACAACTTAAATATTTGCAAACGAACCGAGTACAAAAACACAAGTTTTTGCCAACTCTACAAGCAACGACGGAGCTAGTAAGGAACCAAAGGAGGCAACGGCTCCCCTTGGAATTTTTAATTTTAATTTTTTGATTTAGTAATAAGCTATTTATAAAGTGGTAGACCAAGAGCTTAGACATTTAATTGGGTTAAACTCCCTCTTAGCCTCATGCCTTTAAGTGGTCAAGCCTCATAGTATCTCTCTTGACTAAGGGAACATTTAATAAATGCTTACGCGGTAAGCGTTTATCAGGTCATTTACCTTGATGGATGAACATAACAAAGACCGATAATCTTACCCGGTAAGAGCAACGATAAGGATGATAGTTTTACCTGATAAACGAGAATGACGACTCTTGCCCGATAAAAGCGTATGACGAAAACTAAGGAGACTATGGGGCAACAAAGGGAGCAAAGAAGCGACGGGTAGAGACGATTACTATCTAAGCTCGGTGCTCCCCCTATCCCAAAATCCTGGCTCCGTCCGTGTCTACAAGGACGTTTTAGCACACATGTACAACACAAAAACTATACATATTCCCAAAAAAAAGGTGTCATTTTAGTTTCATGCAAAATATACATGTTATTTTCACCATCTATCATTGTTCTGTGACCGTGTGTCACCACCCCACCTTTGCACCGCTTATTTACTGCCAGAACCAGACCCTGTAGTCTTCACAGACCAGAACTGATCATTATTAGTGTTGTTGGTAACGGTCCTTGCAGGATATCTGGTTGATTGTGTAGTGAACATTCGGCTTTTTTGCTCGACACCACTGTTGATAGGTTCATCGGTCCATCTTGACCGTTGGTAGTTGCTATTATTTCCACGTGTACCTCTTCCATAACCAACCGAATAAGAAGGGCCACCAGTTTGATCATTAAGAGGTCTTGTAGCATTGTAACCCCTACCTCTAGGGTTCCACCCACTTCCGCCACCTCTAATAACGACTCCAGGAGATGAAGAGCTTTTAAAACCAACATTATTAGGGTTTGATTTTGGTACAGCTTGAACATGATATGATCTGAAAATTAACCAAATTTTTGCAAGCATGTTGGTGAGCATTGGAGTGGAAAATTATCAGATAAAAGTTTGAGAAACGAACCTGCGGCCTTGGTAACCCTGCATATCGTGCCACAATGACTTCTCCCGAATGTCCGATTCAGTTACCACCTGTTTGATAGGATTTGCCGAGAGTTCCATCAATTATTTGAAAATCAAACGCTTGAACAAGAGTCTATATATTCGTAGCACATGTTTGATTGATCAATTGACAATTGAATGAGACTAATTACAAACTGTTCACAAAACGCTACAAAAAATGGTTCTTTTCCAGATGCTCAGTAGTCCTAATAGAGTGTTTAACAGGTTTTTTAAGTTTTAGAACCAACAACCATACAATTGTGCTACAATTAAGTTAAGTTGTCAAGACAAAGTTAAGCGTCCTAACAATTCATATCTACGAATATGGGTAATCTAATAAGACGAAATATATAATTTTCAAATGTCATATAAAAAGACTAATTAAGAACACGCACTACAACAAAATTGAGTTTATCGGACACCATCGATAGAAAAATGTCCTAATAGACCACTTTATAGGACACAAATTATAGGACCAAAAAAATAAAGTGTCCTATCTAAAGGCGTTGTAATAGGTTTATATGACGCTTTTTAGGCGTCGTAAGAAGGTTTTTAGGACACTTTTTATACAAAGCGTCCTATTAGCTATTTTATGGGATACTATTTGAAAAAATGTCGTATAAACACAACTGTCCTATAAAAAGATGGGTTTATAGGACACTTTCTCAAAAGTGTCCTATAAACTAGCTAATGCGACGCTTTTTATTAAAAGTGTCCTAATAAACTTTTTACGACGCCTAAAAGCGTTATATAAACTTATTACAACGCCTTTAGATAGGACACTTTATTTTTTTGTCCTATAATATGTGTCCTATAAAGTGGTCTATAATTAGAACACTTTTTTATTGGTGGTGTCCTATAAACTCAATTTTGTTGTAGTGACGATTTATTTTGTGTCCTATCAGATTGCCATAATTCGTCGATAGGACTTGTTAGGTTGTCTAACTTCATCCTAACAAGTTGAAACTGAAACACCATTGTATAGGTGGTTGGTTTTATAAACTCTATTAGGTTCCCCAAGAACCGTCAGGCGTCCTAGAAAGCCTATTTTTTGTACCGAGGTGACATAAACCCAATCAGATAATATAATGGCGTTTACTTGAGATGAGAGGCTTTGATGGTTCATTTTGTAGATAAAAGACTAGCAAAAAAACAACCCAACCCGAGACATTGTATCGTCCATAAATGGGAAGCCGTAAAGAAGGGGTAATATAAACAAGAAGCATATTGAAGAAAGGGAACCAAATAAGAAGCTAAGACCAGCATACCGTTTCCGGGATGGTTGTCCCTTCAAGCACTCGAGGGACGTAGACAGAGGAGCACGGTGGTTGATAATATACGCATCTGCAGCGTAGGAATATATGTAACAAGATTAAACTAGATTGATCATTTAATTAATGATTCAACCGGGAAATAGCTATTATTTATAAAGCAACGGCTTACAAAACATCATGATCGTTTGCAAGTCCATTAGAATCACTAGCATCCTCAGATTCTTCCTTAAAATGGACAAAACCATTTATGTCTCCACTGAAATCAAAACAAAGAAAAAAAAACATTTAGAGGAAAAACAACCTATCTGAAGAGCTAAATTTCAATATATATCAGGCATCACTACCTTAAGTCCGTATCAATCTTGATTGAGATATTTTGCTTCATGGAACCCGCAGTGTTGATAATTTGCATGGCTAAATTTTCTGACTTATTGATGAACAACTGATCAACATTCTCTGAATTTCTTTTAGCTTCTTCCTCCTAAATATAAACAATTAACATGTTAACATAATGCATTTGGAGTCTTTTTGGTCAAATGGATATTCGTTTGAATATCGTCTGGCCTTACACTGAGCTCCTTCTCGGCCGCCTTTGTTGCAGCAAGAAGACGTTCCTCCTCGATAAAAGGAAGTTTGCAGATACCCTTTAGTAAGTAATAAAAACACCATTAGGTTATTAATTCCGTTATTATAGACAAATAAAATGTAGGTATTAAAGGGGGAGGGAGGATCCACAGTCACTTCACTTCAACTTTAGAAAAAAGATTGAACGATGAGCAGCCCCTAACCTGCCAAAGAAATCTTTTTCCATCTGTGTCCACACCAAATTCTGAATATACATGACAAAATATAAACCTCATTAATTGTATTTCCAAAGATATAAAACACAACGTACGTATCTGTCAGAAGAACAGGATTTAATTACCAGTCGGATAGAAATCAAGAATGCTTGAATCTTCATCGGTCATGAGCGACTGATATGAAACCGGAAGAGCATGCGCACTACATGAACAGATTAGATTTAACACCATGAATGAAAACAAAAATAACAAATGGAAACCATTTTGATATTCCTAAAATAAATTCAAGAACTCAATTAATTACCTCCTCGGCGGGAGGACTGCCATCAGTTGATCAAATGGTTTAAACGGCTTTCCTTTACGAAACATCGTTTTTGTACTTGACATGCCTTTCAGATCGGAAGCAAAGGGACCATAATGGTATGGAAAAAACCTATTGAGTGAACATTTTGGGTATATCTACGATTATTGAATAGTGGAAAGCATAAACATATAAATTAATTAACTTTAACTTGATACCGATGTTCCTCACCATGTCCACGATGGAACTCCTGAGAAGTAATACAGAAGAACCCAACACAGTCCTTCGGTATATTTTCCTACCTACATAAAAGAAAGTAAAAAACATCTGTTTCACCGCACAAAACAAAATACTTACTTCCATTACGCTAATTTGCAACTTGATCTTGGAAGATGATGAAAATGGACTAGTTTTTTTTGTTAAACATATTAGTCGTGAAGGAAAAAAAATGCATCATGTTGAATAGATCGAGGAAGAGGTAGACATACTAAAATTTTCCTCATTTTCTCCATATCTTCTCCGGTTTCAGCTGAAAACTTGTACTTATAATACCGGTTCTTCCATCCATGACCACCAAGTTTCACCTGATGAAATTTAGTTTAAATTCGGTGAGAAAACTAAAATCTGCAGAAACAACAAGCATGCTTGAGAGGAGCCATACCACGTCAGTAACAAGACCATTCTTGGATACATCCGATATCTGTCGGGAATAAGATTTCAGTTGCTCCTTCAACATTTTAGTGTTCTCTACAATCTGAGAAAACATGCCATGCATAACAAATATATGATTTGAAAAACGAATCATATATATACATCGTGTACCATTATTATAAATATATATATATATATACATCGTGGTTGGGCGATCTCACGCTGCATGACGAATCACCATCAGGAGACGAATCCTCTTCTTCTTTACATCTCTATACAAAAGAATAGTCGATGCCAAAAAAAAGAAAACATTAGAATACAAGAATGCAGAAATAAAACATAGATATTTCAGCAGCAATTATGAAACGTTAATTAATTTCCATTATATAACAACAATATGAGTAACTATAAAATTACACAACCATCTTGCTCATTATTGAGCCCACTATATATACAATTTGTAATTAAAGAACTTAAGAGACCATTTTAGAGAAGTTAAGCATTAAGACCATCGATCTGATTACCTCCAATATTATGAATAACTATAAATTACACAACCTTGATCATAATTGAGCCCTCGCTATATATACAATTTTAGAGAAGTTTAGCATTAAGACCATCGATCTAACATCAAGACTAGGAAGGTAACTCAAGAACATAAAAAACTATGGTGATTTTTTAAGTAGAACGTTAAATAGGAGATTTAAATTATAGAACATACAGCATTTTCGCTTTCTGAAAGCATGCGTCTTAGTCTACTCTCACAAATTTTTGATCTTTTCGTGAAAATTTTGTCTTCATAGGCTCCAACTGCAAGGATGAACTTTTCCACTCTTTTCAGCTTGATGTAACCACCTTTCTTATCATCGACCTGTTTCCGTTTTTAACATATTCATTCAGGAAACCCGTAAAAACTAAATGCTACATAAATCGACAAGATTCACACTATAACTACTGTATATCAAATAAATCTCTTTATGAATTGTAAGAAAGTATCATTGTATACATTGCAGAACCAAAGGCAACTCAGTTATATATATGTTCACTGAAGAACTTTTTTTAATTTATATAAATGCCATGCACACTAACCTTTTGCACATCAACGAGATAACCTCCGAGATTCTTGAACTCTTCCTTGTAGACATGAATTAGCAAATCTATCGCACCCTGACCATGAATCATTAAAATTTAAATTAGGAACTTTGTCGCACAAATGCTGCAATTAATGAATGTGATATACCATGAACATTGCATCTTTATGATTTGTAATTAATCGAATGCAGATTTATCGGGATATATGGAATAGCTAAGAAGAAAAAAGCTCCAAACCTCGTGAATTTCGAGGGTAGGCATGTGCGGTAGAAAATCGTTTCCAGCAAAAAAGCAGATGAAGATGAAATCATCAATTAGTCGTTCGATATCAGGTTCAAATTTCCCAGGCAGATTCATCATCTTCAAATCGAGGTTCAGATATTCTCTCAGTATCCATCCAAACATGAAGAAACTGCAACAATAAAGAACAATTATTGAGCAAGATGCTCAAAGTGCAACCATTTATATTCAATATCGCACCTGGTAAGGCTTCTTCTTCACCAAAGACTTTCTCTTGCTAATTTCATTAGAAATATCAAGGCTGCTCATCCGTTCAACCGTATCTTTCGAACATTGGTTCAGATCAAACTAAGCAGAAGTATGGCAAAAAACAAATGTTTAAACGGTAATGAACAAAAAGTAAGTTAAAATAAAAATAATAAGCTGTGAGCCCTTCGAACCTGTTTAAACCACCCTCTACATTTCGCCACGTTGGCTTCAGAGTTTCCAGCCGATAACAACTCCGTTGAGTTACTGGTTCTAGTATTACCTTTCTCGAGAACGTTCTGATGATACAACTACTTAAATTAGATCTACGATGAAAAGATACAATACAAAAAAGAACGATATAAATTGGAGAAATTAAAGATGTAACCTCTCGCAGAATCGAGAAATGAACTTCATGACTAGCTAAAGCCAGCATAATAAGGTCGGCATCCTGAAACCAAGAATATATATATATATATATATATATAGAATAGTAGGAAACAAACTTCAAATATGATTCAAAACTATGTCCATTTTTTTTGAATTCAGAAATATATTTTTTCAAATAAACGAATTAGATCAATTCAAAAGATGACGAAATTTAGTGAAACATGAATCTGCGCTTCGCTAGAAAATATAAAACCATGAAACATGATTAATTACATGCATAGAACATAGGAATATAATCTGAGAAGTACGAAGTTGGTATTGATAATTTACCAGACCATACAAGACGTGGCTCGTATTCGGGTTGTAGCCCGGACACGTACGTTGAAGGCGTATGAACGACATGATTTTATGTTCTCCTTCACCAGGAGCATTTGAATCAGAAAGGATAACCTATATATATATATATAACATTAGTGAAAAATATGAGTAGATGGTTTAGATTTCTTAATGTTTTAATTAATCAACCAATTTCTGAATTATGAAAATATAACAAATGACTAATTAATTAACCTTTAGCCGTTTCCACGCAGGGTTGTTGGAGATACGCAAACTAATGTAAGTTTGGAGTTGTTTCGATAATTGGGCCATGAACTCGGTCCCTGGTGTGATTACGTTCGAATCAGAAACTTCTGATTCCTCTAGTGGCAGAAGATCTCTACCTTCGAGTTCATACTGTCTTCTTAATCTTATTTCTTCGTTCACCTGTACACATTAGTTTCCGCTAAAATGAATACGGGCACAGTGAAAGACGAACTGTACATTAATATATAATGAACTTGAGAGTATTCGTGACTCCAACCTATCAAATCCTTGTTAATTCCATCATAGACTAGATGTTTAAATCCATACATTTCTTATTCTTTAACCAATTCTTATCATGCAAAAACCTTATAATTTAACGATCCATCATTAAATTATACATTTAATTTAATTTGTGCTATACACTTGAGATCATCGATCCATCAATTTCTTGCATATGATTGGATTGTTGAAGAAAGTGTCAAATCTTAAATGATTCAAAGTTTGCTGGCATTAGAATCCCGTGAGACTCTATTTATTGAGTTTCTTTTTGGAGTGTTTATTTCCCACCTTTTAGTCTTTCAGCTTCCCATCAAGTTTATGTTACTCTTTGTTTGCCTGTATAATGGCTAGTCTTTTTCAATAATAGTAAGAACAATTTCTTCAAAACTTTCTTGCTTTGCTATATCCTACAATTTTGGTATCAGAGCAAGGTTGTTACCAAGGCTTCTTTTTGCAGCAGGATGGCATCTGGTGGTGTTTCTGCAGTAAACATTTCACAGCCCCATATTCCTATTTTTAAAGGTGACTCTTACGAGTTTTGGAGTACGAAGATGAAGACTCTCTTTAGATCGCAAGATTTGTGGGATCTCGTAGAAAATGGAGTCGCCGAAACCAGCTCTGAAGAAACCGTAAGCAAGGAGAATCAAAAAAGAGATGCAAAAGCTCTATTCTTCATCCAACAAGCTATAGATGAGACAATCTTCTCTCGAATCGCAACAGCTACCACAGCTAAGGAGGCATGGGACACACTCAAAACAGAATATAAAGGTTCTGCCAAAGTAATTACAGTAAAGTTGCAGTTTCTTAGAAGAGATTTCGAGACGGCATATATGAAGAATAATGAATCTGTGCAAGAATACCTAGCAAGAGTCTCATCTATTGTAAGTCAAATGAGAGTATATGGTGAATCGGTGACTGATGAGGTTGTCATAGCAAAGATCTTACGAAGCTTGCTTCCAAAATTTGATCATGTGGTTGCAGCCATCGAGGAATCCAAAGACCTTTCTGTTTTCTCTGTTGATGAACTCATGGGGTCTCTACAAGCACATGAGACCAGAATTAACAGAAGTACAACCAAAGAGGAGGAACAAGCTTTTCAAGTTCAGGGGGAGCTAACAAGATTTTCAGCAAACAGAGGCAGAGGTAGAGGTTCATATCGAGGCAGAGGACGTGGACGCGTAAGTACAATCCAATGTACTTTTTGCAAAAAAATTGGACATAGAGAATCTGAATGTTGGAACAAGGACAAACAAGCACAATATACAAAAGAGGACGAAGAAGAATATTTGTTTATGACATATGTAAGTCCTCCTATTACTCCCAAAGATATTTGGTATCTGGATAGTGCTTGTTCTAATCATCTGACAGGAGAAAAGATGAAGTTCAAGGAACTTGATGAGACCCAAAAGTCTCAAGTTCGTTTAGGAAATGACAAGTATGTCCAAATTGAAGGAAAAGGAACAATTGCAGTCAGATTTAATGGAAAAGAAAGAAAAATTCAGAACGTAGATTATGCACCAGGCTTGGCACACAACTTATTAAGTGTGGGACAACTTGTTGTGTCCGGTCATTCAGTCCTGTTTGAGAAGAATGCTTGCACTGTTAAAAAGGAGTCAGGTGAAGTAATTTTACACTCTACAATGACTGAGAATAAGATGTTTCCCATAGATTTTTCTTGTACAGAAACTTATGGAATGATGAGCAGTACACAAGATAACACTGATTTATGGCACCAACGTTATGGTCATCTATATGTCAAAGGGTTACAACTTCTTGCTAATAAAGACATGGTAAGGGGCTTACCAACAATCAAAGATCAGGGTCATGTGTGCGAAGGTTGTATTCTCGGGAAACAAACAAGAAGACCATTTCCTGTGGGGCAAGCAAAGAGAGCTCGAGAGAAACTAGAGTTGGTTCATGCCGACGTTTGCGGTCCCATGAAAACCGAGTCACTTGGAGGTAGCAAATATTTTCTTCTGTTCATTGATGATTTCTCAAGGATGTGTTGGGTATATTTTCTCACATTTAAGTCAGAGGCATTTGAATCTTTCAAGAAATTCAAAGCTCTAACAGAGAAACAATGTAATGGAAAACTGAAAGCTCTCAGAACAGATAGAGGAGGAGAATTTCTCTCAAAGGATTTCAACGTTTTCTGTCAAGAAGAAGGAATAAAAAGAGAACTTACTGCTCCCTATACTCCTGAACAAAATGGTATAGCAGAGCGTAAAAATCGAACTGTTGTTGAAATGGCTCGTTCTATGCTAAAAGCAAAGAACTTAACCAATGAATTTTGGGCAGAAGATGTAGCTACTGCTGTTTATTTGTTGAATGTGTCGCCTACAAAAGCTGTGTGGAATATGACACCATATGAAGCATGGTATGAGTCTAAACCTTCTGTTGATCATAAGAACATTTGGTTGCATTTGTTATGCTTTGATTCCATCGGGAAGAAGTAAACTGGATCCAAAGTCCAAGAAATATATATTTGTGGGGTACTGCTCAAACTCCATGGCATATAGGTTATTTGATCAAGAGAATAAAAAGATTGTTATTAGTAGAAATGTAAAGTTTGATGAACAGGCCAGTTGGAAAATGAGCTTAGAAGAGCAAGATTCAAGTCCGAATATCATTGCTGATGACATTCAACAGGAAGATAACAATGAGATTAAGGCTCCTACAAGCCCTCAAGTTGAAACTCCAACCCAAAGTATGCAATCTCCAACTCCAGAAGATGTATCATCATCTGAAGAGAATATGACATCTCCCTCTAACAACTCAACTTCAAACTCTTCGAGAAAAATGAGAACCTTAGATGATCTTTATTCTTCAACATTTGCTTTGTTTACTGAAGATCCGATTTGGGTTGAGACAGCCATGAAAAATGAAGTATGGAAGAAAGCTATGGAAGATGAGATCACTACTATTAGAAGAAATGGGACTTGGAGGTTGGTTGAGCTACCACCTGGAAAGAAGGCAATTGGTCTTAAATGGATTTTCAAGACTAAGTATCACTCGGATGGAAGCATACAGAAACATAAGGCAAGATTGGTGGCAAGAGGATATGCTCAAGAACAAGGAGTGGATTTTGATGAAACCTTCTCGCCCGTAGCAAGGGTTGAAACCATAAGATTAATCATTTCACTTGCTGCTCAACGACAATGGACCATTTACCAGTTTGATGTAAAATCAGCATTTCTAAATGGAGATCTAAAGGAAGAAGTGTATGTCCAGCAGCCAGATGGATTTGTCATATATGGGGAAGAGCACAAAGTATACAAGCTTGAGAAGGCGTTATATGGCCTAAAACAGGCTCCTCGAGCTTGGTACAGTAAAATAGACGAGTTCTTTCGTAAACATGGATTCGAAAGAAGCCCAAATGAGCCGACTTTGTATGTGAAGAAACGTGGAATGGATGATATTATTTTGGTAAGTTTGTATGTAGATGACATCATTTATACTGGATCATCTATGGAACTTATATCTGGTTTTAAGAATGCCATGATGAGCATGTTTGAGATGACCGATTTAGGAAAATTGAGTTATTTTCTCGGCTTGGAAATTAAGCAAGCAACAGATGGTATTTTTCTATCACAGCATAAATATGCCTCAGATATCTTGAAGCAGTTCAATATGATGGGGTGTAAAAGTGCAGAAACTCCAATGAATGTGAGTGAAAAATTAACAAGTGAAGATGGTACAGGAATGGTAGATGCAAGAAAGTTTAGAAGCCTAGTGGGACGGCTTATATATCTTACTCACACCAGACCAGATTTGGCATATGCTGTTGGTTTAGTCTCTAAGGTTTATGCATTGTTCAAGTAAGCAACATTTTGGAGCAGCAAAGAGAGTTTTACGCTATGTTGCTGGAACCTCGGCATACGGCATTTGGTACTCTAAACAAGAAAGGTTTGATCTCGTGGGGTACACTGATAGCGATTGGGCAGGTTCTCTAGAAGACAGAAAAAGTACATCCGGTAATTGCTTTGTATTCGGATCTGGTGGTCCTGTTGCATGGATATCGAAGAAGCAAGCTACTGTTGCATTGTCTTCGACTGAAGCGGAGTATATAGCAGCAACAACAGCTGCTTGTCAAGCTGTGTGGCTACGAAGACTGTTAGAAGATATCAATCAGAAGCAACAACAAGCGACGTTGATTCACTATGACAATTCGTCTACAGTTGCAATGACAAAGAATCCTATTCTCCATGGAAGAACTAAACATATAGAGATCAAACATCACTTTATAAGGGATTTGGTTGCAGAAGAAAAAATAAAGTTGGTACTGTGCAAGTCAGAACATCAGTTAGCAGATATCCTCACTAAAGCTCTTCCTCAAGCCAGGTTTGAAGAACTTAGAGGTCAACTGTGCATTATCAACTTTGAATCAAGGGGGAGTGTTGAAGAAAGTGTCAAATCTTAAATGATTCAAAGTTTGCTGGCATTAGAATCCCGTGAGACTCTATTTATTGAGTTTCTTTTTGGAGTGTTTATTTCCCACCTTTTAGTCTTTCAGCTTCCCATCAAGTTTATGTTACTCTTTGTTTGCCTATATAATGGCTAGTCTTTTTCAATAATAGTAAGAACAATTTCTTCAAAACTTTCTTGCTTTGCTATATCCTACATGGATTAGATGTAGATCCAAATTTGGTAAATTCCTCAATTGGGAGAATTGGTGTTGTAATCCTTAGGATGCTGTTTCCTCTTGTATTTCTCTAGCTTCTCGCTAGTCTCTTTCAATAAAGTTCTTTCTTGCGGTCCAAAAAAAAAAGGTTGCTTGAAGTTGAGCCAAAACTCATCAAACCTCCATGATATATATGTATATACATAGGGAGAAGTTCAAATGAGAATTTTGCATATTTAAAGGAATAAAGGAACACTTTTAGAACTATATATGGGTCTCACACAATAAAAAATCATATCTAATTCAATGGTGGCCCCCCATTGAATCATATATGATTTTTTTATTATGTGGCACCCATATCACATGTGGTTCTAAGAGAGTTCCTTTGTTCTAAGGAGGGGTGGTTCTCAAATGATCCCTCCTATATATATATATATATATATATATGTTACAGGTACTTGTAGAAGAAAAACGTACAAGGATTTCATGGTCTTTGGCATTTCTAAATCTTCTCGTTCGTTGCTGATTCATTTTTGCTCTAGGAGCAACTCCATCTGTTTGAGCACACAAAGTTAACTTTGAATGTAAATTATTCCCATTTAGATAACTAAATGTGTGTTTATTATATCTATAGACACAGAGAGAGTCGAGTTACATATTCAAGAATATAGGAGAATGGCTTAATCAAATGTGATTTTACATCCACGTCACGTACAAAATCACATACGACTCACACAACCTTGCCGCACGGTCAAAGGTTCGCCCCGCACGCTTTTTTTTACCGTTGATGTAAAATCATTCTCTTATTTAAGAGGTATCATTCTCTGATGAATCTACCTCTATATATATATCACTACTAGAAAATTGAGTATTTTCAACAAAAATTTTCAATGGAAAATGTCGTTGAAATTTTTCTATGAATTTTAAAGGGATTATTGACAAAACATAAATTTTCTACGAATTTTCAACGAATTTCTGTTGAAAATCTCTCACAAAATGCATTTTCAACCAAAAACTTTTTGACGAGACATTTCGTTGAAATTTTTTTGGTGGAAAATGCATATATGTTTGTGAGAGATTTTCAACGGAAATTCGTAGAAAATTTATGTTTCGTTAATAATCCTCTAAAATTCAACGATATTTTCCGTTGAAAATTAATTTCCGTTTAAAATACTCAATTTTCTAGTAGTGTATATTTTTATTCGAATCTTGATCTTTGAATATCTGAAGTCGGAAATGGATTTTTAACTTACCAATAGCCATGAACAGAAGCTTTCTGGGTCTAACTATCTTCAAAATCCTGTCTATATACTCAAATATGCTTTCGAATACTTCCTCATAAGTTAACTGAAAGAAAAAGTAAACAAAAAACACCATTTCCATTAGCAGACTATATATAGAGTTAACTTATAGTATATGTGTTTCTTGAATCCAGAAAAATAAAGCTAGATACGATGGTAAATTCCCAAAACTCACTTACTGCATACTAATTAATGTTGTTTATATAAATATAATATATATGATTTGATGTATAAACTATCCTTTCAGTTTAGAATCTTTTACTTCTTTAAGAAACAAATAACTCTCTTGGATTCAATCTCATTTAAGATGGTGCTGCATGAAAAAAAAAAGGCATGCCTGTTTAGCAAGAACGTCGTCGTCTTCAGGATGAAAACAAGGATGTATGATCCCATTCATATCCAAATAAAGATTATCGAATTCACGACCATTTGGGTTCGGCAGAGCTCCGTCGTCTTCCTCCGCCTTCTCCACCGCATTCACGACTATTTTCGGGTACTTGTCCACCAGCCACCGGTAAAACGACGGCACACCCATAGCTTTATTTTCTTAACTGTTGAAGACACAATGCTGTAGCTTGTTTCTTCTATTTTGTTTATTGTATTTCTATGGAGAAGAGGGAAGAAAGAAGTAGAACAAAAAAAGGCGGTTCGAAGTGATGTGTTTGCGACTGTAAATGTGTTTGGGTTCCCGATGGATAGTAATTAGCAGCTGTATGTATGTAGCAGCTATTGAAAGATGATGATTACACTGTCAACGACTTTTCAAAGAACTACTAGATCTCTTTCGTCATCTATATCCACAACAAACATTTTGAAATACATTTTTGTTTAACTAATAATGTTACCAAAAATAATATACGATAAGATATGATTGGAATTAAGTTACCAAAAATTAAGTTAATAAAATAGATGTATGATAATTACATTAGAAAATATTAATTAATTAATTCTTTAATTTTTTAAAGTTTTGTAAAATTATACTTATCAACAATTAAACCTAAGAGCATCTCCAATCCACAAACCATTAAAGACTTTTTACCATTTAATTTAGTTGTTTATAAGGTTTTTTTTGCATTGGGTAAGATGACTTTTCTGAAAAACTTTTTGGTAATGTTTTTTTCTACATTAAGCTTTTGAAAAAAGTTTTTACAAAAAGTTTTGTTTCCTACATTCTCTATCTAATAACCATTTGAAAGAGTTTTTGGCAGTGTTTTAAAACCCGGGTCAACCCAACCGGTCGAACCGATTGGACCGGGACCCGAGCTGGTGACCGGGTTAAAGCTTCTAACCGGCCCGGTACAACCCGGACGGGTTTCTCAATTTTCCCGGTTAAACCGGTCTCAAACCCGTTTTTAAAACCCGATTCTCACTAAAAAATTTAAAAAAAACTTAAAAAAAAGGTATCACTTCTTTTCTCTTTCTGCTCAGCCATCGATCTCCTAAAACAAGGTATCTGCCTTCAAAATTCAAACCCTAAAGCAGTCGACCAAGAAAACGCAAGAAATATTGTGTTTGGAAAATCTTTTGTTTACAAAGTTCATCTCCCTCAGCTCTCGATCTCTAGTTCATCTGCCTTCAAAGTTCATCTCCCTCAGCTCTCGATCTTTAATTCTCCACAGGTAACTTTGTTTGGAAAATCTTGTGTTTACAAATCACAAATTAATGCCATTCGATTACTGCAGCGTTGAAGGCATTATATAACTTGAAGCTATGGTAGTAGAGAAACAAAAACCACGACCCAAAATTCAAACAACATAACTCACTGTTTTGTTTATAAAATTCACATTTTTTTCAATTTTTAGATAGAACAATCAACTAGAAAGTATAAACCCTAAATTCACCTTATTTTCTTCAAGAATGTGGTTTACAAACTATTGTATTTGATGCCAAAACAGAAATATTGTATATATATGGATAGAAATTGATGCCAAAACAGAAATATTGTATATATATGGATAGAAATTGATGCCAAATTGCCAAGATTATTGATTTCCAACTTATTGGAAAGTTTAATTAAAGATGGAACTTGTTTTAGATGGAAACTGTTTAATTAATTTTTGTTTTAGCGGTAACTCTTAATTGTTTATTATGTTTCATATCATATTGGTAATTTTTAGCTTGCTTTATGTTTTAGATGGAACCTAGAGACAAAGAGCCAATGGTAGCAATCTCAATCACATTCTTCCGTTTAATCGAATATAAGAGGGAAGACAGATAAAGCATGGGATTATGTAACTATAGTGGATGATGGAAAAGGAATCTACATTTGTACTTTTTGTCAACAAGTTTTCAAAGGTGGTGGGATAAATAGAGTTAAGAAACATCTTGCCGGTGTTAAAGGTGAGGTTAAATCTTGTAAACAAGTACCTTCGGATGTTCGTTTTACCATGCAAGGTATTTTGAAAGAAACGGCAAGAAAGACAAAAGATAAAGATAGTGGTGGTGTTACTATCTTGGATGACGATGAAGAGGAAACACAAGTGCAAAATGTCAAAGCAAGATCGGCCAAAGAGGAAAAAAGGAAAGCTACATCAAGTTTGCATCCTTTCTTCACAAAAGGTATGAATGATCATTCTCAACCCACTATTAAACCTGCCATGCAAAGTAAGGAAATATTACATGATGTCGATATGGCTATTGCTATGTGGTTCTATGATGCATATTTACCTATTAATGCTTGTAATTCTCTTTATTTTCTACATATGGTAGATAAAATAGCGAGTATTGGTCATGGGTACAAACCACCTAATTATCATGCTTTGAGGGTCAATTTATTGTCAGATGCAAAAAAGTTTGTTTCTCTGTTAATTGATTCGTATAGAAGTCAATAGATTGAAAGTGATTGCACGATTATGAGTGATGGGTGGAGGGATATTAGGCAAAGACGTTTGATTAATTTCTTGGTTGATTGTCCGAAAGGGATATCATTTCTTAAATTTGTTGATGCGACCGATATAGAGAGCAATGCTTCAAATTTGTGTAATTTGTTTGCCGAGATTGTTGAAATGGTAGGAGCAAATAATGTGGTTCAAATTGTTACTGACAATGCTGCTAATTACAAACTTGCTGGTACTAAGTTATGTGAAAGATATAATTCTATTACTTGGTCTCCATGTGTTGTGCACTGTCTTGATCTTGTGTTAAAGGATGTTTCAGAATTAGATAATGTGAGTAGTTTGGTCACTCTTGCATTGAGGGTTACTGTTTTTGTTTATAATCATAAGTGGCCCTTGAATTGGTTAAGAAAAAAAGAAGGTTGGACAGAAATCATCCGCCCAGGTGCTACTCGTTTTGGTACCGCGTTTATTGCATTGAAAAGTTTGTATGACCATAAATCCGATTTACAAGCAATGGTCATATCTAACGAGTTTAAGAAGATGTTGAAAGATGGAAATGTGATTGAATGTAAAAAAATTGTCTTGGATGAAATTTTTTGGAGGAATTGTTTGATTATGGTGAAAGTGATGACGCATTTGTTAAGGCTTTTGCAATTATGTGATTCGGATGAAAAACCGGCATTGGGTTATGTTTATGAGGGAATGCATCGGGAAAGGAAAGGGGTTAAGGAGTTGTTTAAAAAGAAGAAAGAATTATACAAGCCTTATACGAACATAATTGATCGTCGTTGGGATAAAATGTTAAGAAAAAGTATTCATTGTGCGGCTTATTGGTTAAATCCAACTTTCCAGTATGATCATGAGAATTTTTGTCATAAGAAAGAGGTGTTTCAAGGTGTTCTTGATATGGCTGAGAAGCATATTGCTAGTACGGACATTTTAGATCTTACAATTTCTTTAGGCAAGTTTCGTGACAGTGAAAGGACTTTTGGTAGATCTATGGTCGTTGCTTCTCGTACTATTACTCGTCTAGGTAACATTTAAGTATTTAACTTTTATACATTATTATTATGAAATGTGTTTTTTGCTAACCATTTCTTTTATAGATGAGTGGTGGAAGTTATTTGGCGGAGATTATCCGATATTGCAAAAGTTTGCTATTAGAATATTAAGTCAAACCGCATCTTCTTCCAGTTGCGAACGAAATTGGAGTGTATTTGAAAGGATTCATACGAAAAGGCTAACTGATCTTGTATTTATTCATTACAACTTGCGTTTACAAAATAGGTACGTTATATTTTATTAATAGCAATGTCATTTTACTATTTTTACATGTAATGTTTATTTTTTTGTGTGAATGTTTTTGTAGACTCAAGGTCGATAAGAGGTCTTATGATCCTATTGATTGTGAATGCATTGATAAAACGAACTTTTAGGTGGTTGAAGAAGAGCCGGAAGGAGAACTTGATTACAATAATTTAGAAGACATGCTTGACGAGCAAGAGCACGAACCGGCTTCTCAAGCGCAAGTAGACTCAACAAACCATCTTGTTGATGAGGATGATGAAGTTGATAGTGAGTTTTAATTGCTAAACGATCGTGAGCTTGATGCATATAACACTCCAATGTCTCAAAATCCATGATTTGGTTCGATCGTATTTTGGTTTGACGGTTATGTTGCTTTTTGAAGTATTTGGATTGATGTATTTGGTTTGATGTATTTGGTTTGATGGTTATGTGTGGTTTTAAAACTTAAATTGGTTTGATGGTTATGTGTGGTTTTAAAACTTAAATTGGTTTGATGTATTTGGATTGAAAAACTAATGGTTATGTGTTTTTTAGACATCAAATTATATATGTTTGTGTATTTCTAATGTTGGAATTTGTAGACATCAAATTATTAGTTTTTTATATATGTATGTACACAGAAAATGAAAAAAATACAACAGAATTATTGAAACCGATTGAACCGGTGGTTGAACCGGTTGAACCAGTTAACTCGGAACCCGGTCATCACACCGGGTCAACTTGAAACCCGGATTTTAAAACATTGGTTTTTAGCATTGAATGAAATTTATAAATGACCTTTTACATGATAAAAAAAACTTTTTAAAACTTATGCATTGTTGATGTTCTAACTCATCCTAACTTAAATTTCTATTAGAACATCTTTAGAGATTCCTAAAATGAAAGGAAATTTGTGTTTTATTTTCTATTGTGCTTCAATAGATTATTTATGTTTAAAATAAAATAAAAACATGGAAAAAATATACTTCAAAAGTCTTGAAAATTTAATGTTGAAGAAGGATAAAAAAAAATTCAATTAATTCTCTTCAACCAGTAAGATTGAATGTATTATTATTTTATATTAAAAAGATTAAAATGTAGTAAGATGGTAAACTTATATGATATTTGTATATATATATATATCTATATCTATATTTATACTATTACTACCTTATAAGCACATAGACAATAGTCTTAAAAACAATTAATAAAGCAAAAGTACTACCTTTTTAAACACCGTCTTAAAAAATCTCTTAATTACAACATGAGAAGCATTATGTACAATTTGTTAATGCTTTTAGAAATCAAACAGAGACTTTCATGCATTCCCAATGTAACGCTTCATCCTCCAATTTATTTCCCCAAAGCGACTGCTTCATCTCAGACAAGCTTCGTTCCCTCCCAAATTGATTCCCCAAGATGACGATTTAAGTTTCTCTATTTCTCTGAATCGGTCATATATATTAATAAAAGTTAGAGTTCTTACATTCTTTTGCTCTTCAGCCTTCTGTATCAATTCAATTCATGTTCCTTTTGCTCTACTTTCATCGAGGTAATTATAATTGTATCAGTTTTCTCTACTCTTAGTTTTAGTTGCTTTACTTTTAGTTTTAGTTGTATAGATTCAACCCGTGTTCCTTGCTATGATTTGTTGAAGTGTTTAACAGTTTTGAATCAGTTCCTTACTGTTATGGTTTGCATCTATCATTTTATTCTTAAACCTTTTATACTTCAAGCTTCTCTACTTACATCGAGGTAAATAATTGGTATCAGTTACTTCTACTTATAGTTTTAGTTGCTTTCAGTTTTAGTTTTATCAATTTATATTTTTATCAATTTGTATTGTTTTGGTTATGTTTGTGTTTAGAATCGATTTTGGTTGGTGTGTTTATCTTGTTTTCCCTTTCCGAGTAGATCTTCTCATTGACAACAATAGGTATCAGCCATAACCACATAAATTATTTTTCGTGGTAGTTCTTTGAATGCAAGAGGTGTTGGTTCGAATCCAACTCATCATAAAGATGTTCCTGAATAGTCTCGGAGAGGGCCACCAGCACCTCGACTGGAAGAAGGTAGGTAAGCTCGATCTAGCTATCCAGTTTCGGATTGGACGGGGATGAACGATATTCATCTTTTATAGCTTATTTACCGATGCCTTGTTTTCGGGCAAGAACTTTCACCGAAGCGCATACAGTTGATTCCATAGGTACCATGGGCATGCCTGTTGGGCCTTTGAAAAACTTATTATTGTACCTTATTATTTTAGTTGATGGGCAAGGTTTCCTACCCACTGGCTACTGGCTACCGGCTAAGGGGGTATTCTAAGTAATGCATATCCCTATGGTCTCCCCTAATATTCCTAAAGGAAAATGGATCAAATGGGCTCCTCCTCCTTTTGGGACTTGGAATTCTGAAAAGAAGGAATGTCTGGCTTTTTCTATTCTAGTGCAGGTTCTTGCTCGGTATAAATCGCTTCACTTTGAGTGGTGTTAACAACCGACCGCTCTCCCACTGAGCTACATCATTTTTATGATATTTTCAACCGATGCTTGCCTAACGTTCTGATGCCCAAACTCCTTGCCTTCTTCTTTTGCTAAAGAACAACTTCGTTCAGTAGTAAAATCAAAAATGAGGATGAGACATCAGGAATAGTTGGGAACATTCGTTGGGCTTCCCTCTTCGGGGCCCTGCGTCTAGTTTGTACCTCGTTCGACTATTAGATCGAATATGCGTCTATGAAAACATCCATTTTTATTTGGGTATAGACGGTATCTCTTTGTTCAATTTTGGTTTGTTTGCTTTCTGTCAATTGCTAATGAAATCAATCCATAGTTGATTTTTCATCAGTAGTTATTGAATTAATCCACAATCGGTTTTCTATCAATTTTTTTAGAATCGATTGTGTTTCATTTTTCTATCAATTGCTTTGGGATCGAGTATGTTGTTGTATCCTCATTGGAATCGTGTGTGTTGTTGTATTTTAGTGCACATACTTCTATCATTCTAACTTTCAGTTTATGTTTACACAAGCAAAACGTATATTCATATTTTCAACACATATTGAAGGTCGTATGTCCATTTTTGGCTTGCGACACCACATAGATTCGATACCCACTAAAAACCGAAGTCATTGACGTACACAATATTTGGTTTAGTTTTCTACCTTGAAGCACGAATAACCCAAATGTTATGAAACTTCTACATTCAATTTCTCCAATGGTTCTTGCTTTTTTTTCTTTTCAAAATGATGTGTGGGTGTAATGAATCATATAAGGTATGACAAAGTTTAGAAGCTTTCATTTTGTGTGAAAGTCATGAAATTATGATAATATTAGACTCATATGATAATAAAAAATTAGAGACTTTGATCATGTATGATAATCATAAGCTACTTTATTTTTTGAGCTTATTGATAAACTTTAAAGTTCCGTTTGATCAACTATAAGCTAGTTTTCATTGTCATAGAAATTATTTCAAATAGTGTCTTAATAAACTTGAAGTTTTTTTCCCAATATTATCTGTTATATTTTAGGTCATCTTATATGGTCTTAATATTTTTTAGCTAAGTTAATTTTTCAACCAAAGATTCTAAGATCAACATCTCAAACAACTATGTGGTAAAAAAAAATTAAATAGAGTATCAAATCTTAAAATATCTAAAAAATAGTTATATCCAACTCCAACAACAACTCTATTTTAGCACTACCATCAACTATATTATTAAAATATTTAATGCATTTAATTAAATATAATTTTTCTCTTTTAATTAAAATCTTAATTTAAATGTCTTCAATTGGTGATAACAAATTAAATATTATTTCTCTACTTAAATATGGAGTTTTAGATAATTCTATTTTGTCCCTCTCTTCTTTTTCTATTTTAACAAACGACACTGGGTAATGTCAATTTTGGATTTCGGTAATTGTGGGAATTCATTTTGTAAAATTACTTCAACCCTCTCTCGAGGTAGAAAAGTTTTTCTAAAGCAAGACACGTATTTACTTTCCCAATACATGTACATTGGGAAGAAACATTAAGATTTAAAACGAATATTTTTCCCAATCAACATCCCTACTATTTGCATGTTAGGATCGTTGTCATTGATCAATTTAATCCAAGTAAAAGACCAAACTTTCGTTTTCGTCAAAAACTAATCAAATTAACTAAACGTTTTGTTAAAAACCAATTAAATCAACTCCGACTTTCGTTAGGGTCAAAATGGATTAAAACTTAACATTCATTTTTAAGCGACGAATACCCAATAAAACGATTACTAAATTGACACCAAGAAATGAGTTATTTTATCTAGACTCCAATAAATTAAAGATAAAGATTAAACCTAAACCTAGCAAAAGATCTACATTAGACACGACCTAATAACGGCTAACATCAACAAAAAACCAAAGAAGAACAATGAACTTCTAAGGAAACATGTGTAGCAAATTAGACTAAGGGGCCGTTTACCAAATCTTACTCGGGCAAGTGCTTACCGGCAAAATTCAACACTATCACTTATTTACCGGGTAAGATTTTAGTCCACAAAAACGGCATCGTATGCAACAATTTACCTGGTAAGCGCTTACCGTGGTAAGATCCGTCGCAATCACTTATCCGGGTAAGACTCTTGGTCATTGTTTTCCTTATCTTTGCTCTTACCGGGTAAGATTTTTGGTACTTGTTATATTTATCCGGTAAGGTAATATGGCTTGGTAAGCATTTACCCAGGTAAGCGTTTGGTAAACGGCCCCTAAGTGCAAAAAATTGATAAATCTAACTTAATGTGCATAGAATTGAAAAGGAAGAGTAGGGAAGAGAGATGCATAAACATAAATAGAGATAAACAGTGGCGGATCCAGAAAAAAATATAGTAGGGGTCAATATATAAAATGAAATAACAATTAACTAAAAGATACGATTTCATTAAAAAAAGATAAAAAGTTACCTCTTACAATTGTGCCCTACGGGTTTTCATATTTTGGAATTCGCTAATTACATCATCATTTGTAACATTGAGAAGTGCTTCTTTTTCGATGGTACATACCAACGCAACATTCAAAAATTCATCACCGATTTTGTTGCGTAAATCAGACTTCACAATCTTCATAGCAGAAAAACATCTTTCAACTGTTACGGTAGCAACGGGCAAAACCAAAGCTAGCTTCAATAACCGATATACTAGAGGAAAAGTTGTATGTTTTTTTGTTTCCACAATCAATCTAGCAAGCTCAGCAATACTACTCAAATCGGAAAATCTTTCATCTTGACGCACAATCATATGGTACATGTTAAGTTGTTTCTCAAGAACGATCCTTTCCATAAGACTAAAATCATTAGGATACAACTCACTCAACTTCAATAAATCTGATACATTGAACTGCGAAAATGAAACACGTGGACTCAAAGCTGCGATATTTTTAAACAATTCGGTGCTTACCTCACTAAATTGATCCCCAAACTCTTGAAGTTGCATGTTGACAACGGTGTTAAAAATATCAAACTCGTAATAATGACGATTGGTGATGTTGGTCCTTTGTCTTCCATTTTTTGAATAACGGCCTGCCATATCCAAAGATCTAATACCATTTGCCTCACAAAAAAAAATACATTTTCTCCAAAAGTGGATCAAAACCGGTTTCTCTAAATTGTTGCAATAGTTGTTTGGTTCCTCTTACCAATGAAACCGCTTCCAAAATATCTTGATCCTTTTTTTGAAGAGCTCGTGACAACAAATTTGTGACCTCTAAAATATGAAACATCAAGTGCAAATAAATCACAAAATCAAATTTCTTCAAATAAGCTAGAATACCAGTTGCTTGAGTGCGACAAAAACCATTATTGCCATCCTTTTCAACATATTGGAGAACTTCAACAACATTCAGAAAAAAAAAATCAAGCTCAAAATGATTTTGTAATGAGAACCCCATCGTGTATCTCCAGCTTGTACAAGAGAAATCCCTTTGTGCATCCCCGTTCCAGTTTCAATTTCACGCTTGCCAATTGATTCTTGTACTCTATCTTTGTAACTTTGTTGAAGCATGTCTTTACGTTTGCAAGAAGTGTTCATCACATTTACCACCATGTTTAACATATCAAAAAAGTTCTCAACCTGTTATGCCAGAAATTAACTTATCAAAAGTCAACTTAAAGAGTTTGTGGAGTTGATCGGTCAAAATATTGACGTCAAACAAACGCAATTTAGACAATAGAAATTAAAGACAAAATATTTGGTGACGCGGAAAACCCTTTGACGAGGGAAAAAATCGCGAACGATAGGATGTATCGTCGTTGCACTATGAAAAATTGACGTCAAACAAGGACGTTTCCTTAGAATGATGATTGTACGATTACAACAGGAAATGTAAAATAAAATCAGTGGTATCGTAGGAAATTTATAAAGCTATTGTATGTTTCTTGAATCGAGAGCGTAGTGATTGTTAATCGGGGTCTCTTCATTGATTCGGATGTTTGATTTTATAGCTGGAGTTGTTTGTAACTGTCGTCTGACATTGATGGCCTTTATGAATGTCCTTAATGGCGTTAGTTGTAACTGTCCAACGGTCCTGTTTAAAACATAACGATCGGACAACGGTTAGCTCGTTAATATAAAATAAATAATATACCTCGTGTCCAAGTCGTGAGTCGAACGGGTGATTATCATTTGTTCGTCGTACGTCGCGAATCATTATCGTGAGTTTCGTTCGATCGTTGACTCTGAAGTCATAGTCGATATTTATAAGTCATGAAATATCTTCGGTCGCACGTTTTAGTCAACGGCCGTGTGTTTAGGAGATTTTTACCCAAACACAACCCCGTCGTGTTTCTTTGAAACCGCCACAACAACTAATTGAAGTTGGTGAGCAAAACAATGGATATAAAATGCGGAGCTATTTTCATTCAAGATCAAAGCTTTTAATCCATTCAACGCACCGCACATATTTCTTGCTCCTTCATAACCTTGTCCACTTACCTGTTTCAAACTCAATCCATGTTTAGCAAATAAAGTATCAATGGCAGATTTAAGAATTGAAGAAGATATCTCCGCCACATGAACAATACCAAAAAATCTCTCCTTAACAATACCACGAGCATCAACATATCGCAAAACTACAACCATTTGTTCCTTTTTAGAAACATCACTAGACTCATCAACTAGCAATGCAAACACATCATTTGATTTGATTTGCAAAGCAACTAGCAATATCTTTTTGAATACTTGGAGACACCATTTGATTATTTTTTGGAGAACTTTTTAAAATAACCTTACCAACATCCTCATTGCAATCATCAATTAGGCTTAATGTTTCAAGAACATGCCTCTACAAATAGACACTTCATATTCATCGTGACCACGAAACGGTTGTGCATTCTTCAACAAGAATCTAGAAGCCGTAACTGAAGCATTTAATCGAATTCGGTGCTCGTTCGTCTCAATCTTGGTTGGCTTATTAAAGGCTACAACAATAGATCAATATTCTCTCATTAAATCCTCAACTTTCTTAACTGCTCTATTGTGAAAACTATTAACGTCGCCAACATGAAGACTAAGTCTTTCAGTTTTATTCCAATTATTAAATCCTTCCGTCACAAAAGCATCACTCCCACATTTTCCCTCGTGATGATCTCTAAACAAATAATGAACAACACAAGCAAAAAGCTTTATCCGTTTTTACACTATACTCCAACCAATTAGCGTATTGATTAAACCAAGATGGACAAAAACGCCTTCCCTTATTCACAATAATTTTTCTTGGAAAGTTATGGCCCTGTGGTTGGCAAGGTCCTCTAATCAAATATTTTCTTCTTATTTCGTCTCTTTGATTAGGATGATAATCTGAAAAAAAATCCTCTCAGCTGGATCATAAGGAAGATCATTCAAATCAATTTTACTGGGCATCGATGGAGAAGAGCTAGATTCGGGTGTTGATGCTTCTCTTTTAAAGAATTTTTCCATTTTTTCTAGCAATAACGATAACACAATAGAAATCAATATATCGATTTGACAATAACATAACATATCATTTTCTATTCTAAAATAAATTCTTCAAAAAATTAAACAGTAAAAAAGTTAAACAGTCAAATAGAAGGATCAAGGCAGAAGCATCAAACAGTAAAAAAAAATAACAGTAGTTTATTTGTTTACGACTTTATGATGTTCTTAACATAAAAAAATAATCAAAAAGTTGCAGAAACATTTGTGTTCCAGTAGCTGAAAAAAAAGCAGAAACATCAAAACATTTGTGTCATTGTATTCCAACAGCAGGAAAAAAAAGCAGAAACATTTGTCATTTGTGTTCGGTGTTCCACATACGTTCCAACAGATGAAAAAAGAAGCAGAAACAAAAAGCAAAAACGAGATGAAACCAAGAATCAAGATGTGTTCCAGCTTCAGAAATAAGAAATCAAAATTGTGTTTTAGGGTTTTACCTAAAAACCAAGAATCAAGATGAAATCGATCACTATTTGCTGCGTTTGAACATCAAAATCGACTTCTAAAATCAAAATCGATTTCAAATCCTTCTCTTCTCCTACTGCGTTTGGTGATGCTCCGTTCTCAAAGTTGATTTCAGATCCGCTCTCCTACTGCGTTGGTGATGCTCCGTTCTCAAAATCACTGTTTGCTGCGTTTGAACATCGAAATCGACTTCTAAAATCAAAATCGATTTCAAATAATGCTACGTTCTCAGTTTTTTGCGATTTCACGGTTTGATGCAATTTCAATTTTCACGATTTGGACTTTTGTTTTTTTTCGCTGCTCTCTCGCTCTCACTAAGGATTCCAGATTTCATATTTGGGGGCCCTTGACAGCTACTAGTTGGGGGCCCAATAGCACTGTAGCTGCAATATATGTTTAAAAAAATAGCCTAATTTTGTAAAACCTAGTTGGGGGCCAGGACCCCTACTAGCTTAACATGCGTCCGCCCCTAGAGATAAAGCAAAGGAAAGGAAAAGTGCAGAAAAATTGATAGATCTTAATACAAACCAACAAAAGTCTTAGAAGATTAGGGGAGAAAAACTCAAATAAAGATTCATTCAATAATATAATTCGAACAAGACAAGAATAAAATAAACTAAGAAAATAGGGAAGAAGATACTCTAATGTATGGAAAGCCTGGATGTCAACCGGTATCCAATGGCATAAGTTTCAAATCCGAATGTTCTTCCCCAAGACTGTGGAAATCGACTAAGAAAGTTGAGAGGAAACTATAGTAATCATGTTCTATGGAATGTTACGGCTCCCTGAAACAAAAAACCCTAAAAGAGTTTAAATATGCTAGACAAAAGCCCAAGAAAAAAGGGTCCAGACGACTTTCACGAGGGTGAAGAAATCCTTCGCGGGGGTGAAAGTAAACAGAAAGTCCAGCATACATAGTTCACTGGCGTGAAGGATTTCTTCACGCCCGTGAAAACAAACAGAAAGTTTTCTTCTCTATAGATGGGTTTTCTTCGTGATCCTAAAGGCTATCCTTCACGTCTGTGAAGCGTGGCAGAATCTTTAATCTGTAAAAATCCTCGCCTTTTTCGTCCCAATTCTTCCTCTTTCTTCATTCCTTCCTTGATAGTGTCCTTCGATCATCCCGAATACCTCGTATAATTTGCACAAAATATACCAAAAGCGTAGAAACTATTCCAATAACCATACCAACAGTGATTAAAGAGAGAAATAGAAAAAGAATAATAAAAGATGCATGAAAAGACTAAACTAAGGACTAAAATGCATAAAAGACACAACTAAAACACACAAAGTTAGGTGCATAAAATGCACTTAACAACAAGTTTCATGATATTTTCGCGGTAAGCATCTTCTGTTCTTCACGATTCAGTCACAACTCACGACCATCTTCTGTTCTTCAGGATTCAGTCACAACTCATGACCATCTTCTATTTTACATTACTGTAGTTATGTTCGTATGTCTTGTTTTACCTTCTGTTTGTATGTTCATATTTCTTGTTTTACCTTCTGTTTAATTCCGGACCATTAAATTTGTTTATGTTCGTACTTTATAAAGTATAACCTTCTGTTTGTAAACCATAATGCTTGATTTGTTGACTTAAATTTGTTTCCTTGGTGGGTTGTGATTTAATGGAATATTTGTAACTTATCACTAATTTTTGTTGTTATTTTGTCTTTGTTGTAGATATATGGAAGAAAATCAGAGGTCACAACCATCGGTTACTCCTCTGAGCCACACACAATCTGATGCAGTCGATTCAAGTAATTTTCCTAAACCTTCTTTTCAATCTAAGAAAATTTCTAGAAAGCAATCAGATGTTTGGGACCATTTTACCAAAAAACTTGATGACCCAAATGGTCCTAGAGTTATTTGTAATTATTGTGACAAGTCTTGTGTCGGTGTAGATAGAAAAAATGGAACAAGTACACTTAGGATTCACTTGGTTAACCAATACCCAATGAATCCATTTAGATTGGAAGATAAAAGGCAGAAAACTTGATCATCCAAAAAATGAGTGGGGGTTCAACTGAAAGTGGAGGATGCAATAATCTAAAGGTTGTGTCATTTAGTCAATCTAATTGTAGGGATGCTTGTGCTAAAATGTTTGTCCTTGATGAGTTACCATTTAGGTTTGAGGAGAAAGATGGGTTTAGGGGATTTTGTAGTGTTGCATGCCTAAATTTTATTATACCTTCACGCATCACAATTTCTAGGGACATTATGAAGTTATATGACAATGAGAAGAAAAAATTGAAGGACTATTTTGCTAAGCATTCACAAATACTTTCCTTGACTACGGACACATAGACATCTATTCATAATGTTTGTTATATGGTGTTGACATCACATTTCATAGACCATGAGTGAAGTTACAAAAAAGAATTTTGAATTTTTGTCAAATTGCTAATCATAAAGAAGAGACAATAGGCAAAACAATTGAAGCATGTTTAAAGGAATGAGGTAGTGAAAGGGTTTTTGCTATTACGGTTGATAATGCATCCTCTAATAATGTTGCAATTAGTCACGTTAGAAAAGATTGCAAATTTGGAAGACTGCGATCTGTGACGAAGAGTTTTTGCACATGAGATGTTCAGCTCACATTTTGATCTTAATTGTGAACGACGGTCTGAAAGAATTAGAAACTTCTACCGCGTCCATTCATAATGCAATTAGATACGTGAGAGGCTCATCTTCCAGGTTGGCTAAGTTTCAAGGGTGTGTGAAAGTGTTTGTAAGGAGGATAAAGTATTTATTTGCTTGGATGTTCCAACGAGGTGGAATTCGACAAGAAGATGGGATTTATTTGCAATACTTTAATGATGATGAACAATAAGGGAGGAAGATAGGGGGACCACCCACTTCAAATGATTGGGATGATGGTGTAATATTTTGTAAGTTTTTGAAAGTATTTTATGAAGCTACACTCAAGTTTAGTGCCTCTTTATTTGTTACTGCAAATACTTATTTTCATGAAATATGTACCGTCCGTGAGAGAATAATCAAATGGTGTGAGAGTGACAAACAAATATTGAAGAATCTGGCTTCTAAGATGAAGAGAAAATTTGACAAGTATCGGGGTTCTGTTGAAAAACAAAATGTTCTTCTTTATGTGGCCATAGTTCTCGACCTCGGTATACGATGAAATTTGTGAAACTTTGTTTAACTAAATTGTATTGTGAGGATGAGATGCAAATTATCATCAAGTCTGTGAAGAGTTTTTTGTCAAAGTTGGTATCTCACTATACCATTGAATTCAAAAAAAGAAATCCAGAAGTAAGTGGCACTCAAAGTGGGGTATCCACTCAAGAATTTTTTTTTATGATGGATGGGTCAATGTTTGATTCAGATGATGATGATTCTTTCGACATATTTAAAACTGAATTTGAAAAGAGTGTCATGAGGACGAGGCTTTAGATATGACAAATGAGCTTGACAGATATTTGGCCGAAAGGAATGATGGAGAAAGGAAGAATAAGGAATTTGATATATTGGAATGGTGGGAAATGTCTTTATCTAAATATCCTATTTTGGCAATGATGGCTCATGATGTTCTTGCCATTCAAGTTCCAGCTGTAGCTTCTGAGGCTACGTTTAGCAAGGGAGGACGGGTGCTTGATTCCTTCCGAAGTTCTTTGAGCCTACCAGGGTTCAAGCTTTGATATGTTATCAAAATTGGTTGAGAACTTCGAAGTTGGCATTAGACATGGCGACATTACTAGAAGATGCATAAACATATCAAATGTTGTGATTCAGGTAAAATTATTTATTATTATTATTATTATTATTATTATTATTATTAAAAATCGTCATATTATTTGTTTGCTTAATTTATATTTTTTTCTTTATATTGCACATTGTACTGAAGTTGTTGATCTTGAATAAACAATGGGCAATTGGGAGCTGGTGCTTAAAGATGGAGATGCAAGAAAAAGATGGATACAATCAATTTATTATTGAAACTCTTTATTATTATTAAAAATCATCATATTGTTTGTTTGCTTAATTTATATTTTTTTCCTTATATTGCAGATGAAAATGTTGATTTCAAATAAAAAATTGGCAAGTGGGAGTTGGTGCTTAAAGATGGAGAAGCAAGAAAAGGTTGCACATAGTCACTTTATTATTTGACAAAGATGTATTCAAACTTTTTTTTTGGACTATGATTGTAACAACTCCCATTCTCAAATAACAAATCCTGCAAATTATACAATTAAGACGTCATATTGGGGCTACAATTTTCTAGGGGTGGCAATCGGGTCGTGTTCTGGTTGGCGGGTCAAGGAGGGTCAACCCGGACAGGACCCGTTTAGCTAATCGTGTTGAGATATGCAACCCTAACCCGCACACGCTTGGGTTGGCGGGTTTTAAACGGCTTGACGGGTCATAAACGGCTTGGCGGGTCACCAAATAATATAGGATTTCTTATTTCATATCCTTTGATTTCCTACCCTTTTTGTTTATTTCCTCTCCATATTTAGAGGAGCTAATTACGGAGAGATTGTGGCTTGTATTTTCTATTTTTTTCTTGCTCTCCTTATTGTTTATTGTGTGAAATAATAAAAACACTCTTTCTTCTCTGTTCCATCGATTTCTAGATGGTATCAGAGCAGTTTTTCACAAACCTAGCTCTCGATCAATCACAGACCTAAAAGAATGACAGAAAGCGATAAGAACCAAGGTGCGGGTGGAGAAGGGTCTAGCAGTGGGATCACACACGACATTGTCGCATACCGGCCTACCCTAGGGCATGAACAACTCCAATTTAAGCCTTTATGAAAGTGGGCCGATTACCCCAAGCAACTACATGTAAACGAGGTCCTCACTGACAGCAATTATGCAGATTGGAGTCAAGAGATGACAAACTTTCTTTTTGCGAAAAACAAAATGGAGTTTGTCGATGGAACAATAAAGAAGCCGGAGAAGACATCCAAGGATCATATGCCGTGGATACGTGTTGATGCCATGATTAAGGGCTGGCTGACAAATGCCATGGAGAAAAACATACGAAACAACGTGAAGTATGCAGATACAGCATCAAGAATATGGTCAGATCTGAGTGAACGTTTTGGGAAGGAGAGTGCCCCTAGGGCATACGAATTAAAACAAAAGACAGCCTCTACCCGACAAAACGGTGCTTCAGTGTCGACTTATTTCACCCAATTAAGATCCATATGGGACGAAGCCCAATCCATACAGCCTTTCCCTCGATGCACCTGTGACAAATGTGAATGTAATATTGGCAAAAGAATTAACGAGCACCAAGAAAGGGAGCGTCTTTATGAATTTCTTATGGGTTTAGATACCGAGTTCTCGGTCATTAAAACCCAGATCCTAGCCACGAAGCCGACTCCTTCACTTGGCATGGCGTATCACATGGTGGCCGAGGATGAGAGGCAAAGAGCCATCTCAAATGAGAATGCAAATCCACATGAATCCGCTGCGTTTAAGGCCTTCCAAAGGCGAAATGGTCCTCCAAGTTGGAACAAAGAAAGAGGGAAAGCTGTCAAGGAAGGAACTGAACACTGCACCGAATGCAACAGAGATGGTCATAAGCGTGAAGGCTGCTTCAAGTTGATCGGGTATCCGGAGTGGTGGCCCGGAAAGAAAGGAGAAAGGACCAAGCCCAAAGCTGCATGTCTTGAGACAGAGACATGTACCATTCCCGGATTAACATACGAGGACTATCAACTCTTCCTGAGGTAATTTTCTGGATCGGCTAATGGTAAAGGTGCTAAATCCGCTGCTAACATGGCTTATAAAGAAGACATCGAGGGTGAGTGGATCATTGATTCGGGTTGCACCGAATATATAACTCACCTATCCCATGTCCTTGATAACAAGAAAACCACTTCTCTTGAAGAGCCTGTTGTTATTCCCACTGGGGATTCGGTTCAGGTTAAAGGGAAAGGGGATCACACCCTTCCGGGAGGAGCCAAAGTGAAGGGGGTTCTATATATTCCGGAATTCAAATGCAATCTTCTTTCTGTTAGTCGCCTTTGTTGTGACCTGCAATGTTCCATATCTTTCTTTCCTGACTTTTGTGTTATGCAGGGACTACAGAGGAGGAACTTGATTGGTGCGGGTAGATGCGAGGGGGGACTATATCGGATGAAGATGGTTCAAGGAAGGAAGGCGATGGCAACCACTGTTGAGACATGGCATAAAAGACTTGGACATGCATCAAAAGGGAAGCTTGCTAAGGTTGATTGTATTAGAACAAGTACTGTTGATTTTAACAATTTTTGTGATTCTTGTGCTAGAGCCAAGCATACAAGAACACCTTTTTCTTCTAGTTATATAAAAACCAATGCTCCTTTTGAATTAATTCATTGTGACATATGGGGAGGTTATCGGGTACCATCGTATACAAGAGCCAATTACTTTCTTACAATAGTAGACGATTTTAGTAGGGCGGTTTGGGTGTTTCTCACTAAACATAAAAGTGAGGCCTGCAAATGCCTCATGGATTTTCACAAAATAGTTGAAGTCCAATTCGAAAAGCAAATTAAGAGGATAAGGTGCGATAATGGCGGGGAATTCACGTCTAACGACATGACAAATTTTTATAACGAGAAGGGAATCTTACTAGAAACCACCTGCCCACACACCCCCCAACAAAATGGCGTTGTCGAAAGAAAGCACATGCACTTGCTCGAAACTGCTCGGGCCTTAAGGTTTGATGCAAATCTTCCTAAACAATTTTGGGGCGAATGCATCTTAACCGCTGCTTATATAATTAACCGTCTTCCATCCAAAGTTATTAAAAATAAAACTCCTTTTGAGTTAATTTGGAATCAGAAACCAGATTATGAATTTTTAAGAGTTTTTGGGTGTCTTGCTTATTTTACAAACAACAACACAAAGGGAGACAAGTTTGAAGAAAGGGGGAAGCCAGGAGTCTTTCTTGGATATCCACAAGGAACTAAGGGTTATAAAATCCTTGATCTCATGACCAGAAAAATAATAATCAGTAGAAATGTTGATTTCCATGAACAAAAATTTCCTTTCAAGAATATCCAGGAAATCAATGAAGATTCCAGCGAGGAACCAATAAAATATCTTGATTGCATCTGTCATCATGAGACCATGACGGTTCAGACTGAAGATCAAACCCCAACGGTGCAAAAACCAACAATCGATTCCGTTCATACAGAAAGAAATGAGCCGAGCGATATTCCAAATGACCCACATGTTGAAGATGAATTGGGTCATGAAAACGATGTTGGGGAGTCCGATCAGGCAGACCTTAATAATGAGGGTGAGATGCATGAGTTAGTTGATGAAGTTGAAAGCCAAACTGAGACAAGACCCACTCGAACAAAATCTCAGCCATCAAAGTTCAAAGACTATGTTGTCCAAGTCCCCCCTTCGGTCAAACACCCAGCATCCAATCAGGTTACCTCCACGGTACACTACCCTATCTCTGACTTTGTTTCCTATGATAAATTCTCCACTAATCATAAAGCATTCTTAGCGGCCATCACTAAAAATGATGAGCCCCAGTCCTTTAACCAAGCTGCACAGGATACCCGATGGTGTGAAGCCATGAAAATGGAGATCAAGGCACTTGAGAAAAATGGTACTTGGACTTTAGAAGACTTACCAGAGGGAAAACGGACCATTGATTCAAAATGGGTCTACAAGATCAAATTCAAGCCAAATGGTGAAGTTGAGAGGTATAAGGCTCGTCTAGTTGCAAAGGGATTCACTCAAATGGAAGGAGTGGATTATCATGACACCTTTGCACAAGTCGCCAAGTTGGTAACCGTTCACACTCTTCTAGCAGTGGCAGGCAAAAGAGAGTGGATCATCCACCAACTTGACGTGAACAACTCATTTCTGCATGGAGACCTTGATGAGGAAGTTTATATGAAAATACCTCAAGGTTTTTCTACGAAAAATGACACCCGCGTTTGTCGGCTAAGAAAATCTTTATATGGGTTAAAGCAAGCTTCACGCAATTGGTATCACAAGTTCACTACCTTCCTCTCAAGTCTAAATTTTAGACAATCCAAGGCCGACCACTCGCTCTTCCTTTATAAGGATGGAAGCACAACGGTGGTTGTTCTAATTTACGTAGATGACGTAATCATTACCGGGAACAATCTCACTAAAATTCAAGAAATCAAGAAACGACTTGATGATGAATTCAGTATTAAAGATCTTGGTTCATTAAAGTATTTCATGGGAATTGAGGTAGCAAAAACAAATGATGGTCTTGTCCTAAGCCAACGAAAATACACGTTGGACATTCTGGAAAGTAGTGGGAAGATGGGGTGCAAACCAAGTTTCTTTCCCATTGAACAAGGCTTGAAATTAGACAAAGGAGAAAATGAACCTCGAGTGGATGCAAGTCAGTATCGTCGACTCATTGGTCGACTCCTCTATCTTCAAGCCACTCGGCCAGATATCGCCTATTCCGTCAATGTATTAAGCCAGTTTGTTGCTGATCCACGAAACAATCATTTGGAGGCAGCAAATCGCGTTCTTGGTTACTTAAAGGCCACACCAGGCCAAGGTATTCTTCTCTCTCGAGCAGGAGATCCTGTCTTAACTGCTTATTGCGACTCTGATTGGTTAGGATGTCCCTACACAAGACGGTCACGTACTGGTTATTTTCTCTTGCTTGGTGGGACTCCTATCTCTTGGAGAACCAAGAAACAATCAGTAGTCTCTCGCTCTTCAGCTGAAGCAGAGTATAGGGCAATGGCTTCCACCGTTAGCGAGATTATTTGGGTTCGATGGTTACTTAGTGAGCTGCAAGTTCACAATACATTGCCAACACCCTTGTTTTGTGATAACCAAGCAGCTCGACACATAGCTAATAATCCCGTCTTCCATGAAATAACAAAACATGTCGAGATGGACTGTCATTTTGTACGTGAAAGGGTCGAATCGAAAGAAATAGTGCCGATGAACATCAGCAGTAAAATGCAAGTAGCAGACTTGCTAACAAAGGGACTCACAGCTCAGCAGTTTAATTTTCTTCTTGGCAAGATTGGCATTGCAAATTTGCATGCTTCATCTTGAGGGGGAATATAGGATTTCTTATTTCATATCCTCTGATTTCCTACCCTTTTTGTTTATTTCCTCTCCATATTTAGAGGAGCTAATTACGGAGAGATTGTGGCTTGTATTTTCTATTTATTTCTTGCTCTCCTTATTGTTTATTGTGTGAAATAATAAAAACACTCTTTCTTCTCTGTTCCATCGATTTCTAGAAATAATACATCAAAATTTTAACAAAAAGTTCAAACACAAGCTTCAAACAAATAAAAAGTTCAAACACATGCAAATTCACCTAATAATACAAACAAATCCAAACATCCAAGTTTTAAACAAATAAAAAGTCCAACAAGCAAATTCAAACAAATAATAAAGTCTAAACACAAGCAAATTCAAACAAATAATAAAGTCCAAACACTAGCAAATTCAAACAATCCAATTTTACTATTTGAGACTTTTAAGTAAAATACAAAAAAAAAATAAAACAAAATATTTTTTCAAATTATTTTTTGGCGGGTTTGCGGGTCACCCCGCGACCCGTCTGGGTCAAACCGAACACGATCCGTTTATTTGGCGGGTCAGAAACTTCAACCCTAACCCGTTTATTTTTGTGTCGTGTCGAGAATTGTCACCCCTACAATTTTCGCTTATTACTTTCATGTAAATAATTTGATAAACATGAAGATTAAAATTAAACTCCATAGCATATTCGACATAATTCACCTTGTTAACCCGAAAATAATACCGTCAGCTGATACCCTGAAATGCATATTTTTAAAAACAAAATGAGGGTTAGACCATACGGTCTAGTGAGTAAATCCATCTTCGCAAATCTTGACTAAAATCTTTAAACTAGATTTAAAAGTCAACTGATACCTCATATCTAAAATAATATTTTCTCAATTCGAAATATATTAAATATTTCTCATCTCACGTCCCAACAGCACGACTTATACTATAAAAACCCCTTCCGATAAAATATAACGAGAAATTCCCCTCGGTTATAAACTATGATTTGGTAAACAGTTATAAAATGGCAACCAATGAAATTACCCGAAACTATACTAGTGAAAACTCCTTTATAAAACTGTGCCATAACATCTTCCATTATATAAATAACTCCAAGTTCCTTAACCTTCGCACAAGGGTGTGCGAGGCTCGCATAAGTTCGCACGATACATGTGCTCTTAGCCTTGGCACAACATGTGTGTGAGGCTTACTTGTCTTCGCATGATAACGTTGCGAGGGGTGAAACGCTTCTCATAATGAGGTACGAGGTTCGCATCCCTTCGCATAACAAGGGTGCGAGACCTGACCTCCTTCGCATAACAATAAGCGAGGCCCGCACAACTTGTGCGAGAGTTCGCATGATCAGACTCGCATAAACATGCTTCTACACAAAAAGTGTTAGTTCTTACAATCATTCTCTTAACCTCAAATCTATCGCAAATACGCCACTGGTTTTCTATCACGGATTCACGCTGCTCCGTATCTAGTCTATCGCGGATTCACGCCGCTTCGTATAGCGGATTTACGTCGCTCCGTATCTAGTCCATCTTGTATTCACGTCGCTCCGTATTACGGATTTACACCGCTCCGTATCTAGTCTATCGCGGATTCACGCCGCTCTGTTTCTAGCCTATCGTGGAGCTCAATGATTTCTATACCGCCACAACTCTCATCGCGGTTACACCGCCACCTCTCGACTCATTAATTCCCGGTACAACTCTCGTGGTCAATTAAATCCCAGTGTTTCACCCTCAACTAATTAGGTCCGGATACATATAAAATAACAACAATTAATGTCACATAATTTCATGTATCCAGTTAAACGTCTGTGTACCGTAAAAAAATGCATTTTACATAAAGATTGTAAATACCCATATACCTCATTAAATAACACATTTTTTTACAATAAAAATGATTTAATAACAATTTCTCAAATAAAACCCATATGTGTTAATTCTCCTAACAACCCATAATCGAACTCCGTAACTCGTATAACAATAATAGTCCAGTTATATCAATTCGACATATTATCGAAATAAAAATCTTTAATAATAATATGCATTTTAGTTCGAAAATGGTTTATAATAAAAACTCACCTCGATCCCAATTAAACGATAAACTTCTAGCAGGTAACAAACTCGGATATTTAACACTTGAATCTGAACCATATAATATTACGGGTCACTATCCAAATAATTTTATATTGCATTTTTAAAGTTGTAGTTTTAGGATTGTATGTAAAAAGTGCGATAGGGACAAACCGCATAAACCGCACCGCATCTTGTGGTGCGGTTTGCGATTTGGGAAAATGCTCAAACCGCATATGCGGTGCAGTTTGTAGTTTTAGCCCAAACCGCACCACGAACACCCTAGATCTCGGTACATTCCAGGTGATTGTGCAATGTGATAGTGACATGTCACAATCACATATCTCTATCGCGACCGGTCTGTAGTGCTTAAAATCGGGATTTTCTTCATTTGGCCATAACTTCTTCATCACAACTCTGTTTTGAGCGATTCAAATTGGTATGGATCCGTATTTCGAAGCTCTTCAATATGAAAGAAACGAGAATTGGGATATTTCTTAAATATATGTGGTTCCTATAAGTTGAAAGGTAAGCTTTTAGGGGGTTTTGCACCATATCTAGGGTTGGTTTGTGGTTTTGATTTAGGGTTTCTTGTGGTGTATTTTGGGTTTGTTTGTGATCTAGAAGAAGGTCCTAGTGATGAATGTTGTGGATCTGAAGCTCTCTCCAAAGGAAACTCGAGTTGTGGAGTAAAACCTAGATTTAGCCTAAATCTAGCAAGGCGAGTTCAAGTTTTTTGTGAAAAGTATCTACATGCCAAAATGTCTATTTTTAAGTATTAACATGTTTACTTACTATTTATCGAATGTGTTGAGTATTTGACTAAATTTACACATATAGTGTTCTTGGGTTAATACATCTGGAAATGCATATAATTAGGGTCTTTGCATATTTTGTCAAATAAATCATAAGTGTGGGTTATTTTAATGTATCATTAATGGGGATCATTTGGTGTTATATGCACCTTTGGAGTTTTTTTATCTTATAAGCCGTTTGGAAAATACTTGTAATTGCATTATGAGGCATTTTGGAAATAATAGAGTATGATTTCATTTGGAAAATGGTTTGTCTCAACCAAAGATGTTTGTTTTGGATAATCACATAAGTGTTGAGTTGTTGAGCTTTTGCTCGGTTTTGACTAAAAGAGTCTTAGGGACATTTGTACGATTTAAATTACTCTATGTCGAGCTTTAGAGTTGTATGCAATTATGCTATACTTATTTGATATATTACACATTTTGGGTGCGTTAGTCATTCATTTAGTGTCGTATAATTTTATGGCTAGAATGTAAGGGATCCATAGACATATAAGTCGATTTAATTGTGTATATAAGGGATGAGATTCTCAAGCCGTACAACTTGAGTTTCCTTTTTGTTTTATTGGGAATGACATTGTGTAACTTCCAATTCATCCCTTACTTTAGCTCGGAAATAGGCATTGTGATTAGTATGTAATTTCTGAGCGAATGCACTTATGTTCACAAATGAAAATAATACTAGCTTTGGTTGATGTCAATGGCTACCATACCTTTATGTGACGCTCTAATAACAACGAACTTATGTTCACAAATGACTATAATACTGGCTTTGGTTGATGTCAATCTTTATGTGACGCTCAGACAACATTGACTTGTGGCCTCCTTATGGTTCCGTCACAACGAATGGTAAATCGGGTTTCACCCATCATCTTAGAATGTTTTATACCCTTCCAAGGGTAAGCATGAGTTAATTATTTATAAAAATTGGTTAAAGCTATGTTTCCTATTTTTATGTTTATAGCTTTATTCTTGGTCGTGTGAGTATCGGGTTTTGGTCTCACGTTAAATGGGTGTTTTGGTTACAGTTATTTCATCACGAAAATGGTGAGTTTTAGGAAAGATGTTGTTTTTATATTTAATACATTTGGAAATTGTGATTCAAATAGTTTTTTTCTAGTTTACTGTTTCATATAATGATGAAAACTCTTGAACTTACTAGGCTTAAGTCTAACCCTTTTTATTTGTCGGCATGTGTATCAGGTCCTCGTTAGGGTTGCTACTAATGGCACCATGATGAGATGAGTGCTAGTTAGCAGCTCAAGAAGATTTTAGTTATATGTTGACATCTTCTGCAATTGGAGATATAACGACACTTATTGGGTTTTAGTAACACCCGACCTTGACATAGTCTTTGAGTAGAACTTAAGTGGAAATCGTTTAGTTAAAGAGACTTTGATTAGCTGAAGTTATAATATCGACGTGGTAGTGGTCTAATTAGAACTGTTTATGCAGGATTGCTTTACCACTCAAGTAAAGTCGACATGATAATGAATAACACGATTCGAAGGGAGTGTGTTTGGTTATAGCCGGATGAGCTTTTGCGAAAGATATCAAAATGTTGCATGCGAGGGAAAAGAGTATCCCAGTTAGATAGAGGTTGAGAAGGAGAGTTAAGGTAAGAAGCATAAGAAGGGATCTGGACTCGTGATCACCTTTTTTCTCAAAACCATGAATTGTATTTGAAATGGGAATTGACCCGTGCATCTCATTTCGATGCATCTTGTCCTAATGTGCATCCAATGGTAGCGATCTCTTCTTACGTTTCTAACCTTAAGTCCCCTTCTCAATGGAACCCAACCATCAGAGAGGTTAAGGGGAAAACCTTAAAAAAATGGGAAACTGAGGAACACCCTGCTAGCCCTTCATTTGGACGATATGCATTTGTGCATATAGGTAAATTCAGTTGTTTTTTGTTTTTTCTATACATGGTGCATTATGCACAAGTGTATATGCACATGTGCATGTTACAAATTACTTGTATGCACACGTGCATACCGTCCAAATGAAGAACTACCAAAATGTTCCTCTATTTTCTATTTTTTCGAGGTTTTCCTCTGAACCCGAACCTATATATATATATATATATATATATATATGGGAGGGTTCAATTCAGAACTCAGAGAAACTCCATGAAAGAAAGATTAATGATTCATATAAATCAAATTTGGTTGTGAACGTGAGGACAAATGAAAGTGTGATACGTGTCCCATTCAAAGAAATATTCAGACTGAATATAGTATTTATTCAGTCTGAATGTAGTATTTATTCAGTCTGAATATACAAAGAAATATCCAGACTGAATATAGTATTTATTCAGTCTGAATGTATATTATTCAGACTGAATAATCAAAGAAATATTTATACCGAATAAAATTGAATATAGTGTTTATGCAGACCGAGTAGACACTATATTCAGTTTATTCAATCTAAATATTTCTTTGATTATTCAGTCTGAATATAGTATTTATTCAGTCGAAATCTTTGTTTGATTATTTAGACTGAATAATCTACATTCAGACGCGTGTCACACTCTCATTTGTCCTCACGTTCACAACCAAACTTGAGTTCGCATTTGACCTTCTCTCTCTCTCTCTCTGTCTCTCTCTCTCTCTCTATATATATATATATAATCAAAGAAATATTCAGACATAATATAATATTTATTCGGTCTGAATAAGCATTATTCAGACTGAATAAATACTATATTAATCTGAATATAACACGTGTCGCGCCTTATTTGTCCTCACGTTCACAACCAAATTTAAGTTCTCATTTATATATATATACACATATATATACATATATATATATACATATATATATATATATAGAGAGAGAGAGAGCCATAAATTCAAATGAGAAGTGGTAAGATTTGAGAAGTAAAGAAATGATACTAGCCATTCATAGTAGACAAGATCGGATTTGACTAGTCAAAACATACGGCTACGTGAAAAATAGAAAGGGGTAGTTTTGTAACTTTTACAAATATGCGATAAACAGATTCACATACGAATCTGTGTCAACACTAATGAGGTGCACCGAGATGCTCTAGGATGTCAACACTAACAGAACTCCACCCTTGGATCACTCCTCTAAGATGTCAACACTAATGAGGTGCACCGAGATGCACCATATCAATACCTTTCTAAAACATAATTCATGGATGAACATAAGATTAAAAATGATCAAAGGTTCATATTTCTTCTCACGCTTCTCACCTTAACTTTTTTCCTCAACAGATCCCAAGCCTATATAAAATTTTGTCAAAAGAAAATTTGTCATTTCAATTCCATCGAATTCTGTCTAATACACCTGAACCAAACGAACATTGATTAGTTTTTCAATCAACGGTTTTAACTTATCAAACATTCAAACTAGCATAGCACGTCTTATTTTTTTTTACAAACAGACCCTTCAGCTTTATGGTTCTGGTTCCCTCCCCCCCTCAACTTCCCTGAATTTACACTTAGCCCCCTTACGAACTCGACTACTGTTATCAGCTATGAAGCGTTTGCGTGGCACTGTCGATCAATCTACACATGTTGAGTCACTAGGGCCACACGCAGGCATCGATAACCGTCCCTTTGTTTCAAAACTAAAATTTCAGAACTGGTAAAAGAAATCCTTTTTCCTTTTTGCAGATTTTGATCGATAACAATGGCGAACAGACCATCGATAGGGTTAGAAGGCGTTGGAGGGTTAGCTATTCACATTATCATATCGAAACTTGGACCTTCTGAAGCAGCAGCTGTCGCATGTGTTAATAAACGCTTCAAAGATTGGGCTTCCGATGAATCTCTGTGGTCATCTTTCTGTGCTCAAGAACTCAACCTCTCTTCACCAATTGATCCTCTCGGCAATCCATCTCCTTCTTTTAAGGTCCATTTCACGGTTTTGTTTTTATATTCATGTGTGAATGTCGATGCTTAATCTGCTTAATTGTTGGTTTTGTTTGTCGATTGTTGTATTGATGTAACGAGTGAGATTGTAGACGATTTGAAAAAATTATAGAAAATCGTTGCTTCTGTTTACTTATGATGTGAGAGTAACAACGATTTGGTCTGAGCCCTAATTCTATTTTTTTCTGGGTTTTTGTGATGAATATGAGAAGAATTGGGCGAGTTACTTTATGATCATCAAATTCCACAAATAGAAGTCGAATTTTTAACAAAATACATAGTGGTTTTACAGTTTTGAAATGAAAACTTTGAGATTTAAAGGGACAAATGGCAGAAAAGCTTGTATTTTGCAATATATGAGACCTAATTTGTTGATTCCAACACTCTTTTATTGAAGGGGACTTCAAACTCCCATTCAACTTAGGGATATGTTGTCTTTTTTTCCTTTTTGTTTCAATTAAGTAGTCATTGAATGAGAAGAAAGTAAAAATGATTCGAAAACATGTTGTAGATATGAAGTTGGTGAATACAATAGAATGTGGATTGAGAAATCCAAAAACTTTGGATCCCATCAGAACTCCGTAGCTAAGCATCCTTAGGTGAAGCAAGGGGCTTTTTGGCTGTTGCTGAATGGTTTGGTCTAAGTGGTCAAAATTATTAAGAGGCTTTTATGATATTGTGAAAAACGAAATATAATTGTTTGGTAATTGTTCAAAATAAAATCAGGGCTCTGAATGGTTAAGGGAGGTCCATGATACAAAATGATTCAGAGAGGTCCATGATACAAAATGATTCAGAGGGTTTTTTAACCATTAAGAAGCAGACTTAGTTTTTTGCCAAACCTGATTCACCTCTTAGCGATTCAGAGGCTGTCTTTTAATGAAACTGTTAAAGAGGTAAACAAACAACCCCTAATACTGGGATGCATGCCTCCCCCCCTTAATTAAGAACTTGTGTTGGACCCTTTTTTTTCTCAAAACCGTTTTACAAGCCATGGGTCTTCACAGGTCTGCTTACACCCTACTAACCATTAAGCGTTTTCATAACTCATATAAGCAAGCTTGATGAAAAATAAGAAAACCGGCTAAAAATAAACATATAATGTTAATGTTTACATTCGCTTCTTATTCTTTCAGCCTTGCATATATAGTCAGTCACTGGTACCTCTTGAATATATGCTAATTTTTATGGGGTTTGTATCTTTCGTGTGAGAAATTACAAATTTATCCCTATGACAACATTCTAGGGGGCTTATGGAGCATGGAGGGAAGCTTACGGCATGTATCCATGGCCGCTGGTTAAACGAGTAAAAAACCTTTGGGGAAGAATTAGAAGCTGGTTAACGGAAAATTTCCCAGAGGTTTTGCCCACTCTTCGTAAAGGTGCATCCGAGGATGAAATACAAGAATTAGAAACATCCTTAAAAGTGAAACTACCTCTTCCCACTAGGGTTCTTTACCGTTTCTTTGACGGCCAAGAACCGTGCAGTGATTCATCAAGAGGAAGTATGCGAAAAAATCTATGTGGGTTAATTGGAGGTTATTCTTTTTATAGCTATCTTGTGAACGTTTTCTTGCTGCCACTAAATCTTGTAATCCGAGAAACAAAAGATATTGTACGTCACCTTGGATTTACGAGACCTAAGTATATTGTTGTGGCTGCTTCTTCTACTAATACCGAAAAGATATTTTTTCTCGATTGTGAAGAGGGTCAACTCTTTGTGGGAACAAGAAATCTTTTAACTAATCGAGAAATGATGGCGTGTGTACCAAAGGGATTGATAACTTCAGTTCATGATTCAAGAAGTGATTGCCAACAAGATGGAATGTTGCTATGGTTAGAAGAACATGTTCGTCGACTTGAAAATGGGAATATTAAAGTACGAAAAGAAGGAAATATTCGAAGTATTAGTTTGTTCTCTGAAGAACCTCCTTTGTGTTCCGTGGCTATAACCGGTGGTGTTCAGGTAGTTAAACCTTACTTTACAAGTCAAACTTCTTTTGTGATGGTTCATGAAAAAGGTGCGGTTTTAGAAATGTGTAATTATTACAGTTTCTAATTAACTAAATGACGATTTTACCCTTGATAATAGAGGGTGTAATGAAATTTTCGTCTCATGATTAAGGGTAGAACCGGAAAGTAGACACATAGGCTTGTTTGTTTCTTTTTTCATTTTAAGCTCTTAATCACCACTTATGTCTGATTCGTTTAGAAGTTTCATAATTCCGACTGTTTGTTTTTTTATTATTTTCAGAGCCTCTTATCACTCAATCTGGTCTGAATAAATAAGTGGTAACCTAACCTCTTAAATCCCTCTTATTATCTTCTCACGCCTCCGGTTCTTTCACTTTGCTTCTATTTTCTAAGTTTTTGACTTTTCAAAGCATCTTCTCACAAATGTTGAGTAGTTGATGGACACATAGGCTTGTTTGTTTCTTTTTTCATTTTAAGCTCTTAATCACCACTTATGTCTGATTCGTTTAGAAGTTTCATAATTCAGACTGTTTGTTTTTTTATTATTTTCAGAGCCTCTTATCACTCAATCTGGTCTGAATAAATAAGTGGTAACCTAACCTCTTAAATCCCTCTTATTATCTTCTCACGCCTCCGGTTCTTTCACTTTGCTTCTATTTTCTAAGTTTTTGACTTTTCAAAGCATCTTCTCACAAATGTTGAGTAGTTGATAGACTCCTAGCCAACGACATTAACAATACAATTTGATCCAAGATGAAAAGGAACGGTCATATTGATTCAGACTTAAGACGTACAAAACAAACAGTTTTAGACTTCAGCACCACCTCTTATAAATCAGAAGTGAAATCAGACTTCAGCACCTCTTAAAAAACAAACACGGCCTTACTTTTTGGAAGTGGACTCTTATTTTAGGACAAACTAAAATAGAAATGTGTGAGCTTTTTGTTTATTATGTTGCTTTGATTTATGGCATAGACGAAGGATCGTGTGAGAATAGGAGTTAAAGTGAGAAGCTTAAGAAAGGATCTGGACCCTTGATCGCTTTTAATCTCACCCTCACCCCATGAATTGCGCTTACCACAAGAATTGATTGGGTGCATCTTGGTGCACCGTGTTAGTGTTGATCTTCAATTAAGATTGATCCAAGGGTGGAAATCCCTTCTTACTTCTCACTATAACTTCCATTCTCACCGCAACCCAGCCTTTATGTCCGTAGGCATAGATCGTGTGAGAAGAAGAATTAAGGTGAGAAGCGTAAGAAGAGATCTGGACCTTTGATCACTTTTAATCTCATACCCACCCATGAATTGCGCTTTAGAAGGGAGTTGATCCGGTGCATCTCGGTGCACCTCATCTCGTGCATCTCATCCTAATGTGCATCCAATGGTGGAGATCCCTTCTTACTCTTCTAACCGTAACTCCCCTTCTCACCGGAACCAACCCTATGTCATAATGGGGTTTTAATGACTCTTTAAATTTTGCTTCAAAATTAAAATCCGTTTGTAAAATAGCTGAAAAAGATATAATTGCATATCGCAGGTTCGTGCTTCTGCTGTATTTGTACCGGAATTCAGTGACCTTTTGCAAGTAGCTAAGAAATATATGTTTGCTTACTCAATTCGTATGTCTCTTAAACCCGAGGGATGTTTTATTAATGGGATGTCCTTCGATTCCTGCCAACTGTATTGGAGACACTGGATTATCAAAGCCAATGAGAATGTTGTGGCAGATGTCAATGGAGAAGCTGTAATTGGCCAGGTTAGATGTTCTTCGATTTCAATATTTTTGCTCACACGTTTCTCATCATTATATATTTATCTATGTTCTTCGACTGTTATTTGATATAGCGGTTTATTGCTATGGTAAAAAGCGGTACAAAAATAGTGAATTTAGCGTCGTTATTGGCTTATTGCAACTGAAAGTTGTGGTCAAAATGCGGCAAATAGCTGATTCAGATGAAGTAATTGTTAAGGCCGATGGCTTGAACAACATTAGAATTATAAGTGGAGCTCTATAGGCGTCTAGTTCAACAACAGATAAAGAGGCACAAAATACAACATACTAAGGGGTCATTTACAAAAACTTATTGGGTAAGCGCGTACTGGGTAAGAGTAACCACCCTCACTTACCTTACCGGGTTAAAATTATTGGTAAACATTATCATCTTTGACTAGGGAGGTAAGTGCTGACCTGGTAAGAGTCACCATCCTCACCGGGTAAGATTCTTGGTCAGCAAAATGGTATTGTAAGATTGTTGATAAACACTGTCATCTTTATTGGGTAAGCGTCTCTTACCAGGTAAGAGGCAGTAAATTTTTAGTTACCCATTAAGAGGCGGTAGGTATTAACTAACAACCCCTAAGCTTGTTAAAACCCAAAATACAAAATCGAAAAAAAAATCTAAAAATATGTCAACCCCAAAAGATGATAACACATTGCGACTGAAAAAAAAAACGATTAGTATCATCATTCGTATTGAAAAATAGACATAACCATCATCATCCAAATCAACTATATTATCAACTTTTTGTGGGAAAATAAATAGTTTTAGCTTAAAAAATTGCCGAAAAAGGGAACGTTGCAATTTGTATGGAACATACCAAAACGAAAATTATTGTAATTTTCATGCAATGGAATGAGAATTTGTTTCATTTTTCTTGTGTTTGTTATCTAATGATCTCGTAATTTCTGTATAAACTATATAACTAAATATTGCTCTTTATGTACACCAAGTTACTTACAACTTTGTTTGTTTTTATCTACAGTTTCCCCTCTTACGTCCAGGGCAGAAAGAATTCGTTTACGAAAGCTGCACGACTTCCGCATGTTCACCTGGATCTATCGAGGGTTCTTTCACATTTCTCCCCGGCAGGTAATTCGTATAACACACACTACAATATACAAATTTTATGCATCTTCGGCAAGTAAAATACGTTACATTATAATCGAAGTTTCCGTGGCTTTAATTTTTAACTGCATTTTGTTATGAAATTCTTTATACTCAACAACCCTCCTAGCATTTTTAAGGATAAAACCAAGCCATACCAAACCAAACGGACCCGATATATCCCACTCAAAATTAGGGTCTGGGAGGGGTAGGATGTATTTACCCCCGATCGTACTAGCCTAGCCGGCCAGGGGATGCCGGTCAGGCCAGCCGGCCGGGAGATGTATATCCCCCCGGTCAGGCCAGCCGGCCGGGGGATGTATACCCCCCCCCGGTCAGGCCAGCCGGCCGGGGGATGTATACCCCCCCCCCCCCCCGGTCAGGCCAGCCGGCCGGCGGATGTATATGCCCCCAGCCGGATGTATTTGCCCCCGGTCGTACTAGCCGGCCGGGGGGGGGATGTATATGCCCCCGGTCGTACTAGCCTAGCCGGCCGGGGGATGTATATGCCCCCGGTCGTACTAGCCTAGCCGGCCGGGGGATGTATATGCCCCCGGTAAGACCAGCCAGCCTGGGGATGTATATGCCTCTGGTTAGACTAGCCGTCATGGCTCGTGCTCTCACATTTATTGCATCTACAACTCTAATCTTCTTGTTTAGTCTGATAACGAGCAATTTCAAATTCCGTTTTGTAGATTGGCAGATCCAAAAGGAAGTCCGTTTGAGGTTGAAGTTGCTAAATTTCCTCTCCTGTTGCCAGATTACATCTTCTGATGATCGGTTTCCTAAAGATCATGGCTTGAAAACGGTTTGTCACTCTTCTTGATCTTTGTCAAACAATCTTTTGTTTGTTGGGCCCAAACTATGTCAATATCATGTAGTATACCGTGTAACATCCAAAAATAAACACACATAACATCTATACTAGGTGTGTGCTAAAAATCACAGGATTTTTATGTAATTAGTGGTGTGAGAACCTTGGAATGTTTTTTTTTTGGATATTTTGATTTCCCATGTGGTTCTTGTAGTTTGTTTGTGATATTAGGTAAAGGGGTGGTATACGCCTTTCGGTAAAGAGTTATTATTACCCTTGATTACTTTATCTGGTAACATTATCGGCCATCAGAATGGATTGCTGGTAGATATTGATGTTGTGTAACTCTAAATATGTTACAAGTTTGTGCAAACCGTTCAACGAGTTTGAGTTTGATTTTTTAATGTGATTTATGGTTTATTCACGTGTTTTATTTGTGTATTTTTGTGTGTGTATATTTCATGTAAGAAACGTCTTTATGTGTTAATTTTTACATGCGAATCAATCCTGAATGTTTTATAAAGAACATGTGAAACAATACTGAATGGTTCATATGTGAAATAACACTGTATAAATATTTTATGTTTTAAATGTAAAGACGCGAAATCCTGAATGTTCTATAAAGAACATGCAAAACAATTCTAAATGTTTCATATGTGAAACAACATTGTATGAATATTTTATGTTTTAAATGTGTTCCAATAAACATTGCTTCACATTTGGATTACTCTTAGTATTATGTTTATCCTAAAATATCAATTTTATTACAACAACTTGTCATTTTGCAAGATTTGATTATTTAGCTTTCCAAATAAAAATAGCATTGGACCATTGATTTGTGGAGTGCTCTTCGATATTTGGAGTTATGGGCATAATTAAGAAGTGGTGGGGCTTCGACCCTCGGGCTATTGTTTCGGTTTCAGATGTTTGGAATTTATCTGAGTTGTTTTCTACAACGTTCTTAGTGAGTAAGTGGTTGTTTATCAAACGCTTACCCGGATAAGTGTTTTTCAATTATATTACCTTACCGGATGAATACCACAAGGACCAATAATATTACCCGATAAGAACGGTAAGAGCAAAGGCAATGACCGAGAGTCTTACCCAGTAAGTGAGGACAACAGCTCTTACCGTCGGTTGTCTCATCTGGCTAAAGCTTTCTTTAGGTGTTGGACACTGTGGTGCTTTACCCCCAGCCGCCTATTCTTGTTAGTGGGTTATGGTCGATCGTTTGTTACTTTCAACTTGTTCAACTTTCCGTGTAGGTTTTTGTTTATTTTCAGTTACGTGGGTTTGTCTTTATTTGGTCGGATTTTGTGTTATCGAACTTGTTTATTCTTAATTGGTTGTAATATATTGATGCCTTTAAAAAACATACATTTATCAAACATTGTAAAAGTTATTATTTAAATTGAGGTCAAGTAATCCACATTTATGTGATCTCCACTATATATCCGAATGAAAATAAATTATTAAAAACAGTCCAAGTACGATGTTCTCTTTAAAAAAATTCCGACCAAAATAAGTTTTGGATATAATATTATTAATATTATATATATAATGGAATCTTATCCTTCTATCATTTATTTTTTTCTAAATACAATCATATGAGCATAATTTTCGGGAGATTTACATAAATGCCAACATGTTAAAAGGAGTTTTACCTTTTAGTAAATTTTAAATTTCATCTCACTTTGTAGTCATCTTTACAAAAGAAAACAAAAATAATGAAGTGAATTTTTTAAAAATGACTATAAATTAAAGAGTTTAAAATGTTGACTATTTTTGTAAATTTTTCATAATTTATTTTTTTAAATATCTTAAAATAAAATACCATAAAATAAGTTTTGGTTATATTAGGAACGAGTTTAAATGCGATCTTAAATTTGGTTAAAAATATGAAGGACAAAAGAAAGCGACATGTGCCCCATTTAGTCTGAATATATCTTACGTTCAGCTAGCACTAAACAGGCTACTCCTAGTAGAAGTGGTAGAATTATTCCAAGTATTTCAGCTGGAACTGCTATGTACATTTTCGGACTGAGTGATGTGTTATTCACTCTGAATGTTGTGTTATTTATTCTGAATGCGTGTTATTCATGTTGAATAATTTATGAACTTCACCTTCATTATTTATACCGAATGTTCTTCATTATTCAGATTGAATGGACACATGTCACACTCTTCTTTGTCCTTACGTTCGCAATCAAATTTGAGTTCATATTTAAACTTTTCTCTATAGTATTGATATTTAAAATTTTCTTGAGAATTTCTAATAATTATTTTATAAAAATTAATAGCCGATTTCATACTTTCTTAAATAATTTTATAATATAGCCCTAAAATAGGTTTGGGTTAAAAATAACTTTGCTATAAAACCTTGTATACATGCGGGCAAGTCGGTTGACTTTTAATGATTATGGAAGTCAATTTATTGACTTTTACTCAATTATTGAAAGATTTGATTATTGTTAAAAAAAATTAATAAATATTTAAGAACAAAATGAATCCTAGTATCAAAATCAAAGAATTTCTCAACCCTTTTCATGGATTTTAAAACAATAAATTAATAAACAAATAAGTTGGAGAAAATTGGTATAAATAGAGGTTTTGTATCTTATAATTGTATTTCAAGCCTTGAACATTGTCTTTGCAATGGTGTCTAAACTTTCCTTTACCTTTTCATGTGTTCTCTTTCTTGTTTTTTCTGTGTCATCTGTCTTTTCGCATTTTCAGTATCCTCATTTAGACCCAAACAAGTTATTGGTTAATAATACAGAACCGTCACCTTTTGGGTTTCTCAAAAACATGCAAGGGTGTGGTAAGGGCGAGAATGTAAAAGGCATCCGTGATCTTAAACGCTATCTTGGTCATTTTGGATACCTAAATTACCAGAACAACCCCGATGTCACGCACCCTGAAGAGGATCATTTTGATGACGACCTTGAGGCAGCCATCAAATCGTACCAGGTCTTTTATCATCTGAATGCCACTGGGAAGCTTGATGGGCCAACAGTATCAAAGATGGTGATGCCTCGTTGTGGGTTTCCCGATAAGGAAACACACCAACATAGCAATAACTCTTTGCACACAGTCTCTCATTATCGATTCTTTCCAGGTAGACCAAAATGGCCTAAGGGAAAGAGACATCTAACCTATGCTTTTGGATCACGCTTCCCTACCCGATTCATCCCCCCAGTTGTACGAGCTTTTAACAAATGGGCTGTTGCTTCTAGATATTTCACATTTTCAAGAGCTAGAACTTATCGTCGTGCTGACCTAAAGATTATTTTTGCACGCCGAGCCCATGGAGATGGGGCTCCATTTGATGGACCTGGTGGAGTGTTGGCTCATGCTTTTGCACCTACAGATGGAAGGCTCCATTATGATGCAGATGATCGTTGGGTCATCGGTGCTGTTCGAAATGCTTATGATGTGGAAACATTGGCGTTACATGAAATAGGTCACCTACTTGGGCTTGGTCATAGCCAATTTCAAAATGCAATAATGTGGGCTACCTTCAAATCAGGAGTAACGAAACGTTTGAATTCGGATGACATCCGAGGTATCAGATCTTTATATGGCAGTTAGCTTGTTCTACTAATTGACAGACAGAAAGGCGTTTGTTGTGCTATATGTATGTTTTCAGTGTGCATGTGATAAGAAGGGGATTATTCCCAACACATTACTATTTATTTTCTTTCCACTGTAACAATGTTAAAAAACACATTTTGTGTGGTGATTGTGATTTTTGGAGAAGGCTTAGGAATTGATTTGGAACATATTGTTTTCAATAAATATTTGTTTATCCTAGGTTGTTTTTGTCTCTTTTATAAATAACAATTAATAATCAGTATGCATTGCCGACTGTGAAAAAACAAGTCCAACTGGTGGAAGATTTGTAAAGGAAGAATGGGAAAAACACGCATTATTCTATCAGCACCAAAGAAGCAAAATCCGGATAATGTCATCTAGAGTTTGGCTTGGAAAAGATTCAATCTCAATTCGAGAGATCACATAGCTCGAAAATATTGATCAAAATTGATAAAACATACTTACTTAGTGAGCTCGAATAGATTGTAAATAGTCAAATATCTAACATAGATATGTTTTTGATAAAACAGGTATGACCGACAAATATACACCAAAATTTGATCATAAATACATTTCTTATTAACACAAACATGGGTTGGAAAAACTCGATTAACTCGACTTATTATATGTTTTCAAGCCAATTAATACTTGTACTCGAGCTTGAAATCGCTAGAGTTCGAATCAATCAATAAAAGTTTGACCCGTTTGCAGTCATATACTTATACAAGTACCTCTAGGGTGTCCACAATAGATTAACCAAACCAAAGTTAATTTCAATTGATTAAATAAAAATTTCAAGAACAAAAATTACAAATAACGTGTTTCTAGGTAATTTTCTACCCAATACTAATTCACAAAGCTACAAGGCTCTTTAGTTTGCAAAACCCTTAGCAAACATGATGGCTATTTTTTTTTCTCGAAGAAATTGACTTAAGTAATGATTACTATTGAAAATTTTACCCATTGAGTCGAATATCCACATGTACCTCCACTAACGAGTCCAGAATTTCACGACTTATGGAGATCCCCACTATATATTTTAATATATGTTTTGATTAGATTTTTTTTTAATTGCTTAATAGTTTTATAGTTTCATATTTTTCATAAAGTATAATTATATGTGGTTAATGTATTTTTAACCCTTGAAGCTTTTTTATTTGTTTTAAGAATTAAAAACTCATTTAATCTTTTCATTTTATAATACAATTTTTTTCCCTAAAGGAGTACCCAAACAGTTTCCAACTTTCCATTTGTGTTAAAAGGCTTTCTTTTACCAAAATTTTATTCCTTGATCAATTAATTTACCTGTATAACATTATCCAAATCGACCTATTTTGCGTGAAAGGCAAGGAAGCACCCTACCCCTGTGCTCGTCGTTCTCTATCTCTCGCCGGCGTGTGCTATCTTCACCGGTAAGTTGCCCCTCCATCTCGTGATTCATGGTGTCTTTAACTCCTGATTGATTGCTCTTTGTTTATTATGCCTACGATGTGTTCGATGAAATGCGCCAGTGGGGTTTCCTTTTTCTGTCTTCTCTTATGTTGTTCCAAGATGTTGTAGTAACATATCCGAATCATAAGCTAATTTTGGGATGATTAATTGTTAATATTGTAAACCCTTGAAAGATTTATGTTTGCCTTGTGTATTTCATGTTCTTGTGGGATAAAAGCTTTTTGAATCAGTATTGTATAAACGGTGGATTCATGTAATATCTCGTTTGATATGTTCAAATTTGATGTAGTTAATCCACGTTTGATGTGACTATCGGTTGGAAATGCAGGGGTTTCAAATTTGCTCTCAAAGTAATCAAAGGTTTCAAATTGGATTAGCTGATGGAAGTGTAAAGACTTGGTAATGTGGTAAGCAATCTGGAATTTGTAGATTGAAATTTCAGTAGTCAATGTTTATAGAGTTCTCTTGCTTATTCCTGTTCTAACTTTTTATTTATTTATTTATGAATTGTTCATTATCAATTTGAAACTTGAATACCTGAATTTGAATGTTACAAATCCTCTATTAGTCCAATTAGAATCCTTATGTTAAAGATTTGTGTAAATGGAAGTTGAGTTCAGATTATGATGAAGAGTTATTGAGCTGCACCATGATTGTTTTTATATGTCAAACATTTTGAAATCACGAATTCAAAATAAAAACAATACTTGATAATAAAGAAGTAGCGAATTTGCAACTATTATCAAAGATAAATATTTATATTTTTGATGTTAATTTTTGGCATTTTTCACACTTAATTTGCAAAATTTTCAGGCTCAGCTCCACAAACAGAAGTTTTTGAATTAAAAGGTGGCAAAATCATAAATCATAAATGATGCTGAGAACTCAAATGTCGTTTCCAATTTCCTCTGCTAAACAAAAGCAGGTCAAAAGAATGATCTTTTCTCAAATTCCTTTTATTTATCTTTTCATTTTTATCTTCTTAAATTTGTTTTGCATGTTTTTTTTGGCTGTTAGATAGGTGTCATTGGAATAGAAAAGTTTTCCTTTGTTCAAACCCCCGGAGGATTTACCACACAAAAGGCAAGCATAAATTCTTGATATTAAATTCTTTTGTGTTTTCAATTTTCTTGAATTATTAATTATTTTGATGTCAAACCCAATACCTCTAAAATGCAAAATTCATATGAATTATGCAAAATTCGCACCAATATTATTCGATTTGTGCTAACCTGTTTTGAAGTTTGATAAAGTTAGAAATTTGTTTTTCTCTAGAATCTTTAAAAGTCATAAAATATAAAGTTAAAAGAGTGGTTGTATTGATTTTAAAATTGAAACTATATATAACCTTAGGAGTATTTAGGCTATGTTTGGCAAAAATAAGCTGCCTTATTTTCAGTGTACACATTTGGCAAACCATAAGCTAGCTTATTGAAACGCTACTTGGAGTAGTGTTTTGGGAGCTTATTGTCATTTTTTCCAATTATACCCTCATTAATATTAATTATTAGTTGTTTTTTTTTATTTTTCAATATGCCTTTTTGGTTATTTTACATTCTTATCAGCTACCAGCTAGCTTATAAGCTACCGGCTAGCTTATAAGCTACCGGCTAGCTTATCAGCTAGTTTGCCAAACATAGCCTTAGGTTCTGAGTTTTCTCTCTTACAGCCGTGTTTGAGATCAATTCAGGATGTTGTCAAGTGTTCCAAAGATCGAAGTTCTCAACAAATAATCAAGTATAATGCTATAGAGGGGTAAGCTAATTCTCTTTTTTAGTAATCTCTTTTTCTTTATTTAGAATTATTTTCAACAACTACATCTTTTATCCTAAACTAGTTTGGGTTGTATAAAAAAAATATTTGACATATTTATGCTGACAACAATGGCTTTCACAAGTTAGAAGAACTCATATCAATTTCAATCTAGAATATACTCATAGAAGTCGAATGTATCTCTATGTTTTAAAGAGATTTATCAAATTTGCACATCCATTAAACTTATAAAAATGTTGATATTGGGAACAAAAATGTGCTTTCTAATGAAAAATCACACAATTTCTCACAGTTATGTTTCACATGTTGTTATGCCAAATATAAATCCAGTGTAAAAAGCTTTTTTAAATGTTTAATTTATTTGAAAAGAAATCACTAGAAGTAATATGATATCGACCAAAATTCAGAAGTCCCATTTGGTTTGGGATAGAAGGAGTAGAGAAAATGAGCTAAGATTACAATAAGTACTTAATTTAGTTAGTTCTTTATAAGGCCTTTCATGATATCTCTTAACAATACTGTAGGAAAATTATCAAAAAGCCAAGAAAGACAGAACACCACTTATGGAATAAGAAAGATTCTGCTGCATCTGGACAAAAGGCACTTAATCTTGTTCGAATTGTAAGTTCACATCTTAATTAGTTCAGCCATTTCCCCCAAACTCTTTTAGTACTCGTTAGTTCGTTAGAAACAAGATCATGAAAATAGTTTCTCATACATTCCAGAGTAATTTTGGTTTTGCTCTCTGACGTTTGCCCATTTTAACGAAAACCGTCCCTAAACTTCATTTATTCCAAATTTCTCCCCGATCTTTGCAAAAAATCTCTTGGTTTTTGTCCGTCTCACTAACGGACGTTATCTTCTTCTGTTAGCTCCATTTAAATGAGGGGTATTTGGTAAATTTCAGTTCACTTATATATAAGTAGGAGAATGAAAACCGAGATATTTTGCAAGCGTCAAGGACAAATTTGGAATAACTTTAAGTTAGGGACGAGTTTCACTAAAACGGACAAACGTCAGGGACTAAAACTGGCACTCTACACTTTAATTCATTTATATATGGGTTAATAGCAAATTAAAGTTTAAAGCGTCCATAAACTTCCTTTATTCCAAATTTGTCCCCAACCTTTGCAAAATCTCTTGGTTTTTGTCTGTCGCACTAATGGCTGTTATCTTTTTCTGTTTAATCCAGTTAAATGAGGGGTATTTTGGTAAATTTCAATTTATTTATATATTAGTTGGAGGATGAAAACCAAGAAACTTTGCAAACGTCAAGGACAAATTTGGAATAAGTTTAAGTTTAGGGACGATTTTTGTTAAAACAGACGAATGTCAGGGACCGAAACTGACACTCTACATTTTAATTCATTTATATAGCAAATTAAAGTTTAAAGTGGGTTGGAATTGATAATTTACAGGTTTGTGGACTGCCAAATGAGAAAGAAGCTGTTTATGGAGAACTTGATAAATGGACAGCTTGGGAAACGGAGTTTCCGGTTATAGCAGTAGCCAAGGCTCTTAATATCTTAAAGAAACAGAAGCAATGGAAACGAGTGATTCAAGTATGAAACTATATTTTAAAAGTTTCTGAATACTATAGCAATATTCACAATGAATGATACTAAGCACATATATTTTGATAGGAAATAATCTTCAGCAAAATAAATTTTGATAGATTCTATAGAATGGTTGTGCTATTATGTAGAAAGGGTACGGTTCAAATAAGAAGGATAAATATCATGAGAAGATAAGAAGAAAGGTTAAAGGAATATTCATATGTGAATCATTGAAAAAAAATCCAACAAAATATATTTGAAGATGCATATGTGAATCGACGTTACAGATTATATTCATATGACTTCACATATGAATCTTCAAATATATTTTTCAATTATTCACATATGAACTTTCCCTTAACCTTCCCTTCTTACTTTTTTTTACGATATTTAGTTTTTTTTATTTGAACCTCCCACTAAACATGATAAATAATGTAAACGTTAAGAATACAAGGGTGTAGCCATCTTTTTTACTGTTTTTTTACCGGTGTTACCTAGGTGGCGAAATGGATGTTTGGAAAAGGTCAAGGAATGACAATGGGAACATTTGACACCCTCCTATTGGCATTTGATATGGACCAAAGGGTAGATGAAGCACAATCATTTTGGAAGATGATTTTGCATACACATCAAAGATCCATTTCAAGAAGATTGTTTTCAAGAATGATATCCATCTATGCTCATCATAACATGCCTCAAAACATAATAGAGGTAACTAGGGTTGTGTTCTATTTGTATGTTATTGTTTACTCTTAACCAGCTTTTCAAATTTTTTGGGGTCTTAATGGAAAAAGCCGTTCTACTCTTTGGGGGTAGAGATCGAGTTTGCATTCATCTTACCCTCCCTAAACCCTAACCTTTTTGGAAGGGTGTCCTGGGATATAGCTAGACTAATCCCAGCAAATTGTGACAGCAAGAAATCAACCCTGTTAAACTCAGTGACCACAATTGTTGTGTACGTCTGGAATCGAACCGCGGACAGATGTGATATTTCACCACATCCCCCAGGGCTCTACCACTAGGTGAGGTAAACTGGGATCCCTAGGATCCACTTGGTGGGATATAATGGGGTAGAGGTTAGATCTACGTACATCTTACCCTTTTCATACCCACTTCCTGGTGGGTGGAATATACTGGGTTTGTTTGGTTTGTCTTTTGTAAAAATTGTTGGGTAAAATTTAATCTTGTAAATAATCAGGTGTTTGCAGACATGGAGGAACTAGGGGTAAAACCAGACGAAGATACCGTGAAGAAAGTTGCGCGTGCTTTTCAAGAGGTCGGTGAAAAGGAGAAACAACAACTAGTCCTTAAAAAGTACCTAAGTAAATGGAAATACATCCATTTTAAAGGCGAACGAGTGAGGGTTAAACGATATGCATGGAATGAATAGGATCATCTTTTACTATATAAGCACCTCCATTGCCAATTTAACGGTATATACTAACGACTTTATGAAGGAAAACGAATGGGTTCTAATTTGTGAACTCTTGATTTTCAACGAAAACCTTGAAGCACCATCAAACCCACATGACTGTTGGCTACATGGGTTCTTGGTTATTTGGTTTGTTATTGTCGAGGGCCGGCTAACACGATTGAGGCTCAACTTTTGTGATTTGAACTAGCAATATAACCAACCAAACTAAACAAACCCAATATGGCAGTGTATCCTCTCTGGAGGTGGGGGTCTGGAGTAGGATGTATACAGATCTGTCATTCTACCAAAGGAGTAGAACAGTTGTTTCTGTTAAAACCTATGGAATTGTATGTCATACCCATAGGCTTATTTTCATATATTGTATTGTTTTAGATTTGTTATGATTGTTAATAATTTCATACATCAACTTTGAGCCGATTGATTTCTTTTTTTAGTATTTGTGATATCCGGACATCTTTGGCCCAACTAGTTTATGGGATTCATGTTTTCACATGAACCGAATAAACTTTTAGGTCTTACAACAAGCGGGTTTGAGGAAGACTCGGGCTCGATTCAAGAATTCAAATAGCTCAAAAAGTGTTAAGCTCTCGAGCTTGAGTAACTCTGCAAAAGCTCAAACTGTTAACATCCCGAAACTGATTATTAAAAATGGCTTGTAATTTATCGATGACCTGCTTAAGGACCAATTATGCAACATTTTTATTTTACAAGGATCAACCACGTGAGAAGTAATTCTTTTTTATGATTATGTAGTCTTTATTCCAACAAATTGAAATACAAAAGCGAAAAAAATTATCACCATGAGGACATTTCTTTTCACATTATTATAATTACTAAAAACACTTATAAAACTGGTGTCAGTTTCCACATAGTGTTAATATGACAAAAGTCTAGCACCTAAGGTTAGGGCCAGTTTCGACACCAAATTGATTACAGTAATTGGTGTAATATCTGACACGAGCGCTCACGGTGTTGGGGTCCCCACCGTTACATTCTCCCCCATTGACAGCTCGGATTGTAGCTCCAAACCCTTTACCAGAAACAAAATCCTGATGAACCCTATTCATCCAAAACCACAAAGCGGTCTTGAATGAAATCACAGGATCTCTAGCCACGATCTCGGGGTCGTTGACTCCATCGAACCCAAGGCTCCGCCCGGCTGCACCATAGTTGTAGTTCCCAGTGAGTTGGATTGGACCTCTTCCATGATAACTCTTGCTAGGGTTGCATGGATATTGGGTGTCGGTCTTATCGCAGTACTTGTTTGAACGATTTATTTCTTCTCTGTGACAAAAGACTGTGAATCCATGTGCAAAAAGTCAAAATCGGCAACATCTTTTGTGGGTAAAGTACATCAAAAAGTAACAAAGTTAATATTAATTTATACATAATTTTTTTAAAGGGTGTCCCAGACTATGCCTAGACAAATCCCGATAAATTGTGATTGCAAGACATCAGCCTCTTGATAAACTCAGTGACCGCCAATTATTGTATACATTTGGATTCGAACCCTGGCCAGATGAGATATTCCACCATATCCGTTAGGGCCTCAATCACTATGCTACAACCCTTGTAGTTTTTATATATAATTTTATTGTAACAATGAGTTTATGTTCTCAGTTAGTGTAACTAAGGTTAAATTTTTTTATTAAATAATTCATATGTGACATCACGTAATTTTAATGGGATATTTTTACACGTAAATTTAAAGTTAGAATATAATTTTACAAATGAACATCCATATCGTCAATAGTTAAAGGATCTAGCAGTTACAGGTTAAAAGCTACCCATGTTTTAAACATGTTTGGTTATTAAAAAAAACCCCACTTAATAACGTACTTACATCCAGTCTCATGAGTAACGTGAGCAAAGAAAGCCGCAATTTCGCGTTTTGAATCCGCAATTGAACCAAATTTACCAAATTGCGGGTAGTCTCTGATGGCGTTAAGAAACACATCCCGTGTGTAAAAACCTCTCCCGGGACAGTTGTTGCCTGTAGCCTTGGCAACAATCCCGTTAAAAAATGCCGATGTCACTATACTAGGGACATCGGCATTATTTGTAGGAGGGGGTTGAGAACACGGGCCACCTTGACAACCATTTCCGCAATAAGCACCTCCAGTGCCACAGTAACCGTACTTGCTACAACACAAGTTCGGAGCACAGTTACAACTCTGAGATGTAACCGGCTCCGAGAGGAGGATTCCGACAAGGAATATTCCGGCGAACAAGAGGGTTGTTTTCATTTTGTTTTTGTGGTGTTTGAAGGTGAAAGAAGGGTTGATTTATAGGGTGAAAGTCTCCTCCAAAGTCTCCCATTATTTGTTTTTTAGAGGAAACTATATAAATTAAATCATTCCTGTGTAAAATCTTAATTTTGGATTTACACCTGTATTTTTTATTTTATGTTTTTATAACAAAGTGGTCCCGGTTAATTTAAGTCGGTTAACTTGACTTTTATATGCCACCCACTTGAGGGACAAATCTGTCTTTTCACACTTTTTCACATTTACAAAAAAAAGAATAAAAGAATTTTGTTTTATTAAAAGGAAAATGTTTAAAAAAACCCAACAAACTATCTTATTTTGAATGGTTAAGTCCTTCAACTATTTTTTTGAATAAAAAAATCATTAAACTTTCTCATTTTGAATGATTAAGCCCCTAAACTATTATTTGGGATGAAAAAACCATTAAACTTTCTCATTTTGAATAGAAAAACTATTAAACTTTTTTATTTTGAATGATTAAGTTCCTATTTTTTTTTTTAAATTAAACCATCGAATTTTTATAAATTGGTTACTTACAACTTTTAAACATAAATAAATTAACTTTAACAAGTTATCTTTTGATTATCCCTCTTATGATGGATAAAAAATAAATCAAAAAGAGGAAGAAATATGGCAGGGGCCAACAACGTGCTAGGCGAAACGGATAACAGACAAGGTTAGGGTAATGGGGAGTTGATGAGGGGAAAGGGTTTTTGGAAAGGCCCTATTCTATAAAGCACATGTATTTACTAGGACTGCTACGTGGGGTAAGCTAGCGAAGTTCTTTCTTTCACGGTGCCTATCTCGATTCTTAACAACCTCTATCGTCCGGTCGAGTCAGCTTCACTCCTTTATTCGTACATCTCTTTCTCGAATGGAAATTTTCCAATAGTCAAGGTAGGACGAAGAATAACATTAGTGGGTATAAGGAGAAGCAGTAGGAGAAGGAGTGTAATCAATATTGAATTGGCGAGAAGGCTGACATGAAGGCTATCATCGAAGGTTACAAGTAACTTCTTTTAAATTTTTTTTTTTGTAGGTAACTAATTTTTAAAATATCAATGGTTTATTTATTCAAAAAAAATGTTTAGGGACTTAATCATTCAAAATGAGAAAGTTTAATGGTTTTTCCATTCAAATCAATCAGGACTTAATTATTCAAAATAAGAAAGTTTAAGGATTTTTTCAATCAAAAAAAGTTTAAGGACTTAACCATTTAAAATGGAATAGTTTGTTGGGTTTTTTTGAACATTTCCCTTTATTAAAACCCTAAGGTGGGGTTTGGTTTGCAGATTCTGAAAAAAATCTGATGGAATTGGAATGTTGAATTTCATTGACCAAATTCATTTCCTTTGTTTGGTTCATTCTTTTCATGGAAGGAATCTTCAAATTCCATTTAATTCCACAAATAAGGGTATTGAACATTCCTTGACAATAAAGTGCTATTTTGATGAAATAGAATGTTTAAATTTCATAATCCCAAATATCAAATATGCCTTTAACCCTATTATGATAAAGTAGTCGTACACCTCCTTCTCAATCTGAACCACCGTCAACCACAACCGACCACCATTGATCTGAACAACCACCGACCAAACATTCCAAATCCTAAAAAACCAAACATATCAAATATTCCAAATCCAGATCTCTCCAATTCCAAATCCTTCCACGAAATTCAAATCTCTTCAATCATTCCATCAAACTAAATGTCCCTAATTGTTCCTACTCGCGAAATCTCCCCACCTCGCCTTTGCTTTCTCTGACGACCAAACCCTCTCCTCTCGCCATACATGATGACAAACAAAACTTGAAGCAATGACGAACCCCTCCGGAACCTTTTACACAATGTTAAAAATGGTAGAAAAAAGAAAAAAAATATATTGATTAAAAGAATTTCAAATTGATTATTATTGTAAATAATAAAGAAATAATATGAGTGTATAATTTATCATTAATAATTAATTTATAATTTATATAATTTTAGTAATATTTAATATTTATTTATAATTATCAGTAATAAATAATAACTAATACTAATGGGGATTATAATTGAAAAAAATGACAATAAATTTCTAAATAGTTAGTTCAATTAGCATTTCAATAAACTATCTTATGGTTTGCAACGTATACCCAATTTTTGCCAAACAATACCTTAGTACATTAACTAAGATGGCATTTAGGACATTTTAATAATAGAGATTAAACATGTAATAAAAACCACAACCACCAAATTTGTAAATTACTCTCTATATATTGTACATATACTTAAGAGTAAATTACACTTTTGGTCCCTATGGTTGCTACCTACTATTAAAAGTAGTCCCTATTTCAAACTAATTACAAATTTGGTCATTATGGTTTCCATTCCTTTTCAATGTTGATCCTTATTGAAATTTTCTCTACTAACTTCATTAAACAGTAACACCATCCAGGGTAAAATTGTCCAACCTTTTTGTTTATAATAAAACCTTCCACCCTCTTATTTACTTCAACTTTCAACATCAAACAAGAAGCCCTAAGTTATAATCTATGGCCTCTTTCTTCTCCCCCATTTTTCTTCACTCGGACGTAAGTTTTGATCTCCGTCTCTTCCAATTGTATGAAATATGCTGCCAAAACACGTTTCACAAACTATAAGACGAGTTTATTTGACTCGTGTGGGGATGGAACGAGAAGATATGACTCACCCATCTGAGAACCAAATGTTGCAGATGAAGGATTTAACTTATCCATATGATCAAGATACATAGAAAACAAATCTTCTTCAATTTCATCAAAATATGAACGACCATTGAAGCCACCAACAATACCAAGATTACTATCAAAGTTGATATCATCAGGTAGAGTGACAATTTCAGAAACGGCTCGTCGGTGGCTAAAATACTTACGTGGGTTATCAAGCATTCTACTTATATCATAACTAAACTGATCAGATTCAGCACCATTTGTGGGTACTATGGTTGACCCATTTGGCCTCTATCGCCGACCACTAGTCATTGCCATGGAACCCACTGGAATCCATCCTAAGTTCATCGTCATCTCAACTTTGTACGCCTCTAGTTTGTCGCCATCTCATATCTATCCTCCATCTCAAATCCACTTTTTTATCCAGATCGGGATCTTGTTAACTACTATCTCATATTCATTTGATTATACGGTTGATTTAGGGTTTTGATTTTGTCTTTTATTTGGGCTTTAATGGAGTTTTGATTTTGCTTCTTTGTTGTGGGTTGCAGGTTTTGATGGGTATAAGATTTGATCAGGAGGTTTGATATTGTGTTTGTATGTGTATGAGTTCTTATAGGAGAAACGGTGGGATTTGTTCGAAGGAGCTACAAGGGCGAGGTTGTGTTTAAGTTTCAATAGGGGTTGAGGGTTTGCAGGTAGCCGACGACCGACGGGATATGGGACCTCGAAGTTGCCGGTAAAGGAGGGACGAGGATTGGATTGGAGTAAGCAGTTGCTGGATTGAATTCATATATGTATACATGTATTAATATAATAATAATAATAATATGTTTATTTTTGTATTTAAATTTCTAATTGAAAATTACAAAAATTATAAAAGGACCAAAATGCCTCTTAGTTAACAAATTTTTTTAACAAAGTTTAGTTAAAGGGACTAGAATTGAAACCAAGTGGCAACCACAATGACCAAATTTGCAATTAATTTGAAATAGGGATTACTCATGATAGTAGGTGGAAACCACAGGAACCAAAAGTGTAATTTACTCTATATTTAGTAATTAATAATATATATTAAATATAGGGAATAGTTCAAAAAAACCCAACAAACTATTCCATTTTGAATGGTTAACTCTTTAAATTATTTTTTTGAATGAGAAAACCATTAAACTTTCTTATTTTGAATGATCAAGTCCCTAAACTATTCTTTTGAATAGAAAAACCATTAAACATTCTCATTTTGAATAAATAGCCCATTAAACTTTCTTATTTTGAATGATTAAGTCCCTAAACATTTTTTTAAAGAAATTAAACGATAGAATTTTAAAAAACTGGTTACTTACATTTTTTTAAACCCAAATAAACTATTTGTAACCGTTTATCTTTTGATTTTCCCTTTTATGATGGAAACAAAAATAGATTGAAAAGAGGGAGATCCACAGCAGGAGCCGACAACGTGTTAGGCAAAATGGAGAATGGACAACGTTGAGGTAATGGGATGTGGCGGGTGAGCGATACCATTGTTTGCGTGAGGTTTTAATCACGTAGGGTTTGGGAATGGTAAAACCGATTTAAGTTTATTTTTTACTTTAAAATTTTCATAGTCAATTACAAGTAGCTTATTTAAAAAAAGAAGATGTACGTAACCAATTTTAAGAACTTCGATGCTTTATTTATTCAAAAAAATGTTTAGGGACTTAATTATTCAAAATAAGAAAGTTTAATGGTTTTTTAATTCAAAACAATAGTTTATGGACTTAATCATTCAAAATGAGAAAGTTTAATAATTTTTTCTTTCAAAAAAATAATTTAGAGACTTAACCATTCAAAATGAATACTTTGTTGAGTTTTTTTTTTTTAACTTTTCCTTTAAATATATTAATTTGACATATTATTTAATAAATACGATAAATAATATAAAAAAATTCCAAATTATTCCTTAATATAACGATATTAAGAAGATTTATAAAATAAATTTTAATTAAATTGCTAACATTTTAAAAAAATGTTCAAAAAATATGTATTTTTTGAATAAAAAATAATAAATGTTACATTTTCTTACTTTACATGGTTTTGAAAAGAATTTTTATCTTTACATGGTTTTGAAAAGAATTTTTATCTGTAAGAAGATGTAACATTTATTATTATTTTATTCAAAAAACACATATTCTTTTTAAATTTTTTAAAATGTTAATGATATAAAATGTATGTTACAAATCTCCTTAATATTATTATATTTTAAGGAATAATTACATATTTTTTAATTAATTTAATATATTTATTAAATAATATATTAATTTAATATATTTAATATTATATATTTTATATACATATTTTAAAATAAATATTTTATTTGTAAAAAAACATAACACTTTTTTTAATGAATAACTTAGAACTTTTTAATTAATTTAATATATTTGTTAAATAACATGATAAAACAATATATTTAATTATTTAATATATATGTATATTATTAGTGATTAAGTATACATCAATATAATATATAGAGAGCGTAATTTACGTTATTGTCCCTCTGGTTCTTATTACATCTTTGGTCACTATGACCAAAATGACCAAAAGACCCTTTTAATTAACCTATTTAATAGAATTTTTTTAATTGAGTTAGTGTTAGGGATCCAATGTGTTATAAATCAAAAACCAGAAAAATGTAATCATAGATATTTTAAAATAAGGATCCAAAACATTAAAACATATAAGCCATATGACCATTCATGTAATTTACTCTTTATAAAGAAGTAGAGCGAATGTCTATATAAAAATCTAGTAGTATTATAGCTAAATGTATGGAATTGTATATCTTAACCATTTGGCTCATCTTCATATCTTGTATTGTTTTTGGGTTATAATATAATTGTTTATAATTCCATGCATCAATCTAGAGTTAATAGTTTTGTTTTTTTAGTAACTGTGATCTCTGACGTTTTTGATTTTGTTAGTTTATGAGATTCATGCAAAACTCCCTTCAACCGAACAAACTTTAGGTCTTACAACTAGTAAGCGTGATCACCAAGAAGTTAATAACACCGGTAAAACCTCTTAAACTAATGGCATGGTTCTTATGTCGGTACTACGCCAATACCTAATGAGTACGCATGTGAATTAAAAAATTGTTGGACTGCTCAAACTGGTCGAACCAAGTCAAACAGATCTTTTTTGAAGGTTTAAGCGCTCCGGTGGTCCAGTCCAGTCCGGTCCGATCTGAAAAAATGGCCAAATCGCTCGGTCCCGTTTGGCCTACGATTTGAACGTTTTTTGAGCGGTCTGGACGAGACCGACTGCTAAAATTACACATGTATTAATCATTTTTTTAAGTTTTTATCCGCAATTGACCGTGTTATCTAAATCGACAAAATTCCAAATGCTATCAAAAATCAATTCCAAATCGCTTTCAACTTACTCAATGTTTGCCAAAATTCCAACTATTGTTGGTGGCTTTGTTTAACTTCTTTTCCCAACTTGTTCAATATTTTTTATTTTTCAATTTGCTTGTCGACCAACTTCTGTTTGTCTAGATGTGATCCGAATTCCTCCAAGATAAAAGAAAAGATGGGCATACAACTTTAGTTTTTCCGTTTCTTTGTCCCGTCTTGCTCTTTGAATTCTACGATTTTTATTGACTTCCTTCTCATTGGGTATTGTACGACGTATTTGACATACGGGAAATCCACGTTCTACCTAACTAAATTAAGAGCACTCATTTTTTTAGTTATTATTTTGATTTAGATTGTTATTTGGCTACCACACATGACTTCGAGAGTCATGATGATATTACTGAGGAACGTCTTTATATGAATATTTTTAATTCTATTGATTTAATTTATAGTTCATTATACGATTATAATAATGTTATATTTCGTAGAAATTTCATTTCAGAAATAGGTTTTATAAGAGGCCCAAACAGCCTAAACTGGTCAGACCAGACCTCATTTTTGTGGTTTGATATGACCGAATTAGTCACTTGCTGCCAAACCGCTCGGTTCGAAAGATTTTGTAAACTACAATTGTGGTTTGGGGATGTTAAATTGCCCAAATCGGACCGTGAATGCATAGTGTGCATGAATCTGCCATTAAGAACCCGGTATACCCGCCCCAACGAGGCAGGGAATCCCCAAAAGTTAAATAACCGGGGTTGGAGACGGGGTCGAGTAACGCGATCTCTGCCTCGTCCCGTCCCTGTATATTAAATTCATTATATCTTTATTATTAAATACATTATTTATAAAGAATTATATTTCGTATTTTTTGATTTAAAAAGAGTATTTTGACCTTTCATCTTATATATATGTTTTTTCGGATTTGTCTTACACTTTTTAGATATCGAGCATGGAAAGTCGAAAGCATATAATGTAATAATTACGTATAATATGGTGATTTTATTCACATATGAACATTTGATAATCTATAAAAGACAAATTTTCGGAATATGTGAGATTTAAAAATGGACAATTTTTGATAGAGTGTGGTGTTCAATACATCTGATTTAGAATATCTCAAATAAACAGGAAAACGAAATCCTCGATTCCCTATTGGGAATGTGATCATATTCGCCAACGGGGACAAAGATTGGGATCGGGGACGGGGATGGAGATTGAAGTCCCCTCCCCATTCTCATGCCTATGCATGAGTCTTCTTGATGCAGGCTCGATCTTAATTAGATTGAGGAAGACTTGAGCTTGATAAGGCTTAAGCTTGACTCAACTGTTATAAGCTAAGATTGAGCTTGATTCAATAGACCGACGAGTCTTTTTGATGTAGGGTTGACTTTTGAGGAAGACTTGAGCTCGATTCAAAAGCACATATAGCCAAAAAAATATATATTCAAAACTAATATGGTTGATGAAATAAAGTTTGATTAATCTGAATAGCTTGAAAATATTTGTGTAATTAACTATACTATATTATATTATAATGCATATAGATTTATCTCTTAAAAACTATTCATTTATTAAAGCATTGTAGACAAATCAATAATGTATGCAAAATCTTCATTTTTTATTAAATATTCCTATTTTACCATTTTTGTTCACAATAATAATGGAAACTTAAAAGATTTTTGAAAATTTATATTACCTTTCTCATATAAATGGATCAAATTTTGGAAGCCTACATATTTATTTTTAGTTGAAAAAAATCTAAATTGTTTTAAATATAATTTATAAGTTATATTTGAAATAGAGATATTTTATTTTCTTTAATTTGATAACCGCATTGGTATACAATTTTTTTTCAATTTTTTAAAAGTTCAGTCACGAGTATTTTCACATACGAGTATATAAGTATATTCATACAATAATTTTACCATAAATCTGAAGACTATAGAAGACCATTGTTCTTTCTAAAACCATACAAATTTATAAATTAAAATCGAGAGGCAAAATAGAAATACATTACACTGTATTGTAAGGACACACTTCTAGTTTTCTATAAAACAAGCTTGATTCGAGTTCAACTAAAAATTATTAATACCTACATAGGGCTTAAAAGCTCAATATTGAGTAGAAATTTTATAAACTCAAGTGTTTTGAGGTCGTTTTTCCATTTAAGGTCGAAGACGACAAAGCTCAACTCCATCATTCACAATCGTGCCATAAAAAGTCGATATGTTCGCAATCCTATGGCAAACCTATTCATCGAAAAATGACTTGTAATTCGTTGATGACCCATATAAGAACCAACTAAAACAACATTTTATTCTACAAGGATCAACCATGTAAAGTATTATACATATAGTCTCTCTTCCAACATCCAACACTCAAATATTAAAGAAATAAGTATTTTTCACCATGAGAACATTTATTTTCACAAATAACAATTATTAAAAACATACCGTTATGCCAGGCAGGTGTCGATTTTCATTGATGAAAAACCGTTTAAACGAGACTGGTGTCGGTTTTCACATGGTGTTAATACAACTGAAGTCTAGCACCTAAGGTTAGTGCCAGTCCCGATACGAAATTGATTACAATAATTGGTGTAATACCTGACACGAGAGCTTACGGTGGCAGGGTCCCTACCGCCGCATTCCATCCCATTGACAGCTTGAATTGTAGCTCCAAACCCCTTACCAGAAGCAAAGTCCCAATGAACGTTGTTCATCCAAAACCACAAGGCGGTCTTGAATGAAACCACAGGGTCTCTAGCTACGATCTCGGGGTCGTTGAGCCCATCGAACCCAAGGCTCTGACCGGCTGCACCGTAGTTGTAGTTCCATGAGATTTGGATCGGACCTCTCCCATAATAACCCTTGTTAGGGTTGCATGGATATTGGGTGTTGGACCTATCACAATAGTTTCTGGAAGGACCATTTATTTCTTCTCGGTAACAAAAGTCTGTGCATCCATGTATGAAAAGTCAAAATTATCGACATATTTTGATAGTCAAAATGCAACATAACAATAACAAAGTTCATATTAGTTTATATTTTTATTGTAACAATTTATTTTTTTATCTCAACCAGTGTAGCGAAAGTTCAACTTTTATTAATTAATTCATACATGACATCATCGGTTAATTTTGATATCATATTTTTACACATAATTTGAAGTTACAACATTATATATATGACAACTTAATATCCATGTTAATAATAGTTATAAGATCTAGCGGTTACCGGTGAGAACTTATACAAAATTAGAGAATTAAATGTTTGTTACACTAATTAAGAAAAATAATCAATCATTACACCAACAAATAATCCATCACTATTTTAACGAAAACAAAGTACATACCACGATATGATGACTATTTTTTGCAGTTTTTGCGTTTGAGAGACCGGTCAAAGTTTTTAAGAAACCATAGGGACCAAAATTATAGTTTACGCTATAACTAAATCATGCGTTGAAGTTAAAAATTGCACACATTATACCAAAATATAAGATGATCAGTTTGCTAAAAATCAGAAATACTTAATAACATACTTACGTCCAGTTTCATGAGTAACATGAGCAAAGAAAGCCGCGATTTCTCGTTTCGAGTCCGCGGTGGAACCTGATTTACCGAAACTTGGGTAGGCTTTGACGGCATTAAGAAACGCATCACGTGTGTAAAAACCTCTTCCTGGACAGTTACGTGCAGACTTGGCAACAATCCCATTAAAAAATCCCCATGTCACTATGTTAGAGATGTCAACATTATTTGTAGGAGCAGCTTGAAAACACGGGCCACTTTGACAGCCTTTTCCACAATAAGCATTTCCGGTGCCACAGTAACCGTACTTGCTACAACACAAGTTCGAAGCACAATTACAATTCTGAGATGTAACCGGCTCCAGGAGGAGGATTCCGGCAAGAAACATTCCGACAAATAGGAGAGTCGTTTTCATTTTGTTTTTGTGGGATTTGAAGGGGGAAGAGAGAGATTAATTTATAGGGTGAAAGTCTCCTCCAAAGTCTCCCATTACTTAGTTTTGTTATTTCTTTTTGGTAAAAAAATGAAGTTATGTTGGTTGATATTTGTTAATGACTCATATATCCACTTTTGGGAATAATTGGTGCATTTATATGGTTAAAATACAAAAACTACGATTATACATGAAAAGGGCATTATTGACAATATCAAGATCCACAAACCTATATGTAGAGATGTTAAAATAAATGGGTAGGTTGGTTTGGTTAACACTATAACAAAAATTGGACTTAACCTAAAATATCCAAACATCTTAATTGAATATATTTTAAGAATGAAGTTTATGAGAAAATATAAAGTGAACTATCTGAAATTATCACACTAAGGCTATGTTTGGAAAACTAGCTGATAAGCTAGCTTATGACTGATAAGCTAGCGTATGACTTATAGAGTAGCTGATGAATAATGAATAAGTTATGTTTGGCAAAAACTAGCTTATGAGCATGTGAAATGACCAAAGAGGACATGTTGAAAATAAATAAATAATATTAGTTAGGGTATAATTGAAAAAAGTGTCAAAAAGCTCCTCATAAGCTACTCCAAGTAGCTTATCGATAAGCTAGCTTATGTACATCCAAACGATTACTCAGAAAATAAGCTAGCTTATAAGCCAGCTTATAAGGTAGCTTATTTTTGCCAAACAATGCCTAAGTTTATAGAACGTTTTTTAATGTTTTAGAAAGTTTTTAAGACGATTTTAGAATAAAGTGTCTATTAACTTATTGTATAAGATAATTTTGATAAATGTCCTGTAATCCCATTTGTTTATAAAACATTTAAAAAAATGTCATACGAAATAAGTAATACGACGTTTTATATTAAAGTCGTCTTAAAAAATTTGTTAAAATGTTCAAAAGTGTTCTATAAATCTATTGTTACATTCTTAGATATAATGTTTTTTTTGTTTGATCCTATAAACTTAATTTTATAAAGTATTTTTTAAGACGTTTAGATATTTTAGACGTCCTATAAACCTAATATTATTAAAGCTGTGATTTTTTAATACTGAACGTATACAATGAACAAGAATAATAATTGAAATATGTATTTTTTTTTTTACCTAAATTGATTAATTAAGGATGTTGTAAGTATTTTATATTAGCTAAGTTTATCAATATGACATATTAGAAATATAATTGTAATCCAAATTGACTCATTTTCAAGTAAACGAATGAAACTTGATCACAACTCTAGACATAGGTATCAAGATTGATGGATAAACCGGTTAAGTTGTTGGTATATATGGACCTTTAATTTCATCGTTAACAAGTAGTGACATAAAGGGATCAACCCTATTCACAAAAGTTGTTCCTAATTGCCGATACTTGCTGAATTAGATGATTTCACGTATCTCTCACCCGATGAAAACTAAACGTATATACGTCAATCTTTCAATACTCACTAGTACCTATTTATATAAAACAAAAACGAAGCCTATAAGCTATTAAAAACCTAAACTTTACGTGATTTAGGGAAAGTTTTTTCTTAGACAATTAGTCATAAAACATCTTTAATAGATTTTCTTTAATTTATTTAAAATAGAAAACCAAAGTTAAAACCTCTAAAAATTATGTGAATAGTGTTATACTCATATGGTGTAAGATGGTAACGTTGTGTCGTGATAGGATTCACAACGTTTAACATAAATGATGTCATATCGATAGCAGTGGGCCAACGTGAACTCTTGGGAGGCTGTCTGACCCGATAGTTGATATTTGTGACAGTACTATAAGATCATTTTGTGGTACTATATACGACTGTCTAGGAATGCTATATATAATATCTTTTTACTGGATCATTTGTTTTTTACTTTAACAAACATTTGCACCGTTTACTTCTTATTTTATGAGTATTTTTAGTTAATAACTTACATACACCAAACAAATTCTTGGATTTCATCATCTGAAATTGGTTTTTAAATATTGTACTTTTAAGAAACTTTTACAATCCTTTATGTGTATTGTTATTCAGTACTTCTACCATTTTCACTTGTTAAGATACAACAATAGACCAAGGTGAATAATTTTACTAAGATTTGTCTACATGAAGCCTGAGATTATATAAACTTCACCAAACAAAGGGCCTTACTGACAATATTAAAGCTGATAAAGAAAATCTATATAAGAGTCTATCAAAAACATATATAGGTAAAGGCGTGTAATGTCCCCATATTTTTAAATCTTATATTGAAAAAAAAAGACAAAGTTATGGGATTACTTTTTAAAATGTAAAAATAGAGGTTGAATTGGAAAGTTTTTCGGATAATATGGGTTAAGACAAGCTTTGAGATCCGACCTTCAAGAGTAAATACAAGTTTTAAAACTTTTGTATTGATCTACCCTTATTAAATTTTATCCGTCGTTGATCTGTCGGTGTAGCCTTTACCTACGACCCACTATCTGACGACCATCACCCACGAATTCCGACGGATTCTGTCTTTGCGGACGGATTTGACAATCGGTAATGAGTTTTTCTCTTGTAGTGTACGGAAGAATGCGTTTAAAATTTATGCACAACTAATATATTGATAATTATAAAATTTATGTTATTAAAATCATAATAATATGTTTTTTGGATGAATTGATTTAGGATGTTGTAAATTTTATATTTTAGCTAAGTTTATTACTATTACATGTTTGAGATACAATTATGATACAAATTAACTCATTGTTTTAGTAAACACGAGTGAAACTTATTTGGCAACTCTAGGCAAGTAGGCATAGGCATCGAGATCAATAGGAGTTGTTTTAATTTCTTTTGTAAAAATAGGGTAGTTTTAATTTGTTTTTGTAAAAATAGGGTGGTAGACCCCATAACTATTTTAAATTCAATCCCTTTTAATATGATAATAAATTATAATTACACCATTAACTTCTTTTTGTATAAATTTAGTTATTGTAAATAGATAACTAAACTAATTTTATTTTATTTTTATAAAAGATATCTTATCAATATTTTTGATGACACCCCTTTATTTTTTTTATTATACTTTATCTATAAGTTTAATTCTTATAAATATATGATTGATACCAATATTGAATATTATTTGCATTTGTATTATTTTTACTTTTATTTATGTATAAAATCAAATAAGTTACAATGTTTAAAATATCTAAAATCAATTCATTTCATAATGTTTAAAATCGTGTAAAATCAAATCAACTTAAAAAAATTCAAAATCAAATCAAATTTTTTTTGTGTAGTATAATAATGTAATGATAAAGAATTATGACAATGGAATTTCTAACTTTTTATAATGGTAAAAGATTTATTAAAAATAATTAAAAATACAATATTCATATAACGGGTCTCCTATATTCGTCTATATTTATCCCAATATCTCCTAAATATTCACGTAATCTTCTTTACGCAATTCAAATTTTAAATTTATAGTATTTTGTATTTTCTAAAATAAAGATTTTAATTGAAAAATAATAATAAATAATGTAATTGAAAAAAAATTATGTAATTGAAAAGAAAATGATGTATAAAAACTGTCTAATTAAAAATAAAAATAATAAAAATTTAGATATATAAAAAAAATACAACAAATATAAAATATAAAAATAAAGAAAAGAAAATGGTATAATTGAAATTTGTTTAAAAAATTAAGGGGTTGAAGCTGTAAAGGTATTTAAACTTTTGAAGAAACACCCCTATTTTCATAAAACAAATTAAAACAACCATATTTTTACAAAACATTTCTAAAACTCCCCTATTTTTACAAAAAACTCGATCAATGGAAAAACCCTATTGCTTTTACGTTTTAATTTCACCGATCAATGGATCAACGTTGTTAACATAACTTGTTCTACTTGTCTATACTTGCCGATGTATATGATTTCTAGCTACAAGATGTCTTTCAAACAATGAGAGCAAAACATTATATATATATATATATAGAGAGAGAGAGAGAGAGAGAGACAGAGGGGGAGAGGAAAGTTCAAATGAGAACTCAAATTTGGTTGTGAACGTGAGGACAAATGAGAGCGCGACACATGTATAAATGTAAATTATTCAGACTGAATAATCAAAGAAATATTCAGACTGAATAATCAAAGAAATATTCAGACTGAATAATCAAAGAAATATTCAGACTGAATAAAACTGAATATAGTATTTATTCAGTCTGAATAAACATTATTTAGACTGAATAAATACTATCTTCAGTTTTATTCAGTCTGAATATTTATTTGATTATTCAGTCTGAATATTTCTTTGATTATTCAGTCTGAATATGACACATTGTGCGCTCTCATTTGTCCTCACGTTCACAACCAAATTTGAGTTCTCATTTGAACCCGCCCCGATATATATATATATATATATAGGCATAATCAAATGAGAGTTAAGTTGTTTGTGATAACTGCGAGATCCAACCTCAATCAATCATTTTAATAACTAATGTTATTTACTAAAATAACATAAAGGGGTAAATTGCTAAATTTGACAAATGAGAAAAACCCTAAAATAACATACGCGTACGCCTGCTCATTCTTAATCGTAACCAGCCTTAAGAAAGCTCCTACCTCCTCCTCCAAGGCTCCACCATATCACCTCCGACCTCCATTGTATCACCTCCTTCATCCACCATATCTCATCGACCACTGTCGCTACCACTACTAGTCTACCACCACCATCGTATCGATCACCTCCTTCATCCTAATTCCATCAGCAGCAATGGTAAGATGGTATCCTTCCCTGCCACCGAGAGTAGTAACAATAGGCCTGGTAAGATGGTATCCTTCCCTGCCACCGAGAAGACCGAGAAGACCAACAATACTGGTGTTGGAGAAGTGGTTGTTGCTGGTGTTGGTAGTGGAGTGAAGAGGATTCAAGTGAAGTGAAACACCGGTGAGGCGGTGGTGGCTGTTGGTTCCCGGACTACAAGCAATTCTAGAAATGTTGAACATTCTCATTACAGAAGGAATCCACTGGCTGAGATCGACACCAATGCAGTCGTATCTTATCCACCGCCATATCTCATGATCAAGTCCTACAGCTACAACTTCCAGATCGGAGTCGTAACCAAGATCCTTCCCTTTGTTCGAGTTTTCTTCATATCTGGAAAAAATTAAATTTTTTTTACTTTTTTCGGAAACCGATAATGAACCTAGATCGGTTTGCTTTAATGTTAATACACAGATCGATTAAGAACCCATATTGGTTTGTTTTGGGTTCTACATGGAGACATCACAATCTTTTTGTATATATTTTGGATATCATAGTAGGTATGTTATGGTAGTGGGTATCAAAAGGGTTTTAAATTGGATTTAATATAGCATCACAACCTATCTTGTATATATTTTTGGGTATCACATTAAGTTTGTGTTTTACTATTTTTGAAGTTATTCGTATCATAGAAAATTTATTTTTGTTCGTTGGAATAAGGTTCATCGGAAGTTGTCGGTCCATGGATGGTAGGAGGAGAAAATATATATTAGATAATTAAAATTAATTAATTATTTCCTTTAAAAAATCAATTAAATCTTTTAACAGTTGTTATAAATAAAATGATTAAATTACTCTTTTACCTTATTTAAGTAATATCCTTAAATATCTTAAATTAGTAGTTTATGTTGGATCTCATGGTTATCAAAAACTACACGATTCTCATTTAATTAGGCACTTATATATACATATACATATACATACACACACAAATATATATATATATATATATATATATATATATATAGGATCCATTTCAATTATAAATCACCTGATTTATGCAAAGTCTACAAACTAATCTACACCATACAATTTTCTAATCCACGGTGATCAAGAGGCGAGATATTTTTGTAATTATGTGGAATTTTAGGATCTTTTATAACAGTCTCAAGATTGTCGTTGATCAAAATATTCTAAGATATGCAGATCAGTTTGCATAGTTTGTGTAAATCAGTGAATGTGCAATTGAAACATGTCCGAATTTACAAAATACCTATAATGTCTTTTTTTTTCAATTCTGTGATTAAAAAGTGCCAAAATTATTAACATCCTAATTTAATATAGTTATGTGTCTTAGAATGGAACTCACGATTATCACAAAATATGAAGTTCCCAAAAGAAGACCACATATGATGTGAGTCCCACATAATATTAAATCATAAATGATTTAATATTATGTGGGACCCACATCATATGTGATCCACGATTGTCCCTTTGTTCCTTTAAAAATGCAAAGTTCTCATTTGAACCTTCCTCTATATATATATATATAGAGAGAGAGAGAGAGAGAGAAAGAGGAAGGTTCAAATGAAAACTTTATAAATTTAAAGGAATAAAGGAACACCTTGTGGACCAAATGAGTCCCTTTGTTCTTTTAAATTGGAGGTATTCTCATTTGAACCCCCCCCTATGTAGAGGAAGGTTCAAATGAGAACTTTATAAATTTAAAGGAATAAAGGAACACCTTGTGGACCACATATGGTGTGGGTCCCACATAATATTAAATCCGAAATGAATTAATATTATGTGGGACCCACATCATATGTGGTCCACAAAGTGTTCCTTTATTCCTTTAAAAAGGGGTGGTTCTCGTATAATCCCTCCCCTATATATATATATATATATAGGGGAGGGATCATGCGATAACATGGTATGTTTAAAGAAATAAAAGAATGATTTCTTACCACATAGTTTAGTAAATCAATTAATATTATATTGAATGATATTCAAGTAATTAATGATGGCTGAAATCTAATTTCCACCAACGGTAAAGTCTTTTAGGGGTAAAATTGGTAGAAATAAAAAATTATAATATATCAATGATTTAATAATAATATAATATAATATATCAAAAATTATATTATATATTATATCACACAATTATATTATATTATATTACAATATATCAAAAATAACATAAGTGACATTGTAATCATGTGTGAATAAGATTTGTACAAAATCATATATGATTTTACATTTATATTTGTACAAAATCACATATGATTTTACATTAACATTTGTACAAAATCGTATATGATACTGAAATCATATATGATTTTGTTGACATACTTGGCATTGGAATCATGTGTGAATATCATTTGTACAAAATCATATATGATTTTACTTTACAGTTTGTACAAAATCACATATGATTTTACATTAACATTTGTACAATTTGATACTGAAATCATATGTAATTTTGTTGATATAATTGACATTGTAATAAATTTTTTAAAGATATTACTTTTAATATTTAAAGATATTTTAAAAATAATAAATTTTTTCAATTTTTAGAGTTTTAAAATAATAAACTTTTTTTTAAAGATATTTCAATTTTTAAAAATCATAAACTTAATGAAATTTCTAAAGTCATATATCATACTGAGTTTGATTTCTTATATTTATCTTGATCTTATATTTATTTAAAAATATTTCATATTTATATTGATCTTATATTTATTTAAGGGCAAATTGCATCAAAAGGTAACGTACTTTGTTCCCATTCCTATTTTAGGTAACATACTTTTAAAAGTTTCATTTTGGTACCTAAGTTGAAAAGTTTCAAACACTTAAGTACCTAGGATTACCGATTTAACCATTAACAGGTTACCATGCTGATGTGGCTGATGATGTGGCTTACAAATCAGCATTATTTAATGATGTGTTTATTGATATGAATTTTATTGTATAAAATAAATATAAAAACATTTTTTGTATTTTATTTCTCTTTAATTTTTGTTAAATAGTTTAAAAGTCTAAATTGTACATATAATACACAGCTATATGCCTATACCTATTCTAAACCATGACCACCATGCCTTTCCGGTTACCATCTCCAGTCAGCGTTTCCGGCCAACATCTCCGGCCATCATCTCCAACTTTTGTCTCTGACAACAATCTCTGGCCTCTAACTGCACCTTCACCATAAGAGCTTCAGTGATACATCTTTCTAACAATGGGGTTTGAAGGTTGAACTCACAGTTGGGTAAATCTAACCCTTCCAAACCTTTCTTCGCATCCATGAAAGACAACCGAGACGGAACCCGGAGATGGTGACGGGAGACGGAGGTCGGAGATGATGACTGGAGACGGAGGTCGGAGATAATGGCCGGATATAACGGTCGGAGATGATGACCGGAGATGGATGCCGGAGAGGGTGACCGGAGACGGAGAAGACGATTATATGAAATGGTGGCTGCAAAGAGTGGGTTTGTTGTTTTGGTTGGTAGAAGTGCTTTGTACTTTATTTATATATATATATATATATAATATATAAACAAAATTTAATTGTTCAATTAAAATAAAATAAAAATATATTTTATACAATAAAATTCATATCAATAAACATGTCATCAAATAATGCTGATTTGTAAACCACATCATCAGCCATGTCAGCATGGTAACCTGTTAATGGTTAAACTGGTAACCCTAGGTACTTAAGTGTTTAAAACTTTTCAACTTAGGTACCAAAATAAAACTTTTGAAAGTGTGTTACCCAAAATAGGAATGTGAACAAAGTATGTTACCTTTTGATGCAATTTGCCCTTTATTTAAATATATTTAATATTTAAATTGTTTAGAGTTAATCAAAATTGGACATTGTACAATCTGATGGAACATGATGAATAATAACATTTTATAAATTAACATTGGACCATAATACCCTTAAAATAAATAGATGAATATTAATTATTTTATTGATTTCTTAAATTATATATGTGGCTAGAAAAAGGTTCATTTGTTTCTTTAAAACGAGAAAGTTCTCGTTTGAACCTCCCTCTCTCTCTCTCTCTCTCTCTCTATATATATATATATATATATATATATAAGAAAGTTCAAGTACGAACTCAAATTTGGTTGCACGAGGACAAAAAAGAACTCGACACATGTCTCACTCAGTCTGAACAATGAAGTCATTCAGAGTGAATAATAAAGGTGAAGTTCATACATTATTCAGACTGAATAACACTACATTCAGTCTGAATATTTCTTTTCATTATTCAGTCTGAATATGACATGTGTCGCATTCGCCTTTGTCTTCATGTTCCCAACCAAAGAAATATTCAGACTGAATAAAACTGAATATAGTATTTATTCAGTCTCAATATATATATATATATATATAGGGGCGGGTTCAAATGAGAACTCAAATTTGGTTGTGAACGTGAGAACAAATGAGAGCGCGACACGTGTCATATTTAGACTGAATAATCAAATAAATATTCAGACTGAATAATCAAAGAAATATATATATATATATATATATTATGTAGACCCAAATGCATACACTTGTGTGTGTTAGTGTTTTGTATAATAATGGAGAACATATCAGTTCATATAGTGTACTCCTTTTGTCTTAAGTTAAGTGTTTACGTTACTATTTTCATTTGTTCCAAATAAGTGTCTATTTTTAAAAGTAAGTTTTCGATTTCCCATTCTACCCTAAATATAAGATATAGAAAGTTTATTTCTCTGCTATCAAGAGTATACGTGTCATTTGGTTATTTAAAAAGTATAATAATCGCGCATTCCTAAAACTATGTGACATTTTCATTGTGGACATTTATTTTGGGACGGAGTAAGTAAGAAACTAAAAAAGAAAGAATAATAATTGATAACAAATATAGAGAGATTATAGAAAATGATATCCATGGTATCTCACCGGTGGATTTAAAAAACCTCGCGAATTAACTTGGGTTACAGGTGCAAATCGGGATCAATTCTTTTGAACCTCAACTCACAACTTTCTTCAATTTTTAAAGAATACGTGTTTGACTATTTGTATATAGGACTGAGAGTAAGTATTAACGTACTTAGGCTCTTTTGTTTGTTAAATATCTTTTTGTGTTTAAAAGTCTCAAATATCGCATAAAATTATCATTTATCTCATAAATTATATATTAAAAAAATCTTACACCTTTCACAATAACGTGTTATAACGCGTCATAACACGTCGTAATGCACCATAACACATTCGTTACAATGGAAGTCACGCCTTAAAGTGGAGCCACAAAAGTTAACGCGATGATAAAAAAAACCTTAATGTCATAACACGTCATAATAAGACCATAACAAGTTAACGTCATAATGAGACCATAACAAGTTATTAAGAACCATGAAATAAATGTATTCCAATTGATGTTGCATATAGAATTACACAGCATTATATATCTTTCTATCGTAATCGCACCCATTCATTTCAAAAATTTGGCACACCTCCACTACAACTTATCGTGATCCCCTATTCAGTTCAACTCTAAATAATGTCAAAACATTTATGATTTTTACAGAATACACATAGAACGTTTCAAATGGAAATAATATGAAGATTGGAAACAAAGAAAACAGATTTCCACCATGATGTGATTAAAATGTGGTTGGAACATTATATTATTAAAAATAACAACCCACCCCCTATATATTAATCGAAAATAAACGGAATATAATAAAAAAAAACAAAATGTAGAGGGCGGTTCAGAAAACCTAGAAAGAGGTTCGATGTTTTTTTAAAGAAAGGTTCAATGTATTCTAATCTCGATGTTAATTGCTAGACTAGATTGAATTTTGAAAAAAGAGATTTTTCAATGTAATTCTCATATGGTATCAGAGACGACGTTTAACATATACAGGGACTCGACACTCAATCTAGTCTAGCCACTGTTTGAACGGACATGTTGGAGTCTCACATTTGCTAATCATGAACTAACCCATTTATCTTTATATGTAGAGATCTGTCCCTTCTCTTAGGGTATGTATGGTTTGTGTGATAGGACGAGATATGATAGAACATAAACTTATTGTCCCACGTTTAGTGTCACATTAGATTGATACAAGACATAACTGAGTTAGACCAAAATGCATGTTTTTGTCCCAATAAAATAGGTGGAACAAATATCGGACAAATGAGACTAGATCGGTAATCAATAAGCTACCCATGTAAGTTTGAAATCCTAATTTTTTTCAGAATTCTTTAACCTGCCTATCCGTTCTCATTCCTATCCATTCAGATCACATCCCCATACCAAACACACCATCAAAATATCTACGTATTTCCTGTTTGTTAAAAGGCTTTAATAAAAAAATTAATAATGTTTTACATTTTTTTCACAAGCTTCACCATCAAAGCATCTCCATGCAACGTTTTTATTAACTAAAAGTGTAGTGACTTATAAGAACTACCATTGTCGAGAGGTTCTTATAATAACCTAAAACCTCCTAGATGCTTAAACAAGAACCTTGGTTCTTACCATAAAGTTTGTAAAAAATGATATATTTTTTATTTTATTTTCTTGACTTTACTTAATATACATTAATACAATTTATTTAATAGAACCCAATAAAATAAAGTTGTTATAAAAATTATCACTATAGATTTTTAAGAAAGTTCTTAATTTGACTTGATGAAAATAAGTTGACAACAAAAAAAATTCTTATAAGAGCTCTCAAAATTCCACCAATCCCATATTTTATAAACATCATCACATAAAATGCCATTAATGACTATGAGTAGTGGAAGAAGACTTTTGACTTTGAACCCGTCAAAAAGTTATTTAACTTGGATTTTCAACATGATTTTTTTTAATTGACCAAAATACCCATCTTTAGAATCTAATTCAAAATTTACTCATTTTTGAAATCAAAATTTCATTTCAGAGTTACGTAAATATCTTATGCATTTGTATGAAATAGATTTTTAAATTAACTTTTTTTTTTATGTAAAATGAGGATCCTTAGTTCCTTATACCTAAAGAGATCCTTGTTCAAATTTTTTACGTAAATATGGATCCTTAACCAAATTTAGGTAAATATTTTTTTTCTCAATTAAGTGTAACAAATGTTCAAATCTTCAAATTTTCTTATTTTGTATTCATGTTACCTGGTACGTTTTCAGTCTATAGATACAATATATGAATGTAATAGAATACTGATGACTTTATGAAGGTGAATGAAGGCTATGCATATTGAAAGCATTCGTTTTAGCCTCCCGCTTTAGTCTTTCAATGACAAAATCGAAGCATCGACAAACTATGAATTAATTTCTATTTAACGTAACGATGATATTAACGTGATATTTTTCATGTAATTGAATTTAGATAATTTGACATCCATGTGTAATACTTATATTAATAGTTGCATGATCTACCCGTTACGGATCAACATTTGTACAAAATAGGAAGAATTACGTTAAAAATGAGTACCCAAAAGCAATTAAAACAAGTTTCGTTGCATACTGATGCAATTGACCTTATTTTGATGGTTAATCATACATTTTTATCAACATATATAGTAGAGTTGTCACTAGAACAAAATTGAGTTTATAGAACGCCATTGATAAATAAGTGTCCTAATAGAATGTTTTATAAGACTTATTTTATAGTACAAAAAAATAATAAAGCGTCATATCTAAAGGTGGTGTTATAAGTTTATAGAACGCTTTTAGGCATCTTAACAAGTTTTTAGGACACTTTTAATACAAAACACTGTATTAGTTATTTTATAGGATTTTTTTTGAGAAAATACCATATAAACCAATCTTTTTATAGAACATTTTGTTTATAAAGAAAATTTTCAACTCGTATCGTATATAATAGCTAGTATGACGGGTTTTTTTTTACAAAAGTCACCCAACAAACTTGTTATGACGTCAAAAAGCGTCTTATAAACTTATTACAACGCCTTTATATATGATGATTTATTTTTTGTCTTATAAATTATGTCTTATAGCCTATTAGAACGATTATTTATTGACGTCGTACTATAAATATCCAACCCAATTTTTTTTTAGTGTGTGTAATGCCCAATTTATATATTCTACTCTTACATTGAAAAAAATATTAAGTTTGGAGAGTATTTTAAAAATGTAAAACTAGGGGTTGTATTTTTTTATATTATGTTTTATGTAGTAAATATGATTACAATATTATTCAAGTAAATACATACTTTTTTAAATAAACTGATTTTAGGGGTCGTTTACAAACACTAGTAGGTACTTAATGCTTACCATAAGAGTTACAATTCTTATCTTATCGGGTAACATTCTTAACCATAAAATTGGATTATTGGTAAGTGTCTTTTAATTACACGGTTAATCAAATGGCTCAACATAAACTAAAAGACGACAGAGACAAATGAAAGAGACAAACCCAATCAACACTAACCTTCAAATATAAAAGCAAAATGTTTATTTCTCACCCTGAAAACATTTATTGTTATACATAACAATTATAAAAAGCGATTTAAACTCATAACCTTTAATCAAACACGGTATAGGCCAGCTAGGAGAGTTTTCATTAACGAAAAACTGTATAAGCGAGGTGTTGGTTTTCACATGGTATTAGTAGGACCAAAGTCTAGCACCTAAGGTTAGTGCCAACTTTGACACCAAATTGCTTACAGTAAGCAGTGTAATATCTGACACGAGAGCTCAAGGCCCGGGGATTCCCACGACCGCATTCCTTCCCATTGATGGCTCGGATTGTAGCTCCGAACCCCTTACCAGAAGCAAAATCCCAATGACAATTTTCCATCCAAAACCACAAGGCGGTCTTGAATGAAACCACCGGGTCTCTAGCCACGATATCTGGGTTATTGAGTCCGTCGAACCCAAGGCTCTTGCCGGCTGCACCGTAGTTGTAATTCCATGCGAGTTGGATTGGACCTCGTCCATAATAACTCTTTTTAGGGTTGCATCGATATTGAGTGTTGGTCTTATCACAGTAGTTTCTTGAACGACCATTTATTTCTTCTTTATAACAAAAGTCTGCAAATCCATATACGAAAAAGTCAAAATTAACATTACACATGTTTTATTGGAATGTATTGACATGTTTGGTTTTAAGACGTTCACATATAGGATGACTGTTTAAACCCTACTTAGTTTAAAGACGTTCACATATAGGAATCATTCTTGAAAAAATGGACGAGGCTGAATCATTTTCTTAAAATTAATGGACAAACATGTACAAAAATAATATTGCACAACACTAAAAAGCCTTACCAACCCTTTTCAACATTTTTACAAAAGTATAATTAAATAAACTTTTAGTTAGTATTTTTTTTTATCTTATGTAAAGACGTTGGAGAGAAAATGTCCATATTTGTTGAACTATTTTTTTCTTTAGTTTTTCAAAGACTACATTCCTACTAATTCTTATTTTAAATTATAACAAATATTATATACTATGAATGATAACATATATGATTTTATGTAAGTTTCATTTTTTAAAATGTAAAAGATTTTGTAACCTCATTAGTAATGAGCAAGGTTCTAAATAACATGAGGCGTGACGTGGCGGCAGACTCAAATCTTAAGCCTTAGAAGTCACGACGAGTCATAGCGTTTTTCAAAATCTTAATACCGTGGGTTAAAACAATTTATCAATCCCACGAAAAAAATTCTTGGTTTTATTATATTATACTAGTTGGATAAAAAAAAGTAGATAGGATCTGGCCTATGTTGGGTTCAAGTGTAGAAATGATCGCCTTTAATTTGGTTATATCAAGACGACTGATTTGTTAAAGTAAAAAAAAACCCTTATATGTACGTACTTCTAGTCTCATGACTAACGTGAGCAAAGAAAGCCGCGATTTCGCGTTTTGAATCTGCGATCGAACCAGATCTACCAAAACGTGGATAGTCTTTGATGGCTTTAAGAAAAGCAACCCGTGTGTAAAAACCTCTACCGGGACAGTTGCGTGCAGACCTGGCAACAATCCCGTTAAAAAATGCTGGCGTCACTATACCGGGGACATTGGCATTATTTGGACGAGCCGGTTGAGAACATGGGCCACCTCGACAGTCTCTTCCACAATATGCGGGTCCGGTTCCACAATAACCATACTTGCTACAACACAAGTTCCGAGCACATTTACACTTCTGAGATGTAACCGGCTCCGGGAGGAGCATTCCGGCAAGGAATATTCCGGCCAACAGAAGGAATATTGCTTTCATTTTGTTTTTGTGGTGTTTGAAGTGGAAGTGGAAGTGGAAGGGGCGAAGAGGGATATTTATAGTGGGGAAATCTCCTCCAAAGTCTATCATTATTTCTTTTTTGGTAGAAAATGTATGTCATGAAGTTTTGTTGGTTGACATTTGTTAAATGACTTATACACCCTATTTATTTGAGAAAAATGGGTGCATTTATAGAATCAAAATATAAAATTACGCTACACGTGATAAGGGCATTATTGACAATATTAGGTTCCAGGGCCGAGCCGTAGGATATACCAATATGAGATTTCGAATAGGACCCTCAAATTTTTTGGGGCACAATTTTAAATATTTTAACATATACCTATATATATAGAGACAGGTTCAAATGAGAACTCAAATTTGGTTCTGAACGTGAGGACAAATGAGAGCGCGACATGTGTCGAATAATCAAAGAAATATTCAGACTTAATAAAACTGAATATAGTGTTTATTCAGTCTGAATCATGCTTATTGAGACTGAATAAACACTATATTCAGTTTTATTCGGTCTGAATATTTTTGTGATTATTTAGTCTGAATAATCTACATTCAGACATGTGTCGCGCTCTAATTTGTTCTCACGTTCACAACCAAATTTGAGTTCGCATTTGAACTTTCCTCCCTCTCTCTCTCTCTATATATATATATATATTGATTTTAGTCCACGTATTAGCTCAATGCATTGAAAGTTCTCTCATACCGATATAGTATAACTCATTTGATAATTATAATGTTTTAGCAATCTAGCTTAAATACTCAAATCCTTTCCCTATTCTATAGACTTGCTTAATTGTCCTATTACTGATTGACGACAAATCCACGAATCCTTCTTCTTAGGTCTCTAATTTAAAGATTGAACTCTCTTGGTGTTCATCTTTGTTTTCCTTGTAGCTAATATTATATTCGAAGCACCAACGACGACCTATTTAATAATCTTGCACTTTCTTGTTCTTTGTTTCTTAGTTTCTTGTTCGCCGAGACCTTCAATAATTGAATTATTTCACCATTATACCAGTTGTCATTGTTCAAAGCACTATAGCCATTTGATAACAAACATCAAAGTTGAGAGTTTAGAGAGAATTTGGCTCTAGAATTGAGTTAGGGTTTCTTAAGAACTTAAAGTAAACAACAATTGTTAGTTGGTAAACTCTTATATGTTAATCTTCATATTAACGACTTATTAGAGAAAGTTGATTATGAAGAACTGATTGAAGGTTTTCTTCCGAACAATGTTAGAAAAATGATTATAATTAAGTGAAATTTGTTATTAGCTTTTTGAATTTTTTTCCTTACGTTGGGCCATCCTGGACTTGAACCAGATACTCGCTCTTGAAGTAAATCATCACACCTAGGTGCAAGGCCTAATTGAAAAAGAATCGAATTATTAATTGTCATAAGGTCCCTTACGCCCCACGTCCCGATCATCGTCCCAGAGAGATATGTGCATCTAAAAGATATTTCATACAGTTTTTATTTTATTTTAACTTGCTAGACTTTTAATATAATATATGAGGTGACATTTTATATCTTGTCTTGTTACAAGTATAGCAGCGCCTCCAAAAAGATTGAAACGACCGTTAGGTTTAAAAAAACCCTACCGGTGGTAAATAAAGGATAAAAGTATTTATGTTAAGTTGATTTGTCGACATTCTTTATTGAATTTCAATTAATGCTTTTCTGATTATAAATTATATTATTAAAAGAGTAAAAGTAAATTTTCACGCTACAAGATGTCTTTTAAACAATAAGAACCAAACATTTTATATCAAAATTAGAACAAAACAAATAATACCCAAAAAAAAAATCATTTTGTTCTGTTTAGTTTGACATCTATATATTGGTAATTTTTTGATACAGAGAGATTTCGAGAATTAACGAAGCTTTTATTCGATATTTGGAAAAAAAGAAAACAGGCTCGAAAGATGCTCGTAAATCTGCATCGGAAACTGAAAAATAGTTTCTTACGCAACATGGGTCGGTTGCCGGGTCGTGGACGCGTTCGGACGGGTCCCGAACGGATTGCCTTTATCTGTTTATTTAATTATTTTGTTTCTTAATTATTTAGGATTAGTATTAAAAGTATTAGTTATTTGTTTTCTAAATTAGATTAGGATTATTATTAGTTTCCTTATTTATTAGTTTTCTTTTTATCAAATAGTTTCCTAGTTGGTTTAGAATTAGGATAGATTTATTTCCATAATTATCTTTCCTAGTTTAACCTCAACGCCTAGACTATTTAAACCCCATTAGCTTTGTATTATTCATTCAATTCAATTATCAATACAATCTAGCTTTGCTTTGCTTATCGTTTTACGAGTTCTTGTTTAATTTCACGCTTGTGGAATTTGTTTACTTTTCGGGTTGACGCTGGTCGATCCTATTCCGCGTAACTCGCTGCATCAGTTGGTATCAGAGCATAGACTTCCTGTCTCTTCACCTTCGTGATGGCAAATCAACAACCCCTTACCCGAGCGGATCTTGATGGGATCACAACGGACTTTACCGCAGCCATCGCCGCCATATCAACCAACTTCAACAACCAGATCAATGCCCGCAACACCGAACGATGGAGACGAGACAGGCAAGAAGATCGAAATCGACCACGTGATGGTCGACACCACCGGACCGTTAGTTCAAGTTCTAACTCAAAATTCGAGCCACCCCGAAAAGACCCAGATTACCGAATGAAGGTCGATATTTCATACTTCTATGGAACCATGGATGTAGAAGAATTTTTAAACTAGCAAATCGAGGTCGATCAGAGATTCCGAAAGACAAGCAAACAAAGATGGTTGCTTTGCGGTTAAAGAGCGTCGCATCCATATGGTGGGACAAGCTAGTAGCCCAGCGACAAAGACAACAAAAGGGACCGGTACGTTCTTGGAAGAGGATGAAGCGACTAATGACGAAACGGTTCCTACCGGTCGAGGTCCCACGCTTTAACAATCGTAACCTGATCATTAGTTCAAGTTATTTTCAAATCAAGCAACCACCTTTACTTAAAAAACCCCTAGAAAAAGAAAAAGACTTGGTCAAAAAAGTTGAAGACGAAGTCATTCTCGCTGCAACAGAATTACAACAAGAAATCTGTAACAAGCCAAAAAAGTCAACAACGGATTTTGAGCCAACAATCAAAGCAACCGAAATTGAAGAACCTGAAATAGAAGAGCCCGAAATCAAAGAGCCCAAAATCAAAGCACCCGAAGGCAAACCACTTGAGAACATGCCGGAGCCAGTGAAACCGTTATCACAAGAACTCACAAAGGAAGAACTCAAAGACGATGCTTCTATTATTCCAACAAGCGAGACTCCGGAACAAATGGAGACAATTCCCGGTAAAGTTTTTGTAACCTTTTATCCTTTCGAGTTTGATAGAATCTCACTCGTATGGAGGCGATCACGACAACAAGCTTTGGAACTTGAAAAGAATATTTCACGAATCGGGTAAAACTATGTTTCAAGAGAACTCGAGGTCGAGTTCTTTTTAAGTGAGGGTGACTGATACAGGGAGATTTCGAGAATTAACAAAGCTTTTATTCGATATTTGGAGAAAAAGAAAACGAGATCGAAAGATGCTCGTAAATCTGCATCGGAAACTGAAAAATAGTTTCTTACGCAACATGGGTCGGTTGCCGGGTCGTGGACGCGTTCGGACGGGTCCCGAACGGAATGCCTTTATCTGTTTATTTAATTATTTTGTTTCTTAATTATTTAGGATTAGTATTAAAAGTATTAGTTATTTGTTTTCTAAATTAGATTAGGATTATTATTAGTTTCCTTATTTATTAGTTTTCTTTTTATCAAATAGTTTCCTAGTTGGTTTAGAATTAGGATAGATTTATTTCCATAATTATCTTCCTAGTTTAACCTCAATGCCTAGACTATTTAAACCCCATTAGCTTTGTTAATTATTTATTCAATTCAATTATCAATACAATCTAGCTTTGCTTTGCTTATCGTTTTACGAGTTTTTGTTTAATTTCACGCTTGTGGAATTTGTTTACTTTTCGAGTTGACGCTGGTCGATCCTATTCCGCGTAACCCGCTGCGTCGTTTTTATATTCGTTTTTCATGGTTCTTCGAATTTTTTAGTTTCTCCTTTAATTACGAGCTAGTAATAATAATGAATCGGGTAATTTTTTATAAAAATATAATATTTTCAACCAATGTTGTATATAGAATAACAAACCATTGTATATATGAACGACTTTTGGTTTCAAATATTTTTTGCTCGATGGCTCCATCGTAATGGCACCTATTTATTATAAAGTTTGGCACACTTCCACTAATAACTTATCCCCCATTCACTCCAACTACACAATGTCAAAACTATTACATTTTTTAATATATATGTATATATAGCTGGAGGTTCAAACGAGAACACCTCCATTTTACGAGAACGCAAGAACACCCTTATCACATGTGATAATACACGAGAGGGGATTTGATGGTGTGCGGATGACGTGCCTTGCTATTTAGGTCGCAACAAAGATCGTTTGCGTCTATGATTTAATATCACAGATGATGGTTTTGATTTGATTATAGTATCACATCAAAGACACCCTTATCACATATGATAATATATATGATGGAGCTTAGTGGTGTAACAACGACTTGGTCGGTAACCTAGATATCACCAAAAGTCATCCGCATCTCTGGTTTAGTATCACATGCGTATTATATGTGATGGAATAATAGTATCACACATCACTGGTGTTCTCGCGTTCTCCCAAAATGAAGATGTTCTCGTTTGAACCCTTCCCTATATATATGTGTGTGTGTGTGTGTGTGTGTTTGGGGGGTGGGGGCAATAGATCATGCGAGAATGAGAGTTAAGGTGGGAAGTATAAGAAGAGATTTGGACCCTTGATCACTTTTAATCTCAAACCCATATATGAATCAAGCTTGATATGTGGATTGATCCGGTGCATCTCATCTCACTGCATCGCATCCTATTGTGCATCCAAAAGTGGAAATCTCTTCTTACCCTTCTCATCTTAACTCTTCTTCTCATACAAACCCAGTCCTATATATATAAAACGGTTTAAATGGAAGTAGTCTGAAGATTGGAAACATGAATACAGATCTCACCCATGATGTGATTAAAAAGACCTTTACAATATTATGTATAAAACAGAAATCCCCTTCCCCCACAATAATTTAATCGAAAATAAGTGAAATATTCCCTCAGGTAGCTTAGTTAGTAAAGGGAGATGCGACTTTGCTCAAATACACAACAGGTTCAAGTTTGGATCTTGCGGGAGGCAAGCATGAACCCCTCCGCTAGCCTCATAGTTGAGTTAGCTCTGAAATGCTCCTCACATGTGATTCCTAGGGTGGGTTCAATGTGAGGCCGATCGAGGTTTCCTGACTCCCTGTAATCAATCTTTTGGTCAAATAAGTGGATACAATCAAAACTAGAGACAAACAAATTATATAAAAAAACGAGCACTTTGTTTGTTTCCAATATAAAGGGTGGTTCAAGAAAGAACCCTAAAACGAGATTCAATGTTTTTTTAAGAGAGATTCAAAGGGGTCCCATCTATTCTCATATAACGTCGGAAATGGCGTTTAACATCTCTAGGGACTCAAACACCCAATCTAGTTTAGCCACCGTTTGATAATGCATGTTGGAGACTCACATATAGGCTAATCACAAACTAACCACCTATCTGTATATGTTGCAATCTCTCACTTTTTTAATATGTGTTTGGTATGTGGGACATGACGAGATATGATAGAACAAAAACTTGTTGTCTTACATTTGATGCAATATCAGATTGGTATAAAACTAAATTGAGTTGGACATAAATACATTTTTTTCTGTAAAATAAGTGGAACAAATACCAAGTGAAACAAGATTCTTAATTACTAAACTACTCATATCAGTTTAAAATCTTAAAACTTTTCAGAATTCTTTAGCCCGTCTACGTTACTCTAGCATGTCGTATCCTATCATGTCCCATATTGTATATTATTTACAACCCTTTTAGATTTTAAAAACGATATTATAACCATCATCACTTAAATTGCCATTAATGACTAGAAGTGGTGAAAGAAGACTTTGACTTTCAACCGGCCAGAAGGAATTTTCTATATGATTTGATTTTTTTAACATATATTTTTTGAGTAAATTACATGATTGGTCCATGTGGTTTATACTTAATAACATTGTGCGTCCCTAATTTAAAATAATTATGGATTTGGTCTCTGTGGTTTACACTTTTACACTCCTTTGTTCCCTGATTCTAACTCTATTAAGAAAACTCTGTTAAATAAGTTAATTAGAGGGACATTATAGTCATTTTACTCTTTTATATTTTAATTAAAAAAACAACCAAAAATGTAATTTCACTCTATTATACACAAATATATACCTTTTATTATGGCATGTAATTTACTATAAGAATTTTATTATTTCCAATATCTCTCATAGAGATGTACCTTTTAAAGTTTTTCAACTATAATTCTTCAAAATTGCAATTATTTATAATTTCTATTTTAAACATAAATTTTAAATTCCATATGTTAACGTGGGTATCTGTGTATAGAGAGAGATTACATTTTTGGTTCCTCTATTTTTTTTAAATTTTAATTAAAATATAAAAAAAGTAAAATGACTATAATGTCCCTCTAGTTAACTTATTTAACGGAGTTTTCTTAACAGAGTTAGGATCAGGGACCAAATGAGTGTGAAAGTGTAAACCACAGGGACCAAAAATCTATAATTATTTCAAAATAGGGACGCACATTATTAATAAGTGTAAACCACAAGACCAATCATGTAATTTACTCTTTGTTTTTGTTAAATGTATTGATTCACATATAATAATGCATTATTGATGTAAATCAACATTTATAAGTTTTCAACTGGTCTGTATTATACTAATATTAATTAAGAAAAGCTTACATACAGTTTTGAAATCTTGAAATCCAACATCATACAACATGACCTCTCGTTTTTGGAGAATCACATATGTGTCTATGTATTCAAATAGGTTCACATGATCTTGATTAATTACAAGTCATTAATTGCCAGACGAATTGAAGATACAAGACTTTATGGGAAAATATTTATCTAATTAATTTAATTTTGAACTCAAAAAAATAATACCAATTATGAATCCACTATCGACCATGACCTATCATGCCATAAGAGTGCGTCAAACGATCATAATTTTTATCGAACAATAATTCTAGGTTAATGGTCAAAAAGCTACTTGCAATCAGTGGCGGAACCTCATAGGGGCTTATGGGGGCCATAGTCTCCCCGCTTTTTTTAGTTAAATAGCATAAAAGTCCAATAAATACAACAAAGAGCTTGCCGGCCCCTGCGGTTAACGCCTTGTTGCTTCACCAAGAGGTCTCGGTTTTGAATCCCCTGCTTCTTTGACTTTCTATTTTTCATTTCACAGTTTTATATTTTTATTTTTCATTTCACAGTTTTACATTTTTCTTCATGTACTACTTGTTATTAAATTATTAATATTATATATATATATATATAATATTATATATATTTTTAGTTTTTAAAAAATATAGAAAAAGGAATGTTTAAGTTATTATATATACTGTCATGTTAATTAGTAATCTATTTTTTATTAGTTAATAATAGTATAAAAAAATAATAAATTTATGTTATTATTTTTTGGTTAATAGTTTAAATTTTGAGTTTTAAAGATTGTTTATACAAATATTTATTTGATAGATGCTTGCTAGTAAATTTTACACTGTTACTCATCTTGTTGGGTAAGATTTGTATTCCATTAAGATGACATCATATACAACAATTTATCCAGTAAAAGCTAATCGAGTAAGGGTCATCACCTTGATTTACAAGGCAAAACACTTGATATTTACTATCATTTTTACTGGGTAAGAATCTTGGTCTTTGTCATTTCATCTGATAATGTAGTATGACTTGGTAAACGTTTATCGGGTAAGCGTTTGGTAAACAACTCACTTCACTGGTCTTCATTAACAAAATTTCTCTAAAGTTTAATATTAACATAGAAAAAAAGATTTTTTTCCGTACATATCATTTGGATCGCTAAAATTTTGTAGTATTATATTTTCGGCCCCCGGGACTTCAACGGTCGTGTTCCACCCCTGCTTGCAATGTCTATGCTGTTGAGGATGCCAGGAACAAAATCATTTCCCTATGTAGACCTTTTTAACATATAGCATAACGTTTTTGATCTATTTTTCTACCAAACTTTTTAAGAGACGCAAAAAAGAGAGATATTTTGTCATACATATTATGAAATAATTTTTCAAGGGACCCTATCTTGTCTGCGATTGACAAAAACACTAAAAAAGTTTCTTGAAATCATTAAAAAAAGGGAAAAAAAATCCTTCGAAATCGACAAAAACACTAATAAAATCCCTCAAAATCGAAAAAAACAGTAAGAAAATCCCTTGAAATCAACTAAAAAACTTTAAAAAATTCCCGAAACACGTCGGGTGACTTTACGCGCCTTTAGTCTATATTAATGGGACTCTAGTGGACAAAAATTCTGGATGCGCCACTGTTCACACACCATAATTACCAAACCCTTATCAACCAAGCTTTGAGACCGCTAGTGACAATATCCTTGATATGGAGCTAGAACTACTAATTAGTGTGAATGAGCTAACAATGGATATGTTGCCTGAAGAGGAAGATCAACTTTATATCACCCATGAATTCGAATTAGCAAAACCAATTTCTCCTTGCATAATATATGGATTCCAAAGATTCATCATCTGGATGTGATTGAGTCGAATTACTTCTCCCTAGGTCTATTAGTGTCCCTTCTCTCCAGGGATTATGAAACTAAAAATATTCTTGTTATTGCTTCGACTCATATTCCCAGAACTCCCTCCCCTACCCCTCCCACAATGTGCAACGGTGAAACCATTGCCTACTACCTCTATGTATGTGTATGTGTGTGTGTGAATACTTACAACACATCATCTTCCCTACACACACTTATCGGTTATCTCCATCCATGTAAGTGTGTGTCAGAAATATCGTTGTTATGTGTATATACAAGATATGGTGCATGTAGAACCATCATCATAGATCTCGTTTTGTTGTATTAAGGTGAAAAAAAAAGACAACAATAGAACACACAAAGAACTTGGTTTTGTTTTGTTTCTCTTTGATGATTGTATTAATTTTTGAGTTCTTTGAGGTTTGCTTTAATGGTCTGAGTTTGTGCAACATGAAAGGAAGTCACTTGTTCGTTTCTATTTTAATTTGTTGACAAATTTAAATACACCTAGATCTGGTGTGTATGTGTACATGAAAGGGAAAGGGACACCAGAAATGATATGCATGCAAAAAGAAAGAGGCAGCGAAAATGTTGTTTGACCATTAAAATACACCCAGATCTAGGAAGGAACTCGGAGTTGTAGAATGGTCGGAGAAGGGGATGAGCAAGTGATGGAACTAAAGAACCCATTGTGGCCGACGAGATCTATGGTTGGAAAAGAAATACATAAAATTAAATATATAAAAAGAATAGCAAAATCATTTGAAATTAACGGACCTTGTTAACTCCGTTAGGCACCGGGACCAAAAGCAAAACAAAGTGGCAACCGTATTGATCAAAAATGTAATTAGTTTAAAATATGGACTAGACTTGATAGTGAGTGGCAACCCAAGAACCAAAAGTCTATATTTGAGTATGGGTTGGGTTACTAGAGCATACTTCCTTTGTCATATTTCCAAACACAAATATGGAGTCATTTTTATTCTTATTTTACAATTTACCGAGTATGGAGTTAGATTGAAGTATTGGATTTGTTTTAAGATAATTATGCAAACATAAGTGATATGTTTAGTTGCTGCTGGAGGGTCTACATCATCGCTAGTTGACAAAATATCACATAAAGGAGTTAACTTTTGAAAAGCCACCTTCGAAGACCTTCCAGTTCAGACATCGCATAGCAGACAACCTGCTTCGAAGATCTTTCATTAACTATTTGATTAGTTTCTTTAAACCTTGGTCAATGTACTTTAGACACTATGTCCCTTGTGTAACGTGTTCCCTCTTTTAGAAGCATCTATATAGTATATAAAGGGTGGCTTCATTTATTTCAGGAATAACTTTGAAGATGGATTCAATTCAGTCGGTACATTGTAAGCTTAGTACTTGTGTCTTTGCAGAATGGAATGGATTTCTAGATTTTTGGTTGAGAATTCTCATTTCCGACTTACTGCAGCAAATTCTTCAATCCTTACATCACATTTTCTCTCCAATCAAGTTACTTTTCAAGTCATTTACTTTCAAGTATTTTCATTTAAGTCATCTACATTCATGCGTTTACTTTCATGTCTTTCATTTATGTTTGTAAAGCGATGATAAGCTAATCATCCTAGCTTGGGTGTAAATGAAGGTTGGGAGAATAAGTCAACCGTGCATGTGGATAATTGCTTTTGAAATGGCCATCAAATCCACCATTCACTTCATTTCTTGGTGTTTCATCTGATGACTTTTAATAAATTAACATATGTTAGTTCATTATGATGAGTTGAGCTTAAAAGGAAGACAATGTAAACATAGAGATTTAAAGAGTTGTATAATGATGTAGCTTGTTGCAACAATTGATATATTTATACCATGCTTGGATTTCTACTCATCATTGACACGATGAGGGTATTGCTAGTGAGTGTCTAACTGCACTTCTAAACAAGGCTGTTTGATCTAATAGTATGATGTTGAGAACTATTGTTGCAACAACCTCATGTTATATTGTAGCAAGGTTCTGGTGCACTTGAGCTGAAATCTCAACCATATCCTACACTCATGATTCTCTTTAAATATTGTTACATCTCATTAGTTGTTAATTCTAAAATAACGATTGCTTTCAAATTCACCATCTGAAATCCTCTTTTAAGTTTGACTTTGTCGATCCTTATTTTCATTTTGTCCCTGAGTTAGGATACTTGGTAATATTTACCACTGGTACTTGATTTGAATGATACTAATAAGACATGTCCAGTTGCATGATTTACTGGTTGTAGTTTTTTTATGGGTTATAATTTCCTCCCACCAATAGGTTATCCAAAAATAGTAATATATCTAAATGTTCTCCAACATTTGTTCTATATATAGAGTTGAGTGAAAAGTCACTTGTAAAACAATTTATGCTTTATTATTAAAGGACGACTACAACAAAATTGAGACGTCAAGGTAGTAAAACACTTTATAGGACTTCAGTTTACCGGACCAAACATTTTTATGTGCTAGGTAAAAGTGTTACAATAAGTTTATAGTATATACTTTTGAACATCATAACATTATTTTTAGGACAATTATGAAATAAAACGTTATATTAAATTTTTTTATATGACACTATTTGAAAAAATGTTTTTATAAAGATAAGTGTCATATAAAAATGGTCCATGGATTATTTCTCAAGATTTTACTATAAAATAATCAATTGCACACTTTATTTCAAAGTATCTTATTAAATTTGTTAAGACATCTAAAAGCATGGTATGAATTTACTATGCTTTTACATATGATATATAATTATTTGGTACGGATGTATGGCGTAGCAAAATCCGACGGTTAATTGACTCTCTTCTGAATTAATGAGAGATTAGAAAACGGATTCAAAAGAAGGTCGAATTGAAATGAATTGACCTCCTAGTTTTGTTTGTTCTTTTCTAATGTTCTAATTTCCTAAGGATCGCATTGGGATTAATTTAATTGCATCCTAGATACCTTAGGATTTATATTTTAAATTCTCTCCTAGGATTAATTTAGTTAGTTTATTTACTTTCCTAGTTAGAGTAGAATTAGGTTCAAAAAAGTTCCTAGTTTCATTAGTATAAATATACATGTGATCTTAAGGTTTCGTTCACCTTTGAATTAATCAATTTCAACAATCTTTTGTGTTTTCTTAATTGTGGGTTATACCCGGTTTCCGTTCTGCACCAGGTACTATAAACCAAAATCTTATAAAACAACCTATTAGGACACATATATTTTTGGGGTAGCTTCTTTTGTTAACCCAATATATGATGCTAACTTTATGAACTCATCACGACCGTTCATCTTGAAAATCAATGGATCAAGTTTATGATGACATTTTTCCAATAATAATGAGTATAATATGTTGCCTTGCAAAATGAATATACACGAACAAAGGTATTATTGTAAAAAATAAACATATTATGTAAGTTGTTAATTAATGGAATTTGATGATATTGTAACGACTCATTAATGCAATTGGATTTCAAACAAAATGAAAATTTAATTATATATCCTCAATATTTTTGGGAAAGGAGACGGGACTCCTGACAATTAAAAAGAGAAAGGTACAGACAAAAGCGAGGAAAAACCTCCCACTACTAAGAGACTTCAACCAAAGTTAGGTCAGACCCTGACGAAGGCGGAGCATCCCAGCAAAAGCAGCAAAAATTCGCATACAGGATATACCAAAGAACAAGAAGCCAAAAAAGACAAAGAAATACTATCCTCAATATTAATTACTTGGTGAGAGATAAACCTAATATAACAATGAATTGTGATTGGTTTAAAAGGTTTTATAGTTACTCTTTCGATTACAATCTGAAAATTATTCTTCTATTACACATTGTTTACATATGAACTCAAATTGAACACAATTACACATTGTTTTGTTACTCTTTTGTTACACATTTGTTCACATATAAAAGCACACTAAACACACTAAACATTGTTCACAACCTATTGCACTTTGTTTACATGTGAACACATAATGAACATGAACAATCTTCACATACCTGTGTTTGTGAAAAAAATAAAAATATTAATTAAGCTATAATAATGGAATTGGATGATATTATAAAAATTAAACATACTATTAATTAAGCTATAATCATGGAATTAGATGATATTGTAATGACCCGTTAATGCAAATTTATTTAAAACAAAGAGAAAAATTACATCTATACCCTTAACATCACTTACCTAGTGAGAGAGATGAAACCAATATAAGAACGAATTATAATTGGTCTAAAAATGTTTGTATAGTTAATATTTTTTTCATGGTTAACAAATGATCTTCCCTCCCTCCCTCCCTGGGGATCAGTTATCCGTTGCAAACCGATTAATATTTGTAAATTTTGCAAACCATTATATTAGAAAACATTAAGATATTTATGGAAATTTATCATAATTCATTAATTTTGTTTCCTAATTCAAAACTATGATCATAATTTGGGGAGGTTTCAATTGCAAACCGGATAATTCAAACAAACTTTGCAAACCAATCTTAGCCGTCCATCTGGTCTAATAAATATTTGATATTATTTTGTTTTCTAATTGAAAGTCATGATCATAATTAATGAACCTATCACCTTTCATATATATGTCAACCATAATTAATGAATTATGATAGTTGTCCATAAATATATCAATTCTTTCCTTAATATATGGTTTAGATGAGTTTGCAATTGAAACATGACCTATATAATTTAGTACGATTCTTTTGTATTCTATTTACAATTAATGTGTTAAAATATGATTAAAAACGTAAAAGTAATAATATGAGTAAAATATATATTTATCACCATGACAACATATACTTTAAAGATAACTATTATTAAAAACGATTTAAACTTATAACCTTTGATGAAATACCGTATAAGCCAGTTAAGCGCCGATTTTCATTGACAAAAACCGTATAAGCTAGATAGGTGTCGGTTTTCTATGGTGTTATTACAGCTAAAGTCTAGCACCTAAGATTATTGCCAGTTCCGACACCAAGTTGTTTACAATAATCAGTATAATACGAGACACGGGAGCTCACGGTGTTAGGGTTCCCGCCATCACATTCTATCTTGTTGATGGCTCGGATTGTAGCTTCGAACCCATTACCAGAAGCAAAATCCCAGTGAGCGTTCTCCATCCAATACCATAAGGCGGTCTTGAATGAAACCACTGGATCTTTAACCACGATCTCAGGGTTGTTGAGTTCATCAAACCCAAGGCTCTTGCCAGCTGCGCCGTAGTTGTAGTTCCATGAGAGTTGGATCGGATCTCTCCCATGATAACTCTTTCTAGGGTTGCATGGATATTTGGTGTTGGTATTAATTGTCACAATACTTTCTTGAAGGACGAACATTTATTTCTTCTATATAACAAAAGTCTATACATTCATGTACAAAAATTCAAAGTTAACGAAATATTTCGATTATTAATTAATCATTTTGTTAAATTATGTGTTAGGATAAAATTTATACACGTTTTACAACAATTTATGTTGTGTTTGGTTTAAAGATGTTCATGTACAAGATGATATGTTAACATATTAGATATCCATATGTTCTCGAAAGAATGATGACACAAGTCCAGTGTTTTAAGATTAATGGGTAAACATGAACGAGTGTAAAAATAAATTCCGAAAGGCGCACCTAACTCGTTTATATTTTTCCACAAAAAATAATTAACTAGATTCTTTAATTTGTAGGTTTTTTTTCTTTTGTGAAGATCTTGTAGAGAAAATGTTCATAATCTTTTTCTTTTACGCATAAGTTAGAAAGAAAATTATGTAATTTGAATTATTTTACACGATATTCTTTTTGAGGTAAAAAGGCTATGTAGGGGCTTAATCATTTGAGAAATTTAAAATTTGTGATATCCGTGAGAACTTCTACCTTTTGTTTCATATTTATTTGTCATCTAAATATAGTATTTAATATATTGATTAACATACATATGTTTCGCTATTTGTTTGTTTCATATATATTTGATTCACAATGTGAAACTATTTTACATGTATTTTTTGTTTCACAAACACGTCAAAAATTAAGGTTCACATTTTGAACCGAGTACATTTGAAACAAGTATGTGTTAATTACTACATTAAATTCTATAATAAATAAAAAAATCATATAAAATAGCACATAATGCACTGATTCTCACAGAGATCTCACAATTTAGGGAGTTCTCGAAAGAAGCACTAAAACAAAATTGGGTTTATAGAACGCTACCCATCAATAAGCGCTTATAGGTCTCAAATTATAAGACCAAAAAATAAAGCGTTCTATCTAAAAGCGTTGTAATAAGTTTATAGAACGCTTTTGGGCGTCATAAATATAAAAGTTTATTAGGACCTAGCTACCATGGAAGACAAACCTTCCCCCATTGTCCATTCGAAGGGCGCTGACTTTCATTATCAGGGTATTTTCGAGGGGTGAAAGGTGCATGTGGGGTTTTCGTACACGGCTTAAAGCAAGCATTTTAGGAGTTTATTAGGACACTTTCTATAAAAAGTGTCTCATTAGCTAGTTTATAGGACGCTTTTGAGAAAATGTCGTATAAACTCATCTTTTTATATGACACTTTTTCAAATTGTGTCCTATAAAATAGCTAATGCGAAGTTTTTTATTAAAAGTGTCTTAATAAACTTGTTACTACGTCCAAAAGCGTCCTATAAACTTATTACAACGCCTTTAGATATGACGCTTTATTTTTTGATCCTATAATTTGTGTCCTATAAAAAGGTCTATTAGGACGCTTATTCATTGGTGATGTCCTATAAACTCAATTTTGTTGTCGTGAAGGTCCTCCGTAGGCTTGTTATCCCATGGACAAGTCCGGCCGTTTATATGACGGTGGATAAAGACGGGCAACTAATCATGCCTCCAGAAAAAGACTTGGTTTTGTTATGCCAGACTGGTCAGACATAAAAAAATGTATTAGGTCTGCATCTATTCGACCCAAACCCCTAAACGATCACCTTTAGTTTGGTTATATCAATACTAGCACTTCCTTAAAATTAGAAAACCTTAATAGCATACTTACATCCGGTCTCAAAAGTAGCATGAGCAAAGAAAACAGCGATTTCCCTTTTCGAATGTGGAAAGTCTCTTATGACTTTAAGAAACACATCCCGTGTGTAAAAACCTCTCCCATGACAGTTACATGCAGACTTGGCAACAATCCCATTGAAAAATGCCAACATCACTATGTCAGGGATGTAGGCATTATTTATACGAGGACATAGAGAACACGGGCCACTTCAACAACCTTTTCCACAATAATCGGCTCCGGTGCCGCAGTAACCGTACTGGCTACAACACAAGTTCCGAGCACACTTACAATTCTGAGATGTAACCGGCTCCGGAAAGAGGATTCCGGCAAGGAATATTCCCGCAAACAAAAGGGTTATTTTCATTTTGTTTTTTGTGGTGTTTGAAATGGAAGGTGGAAAAGGGGTATTTATAGGGGTGAAAGTCTCCCATTATTTGTATCTAAAACTTCTAAAGGTATGTTGGTTGATATTTGTTAATGATTTATATACCCTCATAATTGGTACATATTTATAATCAAATTTCGAAATTATGTTAAACCCGATGAGGGTATTATTGACGATATAAGATGACAAGATCGCTAAGCAAAACAATAGAGGTGGCAAAATAAATGGGTCTTGATGGTTTAGTTAACAGGTTTCGATCAAAAATGAACATTAATATTTATGTCAGGTTGATCACTTGTTAATAATTTTTAAATTTTATATTTGATTAAAATATTAAATATGAAATGAATCGGGTAATTTAATTATCATATATTTCATAAAGATTAAGAGACCATTATCAAACGGATTTTGGTTCCCAAATATTTTTATTTTTTAATGGCTCAATCGTAATCACGACCACTTTTTTATTCAACTTTGGCACCCCTCCACTACAACTTATCCCGTTAATCCGGTTGTTTGGTTGGTTTTTGATTAACTCGTTAATCTGATTATTTTGTTGATTTTTCATTAAGTCATGCAGTAATAAAACTGAATATGTAGATTACTTGTCTATATGGATTGGAAGGGTTTTTCATAGATGGAAAGATCGTGTTTTCTAATTTGAATTGGCAAGTTTGAAAAAACCAGGCTTTCTGTATAAAACTCGCCCCTAAAAGCTTACCAAGTAAGCCAATTACTATATATCATTAAGACACAATCAAATAATTATGTATAGCTAACTGAATAAGTTGTGAGTAACATTAAAATTGTTAACAAACAGTGATACAGAGAGGTTTCGAGAGGTAACGAGACTTTTCTTCGATTTTTGGAAACGAAGAAATGGACTCGAAATAAGCTCGTAAACCTGCATCGGAAACTGAAAAATAATTTCTTACGTAAATTAGGTTACGTATTGGATCACGAGCGCATCCTAACGAGTCCCGAAAGGATTGCGTTTATTTGTTTATTTAATTATTTTATTACTTAATTAATTTAGGATAGTAATTTAGTTTATTATTTATTAGTTTTCTAGTTTGATTAGGATTATTTGTTTCCTTATTTATTAGTTTCTTTTATCAAATAGTTTCCTAGTTGGTTTAGAATTAGGAATGGTTTTTTCCATAATTACCTTTCCTAGTTTTAGATTATAAATAGAATCTATTGTTTTAAGTTTTAATCACAACATTGTTATTAATTCAATTTCTTCTCCTTGAGAGTTTTTTAAGAGTTTCTCTTAATTTTCTTGAGTTTTACGCATTGTAATTCTCAACCCTAAAGGGTTTAGACGCTTGTCGATCCTTCCGCAAAACCCCGCTGCGTCAGTTGGTATCAGAGCAGGATTCGTCTGTCCTTTTCACTAACAATGCCAGATCAGCAGCCCGCTACCAAAGCAGACTTAGTAGAGATGGAGGCGGCCATTACCGCAGCTCTTGCTAGGCTGTCAGCGGCTGTCAACCGACTCCTCGTCTAACTCGACACCGGCCACCGCCGGAGAAGGAACAGGCAGGAAGAACCCACTACGGTTACATACCACAGTAAAAACTATCATATTTCGAATTCAATTTTTTTTCAATATAAACGACCTTCTATTCGTGAGAAGACACGAGAAAAAGTCGTAATTTTTCCCGACAGGATTGAAGATGAAGTCCTCCCTGTCGAAATACAATCACACGAAGAAATTTATACGGGTCCCAAAGAATCGGCAGCAGATTTCGGGTGCGCAATCAAAGAAATCCAAAGTTTTATTATCGATCAATAAGTTATCTTAGAGTTTTATATCTAGTTTTATAAGAGTTTTCTCTTATTTCTCGAGCGTCTCGTTGTAAGGCTCGTTATCCCAAAAGGGTTTAGACGTTTGTCGACCTAACCGCATTTTTCCGCTGCATCAGTTGCTCTAAGATAACTTTATTGATCGATAATAAAACTTGATTAACAAAGAAAAACTCAATCCTATTTATAATCTAAAACTAAACTAAAAGATAACTATTAAAACTCAATTCTAATCCTAAACCAACTATAAAAGTAATAAGATCATAACTAAAGATAATTCCTAAAGTAAAAGGAAACCTAAACCATTTAGGAAAGCAAATAAATAATAATTAAACTAACAAATATTTATCTAAACTAATTAAGAAACAAAATAATCAAATAAACAGATAAACGCAATCTGTTCAGGACTGTTCAAAACGTGACCGCGACCCGGCACGCGACCCAAGTTTCGGGAGAAGTTGCGTAATCGATTGTTTTTAGTTTTCGATGCCAACTTTCAGACTTCTTTCGAATTCGTTTTCTTCTTTTCCAAAGATCAAATAAAACCTTTGTTAACTCTCGAATCCTCTCTGTATACTGACGCAGCGGGGTTTTGCGGAAGGATCAACAAGCGTCTAAACCCTTTAGGGTTTAGAATTACAATGCGTAAAACTCAAGAAAATTAAGAGAAACTCTTTAAAAACTCTCAAGGAGAAGAAATTGAATTAATAACAATGTTGTGATTAAAACTTAAAACAATAGATCCTATTTGTAATCTAAAACTAGGAAAGATAATTATGGAAAAACCATTCCTAATTCTAAACCAACTAGGAAACTATTTGATAAAAGAAACTAATAAATAAGGAAACAAATAATCCTAATCAAACTAGAAAACTAATAAATAATAAACTAAATTACTATCCTAAATTAATTAAGTAATAAAATAATTAAATAAACAAATAAACGCAATCCTTTCGGGACTCGTTAGGATGCGCTCGTGATCCGATACGTAACCTAATTTATATAAGAAACTATTTTTCAGTTTTCGATGCAGGTTTACGAGCTTCTTTCGAGTCCGTTTTCTTCGTTTCCAAAAATCGAAGAATAGTCTCGTTACCTCTCGAAATCTCTCTGTATCAGTCACCCTCACTTGAAAAGAACTCGCCCTCGAATTCACTTGAAAAACATCTTCATCCAACTCGTAGAACATTCGTTTCTTCAAAGCTTTCACAGCTCGGCTTTCGAAATTTACAAGTGTTGACCGATCTTCAAATTCCAAAGGATGTTGTCGTGATCGTCTCCATACAAGCGAGACTTTATCAAATTCGGAAGGGTAAAAGGTCATAGAAACTTTACATGGAATTATCTCGATTTGTTCGGGAGTCTCGTTCACTTCTTTTTGAATCTTGGCCTCTAATTTTTCTATACTCGTTAGTCCTTCGATAATGGTAGGACAATCGAGTTTAACTTTCTTCGTGGCGTCTTCCAACTCTTGCTCATTATTAGTCATAATGAGCAAGTTGTCACTTTTGTCGGAGATATTTTCAAAATTGATAACGGGTGTTGGAATAATGGAGGTATCATCAAGTAGCTCACCTTCGGGTGTTTCGATTTCCGGGTCTTTGATTTTGGATTCTTCGATCTCGGGTGCTTTGATTTCGAGGGAAAAGATCTCGTCTTTTTCTGCACTTGTTAACTCTTTGATGACAATAGGGCAAAAGCTTTCAACTTTTTCTGCATCTTCTTTCATCTTTTACTCACTAGTGGTCATATCACTTTTCTTTTCGGGGATCTTTTCAAAGCTACTCACTGGCGCCATCGCGATCTTCCGGTCGCCCCATCGGAATAACATCACATTATCTCTCCCCTTATAAGTGGCATCGTTATCAAAATGCCAAGGTCGACCCAACAGGATGTGACATGCATCCATGTCAAGGACATCACATAGAACCTCCTCTCGATAATATTTTTCGATCGATGTCGGTACCCGACAAGTTTGTGTGACCCTAACTTGCAAGTTTTTGTTGACCCACCCAAGAGAATAAGGAGCTTCATGGGGTTGAGTGGGTAGGTTGAGATAATCGACCAACTTTTTAGACACAAAGTTTTCACAACTACCATTATCAATGATGAGGTTACATACCTTTTTATCGACGGAGCAGTGAAATCGAAAAAGGTTCTTCCTTTGACCCTCTTCTTTGGATGAGAAAAGTACCCGTTGGAGGATGATGTTGTTCTTTTCTTCATACTCCTCTTCGATAAACTCGACCTCGACTTTTTCTAGTGTATTATCATGAATAGACGTTCGTTTGTTTAGGAGAAGAGTCGGATCAATAATACGATTGTAGATATCGTCCTGCGAAACCTTGATCGGAAAAACTTCCTCTTTTCCAGGCAGCCTTTTAGGAACGGATTGTTGTTTGCCTAGGAGAGAAACCGGATCCAGAATACTGTTGTAGATGTGGCCGCGCGGAACTTTGATCGGTTCCTCGTGCCTGTCCCTTCTTCGGTGGTGGTCGTTGTCGGATTGGATGAGTTGTCGGTTGACAACCGCTGTCAGATTGTCTAGAGCTTCGGTAATGGCCGCAGTCATCTCGACGAAATCTGTTTTGGTAGGCGGTTGCCGATCTGCCATTGTTAGTGAAAAGACAGACGAATCCTGCTCTGATACCAACTGACGCAGCGGGGTTTTGCGGAAGGATCGACAAGCGTCTAAACTCTTTAGGGTTGAGAATTACAATGCGTAAAACTCAAGAAAATTAAGAGAAACTCTTTAAAAACTCTCAAGGAGAAGAAATTGAATTAATAACAATGTTGTGATTAAAACTTAAAACAATAGATCCTATTTATAATCTAAAACTAGGAAAGATAATTATGGAAAAAACCATTCCTAATTCTAAACCAACTAGGAAACTATTTGATAAAAGAAACTAATAAATAAGGAAACAAATAATCCTAATCAAACTAGAAAACTAATAAATAATAAACTAAATTACTATCCTAAATTAATTAAGTAATAAAATAATTAAATAAACAAATAAACGCAATCCTTTCGGGACTCGTTAGGATGCGCTCGTGATCCGATACGTAACCTAATTTACGTAAGAAACTATTTTTCAGTTTCCGATGCAGGTTTACGAGCTTCTTTCGAGTCCGTTTTATTCGTTTCCAAAAAAGAAAAGTCTCGTTACCTCTCGAAACCTCTCTGTATCAAACAGTCTATAAACCAATCTATAAATAAAGTTGGAACTTTTACTTTCTATAAATTTTGTTGTATATTTGTCGTTGAAATGTAAAGTTTTATTGTAAACTGATGATAGAGAATTAATATAACTTCTAATTAACAAAAACTGATATTTAAGTTTGAACATAATTAAAATTACAAGCAATATATCTGTTTTTCCGTTACCAAAACCTACTACATTCCTAGACTACTATAGTAGCTTTTTATAGGGGTGTTCACGGTTCGGTTCAGTTCGGTTAGTAGGAAAAATGTGAACCGAACCGTAAGAGGCGGATACCTGACTACCTAAACCGAAACCGAACCGCGGGTTAAACCGAACCGAAATAAAATGGTTACCCGCAGTTCAGTTAAGTTCACGGTAACCGGATTTATAAAAAAAATATCATTTACAATATAAAAGTAGTAACGAAATATAACATTTAAAACAATTAGAAAACAAATAAATAAAACTAAACAAAGCGCTACAAATTAAAATAAGTTTAACTGTTTAAAAACATCAATTTTTCGGTTAATTGCGACGCTTTTACGACTTTATAACACCAAATTTAATCATCCAACATAATTCTTGACACCAAAATATAAAACATTTTACTCATTTAACTTTGGGTTGATAAATATATAAATAATTGTATTAATATTTAATATTAAAAATCATATATACATTATATCCGGTTCGGTTTGGGTACCCGCGGTTACCGTAAATTCAAAACCAAAACCGATCCATGAATACCCGGTATTTTTGATTTTTTGAATTTTGGATTTTACGGTTATCGGTTTTTTTGGTTTCGGGTCAAACGGTTCGACTCGGTTTCTTGGTTTTCCGACTTTTTTGAACACCCCTAGCTTTTTAAGTGAAACGATATAGATAATTGATTTTTAAAAGTTCAATGATTTATTTATTAGAAAAATTAAAAACTTATTCTTTCAAAATGACAAAGTTAAATAGCTTATCTATTTAAAAAAAACTTAATTGTTTAAAAACGAGAAATTTTATCAGGTTTTCCAAAAAAAATTCCAACTTTAAATGTGAACCGTTAAGAAATTGGATGTATATATAAATAGTAACAAGTTATTAAATTATAGCAACTCTACCTTCTTACCCACCCCACCATGAACACCCAACCTAGTTTTATATATTGTTTTGTAGATGAAACAACATATATAAAAATCAAATTCGTGAAAAAGAACTAAAATCATCTAATGAGTTTGATTTTAAGTTAAGATTCATATTGTCTCTAATGTGTTATTTTGTGCATAAGAATGAGTATGTCTTTCAATTCATGTATAAATGTATCTTTGTATTTTTTTTCACACGTAAAAAATATGTTGTTCTTTCATCTTTGAAAAAACATTGGATAACCATGTGTTGTTTCATCTATGAAACGACACATACAAATTGGTTTTTACAGTTTCTAACTTTTAGACGGTTTTTATGATTTCTCCATGTGTATCTTTATAAAGGTTGTGCTAAAAAGAGATTAAAAAATGGTTTACATATTCATACATAGTATGAGAACCGACTTCTAGTACCTATAGGGACTCAGTCACCCAATCTAGCCTGGCCGGCTAGCGTTTGATTGAGAGGCTGCATTGGAGTCTTCCATTGACTAGTCATGGACCAACACTTTATCCATATATGAAACCCTGCCTTCTCTTGAATTCTTAAAACTTCTTTCGCTTCATCCTCGCAGGGGCAGAGAAGCTTTATTGTCTTGACTATGAGATTAGCTCGTTCTGAGTCTTAATGCAATATTCAAAAGGATCCTACATATCCTCACATTGTATTTGTACCACATCAAACTTCTTAGTGCCTCTAAGGACTAATCACCTAATCTAGCCTAGCCTTTGTTTGAGAGGGCATACTTAGTCTCAAATCGGCTAGTCAAAGACCAACTCATCTCCATTTTTCTCTCTATCTAAATCCCTCTATCTCTATAAAGAGTTATTTTAAAAATAATTTTTTTTAAAGGGTTCTATACATTCATATGAGGTTCATTGTCAAAATTCCACCAATATCATCTATATTTTAAAACCCACTTAAATTGTAAAAAAAACGATATTATAACCATGATCACTTAAAATATCACTAATGACTAGAAGTGGTGAAGGAAGACTTTGACTTTTAACAACTCAAAAAGCTTTTTCACTTATTTAGGACGAAGGATCGTGTGAGAAATTGGGTTCATGTGAGAAGTATAAGAAATTAAGAAGAGATTCGGACCTTGATCACCTTTAATCTCAAACTCACATATAAATTGCGTTTCATACGGGGATTGATCTGGTGCATCTATTCCTAATGTGCATCCAAAGGTGGAGATCTTTTCGTATGCTTCTCACTTTAACTTTCTTTCTCACCAGAACCCAACCCTAAACCAACGTATGTATATGTTTTGTGACTTCTAGATTATGCTAGCATGCGTGAACAGAAGCTTACACGAAGTTGTTAAAGCTAGAAATCCAACATCGTGTATCATGTCGAATAAACAACACTTTTTGGAAGTATATAATATTTATATACGAAAAATACTGATGCACACTCGTCACCTTTCGTAAGGGTTAAACCTTTAACCTTTTGAGAGTTCGGCTTCTTTAAGTAATCCAGATATCGTTGGGTCAAATGAGCCTTCATCAAAACAACACCACCTGATGGAACTTAGAATCTAGAAAGGTTAATAATCTGTAGAGGAAAATAGTCGTTATCTCATCATCATAAGGCCACACTCGAAACTACTGAAGGGAATAAGGGATTTCAGATTACGGATTGGATCAAGTTGCTAACTTGCTATAGGTTTGACCAATTTCCGAACAACTAGGCCTATTGGTATATATTATACATTGAATAAACTTTGCATCATTGACAGGTCATATAACATGATATAGACAAAGACTAATAGGCGAATGAATAAAATATCTCTAAATAAAATGAATCTATCATTAACGTTTTCTAGATGGTATGTTTAATGGATGGGCAGAGACGTACCTTTTACATCTCTAGATGGTATCGACAAAGAAAAACGAGCATTTGCTTCTTCCATCTATGAATCAACTTATGTAGAAGCATCATGTGAGAAATCGCTTTCTTCTTTCATCATGTTGTTGGTTCTTAAGAAATCCTTGGAGAAGAACATTGAAAGGAACACTACTTGTAAGCAACCTTTTTCTTCCATAAGAAGAAATAACCCTTTCGCTTCATTCATTAGACCTTTCCGACAAAAATCATTAATCATCGCATTAACTATATCTCGAAAGCATTAGGTTGCAAACCCTTGGCACTTAGGTCACTAAAATATTATTTACAATATATAAATGATATAAAAATATAACATTTAAAACAATTACACAACAAATAAATAAAAATAATTGAAGCGCTAAAATTTAAAATAAGTTTAATTGTTTAAAAAGATAATTACATCACCATAAAATCAAGGTTTTAAAATTATTATTTAAGGGCTTAAAACAAACTTTTTCGTATTTCCAAGGTTTTGTTGACCTGATGACTTATTTGGTCACAAGATTTTACCAGAAGACATCAATTGTGAAAATTAAAAAAATAGTATTGATGAGGTGGCTTTTTTTAAACCCAAATAGTATAGTTTTAATTAATTAACTAGCCACATCATATTAAAGTAACCGGTTGCGAAGTGAACAACAAAACTCTTAAACATACGAAAAAAATTGTTTTAAGCCCTTAAAGAATAATTTTAAATTTTGATTTGGTTCATTTATATGCAATTTTCCTTTATTTAAAAACATTTATTTTTAATTACTCTTGACTCTTTCAGGTACCATCAAATTTAATCATTCATTGTATGTTTGACAGCAAAATGAAATGATTTTTACTTATTTAATATTGGGTTGATAAATAAATAAATAATATATAGGAGGTTTATTTTGCAAATCACGTTATTTATACAAACCATACAAACCATTATATTTGGAAAAATTTGATATAATTAAGGATAATTATCATGATTCATTAACTATAACTGAGATATATATGGAAGATAATAAGTTTCATTCATTATAGTCATGACTTTGGTTAAAGAAACAAAATAAAAATAGATATTAATTAGACTAAATGGACGGATGAGATTAGTTTGTAAAGTTTGTACAGGTTTGCATTTGATCGCTCTTATATATAGGGGATATATCCATTACAAACCAAGCAATTTGTACAAACTGTACAAACTTCATTCAACCAATCATATTTTTAATTGTTTTCACTTTTTCTTAATTTTGAGGATTGATTAGTCAATAATATATGAAAAGATTTCATCAAAAACACATGAGGGTTGATTAATAAAAAATATACGAAACAAAATTCATCAAAATGAGAAATTCATGGAACAATTTCATTTTCGTATAGAAACAAAAATATATTAAGTAATTTAATGAAGAAAAAAATTATATAAAACAATTTCATCATATTAAACACTCTCATGAAACAATTTTGTTCAATAAAATGATGAAACCATGGAGTTTGTACGAATTGTTTGGTTTGTATTTGAAATCCCTCCTATATATACATACATATATATACATATATAGGGACGAGTTCAAATGAGAACTCAATTTTGGTTGTGAACGTGATGACAAATGAGAATGCAATACGTGTCATATTCAGACTGAATAATCAAAGAAATATTCAGACTGAATATAGTATTTATTCAGTCTGAATAAGCAATTCAGACACGTGTCGCACTATCATTGTTGGTGGGTAATTCAAATTAGTGACGACAGATTACCAGGGATTCTCTGGGTGATCCGTTGGTATTTTCTCGAAAGAAATAGAATTTTACCAAGCCACTAGTATTTTCTGGGTGATTTGTGGGTAATCACTGACAAAAAATTTTCTGGGTAATTTTTGTGGGTGAAAATCATTTGTTTTGTAGTGTATTCTACCGACTACCATGCAAATATTGTCGCCATTACAACTATTATCACCCCCCCCCCCCATTCCTATTCCTACCAATCAAACACGTGGTCAAATTCCATTTTAATTCTTTTAAAGTCAAATTTCTTCTATGAATTCCAATTCCAATAAATTTTATTCTACAAACCAAAAGCCCCCTTAAGGTTTTACTCACATTTGAATAATCAATTTCAGCAATATTTTGAGTTATCTCAATTGTGGGTTAATTTTACCTAGTTAATGTTCAACTTCAGGTACTTTAAACCTAAATCTTGTAAAACAATCTATTATGACAGTTATATATTTTTGACATCTTATAAATCCCTCTTTTTTTTGTTGTAGTGAACATTAGTAAAACTAATGAATTAGTCTAGCAAGATAGACTTCGAGAAAGTAGACGTAGAACAAGAGGTGCGAACCACTTTTAAGTCATGGTGCAAATTAGAATGAGTGGCAACATTAATGGTTCTTTTTTTTATATTAATAAAGATAGTAAAATGTACCATATGCAGATCCTTTAAATCTACATAGAAAACAAGGAGCTTTTAAAAGATTTCCAATCAACTTAAGGAGAGTAGCATCATAAGTTTAGTGAATAGTTCGACCTATTCAGAAAAATTGTCGGCCTACGAATGTGGTTTCGATCCTTTCGAACATCTCTAACAACATTTTTATAATAGAGAAAATGAGAAAAATATAGATTTTTGATGAAAATTGTGTTTTAACAGCGTCTTCATAAGTTTCTCAAAAATGGAGAAAGTATTGAATATATAGTTTTTTTTCTCCATATTTGGAGATTTCCCTAAAAATGATTATCAAAGGAGATAAATTAATATTTTATTCATGATCCCATTTTCCCATCCAAAAAATCAGTTAAAAGTTACCACTCTATAAAAACTTTATTTAAAATTATCATTTTATAAAAATTTGTTAAAAATCACAATTTTATATAAAATCTTGTGAACCTTATTATTTTATGAAAAAATTGTTGAAAATTATCGTTTATAAAAAATATGTCTAAAAGTTATCATTTTATAAAAAGTTTGTTGAAAATAATATAAATATGTTTAAAAGTTAGTTAATGTATTGAATATTTAAATAATATAATTAATGTTGATTTCTCCGAAGTGGAGAATGGAAATGCAGTTGGAGATAAGTGCGTATTTTTTTAGAGATTTTGATTTTTTAAGTCTCTATTTTGAAGAAACTTTAGAGATGTTATTGGAAATGGTCTAACTAACCAAACCAAACTAAACGGGTTCAATTTATCTCCTTTGAAGGTGGGTCATAGACGATAAGATGTAGACGGACTTGTCTTTTATCCGAAGGAGTAGATCGGCTATTTTTTGTGAAAACCTTTTATCTCTTCTATCATGGGCTCGTTTGATTTGAAATACCTATGATAATTTTGTTCTATAAAGCAAACTTGCAATGTTCGAGTTCTACCCAAAAGTATCAACACATACATAGAGCTTAAAAGCTCGATAACTTGTTATATGTTTTGACTTTTAGAGTCGTTTTTTTCATTTAAATCTAGACTAGATAAAATTTAACTCCATCTAGCACAAATAATTAAATAAAAACTCGATTCCCTTGCAGATTTTCAGCCCTATGCTAAACTGATTCATCGAAAATGTTTTGTAATTTGTTGATGTTAGATATGAGGACCAATTATGAAACATTTTCATTTTTACAAGGATCACCTATGTAAAGTAATGCTTTTAATCTATGCATTCCTTATTCCAACAATAAATACTAACGTTAAATAATATTTATCACCATGACAACATTTATTTTCACACATAACAATTACTACAAACGATTTAAACCCATAACATCTAATGAAATACCGTAAGCTAGGCAAGCATCGTTTTTCACCAACGAAAAACTATAAAAATCCAAATAGGTATCGTTTCCATATTGTACTAATATAACCAAAGGCTAGCAGTTAAGATTAGTGCCTATTTCAACACCAAGTTGGTTACAGTAATCACTGTAATACCCGACACGAGAGGTCACGGCGTTAGGGTTCCCACCATCACATTCCTTTCCGTTGATGGCTCGGATTGTAACTCCGAACCCCTTACTAGAAGCTAAATCCCAATGGCACTTGTCCATCCAAAACCACAATGCAGTCTTAAATGAAACCACTCGGTCTTTAGCCACAATCTCTGGGTTGTTGAGTCCATCGAATCCAAGGTTCTCTCCAACTTCACCGTAGTTGTAGTTCCATGAGAGTTGGATCGGACCTCTCCCATAATAACCCTTGTTAGGGTTGCATGGATATTGGGTGATGCTCGTATTGCAGTATTCTCTAGCTTTTGAAGGACCATTTATTTCTTCTATATTACAAAAGTCTGTGGATCAATGCACAAAAAGTAGATATCAATTAACATATTTTGATGGAAAAAATGCATCATCTTTTAATAAACTTTTCACTAATTCTTATTTAATGTAAGTAAGTAAGGATTTGTTTTTTTATAATAACAAATATTTATTTTCTTTTATTTCATACTCATATTACCTAGTAAATAGGTTTTCGACTATATATATATATAGATACAATTTATGACTTTAACAAAATAACTATGACTATATGAATGTGAATGAAACCGGTCTTAATTTGTGGGCTCTTGATTTTCAATGACAACCTCAAGGCACCGACAAACTATGAATAACGATGATGACATGATGTTTTCTATTTTGTTTCTATTTTACCTACCTGGTATCAACCACGTGATATCAATTGATGTTGATGTGACCTTTTTCATTTTATCAAAAGTTTAGATAATTTCATATCATTTATAGTTACAAGATCTATACTAAATGGGAATAATCATGTTAAAATGAGTGCCCAAAAGCAATTAAGACAAATTTGGTTACATTTTAGTGCCCTTTTACCCTATTTTGATAATTAATCAAATACTTTTATTAAATTATGTGTGAAGTTAAAAACTACATACGACTTAGCAAAATGTATGTCATATTTGGTTAGATCAAGATGTCCGTTCATTTAAATCGTAAAACTTTAATTATGTACTTACGTCCAGTCTCATGAGTGACATGAGCGAAGAAAGCCGCGATTTCACGTTTTGAATCCTCGATTGAACCAGATCTACCAAAATGTGGGTAGTCTTCAATAACTTTAAGAAACACATCCCGCGTGTAAAAACTTCTCCCGGGACAGTTGGCTGCAGATTTGGCAACAATCCCATTAAAAAATGCCGATGTTACTATACCTGGGACATCGGCATTGTTGGTAGGAGCCGGTAGAGAACATGGGCCACCTCGACAGTCTTTTCCACAATAAACGTCTGTGGTGCCACAGTAGCCGTACTTGCTACAACACTCGTTCGGAGCACAGTTACATTTCTGAGATGTAACCGGCCCGGGGAGGAAGATTCCGGCGAGGATTATTCCGGCCAATAAGAGGGTTGTATTCATTTTGTTTTTGTGGTATTTGAAACACGAAGGTTGATGAGGGTTACTTATAGGGTGAAAGTCTCCTCCAAAGTCTCCTACTATTCCTTTTTGGTACAAAAACGTGCATTATTACTTATCTACCTTTCTCATGTGGAATAAATGGTGCATTTATATAGATTCATAACAAATTTATGGTCCAAAATAACCCATGCCTAGTAAGCTCGAGTCCAGCTCTGAGCCTAGGCCAGATCAAAAATCCTGATCAGGCCAAGTAATTTTTTAACCTGGCCCAAAAACCCATAAAAGCTAGATTGCCTATTTTATCAACCAAAGCTCAGCCTGGACCGAGCTTATGAAGGCCCAAGCTTTTTTGGTAGAATCAATGATTAGAAGGTTATTTAAACCTGTTTAAAAATGCATTTTAGCCCACTTCCAACTAGGAGGAAATAATAGGGTAAAAATAATTCGACCTTTAGAAGTAGAACAAAGTATCATATTTCAATCTAAATACTAAATTATTCATTAAAACGTGCTTACTTAGAAGCATAGATTTTCAAAAAAATTGTATTAATTTCATCAGTTATTGAATCTATTTTGAGATGATCTTTGGTGGATTCCATGATATTGGAACTAAAAAGATTAAGTGTATGTTGCAGGGTCGGACCTATGAAGGCTCTAGTGGGGTACCGTGTTTTAATAAGTAGAACCTTTTTGGAGGGTATAAAAGATACATATGCTAAACTTTGAGGGGTGGTCAAGGATACTACAAAAATATAAGGGACATCAACTAAAATATTGAAAAAAACTCTAAATCAACCAAAAACATCAATAAAAATTCAAAACTGTAAACAGCTAAAAAGACAACCGAAGGCTTTGGGAATTTTGATCCACCTTAAGGGTGCGTTTGGTACATGGGATAGCACATGATAAGATGGGACAGAACTTACTGTCCCACGTTTGGCGCGACATGGGACGCCAAACAGATACACTTGTTCCGTCCAGTTCTGTATTAGCCTCTTGTCATGTCTAGTTTTTTCATGTCATATCATGTCCAATAATGTCTACGTACTAACCGCTACCTAAAAGTACACCAACTCATCAAAAATCATGGGTCCTTCACGGGTAGGTCGTGACAAGTGCTAAAATGAATGGGTCGGATGGTTTAACTTACGTGTTCAAATTAAAACATGTAGATATAAATTTTTATTACGATTTTTTTGCAGTTTATGTACAGTTAATGTATTAAATATAATTAGAAAAAAAAACTATTTTATTAAAATAATAATATAATTTATGTTCTATATTATTGAAGTAATAATATAATATAGGGAAAGTGACTCAAATGATCACTTCACACATCCAAACTGGTCTCCTAATTATTTTTTTCACAAGTTGACCCAAATGTCACTATTTTCGTAATATCCAGGTATGTGATATTACAGACCTAGCTAAAAGCAGTGTTCTAAAAAACTCGCCGCCATACCCGCCATGGCGCGCCGTGGCTTAAGGCTTCACTTGTTAAATTGGTTGAAGTTGCAATGGTCAGGTCCGCAATTGGGACGGTATCACTTGTTAAATTGGTTGAAGTTGAATTTTTTTGTCATTTAGCTAGGCCTATAAAATTGTGGACCTGAATATTGCAAAAGTAGTGACATTTAGATCAACCCGGGAGAGAAACGGTTAGGAGACCAATTTCGCTATCTACTTTAGTTATTTCAGTCAATTTCCCTATAATTTATCCGACCGTCAATTTGCATGCACAAAAGTTGCATGTTGTAGACAAAACGAAAAGGAGAAAGCAATATATATATATATATAGGGGCGGGTTCAAATGAAAACTCAAATTTGGTTGTAAACGTGAGGACAAATTAGAGTGTGACACGTGTCCCATTAAAAAAAATATTATAGTGTATATTCAGTCTGAATATACAAAGTAATATTCATTCTGAATATACAAATGAATATTTAGTCTGAATATTCCTTTGTATATTCAGACTGAATATATACTAGACTGAATATTCCTTTGTATATTCAGTCTAAATATCGCTTATTTTGACACGTGTCACGTTCTCATTTGTTCTCACGTTCACAACCAAATTTGAGTTCGCATTTGAACTTTCCTCTATATATATATATATATTATTTATCACCATGACAACATTTATTTTTACATATAATGATTATTAAAAACGATTTAAACTTATAACCTTTGATGAAATACCTTATAAGCTAGCAGGCGTCGGTTTTGGTGACGAAAAACCATATAAGCTAGACAAGTTAGTGCCGATTTTTACATGGTATTATTACAACCAAAGTCTAGCACCTAAGGTTATTGCCAGCTCCAACACCAAATTGCTTACAATAATCTGTATAATACGAGACACGGGAGCTCACGGTATTAGGGTTCCCACCGTCACATTCTATCCCATTGACGGCTCGGATTGTAGCTCCGAATCCATTACCAGAAGCAAAATCCCAATGAACGTTTTCCATCCAATACCATAAGGCGGTCTTGAATGAAACTATTGGGTCTCTAGCCACGATCTCAGGGTTGTTGAGTCCATCAAACACGAGTTTCTCTCCGGCTGCACCGTAGTTGTAGTTCCATGAGAGTTGCATCGGACCTCTCCCATAATAACTCTTTCTAGGGTTGCATGGATATTTGGTGTTGGTATCGTCACAATACTTTCTTGAAGGACCATTTACTTCTTCTATATGACAAAAGTCTGTACATTCATATACGAAAAGTTGAAATTGACAATACATTTTGATTATTAATTAATCAAGTACTTTTGTTAAATTATGTGTTAAGTTAAAAACTTATACATGTTTTACTAAAATGTATGTCATGATTGGTTTAAAGATGTTCATGTACAGAATCACCTATTAAACCCGCATGCCTAGACTGCTAGAAAAATAGGCATGTTAAGATTAAAGACAAACATGAACGATTGCAAAAATAATTTCAAAAAGGTCCACCTAGTCCGTTTATATTTTTTTCACTAAAATATAATTAGTTAGATCTTATAATTAGTAGTTTTTTATTATCTTTTGTGAAGATCTTGAAGAGAAAACGTTCATATCTCATCAAACTATTTTTTTTCTTTACTTGTCCTAGGTTTATGTACTAATTCTTAGTTCAAGGTAGGAAGAAAATAATGTAATTTGAAATTTTGAATGATTTTACATGAGTTCTTTTTTTTAAGGTAAAAGTCTTTGTAGTCTCGTGTGGCTTAATCATTAGTAAACTCCAAAATTTATTAGATTCGTGAAAAAGCTTTTACCTTAAGGTTTTGTTTTACATGATTTTTTCTCATCTAAGTTTAGTGTTTAATGTATTGATTAACATATATTTGTTTCATCATGTGTTTGTTTTATATGTATTGGGTTCACAATGTGAAACTTTTTTATGTGTATTTTTTGTTTCACAAACACCTAAAATGTTCAAATTATGAAACAAATATATGTTAATTACTACATTAAATTTTACTCATAGATGGAAAAAAAAAATATATGAAATAGCACAGGATGCACTGGTTCTCAGAGATCTAATGATTTAGAGAATTCTCAAAAGAAGGTCTTCTGTTCTGTAGGCCCGTTATCCCATGGACAAGTCCAGCCCATTTATACGAGGTGGATAAGGTCAGGCAACTTATCATGCTTGTAGATAAAAGCTTGGTTTTGTTATACTAGACTCGTTACTCATAAAAAGTATATTGGGCCTGCCTGTATTTGACCCAAACCCACAAATGATCACCTTTTTAGTTTGATTATATCAAGACTATAAGTTTGTTAAAATTAGAAAACCTTAATATTGTACTTACGTCCGGTCTCAAGAGTAACATGTGCAAAGAAAGCCGCGATTTCCCTTTTTGAATCATCGATCGAACCGGATCTACCAAAATGTGGGTAGTCTCTTATGACTTTAAGAAACGCAGCCCGTGTGTAAAAACCTCTCCCAGGACAGTTGCTTGCAGACTTGGCAACGATCCCGTTAAAAAATGCCAACGTCACTATACCAGGGACGTTGGCATTATTTGTCGGAGCAGGTAGAGAACATGGGCCACCTTGACAGCCTTTTCCACAATAATCGTTTCCGGTGCCACAGTAACCGTACTGGCTACAACACAAGTTCCGAGCACAATTACAATTCTGAGATGTAACCGGCTCTGAGAGGAGGATTCCGGCAAGGAATATTCCGGCGAACAGAAGGGTTATTTTCATTTTGCTTATGTGCATGGTGTTTGAAGAGGAAGGTGGAAGAGGGGTATTTATAGGGGATGAAAGTCTTCTATCGTTTGTTTTTGGTAGAAAACGTGATTGTATCTGAAGGTATGTTGGTTGATATTTATTAATGACTTATATACCCTCATAATTGGTACATATTTATAGAATCAAATTTCGAAATTATGCTTGGGGGGTGTGAATGGCATCCCTTTAATAGGGGTGTGTACGGTTTTTTTTGTACTACAATAAGGTGTTGATGAAGATGTCTGTGGGGAGAAATTCACTTCTATGGATATCATTAGCAATATCTAGGAGTGCTATTAGACATTAAAGAATATTTAGTTAACGGGTTTCGATCAAACATGTATATTCTTAATATGACTCTATTTGAGTTGAGCTGTTAATATTTTTTTGATTTTTATGTACAATTAAAATATTAAATATAAAATGAATAAGGTAATTTAATTATCGATTATTTTGTAAAGAATAATAGACCATTATCGAAAGAATTTGGGTTTCCAAATATTCTTTAATGTCTCACTCAATAATCACGACCACTTTTTTACTCAACTTTGGCACACCTCCACTACAACTTATCCCCGTTAATTGGATTGTTGGTTTTTCTTTAGGTGTTGTATGGATAAAGCTTATTGTGGATTATCTCTCTATATTGATTGGGTGAGATTTTGTTTAAATTAGCTTTTTTTTTTATAGATGGAAATAATGTACTTTTTAATTGGTAAATGGTAATGACATTTAGGAAAATCCTGGCTTTTTTTAGAAAATTCGTCCCTTAAAACTTACCAAATAAGTCACTTTTTATATCATTAAGGCATTGTTTGGCAAAAATAAGCTAGCTTATAAGCTGACTTATAAGCTAGCTTATTTTCTGAATAATCGTTTGGATGCACATAAGCTAGCTTATAAGTCAGCTTATAAGCTAGCTTATTGATAAGCTACTTGGAGTAGCTTATGGGGAGCTTTTTGACACTTTTTCCAATTATACCCATAACTAATATTATTTATTTATTTTCAACATGCCCTTTTTTGGTCATTTCACATGCTCATAAGCTAGTTTTTGCCAAACATAACTTATTCATCAGCTAGCTTATCAGCTACCAGCTAGCTTATAAGTCATCAGCTACCTTATAAGTCATACGCTAGCTTATCAGTCATAAGCTAGCTTACCAGCTAGTTTGCCAAACATAGCCTAAGTCGCACCAATCAGTTATGTACAGCATGACCGTATAAGCTGTGAATATCATTGAGTTCATTAAGTTGTTACAAGTAGAACCTAAATCGACCTATAAATGATGATAGAAAATTTTTACTTTCTATAAATATTGTTGTACATGTCAAAGAAATATTGGGACGGACCCAAAAAAAAATTATACGGTGACATCATATAATATAGACAAAAAACATGAGTTTTATTGATATGTCTTCACTAACATTCAATATCGCTCGATGTATTTTTAGCCTAATTTCACCATTTCAAGGGATTTTTAAAATTGTTTTGCTTGATGTTTAGATATTTTTAAGTTTTCTTATCGATTTCGAAGGACTTTTCGGATTTTTTGGTTGATTTCAAAAGTTTTATAGAAATTTACGTAAATAACCATTTAGTAAAATTACTTTCACTTTTTATCCATCTTAGATACCCATTTCCTCAAATAGACCTGTTTAAACTTTACGCAAAAAATAGATGATTTTCTGTGAAAAGTTTATGTTTGGGGCAAAAAAACAAGTTAAAAAAAGGAGTTTACGTAAAAAAAAAAAAGACTTTAAGCAGCAACTTAACGTAGAAAATGGATTTTCTGCGTAAAGTTACCCCCCTTTTTGCATAAACTCTTCCATTTTTGCGTAAAGTACTATTTTTAAATTATTTTTCTTTTTTGTTCCTCCTGATAATAAACTCTACGCAGAAAATATTTTTTCTGCGTAAACTTTGGCTATTTCAGGAAAGTGCTCTGTAAGTGGCTTAAAAGTGAAAATCAATTTATAAAATGGCTATTTACGTAGATTTCCCTTTAAGTGTTTTTGATGGATTTTTGGTTGATTACGAGGTACATGTAACACCCGGAGTGAATCCTAGATGTTGTTTTGAGAGCTTATTTAATGAATTAACTATAGATTAAGTGTTATTGAAGTTTAGGATCATTTGGGTTTGGGTGGGTTTGAAATCTGCCATTCATATTCACAAAAGGACCTCATCGTGCCAATTTTCCTTCACCCACGACCTGTCACGCGACCTAGGGTTACGACAGGGGTCGCATATGTCACTATTAATTTGGCCTTCTCTCTCACAAGCGGGCGACTAGGCATGCGACTTGGGTTCGCGGCCTAGGTCGCGGAAGTCCGATTTTCTGCACAGTAAACCTATTTTTAGGGATGGCGCCTGACTTACTCCATAATTCATCCCCAACTCGTATTTCTTCCTATTTTTCTCTCAAAACTCCATTTTTGGAGCAATAACTCCCCACCAGCTTCCATCCCAAAGCATTTACTCCACTTCAAGGTTAAAGATTCAAGTCCCTAGCTCTCAACTCCTAGTGTTCTTCATTTTCTTCTTCTTTTCTCCCATAATTGATGACCAACCTTGGGTTTCTCTCTCTAAATCAAGATGGTAAGTTATCCTAACCCTTTTAATCTACATTTCTGTCAAAACCTTCCTACTTAGCCCTTTAGAACATGTTTTTGGGGTATCTCCGTTATTTTAGGGTTTTGTCCATTTTGGGTGTTTTGGATGATTTGTGTTTTTAATCAATGGTTTTATAGATCTGATTGTTGGGAGTTATTCTTAAGGTTTCTAGTGATGGATGCTTGTAGATCTGGAATATTCATCAAAGAAGGCTTTTGGAGTAAAACCTAGATTTAGCTAAATCTAGTAAGGTGAGTTCAAGTTGCTTTGTGAAAATGGTGTACATGCCAAAAATGTCTATTTTGAAGTATTAACACGTTTTACTTGTTATTTATCAAATGTATAGGTGTATTGCGTATTATTTGGTATAAATGGTTTTATAAATCATGTAAAATGTTTATGTTTGGGTTCCTAGACATTTTGATAAATAAAACATAAATATGAGTTGTTTAGATGTCTTATTTTATAAATGAAGATTGTTTGGTATTATACATTTTTGGAATATTTGATTTATAAACCATTGTTAAATAAATGTTATTGCTCTATGAGACATTTGGAACATGTGTGACTATGATTTCACTTGGAAAATGGTTTGTCTCAACCAACGATGTTTATTTTGAGTAAACACTTAAGTGTTGAATTATTGTGCATTAACCCGGTTTTGAGTAAAATGAGTCTTGGGGACATTTGTCTGAACTAAATTGTCATATATCGAGCTTTTGGGGTTATACGCAATTATGGCATAATTATATGATATTTTACATGTTTTGAGTGCGTTGGTCATTCATTTTGGAGTCATGTAAATTAGACTGAGTTGCATTGGATCCATAGGCACATGAGTCAGTCACTTAGTTATTGAAAGACTTTCGAGTTCCTCGTATGAGGCCATAAGTCACTTGGGTTTTTAGTAGTCGGTATTACAGAGATGAACCCAAGTGGGAAATGCCTCTGAGACCGTGGGTGTTACAGAGATGAATCCATGTGGATGATGCCTCTGGGACCCTGGGTATTACATGATGAAACTCGTTGGAGTATGTTGTCGAGACCCATTTTAGAGGTTGGTGCCTCTTATAGTTCACACCGGCATTTTGGGGATGAATCAACAACGTTGAAAATATGGTTTACTTTGTGTTACGCCATTGTCGATGGAAACGGGTCGATCTCCCCCGTCACCAAAGGTGTTGTTTTGAGTACAGAGTCTTATCCATTATTTTCGGTGACGTTTTTAGATTATGAGGTATTATCCATAATTTATATTATTGCATCATTGAGACATAATTGCATGTTGGTATTCTCGAAAATGGAACCTTGTTTTGATGTATAGGTTTATTTAGAATGTTTATTCGAGGCAATCCAAGTTTTGATGTATAGGAAAAGGATTTACTCCTTATTTGTTGTATTGATGAAAATTTTAAATTAGTCGTTCTTTCCAAATTTAAGGGTGTTACAGTACGATTGCACCTTCTTGAAGTTTTAAATATCATACGGTATACGGTTGCACTTTTCATAAACGTAAAATTTTAACCTTTCAGCAGAGAGATAATACGATACATGCCACCGTATGCCCTTCTATGGGTCCGTCCACGACAAAATGTAAAGTTTTATTTTAAAATGATAATAGAGAATTAATACAATTTCTAAATAACAAAAACGGAAATATAAGTTTTAATGTAAAATTACAAGTGGTAGATGAACACGTCTTGCTAATTTAAACACGTAATTATCTGAACGAAAAAGATATTAATATGAATGACAAATTAAGTATTATATGTATGTGTGAATGTATTTATAAAGGTTATTTTAAAAGGAGATTTTTTTGAAGAAATTTTAAAAAGAGATTTAAAAAGGTCTTATATATTCCCACATTGTAGAAGAGTTAACTTCTACTACCTTTAGGACTCTTCACTAAATCTAGCCTGATAGACTAATTAAGAGTTGTGTTGCAGTTTCGTATCGGCTAGTCACAGACCAATACACCTTTATATATACATATACATATAGAGGAAGGTTCAAATGAGAACTTTTGATTTTTAAAGGAACAAAGGGACACATTGTGAACCACATATAATGTGGGTCTCACGTAATATTAAATCATTTCTGATTTAATATGATTTAATATTAAATCAAAAATGATTTAATATTATGTGGGACCCACATCATATGTGGTCCACAATATGTCCCTTTATTCCTTTAAAAATGGGTGGTTCTCGTATGATCCCTCCCCTATACATATATATATATATATATATATAAACCGACCTTCTCGTAAATTCTCAAAACTTCTTTTGCTACATGATCTCTGCATGGGCAGAGAACCATCGTTGTCTCGACTCTAAATTAACTCATTCTTCGTCCTAATGCAATCTTTTGGCATAACGCCTGGTTGCAAAAGTTCTTTTATAAAGAGATTCAAAAAGGTTATACATATCCCCACATTGTACCATAACCGACTTCTTAGTACTTCTAGGGATTCGTCACCCAATCTAGCCTAGCCTCTACTTTAGAGGGCATGCATGTTGGAGTCTTAAATCGGCTAGTCAAAGACCAACTCATCTCTATATATAAAATTCCTTATATCTCAATAAGAGTTATTTTTAAAAGAATATTTAAAGGTTCTTATATGCATATACATTCATATGAAGTTCATTGTCAAAATTCCACCAATCTTATATATATTTCACATCCCACTTACATTGTAAAAAACGCTACTACAACCAATGTTTTAAAACCCGGGTTAATCCGGTCGGTCGAACCGGTTGGATCGGGACCTAGGGTAGTGACCAGGTTAACTAACATCGGGTTAATGCATATGACCGGCACGTTTCAACCCGATCGGGTTTCTCAAAAACCCGGTTAAACTGGTGGTAAATCCGTTTCTCAAACCCGGTTAACCCGTTTTTGTATTAAAATTCAAAAAAAATCAAAAAAATGTGTGTTATATGTGTTTTTTGATGTATTTGGATTGCTGTAAAAACTTGTTGTTTGTGTATTTATAATGTTGAAACTTATGTACATCAAATTATTATTTTATATATATGTATGTACGCAGAAAAATGAAAAAAATACAAAGGATTAAGGAAATTATTAAAACCGATTGAACCCGGAACCCGATCACCACCGGATCATCTAAAAACCCGAGTTTTAAAACATTGACTACAACCATCATCACTTGAAATGTCACTAGTGACCAGGAGTGGGGGAGGAAGACTTTGACTTTTAACCGGTCAAAAAGGCATTTTACTTGAAATTTCCACATTATTTTGATTTTTTAACCTATCTTTTTATTAAATATAATAATGCATTATTGATCGGTCCAAAACTTTTTAATGTCCTGCACGAAAAAACTTAAAGATGCTCCACATAAAAAAAACGTAAAATATTTTAGGATTTATAAGAATATAGAAATAATGTTAAGCTCATCTTTAATGTTTGTATAATTTTTGTACTAAACTGGTTTGAAAATGTATGTATATAATAATTCATTTCTAAACCAATACAAAAAATTTTATATCAAATAAAATATTCCGTGTATATTCCTTATTCCCAATTTATATACATTTTTAGTAATGTTTTTATATTCGATATTTTTTTTGTAGATTCGACCCATAAGTTTTTGTTACCATATTAAAATATAAGTGTAACCCAAAGAAATTATTCACCATAATTAAATTCAAATTTATTGTTATATTTAAAAAAAGATTATATTGTAACACATTTTTAAAAAAAATAACACAAATGCATTTTTATTACAATACTCTATTAGATTTATAATTGTGTTATTTAAATTTATTTTTCAATTATTGTATCTTTCTATTTTTCCCCAATCATAATATATATATATATGTCAATTGTTTGTGGTTTATTAACATTGGCAAATTGCATTAAAAGGTAACGAATTTTACCTTAATTTCTATTTTGGGTGACGTACTTTTAAAACTTTCGTTTTGGTATCTAAGGTGTAAAGTTTCAAACGTTTAAGTACCCGGGTAACCGGTTTAAGCATTAACCAGTTACCATGCTAATGTGGCGAATGATGTAGCATCCAACTCAATGTTATCTGCTGACGTGACTGCTGACATGGATTTTTTATATAATATATTTATCATTTGTATGTTTAAAAAATATATTATTACTGTATTATTAATATATATATTCATGTGGGGTGACTCATGAGTGCCCTTTCATTTCATTATGACGCGGACCAAAAAAACCACCGTCTCCTCCACGGCTTTTCCCCTTTTCCGGTGGGCCCACCTTCTTCTATCAGGTTCTTTTTATAAATTTCATCTTCATTATCAACAACATGAATAAAAATCCTCCATTAGGGATGTGCTTAGAAACCCTAAATCATAAACCAATAATCAAAAATCTATATCTAAACCCAAAATCAAAGTTAAAACCCTTAAATCTAAACAATGAAAAAACCATGTATAAAATCCAATCAAAAACCCTAAACCAATCGAGGTAAATGTTGGATGTCACATCATTTACCACATCAGCATGGTAGCCGGTAAATGTTTAAATCGGTTATCCAGATACTTAAACGTTTGAAACTTTACACCTTAGGTACCAAAACGAAAGTTTTTAAAAGTACGTCACCCAAAATAGGAATTAAGGTAAAGTACGTTACCTTTTAATGCAATTTGCCCTATTAACATAACAAATAATTATAAATATGACTTACAATATAATATTAAAAATATTATTACTAAAATATCATTTTCAGAAAAAAGAGACAAAAACAACGAGAAAAAAAAACAAAATTTTAAGATCAATCAAAAAATGAAATTTAAGAAACTAATAAAACCGAAACCAGATAAAAAAAAAATCAAAATTGTCAATAGTTGGTTGGTAAAGGTTTCTTTGTAATTAGGCTTGTAGCATCTTTAATAGCATCTTCAAAATGTAGAAAAATGAAGATTTTAGGTTAAAAATATGTTTCAACAGCATCTCTAAAATTTCTACAAAATGGAGAAAGTATGAGAGGGAATATTTTTTCTTCATATTTGAAGATTACCCAAAAAATAATTAACATGTGAGAAAATTTTATTCATACTATCACTTTCCCACCAATAATATAAAAGTTTATTAATATATTTAATATTTTAATGTTATAATTAATGTTGGATTCTCCAAAATAAATATGCTGTTGGAGATTAATGCAATTTTTTATAGAGATTTTCATTTTTGTGTCTCCATTTTGAAAAAAATTTAGAGATGCTGTTAAAGATGCTCTAAGACCTAGGTTCTAGCCTTGTTTGTTACAAATTTCTTTAATTTTTACTAATAATAATGACTCATGGGCCGGTTAATGCCCTTGGGCTTCTGATTCCCTGGACGGTTGTTCGGGCCACCCACTGCTTGTGCCGACCCTGATACATCATTTATATGAACAATTTTAAATGTTTTGTAACTTCAAAATTATACTAATATACGTGAAAAGAAACTTATGCAAAGTTGTTAAAGCTTGAAATCCAACATCGATGGCACACATGCCAAAAAGACAACACTGTTTTAGAGTATATAATATTTATATATAAAAAATACCCATACACACTCATCATCTTTCGTAAGTTTGGGCCATTGAGTTTTGCCTCTTCCAAAATCTAGATATCGTCAAGCCAATGAACCTTTGGTCAAACAGATTGATGAAGCTTACAATTGAAGGCTATCATGAGAATCGGTTGTGTGTGAACTAGATCAAATGCTAATACTATATTCGTCAAAAAACAAACTTCTACAATTAAAAAAGGCACATGGTTTTAATAATTGGTAACTATTACACTTTTTAATTAATAAAATGACAATTTTACCTTTGATAATAGAGAGATAATTTTCTCCATCTCATATTTAAAGATAAAAAAACAGATATTACACAAATAAAACGTACGTGAACACTCATTTTAGGACAAATGAATAATAATTTCCACTTTGGGTTTTGTGCCAGTTCTTAACCATTAATATTATAACATTTCCAACAACTATGTTAAAATAAAAAAAAATAAAGATTTTAGGGTTTTGGTTGTTCCAACAACTATATTTTCCTCTATAATATAAATTCGGATAAATCTCTATAACTTTATAGAAAAAAGAGAAATAATATTTTAATTATATCCAACCAGTAAAAAATATTGAAGTTAAATGTATATGACAAAGAAATAGGAGTAATATTTTATTTGAAGTATTGAACATTTTATTAATATAGTTAATGCTTAAATTGCTAAAATAGAGTAGTTGGATATCTAACCTGCTATGCGATTGCCTAATCACAGGGCGACCACGTGCTTCACTGATAGCCTGGAGTCACCGTATTTGAAACTCTATGGCCACAAGGGGATTTTTATTCCTCCTTGGATTCGAACCTGAAACCCCTAAACACTTTTGACCTTTGGAACCCAAACTCTAACCAATAAAGCATCACCCTTATGGTTATTAGAGTGGGATATAATATTTTTTAAAGATTTTGATTTTTATATTCTATTATAAAAAATTATAGCATAGTGGACTCAAATTGGCTTTGGATCACGATAACAATAGCATGCTTGGTCTTTGGTAAAACTAGTATATGTTTGTTACTTTATATAAAGAAATTAGTGACTACACCAAATCAAAAGAATGGCATTCGAGCGTCCGATCATATAATTCATCATAATTTCATACAAACATTAATTATTTCCAAATAATAATTGAAAAATTAAAAAGTAACAATATATGAAGAAAGTTATTCTTTATTACGATAAGATATTGTTTTCATTTATGGGAGAATGCAAAAGACGAATAATGTTGTTCCCGGAGTATAAGTTGGGTCAAAAAATCCGAAACTTACTTTGTAACCATTTCCCACATACACACAACCGTCGTTAATGGACATGCCACCGTACACAGTGGCTCCAGTGTTATATGACCACAAAATTTCTCCGGTGGCACCACTCATGGCGTAAATTGGTCCTGTCCCATTGGTTGAGCCAGCAAACACGACACCATTAGCTAAACTCACGGGTCCACTTGCAGTCGCATTACTTGGATTTGCCGTCGACCATAACACATTTCCGCTTGCAGCATCCATAGACACCCATCCACCGCTTGTGGTTGTTATATTTGATGGCTTCAACGTAAATGTACTACGCAAACTGTTCGCGATGTTTGTGTAAACGGTTTTTCCATCAGTTGCAGATCCCCAAAAACCTCCTCCACCGGCTCCTCCAGGTCCAGCTTCCTACAATAACATCTTTACCGACTCAATTTACATACATACGTACAAAAACATCAAAGAAAGCACACCAAACTACAAAGTCGTGTTCATTTACACCAAAATGATAAAGCTATTATTATGGTTTTCAATTCATTTTTAATAATTAAATTCTATGTATAGAAATTAATCTAAAGTTTAAGGGTCCGGTTTGCCAAATAAGTAAACTTAAATAAACTATTCTTTTACTTTTTACGTGTTTTTTGTACTCTAAAGATATAGTGGAATTGAACACAATTGCATAGTTCATTGACTTAGTTTGATATGTATACATAGTTAAGATACTTAATATAAAACTTTATAAATAATTCAATAGACTATAACTACATTATTTATATAAAATGATAAATGAATAACAGTTTACCGTAGACCATACAGTGCTACCATTGTCGCGATCCAATGCCCAAGCGATCCCACTCTTTTGTACTGCGACCACTATGTCACGCTTGCGTCCACTGACATTAATGGTTAGAATTATCGGTGCTTCGGAAAAATCTGCATCTGGATTAGGGCCGGGGGGACAACCTGGTGTAGAGAGATCATTGCAAGCAAAAATCCATAGATCGTAACCCCCTAATTGTTTATACCATTTGATCTCCCCTGAATCCAAATCGAGTGCTAGGACCGAATTGGAATGGTTATCGGGCTCCATGCAATTATCGTTGTCTATTGGTGTCGTTTGATTGTTTTGTGCTTCTTGGCATTGTGTAACATTTAATGGGGCGGAATACATGTTTCCAGTGGCAATGTATACTGCGTTGCGGTGAATGTCGATGGCTGGACTGCTGCCCCATATGCCAGCACCGGCATACTCGTCGAGGCTACCGTTATTATCCGGCAACATGTAGGTTTGCCACAAGATGCTACCATTCTTTGCATTTAACTTGGAGAAACTTCCTATAAATGAACAACATGCTTCAATGCTCGAGCTTTCTTCAAGAGACGATGTACCCACGTAGAAAGCACTGTAGGCAATAATGGTTTTACGATAGTCCGTTTCATTAACAAATGTTCAGTTATTTTCACTCAAAAATACATAATTGAAAATGAAGTCATGAAATCAGATAAATCGACCACATAAGTTTTGTAGTTTTTCTAGTTACGTAGCTTAATTGATCAATCATTATTTAATTTGAAGACATATTATTAAACACGTATTTCATCTAACTTTACTTAAATTAATTAAATTAAAAATAAAATAAATTTATACGTGTTGGAAAATGAATGTCAACATTCTTAGAAAATAAAAAAATGATTTATTATTTAAGAAGTCAAACTCAATTTAATGTTTGCTTCAATAATGTCAAAAAGCGTTTACTTTTTGGCCAAATGTAGTCTACTCCTATTTTTGTAGGAAATTATAAAAATAATATAGAAATTAAATATAAAATAATATTGAACAAAAGAATTATACCTTTTATGGTAAGTTCCCGACATGGTAATTATAGAAGCATTATGAGTACTCAGTTGCGTAGACCAAACGAGCTTTCCGTCGCTACGTCTAAGCCCCACAACGTAAGCTGGTCCATAAATTCCAACAATCAAAAGATCATCAGCAACGGTGGGGGTCGATCTGGACACCGTCCAATTGACCCCTAATACAATTCCTGGTGACTTGAGCCCTGTTAGTTGACCAATATCGTGTTGCCAAATAACTGACCCATCTGACTCATTAAGAGCATATATCTTGCCATCCCAACTCGGAAAATAGACTGTCTTATTGTATATTGCTGGCGTCGCACTTATATCATTTCCAGTGACGAATTTCCACTTTAGCTGAAGGTTGGCCACTGTTTCAGGGCTGATCTTTGTTTCGCCATACGCGTATCTCCTATTCAACAAATCACCACCATGGTTCGTCCAACCACTTGCCTACAATTGATAAAAACAAAAGTCAGATCATATTTACGACTCAAGATCAATAGCTAGAAAATTTTTGTTTTCAAAGGTACGTTCTTCGCTTTATCATTCTTCATTTTTCGTTTCGTTTTGTGTCTCATCTTCTGTTAAACGTGTAACGAGAGTAAGAAAATAAAGACAGAAACCGACATGCATCAAGAAAAATATATTTAAAAAGAAGACATACATGAGATGAGTTTGGAAGGAGGAGCAACCAAAGGAAGATGGTGAAGTAGAGGCAAGTAGGAGCCATGAAAATGGCAAGTTATGTCCCCAACCACATGACTTATCTCTATTTACACTTGATAATTCTTTTTTAAATATTAATTTATTATGATTGAAAATTTAAAAGTCATGTCTATTTCTTGTGAAACAAGTTTTTCTTTTGAATTTTTTTGGAATATTAACTAAATACAGTTGTTTATAATTAGAGAAACACGTAATGGGGCAATGTTTTGTTTAAAGATACCGTAAAAGTCAAAGTTTTAGGTGTTAGTTTGTTTTTCTAAGAGTTGTTAAAGTTTAAAGTCTGTTTTTTTTTTTACTTTTGATTGATAAGAGGCGGTGCTGAATTTCGAAAGTAGAATCAATAAGACCCTTTGTTTTTATAAATTGATAATTGTTTAACTTGTCTATTTTACCCATCAGAATATTATAGTGTTGAATTTATATATAAATTTATACAATTTAACGTATTTGTTTATCATTATTATGAAATTTACATCTAAGTTATATAATTAGCATTTATTTAAACGAAAATACACCATTTGGCAGTATCTAACACATTCAAATCATATTAAAATACATTAATTCAGAGATGTAAAAATCAATTTGGTAAGGATCGATTATGAGAAATGATCGATTAAGCTTAATCGATTGAGAAAAACTGTTGCTGAGGGTTTGGAGAACAATAAGAGACAAATAAAGGGTTGGTCTACCTCTTACCAGATAAGATGACGATAAAACATAAATACCTCTAAAAATCAGAAAAAATAAACAGTCTGAATAAACTCTATCTCTTACCAAATTAGACATAAGAAGTTGATAAAGTTTTTCTTTAAACAAACAATGCTTTAATTTAATTTAATTATACATCAAAAGTTATTGTAATTTGTCAAATATGAAGTTAGTGATACTGATATTTGTGTCATCGCATTATTAACTTTGTTGACGTTGAATAAATCTATTGATATTACATATTACCGAGGTTTAAAATGGCGTACGCATGAAGTGGTGGCGAGATCAAGTCTCAAGCTTTGGGAGCCACGGCAAGGCCGTGACATTTTGAAGACGTGACTTATGGCGGCAAATCTTTATATCATATAAATTATTATACATGTAAATGTATATTTTCTACTATTACCTAATGATTCAATGATATTAAGTTATTTAAATTAGGTTATACGTTATAAACTAACAAAAAAGACATTAAAAAAAGTAAGAAAAATCAAATATTGCGTTGTAAAAACTGCGCTTTAGGTCATAGCGTATCATAAGCATAACGTGGTTTGAACCACAAGTCTTAAGCCACGATGCGTCACGACGGCAAGCTTTTTTTTGAACACTGCATATTACATATATACCACATAATGGAAATTGTTACACTGAATACCAAATTTGGTGTTTTATTTATATCTTGTCTATAAATAAAAGGGAATTTGTTGTCAACAAAGACATACAGTGGTCAACCAATTAGTATGACTTTTGAGGCATTACCTACAATTTTCAAGGTTGGCCGCTTCCGGCAAGCTTATATATAGACATATATAGGTTTATATCTGTTAGTCCCTATTTAGAAATGTCTACGTAAGTAAAGGTTTGTAGAAGGGAGGGGCGGGAGGGTTGAATACAAACACACAATTTTTACTCTTTTAAATTTTTTAATATAAATATTAAAAATTTACACACAGAAGTTTGTTGCAGAAAAGAATAGATAACTCTCTACTCTAACAAACTTAACACATGAAACACATGATAGCAGTAATTAACTTATACACTAAGAAAACTAAAATGAAACTGTTAAAACACTCACGGTGCCGGAATCAAACAAAAGATCACTCAGAGGATTTGTTGAAAACGTGAGATTTATGGGGCAGGGCTTCATCTCCTTTTATAGTGTCCATGCATGGGATGCATGGAGACACTTGTCAAGGTTTCATTAGCTGGTAGTATATCTGATGAACAAAAGGAGATGCCACTCCATTTGTACTAGGTTAATGGGTGAACCATTCTTTGAAGTACGCAATGTTAGATAACTTTATCTCTTTTTCTTCATGCTCTGTGAAATCCCATCAAACCTTTTAGCTAAAGACAAACATCCCTTTTATGAGAATAAAAGAGAATGTCCGAATTTAAGGTTTGTTGCTCACGTTCTTGCTGCACATGTTTTGCATTTATTGTGACTCAAGAACTTGTCTTTGAAAATTGCTAAGTGATTATGTATCACATCGGTTAGTGCACTCTAAGATTGGAACCGACAAGTGTAAAATGCTGGGATCGGCAACTCCATTTCAAACTTAGGATCGGCAAGTGTACACATTTGGATCGGCAACTGCTTCTCAACCTTAGATCGACAACTTCAATTTTCGGAGACTATACTCTTTTGAAATCGGCAAGTGGTGTGAATTTTAATGTTGGTTGGCACATCAAAAATTCCACATTTTGATGTACAACCATTGATTGGATAGTATTTGATTTTCCAATACTTGAAGTATATTTCAGACCTTCAAAAGAACCTATAAAAGATCAACAACAAAAATAGAGAAGATTCATCACCAAATCATCGGTGACCCAACAATCTCCCCCTATTTGATGATGATACCTGTATATTAGAAAGAAATACTTTTGACCCTTTCTATTTTTCCTTTGGGTTCTTTTCACTCGGATTTTTTTGTTTTTTTTTAACTGAGTATGTACAGTATAAGTATAAGTATGTGCAAAATTTTAAAATATGAACAAGTATAGAATGAAAGATAATATGAACTTTTATTAATCATCACACAAGATAGTACATCACACAGAATACATGATTAAGAAACTTCATACTCAGAATAAGTGACTATGGATCGGTGGGTTCTCTCTTTTTCAGTTCATCGAGGATAAGTCGACACATCCCTTTGTCATCAACAGGAGGCACACCCAAAATGGCAGTGAGAAAGGTAGAGTGAGCCCTTGGAATGTCGGAGGCTCTGAATAATCCTATGTTTCCAAAGATATCTTCAAAGAATACTCCAAGTTCAGGTTCAGAGAGCATAGTTTGCTCAGGGTAAGCAACTAGAGTTGGAATGGAGAGATTTATGCCTGAAGCATCGATCTTGATCCCTTTTTCATGAAGTGTGGCCAAATGCCCCTTTTTCTTGTTCCTTGGAGCTGGAATGACTTCTCCTGTAAGACCTTGCTTAATCAGATATAGTTGTTGGCCTTCTATGGCTGTAATCGTTATGTTATGCTCATTCTGAATTTTGACCGTTTTGATGACGAATTTTCGGAGAGTGTTGAGCACAGTTTCTTTGTATTTGCTCCTACTCTTCGAAATATGGTTGCCGATCTCCAACCATTCTGTGATCCCAAGAACTTCCAACCATTCAATCTCATAAGTTTTATTAAAAGAGTCGGCTCTTTTAATAGTGATAAGTAACTTAGGAGATTTCACGATTGGAGGATGAATAGAAGCACCAATGATCTTTGAATCATCCTTCCGATTTTTATGTCTTCTCTTGAACCAATCAACATCCTTGGTCTTCTTTGCTTCTGCTACGGTCTTCATCGCTTCAGACTTCTTCTTTAGACTTTCAAGCTCATCTTTCTGAGCTTGAAGAGGATCGGTGACTTTGGATCGCGTAGCCTCATCTTGAGCCAACTTAAGTACATTAGTCTGATCATACTCAAGTTGAGCCCTTATCGCTTCTTCTCTTTCAGCTTCGGTGAGTATGACCCCTAGAGGATCGGTAAGTGTGGAAGTTGGTTGCAATCTGAGAGTATCAGCTTCAGGACCTCTAACTCTTTTCTTTTTCATTTCATGAAGTTGGGCTAATTGTTGAGCATAAGAGAGTGGTTTCTTTCCTTCGGCTTTGGCTTTCTTTTTCTTTTCCTCTTCAGATTCTTCAAGGGGTCCGACACTGAATTGCTCCCCCTGAATTTGTGCTTCAGTTTCTATATTAGCCTCACCTCTAGATAACCCAGTGTTACCGATACTAGAGGTTCATTGGCAATTGTTTCGGTGATCCGTACGTCGGAGACTAAAGCCTCGGTGACCAAAGGTAGTGGTTGCCTTGGCTATTGATCGGAAATATTGGGATCGGTGACCCTGGCGGTTGTCACCTCGGTGACCCTGGCGGTTGTCACCTCAGTGACCCTGGCATCGGAGACCAGAGGTGACACCTCGGTGACCACAGGTGGTGGTACATCGGGGATCTTTGTTGCTACCTTCGTGTTTTTCTCCCCCTCATTGGTTGAGCCCTTGAAACTAACTGAAGAGAGAAATCGCTTTATCTTGTCAACATCAGAGCCTAAACTGTCGATCTTTCGTTCAATGCGTTGAACCATGAATCTATCTTCATCCTTGAAAAAGGCATCACCTGTGTCGATTTCAACGGTTGGAAGAGAAGTCGGTACCTTTTCAACCTTTGAGTGTAAAGAAGCAAGTGACTCCACAATTGCTTCTTGTTCTTTAATTATGGAAGCAATACTGGATGTTAGAAGTGTATTCTTTTCCATCTATTTGGTTGCATGTTCCTCCAATAGTTCCACCCGATGAAGTGTTCCACTTGAGAAAGAGTTGAAGGCTTTGAGAATATCATCTCCTTGTTGAGATGTCATAGGATCGGAAGGTTGAGGTTTTGGTGGCGGTTGATCATTATCGTCACTTGAAGAAGAATAGTCCACCAAACCTGTAGGATTATTTGGGGGGATTTCTGGGAGTCCGTGCTGTGAGTTGTGTTTTTTAGGGAGACCTCGGGGACTCAAGGGAGTGAGTAACTGTGGGGGAGACACGAGGAGAAGAGTGTCTGTGAGGGGATTCCTCAATTATGGGATCCTCAACTACCCTATGAATATGTACGGGAGACGTACGCATCCAAGGTGTAGTAGTATCGGAGAAAAGAAGTCGGTAAAGTGGGTTGCTCCATCAAATTCATCTTGTTGTGATGCACCTTCCTTTAGAGATGGGAAAAGGAGTTGTGAGATCTCCGGAGGTGGTGTAGATGCGCCTTGGATGGGAGACTCCAAGTCATCTTCATCAGCTAAGGAATAAGTTGATGAAGGCATAAATTAGGTATCCCTTTTTACAACCACGTCCTTTTGGGAGGGCATGGAGGAGGTTGGATGAGTTTTAGACTGTTCCCTAGGTCTACTGGGATATCTTCAACACTCACCGACTTTTGGGAGTCGCTGTGTGGTTTTTGTTTTTTGACCCTTTTGGTTCCTTAGACTTCTTTGAGGAAGTCCTAGGAGGACTTTTCGAGTGTCTCCGATTTTGGGAAGTTTTCGGTGCCTGGGTAGAAACCAAAGGCTCTTTTGGTTTCGTGGCATCAGTGGGTGCGGAGGTAGATGTGCCCAACGCCTTGGATCTCTTGCGAGATTTAGGCACATCGGTGACTCGTGGTTGAGAAGTGGCAGGGGTGGTGGATTTGATGACTGAGGGTCCTCGAATCCTGGGTTCATTCTCACCCAAGCTAAAGTTGCATTTCTGGCAAACTCAATCATACCCTGTCTAAGTAGGTTGTTGGAGGTCAATGGTCCCTTTGACATAAGTTGCTTGCCGACTTGGTGAAGGGGAAGATCATATGCAATATCATCCCGCTTTTCAAGCTTATCGGCAAGCTTGACAGTGATGATAAGAGAGAAGAGACGTTGAAACGGTAGCTGAGGTCGCCGAAGGAGAGAGAAGGATGAGATCATCTCATTGAAGAAGTAAGCTGCAAAATCAATTTTTCTTTGGAAGATTAAAGCATGGGCCAGCTCGGTGGCTTGTGATGGGGCTTGATCCGGACCACCTGTCTTCTTACTCAAACATAGGATGAGATGAGCAAAGAAGAAGTTCCAGATGTTACGCATGTTTTTCCTTACCAATGTACCTGGACCCTTGGATTTTGGACCCTTTTTGTTTTCAAGATAATTCAGAGCAGTCACAACCTGTTGGTGTTCATTCCCAAGAGGGAAAGCTTCATATGTGTCATATGAAGGAAGGTGAAGAATGGTACGAACATCTTCAGCATCAAATATGACATATGGTTCGTCATCACTAAGAACAGTATCGCATATTTGATCGGATGAAGCATCATATGAGCAAGTTAGCCAGAAGTTTCCCAAGAGAAACTTGCTCATCTTAGGTTTAGCAGTGAGAGCATACTGAAGAGGACATCTATGAAGAAACCAACAAATCTCATTATACTCCGGATGAGCTTCATCGATACCAATGCGACCAAAGTGGTTGCATGCAGGAAAGGTAAGAGATTCAAAGGTGAGAGTTTGTTCTTCAGAGGTTTTAGGTGATTTCGAAGAGTGTTAGTGGAAGCCATGGATGAAATTGAGTGTTGCAGGTTTGATGTCGATAAAGAGAGAGAGAATGAGGATGATGGAGACGATAAAGAAGGAGAAGAAAAAGGGGGGAACGGTTATATATATGAGGAGGGAATTTCGATTTTCAAAAACAATGATGGAAGAAGTGATTGAAAGGTCAGAATTCTAAAGGTTTTCAAGTTTAATTTGGCGCATGTTCTGACATTAATGATGTTGCAGATGTCATTGTGGATAGATACGTTGAATACTTAATCACCAAGAGTGGTAACCTAAGAGTTATCTTTTAAAAGATAAGGAATATGAAAGGGTTTAGAGGAGACGTCGGTGAGTGGAGACGTCGGTGGGTGTGGAGTTGGGTGCGACGTCGGTAAGTGTGGTTTATGATTATAAGAGAGAGAGACGTCGGTGAGTCTAGGGTTTAAGGTGATCGTCGGTGAGTGTGGCGTTTCAAGGTGATCGTCGGTGAGTGTGGGGTTTCAAGGTGATCGTCAGTGAGTGTGTGAGTAAGATGGAACGTTGGAAACCCTAGAGTCGGGTAGTGTATGTCGGAAAGTGAAAGAGAAGAGAGAACCGTCGGGTAGTGGTGGTTTCTAGGGTTTAGAGAGACATCGGTGAGTGGACTTTGAACAACGTCGGTGAGTGGTTTTGGAGAGGGAACGTCGGTGAGTAGGTGTATATACTCACCGACTATATATATATATATATATTTTATATTATATATATATATATATATATTAATCTATATTTTTATCATACCTTGTTCACCGATTAAAACTTGAACCTTGCTTCATCAAGAGGCTTTGTGAATAGATCGGCTAATTGATAATCAGTGGGAATAAAGTGTAGTTCCGCATCACCTTTAGAGACATGATCTCTTATAAAGTGATATCTGATATCAATGTGCTTAGATCTTGAATGAAGCATTGGATTGTTTGCAATGGCTATTGCACTTGAGCTGTCACACAGTATTGGGATTTTTGAGAAAATCTGATTGTAATCACACAGCTGATTTTTCATCCACAATAATTGAGCACAGCAACTTCCAGCAGCCACATATTCTGCTTCAGCGGTAGATGTAGACACCGAATGTTTCTTCTTACTTGACCAACTCACAAGCTTTCCACCAAGAAGTTGACAACTTCATGTCGTACTCTTTCTGTCTATTTTTGAACCTGCAAAATCAGAATCAGAGTACCCGATGAGATCAAAACCTGAGTCTTTGGGATACCAAAGACCCAGATTTATGGTACCTTTCAGATACCGAAAAATCCCTTTCACAGCAGCTAGATGTGATTCCTTAGGATTTGCTTGATATCGAGCACACACACAAGTAGCAAACATTATATCAGGTCTACCTGCAGTAAGATAAAGAGGATATCCTATCATGCATCTATAACTTGTGATATTGACAGACACACCATCAGGATCAGAATAAAGTCTAAGAGGAGGAGCCATAGGGGTTTCATGGTAGAGCAAGTATCAAGTTGAAACTTTTTCAGATGGTCTTTAATGTATTTACTTTGGTTAATGAAAATACCTTCTGGAGATTGTTTTACTTGCAAACCAAGAAAGAAGGTTAGCTCTCCCATCATGCTCATTTCATACTTCTTTTGCATGAGAGAGCTAAACTCATCACACAGAGATTCATCGGTGGCTCCAAAAATAATATCATCCACATAGATTTGTACAAGAATGATATCACCTTTTGATTTTTTGAAGAAGAGGATGTTGTCAACTTTTCCTCGAACATACTCGTTTTTCAGAAGATAATCTGAAAGAGTATCATACCAGACACGGGGAGCTTGCTTCAATCCATACAGAGCTTTATCTAACCGATACACATGATATGAATGGACTAGATCTTCAAACCCAGGTGGTTGCTTTATATAGACTTCTTCAGCTAGCTCACCATTCAGAAAGGCACTTTTGACATCCATTTGGAATACCCGAAAATTCTTGTAAGCTGCATAGGCAAGAAAGATTCGGATAACTTCCAATCTGGCAACAGGAGCAAAAGTTTCATCATAGTCAATTCCTTCCTTTTGCTGATATCCTTGAGCAACCAGCCTTGCTTTATTTCGAATGACAGTTCCTTCTTCATCCATCTTATTTCTGAACACCCACTTTGTTCCAATAATGGTTTTGTGAGATGGACGAGGAACTAACTTCCAGACTTTATTTCTCTCAAACTGTGAAAGTTCTTCTTGCATGGCTATCACCCAGCTAGGATCAGCTAGGATCAGCTAGGGCTTCATTTATTTGTTTAGGCTCAAAATGGAAAAAAAGTTGACATACAAGCACAGATTGCTGATGCCTCTTCTTGTTTTTACACCAACTTGAGGATCACCGATGATTTGATCTATTGGGTGATCCATGGTCCATTTTAATGTAGGAGGCAAGGGAGGAGGTATAGAAGAAGATGAAGTTGGAATTTGAGATGGTGAGGGTAGGTTAGTGGAAGGTATGGTATTTAGATGAGAGTGTTCTCCTTAAGAGTCAATTTCAGGAGATGGAGAAGAAAGAATGGGTTCAGGAGATATGGTGGTATTATTTGGAGGCTGAGAAGAGTTGTTATTTTCTTGACTTAGTTGAGAAGGTTGTTGAGTAGAATGAGATGGAATTTCCCCAACACGTGAGTTTATCCATTGATTGAGTTCTTCTTCATTCCAAGATAATGAAAATGTTTCAAAATCATCAAATTTTACATGCATAGATTCATCAATGCATTTTCTTCTGAGATTATAGATTCTGAAAGCTCTAGAGGAGAGAGAATAACCCATGAATATTCCATCATCAGACTTTGGATCAAAATTTTCAAGTTGTTCCCTGTCATTCAGCATATGACATGCACAACCAAATACATGGAAAAAGTCAACTATAGGTTTCCGACCATGAAACACTTCATAGGCAGTTTTGTTGTGCCTTTTGACAATAGTAGACCTATTTTGAGTAAAACATGCAATATTAACTGCTTCAGCCCAAAAATAGGTTGGTAACTTGGATTCACTCAGCATTGATCTTGCAGCTTCACACAGCGTCCGATTCTTTCTTTCAACAACACCATTTTGCTGAGGAGTGCGTATGGCAGAGAAGTTCTGAGAGATTCCTTTGATGTCAAAGAATTCTTCCAAAGCAGCATTCTTGAATTCAGTGCCATTATCACTTCTGATAGACTTCACAAGTTGACTATTCATATTTTCAATTTTTCTGATAAAACCGAATGATTTCTTCAGCAGCATCACTCTTATGTTTTAGAAAGAAAACTCATGCATATCTAGAGTATTCATCAACAATTACTAGCATATACTTTTTACCACCTAGACTGAGAGTGCTTACTGGTCCACACAGATCCATATGAAGCATTTGAAGAGGTTGAAAGATAGATGAGCATTGTTTTGTTTTAAAATAGGTTGAAAGATAGATGAGGTTGAAAGATAGATGAGCATTGCATTTGAAGAGGTTGAAAGATAGATGAGCATTTTCACATGCTCCACACAACTTTTCTTTCTCAAAAGATATTTTTGGCATACCAACAACTAGGTCTTTGCTGGAAAGTTTATTCAAGGTTTTGAAGTTTAGATGAGAAAACCTTTTATGTCACAGCCAACTTTGTTTAGCTAATTCTTGAGAGAGAAGACACATAGCTTCACCTATTGCATTTTCTTTCATGTTGATGATGTACACATCGTTCATTCGGGTACCTGCCAGTACAACTTTATTTTGCACATCAAAGACTAAGCAAACACACAGTTGAAACATGACTTTATATCCCAAATCACAGATTTAGCTGATGCTCAGTAAGTTGTACATTAGTCCCTCAACATGAGCTGCTTTAGAGAAAGTGATTGTTCCATTTGATATGGTACCATAACCTTTTGTAACACCTTTCCCGTTTCCTCCAAAGGAAACGATGAGTCCTTTTTCTTTAGAGAAGTTAAATAGAAGAGATTTGTTTCCAGTCATGTGCCTTGAACAGCCGCTGTCCATGTACCATATATGATCTTTGTTTGGTACCTGCACCCACAAAAAAATTTAAACTCTTGGTACCCATTTTGAAGTAGGTCCTTTGGGATTAGATGGCATTTTGTTGTTTCTACGGAGATCATTATCTTTTGGGCAGTTTTTCGCAAGATGAAGAGTATTGCCACAGTTGTAGCATTTCTTGATGGTAAAAGCCCTTTTGAAATCCATACTATCAAAGCTTTGAGAGAAATTCGGTGACTGAGAAGAGGAGGGGTGACCGACTCCTGGTCTAGGTCCAAGAATACCTTTACCAGGATTTTTAGATTTCTTCAAGTTCACCGAGCGAGGAATGAAATCTGTGACTATTTGAGATTTCCTTTTGGATGAGAAATTTATTTTGGAAACGTTTTTCTTTTGAAAGGTAGGAAATCTTTTTGGTACAGGATACTTAGGAAGAGTCGGTGACTCATGAGAGTATCTTGACTCATGAAGACTTAGAGAATTTAGAAGTCTTTGAATGGGTTTGGGAGAAAAAGAAGAAGAGCTTGGAAGAGTTGAAATTTTTAAAGGCTCAGGAGAGGGTTCTTTGTCTTTTATAAAAACTCCAAACTTTTTGGCATTAGACTCTACTTTGAGCATATCTAACAAGTCTATAGAATGAACAGAAGTAGAATCCTCAGATAAGTAATCTAAGAGATCATCATCGTCATCGGAGAAAAAGCCAGCCGGAAAGCCTTGACATTCAGATGATGGAAGTTGGGGGTCAAAAGTTTGAGGATCATCTTTTCCATATTCAAGTCCAGACTTATCACTACAAGATATTTGATCTTGAAGAATCTTTTCAAGACTTTTGGAAGATTTAGTCCATTTTGAAAGAACTTCTTGTTCCTTTTCAAAAGTATTAGAAATCTTGTTTTTCTCTTTAGAAAGACTGTCATTTAAGTACCTTAGATTTTCTAAGTCAGCTTTCATTTTATCAAAATCTTTGAGTTTTGAGAAACAAGAGAGAAGTTGATCATTCAAGGATTTTATATGCAAGTCATCCTTTTTCTTTTGTTCTTTTAAGTTACAGAAGTCAACAGTTAAAGAATCAAAGGCATCAATCTTTTAATCATCAGACAGAAAAGTAAAAGGATGTACCTGAGGTTTGGTTCCCGAAGTTGATCCCTCAGTAGAGACAAAAGCAGTGATGTGGAGTGATCTCTTCATTTCTTCAAGTTCATCAATCTTGGCCATGAGACATTTTGTCACATACTCACTTTCACTCTCTGATGTTTGCTCATCTTCCCAACAATGGGCTTCAACAACCAAAGTTTTTCCTTTACTTAGATTTTTCTCTTTTTCTCTCCTATACTTGGCTTTATACTTTTTATACCCTGAGATTTCTTTTGATTGAGAAGGTTCAAGACTTTCTTTAAAAGATCGGCTACTTCTCTCTTCAGGATTTCAAGTAGCCGATTTAGAGAAGTCATGGCCAGAAGAAGAAGACTTGTGTTTTGAGAAAAGTTTAGACCTACACTCAGAGGCAAAGTGACCTTTCTTTCCACAATTAAAGCATTCCTCGTTTGCTTTATCGGAGAGAGGTTCTTGAGAAAAAGGTTTTCTATGAAACTTAGAACGGTTAGAAGAGAATCTTTTATTTTTAAGGTTCCCTGCAATCATTGTCATACTATCAGACAGTATGTTAATCACAAATTCTTCACCCTCATCATCAGCAGCACTATAGTAAAGTTCTGACAAATGGGATGAATCTTCCTTAATTTCATTTTCAGATTTTGAGGAAGGATAGGTGCTTCTAGGAACACATGAGGAAGACTTAGACTCACCTACTAAAGCAATAGAAGAGGTTTTAATGTCTTTAATGAGGGATTTTCTTTGATTTTTAGTTTGCTCATAATTCATAAGAGTCCCATACAAAGCAGTTAAAGACATTTGCTCAAGATCCTTGGTCTATTTAATGCAAGTGCATATGGTTTCCCAGAAGTCTGGAAGATAGTCCATAAACTTGCATAAAACTTCATTGTCATATACTTTGCCTAGAACTTTGAGATCATTAAGAAGACAGTTAAAACGATTGAAGTAAGCAGGAATAGATTCTCCTTTCTCATGAGAGAAGAGTTCATATTTTCTTACAAGACAAATTTTGTTAGATTTTCTAACTTCTTTTGTCCCTTCATATAGAACACTGAGAGTATCCCACATTTCTTTAGCAGTAGAAAGATTTTGAAGAGATTGGTACACTTCATCAGAAAGAGATACAGCAAGAGCAGATTTGACTTTAGTGTCTAGAGCAACTAGGCGTTTATCATCCTCATTATATTTATTTGAAGGTTTGATAATGTATCTGCCAGTTTTATCACTCCTTTCATCATTTGACTCTATATCTTTTCCTTCAGCGTCTTTTTGTGGGCCAAAGCGAGCCCAGATTTTAGGAACAATAGGTCCCTCACTCAGAATGTTAGGATACCTGCAATCAATTCCTTCCAAGAATAGTAGCATACGATTTTTCCATAACTCAAAGTTACTTGGGTTGAACCTTGGAGGTTTGGCTAAAGAGCCTAAATCATATGTACCACTGAAAGGAGATTGCAGAGCACCATCAACATTTGAAGGAGTAGTAGCCATCACAGATCTAGGTTATTAGATTAAACCAATTACTCTAATACCACTTGTTAGTCCCTATTTAGAGATGGCTACGTAAGTAAAGGTTTGTAGAAGGGGGGGGGGGGGGGTTGAATACAAACACACAATTTTTACTCTTTTAAATTTTTTAATATAAATATTAAAAATTTACACACAGAAGTTTGTTGCGGAAAAGGATAGATAACTCTCTACTCTAACAAACTTAACACATGAAACACATGATAACAGTAATTAACTTATACACTAAAAAGCTAAAATGAAACTGTTAAAACACTCAGGATGCCGGAATCAAACAAAAGATCACTTAGAGAATTTGTTGAATACGTGAGATTTATGGGCAGGGCTTCATCTCCTTTTATAGTGTCCATGCATGGGATGCATGGAGACACCTGTCAAGGTTTCATTAGCTGGTAGTATATCTGATGGACAAAAGGAGATGCCACTCCCTTTGTACTAGGTTAATGGGTGAACCATTCTTTGTAGTACGCAATGTCAGATAACTTTATCTCTTTTTCTTCATGCTCTGTGAAGTCCCATCAAACCTTTTAGCTAAAAACAAACATCCCTTTTATGAGAATAAAAGAGAATGTCCGAATTTAAGGTTTGTTGCTCACGTTCTTGCTGCACATGTTTTGCATTTATTGTGGCTCAAGAACTTGTCTTTGAAATTTGCTAAGTGATTATGTATCACATCAGTTAGTGCACTCTAAGGTTGGAATCAGCAAGTGTACAATGCTGGGATCGGCAACTCCATTTCAAACTTAGGATCGGCAAGTGTACACATTTGGATCGGCAACTGCTTCTCAACCTTAGATCGGAAACTTCAATTTTCGGAGACTACACTCTTTTGAAATCGGCAAGTGGTCAGAATTTTAATGTTAGTTGGTACATCAAAAATTCCACATGGTGATGTACAACCCTTAATTGGATAGTCTTTGATTTTCCAATAGTTGAAGTATATTTCAGACCTTCAAAAGAACCTATAAAAGATCAACAACAAAAATAGAGAAGGTTCATCACCAAATCATTGGTGACCCAACAATACCAGAAGGGCAGAGGTTCAAATGAGAACTTTGCATTTTTAAAAGAACAATGAACACTTTATGAACCACATATGATGTGGGTCCCACATAATATAAAATCATATTTGATTCAATGGTATATCCATCCGATATTTATGATTTGGACATCGAAATCTTTTTACAAGATTTATTGTGCTAATTATAGTATTATTGCTATTTTGAATTATACAATTACAAATTTATTATGGTTAAAAATAAAATTTTGATAAGGAAGAAACACTGATGTTGATGGGTTTGATGGATGCAACACCTTTTAAGTGGCCGTTGATTAGGCCATATCTAGTCGTTTAGTCACAATCGAACAATCATGTATGGCTTAATGAATAGGCTATACATCCTATACTACCCATTAAGTTATTACCAAACAACCCTTAAGTCTAGTTAAGTTTGTCGGTTACACATCTGTGTTAGAATTTTAGTACGAAACGATTTTAGATTTGCGATCTATTTAAACTAGAGATGGATTATTTGGGATCGGTTAAGAACGACCGAAAAACCTATTTGGTACTAGTAGATCCCGATCAAATATGAAATTTTTCAGGAAGACCAGTTAGTAGGACATGTTAAAGGAGCAATACAGGTTTTTCAATGTCAACTAAGGAATTGCTTAAATTGTTTTACTAGCTAATACCATTTTATTAATTTGTATTTGTATATGTATTTGTCTATTCTTACACCTAAAATTGCATGAAGAAACTGCTATATAATAGGATATTCACATGCCAAATAACGGGAAAAAATCACCTATCTTAATGTTTCTTATCCCAAAATCTCAAATCTCTCCTCCAATCACCTATTAAAACCTCATCAGTTTCTTTTAAATCAATTAAATAGACTACAGACTACAAAGTGATAATTACTAACGATGTGTTTGCCTCCGTTACTAAAAAAGTTTAAAAAAACTTATAAAACTATCTTATTTTAAATGATTTAGTCTTGAACCATCTCTTTAAATGAGAAAATATTAAATTTCCTTATTTTTAATAATTAAGTCTCTGAACTATTTTTTCAATAAATTAAGTCATCAAAATTGATACAGGTTTGTTTTTGTTTTAAAACATTCCTAGTTAGTTACAAGTAATTTATTTTTTATAAGATATAAATAACCAATTTTTTGAAGGTCAATGGTTTATTTATTCAAAATAAATATTTAAGGACTTAATCAATCAAAATGAGAAATTTTAATAGTTTTTTCATTCAAAAAAAAGTTCAGAAACTTAATCATTTAAAATAAGAAAGTTTAATGGTTTTTTCATTCAAGAAAATGGTTCACAAACTTAATTATTCAAATTAATATTTGATATGATAATTATGTCAAACAATTTAAAACTACAAATTTAACCAATGTTTGACATAATAATTAAATTCTAAATTTATTGAATATATATATATATAGGGTCAGGTTCAAATGAAGACGTCAAAAAAAACTGAAAAACACCATATGAGCCTTTCATCTGGACGGTATGCACAAATGCATACTGGTGTTTTGTAACATGCATTTGTGCATATGCACTGATGCATATATATGCATTGGTGCATAGAAAAAATAATATCTTACAATTGTTTGTATGCATTTGTGCATATCGTTCGGATGGAGGACATTCAGGGTGTTCTTTAATTTTCTCTAAATATATCAACAAACATATGTTTAAGGGCATAATCATTTTTTTTTCTAAAATATTTATGTTTGAAAAAAGATAAATAAGAGAAGTAATTTAAAATTTGAAATAAAATTTTGATCTTCATTTAAATTATAAAATTAGGATTTTAATTGAATAATACTAAGATTAATTTTAATTATAAATATATAAACTAATTTGCAATAAATGAGAGAAAATATATAAAAATATTAGATTAAAATGAATCTGGAGAGAGAGAAAGGAGAAGGGTGAGATTTAACGGGAGGTAAGTATGCCGTCAATAAACATCACTCTATTTAATTGATTTAAAAAAAACTGCGTGTTAATAGGTGATTGGAGGAGAGATTTGAGAAAGACTTGGATTTGGAATAGGAAACATTTAGGGAGCGTTTGGTTTGTCGGAATCCGCCGGAATCTGATGGAATTGGAATGGTCAATTTCGTTGACCAAATTCCATTCCAATGTTTGGTTACACATGGAATAGAATTGAAATCCAAACATTCCTTTATTTGAGGATTTGACCATTCCTTTGAAAATCAGATGGAATTGAAATCCATTCCATGTAACATTTTAAAAATGACAAAACTACCCTCCATAGAAAATAAAAACCCTAGCCGCACCCCCCCACCCCCCATTTCATCGTCTCCCCAAACCCGATTTCTGCAAAGGCTCTCGATTCAAATCAGGTACGATTCTCATGCTTCGATTCTTCGATTTTCTTCTGCTTTTCTTCGATTCTCGCTTACTGCTGCTTTTTTCTTCGATTCTTGCTTACTGCTGCTTCGATTCTTCGATTTTCTTCTGCTGCTTTTCTTCGATTCTTGCTTACTGCTGCTTCTTCGATTTTCGATTTTCGATTTTTGCTGATTCTTCGATTTTCGCTTCTTTGCTTCGATTTTTATTCTTCTTGCTTTTCGATCTTCTTACTTCTTGTTTTTCGATTCTTCTTCTTCTTGCTTTTCGATTGCTGCTTTTCGATTTTCGACTGATGATTTTTATGATGATTTTTTGCTTTTCGATTTTTTTGATGATTTTTATGATGATTTTTAAAGCTACTGATGATTTTTATGATGATTTTTAAAGCTACTGATGATTTTTATGATGATTTTCTGCTTTTCGATTTTTATGATGATTTTTAAAGCTACTGATGATTTTTAAAGCTTCATATGATGATTTCTGCTTTTCGATTTTTATGATGATTTTTAAAGCTAGTGATGATTTTTAAAGCTTCATATGATGATTTCTGCTTTTCGATTTATTGTTTACTGCTGTTGCTACTGATTTTTGCTGCTGATTTTTATGCTACTGATGATTTATGTTACTGAATTCTGGTACTGTTTAGGGGCTGATTTTTGGCTAATGTTTGTTAATACCATATTGTTTGTTAATACCATATTGTTTTTTGGAACAGGAAATGGCCCGACTTAGTTTAGCAACAACACGTAGACGTAGGCTTATTAGATTGTTTTGGAACGAAGCTATGATTGCTATCGTTTGGTATTTCACTATGATTTTCAAACTAATAGCCAACCATCAAACGGATAAACCATGTATTAAATATTCTTTGTTAAATGTGGATCGATATTCAATATTACATGGGTATGCATATGAGAGTGATACCATTTGCATATCACATCTTAGGATGAATAGAAGATGTTTTAATAAGTTATGTGATACACTTGAGACTTTAGGGGGATTACAAGCAACTAGGAATATGGGTATTGATGAACAAGTTGCTATTTTTCTTCACATAATTGCTCATAATGTTAAGAATCGGGTAATGGCATGTCGTTTTCATCGTTCAGGAGAAACCATTAGTAGAGTTGTTAGGAGAGTTTGTAGTGCAGTGATAAGATTACATCCACATTTGTTTAAGAAACCTGAACCTGTTCTTGAGGACTCTACCGATGGAAGATGGAAGTGGTTCAAGGTATATGTAATTATTAAAAAAATTTATAACTAAAACGCAAGTAACATAAAGTATCTAATGATCGTTTTTTTTTTGTTTTAGAATTGTTTAGGAGCTCTAGATGGAACATATATAAAGTGTTTAGTACCAATTGAAGACAGACCTAGATACAGAACAAGAAAAGGTGACATTGCTACAAATGTATTAGGTGTGTGTTCACAAGATATGCAATTTATCTATGTGTTACCTGGATGGGAGGGTTCAGCAGCAGATGGTCGAGTTCTTCCTGATGCACTTCTTAGGCCACATGGATTGAAGGTGCCAAGACCATGTTATTACTTGGTAGATGCGGGGTATACAAATGGGGAGGGTTTTCTCGCCCCTTATAGAGGTCAAAGGTATCATTTAAATGATTGGCGTGAGGGACACCAACCAACAACGGCAAAAGAATTATACAACTTGAGGCATTCTTCTGCACGAAATGTGATAGAAAGATGTTTTGGTATTTTGAAAGGAAGGTTTGGTATTTGAGAGATAACTCGTATTAGGTTGACCTAAAGAATAGGATCATAATGGTAGTAATACTAGCGGGTTTGATTTTAATAGTGAAACATGTTGTGTGACTGCTGAACCACCAGTCTGGGAGGCTTATGTACAGGTACTAGTTGTTTTAATAGCGAAACAAATGTTAGTTGTTCTTTATAATTATATTAGTTGTTTTTTATAATTATAATTAGTTGTTTTTTATAATTATAATTAGTTTTATTTATAATTAGTTGTTCTTTGTTTTTTTATAATTAGTTGTTCATTGTTTTTTTTATAATTAGTTGTTTTATTTATAATATAGGCTCATAGAGGGGCGGCCAAATGGAAAAACAAGACATTTCCCCTTTTTGAGGACTTGTGCATTTGTTTTGGCAAGGATAGAGCTAATGGAAGTAGAGTGAGAGATGCTTTGGAGATGGAGAATGCAAGCATGGAAGACCATGACAATCAACATGAGGACGACATTTCTAATGATCAAGATGATACCTCTCATGCACACACAAATCCTCAAAATGTGCAAAGTCAAGAGTGCACAAGTGGAAGCAAGAAAAGGAAGAATAGGAGTGAATCTTTGCAAGAGGTAATTAGCAATGCAACCTTTATGCTTGGTGAGAAACTTGTGAAAGCATCGTCATTGTTGGTGGAAGTTGAAGTTCAAATGCTCAAAAAAACTTCCATGATTGCGGATGAGATTGAGAAGTTTGGGACATTTTCTGAAACTGAAATGTTTAGTGCATTGCGAAAGATAACAAAGGACTCCGAATCTGTGATCACTTTTTGGAGCTTGAAGGAGGAAAGACGTGAAAGTTGGGTCCGGTTCATGTTGGACAATTGATGGGTTGGTGCCTTTTTTCATAAATAACAGACTTCAATAATAGAAATAGTTTAATATTTAGAGTATATTACATGATTGGTCCCTGTGGTTTACACTAAATAACATTGTGCGTTCCCTTTTTTAAAATAATTATGGATGTGATCCTTGTGGTTTACATTTTCACACGTCCTTGGTTCTTGAACTCTAATGATGTTAAATGGTTCTGTTAAATTATCTAGAGGGACTAACAATGTAGCATTTTAAAACTTTGGTTCCACCTTTTTCAATTTTGTCTCTCTTGTCTCCTAACACATACACATTTACATACAAACATTAATTGATATTGATTATTAATTTTAATTTATTAATTAATATTATTTTCAAATTATTAACTAATTAATATTAATTATTGATTATTTAAAATTAAATTTTATCAATTAAATTTATATTAGTATTATTCAGTATATTTAAAAAGATATATTTGTTATGTTTCATAAATAATAAAACTTTGATAAATATTTAAAAATATATTTTTTAATTTTTTGAGAAATTATTAATTAACTAACATATGTAATAGCATCTCTAACAACTTCTCCAAAATGGAGAAAAATGGGGTTTTTGAACTAAAGTGTGCTCCAACAGCTTCACTAAAACCATAAAATGGAAAAAGTAGGAGAGAAAACACATTTTTCTCCAAATATGGAGAACACCCAAAAATGATTACAAGGTGGACCATCAATAGGAAAATTTAAAAACAAAATATTTCTAGAGATAATATTTTAATGGATGAAAGATTTATTTTAATATTATAATCAATGTTAGTTTCTCCAAAATAAGGAATTAGATGAATCCCAATATTTTTAGAGATTTAACTTTTGGTTCTTCAATTTGAATATTTTAATATTATAGTTTACTCTTTATTTGAATATTTTAATATATAATTTACTTTTCAAAATGGAGAACCAAATGTTAAAATGTCTAAAAATATTTGCATTAATCTCCAGCATATTCCCCATTTTGAAGAAGCAACATTGATTATAATATTAAAATATTACTTTCATCCATTAAAATATTATTTCTCTCTCCAAATATTTTGTTTTCAAATTTTCCTATTCGTGGTCCACTTTCACCTTGTAATCATATTTTGGTGTTCTCCATATTTGGAGAAAAATGTGTCATCTCTCCTACTTTTTTCCATTTTATGGTTTTGGTGAAACTGTTGTAGCACATTTTGGCTCAAAATTCTCATTTTTCTTCATTTTCTCCAGTTTGGAAAATCTGTTGGAGATGCTATTACATATCTTAGTTAATTAGTAATTTCTCAAAAAAAAAAATTAAAAAATATATTTTTAAATATTTATCAAAGTTTTATTATTTATGAAACATAACAAATATATCTTTTTAAATATACTAAATAATAATATAAATATAATTGATAAAATTTAATTTTAAATAATCAATAATTAATATTAATTAGTTAATACTTTGAAAATTATATTAATAAATAATTTAAAATTAACTAATAAATTGAAATTAATAATAAATATAAATTAATGTTTGTGTGTAAATGTGTATGTCTTAGGAGACAAGAAGGAGACAGACCCAAAATTAAAAAAGGTGGAACCAAAGTTGTAAAATATTACATTGTTAGTCTCTCTAGATAATTTAACGAAATAATTTAACATCGTTGGAGTTCAAGGACCAAGGACGTGTGAAAATGTAAACCATAGGGACCAAATCCATAATTATTTTGAAAAAGAGAAGCACAATTTTATTTAGTGTAAACCACAGGGACCAATCATGTAATTTACTCTAATATTTAAAAGGGTAAACTGCAAATTTGGTCTCTGTGGTTTGTTGGTTTTTGTGGTTTTGGTCCCTACAAAATTTTTATTGCAAAAAAACACTATGGTATGCAATTCTTTGTGGTTTGGGTCCCTCAGACTAACTTTGTTAGATTTCTCACGTTAAACCCCCTAATGTGCCTTGCACATGAGGGTATATTGGTCATTTTTGCCTCTTTTTCATTTTTCACTAATAACCACAAACCATAGGGACCTGTAATGAAATTTACTCTTTCTTTCTATATATATGCCAATATATATATATATATATATATAATTATATACACACGGAAAAAAATTCAGAGATCATCCTTTCCGACCCAAACCTCCAACCAAACTCCTCCCTCATCAGTTGCTCCGATCATCGCCGAGAACCCTTTCGCCAACCCTCTCACGATCTCCCGTCTCCTAACCCACAACCCCTCCTTTTAAAACCATCGATCATCTCACTCGTTAAAGCTCCGATGAGAATCGTTTCCTAATCGTGATCGACTTCAAAACAAGGATCTTTGGAACCAACGATTTGAGGCCATATCCATAATTTTTTCGATGAAACCGCCAGTATCAGCCTAAAATGTGTCTGCTCTTACTTCCCATGTCAAAACGATCGGTGTTACCTTCATTTATCATCTGGGCTTCGTAAGCGTGGTTCTCGAAATGGGTTTTGGTTTAGAAATGGGTTTTGGTTTCGAAAACGGGTTTATGAAATGAATTTCTCCATTGGGTTTGTGTTTCGGCTTCAAATGACGGGGAGAGGCTCGTCGGAGCAGAAACATGGGTCGAGATCAATCGAAGCATAAATATAGGACTCGATTGAAGCCCGACGTTCATTGAGATTGGGACTCGTCTCGTCTCTGACGACCCATCTTCTACACTCCGGCCACACCTCCTGTGATTCCGCCATCACCATCACCATCACCAAGACCCCGTACGCCTCCTTTTTTCTAGGATCACCCGATGAATCTCCCCAAATCGATGGTTGTTGCTGTCAAGAAATCGGGGGAGGGAGGAAATTGATTGAGAATTATTTTTAGGTTTTGATTTTGCTTTGTGGTTTGATCAGATGGTGGCGGTGGGGTTCCGATGGGAAGGGTTTTTTGTCGCCGGCGAATGGAAGGGATACCGATGCTCTTTCCCCTTCCCACCTCACAGTCCCACCATCTCCAAGAATCCAAATCGAAACCCATCTCCATCCATCCAGCATCTCCACCATTTTTTCGTCGGAGTTCGTCAGTCATCGGCCGGAGTTTGTGAGTTTGCAGAGTTTATCACCTGAAACAAAGAGTTTGCAAGTTGTCGGAGTTTATCACCTAGAATAAAGATTATGCAATCCTTTCACTAGGGGTGTTGGAAAAGTTGCCGCCATTGATGGATCAAGAACACACCTTCAATCTACCAAATTGAAGCCCAAAAACAGACAATCTATAAAATTAAATTAAATAAAAACTAAGCAGAATTTCGATCGACAAAAGGGTAATCGCAAAAAATCAAGATTGAAGGGGGAAAAAAGGAGACGAGGTAGGGTTTTGTTGCCGAGAACAAGGGAGGAGGGGTGAGTAAATTTCATTTTTGGTCCTTGTAGTTTATTGTTTTTTCAGTAAATTGTATTTTTTAAAAGAAAATTAAATTAAAAGGTAAAATGACCACAATACCCTTGATTTAACGAGTTTTGTTAATGGTGTTAGTTTTCAGGGACCCAAACCATAAAGAATTGCATACCACAGTGGCTTTCTTGCGATAAAAATTTTCTAAAGACCAAAACCACAAAAACCAACAAACCACAGGGACCAAATTTGCAATTTACTCTATTTAAAAAAAAATGGTTATAAACAATCTTATAAAAAAAAAGTTAAAATATAAAAAACACAAAAAGTTCATTGTAAGAACCGATTATGCCCAATTGTATTCTCCATCTATTTTTAAAATAAGTTTCGACCTTTTCTATTTATCAAAGGGAACGTTTAGAAAAACACAACATTTTTTTTTTCTGTTGAATGATTAAATACTAAAAAAATCTGAAAGAATAAACCATTGATTTTTTTATTTTCAATGATAAAGTTTTTGGACAATTTTTATTAAACAATCTATTGAACTTTTAAAATTGACTACCATTTTAGCCAAAAGAAATCTACCTATAACCGGTTATGAATGTTTTAAAATAAAAACACATAAATTAGTTTGCATTCCTAAACCTTACGCCATTCAAATCTCTCACGCCTAACGACATTGCTTCCTTTTGCCATCCCTTACTGCCCCATCGTCGTTCGTTCTCCATACCTCGTTGGCCCCTATCGATTGACCTCCCTCCTTTTTTATCTGTTTTTTATTTTGATTTTCCGTCTTTTATAGCAATTTAATGTAGTATGTGTAGGCAGATAAAAAAGAAGGAGAATATAAAGACAAAAAAGGATCAAAAGGAGGAAGAATGATGACAGAAACCAACAACGATGATGGACAGTGATGAGAGCGGAAGACGATGGGGAGGCTAGGGGAGCCATAGCATTGGGTGCAAAGGGTGGCGAGGGGTTATCATGTTGTTGGGTGCGAGGGGTTTGAATCACGTAGGGTTTGGGAAGGTAAACTGATTTAGGGTTTTTTTTTTACTTTAACACATTTCTAGTTGGTTACATGTAGCTTTTTGGGTTAAACGAATGTAAGTAACCAATTTTTAAAAATTTGATACTTTATTTATTCAAAAAGAAAATGTTCAAAGACTAATAATTCAAAATAAACAGGTTCAATGGTTTTTATCCAAAAAAAATTTCACAAACTTACCCTTTTCGCTCCGCTTAGCCTTATCCCTCTCTAGGGGTATTTTAGTGATAGGTTCTATAGGAACTGGACGATCTTATTTGGTCAAATACCTAGCAAAAAACTCCTATCCATATATAGAAAAGAAATAGAAAGAGATAGAATAGAAATGACATCTGTTATGTCAATGACACCAAAAGGATATTAAATGAATGGAATTGGGATATGGATGGAATATAATGAAATAGAGCCACTTTGAGGCGACATGGGGGCGAAAAAAGGAAAGAGAGGGATGGGGTTTCTCTCGCTTTTGGCATAGTGGGCCCCCAGTGGGGGGCTCGCACGACGGGCTATTAGCTCAGCGGGTAGAGCGCGCCCCTGAAAGTTCATTAACCTTTTCTACACTTTTCCCATTATTAAAGTTAATCTTTTTCATTATTGTATACTACATTATATAAATTTCATTATCAATATATTTTCATTTGATAAGTTTATTAAAAATAAAACGTGTCTAATTATTGCTGATCTCATTTGATCATTTTTCGTTTCAAATGTCGATGGTTCAGAGGATGACACCTTCAGATGGTTTACCATCCTCATCGGCATCACCTTCAATTTGTATCATCTCTTGTATCATCATCGGTTGCCTTTACAACCATATCCTTTTCTTCATTCAATCTAAGATTCGTTTTACATTTTCTTTACTTGTTGTTCATGGAGAAGACATCTCTTCAGAGCCAACCCATTCGGTCCACTACTTGGACAACACTTTTAAAAAAGTAGGTGGCATGAAGTGGACCGTTATAATTAATGGGCGGACATGTGCGATAAAAAAAACTTGGATAGACCTGCCCAACATGTTCATATTTTTATAACTAAAATTATAAACGGCCTCCCCGATTGAGAAATTTCCATATACTTGACTCTTGATATACTTTACTATTTGACCTACAAATAAAATTATCGAATATATCAAAACTTATTTCCCTCATTGACGCACAAAAACGGCTTGGATTTGCTGTAGTAACCATGTTAGACAAAAATAATTGGTAGGTCACAGTCGATGTCTAGCTCAACTCCGCAGATCCTCTGTAATTTTGTTCAACTAAGACATATCAAATGATACTGTGTTTGTCATCTCCATTTGATCTCTTGTCGTTCCCTGTCAATGGTCAAGTTAATGTCCGTCAATAGTTTACCCATGTCTATCACTCGATCGATAATTCAATCAACATTGCTATCAATATCAACATTCAAATGTAAACCTCACTTGGCATTATTTTGAAAAAAGTAATAAGTTTGATTTCTTTAGATGTTATTTTTCTATTAGAAAAAGTTTTGCCTAATATAATTATACAACATAACTAAGTCGAACTCTTTAAAACTTAATTCATCAAAAGTCATATATTGCTATTATTAAAATGTATAATTTAACATGAAGTAGGATTTCTTCATATTTATATGAAAATGATTCAAAGTTACATTATATATTGTTGATTACGGATCAAGTAAATAATCGTAAAATCATATCAAACAATCTAAATGTCAAAAAGTCAAAATATCACTGAAATGTTCACAATCCAAAAAATGACTTATTTAAAGATATATCGTTATTTTGATGATATTAATTATTTATAAAATAATTATTATCAAAGTTAAATTAAATAAATAAATTAATTAATATTGATGAATCCAACACTACAAAACAAATGACTTTCACTTATAAAAATTTACCTAGGGAAATTTCCTTGGGTGATTATCACGGATCACCCAGGAAATACTAATGGTTCCGGTAAAATCTGATGTTTTCAAGAAAATACTAACGGATTACCCAAGAATTTCTTGGGTAATCTGTCACTGATTTGATTTACCCACCAACAAATTAACCATCAATTTTTGTGACGGTTTTGTGACGAATCACCATTCAGCGACGGATTTCCTAGGAAAGGGTCGTAGATGAAAACCTTCCATTTTGATAGTGTAACTAATCAAGTTTAACATATCCTAAAAATTTATTTAGTTTAACCATTTAGAAGGTTTTTGGTTCATTTTAAGGGTTGAAAATAAAAATGGTATCTAATTAATCAAACACAAATTTTCATTTCATTCCTTATTTGAATCAAACATCATCAAGTATTAGGGAATTTAATTATTTTGACCATTTTAATTATAAGACTTACCAATTTGACCAAAATCTTTTTTGTTTTACCAAAATGACCATAATACATGCGAAATACATACCGATTCAGACCTCGGATCGAGTGGATTTGTCAAAGGGCCAAAACGACGTCGTTTTGGCCAAAGTTCCTCCGCCACATACTGAATACCTCCGCCACATGGCGGAGGGGCCCAAAACGACGTCGTTTTGGGCCGTTTTCCGCGTATGCCTGCACCGTATGAAATACCACCGCCTCGCCGTATAAATACCTCCGCCACATGGCGGAGGGGACCCAAAACGACGTCGTTTTGGGCCCTTTTTTTACCTGGAAACCCTACTTTGTAAGAGAATATAACAGGTTACCTACTTTGTTTTTTTCACTGATAAATTCCACAATTGCCTGATAAATATCCTGATAAATACCCCACGATTGCATGATAAATTCCGCTAACACTATTAGTTTTAAAGATCAAGAGCAAGATTTCAAATAATTTTTTTGGCACATTGTTATACATTACATTCGAAAAAATACGCTTCAAAACATTGAATTTTGCAATTTTCAGAAATGGTCAACGTTCGTCAAGTAAGTTTTTCTGTTCTACGATTTATTGCTTAAAACTACTAATATATATTGAAAAAATATGTTTTAAAATATTATTCTTAAAACGTTTGTCAAAAATTTATTGCTTAAAACTACTAATATATATTTAAAATATTTGCTTAAAACGTTCGTCAAATATTTTTCTGTTGTACGATTTATTGAACTGTTTTTTTCACTGTTGTACGATTTAAAAATGTTCTATAAAAATAATTCCAACTTTTACCGTATTTTTAAAAGTTATAAAAATAAAAAACTAAATGGTAAAAATTTAAAAAAATATATATAACGAGACTTTGTAAAGAAACTTAACCAAAACGTTAACCCTAACTGAGTTAACAGAAGTAACGGAAAAAAGCACTAAAATTGTAATAAACCTTAACAGAAGTATATATAAACTGTCTATATGTGTTACAATGTAGGAGGATTTTACGTACTCGTCGTTGGCATTCAAAAGTCGTCTTACCATGATAAAAGATATTAGGACGGTTTTGAGCTTCGATGATGGCAAACAATTTGCGTTCAGGCGTACACCTTTCGGTCCATGGTTGGACCTTGCCAAATAGAAGGTTGCACATGGCGTATGACTGCAAGTAGTGTTGGTGAACTGGGAGGTTTATTTTTTGTAAAAAAATTGGTAGACCAACACACTTGCTCTAGTACCCAACTAAATAGTACCCACCGGCAAGCAAACAAGAATATTTTGGCCAACATGCTAAAAGAAAAATATGGTGATGCTAGCCGTCAACTTCGGCCAAAGGACATCGTGGCCGATATGTACCTACAATACGGGATTACTCTTACATACCACCAAGCTTGGCGTGCCAGGTGCCAGGCACTACTATTGGTGAGGGGCACGCATGCTGAATCCTTTGAACGACTCCATATGTATTTACATAATTTGGCGCTACAAAATCCAGGTACATACACAAAAATAAGGACGGACTCAAGTGGGCGTTTTGAGTTGTGCTTCGTTGCCCTTGGTTGCGCGGTACGTATAGGAATATCTCATTTGTTTACCTATTAAATAATAATATTATAAAAAATAACAAGAAATACCTACATTCTTTGCAGATTCGAAACATTTTGCGTAACTTGCGACCTGTCCTTATTATAGACGCCGCTCATTTAAAGGGACCGTACTTGGGGACAATGTTCTTGGTAGTAGCCAATGACGGGAATAATAACATTGTTCCAATTGCTTTCGGAGTAGGCAAGTCCGAGACGACTCAGGAGTGGTCTTGGTTTTTGTACAGGTTGAGAGATTGTATAGGAGCACCGGAGGGGTTGGTGTTTATGTTCGACAGGGCTGCTGCCATAAGCGTCGCTATTAGCACCGTGTTTCCCAGTAAAACTCATGCACTATGTTGTCGACATTTGGAGATGAACGCGAAAGGCGCTGACAAGCGTATTAAAATATACAAGTCAACATACTGGAAAGCATGTAGAGCGTACACGGAGGTGGAGTTCGACAGACACATGAATGCACTACCATTTCAAGTACCAGAAGCAGCTCGAGTTATGGACACAGCTGGTAAGGAGAGGTGGTCGAACGCCCATTTTCCTGGTATACGGTATGATATTATGACATCAAATAGTGCAGAGTCGGTGAATGCAGTCTCTCGTTTTGCACGTAGATTACCGATTGTCGCACTTGTAGAGTTCTTCCGAGATTTTCAACAACAGTGGTATCTAGTTCGACGGGAAAAGGGAGGTTGATAAACTATGAACTTACACATAATTATTTTTTTAATGTGTATTTTATAAAATGAATGTAACACAAGTTTCACATATTTGTAGATCAAATGCAAAACTCACTCACACCAAAAGCGGAAGAGATAATTTATAAAAGAGCGGGAACGTCTATGGCATGGAGGGTACGCGGTCTTGGACATGACAAGTTCGAGGTAGGGCGAGATCGTAACTACGCAGTAGTCGATATGTTAAACGGTAACTGTACATGTCTTGAATGGGATAAATCTGGGTTACCTTGTGGTCATGCCATTGTTGCTGCAAGACATAAGGGCCATGCAGATTGTAGCTATCTGGCTTGGAATTATTTTAGATCGGAAACCTATCGATTAACATATCAAGAGACGATAATGCCAGCTGGACCCTCTGTATCGTGGGTCTTTCCAGACGCCCTCCTTATGCCGTGTTATCCACCGTTAATAACTAAGAAACGTGTCGGGAGACCAAGTAACAACGATCGGCGCCCGTCTCAGGGTGAAGGTTCCATTAATAGAAGATGTGGACGGTGTGGAGCAGCAGGACATACTCAAGAGCAATGTTCAATTCCAGCCCCATCAAGCATGCCTAGGAGTAGAGGTTCAATTAGTCAACCATTTAATAGCTATGACCTAAATAATGATTTCCCATGATGTTAAATCAGTTCCGACGACTGTATATATATTAAATCAGTTCAGTCTGTTTGTTAAGTGTCATTAAGACGTCTGTATTAAATAAAATACAATGTTCAATTTCTTATATATATAAATTTTACGGTTTCCATCCATTTTTAAAAAATTGATTAAACGACATATTTTTATTTGGATGAGGATTGTTCAACTAGTACATTCAGTATATGTTTGTGGATGAGATCTATATAGGTAATAAATTAAAAGACATTGAGTAGTATCAGTAGGTTTCAGAAGTTTTCACGGTTGAGTGCTGTTTGAAATGGTGATGGTCAAAATATTCCTTACAAATTGAGTTAATTACGGGTGTACAAATTGAGTTATTCACGGGTGCAGGTACAAAGATTCCATTTAAAAGTGGACAACTAAGGCCAAAAAACCGTAAATCCTCCGCCACGTCAGCATTTGCTCGCCACACCTCCGCCACATCACCTAATCCTCCGCCACGTGGACTAAACCTCCGCCACGTGGTCTAAACCTCTGCCAAACCTCCGCCAAAAAACCCGAACTCCTCCGCCACGTCCGCCAAACCTCCGCCAAATTACCCTAATCCTCCGCCACGTCAGCGAAACCTCCGCCCCACCCTTTAAACCTCCGCCTAACCCCTTAAATTCAACCGGTTTAACACTTTTGGTCCCCGTGCTTCCGATATTAATTTTTTAACGATTAAATCCCAATCTTTTTCCTCTTTGAACAAAATGATAAACAAAAAAATATATAATTTCTCTCACCGACAACAAAGTACGAAAAACCATTTTATCAGAGAAAAAAATATATAATTTCTCTCACCGACAATAAACTAATACATAATATTTTATTTTAGTAATAAAGTAGAGGGACGAAAATCGTAGTAAATGGTAAACCATAGAGACCAAAATTGTAGTTTAGTCTTTTGTATAAGAAGACTTTTTTCTAATACAAATGCATCAATATCTTCATTATTCCAACCACAGGTTTATTTCTTAGTGTAGTCACATGGCTGGGAACGCATCCTCTTCCAACCCCCCCCCTCTTCACAGATAATGCCTGAGAGAATGAAACGATCGGTACAAAAAGCAACGACGGAGATCGAAGAAATATCCGAGAAGTGGAAAAAATTGCTGAGTAAGAAGGAAAAACTACTTCAAAGGATTGAAGCAGATAATGCAGATATAACAAGGCTGCAGAGGGAAATTAAAGACAAGGAACATCGAATTAACAACGACAACATAGAAGCCGACAAGATCGTACGAGAGTTCGCAATGCTTCAAACGCTGGTAGACGAGAAACATAGTTGGATCGAGCAATGTAACGCACTCTATCCTTAATTGGTGTAACCGAGTATAGGTTTCGTATTTCGGAGTTTCATGTTAAACTTTGCTTTATAATAAAAGGGTATGATTTATTATAACATAAATAAACTCATATAACTTTAGTGAACATTTATTGAAGTACCGGTGGCATCCGGGGACTAAATGTGACAATATCTTAAAGTTCAGGTGCTAGCGGGTTTTATTTTAAAAAGTTAACCACTATAAATAAATGGTCCTTGAGAAGTTACAACACACAAATTTTCAATCTACCATTTCATTCCTTTGTAACACTTCGTAAATTAAGCTAACCTTCAAGAAACCATGTCCGGAAACAGCCGATCTGGCAAGAAGAACTCAGCTTCTAAGGCTGGAAGTTCTCGATCTGCACAGAAACAACCCTTACGACAATTGAATGAAGGAATGTATAGGCGTTCTTGGACTGTGGCCGCAACAGAAGAGGAGTGGGCCATGCACGGGAGAACTTTTGCCGACCAACCAATAACCGATGAAGAGCGTGCCGATTTCGAAGACGCATTTTATAACCACACGGAAACATCTCCATACAATGAACCACAAATGTATTCTTATAGGTTTTTAAACCCTGACCCAAACCCTCCGTCATCACAGGTAATGCCGGCGAAATTGAAGGCATCGGTTAACGAGGCGAACCGGAGATCATAGCGCTTGGGGAGAAATGGAATAAGAACAGGGAAATACAACTTCAAAAAGAGGCGGTGATTAACGAAAGTAAAGCAGAGCTTGCAGTCCTAGAGCAAACAATTAGTACGGAGGAGATGTTGGTAAAGGAAATAAAAGAAGAATACGACGTTCTTGAGGACAAGATCAACGAAAAGGCTCGGTGGATCATACAATGCCAAGACATCTATCCTCACTAAATGTGTGAATGTTGAATGTTTGTTTAAGATGTTTGAACTGTAAAATATTCCATAATTTGGTGTTTATTTTTCACAATTTAATTCTCAGATAATTACATAATTTGCACCTTTGTGTAACGTTTCTCGTAAGACGTAAAAACATTAATTATGATGAATAATAGGGGTGAGCATTAGGCCCGAACCGGACCGTACCGGCACCGAACCGGTTTGGAACCGGAACCGGAAATAAGAGATTGTAAGGACCGGAAACCGGACCGTATAGGCAATACCGGTGCCGGTTCGGTGCCGGTCCCGGTCCCGGTTTTCCGGTCAAAAACCCGGTTGGAACCGATTGTTAATGCATTTGCTTTTCTTGAATTTAGTATTTTTTTTCTTTTTTAATCAATAGCATCGCTATATAATTCATGCAATTCCTTTTATTGTTTGACAACTTTTTTAACATTAATATATAGCGTCATTTTAAACAAAATTTATGTTAATCCATGGTATTATTGTGCATTAATCCGTGAACACTTTTAATTAATGGCATCACTGTGTGTGGTAATCCCAAAATATTCATAGTTTAATAAGAAATCAACCAACAAAAATCATACTACAATTTTCCATTGTCTTCTTCCCCCATTGCTTTGTCATTTACTCTGTTTAAAGTTTGTGAAATCTCTATATAAACACAAAGCCGAAAAGATTGTTCGTATTTAATAAAAAGTAATACCTGTTTAAAAAAACAAAAACTGAAAACAAAATATACCCAAAGTTATTCATCGTCCTTCAAGATATCGTAGTTGTCGTATATTATTGATTTTCTAAAGTTTCTAACCTAATCTTGGGTGCACAACAAAGCTTCAACTATCAACATTGACAAACTAGCTCGATACTCATTTAAAACTCTACCACAAGTGCTAAACGCGGACTCGGACGCGATGGTTGAAATTTGTATTGCCAATATGTTTAACAACAAAAGAATTAAATTATAATGACATTAATTTATAAACAAATTTTAAAAGACTAAAAAATAAGTACTAATTACCTTAAATTATAACGAAATTAACTGGTCACTTAAACTTCCGGGCCGGTCCCGGTTAATAACCCGAAAAATCGGCACCGAAACCGGTTTGGAACCGGAACCGAAATGGAGGATTTGGAGAACCAAAAACCGGACCGATTAAGCAATACCGGTGCCGGTTCCGGTCCCGGTCCCGGTTCGGTTCCGGTTTGGGCCGGTTCTTATGGGTCAATTGCTCACTCCTAATGAATAATTAAATCCTGTGTAAATTTCATATAAATTTTTATAAATCATAAAATACTGTTTTTAATTTTTAACAAATATTCCCATATGCTACGATTTTTAACAAACGAGACTAATCTAGCCCGGCAGATGTTATCATGAAAGTTGTATTAGAGAATTTCATGTGCCATAGTCAGATAAATATTGATTTGGGTGACCGTGCGACCGTGTGATTTTGTATCACCGGTCACACCGTCACCCAAATCAATTTTCATATGCCTGTGACACACGAAATTCTCTAAGAGGACTTTCGTGATAACTCCCGCTATAATAGCTCTGCTGGGCTAGCTATCCCGAAATTCGGATTAGAAAATTTTATGTGCCATAGTCAGATAAATATTGATTTTGGGTGACCGTGCGACCGTGTGATTTTGAATCACCGGTCACACCGTCATCCAAATCAATTTCCATATGACCATGGCACACGAAATTTTCTAATTGTATTTTCGGAATATCTATCGCTATAATAGCTCTGCCGGGCTAGCTATCCCGAAATTCGGATTAGAAAATTTCATGTGTCATAGTCAGATAAATATTGATTTGGGTGACCGTGCGACCGTGTGATTTTGAATCACCGGTCACACCGTCACCCAAATCAATTTTCATATGACCATGGCACACGAAATTTTCTAATCGTATCTTCGGAATATCTATCGCTATAATAGCTCTGCCGGGCTAGCTATTCCGAAATTCAGATTAGAAAATTTCATATGTCACGGTCAATCGAGAAATTGATTTGGGTGACCGTGCGACCGTGTGATTTTGAATCACCGGTCACACCGTCACCCAAATCACTTTCCATATAACCGTGGCACACGAATTTTCTAATCCGAATTTCGGATTAGCCATATGGGAATATTTTATTTAAAAAAAATGTTATGAACTAAGGTAAAAAAAAAACAACTCCTAAACATGATTACAAAAAGTTAAAAAATATAAAAAATGTCCTACGACAAACGCATATCCCACAATACAGCCGCCACATTATGACGGGTTTCCAAAGGCGTTTGGGTCATTGTTAAGTGAGATGGGATCTTCTCATTTGCCAACAACCAAATCATTTGACACGCCAAAGAACCCAAATCGGCTTTCCAGGTGCTTTGGGGTACGTTGTCCGCCCAGACAATTGAAATGGCCCCCGCACTTTCAGCTCGGCTTCTTTCCCCAATCCTTATTAAAAAATCAGTAAGACGGGGTAAAAAAGCACCCATCAACTGCCTCACTGCCCTATCATAGGTATCGGTCGGGTCAGAGTCATTACTGTGACTTCCATTGCAGAAAAATTCAACTCCGCGACCAGCCAATGTTCCTTCTTGACACAGATTGGCATTATTACCTGGAATAAACAAATGTTATCTTAGTTTGTATACCGAGCTGATCGTACTCCATGCGGGCCATCCGTCATCTACCATACTGCCGTCGGCCTTTTTAATATCTTGGCGACGGACACCATTTTCGCATAGGCGCTGAAGGAAGTCGGCATTCATAATAGTCTACCTACATGGATCGCCGCGACCTGATTGCACCATTCTGCCTCACGCATCTACATGCTATTGTTAAAACACTAAATATTAGACATGAACTATGTATTATAACCACATTGGTAATTTAAACTACAAAACTAACCGAGGTTAACAAAAGCCCTTCCCCATGCATTCCAAGCAATGCAAGCCACCATTGCGGATACAGATACAAATCTGGTAACATCGATATCCTGGTTGTTTGTGGTAACCCTGTCGTCCTTAATGTGCTAAGGATGTCGATCTCATCAGTATTGGTCTGTACTGGTCGCTGTTCTTGGGTTCTACCTCTATCGCGCGCTGAAGGAGTGGTAGCCGGTAGTCTTGTAAAAGGTGGACGGTCGTGTGGGCTAGGACGAACTACACGGTGCGGCCTGCCCTGTCTCTCCGGAGGAAGTGGAATCTGATCCGGAGTCTGATACATGTCGATACCATGCTGCATGGATGGGCCAGGCATACCGTACGACATGGATGGGCCAGGCATATCGTACGAACTGGATGGGCCAAGCATACCGCTCGAACTGGATGGGCCACCCATATCATGAGTCATGGATGGGCCACCCATACCATACGACACGAATGGTGGAGGCATATACGAGCTAGACGGAGAAGCCGTCTGGTAGGTAAGCTGCGTAATGTAATCGATATATTGTCAATCTATAGAGTTACATACAAAGAGCATAAATGTAATGCTTAAGTTACCGTATGAGAGTACTGTGGTGGCATGGAAAATGGTACACCGCTGGAGTAACCTGGCGTGTACTCCGAATCCAGCAAATCAAGGAAGCTGGGTTCCCGGTGTTGTGTCTGTACTGGAGGCTGCGGTGGCTGTGGTGGCATCTACGACGAAAATAAAATGGTTAACCAAATATTATATATATTATTATACGTTTGTGAATTTAATATGATTACAAGGTACATATGATTATTAAAAGTGTTTGCCTGTCTCTGGAAATGATCATCATGTGCCGTCATATAACGATCCACATTCTCCATCCATTGGGGCAGCCGATGAACAGAAGTAAGGTACGGCTGCAACCCATCCAGGGATACTTGATGTAGCCGCTGAACGCGCTCAAGTTCCGACAACCTCTGATCATACGGGAAATCCGGCTGAGGATGTCGATCACCGGGTGGATGAAATCCCTGGCTGGTAGCGTGATGCCCCTCACTATGGTGTGAATGGTGAGAATGGTGAGAATGGTGATCATCGTCGTCATCATTCATACCGCCTAAATTCTGGTGGTCCTCCCTACCGCTAAAAAAACTAAAGCCAATCGTCGTCGTCATCATTCACACCGCCTAAATTCTGGTGGTCCTCCCCACCCCTAAAAAAACTAAAGCTACGTACATACCAATCTGATGTACTCTCCAAAGGATCTGGCACCAACCTGGGAAGTGGTCGCCTAGGCTCCTAAGATATTTAAAAAAAATATGTTACAATAACAAAAATGTGGACAAAATTATCAATTGTAAACCATATTTAAAAAACATACCGAGGACACATCAATAATCTCCCTGACATGATTGAGTTTTACCATTCTTGGCACCCGGGTCCAACGAACTGCCCTCGGGTACACATTATTGTTTTTAGTGTAGTATAAGGCGGAGCCTGTAAACATTTCTAAAATCCAGATCTGGCAATTAAATAGTCAACAATTAGTAAATGACAATTATTAAATAAGAAAACAATAGTAAAATGTTTAAATATTTAAATGATAAAAATTAAAATAACCTTCAACGCATATAAGAACCTATGAATCGTCAGTTTTTTGCTCCCTGCTGTCCGTTTTCCTGTATGTTGACAGTTATACATTTGTCCTATCGTATAACGCCAAATAAAACTCCCCCATGGATAACTGTTCCAAAACTCCAACTTATCTATCGCCTTGATCACCAGATCATAAACTCTCACATTGTTCCGGTGGCCAAGAAAAAACATTTCAACCACCAGAATCAAACACACCCGCACTGCATCGATGTCATCCAAATCGTCATCCGCAGTACCAATGCGATTATACTTTTGCAGCACCAGATCAACCTTAGGTGTGCCATCACCAAACATCCTGCTAAAGAAACCATCACTATCAGCAGGATGGTCCAGAGCCCTTCCAAACAGAATCCCCGTAACTAGACAGAAATCCTCACGACCAAAACGAAGCGTATGAGGGCCGATCTGGAAATACATCTCATCGGTCGTACCATGAGCGGGGAACGTATGCCTCTCAAAAAATGTGTAAAGTAACACAGGATCGGCAGAAGTATCAGAGAGATTCAACCATCTACCAAAACAGGTTTCCCTAAATATGGCCACCCTATTATTTGATAATTTACTCTTAATCTCTATCATGAGGGATGCCTTTGCCCTCACATTCAACGAAACTACACTGTCGTCGGCCTGCATAAATATTTTTCAAATTTAGTGTCAATTATAGTTCTTTTTAATTGACTACTAACAATAAAAATTATTTAAGTTTTGATTCTTTGTTTGAAACTTTCAATTTTTGTTTCCAATTTTTTCTTTGGGTTAAACAAATATAAACAACTCATTTTAAACTTTGATGATTTATTTAATTGAAATTAATATTTAATAACTTAATCATTCAAAATGCTAAAGTTTAATGTTTTTTCATTCAAAAAATTAGTTTTAAGACTTAATCATTGAAAATATGATTGTTCGTTGTGTATTTTTTCCCTAATAACAAAGTCTTTCAAAAATTTGTTTATGTAAAGTTTGTTCATTTAAAAAAATTAATGTTTAACAAGGTAATCATTCAAAAGGTTGCAATAATAAAAATTAGTGTTATAATATATAAAGTTCAACTTAAATTTTCCGTTAACTATTTTACAAATTTGGTCCTTTTTCCGTTAGTTCTGTTAACTCAGTTACGGTTAAATTTTCCGTTAACTATTTTACAAATTTGGTCCTTTTTCCGTTAGTTCTATTAACTCAGTTACGGTTAAATTTTCCGTTAACTTTTTTACAAATTTGGTCCTTTTTCCATTAGTTCTGTTAACTCCGTTACGGTTAAATTTTCCGTTAAATTTTTCACAAAATTGGTCCTTTTCCCGTTAGTTCTGTTAACTCAATTAGTTAGATTTTCCGTTATTTTTTTTTTCCAAATTTGGTCCTTTTTTCATTAGTTCTGTTATCTCCGTTACCGTTAAATTTTCCGTTAACTTTTTTACAAATTTGGTCCTTTTTCCGTTAGTTATGTTATCTCCGTTACGGTTAAATTTTCCGTTATCTTTTTAACATATTTGGTCCTTTTGCCGTTAGTTCTTTTAACTCCGTTACTGTTAAATTTTCCGTTAAGTTTTTTACAATTTGATCCTTTTTCCGTTAGTTCGAGTAACTACGTTACGGTTATATTTTCTGTTAACTTTTTTACAAATTTGGTCCTTTACAATTTAGTTCGAGTAACTCAGACAGTTAAGTTTTTTACAAATTTGCTCCTTTTTCCGTTAGGCTTAACGTAATAAACATTATTTTTATAAAAATTTATTTCCATTTTTCGTTAGCAATTTACAACAACCCTATAACTTACTACAAACATAGAAACGATAAAATGACGTATAATATACAACACAATTAAAATTTCTGTTATTTCTAAATAGTTTTTTAACAAACGGTTACTAAAACTATAATTATTTTCACAAGTCTTTATTAAACTATTTACAATCTTTGTATAAAAATGCATTACACGTGTTATAAATAATTTATATTTATATTGTAATGGATAAACATAACCATTTCTTCTTTTCAAATCACACGTGGTGATCCTAAAAATGGACAAATATAGTCATATACATGTAAATTGCAACCATTTAAATAAAGTACGGGTTTTGAACTAACCATTTGGTAAACGTCTTGAGTTATTTTAGATGAGAAGCACGTGGTGGTTGACTCCTCCTTGGTTACGTAAGCAAGACCTTAAAATATTGAAGTGGTCCCAATTTTTTGTGTGTAAGCAAAAATAAGGCAAGAACAAAGCAAGAAGATGAGGAGAAGACAATGGAAGCAATTACAGCCGTGTGGGGTGGGGGTGGGGGCGGTTGTGGTATAAAGAGCTTTTAGGGTTCGGTCGATTAGGGTTTCCAGGCAAAAAAAGGGCCCAAAACGACGTCGTTTTGGGTCCTGGCGGAGGTATTTATACGGCGAGGCGGAGGTATTTCATACGGTGCAGGCATACGCAAAAACGGCCCAAAACGACGTCGTTTTGGGCCCCTCCGCCATGTGACAGAGGTATTCTGTATGTGGCAGAGGAACTTTGGCCAAAACGACGTAGTTTTGGCCCTTTGACAAATCCACTCGATCTGAGGTCTGAATCGGTATGAATTTCGCATGTATTATGGTCATTTTGGTAAAACAAAAAAGATTTTGGTCAAATTGATAAGTCTTATTTTTAAAATGGTCAAAATAATTAAATTCCCCAAGTATTATCATTTTCATTCATTACTTTTTAATACTCCCAGCCAAACACCCTGATCCTCGTCCATTTTTCACTCATACTTTAAGTATGTAAAAACAAAATATAACAAAAATAATATCAATAAAATATTATATTTAATTAGAATCTATTTCAAATATTATAACATTAACTATATCATTAAAATACCTAAACATATTTAACATCCAACAAACTTTTATAATATGTTAAATATCTTTTCAGATATTTTCATTATTATTTTTTTCAAAATAGAGATGAAAGATGCAAATTCTACAAAGAAATTATATTTAATTCAATTGTCTCTCCAATTTTACAGATTATAGAATATATTTATCATCAAAATATTCAATTTTATATTTTCTATGCTCTAAAATAAGTAAAAACATAATTAATATATCTATTTATCTTTTTATAAAATTTAATTTTGTAGATTTCTTATCTCTTCTTAAAATATGGAGAAAAATTTATTATCATTTCCCTTTTCTCAATTTATGGTGCCTTTAAGAACACTAAATATGACAAAACAGATAGAATAAAGATCATTGTTCTATGTTTGACATGATTTTTATGTAAAGTAGACAGGAATATAGTAAAACAAAAAGTGGAACATACGTGTTCAACCCACCCCATGGAACAGGCTAGAACACACCTACGTTTTACCAATATAACAAAGGCTAAATGCTAATTTTTCCCAAAACATCAAATAAGTCTCTCTGTTACGTTATATTTTTAAATTTTATTTATTGTATTTTATGTTCTTTTTTAGCTTTCACTTTATTGTCCTTAAAATATTATTTTTATATGATTTCTATATTTTGATTAATTTATGTAATTTAGTAAATATTAATAACACTTCAATAATATAGAAAAGGTTTAAAATAAAAATTGAACACAACATAAACTTTTTATTTTGATGTCATTTTAATCGTCTTGACGAGAACGTTTAATGATATAATTGTTATAACAATATTTATTTTATTATAACTTAACAAATTAGATATTTAATCAAAATATATAAAATATATAAACAATTCATTAGGTGGTAAATTGATCATTTTATCTGTTATGTTTTGTTCAGATTTGTCTTGCCAAATGCTAAACATATGCTATCATGTCTTGTTTTGAAATGTTCTATTTTGTCTTACATAGATACCAAACGCACCCTTAAATAAATGTTTTAAAGATTATGTTAGGGATGTTATTAATTTTATAGAATATATTTTATAGATTAATATATTATCTATCCTCTAAAAAAACAAAAACAAAACAATTAATACATATTTTCTTTTTAAGTATAAAAAAGTTGTATGTTCTCTTTCTTTATTTCTTTCTCCGTTATGAAAAATAATTAGAGAATTCTTCTAAAACCAAATTTTATAAAAATATCCAAAATATATATTATTTTTATTTTTGAGCAAAAAGGTTGAGTACCCGGTAACCTCAAACCGTTTCACACGACACCCATCTCTTAAGGAATCCAATGTAAATGGGTTATTAAAGCATATCGAACAGATTCTTCAAAATTAAGAGAATTAAGGTTTTTTGAGTATGGTTTTTCTTTCAATGGAGTCTCCAAAACCTTTCTCCAAAATAGAGAAAGTAAGATAGAATGCAAAATTCTTCAAATTGGAGGGTTTCACAAAAATGGTTACAGAGGGTGAAAAATATTTTTTAATATATTTTCACCAATAAAAAACTTTGAAATTAATTTTTCAGAGAGAGAAATAATATTATAATAGATGAATGTAAATTTTAATGATATAATAAATGTTGTAATCTCCAAAATGAATAATTTGTTGAAGTTAAATGTATTTTTGTGTTTAGAGATTTTGTTGTTTCATTGCTCATTTTTAGATTTTTTTTAGAGAATTTATTGGAGATGCTCCAAGGGGGCACTTAGTTTGCACAATGGAATTTGGTGGAATTGGAATCCATCAAAAGAATTTGATTTTGAAAGAATTGGAATAGAATTTGATGGAATTTGACCACTCATTTGGTTGGTAGGAATTTGAATGGAATCTCCATCTTTGTTTGGAGGGAGGGTGGGGTGATAATTATGATGACAACAGTAGTGGCTTGACGGTAGGTGGTGGCGGGAGGGGGGGGACCCCACCCTTTTGTCCCCACCCCACTGATCACGTTGTCACTAATGTCGTTGTCAAAGCCACCAACCCAAACACGCCTCCCGCCCCTTCCTACCACCTATACTACCAGGCCAATACTGTCATCAACACAACTGTCACCTCCACCCTACCCCACCGACCACCATGCCACTATTGTCGTTGTCACAGCTACCACACCACCCTCGCCCACGTACACACACCTTTTTTATACCCTCACCCGCCCTTATCGTACCATCCCCCCCCCCTCCGCACCCACGTGGGTGGTAACCGAGGGGTGGTAGCTGTAATGACGATAATAGTGACATAATGGTCAGTAGCCGGAGTGGGGTGGATCCCCTCTCCATGTGGGTGCGTGTTGGATGTTGAAAATTGTGATACAAAACAATGATATGCAAAACAGAAAATTCTAGAGTTTCTGGCATGGCCGCACCTTATGATTCGTTCTGGCCGTTTTGTTATTTTGCAAACAAAAACCTTTGGGCGTTTTGACACAACTGCACCTTATGATTTGATTTGTCCGCGCGTAGTGTTATTTTGCAAACAAAAACTTTTGAGTTTTTTGACACGGCCGAACCTTATGATTCGTCCTGGCCGTGCGTAGTGTTATTTTTGCAAAAATAAACTTTTGGGTGTTTTTGACACGACGTACCTTATAAGTCATCCTGGCTATGTGCGACGATATGGATGATTTTCCTAGCTTTTAGTATTGGGATCAAATTGGGATTCCATCTATGGCTTAGTACAAATTACCTCTTGTGTTCTATTGTGATAGAGAACAGAATTAAGAGCCTAGAAGTCCTAGTTTGAGTAGAGAAAATATTGAGAGAGATTATACACAATGTAGTTTCGGTTTGTAATTTCTCTTCGGTGTTTGGGTATTCTTCATCAATAAAAGTTTCTCCTCTTCCCTATGGACATACATCACCATATCGATGGTGGCATCACGTAAATCTCTATGTTTTGTAAGTTCTTTGATTGATCGTTTGTTGTGCTTTCGGTCCTACTTTGTTATCCGCAATCGTTGTTGGTTTGCATCACATATTTGATTGTTATAAATTTCATTACTTTATTTATTATTTGGGACCTTTTTGTGGTGACCAAAACCCCAACAGTGGACAGACACACACACACCCCATTTCCTGTTTGCCCCGCCTCTACCCCTGTCACTTCCTCGCTCCCCACCACTCACGGGGTGGATGGGAGTGGTTGTTGTGACGATGACAGTAGTGGCATGGTGATCAATGGGATGTGGTGGGGACAAGGGCGAGGTGATAGTTGTGACATTGATAGTAGTGGCATGGTGGTCGGTGAAGTGGGGGTAGGGAGGGTTGGGGTGGGCGATGGTAGTTGTTACAACAAGAATAGTGACATAGTGCTCGGTGGGGGTGATAGTTTTGACAACGACAATGGTGAGATGACGATCGGTGGGGGTGACAGTTGTGACGACAACAATAGTGACATGGTGGTCGATGGGATGGTCGGTGGGGGTGACAGTTGTGACGACGACATTAGTGGCATAGGTGGCCAATGGTGGATTAAGGATTGGGGGTAGGGTGTGTGTGGTTATGACAGCGCCAATAGTGGTGTAGTGGTGGAAGGTTAGGGGCTGGGGTGGGTGGCGGTTGTGTCAGTGATAGTAGTGGTGTGGTGGTGGGGAAGTGACAGTGATAATAGTAGCATAGCCGTAGTTCATGTAAGTAGGGATGAGAGTCAGATTCCTACATTTTCATTATGTGAACAAAACATAAGATCTGAAATTTAGTAAAAAGAATTATACACCCAATTCCTTCAAAATCAATAAACCAAACACCCCTTAAGACTTAATAAACGGCAACTAAGTTTCATGAGGGGCCCCAGACTCAAACCCGAGGCCAATAATTTTTTAAACAAACATCTACTCATCCCTTCAGTCAAATTATGTTTTTTGAGGAGCTCTTGTATTTATTTTTTAGAGATTTTATTGAAAACCTTTTTTAACATATACACAATTCTTTTCATGATAGAAGATAAGCTTACAAAATGTATTGGCAATAAATTAATAAACAAATGATTAGTGTTTCCTACTCAAATCGAATATGCCTTTAGAGAATATAATTTTGTAAAAAGAGAACTTTTGAGCTTTGAGATAATAATAAAGAAAAGTTATCAAGTTCTTTTTGTTGCCATTTTGCCTACCAATTAGCAAGGATTTAGGAAAAATTAAGATAGGAACAAACAACAAGTAGGGCATGTTCATAAACAGTGACACCCACGCTTCCTTTCTGTGAGAGAGTAGACCCTTCATTCTTCAATCATCGCCACGAAACAACTTAAAAGACAAATTTAGAGAAAGAAAAGGGGGAAAAAACACAAGAAGACAAAAGGGTTCTTGGGTCCCCTTTTTAATTGAAAAGAAAGAAATCAAGAAATCAAAGACAAAAGGAAAGAACCCAGAAAACCTCTTTCTTTTAATTTTGTTTTTTTTCTTTTTTCCCAATTGATTCTTTTACCCAATTTCACCACACCAAAAGCCAACACACCCACGAAAAAGGTGTCTTTTTTCCCCCAATTCTTTTGCATCCATGATTAGATAAAATTCTTTTTGAGAGAGTGAATTTTGCTGTCATTGATATGCAAATTCACCCATTTGTGATGATTCTTTAGGGTTTTTTTTTCAATTTTAGTGTTTATAATAAGTTGGTTTTGATTTGTGAAAAAAGATAGAAAAAGAAATTGAGGGAAAAGAGAGATGCAAACGGATAAATCAGAGCAGGTAAGATCGGTGGCAGCAGATACAAGAGGGAAGCATAGGATTTCGGCTGAATTGAAAAGACTTGAGCAAGAAACTCGTTTCTTGGAGGTTTGAATTTCTTCTTTTTTTACATTTAAAGTTTAAAACTTTTTGTGTATATTGGGTTTCTTTATGCTTTAATCTATAAGGGTTCTTGTGGGTTTACTTCAAAATTGGAACTTTTTTAAGTTTAGAAGTTTGTTTCCTTGAATTTGATCACATTTTATATGTGGGTTTGTTTGATATTTTTCATTTAGGATGATAGATGGTATATTGGTATGCAATGATTGATTCAATTCAAGTCAATTTTTCATGGAAATGTTTTGCTTCTGGTAGGTTTTTTTTGTAGTTTATGATGCTTCATTTTGTTAAATTGTTAAGATATGATGAGAAATTGTCTCAATTTAATGCAAGTTTCTGTCCTTTCTGGCAAAAAAAACCCTATCATTTAAGCATGGATATTATGGTTAGTCACTTAAAAAAAGGGGTTGCTTGGCAGTTGCTGAATGATTTGGTGCAGAATGATTAAGAGGCTCTTATGATATAGTGTAAAATGACATATAAATTGTTTGGTAATTGTTAAGGATATAATCTGGGCTCTTAATGGTTAAGGGAGGTCCATGATACAAAATGATTAAGAGGGTTTCGGAACCGTTAAGAGGCAACCTTATATTTTGCCAAACAGGATTCACCTCTTAGTGATTCAGAGGCTGCCTCTTAATGAAACTGTTAAGAGGTAAACAAACAACCCTAGTCTAGTGAATGCAGAAACAGATGTTATTATTGTCAGGGATTTATGAATTAATTTTCCGGTTTTATTCAAAGGATCACACTGGGGAGGAGGATTTTGGTACATCTTTGGGATTTTGTTCAGCCTAAATCTCAGTCTTTGATTCATTCATAGAAAAGTTCAAATTTGATAAGGTTTATTAAGAATTTTTAGATGGGGTTTAGATTATAATGTGATCCAATTGCTTATATCGATAGGTTCATGTCGTGCCCTTGTGGTTTTGATCACTTTTGGATATCATATTTAAGATTTTTCTCCATTTTAGTAGAATAGATCGAGCTTTTAGAAGTAGTAGCCTCATGATTAAGTCCTAGGAGATTAGTTGGTCTACTAGACCTCAAATTCGTTGACCATGTTGTTGAAACATCAAATTTTGCTTTATAGGCGAATGTATAGCTCCCACGGTTTGTGTTTGGCAGTTGCTGAATGGTTTGGTGCTGAATGATTAAGTGGTTAGAATGATTAAGAGGCTGTTATGATATAATGCAAAATGAAATATAATTGTTTGGTAACTGTTCAAGATATAATTAGGGCTCTTAATGGTAATGGGAGGTCCAAGATACAAAATGATTCAGAGGGTTTTGGAACCATTAAGAAGCAGACTTATTTTTTGACAAACAGGATTCACCTCTTAGCGATTCAGAGGCTGCCTCTTAATGGAACTGTTAAGAGGTAAACAAACAGCCCCTAGAGGCCTTGGGGCTCGTTCCATTAGGTCTCCGGTTCGAGTCTCTTCAGGGCCACTGGGGAGTGTCTTGGTTGTTATCTTCAAAACTTCATGGAAGGGGCTGTTTGGCAGTTGCTGAATGCTTTCGTGCAGAACGATTAAGTGGTTAGAATGATTAAGAGTCTTTTATGATATAATGCAAAATGAAATATAATTGTTTGGTAATTGTTCAAATTGAAACTAGGGCTCTGAATGGTTAAGGAAGATCCACGATACAAAATGATTCAGAGGGTTTTGGAATCATTAAGAGGCATACTTATTTTTTGCCAAACAAGATTCACCTCTTACTGATTCAGAGGCTGCCTCTTAACGGAACTGTTAAGAGGTAAACAAATAGCCCCTTAGTTGAGGTGTGCACAAGCTGGCCCGGTCACCCACGGTTACCAAAAATGGTTCCTAATATAAGATTAATGGGTTTAAAGTAAAGATCCTAAAATAGCATTACAAACGAAGATACAAAATGATTCAGAGGGTTTTGGAACCATTAAGACGCAGACTTATTTTTTGACAAACAGGATTCACCTCTTAGCGATTCAGAGGCTGCCTCTTAATGGAACTGTTAAGAGGTAAACAAATAGCCCCTTAGTTGAGGTGTGCACAAGCTGGCCCGGTCACCCACGGTTACCAAAAATGGTTCCTAATATAAGATTAATGGGTTTAAAGTAAAGATCCTATAATAGCATTACAAACGAAGATACAAAATGATTCAGAGGGTTTTGGAACCACTAAGAGGCAGACTTATATTTTGCCAAACAGTGGCGCACTTGGGATACCTTATGTAGGCTTGTACGTGGGTTGGGTCTTGATTCTGATTGGATAAGCGGTCTTATCTGATCCATTTGTACGATCCAATTGATCACAAGATTTGATCCAACGATCCAATAGAACAAACCCATTGGGTCGATTCATGATTCTTTTGGGTCGATCCATTTAGGTATTAAAAACACTCCTTTTTTTATTATCAAATATTAAATGCACATCTCATTATTTGTTACTCATTTTTATCACTTTAAGCACCCTCTCCCTATACAAATTACAAAGTATCTTCTTTTTATTTTTTGAATTATTAATTTAAAAACATGATAATTAACGATGCGTTTTTTTTAAATGTGTTTTATCTTTTTAAGACATTTTAAACAATTGACTGGTTAAATAATGATAAATTTTGAAAATATAAATACTTTTTTGATGATATATTTGTATATAATCTGAATACTTTTTTTCACAATAAACTTTAAAGCATAACTTATATTATAGGATCAAGTTTTAAAAAATGTATCGATTTTTGTATAATATGACAAATCTTGTCATTTTAAAAGTTTGATTGGTTTTCACCATGTCAGTTTTTCTTAAATGACTGTCTATGATGTGTGATTTTTAAAGAGTGAGTAGTTTTTTGAGGTTATGTTTTTCGAGGTTATCCTCTACTTAAAATATTTTCATCTTATTTATCTTTTTGATTAAGGTGATACTCCATAAAAAAGTTCTTCGAATGGATCCAAAGAAGATCATTCAAATTAACAATCAAACATAAACTAGTAAACCATAGGGTTGGGTTCCGGTGAGATGAGAGTTAAGGTGAGAAACATAAGAAGGAATCTCCACCCTTGGATGCACATTAGGATGAGGTGCACCGAGATGCACAAACTCCCTTCTAAAGCGCAATTACTGGGTGGGTATGAGATTAAAAGTGATCAGGGGTTCAGATCCCTTCTTACGCTTCTCACCTTAACTCTTCTTCTCACACGATCCTATGCCTAAACCAACCATAACACCAAAAATTAAAAACAAAAAGTTAACAATTTGACGCCAGCCTTGGGTTCCGGCGACAAGGATAGTTAAGGTGAGAAGCGTAAGAAGGGATCTCCACCCTCGGATGCACATTAGATGAAATGCACCAGATCAATCCCTGTATCAAGCGCGATTCATTGGGTGGGGGTGAGATTAAAGGTGATCAAGGGTCCAGATCCCTTCTTACGCTTCTCATCTTTAACTCTCCTTCTCACACGATCCTGTGCCTTTGACGTCAACTAACAAACTAACAATTATACATTACCAATTAACAATTTATGTACAAAAAAATTTATACAAAAATATTAACAATGAACTTGGGATAAAAGAATTTATGGGGTCAAACAAGTAGAAGGAATAAAGATTAACATATATATATATATATATATATATATATGGTGAAGGAAGCACGAGAAATATAAGTAAGAAAAATTAAAGCATAAATATATATTTGTGAAGGTAAGGCAAAACTCACACATAGCAAGTAAGGCCCTAGGAGAACTCTGGAACATAAAATGGCATTAAGAAGAACGAGTTCATATGAAATGGGAACAGTTACAATGGACGACAATTGACCACTATGATCGATCCACAAACATTGTATGTGGTATTACATGTTGCAGTTTCAAATCCCTTTGCTTCTTTTCTTTAATTCATTTGTTGGTGCATATATATATATATAGGGTTAGGTTCAAATGTGAACTCATTTTTGGTTGTGAACGTGAGGACGAATCTCAGCCACACATCTTCGGTTATGGTGGACGCGATCACGGAGGATTGACGCGATTCATGGGAGGGTGGAGATTATTAAAGGAGGGGAACCAGGTCAAAGCCGCCTTTATTGACCGGATAAGTGGCTGAGATTCGTCCTCACGTTCACAACCAAAAATGAGTTCACATTTGAACTTTCCTCTATATATATATATATATATATATATATTAAGAATATGTATTGAACCTCGGTTTTGTGGTGATGTATGCAGGAGGAGTTGGAGCAGCTTGACAAAATGGAAGCAGCCTCAGCTGCGTGCAAGGAGTAAGTATGAATGTGCTACTCGTTCCATCCCAAAATAAGTGTCTACTTTCCAATTCTACCCTTAACTATGAAATGGAGAAATTCATTACTCCCTCTATTATTAAAGGGTAGAATTGTCATTTTGTTAATAAAAAAGTGTCGACACATTCCTAAAACTGTGCCTTTTTTATCGTAGACATTTATTTTGGGACGGATGGAGTATGTTTCTGTCTTTTCTCTTTAGACTTCTTGGTGAATGTGTGATTAACGGTTTTCTAATGTACTTTTTTCTTTGTGTTTTTGATAGAATTCTTAGTAACGTGGAGGCAAGGCCGGATCCACTTCTTCCTATGTAAGACCTCTTGCTTCTTGCTTGCAAAATTAACAATATGGGTCCCCCGTGTCTATAAGTTAATTGTCTAAAATACCCTTGAGCATGACAACTTCCTTACCAAGATCAATACTCCCTCCGTCCCAAATTAAGTGTCTACATTACTATATTTGTTTGTCCCAAATTAAGTGTCCATTTTCAAAAGTAAGTTTTCAATTTCCCATTCTACCCTTAAATATGATATGGAGAAAATTTCTCTCTCTACTATTAAGGGTATAAGTGTCATTTGGTTATTTAAAAAGTGTAATAATTGCACATTCCTAAAACTGTGTGTCATTTTCATTGTGGACACTTATTTTGGGACGGAGGGAGTATTTGTTAAGAAAGAAAAATGTGGCAATGAATATGAGGTATTTGGAGGTTGCAAGTTACATGAGACGGAGGGTATTTTTGTCTTTCTTGTTACGCGTATCAGTTTGCTTTTCTCACTTTGGCTTGATCTTGCTGCAAAATGACGATTTGATTTTCAAGAAAATTGTAGCATTCGCTTAACAGATAGTTTGTAAGACAAAAAATTAAACAAAAAACACGCAGTTTTTCTTACTTGGAAGTAGGGTCTAGGGTCTAGGGTCTAGGAAAGTGGGATGTATGGAGACATGTCCTTTAGCCTAAAAAGTAGAACAACTGTTTCCGTGAAAGATAGTTTTTTAGACATTTCTATTAATCAATTACTCCCTCTATCCCAAAATAAATGTATGCAATGAAAAAGAAAAAAAGTTTAATGTGTAATTACTACACTTTATAACAAACTAAATGATAATTTTACCCTTCATAACAGAGGGAGTAATGAATTTCTCCATCTCATAATTAAGGGTAAAATTGGAAATTAGACACTTGCTTTTGAAGCTGACAGTTATTTTGCGACAAACTAAAATAAAAATGTGGACACTAAGAAAGTATATTAGAACAACAAGGCTTGTGGCATACTGGTTAAGGCTTGTGGGGGATAAGGCTAGATAACCCATCTACCCCAGGTTCGTATCCAGGCGCAAACAACTTGTGGCCACTAGGGAATTATCTCAGGGCTGCATGCTTTAGCAGTGTTAAAATTTTCAGGGATTAGTCTAGGCAAATGCCTAGGATACCCTTTCCAAAAAAAAAGTAATTAGATAAGTACCTTGTACCATCGAAAGGCGTCTTTTTTGGTTTTCTGAATATGATCGGTTTTGTTATGTGGCAGGACAAATGGGCCAACGAATCCATCATGGGATCGATGGTTCGAGGGACCTCAAGATAAGTCAGGTTGCAGATGCTGGATACTGTAACAATATTCTTCGTAAATTTTATTGGATTTCACCGTGCAATGATATATATATATATATATATATATAGGCATCTTTAAATACAAACCAGTCAAAGGTTACAAACTATACAAACTCGTACAAATCAATATAAAAAAGAATTTCTTTCATGATTTTTTTTTTCATCAAATGTTATGATTTAAGATATTATTACACATATGTTTGTTTCACGTTGAGCAAAAATTACATGTGAAACTTTTACATTATGAAACAAATACATATGAAACTTTTTCAGAAAAAAAATCTATGAGAAACTTTCAACTTATGAAAACAAATACATGTGAAACTTTTACAAGGTGAAACAAATATATGTGTAATAATATCTTAAATCATAACATTTGATGAAAAAAAAATCATTAAAAAAATATTTTTTATATTGATTTGTATGAGTTTGTATAGTTTGTAACCTTTGATTGATTTGTTTTTGAAGGTGTGTCTATATATATATATATATGTATATCATTGTGCAAATCTCGTTACAAATACAGAGAACAATCTTCTTTAGCCGAGAAGCGGTCCTTGTGCAGAAAAAAAACGTCATATTCTTTTTCATTTGTAGAGAAAATTAAAAACTATGAGAGTTGTTATTGTGGGTTTATTTTGTTATCAAAAGATTTGTCATTTTTTTTGTAGATGATCATGTTTCTTGATTTCTAAAGTTTGCATCTTTATGTTTACTTCAAATCATCCATCATAGAAGCACATTTGTGCTTTTTGGTCTTGTTCTTTAAACTAGGCTTGTTGCAATGGGTTTCATATGATGGGACTTAAATAGAGGAAAGTTCAAATGCAAACTTAAATTTGGTTGTGAACGTGAGGACAAATGAGAGCGTGACACGTGTCTGAATGTAAATTATTCAGATTAAATAATCAAAGAAATATTCAGACCGAATAAAACTGAATATAGTGTTTATTCAAGTTTTATTCGGTCTGAATATTTCTTTGATTATTCAGTCTGAATATGACACGTGTCGCGCCCTCATTTGTTCTCACGTTTACAACTAAATTTAAGTTCTCATTTGAACCCGCCCCCCGACTTAAATAATAGGTGAAGTTAATAAACGGTTCAAATAAGAAGGTTAAATATTGTGAGAATGTAAGAAGAGAAAGTTAAGGGAAGATTCGTATGTGAATCTGTTGAAAAAAATCCGTAAAAATTTATTTAAAGATGCATATGTGAATTGACGTTATGAATTATTCATATATTGTTTCACATATATATCTTTAAATGTAATTTTTTTCAATGATTCACATATGAACATTTCTATAATATTTAGTATTTTTATTTAAACCATCCACTAGTTAAATAATTTCAATTGTATCCTTAAAAATTAGTATTTTTGTAGTAACGACTTGTTTCTTTAGATTTGATTATTTTGGTTCTAATGTGATAAAGAGCTAAAATGTCATTATATAGCCACAAGTCATCTCTGACTAACATGCTAAAGTGCTTCATAGCGGGTTAAAAATAACTCATACTGAAGAACTTTAGCGGACTTTAATAAACCTGATTTAATTCAAATAAAATTTAATTTTTATACATGTTTGTTTTAATTGGTTGCAACTTTAATAATTTAAAAAGTTGTAAAAGTAAATACTAATTTAAAAAGTTTCTCAGACTAACTTCTGTTAAATAGGTCCGTTAACTAGGGTTATTTTTGTCCTTTTTTATTTTTATTTCATTTCCCTTTAAATTTTGAAATATATTATAATATTATATATTATAGAGTAAATTACACTTTTGGACCCTGTGGTTGCCATCTACTATCAAGAGTATTCCCTATTTCAAACTAATTACAATTTTGGTATTATGGTTGCCACTTGGTTTCAATTTTGGTCATCATGGTTGCTACTTGGTTTTAATTTTGGTCCCTCTGTCCAACTTTTGTAAAAAATTTATGTTCTCAGGGGCATTTTAGTCCTTTTATGATTTTTGTAAATTTAAATTAAAAATTTAACTACAAAGATAAATAGGTTATTCTTATTATAATAATACTAATACATGTATACATATATGAAGTCAAACTTGCAGTACTCCTACTCCAATTCCCTATGCCGATGGTTGTCTGCTTAACCCGATGGTTTGCTTCGCCGGCGAAACCAGGCTTCCACTCCCGATGAAACCAGGTAGCCTTCCCCATTAACAAACCCACTAACAAGTCCGACGGATTATGTAGGCAAACCCTCCGGTGATCTCCGTCACCACCGGCCATCGGTTTCTCTCTCTCTCACTTATCTCGTCGCTCGCCTTCTTTTTCACTATGACCTCCATCTTCTTCTTACTTCGGAGTTGGATCTAAAACAGCTGCTCCATCTCGATCTCTTTTCTTTCCTCGATGTTGCTATCGGAACCCAATAGCCCCCTTAGTCGTCGGTGTTGATGCAGTCGCCGGAGATAGATCTAAGATGATGAAGGTGTTAATGTAAGTGTAATCGCTGGTGTTGATGCAGTCGCCGGAGATGGTTTTCAGTGTGGTTTTGTTTTTTGATTAGATGTTGCCGAAGGGAGGAGACGGGGTGGTTTAATTTGGTTGGAGAAGATGGTGGTGGTTGGCTGGAGAAGATGCTGGTGGTTGGTCGGAGATGACGGTGGCTGGCCGGAGAAGGTGGTGGTGGCGGTGGTTGGCCGGTTTGTAATTATATGTATACATAATACATATAGTAATAACAATAATAATCATCATAATAATACATATAGTAATAACAGTAATACATATACATAATACATACAGTAATAACAATAACAATAATAATCATAATAACAATAATATGTTTATTTTTGTATTTAAATTTTTAATTAAAAACTACAGAGATCATAAAAGGACCAAAATGTCCTTGAGTTAACAAACTATTTTAACATAAGTTAAACTGAATGATCGAAATTGAAACCAAGTGACAACCACAATAATCAAAATTGTAATTAGTTTAAAATAGGGATTACTCTTGATAGTAGGTGGCAACCACATGGATCAAAAGTGTATTTTACTCTATATTATATATGTATATCAAATATATAAATACACTGGTATATATGTTCATCATTCCTGTCGTTTTGTGTTCGTCGTCCCTGGCGTTGGTATTCATCTTCCCCAGCGATTTCGTAGATTTTAACTCAGATCCATCTTGATGTCTTTGATCTCATCCATCTCGAGTCGTTTTCGTGATCAGATCCATCTCTGTTTTATCGTTTTCGTCTCAGATCCATCTCCGTTTTATCGTTTTCGTCTCAACCTCACCATCCTCAACCCGATTTTCACTTTTATCTCACATATTTACTTTGCCATCTTCACTGTCTCTTGAAGCCACCATCACTTTTCCCAACTTCGACATCATCTATAGCAAGAATGCATCTTCTCGACCTGGTTTCTATCGGCACCTTAGCTTAACGATTTCTAATGGGCTTCCACAAGATCATCCTTGATTTGGCAATAAAGTTATGAAATCATGGTTTGTTTTTGGACCATAGCTTGATTTACGGTTTTGTTTTTTTATCATGGAGAGAGAGAGAGAGAGAGAGAGAGAGAGAGAGAGAGAGAGAGAGAGAGAGAGAGAGAGAGAGAGAGAGAGAGAGAGAGAGAAACCAAAAAGGTTGGGCGGTTATGGCGGTAGGAGTTCATGAGAATGCGGTTAGTGAACTGTTAACACATGGGCGCTCCCTCTTGCTGTCTTTTGTCTCCCATCCTCTATTTGGGTTTAATTTTGGAATTAGGGTTTGTTTCTAGATTTTTGTTTTTTATTTTTATTTTGGAAATCAGGTTTTGATTTGAAAATATGTATTTGAGTTTTGAGTTTTGATTTTAAATTTGTATTTGTTTTAGAAATTTGGTTGAGATTTAGAATCGCTGGAGAAGATGACTGGAGAGTTCTCCGGAGAAGATAGAGTTCGCCGGACAGGAGTGTCGATGGGGTGGGGTTGGGATTGGGGGTGCATCAATAGGTGTACAAATGCTTTAAACATTTGTACATTGCAGGTTAATTTAAAAATGAAAAAGAAACAAATAAAAATATTAATAAAAAAAATGTAAAAAGACCAAAGTACCGTTTAACTTAACTGGGTTCTTTTAACAGAGTTAACGAGATAGTCAAATTTGAAACAAAATGAAACAAGAGGGACCAAAAGTAAAGCAAAATGGCAACCACAATGATCAAAACGATAATTATTTTAAAAAAGGAACGAAAATTGAAGGAATGTGACAACCATAGGGACCAAAAGTATAATTTACTCTCAGAAAAATATTTGAGTAAACTACATATTTGGTCTTCATGGTTTGGTGGTTACTATACTTTTAGTCCTTACAATTTTGAAACAAGTTGGTCATTATGGTTTTAGAGACTTGATCATTTGAAAATTCAAAAATTTAGTAAGATTCATTTTACTCAACTTATTTGAATTAGTTAATTTAATTTATTATATATATATATATATAAAGGTTAGTTTAGTAATTTTATAATTAATGATAACTCATGAGATTATATTTTAGGAAATTCATACATACAGTAAAAACACGGTGATAATATGTTTTTATAAGACTCTTGAAACTACAAAGATATATTAAACTTTCTCATTAGAATGAAAAAAACATTGAATCTTCACAGCAAAAATACGATGAATGTATAAAAAAAGCATTAAACCTTCACAACAAAAATATTTTAAGGTTTATTTTTATATCTTTACAATGTTTTTGTTACGAAACTTCGGTCTATTTTATGCTTTCACAATTGTCTCATGGGTCTAATAACCCCCTCCTCCTCTCTTTCTCTCTCTCTCTCTCTATTGAAGTTTGATGGTACTCATAAACTATTTATAACTCTTTTCTATGAAATATTTTACTATGATAAAAGAATCGTTTGATTTTTCTATTTTAACGAATATTTTCTTTTTTCTTGAACCAAATAGTATTTTAGAGAAATTTTGAGAGATAATTATCTTGGTTTGATCAAGTCCTTTTGGCTTGCTTGGCTTTTAGTGAAACAATTTATTTAATACATCAATCAATATCCCAAATTATAAAGGTAACCAATTATAATTTATATTAGTAAATAACTTGTCTTAAAATTAATATTTAATTTTCTTTTATAAAATATATTTCTAAAATTAAAATAAATACAGAAGAAAATTTATATAAAATAAAAAAATCAAATATAAACTTAAATGAGCAATCTCACATCACAAAAAATTGAGGGGTCCCTTTCATCTATCCTTTTCATCAAGAACCTATCCATAGGTTTATGTCATACAATTCATTATTTTTAATTTCTTAATTAATGATCACATTGTATATATCACAAATATAATCATGGTCATTTGGCTATATTAAGAAGAATTTTTAGATTTATCTTTTAGTAATTACCAATTTAAATTTGGGACATTTTTTCTACAAGAAAATTAAAAAAAAAGGTCATCAAAATGAACATTTTTAATGAAAATAATTATGGGTGTATGAAACAATCAAATTACAAATCAAAATCTTATTTTAATGAAAATAAATAATTTATCTTGATATTATCCAAAACATACTTTGGTAAATAAATAACTATAAAATAGGTAAAAATACAAACTATTTTTTTTACATAAAAGAAAAGAAAAATTGAAGGGTAAGTGAGATAATATTGTCCCCACTTAACCACTCCAATGGTCCCAAAACTTTATAAACATCAAGATGATGAAATTAAAATAAATAAATAAATAAAAAGAAAATTAGTAATTATTTTGATGGGCTTTATGCATCATTGAGATTGCCATATTGGCCTGTAATCATACCCACATGGGCCCTACACCATGGCCCACAAGTTCCCAACAAATAATTCAAAGACTACTTCAAACCAACCCCATCATAAGTATTTTTTGATTCCTTTTGATAATATCTTAAAAGTAATTTCATATATTTTATTATTATTTTATTAAAAAAGGATTTTGACAAATAAATAGTATAAAAATACTTATATTGAATACAATAAATTGCAAAGAACCACAATGCTTGTAGCGTACTTGTTAAGCCTTATGGGAGATGAGGTTAGATAACGCATCTAACTCAGGTTCGAATCCGTATAGAAACAACTTGTATTTGGGGAATTATCTCGTACGCATCTTTATCGGTTTAAAATTGGAGATTAGTTTAGGCAGATATGCAGGATACTCTTTTCAAAAAAAAATTGCAAAGGTCAAAGTACCAGGTTTGTCTAACAACTTCGAATTCAAATTAAAACATAATAATAGTTACTGATAATCCAAAACTTTAAACTTATATGGAGATTACATGTCTACTTTGATATCCATGTGAAAGAGCTTTTTACAAAATGTCAATCACTCTTAACGGGTATGTGAACATTCTTAGGTCTATCATTCAAATCATGCATGAAATAGTTATAACAAAAAAAAGTACTTTTTTAAATTCGAACTTTTGATGCTTTCTATACAAAAAAAATATGCTACTTTTCCGGTTCTCCATGAAAAAGAAGCTTTTTCCTAAACTAACAAAAATTGGCAAAAACTTTGTGATCTAAAAGAAGGCAAATCATCTTTATTTCAAAAGAAACATCGAATCTTTTTAATTCATAAAAAGATAACAATACTTGACAAAATTCATATGTGTTTAGTACTGATTTTAATTTCATAAACCGTTCCATCAATTGTTAGGAAAACGATAAAACTCTTATCATTTGCCTATTCTTTAGGGATTTTTCAGGTCTTTAAAGAAAACGAACCCTGCAGGTTTAGATAACGAAAACAATCTTTATAAAAGATGCAGGAAGAAAAGGTTGCAAACAAGGACATTCTCTTTACGAAAACCGGAAATCACAATACCGTTTGAGATCATATTTCAGTATTTTATGCATTAAAAATTGTACGTTAATGATAAAGCATGAGTACCACAAGAAAAGAGGACCCAACTACAAGAATACAATCACTAAAGTCTTGTTGTGGTGTGGGGTGTGTTGTGGGGAAAGGGAGAGACAAAGACAAAACCCATCATCTCATCTCATATATCTCTCCTTATCAAACAACTTTATGTCTTCATCAACTCTTTTATCATTTGCTTTAAATTTTCAAAATTCTAAATCCAAATTAGAAGCACAAATTGTATAATATGTGAACTCAATATTATTTTCCAAAAGAGTTATTGAGAAAAACATTGCAGGTTCTAACATATATTTGAGAAAAAACGATCCAGAGTCTAGTTAATATAAAATTTTAACATGCCTTTTTTTAACAGAAGCTAGACAGATACAGATTGTCTCGAGTGTTGACTATCGAGTCCAAAGTGTTAGCTCTTGGATACTATATGAGAGAATATATAGAATTCTATTAGATTACTCTCTAAAAGAGTTATTGAAGAGAAAAATGTGGTTTCAACATATATTATGAAGAAAAACTTTAATAGGTACTCCAACATAATGTATTAAATACAAGTTATTATTTACCTGTGATATATATCCAAATTCTGAAATTTGTTGTATTGGAAGAGGACTAACTAGTGTCTCAGAACAAAACTGACTATGCTAGAGAAAAAAAGAGCACAACTTTCAATACATAAGATAAGATACAAGCTGATATTATGGATAATAAATCATAAAGTACAAGTTCTTGCAACAGCCAAAGAAAAACACAACAATTGTACAAGGCAGTACAGGTTGATATAGAAATTTTATTTTCGGTTTACAAATTGCTAAAAAACAGTCATGATACTTTATTCCGAATTTGATAATTATTGTTTCCGGAAATGATCTACTTACATGAATACTAGCCTTTGGAAAACGAAATATATAGACTAAAACAAAATAAAGTAAAACTTTAAAGGCATAACATACAAGTCGATAAAACATTATTGTTCTAAATTAGATATTGTTGTACCGAGAAAATCATTTACTAATTTGGAAATGTTTTAATTCAAAAAAACAAATATTTATTATTTTTCACTAATATATATTTCAAATTTTAAATGGTAACAATTTTGTTGTGCAATATTTACAGCTCATGATAAGTCAACTCAAAGGGGCCAAAAATTTATGGCCTCATAGTGTTGTCATCAAATTTATTGTCTTATAATTAGAAAAATATAAAATATTTATAATATCTATGTATTGGTTGAATTGTTTCAAGGGTACGAATACCACATATTTTATAAAATTTTGTGGTAGATTGATTTGAATTAGAATAAAATATAATAAATGTTAACTCTGATTTTTTTAAAGGGTATCTTAGGCATTCGTCTAGACTAATCCCTGATAATTTTAAGACTGTTAAAACATGCAACCCTGAGATAATTTCTCAGTGGCCACAAGTTGTTTGCGCTTGGATTTGAACCTGGGGTAGATGGGTTATCTAGCCTCATCCCCCACAAGTCTTAAACAGTACGCCACAAGCCTTGTGGTTTAACTATGATATTTGTATATGAGAAGATGATGTAAGTATATTTATATATGGATCTATTTTAAAACTCGATAAAATAAACAACTTCTTTTAATATATATCGGTAATTTAACTTCTGTTATCTAAAAAAGTTAACAATACACTAATAAACGACAACGTAAAATAGGGCAAGTTAATTAATTGTTGGCATATCGCTTAACAACTGAGAATTAAGATCACATAAAAGTTGGTTGGATGAAATGAAGTTAAATTTATAAGTTTAAGTTAAAATGAAAAAAATGACAATTTTAGAAAACTTTCATTTCAAAATAGATCTATACTCAAGCTAAAAACCGACTAAAGAAAAAGTGAGGCTGTTCAAAAAGAGGTCAAACTAAAATCCAGCCGTGAACTGAACAATAAGTAAATGAAGCAACGTGGTTTCGTTCTGCTTAAATAAAATTGGCAATCCGCAATATGCACTTTGGTCTCGGTTTGTTACTTTTAAAAAGGCATATTTAGACCAAATCATTTAAACTTATACTTTGTTAAATTTAAAAATATTACAACATAATTGAGTTTATACGACGTCAAAACATTTTAAGTGTCGTGATAGACAACTTTATAAGAATTAATTTATAGGACAACAAAAATAAAGTATAATATCTAAAAACGTTGTAATAAGTTTGTATGACGTTTTTTAGGCATTATAAAAAACGTCATATTAGTTATTTGGATGTGTCGTATTTTTTAGGAAACTTAAAAAAAATGTTGTATTAGCAATTTTATGGTATGATACCATGTCTTTTTTTTCATATACCATATATCAACCAATTATAATTAATACGTAAAATTTAATAACATGTACAAACCAACTATACTTTGTACTACCTAAATTGGTACTAACTTTATTCGGTTGGTACATGTTGGTATAGTTTTGTACCAACATCGCAAAAATTGAGGTTACAAATTTATTTAAATTGACATCTTTACCAACTAGATCTAGATACATTAAAACCATCAAGTATTCGAATAACTTTTTAATATGTGTTGTACCATTTATCTCTACATATACAACATTAAGATAATCTTCATATAATAGCTAGAAGTGGTCACAGAGCAGCAATAATGGGCCATGAAGGTGTGGACGAGTTACTAAAATGGTTAGAGCTAGGCCAATGAATTCAATCAAGTTCTATATATCCATTCATATTATACTTTAGCAAAACTTAAAATTTAAAGTCAAAATATGTTATATTATTGATTAAACTTTAATTAATAAATAATCAAAAAAATAAATCAGTACGGTTGAGATATCAATAATTGGCATCAATGATAAGTATGCGAATATTTGTGTTTTAAAAAACAATTGATTTATCTCTTAAATGCACAACATTTTTTCCATGGTCTTTGATACATGTTAGATTCCAACGTTACTAACAATATTTACAATATTTAAAATTTATGACAACTATCACATTTTGATTCCAAATATACTTTTTAAATCACAATAATTTAAAATTTATGACAACTATCACATTTTGATTCCAAATATACCTTTTAAATCAATTTGAAGTTCGTTTATCTCTATGTCAAATAACCTTACATATTTATGGGTAATAGGATCTATTCAAGTTAAACAACAACGACTTTTTTTCTTTTAGGATGATGCCCAACTTGTTATATTGTTTCACACCCTGTTCGCACATCTTAATAGCACCAATACTTTGTGGTTATATGTTATTATATTTGAGAAATTAGTTGGTTAAATTAAGCAAATTGTAGACGGTTATTACATGATTGAAAATATATTCATTTCATGAAACCCTGCTCCTACAAAGACATCAAGAGCAGTTTTCGACATCTCCTTTAGTCCTTCATGATAAGATTAACATATAGAGCATCCATTCGTCAGCCTCAGTTCTTTACTAAACGATTTCTCTCATCCATAATCTATAGACATCTATCTATATAATCCCTTACTTCTAAAAAGGAGTAAGAGAAGGAGCTTTCATTAGCTCCTTTAAGATGTGATTGACATGTAGCACCATTTGTCTACCTCAAGTATCATTCTAACCTATAGTTCATAGAAATTTCTCTACCTCACCACACTCCCATACTCATTTAAATGCTGATGTAAATAACTTTATTAGCTTAATTAGGATGTGATTGATGTATAAAACCACTAAAACTGAACCATTCATATGCTTCAGGTAGTTAACGATTGATCTCTCTCGTCTATAATTTATAGATGTTTATCTTATCACACTCCCTATTATAATAAAAGTCGACACAAGCAATTTCATTAGCTCATTCCAGGCTGAGATTAACATGCAAAACACGACACCGATTTGTCTACCTCTTGCCTTTATTGAATGACCTCTCTCATCCATAAATTCATAGACATAAAGTTTCTTCACTATGCTCCAATATTGGGAACTTGTAAATATTTAAAGGGTATGTATTGACATTTTAAGAAAATGTAGGGTGTGTAGTATATTTAAACTCATCATGTTACATCTATCTTTTGGAAAGGCATTTGTCCATGTAGTTATTTCAATAGGCCCCAATATGAACATGTCTACTATGATGAAAAAGAGCTCAAACTTCATCAACCATGATGGTCCTTTATTTATCATCAAAATCAACTCCATTGTTGTTCTAACCACCATAAGTTTTAGTTTTATAATTGCAATGGGGTATAGTAGGGTAGGGTAGGGTAGGGTGGGGTGGGGGGTTTGGGGTGGAGGGGGTAGGGTTTATTCCATAAAATTATACTAAATAAAGATTATTAAATATATTATCTTTAAGCACTTGTCAATTTAGACATAGTAGGGTTGCTATTTTGAAGATTAGATGATCTATACAACTATGTGGGACCATCAACAAAAATTATGGAGAAAGATGTGAAATTATTATAAGCTTTTTAAAGCATAAATTCTCTAAAATATATAAATATATGATTTACAACAAAATAATGATTTTATTTAATTATCGGTTAAATATTAAAAAAAATTTAAATAAGGGTATCTTAATTGGTTAATATCAAATCTATATGATGTAAAATGGTGAAATTCTTTATGGAAAAATATTTTTTTCTCCAAGTGTAATACTATGTATTATGCCAAATTAAATATTATTTTCTTAATTTAATTATATAAACTTTTATATGATAATTTTACAAATTAAATCTATTTTTTTATTTTGTTAATAAGTTAATAGAATATGTATGTTATTGAAATGTATTAATTATTTACAATGCAATTAATATCATTTTTTAAAATAAGTTGAATATATAAAATTACATTTATATAAAACTTAAAATCACTATAAATCCAAATTATAGTATAATGTAGGTATTATGTAAACGCTCTTGAAAAAAATACATAAGGGTGAGGCTAATGACACACCTAAGGTATATTAATGACATCCCTACAAAAGTGAATCCTCCTCATACATGTCAATATCAAAAATCACTTTTTACATTCCCAAAGTTATAAAAGTGCAAGAAATTCCGTACACACCTCTATTAAGGAGTGCCATTAGCACTCCCCGTACATAAATCTCAAAATTAAATAGCCATTTTTGGTGCAAATAGATACGATCAGATATGTCTATCTTTTTAGAACAAAGAATTCAGTCTTAAGGACTAAGACTTGAGACACTAAAAGTATTTTTGTTCAACACTGAGATTGAATGTTGAAGCCTCATAACATCATTTTTGGTTAAGATTTTTGACCCTACTAGAGTAATTTTGATGTAAAAAATGGTGTTTTATATAAGAATGATCACTTTATTAGAGATCGTTTAAAAACAATGAATAAGCTTGTAAGACAAAATTAATTGTTTTGATTATTAAGTGAAAAATTATATGAATTTTAATTATCTTTAATAAAATGATTCATTTACTTTCAAAAAAGAAAATATTGATAAATCTATTTTGATACTGGATATTTACTTTTTTTTTTAAGTTCAAAAATGAAATAAAGCTTAGGAAAATCTCCAGTAGATTGTACATAATTGAGAAAATAGACATTTTTGTGATTTTAGACAAGTTTTTGCTTCAATAATTATTCAAAATGAATAAAGTATGAGCATAGTATGAAATTCTCTAAATTTAGAGAACTCTATTAAAATAATTACAATAAAAAAAATTATCGGACGTCAACAAATGAGAAACTTTAAAATTGAATATTTATGAAAAAGAAAAAAATATTTTTATTAAAAATATTTAAATAATATACCAATATTATAATGTTTAAAATAAGTATATGTTATTTTTAAAACATTTAGGAGAATATATTGGAGATGCTAAAGCATCTTAAGAGTTAATATTTAAAAGTGTGTGAAAAGTTTAAAATTTTAAAATATTAAATTTATTAATGATTATAGAAATACATATAAAAAGGATTAAACTACATTTATAGTCCTTGAAGGTTTGTTTATGGAAATGGCCCCTAAAATGCAAAAAGTACAAGAATCGCCCCTTTGGTATGCAATTTGCTTTGAAAATGGTCTATATGTCAAATTTTGTTAAAGATGGTCGTTATGTGAGGAGCATTTTGGTCTTTTTGCTAATGTCTCTAACTTTCTTTAAAACAATATATATTATATGCATATATCGTACACACACTAGTGAGCTCCCGACCTCCCATCACTAGCCTTCCATCTCCATAGTCCACCACCGTCTCTGCAACTCTCCTCACCTTTGGTTATAGCGATGAAGATGAGAGAATAATTTGTGATAAATCTAAACGGGTTTAGGGTTTTCTTGAAAACTTGGGGTGACTAGTTATAGTGATAGAAGACGAACCCCCCCCCCCCCCACCCCTTTCCAGATTTGCTCGAACCCCTTCCCTAATTTTTTTGTGTTTGAATCAATATATTGGTTTTGATCCTTTAGGAGAAACCCTCCGATTTAAATCCATTTTTTCTAGGTTTGAGTTCTTTCTTCCTATTACGTTAAACATCATTACATTTTTCATTTTTGAAGGTTGTTGTGCTCTTCAATGATGATGTTGATTCCAGATTGTCACGGGTCCATTACCGATTGGTTTTTGTGATTTTAATTACATCACATGTTTTTCAAACCTCAAATCATCATAGGTTTTCAAGATTTCGGTCCTAAAATCATGTATTTAACATTTTTGGATTTAAGTCTTTTGTTTTAGGTTTGATTTAGGGTTTTGGTACTGGTTTAGAGTTTTGGATTTATGTTTTGGGTTTGATTTGAACTTTTCACCAAATTCTTGATTTTGGTAGTTGTTGATGATGAATGTTATGTGGGAGAGGGTTGTTGGAGAAGAGACATAGGGACGATAGCCAGAGTTGTTCTTGAGCTTGTGTAGATGTTGGATTATGAAGTGGGTGAGAGAGAAAGAAATTGTTTATTTATTTATTGAAATAACTACACCCGAAAACAATAGAAATACCCCTAACTAACAACACTCCAACTAAGGGAGTTTGGCTTAAGGATCATTTTCAAAGCAACATGCATACTATAAGTACTATTTTTGTACATTTGGTGTTAAGAGGAACCACTTTCATAGTTTATAACATACCTCTGGGACCAAAATTGTAGTTTATACCTCTTAAGAAAAATAACCATTTGAAAGCAGTATTATAATTTATATATATATATATAGAGGAAAGTTCAAATGTGAACTCATTTTTGGTTGTGAACGTGAGGACGAATCTCAGCCACTTATCCGGTCAATAAAGGCGGCTTTGACCTGGTTCCCCTCCTTTAATAATCTCCACCCTCCCATGAATCGCGTCAATCCTCCGTGATCGCGTCCACCATAACCGAAGATGTGTGGCTGAGATTCGTCCTCACGTTCACAACCAAAATTGAGTTCACATTTGAACCTAACCCTACATATATATATATATATATAATCTATCAGTGTTGATATCTAAGTCGATATTTTGAAAGGTTTAGAAGAAAACAAAAGAAAAAAACGATAAATATTACTAATTTTTGTTTCATCATTGCATCTGCACATAATAAATGCATTAATTGTTAAATGACATAAAGCTTAAGTTAAATTCTGAAATGAAGCAAACAAACTTGAGGTGAAAGAAACGGTAGTAGAAACTTAGAAAGAATCTAAAAGAAACTTTAGCTCGGTAAATATAACGTTAAATGTAAGAAGTTTTCATCACTTTTATATAAAAAAGTTCCTTGATTATTGATCATTTATTTGATGTATCAAACGTTTTTTTCTTAATACCCTACTTTTTGACAAACAAAAATGATGTGTGTGATTAGTTTTTCCATATTAAATGAACGTGTTAACTTGATCAGTTTGATGAGCAAGAAGGCTAGATTAGTTAAAATTTCTTTTTGTAGTTATAATGCATTTAAAACGACATTTGAAAGTATTTAAAATAAGTTTAAAGAAGTAAGAGGCTAACTATTAGTTCATTTTTATGACCTAATGGCCGTTGCGATAATAAATGCACATGATCTTTTATAACAACAACGAAAATCGTTACAAATTTATAATTTTTTTATCGAATAAAATAAAAATATACCAGTATATTTTCAAAGTGCTCAATTTAATCGTCGGGCACCACTAGGATTCATGACCATTTTTGTTATCCTTGTAACATGTTATGTGATAAATGTAAATGATGTCATGGTTTATTTTTGTATCAAGCAAATTTTTAAAATTAGTAAACTAAGAAAAATATAAAAAATAAACTAATAAAATATTCTCTTAATTGAGTAGTATGAAAAAGACAAAAGGATATGGAACAATATGTTTGTTTAATAAGACTTAGTAGAAGATAATTAGAAGTTCAAGATTAGGTGGTTTAGTTGAATTACTTGTACATACAAAATGGTTTTTGGTTGGCCAAAAATATGGAGTTTAAGAAAGAAAAATAGGATAATAATAGTAGGAGTGACTTACTTTTTGGGTTTGTTTTATTAAAATTGATTTAATTAAAAAATATAAATATAAATATAAAATTTATAAATTGTGCATATGGCATTTTTCCTAGGTGACTTGTCTATTATATCCCTTTGTTTTGTTTATAGAAAAATATCTAGAACTAAGAATATAACACAATATGTTAGTATTATTTTTCTTTTGTGTATTTTCTTGATGTTTTTCGGGGGTTTTGGATTAGTCGAGATATGTGTAAATTGATACGGATACCTATAGTTAATAAAAAACAATTACATTAATATGATAAACCTCTAATACCATGTGTTATTTAGGGGGCCGTTTACCAAACGTTTATCCGGGTAAGCGCTTATCAAGTCATATTACCTTACTAGAGGAATATGACAAGTATCAAAAATCTTACCCGATAAGAGCGATGACAAATAAAGCAAGGTCCAAGATTCTTACCCGGTAAGTAATGACGACGACTCTTACCACGGTAAGCGCTAACCGGGTAAATTGTTGCATACGATGCCTTTTCTATGGACTAAAATCTTACCCGGTAAGTACGTGATAGTGTTGAATTTTGCTGGTAAGCACTTACCTGGATAAGATTTGATAAACGACCCCTTAATCTTTTAAAATCATGTTTGACGATCATAAGTTAATTTATTTTTTAAACTTATTAAAAAAGTTTCATTAAATAAACCATAACTTATAATGTTTATTAGGGGGTTTTCTACTTACAACCCCTTATGTTTTACATACATACCTTTATGTTTTTTTTAAAAGGCAACTTACATACACGCTTTTTCGGGGCATCCGGACTTCCATTTAAGGGTGTCATCCGACTAATCCCTCGTTGACCATGGCCCTGCCCAATTAAGGGTACCACTAAGTGGCAGGCCCATGATCTAGATATCGCCACATGTGCACCGTGGGGTTCGAACCCGGGTAGTCAGGGATACCATCCACTGACCCCCCCAGGATGTTACCTTACCACCGGACTAGACATGTTTTGATTACCTTAAGATTTTTATTTAAAACATTTTACATTGTCATCTAGTTTATCAACTATTTTTTTTACCAAATGTAACTAGTTTATGAGCTAACTTATAAACTAACAACTAGCTTATCAAGTAGTTTGTGAAACATAATTTTAGGTGCCGTTTATCAAACCCTTACCCGGGTAAGCTCTTACCAAGTCATGTTACCTTATCGGAGGAATATGACAACTACCAAAAATCTTACCTGGTAAGAGCGAAGACAAGGAAAGCAAGGACCAAGAATCTTACCCGGTAAGTGAGAGCGACAACTCTTACCATGGAAAGCGCTTACCAGGTAAATTATTACACACAATGCCGTTTTGCTGGATTAAAATCTTACCCGATAAGTAAATGATAGTGTTGAATTTTGCCGGTAAGCACTTACTCGGGTAAGATTTGGTAAACGACCCTTAGCCTTAAATATCAAAAATTGAAAACTTTAACATATCTCAACAATGAGGAGACAGTGTCTTAATGCTGAACGGTAGACTACTAAAGTTATCAGAAAAATAAACAACACACGTTATTGAATGTGTATATGCCTAATATGTCCATCGAAATCGTCATTACAATCGGCATTGGTCGTTAGTCTCTATCTATCTTAATCTATGTCTCAATCTCGCTATCGACTTCATTCTCAACCAACAGTACCACTTCCTTTACAATTCCCATGCCTACTTCTTCATCTCGGTCATCAGCCTTTGGCATCATCTTCAAGTCCATCTCCGTGCTAGCTTCCCTTTGGGCTCCATACCTACCATATCTCTCATTCTCACCAAAATCGTCATCGTTACAAAAGGTTGGGTTTTTTTTATTTGAAATCATTTAAGATTTTTTTTAACTCTATCAACATCTTAGGAACGTAGATTTTGCTAGTGAATGTTAAGTAATGACGTCCTGGATTGTAGCAGTAAATAGTGTAGAACTGGAATTTGAGAAATATAATATAAACAAATTCGTTTTTAAAATGGTAGTCAACTTTCCATCTACAAAACGTTTTTTAAATGTAATGTATCAACTTTCTTCAAATATATTGAATTCAGCAAATTATTACCGAAGAAAAAAAGAAACAGTCGTTATCACAAGAAAATTTTATATATATCGTTGAAATTAAAATTTTACTTAAATTTCTATTTTTGTAATTAAACTTAAAAAACAATTATATAAGTAATTATTGTAGTTTTGATTTGGCGATCCTATCAATTATATTATCCTCATTAATCATAATTCATACTAATAATAAATGTAAGTCAAGATTAGCAGCTTTTAATTGGTCAAAATATTATGAAGTCAAGGCTTGTCAATTATAGCAAGGACCAAATTTGGTATTTACGATTATAATGTTTCATAACTTCTTATATAAAAGTAATGTTTTGATACAATTGTGAAAATTTAATTACATGATTAAATTTTTTAGCTCTGTTATTTCACACATCTTGCTTAAGCATAATAAACTTTATTTCAATTTTTATGTTACTTCCTGAATTTGAATAAATTTTTATAAATGATTAGAGATCCAGAATTATTATTTGAAAAAGAGTAAATATAGTTGGCATAATTTTCTTTTTTTTCTCAACATCTATAAATACATCTAGATGTAAAAAGACTAATACGAACTGATCAAACATCATTGTTAGACCCTGCTATTCTAGATTGTGATATCACGTGTCAATCTTTGTAACATTACAATCAGGTATCACATATCAAGATTGCATTACAGAAAGATAAAGTCTAATTTACAGTTCAACATCATTCATAATAATCAAATAAGTCTTAGAAGTAGTAACTAGATCTTTTCCTTTACCCTGGAACTATCGATCACGATGTCTCTTGAGATACATGTTAATAGTCAGCTTAGCGTATAATGGGTTCATGGTTTACGTAACATGTCATAGATTTTCAAGTTATAAAGAGTAAAATATCACATTGTGTCATAACAACTTAGAAAAATGGGTATGTGTGTGTATATATATATATGTATATCATCTTTGCGTGCATGCACACAAATTTTTACATGAATTCTAATCGTCAATGACGTACTGTATGAGTCATATATCAATCGTGACACCAATCACCGAGTATAGAGGTGTGTCTTGTGATACACTTACTAGTTCATACATCATCCATCATTTAACCCAGTACATAAACATGTACTAGGCCATATATTTAAGCAGTTTCCTAGACATCAATATTGATGTCCTGACATATGACCCACAGTTACGTAAAACATTTCGTGCATAACATCTCAAAAGTTCTTGTGTTCACTCACAATCAAACAAACATTTCATGCATAACATCTCAAAAGTTCACGTGTTCACTCACAATCAAACATTTCATGGTTTTCGTATCACTGCTCATGCTATTATAATCACATCATGATACAAAGCCTATGTAAAACATTTGGCACGGACGAATGTCTTTGCAAAAAGCATGTGTCCTAGTTTTATAGTCACAAACTCTTAGTAAAGACAAAGGTGTGTGTGTGTGTGTGGAGGTTCAAACGAGAACGCCTCCACTTTACAAGAACGCAAAACACCCTTATCACATGTGATAATACACGTGAGGGGATCGATGGTGTGCGGACGACGTGTCCTACGACTTAAGTCGTGTCAAAGGTCGTTTGCATCTATGATTTAGTATCACATGTGATAGTCTTGATGGATTATAGTATCACATCAGGAACACCCTTATCACATGTGATAATTTATGTGAGGGGCTTAATGGTTTAAGGGCGACTTGGCCCGCAACCTAGATTGCGCCAAAAAGTTGTCTGTGTCTCTGATTTAGTATCACATGTGATAAAATAATAGTATTACATGTGTTTGTCTATAGTAAAAAGGTGTTTTCGCGTTCTAATAAAATGAAAGTGTTCTCGTTTGAACTTTCCATATATATATATACATCAAAACTTAGTTTATTAACTTCAATTAATGATTATTAAATAGATATTATGAGGTAAATCTATTAACTCAGTAGGAGTCGAAGGTTTGTTACAAAATAAATTTCAACAAGATCATGTCGCAACTAAATATTCAACTCACATTAACTTAATGAGAGTTAAGCATATGACTTTGATATACATGACTGATTGTCCATATGTAATGTGTTAATATAATACCATTAACAAAATCCCACATTCACAACTCGTTGATTTATTTTCATCTTAATACATTTGATAGCATTTGAGTATTTGACCATTCCACAAATTCATCGTTGTTATAACAATGTATTTTCAAATGTCAAATAATCAAAAAAAAGTTCATAGACCAATGATCTTCCAAAGTTTGCAGTAACACATGGAGTGTTGTGAGGGCTTTTATTTGTCATAATCAATGTTCCCATGGGGATGATTGTTTATCCTGATCCATCGATTCCCACATTCTAGTTGATAACAGATTGTTTAACCACTAGTAGAATGATCCAAACAAATCCCGCCATTTGTGTGTATATGATCAATTTGTGCAGTGTTAACATTCTTTAGAAAGGTATATGACACTTAAATACCTTCTATAAACAACACTAGTGAAACTGTAATTTTCGTTGACATCTCTCAGTTTATTAGCAGGTTGGATGCGTAACCGTAAAAACAACCACCCGAGTTCCATTCGCATTTATGCTTTCATAAAACTTTTTATGTGTACTATGTGTGTGTGGAGGGGTACTTAAAGTAAAAGATTTGGAATGAAGGGTAAAAAATGATATTTCATTCTAACTTGAAGGGTCTTTTATGTAAATTTTGAGCAATGTAATTATGCTTTCAATCTGCCAGTAAAAACAATCCAAGTGTCCATCGTACTGACATGAAGACCCACAATAGCCACATAGGTGAAATACCCACATAGCACGTGACCCACTCTCAAATTATTGGATAATCCAGGCCACGTCAGCATCCATCTGTCTTATTATCCACGTCAGCACACCTCTCTAATCCACCAATCCTGTATAAAAACCTCCCAACTGACTCCATAAATTTCACTCACCCCCAATTCCCCAGAATACAAAAAACAACCAAACCTTTTTCACCACCACCATCATCATCATCATCATCATCGCCGGCGACCACTGCCTCGCCGGAAAATGAATATTCCGGCAATCGAGTTCTACTCCTCCGAACGACTTCCGAATGCAAGAGTTCCAGTTCATCGCCGTCACATTCTCCATGAAAAACACTAAGAACAAGTTTTATCTTTCTGATTTTAAGAAGTTATCCGTTTCTTATTGTTCTAACCGAGAGGAAAGGTATCAATTTTGCTTCCTTTCAGACTGATTTTCTGATCCGGCGATGTCAACACGTAACGTAGTACTTACTCTGATGCATTGATTGATTGCGGTGTACTTTCTCCATCGATCATGAATAATTTCTGTAAAAAAAGTGAGGGTTTCCTGTAGGCATTTAGTGAATTTTTTTGTACGAAGGAGTCAGTTTTGATTTTAATTCATCAACAGTTCGTAACAGCTCTATATCTATCTCTTTAGAGGTAGATTAATTTATAGATTAGTAAATAGCTATGCATTTCCAGATGAAGATTCAGCCGATCGATAATCAGACTTATGAAGAGTCAGTTAACTTTGAATCTCCGGCGACGGTGACGGCAAAGCCGGTGTTGAAGTCTCGGCTGAAGAGGCTTTTCGATCGGCAATTCCCTAGCGTTCTGAAGAACAATTCGGAGAAATCAAACGGAGCCGGTGAAGTCAAAGATGTAGAATTCGAGCCGAGCTCTGTATGTTTGGCTAAAATGGTTCAGAACTTCATTGAAGACACCGTTCCTGAGAAGCCGAAATGCGGCCGGAATCGTTGCAATTGTTTCAACGGAAGCATCAACGACATATCCGATGATGAATTCGATCTCTATTCTGCTGGATTTTTTGGCGATTCTACTAACCCTAACTCCTGGTCTGGAGATTCTTTCGAAACTCTCAAGGTAAAACTTCTGTTCAAATTTATCCACCACACCGTATTTGTTCATCTAACTTTTTCATCAAATTAAAGGAAAATTGTGTGATTGTGTAGAGCTTGACTCCCTGCACGAATGTTAGCCAGAGAAATCTCTTAGCAGACACATCTAATATCGTTGAGAAGAACAAAACTTGCAAACGGAAAGACGAATTGAGGAAAATTGTTGCTGAATCATTACTCTTATTAGGCTACGATGCTTCAATTTGTAAATCTCATTGGGAAAAATCATCTTCCTATCCTGCCGGTACTCATCTCTCTCTCTCTCTCTCTCTCTATATATATATATATATGTATCTTAACAGATTCAATTTGTTGAATCGTTTGATTTTAGTTTGAGATTGTATTAATGGAGGTTTTTCTGTATTCACAGGTGAATACGAATACCTAGATGTGATCGTTGAAGGTGGAGATAGAGTATTGATTGATATAGATTTTAGATCGGAGTTCGAGATAGCTCGGCCGACCGGAAATTATAAAGCAATCCTTCAATCACTGCCGTACATCTTTGTCGGTGAAGCCGATCGTCTGCAACAGATTCTGTCAATTGTATCTGAAGCAGCGAAACTGAGCTTGAAGAAGAAAGGAATGCATATTCCTCCATGGAGGAAATTCGAGTATATGAGATCTAAATGGCTATCGGCACACATCAGAACACCGCCATCGCCGTCGCCGGAGATACTACTTCCACCGCCACCAACTCCGCCGCCGACACCGAACGCCGACGCCTCCTCGAAACAGATATTTTCCGGCGAATACAAAAAATCGCCGGAGTTCGCGTCGGAGTGTGGAGTTTTTGAGCTGATTTTTGGGGAGGAAAGGACGCCGTCGCCGGCGGCGACGGCGACGGAGACGAGTCAAGTTTTGCAATCCGATGACGGTTTTGAGTCGTCGGCGGTGGGGATATGGCAACCGCCGGCGATAAAACCGAGGAATGTGGAGAGAGGAAGTAAATTAGTGGTCACCGGATTAGCTTCTCTTTTCAAAGAGAAAGCATGAAGGAATAAACAAATTTTGGAATTATTTTACTTTTTTTTTTCTTTTCTTTTTCCCTTTTTTACTCATTTCGATGAGTTAAAAGAAAAAGAAAAAAAAAATATATCTATAAAAGAATGCAAATATTATAAGGAAATCCTTTTTCATCCTACTTCATAAATTTAATTTTAATTTTGTTGTAGATTATAAATTTATACCATAAGAGAAAATTTCAATTCACGTTCACCTTCAATATTATTAATAACAAATATGGAGTTCATTCATTATTTTTGATAAATAATATGTAATTATGACTCATGATATAATACATATTAATCATGAATATATATTATTCAAGATGAATAACTTGTGGATCACTGATCACATTAAACATGTATCGCGTTTTTTTTTATCCCTCGATTCACAGTCGTGTCTTGGTTTTTATTTGAACTCGCTCATATAAAGACGATAACTAAGAGAAATATAAAAGGGTCTAATTACATGTGATTATATATTAAAATGATGTGTAAAATCAAATGTGATTCATGTGAATTTGTTGTCCGGATACTTTTATGTTGCCCGTTAGACCATCTCCAATGAACCCTCTATTTTACTATTTATCTCTATTTACTCTCTAAATCTTCTCCGATGAAGTTTCTATAATAGAGAAATGAATAGTAACTCTCTAAATATAGGGAGTTACTATTCACTACTATCTATTTTTTCCAAATTTTTGATAATTACAAAATGACTCTTCAATTATTTAGATTGTTGTATTTTTATTGTTTTGTTTGTCTAATACCTATTTCGATAAACTAGAGTTATATATTTGACAAAGAAACTTATTTTCCTCATAATAAATATAAGGTTATTGTGAAAATAAAAATATAAAAGTATAATTTGTAAAGTTATTAAATATAAGAGTATTATTAAAAATCTATGTAATCAAAATATAAGAGAATATACTTGGGATATTCTCTTTTAAAGAGTAAAATAGAGAAATACATTGGAGAAGACATGTCACATTCTCTATTCTATTCTCTATAATAGAGAGTAAAATAGAGAAATACATTGGAGATGCCCTTAGTGTAAAATCATATATAAATTGGCCATTTTTGTATTCTTTTATTTAATTAGTGTATTCATTTGAACCTCCTTTTATATATGTGTACATAAATTATGTAAAATTATTTATAAATTAAATTATTTAAATATTTGTCACTTATAACTATTATATGATATACCAAATCAATAAACAATTTTAATCCTTTTTCTAATCATGCATATATTTTATGTCTAGTTTTATTCTTTCTGATCTAGTTCAATCATATCTATCCATTGTCTCAATAAAGAGTCTTTGAGTTAAATGACCATTTCACATATTCAAACTGGTCTCCTAACCATTTATTTCCTGAGTTGACTCAAATATCACTATTTCTACATTATCCAGATTTGCAATATTGCGGATCCAGTTAAAAAAAATCGAAATCAACACAGATTTGCAGTTGCGAATGTCAGGTCCACAACTACGACAATAAACTGATTGAATAGAATTTGATTTTTGTTTTGTCTTTTAACTAGGTCCATAATATTACAAACGTGAATATTACTGAATCAGTGACATTTAAATCAACTAAAAATATAAACTTATTTAAAAGATCAATTTGAAAGTGTGAAACGCAATGTTTTAAAACCCGGTGTTTAATTGATCTACACATGACTTGCCCCAAGACTTGGCTCAACCGGTTCAACCACCGGGTTAACCGGTTTCAATAATTTCTCTAATCACTTGTATTTTTTTCGTTTTTCTGCGTACATACATACATATATATATATATAAATTAATAATTTGATTTGGAGCAATTTTGTCTTCAATAAATCAATAATACATAATTATAAGAAAGCGTGGAAGATATTTAATTGATGAAATCCAACAACCCGATGGATTCCTATTGGTCGTAACTTCTGCAAAGCCGAATGCCAATTATTTGATGTTTGCTTCAAAAAGTAGCAAAATTTCTGACTCAATTATGTCATATTTTAAGAACTTATTTTTTATTAGAAAAATTGTTATATAGAATATTTTGGAAGATATTAATTAAATGTATAAATCCAAACACCGTGTTATTTTATAAAGGATCAATTAAAAAACAATACCTAAAAGCCAACTTTATCATTATTTGATAAAATCACTGAAGCATTTACAATTGGTAAAACAACTAATTATGTTACTTAAAATTGAAAGAATAAAAAACAATTCCGTTAAGTTCTCCTTTAAAATAAAATGATAAAAAAAGAACGAAGAAATATCTAAATTTAAAATAAGAGGAGAAAAAATAATATACATATCGAAAATGCTCTTATTTTATTTAGAGTTAATTACAGATTTAGTCCCTACGATTTGGTAGTTTTTACAAAATAGTTTCTAAAATCCAATTTATTATAGAAGAGAACCCGTGATATGTTATTTTTGTATTGAATTGGTCCCTCACTCTAATAATCATCGAATTTATCTATATTTTTTTAGTATAAGGATGTTAGTCATAATTTTTTATTAAACCACATAGACCAAATCCGTAATTCACTCTAAATTAAATGTATAACTTTTTTTGTTGGTTATAACATTGTTGGTTCCTAGGATTTCGAAATTTCAAATTGGTCATTGTGGTTTGCAAAAGCAACCAGATTTGGTCGCCTCTAACAGTCGTTAAATATACCCATTAAGTATGGGGAAATAGTATTTTTGTTATTATTTTTTCTCTTATTTTGTTTAAAATAACATAACTAATTAATATTTTTATATTTATTATATAAATATAAATATATAGATGTATACAGATGGAAGTCATGGAACCTAGGGGTGTTCATCCAAACCGTACAAACTGCCCACACCGCACCGTAAAGTGAGGTTTAGAACTTCCGCGGTGCGGTTTGCGGCTTGCATTTTTACCAAACCGCACTATGCGGTACGGTTTGCGGTTTTGAATTTTCAAACCGCGGTTCAAACCGCACTGCACCGCACCGGCACGCGTATATTATATATTCTTTTTAATTTATATATAATATATAAATAAATATAATATATATATATATATCAATTTAATATTGAAACTCTTTATTGTTTTAGATTATTTTGAGGATTGTTTTTAATTATGCAATATTGCAATATGTATTTGACAAGGATGTATTCTAACTTTTTTTGGACTACGATCAGCTTATCGTTGATCTTATAACGTATTTTTAAAGTTGAAATTTTAGGATTGTATGCAAAAAGTGTGGAGGGACAAACCGCACCCCACCATTTTGCGGTGCGGTTTGCGGTTTTAGCCCAAACCGCACCGCAAACACCACTAATGGAACCGTATTTACATATTACAGATTCTTCCCCTCCATCATACCTCATCGTGATCCTCCCCTTCACCGTCATACTCCACCAGTGAGATAAATGACCCCCCCCCCCCCGGGTCCCCATCTTTTATCTCCGGTGAGCCAGCGCCACTCCCTCCACTACTAGTCACCATCTTCGGCTCCATGCACCTTCTTCCGGCATAACAGGGTCGTCTTCTCCGATGAAATAAGGGAGGTGAGAAAGTCCAAGAAACACAAGTTGAGTGTTCAAACTTAAATCAACATCCACAATCGTTACTCTAAAGCCAATAAATGTTCAACGAAGAAGAGTCGAGTAAAAGAAGTCTTGAGATTTAATTATGTTTTTGTGTATTTTTGTCAGAGAGATGAAAAAGTTCAAGAAACACCCCAATTCTAATGTCAAGGTCTGCTTTTGTTGGTGACCTATTCTGTAACACCCTCAGATTTGGAAAGAGCGATTATTTTAATCTTTCTTATTATACATCAAATAAAGGATAGATCATTTTCTATAAATCAATATTTGAATTACTTCAAATAGCAAGTCTAGATTTAATATCAAAAATTGATAAAGCAAATCTTACACAAAGTATAGGTTCAGGTCGAGTGTTACTAAAATCCAATAACAATCACTATCTTAAAATGTCGAAGATGTCACCGAGTAGTTAAACCTTTCTTGTGCTTCTAACTAGCACTAAACTCAACATAGTGTCACTAGTACAACCCCCATGAGAACCTGATGTAGTTTTCACCTTTAATATAAAAACGGTAAAGGTTGAAAGACTACTCTTTTAAATCATAGTTTGTCAAATAAAACTTCTTTACCATAAAAGAAACGTCTTTTTGAAACGTACAATTTTTGTGATGAAAACTCGATAATTCAAACACTCATTTTAACATGACATCTATCTAATACTCACACAAATCATGAATAAGGTTTAATATCCAAAAACTGAAACATGGATAAAAATCTATTATCCAAAGTACCAAAAATTGATAAGATACAATATTCAAAACCTTAAATCATGGATCCGCTCCATACCCAAAACAAACCCGAAAACCTAGATAATACATCATCATAAATAACACATTTCGATGACATGGGAGACCCGTATGCATCGAATGTGGTGAACACCAAGTAAGCTATACACCAAGCACAACAAGAACAACGTTCTAGCAATGGCTTATCTCTCTAAATCGACCAAATCCAATACATATAAAGGTTACATTTTCTCTCTAAACCAACCCATGTCCCTATCGATCAAAAAAGGAGCAATGTATCATCCGTAGAAAATTTTAAGCATCAACGGCTTCCATCTTCAAGATCTGGGATTTTTTAAGTGAGATTAGATTAGTGTTTTGATTTTAGTGTTTAGTTAAGGTTTTTTTTAAACCTAGATTGTAGTTTTTTCGATTTAGTTTAAGGCATCAGAAACATATTCATATTGTGTAACTTGTTTATTGTAAAATTAAAATTTGTTTGTGTATTTTGTTCAGCTTCAATTTGTATTTATTGCACTTGTACATCCTTTTCATCTTCAAATGGTGTTTATGTGTTTGTGGAGGGGGCTTTGATGGTAGTGAGTGGATGTTTAGATGGTGTTAAGGATGGTTTCAGATGGTGGGTGGGTGGTGGTGGAACAATGGTCTGTGGCTTATAGTCTGTGCCTCGGTGGAGATAACTATTAGGTTATTTAGTGTTGAATTTGATTCTGATTTCGATATGGGTTTAGATTTGTTTTTTTTATTTCGATTTGGTTTGAGTTTGGATTTTTGATTTTTGTTTTGTGTGTATTATGGTGTGTTGACCGAAGAAGATGAGCGGAGATGGGTTTGGCCAGAGAATATGACTGGAAGGAGGGGGTCGCCACAAAAATGGGAAAGAAAGTGGGTTAATCAGTGGTTTTAGGAGGTAGGGGGAAGGTCGACGACGTGGGGGAGGTTTAAGCAAGAACGACGGGATGTGGGAGTATTTTTGGTATAATATATATATATATATATCAATATATGTAGTATATTTTTATTTATTTAAATGAGAGCGGTAAGAAAAAGAGAAAAGCCTAAATTTCCCTGCAGTTAATGGATGAGAGTTAACGACTGTTAGGTGGCGTTTGTTTTTTAAGAGGTACTGAAGTCTGAAGTCTGATTTCACTTCTGATTTATAAGAGGTGGTGCTGAAGTTTGAAATCTGAATAAGTAAAATTGTTTGTTTTTACATCTGAAGTCTGAAATCTGAATCAATATGACAGTTTCTTTTCATCTTGGAATCAAACTTGTACTGTTAATGTTATTGTCTAGGAGTTTATCAACTACTCAACATTTGTGAGAAGATGGTTTGAAAAGTCAAAGACTTAGAAAATAAAAACAAAGTGAAAGAACCGGAGGCGTGGGAAGATAATAAGGGGGATTTAAGAGGTTAGGTTACCACTTATTTATTTAGACCATATTAAGTGATAAGAGGCTCTGAAAATAAAAATAAAAACAAACAGTCTGAATTATGAAACGTCTAAACGAATCAGATATAAGTCGTGATTAAGAGCTTAAAACGAAAAACCAAACAAGTCCTTAGTGTTTGGGACACAGGGATCAATGTATTATGAAAATGTAAATTATGGAGTCTATCTTGTAATAAACAAATTCTCAAGAATAAATTCAAAATATTTTTGAAAACCTCAGGGACCAAATCCGTAATTACTCTTAAAGTTAATATAAAAAGTTGTCATTATTAATTGTAAAATATTTTTTTCTATTTTTTATATCTTGCTACTTTTATGGAGGTTTTTGTATATTATTTTAACAAATTTTTTATTTTATAAATACTAAGCTGTTTCAAATATAAAAGGTTGAAACTTTAATCTTTTTTCTAAAAAAAAGGATGAAACTTTAACTTGAAAAAACTCAAATTTTATAAACAAACAGTTTAAATATATAATTTAAACTTAATATTATATAACTCGTATTCGTAATTATAGAATAAATAAATAAAATAGAAATTTTTTTATCTCGTTCAATTGGTATTTAAATTATTTAATTGATTTATAAATACGTGTTAAGTATATAAATTTTAAATTAATAATTTTAAAATAAATATAACATCATTTACATTTTAAAATTTATCGTCATAAACCCAATCATGTATTAAATTTTGTCACTCGTCTTAGAAAGTAACACTATTATCAAACATAATGTTTCTTCCATATAACTTGGTAAAGAGGTGGAACAAATGCATCTAAATACAACATAGGTTTCAAGTTTTTTTTAAGGGTATTCCAGACTATGCTTAGATTAATCTTGATAAATTATGACTGTAATACATTAGCCCTAATAAACTTATTGGCCACTGTTGTGTACTCTTAGATTCAAACCCTGGGCAGATGGAATATTCCATCACATCCCCCAGGATCTCAACCAGTACGCCACAACCTTTGTGGTTAGATAGGTTCCAAGTTAGACATGAGAATAAGACCTGTCCCATTGGTGAATCCGGTGCACCGGGCCCTATGTCACGAGGAAGGGATTACCTGCCAAAACCGGATACTGGGATAGGGACGGGGATACCCGAAATTTAAAAACCGGGGATGGGGATGGGATAGGGTAGCGTGGTCTATGTCCCGTCCTTGAATATTAAATATATTATATAATATTTAGATTTAATATCTTTAGATTTAGAAATATTATTTTGACATTTCTTCTTATATACATTTTTTAGTTGTCTTACTTTTTTCAGATAAAAAAAAGTTGAAAGCCGAAATCACTTGATCAAACATTTACGTATAATATTGTGATTTTGATACTCTATAAAAGTAAGTTTTGAATATATGTGATATTTATACATGAACCATTATCGATCGAGTGTGGTGTTTAAAATATTTAATTTATAACATTTTATATTAACGGGAAAAAAGTCACTTATTCCCCATTGAGGATCCCCGTTCCCGACCCCGGTAGCATGGACGAACCTACTATAGAGCACACGGTGGCACGTTCCACCGTATTATTTATCCATCGAAATGTTAATTTTTTTTGGTTTATTAAAGGTGCAACTGTATCGTTCTAAAAAGTGTCATATAATACTCAGAAGTTCAAAAAGGTGCAATCGTAACTTGTAATCAACCAAAAAAACTGAAAAGGTCCCTCGAAATTGATTAAAAAAACTTAAAAATATCTCGAAATCAAATAAAATTTAAAATCTCTCGAAATTGTGGAATTAGGCTAAAAACACATCGAGCAATTTTTGAACGTTAGCAAAAACATGAAGACACGTCGATAAAAACCGGTTTTTGTAATTATTTTATATCTATATTATATCGTGCATTCGTGCTATTATACCGTATAAAAAAATTGGGTTCAACTACTTATGGATATTACAACTAATAAACTTGTTTAAATACTCCAGTATAAAATCACATGCGGAATATTTTCTCTCAAAAAAAAAAAATCTATAATAGATTTTCCAGTTCCGCTTCTACAAGAACAATCAGTAAAAGCTAATCGTGGATTTATTTTTCAAACTACTGTTATATTGTGGTACGTTTGTTTTATTCAATGAGTGAAGTTTAACAGATAAAAATCTATACGGTATATCGAATGGTACGTAAATTATCGAATTTCGAGTAAACGTCAGATTAAGTTACTGAAGGATCGTATAATTAAGAGATTGTTATAGGGAACATTTTGTGATTTCTAAACAAATATTCTTAGGGCAGTGGCTCCCGTGGTGTCTTGGCCGCCGTGCGGAGGAGGCAAGGTGGTTAGTGGTGTTTTCCGGGCACTTGAATACCGTGATATTCTCTCTTTTTGGTTTAATGCATTTTAACTTTACTTTGACCACTTTCCCATGTTTTATTATTATTAAACTATAATGTATTTGATTTTAAGAAGGTGGTTGGTTAGATATATTAAACAATAATCAATTAGGCTATGTTTGGTAAAAATAAGGTTAGAGCATCTCCAACGGTTATTGTAAATTTTTTCTAAAATAGCATACTAAAAGTTAAAATCTGTATAATAATTTGCATCCAACTCCAACAGCTACTCTATTTTAGCAACTTTATCATTAACAATATTAATAAAATATTCCATCATTTAATAAAATACTATTTCTCTCTCCTACATACTTAACTTCAATTATTTTGATTGGTTGAATATAATTAAAATATTGTTTCTCTCTCTTCTATATATTTTTAGAGATTCTCTAAATTTAGAGGCTTTTCTTTTCTTTTTTCCCATTTTTCTATTTTAGCAATTGATATACCATAGCTGTTGGAGCACTTAAATTGCTAAAATCCTCCATTTTTCTATTTTACAATAGTTGTTGGAGATGCTCTTAGCTTATAAGCTGACTTAAAAACTAGCTTATTTTCAACGTCCACGTTTGATAAACATAAGTTAGCTTATAAGTCAGCTTATAAGTTAACTTATTGAAACGCTACTTGGAGTAGCGTTTTGGGAACTTATTGTCATTTTTCCAATTATAACCCTCATTAGTATTAATATGTCTTTTTTGATCATTTTATATTCTTGTACGCTAGTTTTGCCAAACATGATTTTTTTCATCAGCTACCAGCTAGTTTATCATCTAGTTTGCCAAACATAGCCTTATAATGGAGATAAAAGAAACTGTTTAGTTTTATATAATATAATGTGTTCATTTCTTAACATTTTGTTCTTGAAACTCGCTTTATGATGGAAAAGAAAGAAAAGTTATGGAAAGGGAAGAAAGTGGGAAAAAAAACTAGTGTTCTCGAAACTTTTTTAGGAGATAAAAGATAACAAAGGGAAATGTGAGGAAAGGGAGGAAAAGAAAAAAAAAAGAAATTAAAACCATTTAAAAATTATTAAAAATACAAAACTACCTGATATTTCATTCTAAATTATTTAATTTCAAGGAACACATTAGTAAAAATGACATCTTTAGTTTCTTTTCTTTTCTATTCAAGAACATGAAAAAAAAAAATTCTTTCTTTTTTCTTTCCCTTTCGAGAACCCAAAAAAAACTCCTTTATTTTTTTCCTTCCATTCGTTTTCTTTTTTCTCTCCAAATTCGGAAACACAACGTAAAAGTCTAAATTTTTGTTTCATGTTAGTTCATTCTCATTTTCATTTTTTACATATTTAGATATATTAATATGTTAATAAGATTATGTTTGACAACCGCAAACTAGTTCATTTTTTAAGATTATTATAAAAATGATCCATTTGCGAATTCTAATAAATATTCAATAAAGTTTAAAGGGCGCTTTTAGAATTGTATCTCTAAGAGCATCTCCAACAGCATCTCCAAAATGGAGAAAATAGGGATTTTGAAGATTTTAAGCATTGTTTTTGCTCCAACAGCATTTTCAAAACTTTCTCCAAAATGAAGAAAACATGAAAGAGATTACAAAAATCTCTAAATTTGGAAAATTTGGAGACATCTTTAAAAATGATTACCATGAGAGATAAATTATTTTTTATTATGTTCCACCAATAAGAAAAATGAAATTAAGTATTTAGATATAAGATAAAATAATATTTTATTTGAAATATAGAATATTTTAATAATATAATTGAATTGTAATCTTCAAAATGGAGATGCTGTTGGAGTTGAATGTAATATTTTTTTAGAGATTTTTGATTTTGAATCTTTATTTTAGAGAAAGTTATAGAGATGTTGTTGGAGATACTCTAATATGTTAGAATTAAATACTTTTTCAACATATTATTTTAGATCGTTTTACATTTTCATCTACTTTATTAGTGGTTTTTTTTCAAATGTGACTAAGGAGTTGTTTGTCAATATTGGAGAGTCACCATTTTCACTTAGTTTACTGTGTAGAATTCTTGACCATCAAGATGGTATAGTAAGATTATTGGTATGCTTCATTTACCCGGTAAATGCTAATCTGGTAAGATTCAACACCTCACTTATTAGGTAAGATCCTGATCCTTGTCATGCTCACACAATGATAAGTAATATGGTCAGCGCTTACCTGGTTAACGTTTGGTAAACAGTAATTCATTAGCTAACCTCTCAGCTAATAGCTAGCTAATTTGCAAACAACTAGTTTTTCAGTTAACACCTAACTTTATTTATCAACCGACAACTAATTTATTAGATGGTTTTTTCATTCAAGAAAATAATTCAACGATTTAACCATTTTAAATGAAATAGTTTATTGAGTTTTTTAAACATCTCCCATTTAATATATGCTTAGTTTTTCTTTTACTTTAATTCATATTTTAAAAATATATTTATATAAATAGAGTAAGAAGTTGGGTTGGGTGTTGCTTTTTTGTGTAACTTTTTAGTTTGACCACACAATTGAAGGTGTGTGTTTGGGTAGGTAGGTGAGAAGTGAAAACAACAAAATTTCTTGATGGGATGTTAAAAATCGTGAACTTAAAGCTTTCCACGCGTGGTACTCATGCATCGGTCTCATCAAAAATTATTATATATATATAAAGAAGGGTTTCAAATGACACGTAAACAAAAAAAATAAGTACAAGGACTAAAAGTGTCATATATTGAAAGTAAAAGTGCAAGGGCCGAAGAAGACCCTGGCCAATCCACGTGGCCTGTCCCAGCAGGCTACCTCATCGGGAAATCTAAATTCTTTCACCGAACCCAGGGGGGGCACGATGAATACATTGATTATCTGGGTCCGATCGTCGCTAGGTGTTTGGTACTAAACCAAACCCTATGAATCAATATGTTGGTTGTGTAGAGATATTGAAAGCATGATCAACTAAATTGAGGTAGGAAGTCATATCAATATCTTTGTTTAATTCATGGGGTGATAGCAAATAATGTTTCAAAATTGGTTAGTACAAATATACCATGAAGTCGGTAGTTTTAGACCAAGAAATGAGTTTAGATGGAGCTTTTATGTTTTGAAGTGATGAGTTAAATCTCGAAATTGATGTATGATGTACTATATGATTGGTGTTTATGTGTTAAATAATGATGATATGTATGAATTAGTGTTTTGATGCAAATTAACAAGAATAAAGACAAATGGGCTAGAAATAAAGGATAATGACCTGAAATGGCATGCGACTCTTGGTATCATGCGAGCAACCGAAGGTGGTGACCATTTAGTCACTATGTTTACGCCGTGAAGAGGAAGTGGCTAGTGAGCAATAGGTCGTTGGATTAACAAGAAGAAACCTAGGTCTTGACCTTTGATGTTGGCACAAGTAGTTTGGACTTTGGAGGCTAGAAGGGACGTGAGTTTGAATTTGCATGCCAGGTTGCCACGACTAAGAGGCATGAGATAAAATCACCAGTCAAGGTCGCATTAACCAAGGTTGACTCATACAGGAGGTTAATTTAAATGTCATGTTTAAGCAAGTTGTACAAGTCTTATGTAGATAGTACTGTTACTTAAACATACAAATGATATTTATTTAGGCTATACGTATGTGTGGGTTAAGAGACCTTCAATAATTCATGTGAGTATGCATGAGACTTATGAAATGAAAAGAAATGTATGCTTACAAAATATATGATTTGTTGGCTCTAACTTATGAGTTACATCCATTTATTGAATTTCATTTTAGCCTATTATTTGTTATTTTGGGGGTTCTAAAACTAATGGCTAAAAAGGTAACAGAAAACTCCTACAACTTATCGTTTCAAGGTGAGTGCACTATTTACCCTAAAGAAAAGCCCCATCATTCGTACTTTGGGTTCTTGGCGAATTGCTTTCCAAGATAAAATAAAGCAAAAACGTGTGTCATCAACAATGTACAATAAGTGACAATCCCCGTGAATTTATTGTGTTTCTATAGCAACACAATGTAGAGTAATTTGGTATAATACATTTTGGTCATTCATGTAAGTGGGTGTACAGGAATTAGTGATAACATATGCCCTACGGATTGTCATTGTTGACTGTCGTTGTGATATGTCTCACCAAAGATGATACTTCAAAGCATTGCAACTGTTGGAACAAGTGCAGTTTGGTCCAACCATCGCTAACTAACTACCTAAGCATCACACATAAGCTATACACAACCGACATTTATAGGGACGACCCATAACGTCGTGTTATTTTTTTTTTATCCTCTTTCACGAACCATTGTGGTTGTTCTAGAGGGGATGCTTCCAACATCTCCTTTCACAAACCCTTGCGATGGTTCATGACTGAGTCATCACTACTTAAGCCAACAAAATAAATATGTCATCAAAGTACCACATTACACCCATGCCCATAGTTATGACTTATGAGCGTGCAAGGGTGTCTTGCAACCTTTTGGAGCCCTGCCATTTCCATAACTATTAAATTGATCTTATGGAATGGTTCCACTTATATACACACATTTTTTTCTTTTTTTTTCGCATATGTGAGACAAAGTGAAACCTATCAAACCAAACCCTTTCTTTTCCTAATACCTAGAAGACTCTCTTATACCACATTTTGAAAACCCTCCAACCGGATTTAAGGTGGTATTTTTGTTCATGTATGTGTGTTACATATATGAAATGTATGGATTTGTTTTGTTTCACAAGCGAAACAATTTTCATATGGAACAATATTGTATGTTACCCATGTGACACCGATTTTCAACCTTTTGTTGGTTCTCATTTGATTTGCTATATACATGAAGAATCACAAAAAGGAGGAGAAGAAAAAAAACTTACATCACAATTAAATTAAGGCTTTATTTGGCAAACTAACTGATTGATGACTGATAAACTAGTTGTTGATTTAATCAAGTTTAACAAAAACTAGTTGATAAATTAGTTGAAAATGTAAAATGGCAAAAAAAAGACATTTTAACAAATTAGTCAATTTTGATATTTCATAATGCATTTTAAACAAATCACTAATAATATAATGTATTAATTAATATAGCATAGATGGTGAAGAAAAGTAAATAATACAATATGTTAATTAATAATACTTCAGTTTGATTATATATATATATATATATAATATTATAAATTTTGGATTTGTATACTCAAATACAAATTTAAAAAATCTACATTAAATGGTGATTTTAATTAGATAAATTCTTTCCATACCCCTCCTATAGGAAGTATGCAGATGAGGTAGAGGTAAGAAATATATGTGGTATATTTAAGGAGAATAGATTTATATATAATGTCTGATTCAAATAAGAAGCCGTTTTTGTTGAGAATATGATAGTTTTAGTGTTCAAGATCTAAAAATGATATAGTAACAAAATAATGACTAATTTAAAGATTCTAAGAAAGTTCGAGGAGCCATTTTGAAACGTTTGTACAAGTAAAAAATGGATTGAAATAAAATAAATTATCTAAATTACAATCAAACTTTTATATAATTATAAAAAAAAGTAGGATTATCTAGAGATTCTTTGGGTGACTCGTTGGTATTTTGACTATTTTCTCGAAAAACATCGATTTTACCGAAATTTTCTGGGTGATTCGTCGGTAATCATTGTCGAAAATTTCTCTAAATGATTTTTGTGAGTAAAAGTCATTTGTTTTTAAGTGAATCTAATAAATCAGATTTATTTTCAAATGTGAACATAAATAAGCTTCTCATTACATCAATTTCAAAATGAAACTATCTTTCTTTTCATTCATGTTCTAAAAAACACGAATTTGGTCACATGGTCTTTCAATAAAATGTTTTGAAAATTAGTTTCCTAAAATTATAAAAGAAATTTGATTCTTTAAAATAAGAACGAATATTTCATTTGAAGCAATTTGCTTTGTATATATCTGGTCTCAAATTTACTATTTGTGTAATTTGATTAGAATTACACAAATAAAGTAATATAATTATGAATAGAGATGCCCTAAAGGTATAGGATCAAATCTTGATTGATAGGCTGGACCAAAAAGGATAGTCTAGTTCTTAATGTTTAGGTCATTCCTATTTTCAAACCACTGAGTAGATTAGGACCTGACGTCCGAATAAGAATCGGTAAACGTCCAGTCAAAAACTAATTTATGAATACACAATCTCTAACCTTACTTTCAAGAAAGCAATAATGAAGTTTTGGAAAAAGGTTTAATCCAAACCGATAGTGATCAGTTATATGACCCTCAGATCGAAATCGGTCGTAGTTTTTGACATATGGATTGGACTGATATTTGGTATAGACAAGAGTAGAAGATCGGTCCTCGATCGAGATTAGGGGAAAGAAGACTAGATAATTGGTGTATCTAATTATAAATACATAATCATGTAATTTAATAAATTTTTCATTCAAATATATAACTAAAAAACATAGACAAAATAATAATCAAATTTTCAATTTACTTTCCTTCTTTCTATTTGAAACAAAAGATAACATAAAAAAGAACTCACATGTCTCATGTGTCATATTTTAACTTTATTTATTTATTGAGGGGTGTTTTAATATTAGTGTAAATTTGATTAGTACAACTTAAAGATAAAATATCCAGCTTTGTAATATTTGATAAATCTACTAAGGGTGTTTGTGGTATAGTTTGGGACCAATCCCAAACCATAATACATATGCGGTTTGAGCATTTTTGTAAACCGTAAACCATACTTAATAGTGCGGTTTGTTAAAAATGCAAACCGTAAATCACATCTCGAAAATTCTAACTGTATTTTACAGTGCGGTATAGACAGTTTATATGGTTTAACAGTTTAGATGAACATCCCTAAAATCTAATTTTGAATTTTAATTTTATGATATCTAGATAATCTCTGATTTTGAGAAGTATATGGAAGTGTTGCTTTGAAAAACCGGTTTCTAAGAATAAATATAAATAATTTAACTATCTTTAATTTTAATAATCTTATTACAACCGATCATCGGATTTAATTCATGAAGGTGACAATTAGTTTAAAGTTTGTTTGAGACGTGTATATACTATATACAGAATAATTTATTAAATAAATAAATAAAGTGAATTGATGCATTCCTTTCTCCATAGCCATACTCAACAAATCCATGACAATCATGGAGGAATGGTCCATTCTTCAAGCATTTAATAATTCTACATTTATTTGGGATGAGTTTAAATCTTTACATTTGTATTATTTTACAAAAATATTCAAGTAAATTCTTAATTTTTAAAAGGTACAATACTTTAACGGTATTAAATACAAATTATTAATACATTAAAAGTACAATTTGTTAAAAGGTTTTGATGGTAGGATGTCCTAGAGCAACAAAAAGTGGAGTTCGCCCCATGTTTATAGAAAGATGTTTAAGAAAATGTTTAGTTTACAGAATGTTTTTTTGATGAAATGAAATATGTTAACAGAATTGGGATTGAGTTTAAAAGAATCTGAGTACACGTTTGGTTGGCGGTAATTGGATGTAATCAGTCAAGTGAATTGAAATTTGTTTGTGCTTTTCATATAATGCAGTTTTAAAACTGGAATGAAAAACCGATAACTGTCTAAAATACCCTTTATGGTTCTTTTGGCATGATAGTAGTGGTTGGCGGTGAATGGTGCTGGTGGTCGGTGGCTGATGGTGGTAAGATAAAATAGTTTTTTTTTGCTCTGGCTAGAATTGAAATCCTTGGGTACATAGAAGTAATGGAGGACCTTGAGTTACGGATTTCAAATGCATTTGATACATTCCAATTCACCAAGTGAACCAAATGATATACCAGAATTTGGTCATTTCATATTTATTCTTAGTGTTTAATTTTTTTCTTGATTATTCTTGTGTTATAAGTGTAGAAAAATGAGTTAAATCTTTTGAGATAAGGATTTTAGAAACAAATTTTGCCGTTGCTAAAAGTTAATTTATTGTCACAAACAGTTTATACTTTATACAGATGACATATCGCCACAATAGCTTCTTGCTGAAACATATCGTCGTTAATGGTGTTAGTAAAGTTTCTAATAGTATAGTTTGGGTGACTAAATATTATTATGTTTGGTCCTAGTAAAATTTCACATGATGAATTTTGTTTAAAATAAAAATAATTTAAAAAAATAAAAATAATTTAAAAAAATAAAAATAAAATTTAATATTTTTTTAATTAATGTTCAAACATAAATTTCAGATTATTATCTTTTCTAATTTAGGGTTGTATTAACTCTTTAATTATATTTACAATAAGATTTTACATCTAAAGTGGTAACCATTCTTTACAAATTTCCTTTCACACATATTAAATCAAACCTTATTTTAATATTTTTCAAGATAATAATCTAATCCAAACAAGGTTTTGTTTAGCAATAATTTTATATAGAATTTGTATTTGAAGAAGACAGCCTAAAAATGTAGATATAAAGTAGTGTATATCTTGTAATGATTGTGACATGTAATTTATAATATAATCATCAATTGTGTATTTAAATTTATTTAAAAAATATTAATATCCTATTTTTTATTATATTGGTCTAAAAATGAAATTTTCTTGACTCTTTGTAAAAATGAAATTTTCTTGACTCTTTCTAAAAACTACATTATTCTAATTTATGGCAAGTCATTAATCAAACTGTTTTTGTAATTCATAATCATCTGTAATACTAACAACTTCTTCTGTTATAATCCTTAAGTTTTATTTATTGTGTACATTTGATTTCCTGAAACGATAGATCTGGGACATTGGAATCTGATTTTGTTGCAAGTTATTGATGTGTTGTACTGTCGTAGGTCACGTCAATACGGAGTAAATAAAATAAAATTAGGTTAAGATATATGTGACGATGGATTTTGATTCTTAATCGGTTGAAGCGCATATAATGATTTTACAAAATGAGTAAATTATGAAAATTGTCCCTAAGGTTTGTCAAATTATTGGTTTTCATTCCTAAATGTTTGGAAATTACAAGGAGGGTCATGAAGTTTTCATTTTCGTTGCAGTTTTCATCCGTGGCTGTTAGAGTCCATCACTCTATGTCGTTATGTGTCCCACATTTAGGTAACATGAAGGATATTTTGGTCATTTTCATAGTTTTTATAAAATAACGTTTATTGTACAAATGTTTAAAGCATGAGTATCTATAACAACATTTTTATAACTTAAAAACAAAACCTAACCCCCCAGAGTTCTTCCCCTTTCCTTACACCGACGACAGGTCCCCTCCCCCTATATCAATTGACTCTTTCTCCGGTGACTCACGTTGTATAAAGATGGTCATCAAGAATGTTATGTACGAACATTGAGACCTTTGAGGCAGGATATTGTTCCTAACTCCTCAATGGGTAGTTCCCAATTTTTGGCACTCATCCTCACACCTCAGCCCTTTCTATTGTGCACGCCACCTCTCCCTTTGCCATTGTTGTGAACCATAAAACCAAGAAGCCAAAATGATTGTGCTAGTTTTGCGATGGTCAATGGGCGACAATGAACAAATGGGGAGAGCATGAAAGTATATGTCATTTCTCTTGTTTTAACTTTTTTTTTATCACGAGTTGAAGTAGTTTGAAACTCACTTTGAGCATGATGATTTTATGATATTTGTTTGCTTTGTGACGAAAAATAGAGATAGATTTGCATCTTGCACCCATTGCAGGTGTATAATATATGGGGTGGTCATCGTTGATGCTAATGATGGAGTGGAATGGGTTTCATTGATGATGGTGACAGAACAAGAGGTGGCCGATAGGGGAATATAAGTGGTTGTATTGGGTAGGAGCGACTTCCATCGACGAGTGTGTCGTATGATGTGAAGGCGTCCTGGTGAGAGGTTAGGTAGGTTTTAATGAGGTTAGGGTTTTTTTTACACGCTTTAATAGCTTATATCAAGCACTAAGGACTTCCACACTAATTTTTCAAAAAACTGAAGGCTAAAAAGACCAAAATGTCCCTTACACAATTTGCAAGTGAGGCACTTAACAATATAGTGTAATGGACTCTAATGACTAGGGATGATAATTGCAATGAAAATAAAGTCTTGATGACCATTCTTGTAATTTCCAAACGTTATAGGCGAAAACGAGACCTTTGACAAAGCTTAGGGACATATTTGTATTTACTCTTAAAATTTTGATAAATTTATAATTGAAATATAAAATGCCAAAAATAGTAGATTAGACAAATGTAGGGTCAACCCAAAATGAAAAAGACACATGTGGGGTTGCTTTCAATTTACTATATTTTTTATAGTTTATTTTTTAAATTCCCATTTTACCCTTTTTAAAATATAGTGGGAGTGGGCCCGCTTCATTCGGAAAGCAAATAATAAAAGCAATTCTAAAAAGTTTGACAAAAATAATAATACCCTTTGAAAGCAACCTTCCACCAACTCTATGTCTCTCCTTTTATTACATTTAAATTTATTATCTTTGGAGTGATACAAATTTGGTCCCTATGGTTTATGTGTTGTAATATTATGGGTCTATGTTTTGAAACATTTGTGAATTATATTCTTATAGTTTGTAAATGGTATCCTAAGCATTTGCTTAGACTAATCTCTGACAATTTTAAAACTGTTAAAACATGCAGCCCTGAGACAGTTCCCCAGTGGCCACAAGTTGTTTGCGCATGGATTTGAACCTGGGGTAGAAAGGTTATCTAGCCTCATCCCCCACAAGTCTTAACCAGTACGCCACAAGCGTTGTTAAGCAGGTTAATTAAAAGGTCATTTTAATCATAGGGACCAAATATATAATAAAAACCACGAAGATCAAACATGTGATTTACTCTCTCTATATTGTATATTAATATATACTTAATAATTAATAATATATATTATATTTGAATTAAATGGACGAAATATCAATCTATTTTCACAAGTTTCATTATTATAAGATTGTACTTTCATGTTTTCTTATTATAACAATATACTTTCAAATTGCTTTTTATTATAAGATTGTACTTGGAAAATTTTACTCATTATGTCATTGAGTAATGTTGTGATTTGAATTAAGATGACATGACATAGGTTATCAGGTTTCCATACATGTCATTGTGCACGTGTAACATATTGTTGACGATACTGGATTTTATTACAATGTTGTACTTTCAAAAGTTTTAACCCTAACATTTTTAAAAATATAAGTTATTAATTAATATAACAATATTGAGAAGACTTGCAGATCACAATTTATCTCCGTCATAATTTAAAAAATGTTTAAAAGTATACATTTGAGCAAGGAAAATAAATGAATTGTGTGTGTATATATATATATATATATAGAGAGAGAGAGAGATTGGTTCAAATACAAACCAGTTAAATGTTACAAACTATACAAACTCGTATAAATCAATGTAAAAATAATTTTTTTCATGGTTTTTTTTCATCAAATGCTATGATTTAAAATATTATTACACAATGTTTGTTTCACCTTGTAAAAAATCACATGTGCAACTTTTACATTATGAAACAAATACATGTGAAACTTTTGCATGAAAATATATGAGAAAATTTTAACTTATGAAAACAAATACATGTGAAATTTTTGCATAAAAATATATGAGAAACTTTTAATTTATGAAAACAAATACATGTGAAACTTTTACATTATGAAACAAACATATGTGTGATAATATCTTAAATCGTAACATTTGATGAAAAAAAAAAAATGAAAAAAATTATTTTTATATTGATTTGTACGAGTTTGTTAGTTTGTAACATTTAACTGGTTTGTATTTGAACTCTCTCTCTCTCTCTCTCTCTATATATATATATATATATATATTAAATAGACAAATAATCGTGAGAACAAGAGTTAAGATAAGAAGTAATCTGAACCTTTTATCACATGTAATCCCAAAACAATCAATGAATTGTGTTTTAGAATGAAATTCATCTAATGTATCTCATTCATGTTAACCTAGTGGTTCTCTTTGATTATAATTGATCCAAGGGTAGATATCATTTTTTACCTTTCTCACCAAGTCACCATAACTCTGATTCTCAATGGAACCCAACCTCTATTAAGTATTAAATATACATATATATTCATTCCAATATATAGAGAGTAAATTACACGTTCGATTCATGTGTTTTTTATTACGTGTTTGGTTCCTATGATTAATATAAGCAAAATGCCCTCCTAGTTAACCTAATTAATAGAAAAAATATACCGGAGTTAGTGATAGGGATTCATTGCATTATAAATTGCAAACATAGGGACGTGACGCAAAGATATGTCAAAATGAGAACCCATAGTGTCAAAACACATTAATCACATGGACCAAATTTGTAATTCACTCTTATTATAATAATAAAATATTCTAAAAAAAATAGAAATAAAAATAAACATCATAGATCGAAATGCATTATTAATTTTACATAATGATTAATAATAATTAATAATTAAACATTGTTAAGGAAATAAATAATACATTTTAAAAATAAAATTGTATTTTTAATTCCCAAGTTACAAGTACAAAAACTTTTAACAAAGGAAGAAATTAAATATAAGGTTGTATAAACTATTATACTTATTTCGTCAAAACAAAATTTTCATTGTTTTTATCTGCTTAAAAATAAACCTAACTCTTCGTCAAATATTGTAGAATATATAAAATAATCGATTAAAACTTTCATCCCATAATCACCCAAATTGATGTGAAAATGGAAATAGTTTTATAAATCAATAAATTTAAATAAAAAAATATTGTTTTAACCTAGAACATAAATTGTCAATTACTCCGCACCTAGATTTGTAAAATCTTGTCTTAAATGAGAAAAACGTAATTGTTACAATAGTTTAAGTAGAAAGTTAAATTAAATATTATAACAATTCAGCAAAATGTTTTGTTTATTTATAATGGTGTATCTCGTTTTTAAATATGTTTAATATGATCGATAAGAACTAAAGAAAGTTTAATTATATCCAACGAAATTGAACCTGAAACATATCAAGGTCAATTTGTGTTTGCTTTGATATATACATGGCTTATAAAAGACACCAATGATTGACCTACATGGTACATCAAAATATAGGTGCATATTCAAATGAAGAAAAAAATTATAGAGTTAAAGTTGTATTAATTGTTAAAAAAAAATTCGGTTTACACTTGTTAAGATAATGCATATTTAAGTTGAAATCATTGGATCTATCACCTGCCCCACTTAATTCATCATCAATTTCAAGTGGGGCATTAGTTTTTACACCATAGTGTTATTTTTCTATGTACCTTTTATTTTGTGGTGTTTTTCATGTATTTAGAATCAATTAATCAAACTTCATTTTCTAAGTGGCTAATTCATTTTTCGGTTTCGGTACATGTTATTGTTAAAATAGAACTTGTTATTTTGTTAAAGCCTGACATGTTAGTTTTTAAACCTGGGTAGTTCGAATTTCACAAGTACTGTTAATTTTTTAGGAGTTGGTTTTATTAATTAGAAGATATAAGGTATGTGTAGCCGATGTGGAAATGCTAGTTTACATGGATGTGAACAAAGTTGAACCAAAGTGGCCAAAAATATACTTGTTAAACTCAACTGGAGAAACTGAAGATATATCGAGTTAAAGCCAACAAGAGCACACATGTATCCTACTTAATTGGCACACACGTCAACCAGAGAGGAGATGCTTCTTACTTTTTTGTCAAGCCTTTTAGATCAAGAATGTACATCTGTACATGTTTGCTTGTTTATATGTTAGATAGGCATAGACATCACCGCGTACCTTTCCCAATACTCAATCGTCCAACTAGCTACCATTATCCGCTTCTTTTGTAGACAGGGATAGAAAGGAGGGATAACATGCCGTATTAAATGAAGATTGGCATTTCTTAAACACGCTTGACACTCGAAGGCACATGTGGTAACCAAAAAAATGAAAGGCACACTGATCAAATGATTTCATTTAAATGACTAAAAAACGTATGATGGTCTGCAAATAAAAATATATAGCAAAGACTCGACATGAGATAGCTTTGTATATGAAAAGATATTATCTAATGTGATCTAGGAAAGCATAAACATCTTTGTAATTCTCTGTTCCGGTTACAAATAAGTTGTTTAAAAAACACAACAATAAGAAGCTTGACAAGATTATACATGAATCCAGAAATTTTGAATTTCTCAGCATGGCTACTTTGGTCATATTTTTAAAGCATCCACATCGGAACCAAACATAGAAAAACACGGGTTTATATTTTTTTTTGTCCCTAGTTTTCTTTTAACAAAAAGCTAAAATTTCAAATGCGATTAAACTAACCACTTTATTTATTTTGTAGGAAAGTAATGAGCAGTATGCAAGAAGTTTTTAGAACATAAAAATACAGTATTCAAATAAACCATTTGAACAATACAATAATCGACGCTTACTTTATTTGACATTATAGATTATAAGTTAATAACCAAACATCTTTCCCTTATGTTATGCATCTTGTGTTCTAAAATGTTAACGACAACGTTTGACTTGACACATAATTTAAGAAAAGTTTATTTTTACCATAATCAAATACTTAAATACCCTTACAAGCTAGAAAACTTATGAACTACAATCAGTTAAACCATAATATTATGGTGTAGTTTCTTGATAATGTTTTGTTTTTAAATTATCATTTGAAAATTGTTTCTAATATATTATAAGAACTATTGATAAGCCGATAAAGTAAAATAATTATTGGAAAAATGTTTCATTTTTATAATTAATCCAACAGAAATGTTACATTTAAGACTAAACCCTAGCATAAGCAAACATTGAACATATGGATAAAAGTACAAAAAATAGGGAATAAAATGTTGCACATTGCAAAATAATTTGCCAATCAATGGCCATACTAGTAGGTGTATTATGGACCCACCATATGTGTATTTCTTACCTAAATAATATTTTTATTTTAAAAGAAATACATAATTTGATTTAAAGATAAATAATGATTAGTAAAATCTTTTGATAAAATTTCAGTATTTAAATTGGATTTTGGTTGACAACAAAACAAGAAAAAATGGAACCAAGAGACTTGTAATATAAAAAAGTTTGTTTGTATTTAGTTTGAGGTTAATGTTTTTAAAATATTAAAAATAAAAATTTCTTTATTCGTAATTAAATGCAACTTATGTAAAATTGTAAATTGGGGAATCATGTCATAGGCTAGACCAAGTTGGGTTATCCGAATTTTAAACGTGAATGGATAGTCAATCAGTTTAATTGAACTATTTGAATCGGATTTTTAAATACTTTAAATGGGTTTATGAAATTTTATATAGTACTCTTTGTCGTTATACAAAATGTAATAGTTGACTTAATAAATAATTTAAAGTATAACTGATTACTGATCAAATATTCCTGGATTTTTATAAAAAGTTCTAATCATTATTTAAAAAAAGGTTACTAATTTTTGAGTAAATATTTCTAAAAAAATAAGGATTGAGTTAAAAAAAATGCATTTTCATACAACCTAAATAGAAATGTTTCATTTTTCTAGACAAATTAAATATAAAATATTAGGAGTGTGAGTCGGATTGGAACGAGAATGAGTAGAACAAAACTAAAAACTAAAAAATAATGGTTACAAAAATCATACCTATTTAAACTAGTCAGGTCCCAAACCAGACGGTAAAATGAATACATACATGATTGAAATTATTTGAATTCAATAAACATAAACAAATATAGAGTCATTTCAAGTATATGAATAAAAAAATATTGATATACTATGATTTTGAACCAAATCGAACCGATGACTAATATGAAGAAAAATATTCAACTGAAAACCAAACTACATATAACTAGTTTTGATTTGGTTCTTGATCTGTAGCACATATTTTGATATCATATTTCTACCCGATCTTTATAAATGATAAAATATTTATCTTGAGTAGATTATCGTATTAATTAAACAAACAATACGTAATAATTAGATAATTAATTAACATGCAAAAGTATCGAGTTGTTAAGAAAACCAAATATATAGACTCTGAAGATTGAATACAACCTACACCTAACAATACCAATCATTACCAAAACGATTCATGTTCTCATAATTATGATATTTTTTGTTATTTAATGGAGTCTTTTAACCTAATAGTGGTTGGGATCGTTTTGAACGTATATTCAAAATAACTGTTATATAGCTACATATATCTGAAATCATTCAAATCATGATTAACGGTTGAAATGAATTTGGAACTTTGTAATGGCCTCATATTTTTACGGAATGAAAATTTGGAAGGGCAACTTGGCAGTTTCTTATTCACGTTGGTCGTGTCAGCATCGTTATTTTATGACTCAAGCGAACAATGACATTGACCAAATATCCATTTGTTATCACGATTCTTATACCAAATTGATCGACGTTAGAAAACCTAACAATGACCGGCAATAATTTGACAACGGAAAGTAATTTCGCAAAGAAAACCGAGGACGGAAAGAGGGGTTGGTGTTTAGTGTAAGAGAAAGAACAAGTTGATAATGGTGGGAAGAAACCGAATTCTAATATTTTGCCATTAGCTTACTTTGAATTTACAGAAACTTTCATTTTTGTTAGTTAATAAATTAGTTTTTGTAAATGTTATTTCAAATAGCATGTCAATAAGTTTTATGAGGGTTTTTTTTCATTTTTTTTAATTATACTTCTAACATTTTTTTCCAATTAAATTTTAATGTATGTGTGCGTTATTTACATTATCCGGTAGTTTTAACAAACATAACTAGTTTATCAACTAGTACATCTTCAACATATTATCTATAATTTCTTTTAATGGTTTTAAAATAACAAATTTATTGTTTGGCAAACAATAAATTTTCCTTTTAATGGTTTTAAGACCATCTGAATCATTTTGTATTATGGATCTTCCTTAACCATTAAGAGCCCCAATTAAATCCTAAACAATTACCAAAGAATTATATTTTATTTTGCATTGTATCATAAGAGCCTCTTGATCATTCTGACCATTTAATCATTCTGCACCAAAACATTAAACAACTGCCAAACAATCCCTTAAGCTTTGAGTTTTCATTTTCCTCCTCTGTTTTAGAGAACAATATAGAAAATTTGTTAGAAAAATAGATAACAAAATCTTTATTTTCTCTATTTGTTAATTTTTTTAAGATATCTTAAAAACTCTAAGTAGTTATCTAAAATTTTGCAAAAATCTCCATTTTGAAAATTAACAGGAAATGCAATTAAAACATGCTAAAACTTTAAGTAGAGAATTATCTAAAATTTGAGATGATCAAAGAGAGATGATTTTGTTTATTCATTCCCATCGGTGAGAACTGAGAATAAATTGTTGTTATTTATATAAACTTTTTTAAAAGTGTATTAGATGAAAAAATTATATAATATTTTAGTAATATAATCAATGTTGAAAATTTTAAAATAAAAAACTAATAAAGTTAAATGTAACTTTTTAGAAGATTTTAACTTTTGATTCCTTATTTTAAAGAAAATTATAGAAAATATGTTTGAAATGTTTTTAGACAATGCTACTTATCAACTAACAACTATCTTCGATGGATAATTTGTTTTAACTTTTATTACATTTCTTCGATTTTACTAAAATACTTCGTTAAAAACTAGTTACGTTTAGTCATCATGGTATCTTTTTGGACCACGGGAACATAAAAAAACAAATAAATGATTTAATATCACATGAAACTCGTAATCAAAGACCGAAAACGTATATAATTCCACCCAACAATATGAATTCTTATTGTTGCCAAACTAAATATGTAACCAAGGCAAGTCCTTTTGTGAAGCACTAATGGACCACTTCAAGAATAATCTTGTAATATACATACGTACATATATTATATACATAGAGTTCAAACGAGAAATTAAATATTTTGTAAGAAAACACAAAATTACGATACTGTATATGATCACGTGCATAATACACAAGCTTAATCATATGTGATTAAACATATCTTGCATTGACAATACATAGATGTTTAATCATATATGATTAAACATATATGTTTAATCATATATGATTAAACACACTCATAAGAATATAATTATATATGATATTGAGATTTTTCGTCTTCTCATAAAGTGTTTCACTTCTCACATGATCATTCCCACAAAACACACGTGTGTATATATATATATATACAGAGAGAGAGAGAGAGAGATAGTCAGGTTTATACGGAAACATTAACTAAATAAGAGAATAGGAATAAAGTCGAATCATATGTGATTAACACGACTTTGGCCATGAACTGGTCACGTCGCCCGCATAGCCTTTTTTAGTAACCTGGATCAGGGGCGGAGCCAGAAAATTAAACTAGGGGGAGCCAAATAAAATTGTAAGAAATTCATGATTTCGAGATTTCGTCCTAGAAATATTGTAAAAAATTCATGATTTCGAGGTTATATTAGCAAGACTCTTTCAAAAATATGTTGTTTATTAGATATTTGTTCATAGACAATAGCTTATTAAAAAATAGTTAGAATGCAAAAGTGAACTATAAGTTAACTTATAAGCTAGCTTATTTTTGCCAAACAATGCCTAAATAACATATCTATCTATCTATATATATATATATATAGGCTATGTTTGGCAAACTAGTTGATAAGCTAGCTGATGACTGATAAGCTAGCTGATGCCTTATAAGCTAGCTGGTCGCTGATGAACAAGTTATGTTTGACAAAAGCTAGCTTATAAGAATGTAAAATGACCAAAAAAGACATCTTGAAAAAATAGTCAGTTACAAAGATTTCATATTATAATTCAAATAATTTTTCAATAATATAATTAAAATAAATTTTTGATAATATAATATGTTAATTAATACAAACAAAATAGTAAAAAACTAAATAATATAATATGTTAATCGAAAGAATTTAAAATTGATTATTATATATACATAATATAAATTTTGAATTAGTTAAAATAGATTTTAGAAAAATATACATTAATCTATGATTTTAATAACCATTACATATAATATGAATAACAATAAAATTGGTCAAACTCACATATCATAATTAATTAATGTTTTTCAAAAATATAATTAATAATTAAATTACATATTTTTTTACAATTATTTAGCATATTTTCATTATTTATAAAATAAAATAAGCATGACTTTAATATTCATATATCTTACATAAATATTTATAGAATTGTTATATTTGTTTTTTGATATCTAAATATACTGAATAATAATTAAAAAATAATTTATATGATAGTTAATAAAGTTTATAAATAATTACTATTTATTATTAGTATCTATTGTATATTAAAAATTAATTAATAATGTGTAATTAAAAATAATTTAGAATTTATAATTAATTTTAATTTTAATTTTAACTTCTATAAATTAATGTTTATGAATAATTAATATTTATTTAAAATAAACATTTATTTAAAACTAATATTTATTAATAATTAATATTTATTTATAATTAATGATAATAGTAAATAAATAAATAATATTAATCAAGGGTATAATCAGAAAAATGTCAAAAAGCTCTTCATAAGCTACTCCAAGTAGCTTATCGATAAGCTAGCTTATAAGTTCACTTATAAGCTAGCTTATGTGCATCTAAACAATCACTCAAAAAATAAGCTAACTTATAAGTCAGCTTATAAGTTACCTTATTTTACCAAACAATACCTTACACAAAAAACCACAACATGAGCCTACAAACATGAATACATCAACAATCAAACATATAAATAAGAAAAATTATTTAAAATACCAGAAAATTATCATAAAAACTTTGTACATTCGATAAGTGTTTATGTTCATTTATCCAAATAAAAACCTTAAAAATAAATATAAGTTTGAAGAAATAAGTTATATAAAAAATAACTAAATGATACATTGAATGGATTTGAAAATGAATTAAACAAAATGTTAAAGTGCATCGTTGTGCATATTGCATTGTCATGTGTTGACATATAATAATTAATTAACACAGGGTTTAGTTTATATGAGACCAACTTGTTTTTATGAGTCCCGTGAGATCAATTTTACACTTGAAACTTTATAGCAAAATTTATTGTGAAGGTAAAAAAAATCCGAACCGTTACGGAAAAAGCACTGTGAAGTTTACTTTCACAGTGTTTTGCTTTGTAAAAAAGTGGTCTCACGAAAATATATTGATCTTACGTGATCCCATGTCACATGTTTAATATATAAAATTAATATATTAACATTAAATTGGTAACCGAAATATATCATTAAATTAAATAAGTTGCATATTAATTATTGTCTCTCGAACCTTTTTCTAAAAGCAATTGGATTTTGAGGGTGGGCATGGGCAACCCTTGGCCCCTTAGTGTCTCCGTCCATGACCTGGATATTCAACTTACTATGCGTGTCGACTAATCCCAAGACGATCATCCGCTTTGAGGGTAGCCCGGAGTCACCGCATTTGAACCTCTGTGGCCATAAGCAGGGTCGGCCATGGCCATGTGCAGCTCGTGCGGCCGTACAGGGCATCAAAGCCCAATAGGGCATCAATTTGTCATCTATTATTAGTTTTTTTTTTAATTTATTCGAGTATTATAAATTTGTGTCATATGTGGTTGTTAGGGTTACTACTTACGACGCTAAAGGTTAAAGGCTTTTGTCATTTTGATAATGAGTCTTGCCCCTACATATTGAAGTTTGAAAATTGAAAATTGAAATTTGTAATGCACATGAGCACATCATTTTAATAGCAAAGTTGGAGCACGTTGCACAACAATAACAACATATTGTGATATTACCTTATTGAACACTTGTTCTTTGCAATGGACGGCATAATAGATTATGAATTTTACAATTTATCATTGTTCTTTTGACTTTTTGTTTATTTTGAGGTTTGACATTGCCGCATTAGATTTGGACTTTAGTAATTAGAGTTATAACTTTTTGATTTTTGCTCTTTACTTACTATGACACTAACTTCGATGTAATTTACTATTTTGGTTAAAATTATTTATAGCTTTTATTGTCTTTTAAGTTTCATATATGAAGTAAAGGTTCTATTTAATTTCAATTTGAAAAATGAACACCGGGAAAAGAATGAAGCGTGATCTTAATCCATATTTTATCCCTTTACCGTTCTATATTTTCACTACAACAAAATTGGCTTTATAGGATGCCTAGATTATCTGAGCATCATAATTGTATAATTTATAGGACCAAATTATAAAGCCGTTATAAACTTACAATAGGTTTATAGGACGTTTTTAGGCATTTTATAAAATAAAGTGTTACATTAGCTATTTTATAGGACACTTTTGAGAATTATCCTATAAACCCATCTTTTTATAGAACATTTTTCCAAATAGTGTCCTATAAAATAGTTAACATGACACTTTATTTGCAGAAGTTCTAAAGAAATTGTTAAAACACATGAAAACGTCCTATAAAGCTATTATAACACTTTTAGATATGACGTGTTTTGGTTTGATCATATAAACTTAAGTCCTTACATATTCTATAAAATCAATTTTGTTGTTGTATTTGTAATTCGAGATATTGGTTTATATGTCCGCCCTTTGTATTATTTTTATCATAAATAATAAAAATCAGGTTGGGGATAAGATACCTAACTTAACTAGATTCCAACTTCTTTACAAAAATCACATGTTTCGTTGTTTTATTTACCTTAAAAAAGGAATAGGAGCATTTTTTAGCATTTTCGTCAAGGCATCAAAAACCATAGGACCGGCTCTGGCCGTAAGGGGATTTTTATTCCTCCTTAGATTCAAACCTAAGACCTTCAGGCCCTTTTGACCTTTTGAGCCCGCATAGGGCGTTGATCGTTTGTGGAAAATCTTGTGATTTTGCATATGATCTGACCATTTTCCTATTCTTTTATTTAGTTAATGTTGTCGTTTGAACTTCTCTCTCTCTCTCTCTATATATATATATATATATATGTATGTATGTTATTATAATTTGTATATCATGCAATAAAAACCATGAATCTGATCATTTATGGTACGAATATTACCAAAGCCATCGTATCAATCAGTGATGAAGAACTCATAAGACAGACACGATAAATACTTAGCAGATAGACCTGGTTACCTATAATAAAAAATCTATCGTTATTTTTGTTAATCTTATTTAGAAAAGTTATATTGATTTTATTTGTTTTAATAATTGACTCTAACACATTTTATGAATAAAATATCTCCAATCAATTTCCTCAAAGATGAAAAATATAGGTATGAACGATATTCTAAACAACACAACCAAAAACAAAGTAAAAATTAGAAAGTGACGATTAAAAAAACCAATTTTAGAAATATATGAAAAATAAATATAAAAATCTCAAAACTTTTATAAGAATAATTTTATATAATAATTTATAATTTTGTATATTGAATTTTTGAACCTACATGTGTTTTTATATGTATATGAACAAACATATACATGTGTCATGTGTGTCCAATATATAGATACACATATCTAAAATAAAAATCTCTTGAACCAGACTTAGAACGCGTTTCAAATCAAACCTAATCGATCCCATAACCTAATTTTAACTGGCCCTCGATCCTAACTGAGTAAATGGGCTTTGAGCTAAATATGTAGAAACTCATAAAGACAATTAGGCCTAACCCGAGTTAGTACCAAGCCCTAAAAAACCGAGAATTTTAGTAAATCAAACCAGAAAAAAAAAAAAAACTCAATGAATCAAACAAATAGTACCTGGTAAGGTCTAAGAAGCATAAGAGCATCTTCAATAACTATGCTATAATTTTTCTATAATAAAGTATGAAAAGTCGAAGTCTCTAAAAAAATTGCATTCAACTCCAAAAGTTATTCTATTTTAGCAATTTTAACTAAACTATATTAATAAAATATTCAATACATTTAATGAAATATTTTTTCTCTCTCTTACTTTTGTCAATTCGATAATTTTAATTGGTTGGATATAATTAAATTATTATTTCTTTCTCTTCTATATGGTTTTAAATTTTCTCTAAATTTAGAGATTTTTTTCACCTCTCTCCCCATTTCTCTATTTTAGGATATGAGATAGCAAGCTGTTGGAGCAATAAATATGCTCAAATCACTCTTTTTTTCTATTATAGTATAGCTGTTGGAGATGCTCTAAGATGTATCCAAACTTTACATCTACCCTAAAAAGTAAAGAGATTGTTTCAATTTAAAAATATACTAAGGTTTTGAGAAAATGATGTGAATTGGGTTAGGCCCAATAATGCATAGTTTGATCAAGCGGACTTGGAGGGAATTTACCAACGATGTCTGAATAAATATTTATCAGATAAGAGTTACCAGTCTCACTTACCTCACCAGATAAGATTCCTGATCATCAAAATGGCATAACAAATTGTTGGTAAGCAACTCTTACCTTGATTTAGCTTTAGATGTATAACAGTCATCATCCTCACTTACCGGACAAGATTTTCAGTCCTTGTCAATCTCATCCAGTAAGATAAAAAGCAAAGATGATGACTATTAACTAGATAAACCACATCTTAGGCTATGTTTGGCAAACTAGCTAATAAGCTAACTGTTAAAGATGGTTGTAGGCTAAGTATAAGCTAGCTGACAGTGTAAAAATAACTTTAAAGAAAAGCATAAATGGCATAACTAGAAGGAGAAAAACATATATCTTTCAAAAAGCTCCTTGAAGTACCTTATCAAAAAAGCTAGGTTATGGCTTACCAAACGGGACTTTTTCATTAAGCTCAAAAAACAAGCTAGCTTATAGTTGCCAAACACTCTTCGAGTACGAGATTGCAATACTCAAATCATGTACCTTGTCCACTAAATATTCTTTCTCAATTTGCTCCTTGATCCAAAAATATGTGATTCTCAATCCATCCTGCATATCAATCATAAAATGGATGTCTGAATCAAGGGATGATCGATCAACTGACATCGTTTTTACGGTTATACCCTTTTGTAAAATCTCCATATTTAGTGTTGCGGGTGCAGTTTTGATTGTATCCATGAACTATTAGTCAACACTTATCTAAGCGTAAGGTCGTTTACCTAAACGTTTACCCAGAGTAAGACTCAACACTTATCGTTAAGACTGTAGTACATCAAAAATATCATCGTATCCAACAATTTATCCAGTAAGCGTTTGTAAGAGTCGTCACTGTTACTCACCCGGCCACCGGGTAAAAACCATCCATCCTCATCACACTCTTACCACCCAAAAGATTCTCGACCCTTGTCACCTTCATCCAGTAAGGTAAATAATCCACTAAACGTTTTAAGGATGATCGTTTAGTAAACAGAGTTGAGCATATTCAAAGTGAGTGGGGATTTTCATCAAACACTTGTCCTGCAGGTCATCAATGGCACCCATAACATACAACATTTGGATCAACATAACATCAAAATAATTTTATATGGAGTCTTGATTACTAAAAACCAGATTCCGATTATAAATGGTATTTAAAATTACTCACCGGTATCATATGTATCCCAAAAGAATTGAGACTGTCCCTATTTCTTCCACCCAAAAGGCCAAAACCTCTCTTACCACGTTAACATGGAGAAAAATTGAAAGTAGAAAAAGAACTGTATCCATGGCGGCGGAATCTGTAAGAAAGCTTGAAAAATATGGAACAAAATTAAGAGTGTTAAACCCGGGTCTATTGCTTGGAAGGCAATTATCCTAACCGTTGGACTACAAACGCCATATGTTAAATTTTGAAATATTCTTAATTTATTTCATATATCTAGGGTCACAATGGTTCGAAAATTTGGTGCATGTTTTAAAACTCATCGACCCCAAAAACCCGACCAATCCAACTCGAAAGTAAACCCGACCAATCCAACAGTCTATACTAATATTATGAATATTTCAACATGTTTGTTTTTATATTCAAATTGTACTACCATATCAAAGCATGTCTAGCCCAATTGTAAGGTAACATCCTGGGGAGTTAGTGGATGGTATCTCTGAGTACCCGGGTTCAAATCCCCGCGGCAGCATGTGGCGATATCCAGACCTTGGCCTACCACTCTATGGTGGGTCCTGGTCGCTGGGGATTAGTTGGGTGCCCATATGGATCTCAGATACCCCGAGAACGTGCGTGCGTTATTGTCGTTCAAAAAAAAATTGTACTACCATAAATAAAATTTTCTTAATCCGCCTCTGATATCATGTCTCCGGCATCAATGATTGAATGGTTGATACCATCTTAACTGAAAAATTGGTAAGCAGTAGTACCTTCAGAGGTTGTTTAATTGGTTGTTTAGAGAAGGTAGATTATATGACAACTTAGTATAGAAACATATGTAAAATATGGCTTATTTGACAGAGAAATTATAACTTATTAGGTTGAGTATTAATTTTCGTAAAAAAGCACTACGAAAACAATTTTCAACCTTTAGATCATTTTTTTTAAATGATCAACGGTCCTAAATATCTTGGTAGGAATTTCATAATTATATGAAAATTGAGTGATAAAATATTTGTTATCATAATTCAAAATAGATGAATATGATCATATATATTAAAATAGATCAAGTAACCATTATTCAGGGTCTTTAAAACATATCCAATATCAGAAATAAAGCTCCAACAAAGTAACCATCTTTAGAACACACTTTGAAAATCTTCAAACACAGAACCAAGAACACAGGTTTTTCAAAAGGCAGTCTTAATGGGCCTTAAAGAGATGAGCTTAAGGATTAAGACAAGCCCGGCCCATGTTTGGGAGTTATGGTCTATAAGGTCACTTATAAATAAACCATAAGGCTTGTGGCGTACTGGTTAAGCCTTGTAGGGGATGAGGCTAGATAACCCATCTACCCCAGGTTCGAATCCAGGCGCAAACAACTTGTGGCCACTGAGGAATTATCTCAGGGCTGCATGCTTTAGCAGTCTTAAAATTGTCAGGGATTAGTCCAGGCAAATGCCTAGGATACCCTCTCCAATAAAAAAAGGTCACCTATAAATAAGGTGATAGGCCTAAGCTAAGTAACCAATCAATTAGGATACTTTTTTTTAAAGGGTATCTTAGACATTTGCCTAGACTAATCCCTGACAATTTTAAGACTGTTAAAGCATGCAACCCTGAGATAATTCCCCAGTGGCTACAAGTTGTTTGTGGCAGGATTCGAACATGGGGTAGATGGGTTATCTAGCCTCATCCCCCACAAGCTTTAACCAGTGCACCATAATCCTTGTAGTTCAATAAGGATACTTTTAGGTTACCTGATAATAACAAAAAAGAAAACTTTAACTTCTCTAAAGAGACTTGAACTTACAACTTGAGGGTTGTAAAAGATCCACCGATACCATTGGGACCAAAGGCAACTTAGCAAATAAAAAAGTATCATATGAAGAAGATTAGTATAGATAGTATAGCAATTATACATCTATCATATGAACTTCAGACCACCTATTCACCTACACTATCCCATTAGACTATTTACCTCTTAACAGTTCCGTTAAGAGGCAGTCTCTGAATTGCTAAGAGATTAATCCTATTCGGCAAAAAGCAAGTCTGCCTCTTAACGATTCCAAAATCCCTTTCAATCATTTTATATCATGGACCTCCCTTAACCATTAAGAACCCTGATTACATCTTGAACAATTACCAAACAATTATATTTCACTTTGCACTATATCATAAAAGCCTCTTAATCATTCTGCACCAAACCATTCAGCAACTGTCAAACAGCCCCTAAAGATTAACATCCAAGAGAATGGAAGAGGTCGAAGTTGTTAAAGGCTCAAGGCGCACTTAGGCGCAAAGGGGCGTTGGGGCCTACTCAGGAATGCGATGAGCATCTTATCAGTGTGTATGTCTATATATATATATATATATATATATATATATATAACTTACGATAAAACGACAAGATCAAGGCTTCATTCATACGAAAAGCAGATGCTAAAAAGCAATAACAATCGATAGAAGATAGTAGCAAGCAAAGGTCTCGAAAGACACTACAAGATTACACATCAAGAAGGATAACAAAACATGAACCACCCTTGAATGTTATTAAGACCACGGAGAACGGAACTGAATGAACCCTTTTCATTCTTTGCCATCAGCAGCCCTGAGAGATCCAAGCTGAACCGGTGCTTGGGTCCCAACAACTTTAGACGACCCATAAACCGAAAGGTCAAAACCAGCACTTTTTTCTTTCTCAATTTGCTCCTTGATCCAGAAATATGTGATTCTCAATCCATCCTGCATATCCATCAAATCAAATTCTCACACACTACCCATATATATACATATATATATATATATATTTATCATAAACTTTTAAAATGCATAAGTATTCATATATATACTTGACAACAAAAGGTAAAAGGAATATATACCTTAAGTCTCATGGTAGGGGCCCATCCAAGCTTCTCTTTGATCAAAGTGTTGTCTGAGTTTCTACCACGTACACCTTCCGGGCCCGGAATGTGGTGGATCGGGAGCTTCTTCTCCTCAAAACCGAGAACAATTTCAGCCATTTCATTCATGCTTACCATCTCATCACTTCCAATATTCACTGGTTCACGGAACTCAGATTTTGTCAATCTGTTTATGTGTTAAACCAAACCATCCATGTGAATATATAAACAAGTCAGTATCAATCAAGATAACCCCTTTCATTCAGCTAGTTTCAATATTATGTTTTAGTAAATTAATTAGCGAAAAATTAATCAAATACCTTAAGACACCTTCGACACATTCATCAATGAAGGTAAAAGATCGAGTTTGTAGCCCATCTCCCCACATTTCAAACTTATCAGTGGATGTTAGGGCTTTCCTGCAGAAAGCAGCTGGTGCTTTCTCCCTTCCACCTGCAGTTATTTATTAAGATGTAAATATTACACCCACAAAAGAATCAACTTTCTAATCGATATTTCAAATTTTAATATATATATATATATATATATGAAGACCAATTTGATGGTTCCTAGTTTGGCCTTTGTTTCTAAAGAATCATTTTGTAATTGGTATTCTAGCTGCTTGCTTAAAACTCGTGAAAATTGTAAATTGATTGTTATTTGAAGGAATTAATTAATGGGTCTTAAAAAAAATGGTACCTTTCCATGTGCCGAAAGGTCCATAGATGTTATGAAAGCGTCCAATTCGGCATTCAATTCCAAAGTCTTTGGTGTAGTGCCTGCACAACTCTTCAGTTGCTAGTTTCTCCAGACCATAAGCATCTTGAGGCTAAAATTCAAGTGGGAAAAATACCAACATAATTAAGGATATGAACCAAAATAGGTGATTGAAATATATCCAGCAAAGTTATATATATATATATATGTATGTATTCATGATTAATCAAGAATCAATAACCTCGGCAGGCCAAGCGTCTGCTTCCTTCAAGCTAACATTGGTTTCCAACTGCTTAAACTCAGGATAAATGCAAGCACTAGAGGCGTAAAAGAACCTGTACAGCATAACATGAAAGTCAATGTATTATCTATCTGTCTCATTAATATTTGCAACATTTTACAAGATATATATATATATATATATTGAATAAAGGTTTGGCAAACTCAATCACAAACATGATTTACAACTATGACAATTGGCAAAATAAGTAACGTTAGCTTCGACCTCTAGAAAACCAATGAAAATTGGAAACATTTTCCTTTTTGGGATTCCCCATATTGCAACATTCCATCTTTAGGAAAGTTTTAAGTTAAAAACAATTTTTTTCAGCCATTATCATCCTTACAGATTAATGGATAACATATTTCGTGTCCAAAAAGTACATTTGTTTTGTTTCTATTGAAGGGTATTTTAGATATTTGACAAATGGTCAAACACGTTCCTTCAACTATATGTCAAGTCAAACATTTTTTTATGAAACATGGAAAAATTTATCATAATGGGACATCTAAGAAGATTCTCTAGTTTCATACTGTAACAAATATTTAGGATTCCAATTCAAACCCAATGGCAACGAGCGTATTAACCCAGGATCATATATATATATATATATACACACATCTAACATATATTTTTATCCATTGTTGGATCACTAGCTTTACAAATACAAAATTGATCGGAATCTCGTATGGAAGTGTGAATTGTGTAAGCATATCCACACAAGACATCAACAAGAAAAATAAAGTATAATTTAGTGGAAATTAATGTCATTAAATTTGTAATAATTAGCAATGAACATATAAGTAATTATAGATTGAAACTATGCAAGTAAAAAAGAAATGTTGGATTTATTTCAAAACATCCCACTTAGGAAAAGGAAATGTCGCATTTATTTATGGAGGAAATAATGGTTCTAAAAGCATCTTAAATTCCAAATTATAATGAAAGATTATAATAATAATAATAACAAAAGAGTATGTTAACTAACCTCTTAACTCCATTGATCCTGGAAGCCTCAAGCATGTTAAAGCTTATCATTGTGTTGTTATACATAATGACTGAATGGTTTGACTGAATGAATCCCATACCACCCATATCAGCAGCCAAGTTAAACACATGATCGACATTCTCAGTAACTTTCAAACAATTATCCATCACTCGAAGATCAACAAGATGGAATTCATGGCAAAACATGTCCTCTGGCATATGCTCGTTTTTCTTCCAGTCAGAGGCAATGATGTAATGACCCTCGGTTTTCAAACGTCTAGCAATGTGTGAAGCAATGAATCCACCGGCTCCAGTAATGGAAACACGAAGCTTGTCTGATGGCCAGTAAGGTTCCCTCTCAAGATTCTCGTAAGTAAATGAACCATATTTGGTTTCACCGGTTCCCATTCTACAAAAATTTACCATAAAAAATGAGTTATTTATGTAAGCGGAAAACGTATTACAAACACACAGAAAAATTACCGCTTTACACAAAAAAAAAAGATAACTTTTGAGAGGCTGCTTCACTTTGGTTACAAGAAAATTGGATAGCCAACCCTTATCCGACCCCCTTTATTTATAACCACCAAATTATTTCCATCGACTCAATTATCTTTTAGTCCCAACTACTTCCAGCTAACTCAACAAAGGAAGAAAATTTTCCCTTGCTTATTATTATTAATTTATTATTACTAATTCTTTATATGTCTATTGTATTTGTACGTATATTTGATCAACAAATAAACATCCATCAAAAGTAACATTTGAAACCAATAATATTATCATTTTCAACGGTTCCTATCATTGCCAAGAAGTTATAACACATCAAGAATGTAAATTTGTGTTGATTCTGAGTTAACAGAAATCATCATTCATTCGGCACTTAACAGGAACAAGCATAAACTGAAACCCCAACCTAGATCTATAAAGTGCTAGCTAGCCATGCTCATGGTTATACCATTTCTTGATGAAGTAGACAACCGCCCAAAAAAATTGATAATTGATTGATTATGCTCGCACCTTTGTTGACATATATATATATATATATATTATGTCGTTTTGATGACATGGTACATTAGACCAAGTAAATTTGCTGCAAATGACATGGGATCTCTCAAGCAATTCAAATGGGTAAGCAGTAGAAAATTCATCTAGGAGAACTATATATAGACAAATCACATCGCAGAATTTTTGAGGATTTAACAGATACCTAGTTACACACATAAACTTGAAAAGAACATACAAATTCTTGGGCCCTTTCAGCAAAACACCACAAATCTCACCAAAATCCGTATCAGATATAAATCAAAACAGATGCGAATTATACACAAAACCCATGGAGACCATTGTCGGAAGAACAAGAAAATAGCAAGAATTTAGAATTACCTTGACGAAATATTAGCAAAAACGATCCCTCTTTCACAAAGAATACTGAGGAGGGAAAGAACAAGATGACAATGGTAGGAAGAAACCGAATCCTAATATTTGGCTATTAGCTTACTTTGAATTTACAAGGAGATACTCATTTTGTTAGCTAATAAATTAGTGTTTTTCTTAGGGGTTGTTTGGCAGTTGCTGCTGAACGGTTTGATGCAAAGTGGTTAAGTGGTCAGAATGCTTAAGAGACTTTGTATGATACAGTTCAGAATGAAATAAGGTTGTTTGGTAACTGTTCACAAATTACCATTTTAACCCTCTGTATGATTTAGTTTTGAATGAAATATAAGTTGTTTGGTAAATATCTGAATAAAACAATTAATTTGAAAATATAACCACATACTCAATATTACTCATTTTAAAACAAGATTTCATATTCATATTAAGTTCTAGATTAAAAAGAAACATAACAATCAAATTCAACATAATAGTCCAACCTATCTTCACTTGTCTCATTTCTTCCTAAATCAATTCGTCCATGTTGCATGTTACTATGTTATCTCTAACTTATCGTCATATGATCACAACTGGGATTACTCTTGGAATTGAGGAGCTTCCTTGTAACTTAAAGAATAAGTCAAAAAACAAAGGGATCCAGCATGGAAATAAGAAGAAACATGAAGAAAGAAACAAAAGGACTTTGTTGTAGAAGCTATTAGATTTAAAAACTATATGCCACCACTTCAATAGTAACCCAATCCAATGATAAAGTACTAATTTCTGAATTGAAGTTCTTCTCACTTTCTATTCATTATGCACAGTGTGTACTTCAATTATAAAGTTGCCCCCAATGAAAATTTTATTTTTATATTTATCCTCGATGGTTGTCCATACCCAACTACAAAGAGCAGCACTTGATCTAAACTGAAGTAGAAGAAGCTGCAGATTCATTGAAGTAACTTGTTTTTACTTAACTACTAAACTGTTTCAGATTGTTGGAGTACCATCTAATGTGCTTGGTCTCCAAAAAACAACCTCAAATTTAGGATTTTTTTGTAGTGTACCCATATGATAATATAGTAAATACAATTCTTTAACTAGTAATTTATAGATGATCATATTTTAACTTATCGTACCATTCATGTGAAAAGATTACACCAACAATTCTTGAGTAGTTTATCGATTCAATATGCACGTATATATCATTGCAATGTTGGTTCTATGAGATGCAAAATAAAACAAATCTCTTCCACTTATTTAATGGTTTTGTGTACTGTATTCTCGTAATGTTTGAACTGTTTAATTCCTTCACACTGCATATGCTTATACCTACCTCTCCAAATCGAGAATAACACCCAATAATTGCAGTCTCGGACACAAGATTTCTCTCAGGCATAACATCAAACACTTTGCTGTCAACATTAGGGTACCCAAATTTCACATGGAAATTAATTAAAGAAGCAACAATGTAGGAATCAAAGGAGTACCACATGTCCAGTTACATGAAATTAAACAGAGTTTTGAACTTTACAAGCTCAATTAACACTAATTTGCAGAGATTTTTTTTTTAAATTCAAGAAAAATATGATTTTGAATCACGAAGAGAGCCTTTTCTAAGTGGCATTCATCATCGGCTGGTATGAAAATAATAATAATACTAATTACCATAGTGTTCTTTGATCTTCATCATATAAAGCATAAGTACCAACACAACAAGATTCAGTAATCAGATACGAAATCAAAGTATATGAAGTCCATAAAGAAATTGAAGACCAGTTGGAAATCAAAAAATCGGCCTAGGTGAAATCAATGTTGGAAGAAATCGAAGACCATGGTTTGAAAGTTGTGGGTTTTGAAATGAAATCGAGATTGAATATATGGAGGCCATGTCTTCCAAAAGTAATGTAGGAAAATCAAAGCTTCTGAATGGTTTGGCTGGGTGCTAGAGGTCAAACGATTCAGAGCGGATCAATTTTTTGCCAAAAAGAATATTCTCTGAGCTATTCAGATATGGACTCTGGATGGCAGTATTCAAAGCCAAACAAGCAGCCCCATACTACTACGAAAATGAGGGTGTTTTTGACTCAATGTTAAACATTTTTCATATGATATCCTAAAATGGAAATCGTTAATGGAATTAAAGCAATAGAGTGTGAATGCGTTTCTGATAGAAGAAGAGAGGCAATTCAAATAATTAGAACTTAGGGAACTTGGGATGCCAATTAAAACCCACATTTCAAGCAATTCACACAATTCAAAAGGGTAAGCAGTAGAAAATTCATCTAGGAGAACTATACACAAAAACGACAAATAAATTAGTTATTTCTTTTAAGAATTTAGCATCAAGAAACGACACAGATACCTAGTTACACACATAAACTTGAAAAGAACAGTAGACAATTATTGAGCCCTTTCAGCAAAACACCACAAATCTCAGCAAAATCAACCAAAATCCGTATCAGATCACAGCATAAATCAAAACAGATGTGAATTATACACAAAACCCATGGAGACCATTGTCGGAAAAACAAGAAAATAGCAAGAATTTGGAATTACCTTGATGAAATATCAGAGGGATGTAGCAAAAACGATCCCTCTTTGAAGCAGGTGAAATTTCTTTCAACAAAACCCTTGAGACAGAATTCGGGCGCCACTCGAATCCTGTACTCTTACGGTGGAAACACACTCCACCTATCCTTCAACTTTTATGGTTTTATTTAGGTTTCTTGGGCGCCCCTTTTTTATCTTTTCTCTATCTTTTATGGAATTGTGGACATAAAAAATCGATCTTTAAAGAAAATAATCTATGACACGACTATAAACTTTCCAATCGCCATTAAATTTCTAAGCTCGCATGGTCCCAAAAACATTCAATGTGTTGAAACCTACTTGATTCAAAATTAAATTTTCTCTAGTTTTTAAATTATTTGTTTCCTTTTCATGAAAAAGAAAATTGAAGCAAGATTGAATCCAATCAGAGTTTTAGACTTATCACGAAAATGGTATATAAGATCAAAATCGAACAAAAATTGCATCTGGTGTTACATGTGGAGGCGTGGAGTAATGCATATGCAAGAGCATGTGTTTTTGCAAAATTACTTATTAGCCCCTTCTATTTTGGCATCAAAGAATTATTCCAACTCTTCATGGACCACGTCTATGACAGGTTGCTACATCGAAAAAGCAAGAATCGTTGGGATTCAATACCGTAGATCACCGGCTTTTAGCCGAAAAAGACCATTTTTCATCTTTTTGAAACTTATCGAACCTTTTGTGTTAAAAATCTCATTTTAACTTAAAACTTAATGTTGTTTTTGAACCATGTATAATGTATTGCATTGCCAACTACACCGTGATGTCCAAAATCAAGGTTGTTGTCAATTTATTAATATTTCAAACCGGTTGTTTTCAGATTTGATAGATTCAAATCATTGATGTTTATTTAGTTTATCAGGTAAAGTTTAAAGTAACTTTCAATTATCGAACCCTATCAAAACCCGAAATGATGATATTATACATTAATTTTAGAATTTAAACTTTGATTTGAGGTATCTAGAAGATTCCTTAAAATATTGGGGGTGTTTGGATGTATATTTTAATAATGATCACTTTAATAACAAATAATCTTAATCAATTAATTAGTTGTAAAAATAAGTAAGTGAATTACATTTCCAGTCCCTATGTTTTATCGTTTATTTGGACAAGGTCCTTAAAACGCGTTTATTACACCAAGTGTCCTTGTTGTATGCAAAAATGCACGCTACAAGTCCCTCATGTTAACAAATTTAGTTAGCCTAGTTAAGTATAGGGATATTTCTGTCTTTTAAATATAAAGAGGATGGAAATTTGTCACTTTGGTTGGTAAGGAAAACGGAACAATGTTCTACAAATTATTTTCGTTGGAACTACGTTTTCTCCTTCCACATACACACGCATATAGAAAACGCTAGAAAAAGACATCGACCATAGACGATGCAGCACTAACAGTTTCACCTTCTCAAACCTTAGATACATCTCCGACAGATTCTTTAAAATAGAGAAAATGAATATTTTAGTTTTCTACTCAAACACATTCGTCCTCTAAAATAAAGGGAAAAAGTTCTCTAAGATAAACCTTTTTTAATTCTTTCAGACCAAATGAAATCGAATATATTATAATTTTATATACACTTTTTAAAAGTATATGTTAAAATTATAAAATACTCTAACAAAAAAATTAATGTTGAAATGATGAAATCCACAAAGCAGAGAATCTTATATAGAAATTACATAGAATCTGTAGAAGATTCTCTAAAACATAAACCAAATGTATCGACTATCGAGTGCAACAGGAAATATCAAAAATGACCGATGAAAAACCACATCAACCAAACTTAAAAAAGCCCAAATGACGAACTGATTCCATCGTTTGACAAATGACTCTTTTGGAGAAAGAAAAGCTGACTATCTTTGACGACGATATTCTAAAACGGAAATTGTTTCGATTTCAATGGAACGAAAACAATAATAGCCTGAGAATGTGTTTCGTTATACATATCTACAGAGACGAAGAACAGATGCACACAGATAGACTGTTCGAATGCCATTAGAAACCATCTTCAAGCAATTCACACAATTCAAAACACATAAAACAGCATATAATTCATTTATCTGAGTGAGTTCTATGAGAATTCAACATCAACATAACGACACAAAAACCTACTCTCACACATAAAATCGATAAATAACAGTATGAAACCTAGACAATTCATCGAAACACCCAAAATCAACCAAAATCTGAATCAAATAACGGCATAAATCGCTAATTATACACAAAATCCATCAATCAATCAGCAGTTCACAAGCGATTAATGTTGGAAAACAAGAATTTAGCAAAGAATTTTAGAATTACCTTGAAAAGAAATCCGAAATATTGAAGCGAAGCGAAGTTTGTTCGAACAAAACCCTTTGCAGTTTGCTTAGAGAATTTGGGCGTCACTACAATTATCCCTTCTGCTTGATGGTCTTTTTATTTTAGATGGCCCTTTTGTCTTTTTCTGGATTTTGTGGACGTAATTATTTTAATATTTTATAGAAATTAATTTATCATATGAATATATTAAAAAATTCATTTTTAGATTTTCCATTTATGGTAATTAGGTTTCTATGCTGGTACCAACCAACATAATTCAAATTCATCGGATTAATCTGACTGATTTATTAAAAATTAAATAAAATAAGTGGCACGTATTTTTTAGTGTATCTCTAACAGCTTCTTTAAAATAGAGAAAACTCTTTTTTTTTCTCTAAACTTCTCCAACAGCTTCTCTAAAATAGAGAAAAACTTTTTTTTTTCTCTAAACTTCTCCAATAGCGTCTTTAAAATATCTCTAAACTTCTCCAACAGCATCTCTATATCATTCTCTAAAATAGAGATTTTTTAGATTTATCTATATCTCTAAAAGGATGAGAGAGAAATATTATTTTAATGATTTCCCACAAAAAACAATCAATATAATTTTAAAGATTTTTGAATAATAAATTTATCAAATATTTTAATAATATAAATTTTTAATAGATTCTCTAGAATAGAGAAGTTGTTGAAGTTGAAAGATAATAATTTTAGAGATTTTGACTTTACATTCTTTATTTTAGAGAAAATTTAGAGAAGCTCTTGGAGATGCTCTGGTAGTTATCTATTATTGCTCTAAAATAAATAACTAAAGATATCTTTGATAGTTTTTTATAATTCCTTTAAAATAAAAAATGAAATGTCAAAATCTCTAAAAATATTTCCTTATAATTTCAACAGTTTTTCTATTTTAGAGAATTCATCATTAATTATATTATTATAATATTGAATACATTCAATAAAATATTATTTCTCTCGTCTATACATTTAACTTCAATAATTCTCTATATTTAAAGTTTTCTTCTCTAAAATAGAAAATAAGATATTAACATTGTTAGAGCATTTTATAAAAAGAAAACTCTTTTTTTCTATTTTAGCAATGTTGTTGAAAATGCTCTAAAAGTAAAAAAAATTATATTCAACTCCAACAAATTCTCTATTTTAGATATTTTAACATAAATTATATTATTAAAATATTTTTTAATTTATCATCTAAAATCTAAATACATTTTAAAAAAGAAAATTTATATAAAATAACAATAATTCAATTTCGTTGGTGATATTTAATAAAATAAACATTTCTTTTTCTAAAATTCAAGTTTTTGAAAATTATCTAAATTTAAAGATTTTTCAAGCTTTCTCTATTTTAAATAACATTATAAAAAAGAAAAAATTGATTTTCTATATTTAAAAAAAAATGTTAAAATTGCTCAATATGTTTCATTGTTTTTTGAAATACTTTTTTTATCTTGTTTTTGTACATAAGTGAAATGAAACGTGGATGAAGATCGATGTCAATCAAGGCTTTTACATAATTGTATTAACATCTTCAATGGATTCTTTTAAAAAAAATTAAATTAGAGGATTAAAAGTTTAAATCCCTAAAAATAATTATATTTGTTTCCAATAGATTCTTCATTTTGAAGAAAACAAAATTGATTATAATTTTCAACAATATCTTTATATTTTTATTTTGGTTTTCCAAAATAAAGACACAAAAGTCAAGATCTCTAAAAAAATTGCATTCATCTCCAACAGCATCTCCATTTTAAAAAGTGCAACATTAATTATATTATTAAAATATTTAATATATTAAAAAAACTTTTATATTATTGACGGAAGAGTGTAAATATGTATAAAATATTATTTATTTCACATGATAATCATTTTTGGGGTAATCTCCAAATTTGGAGAAAATTTGACTCTCTCATGTTTTCTTCATTTTGAAGAAACTTTTAGAGATACTGTTGGAGCACAAAATTAGTCCAAAATTTTTATTTTTCTCATTTTCTCTATTTTAGAGATGTTGTTGAAGATGCTTAAAAAGTTGTCGAAGCAAATTTTTAACTCAAAATCCCTATTTTTTGCTATTTTGAATAAGTTGTTTTAGATGCTAAGATGATTTGAAACAAAATATTATTTTTGAAAAAATTATTAATAAATATGTGATTATATGTATCTAAAATGTTAATAGAATATTTCTGTATTAAATATTTGTTTTAAAATATAACTAACTGATTATTAATTAATATTTTTTTAAGAAATTAATATATTTTTTTAAATACTAATAAAAATACTCAATGATTAGTTAATATTTTATATGAAAAAGTATTAATAAAATACTCAACTACTAATTAAATATTTTTTAAATTAATTAACTAATCAATATTTTATTATTATCAATAAACTTTAGTTTGTTTATACTATGGGTATGATTATTTAAAATTATTAAATATTAACTAACATGACAAATTTTCTAAAATTTAGACGTTGATAGGCTTGTGGAAAATTTTATAACATTTGCAGCATACTTAACATGTGAGAGTCAAGTATCAAGAAATGTATGAAGTTCATGTGAGAGTCAAGTAGGGGTGTTTAAAATCCGATCAATCCAACCTAACCCGACACGAAATAACTTAAATCAAAATAACTCGATATTTAATCGAGTTGTAAAACTTTCAGACCGTAGGTATTGGGTTGATATCGGGTTACGTTTATTTGAACCCAACCCAACCTGATGAACCCGATGAACCCGAGTTCATTTTATCTTTTGGATTTAATATAGCTATTGGGTCTCTATTTAACATATCCATTAGTCAATTCATCTTTATATAACGTCTTTGTATATATGTTTACTATTGTGAACATATATATATGTACACACAAATTTTGAGAAAATTAATTAATATTATATACTTAAGATTTAAGAAGTATGGATAATATATACCAAATGGTTAATAAAAAAAATTATTAGTAGAGAAAACAATATATTCTAAGTTAGGATAATATTTTGATGTACCATAGTATCAACCTGACTAACCCGACCGACCCGCACGGTTTGGGTTGGGTTGGGTTGAGGTTTTTCAAACCGAACACATTGGGTTGGGTTGATCAAATGTCTTCAACCGGATCAACCCAACCTGTGAACACCCCTAGAGTCAAGTGTGAAGAAATGTATGAAAGCTCGTAATAATATTACAAATATGATATGGATAGTAAGAAAAAACTATTAGAGCATTTTTTTTAGTACATATTTAACAAAGTTGTTTATAACTGATAAGTTAACTTATTGGAAACCAGTTGTAAGTAACTTATTGAGTTTTCTATTATTTTTTTCGCTTATACCTCTGCTTAATATTAATTATTAGTAGTTTCTATTATTTTCAATTTTATTAATTAATTTTAATTGTAATTATTAATTAATATTACTTTTATTTTATTAATTAATAATTAATTAATAACTACTCCATTTAAATTTTAAATTATTCATTAATATTAATTAATTATTACTTATAGTTTTTGAAAAATTATTAATTAATTAGAATGTGTTTGACCAGTTATTCATATATGTTATGTAATAATTATTTAAAATCATAAATTAATGTAATTCATTTGTGAACTTTATTTTAACAAATCCAAAATTTATATGTAGGATAATCACTTTAATTTTTTAAATAAACATATTATATTATTTATTTACTATTTTGTTTAAATTAATATATTATTTTATTAAATAACTATTTTAATTATATAATAAGTTATTAATATTTCAAGATATCATTTTTTGTCATTTTACATGTTTATCAGCTAGTTTTTATCAAACATGATTTATTTATCAGCTAGTTTTATCAAACATGACTTGTTTATCAGCTAACTTATCTGTCATAAGGTAGCCTATCAGTTAGTTTACCAAACATAGCCTAAATATAGATAACTTATGAACTCTTTATTTTGTATACTACTTTTTTAATATGATAAAATGTATTAGTGGTTTGTTTTACTTTTATTATCTTATGTTATATTTAAGTACTTTTTTAACATGTTTTTTTATCATTTTATATTTTTCAACTAGTCTTTTTGTCAAACATGATTGGTTTATCAATTTGTATACATATATGAATATAGGGTTGGTTCTGATGAGAAGAGGAGTAAAGGTGAGAAACGTGAGAAGGGATCTCCATCATTAAATACACATTAGGATGAGATACACCAAGATAAAATGCACCAGATCAATCTTCCTACAAAGCGTAATTCATGAGTGTGTTTGAGATTAAAGATGATCAATGATTTATATCTCTTATTACGTTTTTCACCTTAACTCTCTTTCTCACACGATCCTAGCCTATATTCTAGCCTATGAATATAGCCGCAATCTTTGATCGGTCAAATCCGATCTTGACCATATAAATGGTTATAATCACTTTTTTACATCTCAAATATTACCACTTCTCAAAATAATCTTTAGCTATCTGTGTAATATATAACAACATTATTATATTACATTATATAACTAATAAATTATATAGTCTTTAATTTAAAAATATAAGAAAAGGCCAAAAAATAAGTAATGAATAAAATACTCTAATTTAATAGGGTTTTTTAATATCCATAGTGAAAGAGATCAAAACCAAGCAAAATAAAAAAAAATTGATGCAAAAATTGTATTAAATGAATTATATGGACCAAAACCATGAAAAACAAAAAAAGCATAGGGACCAAAACCATGTAAAACAAAAAAAACATAGGGACCAAAAATTAATTTTACTTAATTCTTGGGGATGAAATTAGAAGTTACAAAAATAGGATGCTTAGATCGAAATGTGGTTGAATCATGCTATATAAAATTCCAAATGAGGTTTTTTAAGCGAAGTTGAGCATTGTCTCAATAACGAATTAAATGAGCAAGGTATATTGCATTGGTTTGGACACATTCGTAGGACACTGATGATGACATTTTTTTAGGTGAATATGAGTGATTGTAGGGGTAAGGGAGAGTTGTGGGAGATGTGGGATGAACAGTTAGGTTGGATATGGCAACCTTTAACATTTCCGAGGATATGAGCACTTGTAGATAGTAGATTAGAGTCGTAGACTGGGATTTGGGGTCTATCACTGACATAATCTGGGTGGGAGTGGGATGAGTTGGAAGGGAAGTAGAAGTTTGGGAGCTTAGGGTGGGGATGTGTTGATGATTTGTATACTAGTTATGTGCTTTGTTCATCATATGCTAAATTGTTATTCTTGCAACTTATTTATTCATCTTCATTCTTCTTCTTTTTTTCTCACTTTCCTCTTAATATTAGAAAAACAAAAAAGCTTGATTTTATAATTCTATCAATCGAATAAGCTTTGTTACTTAGTGCTAACCACAGATGTTACTTGATTGACCGAATAAGCTTCAATTTGAGTCATTAAGTCACAACTGAACACCTTTGTATGGGTTGCCGAATAATTCATACCGCAACTAAACAACCTCTTACTCTTCTACTTATTGTCTTTTTTTATTGTTCAATAGCTATGAAATCTTTTCCGAAATGATGCGAATAAACTGATAAAGAGAGAGAGAGAGTTTGGAAAGGGGTATTTTGGTAAGAACAAATTTTTTGACCATGTACATGCATAGTCATTTTCCAACCAATTATTTAGTATTAACTTTATAAACCCATATGAGTCCTTCATTTTTTATCAATGATTATGGTTAAATTAGAGATTATAAATTGATGAAAAAGCAAATAAAATAAATAAATTGAATAAAGAACAATATTGAAACAAATAATGATTTGTTTTTGGAAAATAAGTTCAGTTATTTTTGGAATTAAATTCATTTCCTTTATCTCTTAAATTCAATTTTAATTCCATTTGTCTCTTAAATTCAATTTTTTTAATTAAATTTCATTTTGTTCGTGTATGAACTTTGATTGTTCCAAAGTTTTATCAAAATTCACATGTGAAACCAAAAAATGAATGAGATAATCAAGGTTGTTTAAGCAAAATTCATATGTGAAACAATGATTTTTATTTAAAGTTCATAATGTTCTTTCGTGTATGAACTTTGGTTGTTCCAAAAAAAATTCTTACCAAAATTCCTAAGTGAAACAAAAAGCGAATGAGATAATTAAGAAAATTTTAAACAAAGTTCACAGACGAAACAACGATTTTTGTTTAAAAAGTATAGGTAAAACAATGATTTTTATTTAAAAATTATATGTGAAACAATGATTTTGTTTCAAATTGATATGTGAATGAGATAATTAAGTAATATAATAATTAAGTGAATGGAATAATTAAAGAGAGTGATAATTAAATAAATACAATCATTAAAGAATGTGATATTAATAGATGGAAAAAACAAAAATACCATAGTTAGCACAATTTATACTAATTAGGTGGTTAACTATTTTTTGATGAGTCCCACTTATATGGGATAACTAAACCCAACCACAACTCGAGATTTGAGAATACTAAAAGTCGTTGTGCCATGTCAATGCCTCTTTAACCTTCTATTTTATAAGGAGGGGGCGGGGGAGCTAATGACACCCCTATGTCTTGTTAATTACACCCCTACAAAATGAATCCTCCTCACACACATCATTGTTAAAACCCATTTTTTATAATCTCAATGCTACAAAAGTACAATAAATTATGTACACACCCTTACTAAAGGGGTGATATTAGCACTCTCCATAATAAATATACTAATTGATGATTTAGGAAGGCATGATTCCTTTCAAAGTAACACAAATTTCTGTATGGAACAACCACAGTTCAATATTTTGGTCGTAAGTGACGAAAGAGTTATTAAAACAATTACGAATGACAAGTACACACAAGAATGACTCGATCGAGTCCCGAGAGACAGATAGAGCTTAACTAAAACGTCCGTCCGATCATCCTTCCACATCATCATTCGGCGATGAAATCGAGGGATTATACAAGGATACCTTGATTGATTGAGGGGGACTGGTACAAGCAACAACTCATGTGGCTTCGGAGTACCTCCGAGTTCACATGCAAACTCAAATTTGGTTGCAAACATGAGGACAAAGGAGATCGTGACACGTGTCACATTCAGACTGAATAATGAAGGGAAATATTCAGACTGAATAACACTACATTTAGACTAAATAACATTATATTCAGTCTGAATATGACATGTGTCGCGCACTCCTTTGTCCTCATGTACACAACCAAATTTAAGTTCTCATTTGAACACGCCCCTTACTTATATAATGTTTGCTCGTGTATGTGTTGAGATGGATGTCTCTCAGCCTTTGCCTTCTAGGGTTTGGAATAGTATGTTATACCTTTGTTTTAGAATCGTGGTTGTTACAAGTGGTATCAGAGCCCTAATTTAAGTGAATTAGGTGTTCGAGGTGCATCTAGACTTAGACTGAGGGATAGGTGGGACTGAGATTAAGTAGGAATGGGTAGCATAGGGTTAACCGGTGAGAATAATGATAGGTTAGAGAGGACTAACGTGTAAGGTAAATTCGGAATCACATCTGGTCAATGTCATTGTGAATTTACAGGTACATGAAGGTGCTTGAATACCTATTGTAATCTTACTGGTTGTCTTATGTTATGTTCGTTTCATTGTCAAGAAGTATGACTCGAGGTTCTGTGAGGTCGGCATCGATAACACCAGCGGAAGGAGACCTTCCGATTGGAGATGCTCAACCCGATCAACTTGAAACTTTTGTAGCTACTCCTACCGAGGAAGGGGTAAAGGAAGGGGTCGTGGAACCCGAAGAGGTGCAACATCCGTGGGAGCCCTTGAGGGTGGGACTCGAGGTCGAGGTACTATCCGTACTCGTGATCGTGGAGTGGCGACCGAGCCGTTGAATGAGGCAGAGAAATCGATCCAAGAAAGTTCTGTGAGTGTGTGTGTGAGCGGACGCGGGAAAAGGGGAGGTCGAACCCAAGAGCGAGGGTTTGTGACCAAGGATGACTTCAATGCGGGAATGGGGAAACTTGAAGCGGCAATTCAAGCTTTGGAGGGTAAACAACATTCTTCAAGTGCGACTATTCCTTGTGAGGATGATGATACGGAGGGGTCTAAGGGGGAAGGAAGTCGTAGTTACTTATCCCAAAAGACTACCCCCGAAGTGGAGAGTAAGGAATCGAAAGGTTGTAACTACAAGACGTTCCTAACTTGCAAGCCTTCTACCTACATGGGAGAGCGTAACACGGTTTTGGCATTGCAATGGATTAGGGAAATGGAAGTGGTGTTTGATACTAGTGGGTGTGCAGAAAAGGACAAGGTGTTGTATGCAACCACTATGCTTAAGGCGGAAGCTCGTTGTTGGTGGGATTTGGAAAGTGGAAAGATTGGTCCGGGAGCGGCTAAGAAGACCACATGGGAGAAATTTGTGGGCTTGTTTAAGAACAAGTATTGTCCTAAGACTGCAATAAGGCAACTTGAGGCGGAGTTCTTGCATCTAGAGCAAGGGGATATGACTGTCCCGGAATACACCGCAACTTTCTTGGAGAAATCCCGTTTTGTCGAGGCGTATGTCTCAACCGAGGAAATAATGGTGGACCGTTATGTTTGGGGTTTGAAAGCTTCTATAAGGGAATTGGTGATGACAATGAACATATCAACCTTCCAATTGGCGGTTGATGCGGCCGAGATGATCGAGAAGGAAAAGAACCGCCAAATGATGGATAAGGGTACCGAGAAGAGGAAGTGGGATGGGGCATCAAATGATTCCAAGAAAGCTAAGTTCTCTAAGTATGATAATCGTGGGGGTTAAAAGTTTGTGGAGAAAACATGTGGGAAATGTAATCGAGTGCATCGAGGAGATTGTGCTATGGAGTCAAAAGGGTGTTTCAAGTGTGGGAAAATGGGGAACATGGCAAGATAGTGTCCCAACTCTAGAACATGTTATCAATGTGGGTCTTCTGAGCATTTGAGGACGGATTGCCCTCAACTGAAGAAGGGTGTGGTGAGCAACTTTAGTGGAGGACGTGGTAGTGGAGCGGAAAAGAAGGTGGAAGCTCCACGAGCTCAAGTGCGAGCTTTTCATATGACGGCTAATGAAGCGGAGGAGGCGCCCGGTGTGGTCATAGGTACCTTTCTTATTAATTCTTTGCATGCCAAGGTATTGTTTGATTCGGGTGCGAACCGTTCTTTTATATCAACTGCTTTCATGGGGTTCTTGAATTTCAAACCCAAGAGGTTGGATCATGGGTTTGAGGTAGAAATTGTCGATGATAGGAGAGTCATGGTGAGGGAAGTGCTAGAAGATTGTAGCATTGATATAGAGGGTTGTCTTATTCCGATGTTGTTATATCCGATGGCAATGAGAGAGTTTGATGTGATTGTGGGGATGGATTGGTTGGCTAGCAACAATGCGTATATTGTGTGTAAGAAGAAGTTGATCCGGTTTACCTTGCCGGAAGGAAGGGATGTGGTGATTTATGGCGATCGAAGTGAGAGGAAGTCTTGTATAATATCCATGATAAAAGCCAAACAATGCTTAGCCAAGGGGTGTCGTGGGTTTATGGCATATGTAATTGATGTCGAAAGAGAAAAGAAAAGTGTGGGTGAAGTACCGATAGTGAAGGAATATCCCGAGGTATTTCCCGATGATCTTGTCGGACTACCTCCGGATTGTCAAGTGGAATTTAGAATCGATTTGGTACCTGGGGCCGCACCAATAGCCCGTGCACGTTATCAATTAGTGCCGGCAGAAATGAAAGAGATGATGACGCAACTTCAAGAGTTGCTTGATAGGGGTTTTGTGCGTCCTAGTACGTCACTGTGGGGAGCGACGTTGTTGTTCGTTAAGAAAAAAGACGGGTCTATGAGGATGTGTATAGACTACCGTGAATTGAACAAGGTAATGATCAAGAATAAGTATCCGTTGCCTAAGATAGATGATCTGTTTGATCAACTTCAAGGAGCAAGTTACTTTTCGAAGATAGACTTGCGGTCCGGCTATCATCAGTTGAAAGTGAGAGAAGAGGATGTGTCTAAAACGGCTTTCCGAACGAGGTATGGTCATTATGAGTTTTTAGTTATGCCTTTTGGTTTAACTAATGCTCCGGCGGCGTTTATGGACTTAATGAACCGAGTGTGTGGTTCTTTGTTGGATAAGTGTGTAATCGTCTTCATTGACGATATTCTAATCTACTCTCGGACGGAAAGTGAGCATGAAGAATATCTTCGTCTAGTGTTGGAATTGCTAAAGCGTGAGAAGCTTTATTCGAAGTTTTCGAAGTGTGAGTTTTGGTTGCGAGAAGTGCAGTTTCTAGGACATGTAGTGTCTGAAGGCGGAATCAAGGTGGACCCGACAAAGATAGAGGCTATCAGGAGTTGGGAGCCACCGAGAACACCGTCAGAAGTGAGAAGTTTCTTAGGTCTAGCGGGGTACTACCGAAAATTCATTCAAGACTTTTCGCGTGTAGCTACACCGTTAACCTCTTTGACTAAGAAGAACGTCAGGTTTGTGTGGACCGAAGCTCAGGAGTCGGCATTTAACTTGTTGAAAGAGAAGTTGAGTAGTGCGCCAATTTTGTCACTACCGGATGGAACGGAAGGGTTCGTGATCCATAGTGATGCATCCAAGTTGGGATTGGGATGCTTGCTCATGCAACATGGGAAAGTGATTGCATACGCTTCAAGAAAGTTGAAGGATCGTGAGAGAAACTACCCTACTCACGATATGGAGTTAGCGGCAATAGTTTTCGCACTTAAGATTTGGCGGCATTATCTCTAATGGGTGAAGTTCCAAATTTATACCGATCATAAAAGTCTCAAGCACTTGTTTGATCAAAAGGAGTTGAATATGAAGCAAAGGAGGTGGGTCGAGTTATTGAATGATTATGATTGTGAAATTCTTTACCATCCGGGGAAAGCGAATGTGGTAGCCGACGCGCTAAGTCGAAAGGATAGAGGAGAGCCGACCAAGATAGTGGCTTTGAGAATTGAAGTATCGCCTACTATTTTGGAGGAATTAAGAAAGTTCAAGATGAAGCACTCTTAGAAGAAATCTAAAGAGTGAAAGGATGGTGGGAAATGTGTCAATGTTGGTGCACGATAGTAAAAGTGTGAAATGTTTGGGTGACCGTGTTTGGGTTCCTAAACTTGGTGGATTGCGTGAGAAGGTGTTAGAAGAAGCTCATAAGTCGAGGTATTCAGTACATCCGGGCACGAACAAAATGTACCGAGATTTATGACAGTATTATTGGTGATCGGGGATGAAGAAGGATATAGCGTATTATGTGGAGAGATGCTTGACATGTTTGCAAGTCAAGGCGGAACACCAAAGGCCGTATGGGAAACTTCAACCGTTGGATATTCCGGTTTGGAAATGGGATCATATAACGATGGATTTTGTTACAAAGTTGCCAAGAACTCCAAAGGGATACGATGGCATATGGGTGATAGTGGACCGTCTCACCAAGTCGGTCCATTTCTTACCGTATAAGGAGACGTACCCAATGGAGAAATTAGCAAGACTGTACATCGATGAGATCGTGACTAGACATGGTGTGCCATCATCTATAGTTTCGAATCGGGATAGCCGTTTTACGTCGGCATTTTGGGAAAGTTTTCAACAAGAATTGGGAACAGAGTTGAACTTGAGTACTATTTATCATCCACAGACGGATGGACAGAGTTGAACGGCGTTGTATGGACGCAAGTGTAGAACACCTTTGTGTTGGAATGAAGTGTGGGAAAAGCAGTTAGCTGGCCCGGAAATTGTTCAGATCACTGCGGATAAGATTGGACAGATTCGTGAGAAGTTGAAAGTGGATCAAAGCCGACAGAAAACGTATGCGGACAAGAGGAGGAAACCTATTGATTTTCAAGTAAATGACAAGGTTATGTTGAAGATATCACCTTGGAAAGGAGTGGTACGTTTTGGGAAGAGAGGAAAGTTGAGTCCTCGGTATGTAGGACCGTTTGTTATAAAGGCACGTAGGGTGTCATGGCGTACAAGTTGGATCTTCCGGATAAACTTCGTGGTATTCATAGCACGTTTCACGTGTCTAATTTGTGTAAGTGTTTAGCGGACACATGTGTGTCAGTACCTCTAGATGACATCCAAGTTGACGAAAAGTTGGAGTATGCGGAAGAACCCGAGGCGATTGTGGATCGCAAGATTAAGAAGTTGAGGAACAAGGAGATTATGCTTGTGAAGGTACATTGGAGGTTCCATAAGGGGCAAGATGCGACGTGGGAGCCGAAATCGGAAATGAGGAAGAAGTATCCTCAGCTTTTCGCTTGAGGAATTCCGGGGACGGAATTTTTTTAAGGGGGTGAGATGTAATAACCCGGAACCAATTTTGTAGGAATAAACTTAGTTTGGTTGGATGGAGTCTAACTTCCTAAAGTTCAGGGACTAAGGTTATCATTTGGGGATAGATGATCAAATAAAAAGGGTGTAACCCTCATTTCTTGGAGAATACGGGTGATAAGTGTGTGTGTGTGTTCTTGGAGGTGCGATTCTTGGTGTTTAAAGAAGGAGAAGAGAAATCTTGAGGAAGCAAAGGGTGCAATCAAGTTTCAGGTATGAATGTTCATCTCCTTTATCTTCTTGCTTAGTTGAGTTATTGGGTGAAATAGAATCTTGGGGTTTTATGGTTTAAGTGTTAAATGATTGTGTGAATCCTCAAATCAGTGATTGTTGGGTTAATAGTTTGAGTATTAAGGTACTCTTCAAGTATTGAGATCCATATTTCACTCTAAAGGATTTGAAATCAATGAAAACCTCCATTGTTGAGCAAGGTTCTTCAATATGTAGGAAGATCCATGAATCAATGGGTTTATTGGATTAAATGGTTTAAATTGTTGTTGGGAAGGGTTTTGGTATGAGTTTAGACAAGTTTTGCGCCTGTCTTATGGCTGGAAATGTGATGAAATGGTGTTTTGGGTTTTTGTGTACGAGCAGACTTTGTGCAGCTCAAACAGTGAGTCCCGCGACCTGGCCCACGGCTCCAAGTCGCGCGGCAAGCCGCGCAACTCACTGTTTCAGCTTTTTAGAGTTTTTGCTTAAAGGTCAATTAAGTGGGTTATGTGGTGTCCTAGCCTAAGAGGTTTATAGGTAAGATGTGTGGAAGTATAATTGGATTATTAACTTGTAATTAATTGATCTAAATCAAGTGTTCGGTTGGTGTATTCATAGTTGGAAAGTGAGCTAGGTGGCCTGGAAATTCAGGTGAGTTCTATCGTGTGCTAAACCTTTAAGTTGAAATGCTTAATTCATTCTTATTGGACGGTGCGTGTCCTTCCTAATGATCACAGTGTGTGTGATCATGTTAGTCACGGTGTGTGTGACATTAATAATTACCGTTGCAACAGGTACGTAAGTGTGTGGATAAGTGTGAGTTAATAATCATGACTAACCGTTTTCCTCTTATAACTGTCATGCATATATTAACTGATTGTTTATGGGAATTCACTAGATCTTTTGGTGTAACCCTCTCTTTTATAAAACTGAAAACCTTTCAGGGAAGCACATGGTAGAGTGTTCGGGTAAGGGCAAGGGAAAGTTGTGAGCCTGGGAGATAGAAGTGAGGCACTATGCGTTGAGATAGTAGCCTAGATAGTAGATGATTGTAATAATATATCAGTAGCTAGTTTTATTTTCCGCTGCAAACATTTGAGATGAAGTATACTTTGGGACCATTTATGTTCAGTTACGACTTTGTTTTTAAAAGCAATAGTATGTTATACATTTGTTTTAGAATCGTGGTTGTTACAGCGGGATTGTCCGGATTTGAAATCCTATGATTCATTTGAAATCCTACAAACATAGGATTTCGAAAATCCTTCGGAGATGCTTGAGATTTCACGGGATTTCATAGGATTGTATAAGATAATGTGTTTTAAAAATGTTAAAAACATTTGTTTTATAATACTTGATTAATAAAAATGTAATTTAATTATTTTTATAAATTATTTGTAAATAATATGGAATCCAATTCCATTACAAATCCTACAAACCAAACACACGTATGATTCAAAATTTCAAATCCATTCCAATCCAAATCCCTCCAAATCCTTCCATGAAATCCAAATCTCTCAAAAACAATCCTGGAAACCAAACGGACCCCAAGGTCCCGTTTGATTTGTAGGATTCCATAGGATTTTGAGGGATTTGGAGTTCAATTTCATTCAAATCTCATGTTTGGTTTGAAATATTGCTTAAATTTGAAATCCAATAAACATAAGATTTAAAAATCCAACGGGTGGTGTTGGTATTTTGCGAGATATCATAGAATTTGTGTGTAGTAATGTTTTAAAACATGTTGAAAAATTTTATTTTGTAATAATCAATTAATAAAAAAATATATTAATTAATTTTTTAAGTATTTATAAAAAATGGAGTTCAATTAGATTCCAAATCTTATAAACTAAAAACCAATGTTTTAAAACCTGGGTTAACCCGGTGGGTCGAACCGGTTGGACTGGGACCTGGGGTAGTGACCGGGTTAACTAACGTTGGGTTAATGCATATGACCAGTCCGTTTCAACCCGGCCGGGTTTCTCAAAAACTCGGTTAAACCGGTGGTAAACCCGTTTCTCAAACCCGGTTAACCCGTTTTTATATTAAAATTCAAAAATGTGTGTTATGTGTGTTTTATAATGTATTTTGATTGATGTAAAACTTGTTGTTTGTGTATTTTCAATGTTCAAACGTGTGAACATCAAATTATTACTTTATATATATATATATGTATGTACGCAAGAAAATGAAAAAAAATACAAGGGATTAAGGGAATTATTGAAACCGGTTAACCCGATGGTTGAACCGGTTGAACCAGTTAACCCGGGACCCGGTCACCATACCGGGTCAACTAAAAACTCGGGTTTTAAAACATTGACAAAAAAACCAAAAATTCTAAATCCCTTCGATTTCAAATCTCTCAAAATTATTACATCAAACCAAACACCCGTGAAAATATTTTGCAAGCCAAAAGATCATTTTACAAGCTAAACCTTCCAAAATTATATTTAATTCGGACAAAATATATTTACAAGTTGCAAAATCTTGCTATTTTATTTATATTTTATTTTATTTTATTGTTAGTAAGTGAAAAATACTTTCCAAAATAGCTAATTTGGTTAATATCTTCTAAAACTTCCCCTGTAAAATTACTTATTAGTCCCTCTGATTTGGGCATCGAATTATTGTGATTCTTGATGGGCCACACCCATGACAAGATGCCATGAAGGTACGACATTGGCTTTTAATTGAAAAAAGACTGCTCACTTTTTCTTCAAACATATATGGTAATTGGTCAATGTGGTTTGTTAAAAATAACAATTATTTAATTTGGAAAAAAAATTGATTACCGACAACTTCAACCGGTCCCACATGGAACCTGCTTTTAAGGACACCAATGTGAGAGGACATTTTAAGACTCACTCAGCGGCTGAGGCTAGCTGGGGGGCCTTGGATCGAACCCAGGACATATTATGTATTTGGACAAAGTCTTCCCACTTTTTTGCCAACTGAACTACACGCCAGAGGCAACAATTATTTAATAATTTAAAAATTACAAGATGGTTGTCATAATTTATAAAAATGTTTGGATTTAATTCTTTCTTCTAAAAACCGTTAAATGATAGGTACTTTCATCTTTTTATCGATTTTTTGTTGTCATTTACCTAATCAAAAACCATAATGATCAAATCATAAAATCGATGTTGATCGGTTGAAAGACAAAAAAAAAATATAAAAAGATGAAAATGGTTCTCATTTAACGAAATTGTTTAACGACAGTTAGAGTAAACGATCAAATATGGACGCTTTTGCATACCTTCATGGCCATCTTGTAATTTTGAAATTGTAAGAACGAAAAATGTTATTTTCGACAAACCATAAGGATCAAATTTGTAGTTAACCCTCGGATCCTTTTTAGATTCGTATCATTTTATCATCAGTAAATTACATTTTTTTTGTCTATGTGGTTTGTCAAAAATTGTGGATCTCTTTCTTGTGATTTTGAAATTGCAGGTTCTATTATTATGATTTGCTATTTAATTCTTTTTTTGTCTCTGAGGCTAAACAATACTTGTAAATATGAGAGACTAAAATGAAAATGAATTGTAAACCATAAAATTAAAATAACAATATGGTTCAAATCATAACAGCAAAAATGATAATGAATTACATGATGATGAGAACGCAATTTAAAAAATCCCAGACGAAAAAAAATAACAAAACGTAGGGACCAAAAATGTAGTTTACTCTTTAATTATTTAAAACTAAAAGAGTGTTTATTTGGACAACTCTATCAAGAATCTGGTTTAATTCTTATTTAGTAGACAACCAAGATTTATTTTTTCTTTCAACAAATATAAGAGTAAACTGTGATTTTTGTTTCTGTAGTTTGATGTTTATAACTATTTTCATTCATGTGGTTTAAAAACTGCTTTTTTTTCATCCATATGATTTCCATTTTGCTTCCATTTTCGTCCCTCCATCTAACACTGTTAAAAAGTATAAAAATTACATATTTAGTCCTTATGGTGTATGGAGTATAAATATTTATCTTTATAGTTTATTTGTTACATTAGTAAAATTTAAGTTGCCACATATTAATATAAATTGTATTTTTTTACTTTTTCTTTATTTATTATATTTTAATGCTACACACACACATATATATATATATATATATATATATTAATTTAAATATTAAACATATTTGATTAATTAATAAAAAATTTAAATTTAAATGAAAATCTGGAATGACGGAGTAAAATACATTTAATAAAAACAAGCAGTTGGTATAAAATAAAACTATTTTTTCTCAAATCCTATAAAACTTTTTCATACGATGAGTTCAAATAAATAAAAATCTTAAATAAATCAGTTACTTGTGTTCTCAAATTTGGAGAGAAAAAAATGGAATTTTTTATTATTAATTATATTGTATGTTTTCAAAATTAATATAACCATAAAAAATAAAAAATGAAATAATTTAATTAAAATTGTTGATAAGTAAAGATATACTTTTCCCTCAAAGTTGTAGGTTGAAATCTCCTAAAGTTAAGGTGGCGTTTGGTTCACTGGAATCCGACGGAATCTGAAGGAATTGGAATGGTCAATTCCATTGACCGAATTCCATTCATACGTTTGGTTCATTCTTTGAGTTTTGATAAGGAATTCAAATTCCACATATGGTGGAATGTGTATTCCTTCGATTTTAGCAAGGAATTTCCATTCCTTCGTACCATTTTTGAAGGAAAAAAATCATTATTTGCTTATATTTACTCAATTTCATTTTATCCCACCATGATGATGGATGTCACCACCATCGCTGCCGCCGTCACCACCACCGCAACTGCTTGTCGCCGCCACGTAACCACCACTATTGTTGTCATCGTCACCTCCAACATTGTAATTATCATCGTTACCACTCTCTGCTTCACCAACACAACCGCAGTCATCACCACCACATCCACCACCATTACCGCCGCCACTACCGCCGCCACCATCACTACCACTACCGTCGTCACCGCTACCTCCAACCTTGCCATCACCATCGTTACCGTTATCTCCTTCACCCCACCACCACCGTCATCACCACCCTGCCGTCCCAGCAACCGCCACCACCACCGCCGCCACCATCGCCATTGTCACCACCACCATTGTCGCCACCACTCCCGACACCACCATTACTACTATTGTCATTGTCGCCTCCAACATTACCATTACATCGTTATCATTGTCTCCTTCACCAACACAACCACAATTGTCACTACCCCATCCACCACTACTACCGCCACCACTGTCATCACCATCGTCGCCCCACCGCCACCGCTACCGCTACCGCCGCCTCCTCACCGCCACCGCTACCATTGACGCTACCACCACTACCACAGCCACCACCGCCGCCGCCATTACCGCCAGCACTACCGGCGCCACCACCACTACCGCCTCTACCCTATCACTAGTATTATACCCAACGAACCAAACATGCATATTCAAAATCCTTAGACAGATTCCATTCCAATTCATGTCAACCAAACGCATGGTCAAACATGATTAAATTCAATTCCAATTCCTTCAGATTCCAATTCCTTTGACAGATTCCATTCTGTGAACCAAACGCCACCTAATAGTTTTTTGTTTATTGATTTACTTAAGATTTTAATTTGTTTTAAATTATTACCCGAAGAAGTTTAAATTCCTATTCGAGAAAAAATGTTTTTTTTTATATCAACCATTTGTTATTTTTATTAAATGCATTTTTCTCCACTATTCCATGTTTTCATTTAAACTTTCTTTTAATTAATTAATCAAATTTGTTTAACATTCAAATTAAAAACATATATATACATATATGCAACATTAAAATATAATAAAGAAATAAAAAGTAAAATAATACAATATATAAGTGCCAACTTTATAGTTACTGATATAGTAAAAGAAATTTAAGGATAAATATTTAAAGTTTTATATACCATAAAGACTAAATGTGTTATTTTTAAAACGTGATTTTGGACTTTTTAGCAGTCAAACTTAGCAGTGTTAGATGGAGAGACGAAAATGATAGCAAAATGGAAACCACAAGGATGAAAAAAGCAGTTTTTTAAACAACAAGGACGAAGATGGTTAAAAACATCAAACCACAGGGATGGAAATGGTAGTCTACTCTAAATATAATAAACAGTTAACTCTTTGTATTTTGTAGTACATGTTTGGTTGGTAGGGTGAATATTGATAATATACTTTGTCAAGTTATCATTCATATAGTAGTTGTACGGAATAGGAAATGTTAAACGTTTTTTTATTCTAATTGAAAAAACTAGTATATATATCTACATAAGATTCGAATTTTTAAAATACAGAATTAAAAGTTAAAATCTCTTAAAAATTACATTCAACTTTAACGTATTATCATTTCTAAGATTTCACAATATTAGTTATGTTATTAACTATTCTACAAATTTATCAATCGTTTTAAAAAAAAATTATATAACATAATAATACGTTCAACTTCATTTATAGATGAAAATAAGAAAATTATGAAAAAAATAAAATCATCCCTCTCACCATACCAACCAAATTTGGTTGTGAACGTGAGAGCAAATGAGAGCGCGACACGTGTCATATTTTAGACTGAATAATCAAATAAATATTCAGACTGAATAAAACTGAATATAGTATTTATTCAGTCTGAATAATGCTTATTGAGACTGAATAAGCATTATTCAGACTGAATAAACACTATTTTAGGTAAATAACTCTATATTAATTTAAAAATTGGAAATACAACTAAGAGTGAATCAAGTTTTTCATTCACGTGGTTTGTTAAAAATTATAGATCTCATTCTTATGGTTTTAGTTTTTATGGTTTGCACTTTATTATTATTGTTGTCACTAAGGTTAACATCTGCTTTTTATTTGATTATAAAAAGCAATGAATGGTAAAAACACAATAATAAAAAAAATCTAAATTATAAGGACAAAAATACCCATAAAATATAGACGATAGAAATAAAAATAGTAATTTCAAAATCACATAAATGAAAATAACAATTATTAACAAATCACGTAATTTGCTCCAAGCATGAAGTAGTTGAAGCATGATAAACCTTTAATAACCAAAAGGGTTCTGGCGTACTGGTTGAGACTCTGAAGAATATGGTGAAATATCTCATTTGCCCAGGGTTCGAATCCAGATAAACACAACAATTTTGACCACTAAATTTATCAAGAACTGATATATTACAATTATAATTTATCATGACTAATCCAGACATAACCTTCTACTTCTAGGATACCCTTCACAAAAAATAAACCTTCAACACCCCACTTGCAAATACAATTTCAAAGTGAGTCAAAAGATTCCCACATCATCAAAATTGTTTCATCAACTTTCAACATACTAAACTCTTATTTGCAAGACCATCTTAATACCGCCTCATATTGGGATCCAACAATATATATATAAAAGGATGTTTAAATACAGTTGATTGCAATCTTACAACCCATGTAACTCACTCATCAATCATCTATTTTTTTTGGTTTTTTTAGTTAATGGTAGTTACAAGTAATTAAATGATAACCGTTGATGATCAAATGAATGACCTTGATTTAATTGTAAATGTTGTACGATTGCAATAGGTTGTATAATAACGACCCTCTCTCTCTCTCTCTCTCTCTCTATATATATATATATATATATATATATTCAAATGAGACCTTTGTAAATTTAAAGAAAACAAAGGGACACATCGTGGACCACATATAATGTGGGTCCCATAAATTAAAAAATCATATCTGATTCATTGGTGGGCCCATTAAATCAGATATGATTTTTTAATGTGTGGAACCCACATCATATGTGGTCCACAAAGTGTTCCTTTATTACTTTAAATAGAGGTGTTATTGTATGATCCCTCCCATATATATATATATAGGGGCGGGCTCAAATGAGAACTCAAATTTGGTTGTAAGCGTGAGGACAAATGAGAACGCGACACGTGTCATATTCAGACTGAATAATCAAAGAAATATTCAGACTGAATAAACACTATATTCAGTTTTATTCAGTCTGAATATTTATTTGATTATTCAGTCTGAATAATCTACATTCAGACACGAGTCGCGCACTCATTTGTTCTCACGTTCACTACCAAATTTGAGTTCGCATTTGAACTTATATATATATATATATATATGTATATGCATATATATAGGCTGGTTCATTTAGAAACTTTACGAACGGTAGAAACTTTGACAAATCAATATAAAAAAATTCATGATTTTTTTTCATCAAATGCTATGATTTAAGATATTATACATAGGGGCAGGTTCATACGAGCCCCCCTCTCTCTCTCTCTCTATATATATATATAGGGGTAGGTTCATACAAGGACGGTAACAATTTACGAGAATGTAAGAAGCTTTTTTCATGTATAAGATCAAATGTGATTTTGCATTAATTGTAGCGGGCGAATTTTGGGGCCACTTAAGTTGATGGAAAGTCGCCCGCATCATTTATGATTTTGTATATGAATCATATGTGATTTTATATATGATATTTTGATGTACAAAATGATTGGCTGAGAATTGTATTCGCATTCTCGTAAATTGTTACTGTACTCGCATGAACGTCCCTTTATGTATATATAAGTTAAAATTAAAATGGTATATATTTTAATTAATATTTTAACTATGACATTTTTCTAATAGAAAGTAATATACTAATGTTAGACGATAAATTGGTATTGTGGTATTAAATTACAGTAAAATATTTGATTAAGAATCTTTAATTTATAATCGATTAAAATATAGTTTTTAAATTGATTATACACTTAAAAAGTTGTTGAGGTAGAAGGTAGGGATGTATAAAAACTATCAACCAGCTCAATCCTAACATGTTAACTTGCCATTAATACATATAATTTTGATAAAAATTTATTTATATTTTACTGCAACAAAATTAGTTTTATAGGACGTCTAGCTTGTTTAAGCATCCTAGTAGAAAACTTTAAAACTGAGGTTTATAAAACATTTTTAGACATCTTAACAAGTTTTTTATGACGTTTTTAAAATAAAATGTACTATTATCTACTTTATTGGCACCAGCACCATTGTTGTTGTGAGAGCAACGACTCTTACCATGGTTACCGCTTACAGAAAAGTATATAAACAGTATGTAGTACTATGTGTCGGTTTAATCAAAATAGTAAAAACTTAAGTGAAAAACGAATTGAATAAGTTAACTTTATTCGGTTAACCGAAACATTTAAGCCGAAAAAAAATATTCTGAAACCAGTTTGGTTTAGATGAATTATTCGGTTTCAAATGTTTTTTGACACCCTATAGTGTGACCCCAACTAAAAATGTTTCTAGATCCGCCACTGCCATCGTGGCCTTTCACTGCACAACCATAGTCGCCGTCACTCCCACCGCTAACATTACAACTATCACTATTACCACAGTCATCGCCACCACCACTAGAGATGGCCATCTGGGCCCGGCCCGACCCGGGACCGGTACGGACCGGTTACAGGCCCGAAATCTGGGACCGGTTACACATTTGGAGGGATTGGGCAACCTGACCCGATTTTTAGAAAAAAGTTATTTTTATTGTATTTCTAACTTTCTAAGTGTATTTGATTAAAAACCAATTATAAATTTATAATAAAATGTATTTTTAAGTGTATTTGATTGAAAATCAATTATAAAACTATAATAAACGTATTTTTTAAGTGTATCCGATTGAAAATTAATTATAAAACTACAATAAAACGTAATTTTAAAGTGTATTTATGTAACTCAATTACATATGTTAAAGTAATGTTAAAGTTTTATCAAAAATAAAAGTTTTTTTTTTTTAAAGTATAGGACCAATTTGGTCCCCGGCCCGGGACCGGGACCGGTTCTGATAACCTGGCCTCATTAAGCCTAACCGGGCCGAGGTATTTTAGTCGGGACCGGGACCGGTTACGTCGGGACCGTCCGGCTTGACATTACTTAGGCCCGGGACCGATGTGGGCCTGGCCCATCCCAGCCGGGGACTGGTTTTTGGTCATCTCTAACCACCACTACCGCATACCCACTATTATATTCAACGAACCAAAAAAACGGATTCAAATTCTTTTGACAGATTCTATTTTAATTTTTGCCAACCAAACGTACGATCAAATATGATTAAATTTTATTTTAATTTCTTGACATATTTCAATTTTAAAAAATTCATTTTATAAACCAAATGTCACATGAATATTATAAAGAAAAAATCAAACACTTTCTGAATTGAAAAGTTACTCTCACGTGATTCATGAACCTCATGGCAGGGAAGGGGCACAAACAAACACCTTTAATGTTTACCCTTTATTTAATTATTTGAAACAAAATTCAAATATAATATATATCTAAATATGATATAACAAATAGGATTCATTCACTAAAAAGTATTTTTATTTTATGTAATATGTTTAGGGGGATATTAGATCATTTTTGTAGGTTGATATTAGAAAGGTGTTGAGTCACTTGACGTTGAATGTGAAAATAAAGGGATAAAAAAACACTCTTCTATTAAGAGGTTCTTAAATACCTCTACTTCTTACTCGGTCATACTCTTTTACTGAAAATGCTCACCAAGAGGGTTCAAACAATCTCTTACACATTTTGTGCATGTATACAGTGGCAGATCCAGGATTTTTGTCCATTGGGGTCCCATTAAGGTAGACTAAAGACGCGTAAAGTCACCCGATGTGTTTCGGAATTATTTTTAAAGTTTTTTAGTTGATTTCAAGGGATTTTGTTAGTGTTTTTGTTGATTTTGAGAAATTTTCTTAATGTTTTTGTCGATTTCAAAGTATTTTGTCAGTTTTTTTAATTGATTTCAAAAGATTTTTCTAGTGTTTTTGTTAACCGCTGATAAGTTAGGGTCCCTTGAAAATTTTACTGGGGAAAACTAAGGCTAAATTTTGTATTTTTATATTTTTTAGCCTGTAATTTTTTTTTATAAAAATCACTGGCGGAAGGGACCCCCCCCCCCCCCTCTTTTATATCATATCAGAATTAACTATGTTTTACGTCCTAAAACGTCTTTGAAGTATTTTATTTAACGTACACCCAAATTGTATTTAAAACAATGTATTTCATGTGATCTAATATACATAATACATAATTTATTGCATCGTTTATAACTATTTACCAAAAAATCGATTAACCTGGATATCCAACCCGCTATGTAAGCAAACTAATCCTAGAGCGATCATCCGCTTCACGGATGGTCCGGAGTCACCGCATTAAAACCTTTGTGACCACAAATGATTTTTTATTCCTCCTTGTATCGAATCTGAGACCTCCAGTTATTTTTTACCTTTAAAACTCAAACCATTGAGGCACCACTTTAAGTGGGATCTGATTTGTTAATAAAGTATTTTAGATATTTAATGAATAATCAGACATATTTATTAAATTATATGTTAAATCAAACACGGACAAAAATAATTTCCACATCCAAGGTGGTAAAAGGCTATTATCCATAAAAGAAGGCCCCTCGATTGAGATGACGACATTCGTCCCCATGTTCACAAATAAAGCCTATAATATGGTAGAAAAAGACCCATCATCTAATATTCGTACTTGTTTATATTATGAAATTAGTTATTATTAAGTTCATTATGACAAAAATAAAGATGCCATACATAAAATAATGACAACAATATTCAATAAATCAAAACAATGTCATCTATATAGTCAAAATCAAAATATATATAGTTGTTTTTGTTAACCAAATAAACAGTACAAACTTTGTTAACTGATAAATTTTTATCTTTTTTATTATTGATACTATATTTCTTAAATATTTCATTCAATTAATTATTACATTTATGAGTGAATTACACCGGTGGTCCCTGTGGTTTGCTCAAATTATGGATATGATCCCTAAAACAAACTGTAATCTCTAACTTTTCATTTTCATTACGTCTATAGTCCCTCCAGTTAACAATATTAGTTAGCAACTGTTAGGAATAACTAATGGGTCTTTGAACATACTATAGGGACCAAAAGTATAATCTACTCTAAAATTTAATTTTATTCACTCTTTTTAAATTTTTTATTAAAAAATCATTTTATATATCCAATTATAAATCTAATTTATTAATTGTTTTATATATTATTTATATATCCAATTATAAACTTTAAATTTATAATTTTTTAACACTAATTTTTTTGAATTTATCTTGATATTCTTTGTGAATTTTTTTAACTTTTTTCTTTTAATTGTTTCATACATTTTTTATATCAAATTTCTTGATTTTCATTTTATTTTTCTGTATTTTTCTTACTAAAAAATATTTTATATATTCAATCACAAATCAAATTTCTTAAAATAAAATACATATAAAATAAAATTATTTATATATATTTAAAAACTAATTTATTAACAGAAAAAATTAGCGCTAAAAAATCTTAAGTTTACAAAAACAAAAGAAACCAAAATAATCTTTTAAGTTGAAAATTTTAATATGTGAAAGAAAATATTTTAAATAAAATTCGATTAGCATGAGACTATTAAAATAGCAACAAGAGAATTGAAATAAAATGACAAAATAAAATAAAATATTTAATAACTAAAGTAGTTTGCTGTTAAAAATTTTGTTTTATATAAAAGTACACCAATAATTAAAATAACAACAAAGTAATAAATTTTTTATATATAAATAATCTCACGTTAACCGAATTTTATTTTCAATATTTTGCTTACATATTTCAATTTTCACCCAAAAGATATGTAAATTTATCTTGATTTCTTTTGTTTTTGTAAACTTGAGATTTTTAGCGTTAACTTTTTAGTGTGAATAAATAGTTTTTAAATATATGTAAAAAAAAATTTAATATGTATTAAGAAATTTGATTTGTGATTGGATACATAAAATATTTTTTAATAAGTCACAAAAACATGAAAATCAAGAAACTTGATATAAAAAAATATATGAAACAATTAAAAAAATAAGTTAAAAAAATTACAAAGAAAATCAAGATAAATTCACAAAAAAAATAGTGTTAAAAAATTATAAAAATCTCAAGTTTATAATTGGATAGATAAAACAATTAAGAAACTTGATTTGTAATTAGACATATAAAATAATTTTTTGATAATTTTTTTTAAAAAGGATGAATAAAATTAAATTTTAGAGTACATTACACTTTTGGTCCATATAATATGTTCAAAGACCGGTTAGTTCTTCCTAACGGTTGCTAACTAACTTTGTTAAGTGGAAGGACCATGGGTAAAATGCAAATAAAAAGATAGGGACCGCCAGTGTAGATAGTTTGTTTTAGGGACCAAATCCAAAATTTAAGCAAACCACAAAGACCACTGGTGTAATTCACTCTACACTTATTAATTATCACATTTATTAATTTAATTGTTTCATCTATAAATTTATGTTTCACTTGTAAACTTGTTTAAACTTCTTTAATTATCTCTACTTTTTGTTTTACCTATTAACTTTAAATAAACATAATTGTTTTATTTTTTGATTTTATCTACGAAGTCTAACTATAAATTACCTTTTTAATTTCAGATTTTATATGAATTTTGAATAAAAATTGATTAATTTTTTATTTAATTGAACTTAGACGTCCCTGTCTTAAATAAGGTTGCAGATTGGAAGGAATGGTGGCAGGATACGAGGTTGAAGAAAGGGGAAATAAATTGCTTAGAAGCGATTGTCTATACAGCTTTATGATCACTCTGGAAATTTTGCAATGAGACAATTTTTGGACCAAAGAAACCTAAAAAGGCGGTATTGTGAGATAGTATTATTACGCAATCGTACTTATAGGTGCATAATAAAAGTAAAAACTTAAATTAACTGGGTAGGATGGTTACAACACCCTTTTTTAATTATTTCTAATATGTAATTATTTTTCTAGCGTCTTGTTAGTCTTAACAAAAAATTTACTCCTAATTGCCATGGTTCCGCTGCATCACAAGGAACAATTGTGAGAAATAGCCATTCTAGAACAATCATTTGATCTGTTTTATTCTTTGATTGTTCTGCTCTCCCAAGAAATAGAGAGACATGTTCTTGCTCTTCCAATTCAGGAAGACTGATTTCGCCGGTGTTAAAAAAATTATTTAAAAGTAAAATGGTTTGAGAAAACCTTTTTATAACATTAAAAACAACCACAACCCTTACCAACTCTAATATGCCAAGACCATAATTGTTTAATTTTTTATATTAGAAAACTTCCACAGGCATCTAAGCTTGTGAGATAAGTTGGCATTTGAGTTCTTTAGGAGGACAAATAACAAAATCCAAATGATCTAAATTGATTTTCGTTTATCTAAACGTTTATTCGATAAATTTTTATGGTAAGGTCTAATAATCTAAGGGGCTGTTTGGTTTGTGGAATTCACTAAAATTTGATGGAACTGGAATGACAAATTCTTTTGACTAAATTCGTTAATGATGTCTGGTTCACGGAATGAATTGATTGGATTCCATCGGATTCCACCGAATTCCACCGAATTCCACGAAAGAGGGATTTGATCATTCCTTAGCATATGTGAAGGATTTTGAATTCTATTTCGTGACAAATGTAAGATAATCTATAATTTCCATTTAGAAAGACAAAAATAAATTTAACCACCACCTTCTCCCTACCCCACCCGCACCACCCTCGCCGGCAACATATCCGCCACCACCACCGCCGTCGTTGCTACCACCACCATCACTAGTCGCCACCCACCCCCACACCCTACCTACCCACCACCACAGCACTAATGTCGTCGTCACAATTGTCACCCTCACCCCCGATAAATGCATATTTTTATTTTTTGTGAGATTCCATTCCAATTCCTATCAACCAAAGAATTGTGGTCAAATTCCATTTCAATTCCTTCGAAGTCAAATTCTTTTGATGGATTCCAATTCCATCGAATTCCATTCTGCGAGCAAACACCTCTTAATTTACTTTATAGGTAAGATTACAGTTCATTTAAACGATATCGTATATATTTATTTTGTAAATGGATAAGAGTCATCATCTTTACTTACCGGGTAATGAATAAGATTCTCGACCCTTGTCATATTCATCAGGTAAACGCTTAGTAAATAACACATTAATTTTTAAGATAAGTATAAAAATCTAACTAATTTTTTTGATCCAAGTAAATTAGTTCATGACAGAAGAGATTGACGATGTTTATGGCCATCGAAAAACTTTTGAAATTTGATTATCTCTGAGTTATAAGACTTTATTAAGTTGTTCGTATACAATATCTATCATTGTTATTTTACAACAAAATATGATTTTGGACGGTTGACTCTCTCTAACTTAAATTCCTAGCTCCGCCTCTGTAATCATTAATATTTGGACTTTTATGAAATCTGTTTTTTTTATTAACTTGGATATCCAACCCGCTATGCGAGCTGACTAATCCCAGGGCAACTGCCTGCTTCGTGGGTAATCCGGAGTCACCGCATTTGAACCTCCGTGGCGACAAGGGAATTTTTTTTACCCCTTCCTGGATTTGAACCTGGGACCTCCTGGTACTGTTGACCTTTGGAGTCCGAGCTCAAACCATTAAGGCACCACCCTTGTGGTTTGAAATCTGCTTTTAATCTTCTTGTTGTATGGATCTTTTTGTATGAGAATCTATTTAGCAAAAAAATTGTGATAACTTTCAGATAGTTGTATAGTTTTGTATAATAAGACCCAATTTGGATTGTTAATGTGGTTTGCTATGTAAAAATTTCGATGTTATATGTTATTTGAATTTACGGATTGTTAGAAAACAAGTCGTTTGATTGCTTCTTTGTTTTATTAAAATCTTACAAACTTTTAACAAACAGATATAATTTTAAAACATTTCTACGTCATTGTTAAATCGTTCATGTTTTAATACATAAGAAATGCAATATTTATGGTGTATTTATATATATATATATACATATACATTCATACACTATACATATATATAGAGAAGTTCAAGTTAGAACATGGTTAGAATAAGAAAGCATGAGAACAGTGATCATATCACATGTGATTACCGAACACAGTCAATGTATGGGGTGTGCGACCGACTTGGCCCATGACCTAGGTTGCGCCCATGGTCGTGCGGATCATATTTGTTCTTTCTCGTGTTTTCTTATTTTTTTCGTAGTTCTCCTTTGAAACTAACCTTATATATATACATACATGTGTGATAATGTGGAATAACGGTTCTAGTAAGAATGGTGAGAACAATTCTGAACTTTTGGGTGAGTTGATTTTTTTATTTAAATTCATTTCCTTCGATTATATGAAGGTAGTTGAAGGTAAATGAAAGTATATGAATGTTTTGTTCTCACATTTTCATCATAACTCTTATTCTCACTGGAACCCAATAATATATATACACATATATATGATCAAATTAAATTGATGTCAAAATAAGTAAACACGAGAACGTATTACGGTAAATGCAAGGGTGTGCGAACGATTTGGTGCAAGACCTGGATCACGGCCAAGGTTGCACGTAATCACATATGATATTAAACATGAATTTAGTATAAAATTACATGTTATTTAGTCATTTTCGTTTTCTCTTATTTAATCATTATTTTTGTTTGAACCCGACTCTCTCTATACAAGAGAGAATAAATTTGGTGCATACCAATTTTCAACTTTTCATATATATATATATATATATATAACGTTTTTCTCATGAAATACATGTTATCATTATACTAATGGTTTTTGCAGATGGGAATTAGGGGTGACAATGAGTCAGGTTGGGTTGATTTTTGTAGATAGGGGTAAACCATAATGATTGAAAAAACCAATAAAATGACTAAAATTGTAGCTTACTCTAAAAAAAATATAATAGTTTTTGTAGATGCCAGTAAACCACAGGGATTAAAAACCGTAGCTTACTTTAAAATAAAAGTAATGGTTTTTGTAGATGGAGTAAACCAAAAAGAAAGTTTACCGACAGGATCCAAAATTTGAAATTATAAATTAAATGTAAGCTTTAATTTTTAATTTTTTTATTTTTACCAATCTTTATGTGGAGTTCAATTGGCATGCTTGTTTAAGTAATTGAAAATATTAAGTTATTAGCCAAAAAGTAATATAATAATTTTAGAGTAAACTATAAATTTGATCCTCATGATTTGTTGGAAATAACATCTTTTATCATTATAGTTTTGAATTTTTAAGACGACCGTCGTGGTTTGTAAAAATATTCGATTTGGCCTCTCATTCCTATGATTGCTGAAAAAATTCTATTAAATGAAGGGTATTTTTGTCTTTTTATTGGTTTTTTTTTGCTTTTACCCGGTCAACATCAATTATGATTTTGGTTCTTGTGGTTTTTGAATGGGTAAAATAAAAAAAATGATAAAATGATGAAATGTCCATTTAACGGAATTTTTAAATGGCAGTTGGAGGGAGGGACCAAATTTGGACGTTTTTGCAAACCGTATGGACGAAAAGTGTTGTTTTTGACAAACCACATGGACCAGATTTGTAGTTTACTCTTAATTTTATTGTGAAAAATGGGGGATATTTTTTGGACCACCATCCCGAATAGACATGTTTTTTAAACACTAAAGTTAAAATGGATTTGGTTTGGGCTAAGTTAGGACAAACTCGAATAGTAAAGTCTAGGATATGCTTTTTGGGGTGGACTTGTTGTGCATACAGAGGACAAGTAAAATACAAGATTCTGCAAAACGTTGCAAAAGAAATAGGAAAGATACGAATGACATATAGAATGCAAAGTAGACGTGGAATAGTGAACCCTATCATCATATTTATGTATTTAGTATGTAAGGTATTAAGCTTAGTGCATGCTAGTAACACCCTTATCCTCGAACCAAATTGCAAAGGGAGGTCCAAAAGAACGGATATAGGTGTCAAGTTGCAAGAAAGCAAAGTTAAGGGGTTGGATGGTAATTGGTGATAATTTGTGGACTAAAGTACGAATTAAGATAACACGTTTGAATACGTTATGTGTTTGAAGATGATTGAATATAGGAAACCGCCAATAGTTGATGAGGATGCAAGTAATGGATGTTTTATGGTCAGATTGCAGAGCCAATGTTGTCACATTTTTCTCATCTTAAAGAAAACACATAAAATTCACGATCTTTGGTGTAGTGTGGAGGCATATATGTAAAGAAGATAAACAAAGGTTGTTTAAGTATTGCAAAGAGAAAACAACCAAAGTAATATATGATTTCTATGTGTAGTTTACTTTTCGTTACTCGATTAGTGACAAATGTAGTGACACATGAGCTTAGAATAATAATAGACTTGACATTTAGGCATGTTGTGAATTTGGTGGAAAACAATCAAATACTTATTTTGGTGTAAGTAACATAGTTCCACGAATTAAATAATGGATTGTTGATTAAACTGGTGTTTAAGTGCTTTAGATACTAGATCACATCGATAATATTGTAAAGCAAGAAAATGAGGAATTTTGGTGTTGGTATGACTTCAAATTACTTAGTTAACTGCATATCACGAAGCAACTTTAATAGGATAAGTGACATGGAATGCAACTAGGGAGGTCGTGACCGCCAAAGTCACAAAGATGAAGGTCAACAAGTTCATAGGCGAATAATAAGTCACATGTGATGTCGCCTAATGAGAACAACTTGGAAAAGCGAAATAGAGCTCGCATGAGACATTGTGTACAACAAGTTGTGTGAGTTAGAGTCATGCGAGCTACTTGACCTCACATTCAGTGCATGCGAGTTTGTAAGCGACCATGATTTCAAATAGGGAGGTTGTTGTCATCCACTGAGGCCGCGATGTTAAAGAAAACATTATCCCTATGCTATTTAAGTTACTCTTAAGTGTTTAATAAAAGGATTAGACACTTGGTGCACATGTTATGGTATGTGTAGGTATGCATTTACCAACCCACACGAATATGTGAATTTCATTTCAGTTTATATACCGAACGCAAGTTTATGTAAGTTATAGATATTTTGAAAATTTAATGCATGATATATGTTTTATTGCTTTCAAAATGTTCAACCTGTTAAGTGAAGTTCATTATGAATTTGGTAATATTATGTATAAAAATGAGTTCTGTATTGTATGTGATGGGTAGACCTATCCAAGACGCGGCATAAGGAAAGTCGGCAACTCACGCTAGACGAGGAAAAACAAGAAATCAATGGTCTGAAATTATTTTGCATGTATGTCAAGCGAATGTGGATTTTATACATACATATATACATACCTATGTTATGGTGAAGTGTTTTAAGTATGTTTTATTGCATGATATTGCATGCGATGAGTTGGATCTTTGTGAATATGAAAAGGATTTGACAAGTTTACATGTTTTAGAGTGTGTGTTTGTTTCATATGATAGACCATAAACTCACTGCTCTTACTAATTGATTAGTAGCGTGCATCTTAGGGGAAGACAAAGTGAGATACAACAAGGAAAATAATAAAGTTCAAGGCCATTAAACTTAAGGGTCGTTTACTAAACGCTTACCACCGGTAAAAGACATCACCGTTTACCTTATCATGTACATTTCCATAATCCCAGTCATCAAAATGGATTGGTGGTAAACATCTTAAACTCAATAAGTGCTTATTGGGTAGAGTCATCACTTGTACTTACCAGATAAGACTTTCGATCATTGCCTTCACTTTCATCGGGTAAGAATCTTGGTCCTTGTTATGTTCACTCGGTAAGTTAGTTAAACTGGTAAGCGTTTACCAAGACAAGTGTTTAGTAAATAGCCCCTTAGCTAGGTTTCATGTCGTGTTGCTTTATTTTGTTTTAATATTCTAATGTTGTGAATGAATTTTAGGAAATTATACTAACTTTGCAAGTTGTTTAAGTTTTGGATGTTGTTTTCATATGAGATGTTGCAAGATTATGTTACGTGTTTTTAAACTATCATGATATTAATCGACGATCTAAAGAAATATATAAGCCATAAACCCTATTTTTCTACTAGAGGTATGATAGTATGGTATACACACAACCGATTATGCACATACATAACATTATACACACATGCACACATAGGGATGACTTGGTATGGTATCAAGTTTTTTTCTTTCCAAAATCGTGAACCAACCAATTACATTTGGTACATAAATTTCTATACCATGTACCAATCAATCATACTTCGTACCAACATAATTGATATCATCTTTTTTCGGTTGGTACAAGTTGGTACTAGTTTATTACCAACTTCAAATTACGTATATGAAAACTTTTACTTCCGTTCAAATTTAAAGTCACATTTTGAGTTAGTAGGTAACAAATGTCATGTTTAACTGTTTTTTAATTTTAAGGAATAAAACCTGGAAACATTTAAATGTCCCCCCAAAAAGTTAAAGTTAAAGTTAAAGTTTTTAATATTCCATACATCAAAACTACAAAAAATAATATATAATCAAATAAGTCGGTACCATGATAATATCGTGTACTAACCAAGTTTCCCTGATTGGTATGATACTATCAAACGACTGCAATTGGTACCGATTAAATACATTCACATGTCAGTTGGTCTACTTTGGTACAAAAATGCCACCCCTATCAACACCTTTATTTTTCTCAAATTCTTACGAGGAGCGTAAAAGTTTGATTCATTGTTCGTAGTCTTAGCGGTCGTTTACCAAACTCTTACTCGGTAAGCAATCGCCGGTAAAATTTAAAACTATCACTTACTTATCGGGTAATATTTAATCAACAAAAACGACATTATATGCAATAATTTATCCTGTAAACGCTAACCATGGTAAGATTCATCACCCTCACTTACTGGGTAAGACTCTTGGTTTTTGTCTTGCTCTTAGAGCATCTCCAACAGCTTTCCCAAAATGGAGAAAATGAGGATTTTAATCAAAATTGTGCTCCAATAGCTTCCCCAAAACTATCTCCAAAATTAAGAAAGTAGGAGAGAGAATAGTTTATTCTCCAAATATGGAGATCACTCCAAAAATGATTACCAAATGAGAGCACCAATAAGAAAACCTTGAAAATAAATTTTTAAAGAGAGAAATAATATTATAATATGTGAGTACAATATTTTAATATTATAATCAATGATGAATTCTCCAAAATGGGGAATTTGTTAGAGATGAATGTAATTTTTTTTTGGAGATTTTGAGTTCTGGTTCTCCATTTTGGGGAATTTCTTGGAGATGCTCTTACCAGATAATATCCTTAATCATTGCCATAACTCATCCGGTAAGTTTATGTGACTTGGTAAGCTCTTACCCGATTAAGCGTTTGGTAAACGGCCTTCACACGATGAGGAAAATTTCTTCAAAGACCGTGGACCACAATCGAAGGGGGCAAAAAGGTCATTGTCTATTTTTCCGTTAAATTTAAACAGAATCAAACGGAAATGACTAAATTGAAAAGTTCAAAATAAAAACAGGCCACATTGTAAATTATTTAAAAATCAGGTGGCGGGTTTAATAAAAGAAATCAATGATAGATAAGTTAGGGCCGTACACGCGTGTTTCGTGTGTGTGTGTGTATGTGAGAGAGAGAGAGAGAGATGCAGAAACGAGAGATAGGTAAACAAGGCGGAGGTTCCGGTGGCTCCGGCACACCGGCGGCGAAGAGAGGCCGACCTTTTGGAAGCACTAATAGCAACGCAGCTGCAGCTTTGGCTTCCGATGCGGCAGCGCCATCTACACTCCTTGGCCCATCGCTCCAAGTTCACTCCTCTTTCGCTGGTCTGTTCTTTTTCAAAACCCTAATTATGTTATTTTTCATCAATCCTTTCCAAAACATCAATTTTTTTGTAGATAATAGTTTCTGAATACAAATTGATATAGATTTTGTTACTAATTTACCTTCAGGTTGTAATAATTTGTGGGAATTTTCTTAATGTTTAATGCAATTATCAAAATTTTATTTTGAAGAAAAAATTAGTGTTCCTAGCAACCTTGAAGCTGAAAAGCAACGCTTGTGATTATTTTAAGGTCAATGCTTTCCTCTCTTTTTGGAAAGAAAGGATCGTCATCTGTACTTCCATTATTATTGTTGAACAATTTTTAGTTTTTTATCATATAGCCTCTTGATATATTCCAGTACTCTTAGAATTCAAATGACTAGAAAAGGCACAAACATGCGGGAATCCCTTTTACATCAGTCACATACTAGTGTCATTTGATGAATATCCTTTATATATGGATGCAAATTCGGTCTTAGCAAACTGAACCAAATCAAACCAAACTAACCTAGTATTTTCCACACAGAGGTGGGTCCCTCCAGGGGGGGGGGGTAATATTCCGACCTGACCTCTACTCCAAAGAGCAGAGCGAATGTTTTGTTGAAGACCCTTGGCTTTCAGAAGAGTGTATATGAGGAAAGAGTTTTACTTATGTCAAAAAGGTTATGATAAAGTTTGAAGAAAAATAAGGTAAAAGAAAGGAGTTCAAAAGATTGGATCTTGAAAAGAAAAAAACTAAGGTTAAAAGATAATAAGCATAACATACAAACAGAAGTAGGTACAAAGGCAACTATGACCCTCCTTGCTCATCCTACATCCTCCTCGACCTAACCCTCCTCCTCGACTTGTAACAACCCGTCCCATATAGATATAAAATTGTATTTGTAAGCTTCTTCTAAGCTCAAAGTTGTTGGCTACCAATAACTTTCCCCATGGTTTTTAGCAGGCGGACCTAGATTTTTTTCAAGTGGTGGCACCATTTAACAATAAGAAACAAAGATATGGTCATATGGATATTTTTCATGAAAACGTCATTGCTCTATTGGTTAGCTCTTTGCTTTTCACATGTGAGGTCCTGGTGTCCTGTATTTGAGTCTTTTATTGCAAATCTTTTCAGAAACATAATAAATCCGAAATTAAAAGCTAAAAAGTAAGGAAAATGACACAAATGGGATTCGAACCTGGGTCTGCAATAGGAGAAAATCCATGCAAACCAACTCTACCAAAGGAAACTTGTATCACCATTGTAGTTTCAAAATATATACGGTTGCACATAACAAAATGACACAGTGACACCTTTCACGACCCTATAAATTTTTACACTATGGCTGAGGAACGAAGCGGCGGCCCGTGCCACCGTATCTAATAGAGTGGGTCCGCCCCTGGTTTTAAGTTGATTTCAAGGTTATTGGGTCAGTCTGTTGCTTTGGACCGTGGGGTTTTACAAGTAGTATCAAAGCCCATTCTTTTACTATCGGGATAGCGGGGCAAGCCTTATTGAGTGTGATGAGTTTCCGAGGGGGTATTTTTGTAACATCTTAGGCAAATCCACATCACCAATTACAAGGAGGATTTTAGGAAAGTCTGACGGGGACGTCGGGAATTTAAATGGGGGAGTTTGTAACAACCCGTTTCACATGGACAAAAAATTGGAATTATAAGCTTCTTATAAGCTCAAAGTTGAGGGCTACTACTAATAACTTCCATTATTGTACCAAGTTGATTTTGAGGTTATTGGGCTAGTATGCTGCTTTGGCCTCCCCTCGACCATCATTTTTTATACCCTTCTCACCGGAGTCGACATCTATCTCCTACAATCGTGTCCAAACGACCGCAAATCCTCTCACAATTTATCAGTAATAGGCGCAATTCCCAACTCCGACCAGAATACCTCATCTGGTATCCTGTCCAACATGGTCCTATCAAAATTCATCTACACATTCTCATTTCTCCCAATTCCAACTTTCTCTCACTGTCTTCGTTGTCGCTCAACACTCCGAGCCATATAACATTGCTGGTCTGATAATAGCTATTCAATATTGAACATGCTGATTACATATGGGATAGGTGTATATGATCTGTTTACACCCATATTTATAATAAGATGGATTTGTTAATACTTAAAGGTATCACACGGGTGCCTTTGGAATCATTGGCTCACCATCTCCCGGTTAACATGGCTTTGTTTATGCAATATATATATATATATATAGACTTAATCATTACAAGTCAAGAATGTTGGACAAGATCTTTCTTTGTGATTTTGGTTCGTGATTCTAAACTTTCGTGCTTTACATGATAGGGGCCATAGTAGATTGAAGTTTTACTTGGTTGTGATGTTTGAAAATGACATTTTTACACCACATGAAGAATTGAGAACAATGAAAGTTTCACCCTAAATTGATAAACATATTAGTTTGTATGGTTGGTCGATGCGATGCTGCTAGTTAAGTAGGTATTGTTGGGGATTTGAGTATCCATATGGCAGTTTCTACTTTCTACTGTGTTTTTTATTGTTTTGTTACAGTAGTTACTATTCAACAAAATTATTCCATTATAGCAGGTAGCTTGCATCGTGCTCATGGACTTGGGAATTGAAAGAATTCGATAAGATTGTCTGTACTTTTGATTCCTTTAATCATTACTTAGGCAGTTAGGCCCGTTTGCTAACACATACGCTGTCCCTTATATATTATATATATATATATGTTTTTGTAATAGCTTTGTTCCGCTGAAACCAAAACGCGCTTGGTAATTCTGTTCCATTCTCAAAAATGTAAAATCGTTAAAACTGAAAATATGTATGGCACTTCAAATTTTCTTTTCTGTTTATCATTTTCTTCTTGGTTAGAAATCCACTTTTATCTGTTTTCTTAAAAGATTTGAAAAATAAAACCACTTTTCTTCAAGATTTCATATTCTACAATTAGCTTGTAGGTGGGGGGAAACTATAAGTCCAATATTGAAACTCATTAATGATCTTCCCCAGGATTGTAGTTACTGCAAATCAAAGGGTGGAATTACACACAATAATTTGACATATAAGATTGTTTTTTTAATATAATATTTATATATGGCTAGAGTAAACTCACACACACTTCTCACCTTTGGTGAGACTTGAACCCCTGACCTCCAGGAAGGAGAGGGAGGTTAGAGTTTAAGAGTTTCAACTTATATGGTTGGATTCTTTCTATGGAGTTGTGTTTTCAGGTCTAAAATCCATCTTCATTGGATTCAAAAAGTCACCCGTTCTTTCGTTCCTTAACTCATTTGGTAAACCATGATAACGTTAATCAACTTTACAAATTTATAAATGAGTTTCATATTTCAAAAATGTAAACAATGGACAAACACAGTTTTTCACCAAGATTTATATTTTTGTGAGATGGAAGTATTGTAATCAATGTGTTATGGGACTTGTATATATCCTATTTAACTAGTTGGGGATAAAGACTTTGTTATTTTAATAAATTTTCTATATTTTACTACAGCTTAGATCCAATTTTCTATATATAGACAAACGGTACGTTTTAGATCCAATAAATTGCTTATTGCATCTATAAAATGCTTGGAATAAATTGCTTATCGCTCTTTCTGAAGGAGAACTTCAATCTTGGAATAAATTACTTGTTGCATCTATAAAATGCTTTTTTTTCCTTCATATTACTTGATTGATATTATGCAAAGTCATGTAATGATTACTTCTCTAAAATATCTTTATTCTTGTGTTCAGATCAAAATAATAAAAGAATCGTTCTTGCTCTTCAAAGTGGATTAAAAAGTGAGCTGACATGGGCATTAAATACCCTAACTTTGCTCTCTTTCAAAGAAAAAGATGAAGTGCGCAAAGATGCAACCCCACTGGCGAAAATACCTGGATTGCTTGATGCTCTTCTGCAAGTTGTATGTGATCACTCTTATATAATTTTAATCATATTTATTTCTTAAATTTTGTGAGAACTACTATTTTCTTATCTATATATATATATATTTTATATGTGCAATAAGGACAGATAGATGATTGGCGTGATATTGCACTTCCGAAAGAGCTCATAAAGACTCCACGAATACGTTCACTAGGTACCAACTCCATTGTTACTGGTTTTGGAAACGAGTATAAAGCATTAGGCTCGAATGATGTTTCCCATCCAAAGTAAGTCTTATGCGATTTCGTTTCTTTCTTTAGGTTTCTACATTCTTGATGAATAAGGTTTCAGGCATGGGATCGTGTGAGAAGTGAAGTTAAGGTGAGAAGCGTAAGAAGAGATCTTGACCCTCGATCACTTTTAATCTCAAACCCGCCCATGAATCGCCCTTGATAAGGGGATTGATCCGGTGCATCTCATCCTAATGTGCATCCAACGGTGGAGATTCCTTCTTACCCTTCTCACCATAACTTCACTTCTCACCGGAACCCAATCCTAAAGTTTCATACATAGGAATAGGATCGTGTGAGAAGAAGAGTTATGGAAAGAAGCGTAAGAAGAGATCTGGACCCTTGATCACTTTTAATCTTACACCCACCCATGAATTGCCCTTTAGAAGGGAGTTGATCCGGTGCATCTTATCCTAAATTCCTAATGTGCATCCAAGGGTGGAGATCCCTTCTTACGCTTCTCACCTTAACTTTCCTTCTCACCGAAACCCAACCCTTCATACGTAACCATCAATTTTGCTATTTTTTATGGCAGCATAGGATCTGCTTCTATTTCAGAGGCATCTGTGCAGAAAAAGACAACTAAATCTCAGCCGTCGGAATGGTGGCTAGCTGAGGATGGTCTGTTTAATATGGATGATGAAGGGCGGGCAGAAAAGCAGCAGTGTGCTGTTGCTGCATCAAATATTCTTCGAAATTTCTCTTTTATGCCAGAAAATGAAGTAATTATGGGCCAGCATCGCCATTGCTTGGAAACAATCTTCCAGTGCATTGAAGACAATGTTACAGGTGAGATATGATAAAATGCTGAATATTTATTTTTATCAAATATAAAGATGCAAATAGAAAATAACATATTTTGATATTTTCCAACTAAATATCTTTATTACCAAATTTACCATGCTTCTATAGTGTCTTTTTCTAATCGTTCTTTGTTGTTGAACAGAGGATGAGGAACTCGTAACAAATTGCCTTGAGACGATTGTGAATTTGGCTCCATTGCTTGACCTTCGAATCTTTAGCTCATCAAAGCCATCCTACATCAAAGTAACGTAAGAATCTATATTTTTTTTTTGCTATTTTTGGTTTTAAAGTTTTTAACATCCTACAATAAACAAATGCATCATGCTTATGAATTTTTGTTGTTTTTGATATAAAAAAAAAAGAGAGAAACGAGCTGTTCAAGCCATTATGGGAATATTGGGATCTTCTGTGAAAGTTTGGCATTGTGCGGCTGCTGAGTTACTTGGGCGTTTGATAATAAACCCCGAGAATGAACCTTTTCTTCTTCCTTCTGCTCCACAGGTTTGTGGTTTTATTTATTTATTTTTTGTTATCTTTTATTTTTATTTTTATTTTTTGTAATCTAAACAGTTGTGATGGGGCTTGCAGATCTACAAGCGGTTGGTTGATCTTTTGAGCTTGCCAGCCGTGGATGCACAAGCTGCTGCAGTGGGGGCGCTTTATAACCTTGCGGAAGTCAATATGGATTGTCGATTGAAGCTTGCTAGTGAACGATGGTGAGATGTTTCTTTTTATTTTATTTCAGTTTAAAATAAATTAACTGCTTCAAAAAAATACTCCATTAGTCCCAAAATAAACATCCACAATGAAAAATGGATAGTTTTGGAAATGTATAATTATTACCCATTTTAATTAACCAAATGACAATTTTACCCTTCATGATAGAGGGAGTAATGAATATCTCAATCTCGTAATTAAGGGTAGAACCGGAAAGTAGGCACTTAAGGGGTTGTTTGGTAATTGCTAAATGGTTTGGTGCAGAATGATTAAGAGACCCTTATGATATACTGCAAAGTGCAAAATGAAATATAAATGTTTGGTAATTGTTCAGGAAGTAATTAGGATTTAGGGCTCTTAATGGTTAATGGAGGTCTAGGATGCAAAATGATTCAGAGGGTTTTGGAACCATTAAGAGGCAAACTTATTTTTTTGCCAAACAAGATTCACCTCTTAGCGATTCAGAGGCTGCCTCTTAATGGAACTGTTTAAGAGGTAAACAAACAACCCCTTTTACTTTTGAAAGTGGACTATTATTTTGGGGAAAACTAAAATAGAAATGTAGACATTTATTTTATAGAATAGTGGAAGTATGCGAAAGGTACTAAAATAGAGACCAACATTCTTTTAAATTCGAATGGCCGAATTACATTTTAGGCAATGCGTTTCATATCTACTAAAAGCTACTATTACTTTACAAAAGAATTTGCAAGATTCATGATTTGTTAACAAGGGTGTTTTAGTAATTGGACACTAATCTCTCTTCACTTTTACGGAATTTGTTATAAAGCAAACATAGTCCATTTTCAAGAAAACAAATCATACTGCTAAACAACATTATGTTAAGGATTCTTGATAGTTCAAGAAAACCCGAGAAAATACCCAGAAAAATGAACCAAATTGTTATAATGTTATTGGGCTTATTTCTAAGGTTGGTAAAACTGTAAAACCGTAAAACTGACTATTAAGATTTTATCTAATTACACTTAGGGCGGTTGATCGATTGCTAAAAGTGATAAAAGCACCACATCCAGTACCAGAAGTGTGTAGAAAAGCAGCAATGATACTAGAAAGTTTAGTCTCAGAGCCACAAAACCGACCTTTGCTCTTGGCCTATGAGAATGCGTTTGCAGAGATACTATTCTCGGATGGAAAATATTCGGATACATTTGCTCGAATATTATTCGAATTAACATCAAAGCCCAACAGCAAAGTGGCAACTGCTCGCGGTATATGGGGCATGTAACAACACCTGGGATTTTAGGTAACATTTTTTTCTAACACCTGTAGTTGTAGTTGTAGTTTTAGATTTAGATTTAAATATGAATTTAACATCCCCTATGATTTGCTTGAGTAAATTGTTGTGAATCACTTTTAAAGGTATTTAAAACTTTTTAAGTAGTAGTAGTAGTAGTAGTAGTAGTAGTAGTAGTAATGTTTTTAAACTTGGCTTTTTTTTATATATTTTTGTAGGGTTTTTATAGAGCTAACAAATCTAGAAAGGTATAACTTTAAAGGGGTGAGCATAACCGGGTACCCGACCATTTTCCATGGAACAGGTACCGGAGTTCCTTATATTTTGGAACCGGAACCGATGGGAACTGGTTCGGGTACCCGGCTTTAATTTTTATTTTTTGTTTTTTTTACATTGCATACGATAAAAAGGTAATTATAAACTACAAAATACCGACTTGAAATAATAAATACAACAAATTGTCAAAACTAATCCGATAAAAACTAATTATTACATAAACAAACTAGAAAGTTTGAGTTTTTTATTTATTATTTATAAATATATAAAATATGTTTTATTTAAAAGTGGTGGGTAGCGGGTACCCAACAGGTAACAGTTCCAAAGAAATAAGAACCGGAACCGGTTCCGTATTTTAGGAACCAGAACTGGAACCAATCATATCGGTTCCGGTTCCGGAACCGGTAGTTCCGAAGCGATTCCGGTTCCAAAGGCGGATACCCGGTTCCGATGCTCACCCAACTTTTAATGCGTGAGATATTAAGTCAATAGAGTATTGTCGATTATGATAAAAGAAGGGGAGTGCTAACGGCACCCTCTTAGTAGAGGTCTTCACAGAATTTCAATTTCTTGTACTTTTATAATTTTGGGAATGTAAAAAAGGGATTTTGACATTGACATGTGTGAGGAAGATTTACTTTTATAGGGGTGTCATTAGCCTCCCCCTAAAAGAAAAGGGTATTCGCTATCTTCTGGAGCTCTAGCGGCCCCACTCACTGTACTAGACGTCAGATATATGGATTACACTGACACCTGTACCTTTCTGAAAGAGATCAACTTGGGGGGTTTACCTTTGATTTGTTGTTCGGCTCTTGAAAAGCATCTATAGAAAGAAAATGTCATTGCGGCCTTGCCCTAGGACACTGCAATTTACCTCTGTCTTGATGGCCGTATTTCGATCTATTATTATATAATCATTTATAAATGCTTGTAAATCGTAATATTTCGCGATGGTGATTAATAAATATGAGTAGTGTATTCCTACAAAAAAAATTTAATTCTTACCCCGAAATGATTTGATAAAAAGTATATAAGTTTGGAAGTTAGATTAAATCAAGTTAAGAGTAGTTGATATCAATTGTAAGGCAACCTGAAGAAAGGTGAATAGATTTTTATCTGTTTTTTTTAATTAATATTTTAAATATAAATACAACGATAATGTGTAAATTCGAAAGTCTTTTCCTTCCTCCACCTTATCTCCTTGCCTTTGTCGGGATATAATTCTTTGCATCTTGAAACAAGGTTTTGCCGTTTCGGTAAGAAGCAGAGATGGTTAAATTGTTGCCGGTCTTAAATCAATCATGGTCCTGACCAAAAATCCTACGAACAATTTTGGCGGTCTTTTAAAAATTACAAAAAAAATATTTTTGTACAAAAATAAATGTTATATATTTTGATCTATTTATTATATGAGATTTGAAATTTAATACACTTTTAACATATAAAGTAGATAAAATCTTGAATTCTTTTAGAAACTTTAAAATGAAAAAAAAACCCATGAAAAACTTGTATTTTTAAAAAAAGTTTGAAAATTGGGCCTATATGTAACCGGTCCGAATGAGACTTTGAAGTTCCATAAAGTGTGTTCCATAAAGTGTGTAACCAATCCGAACGAGCCCTAATCAATCTTAGGTAGGGATGGAGCCAAAAAAGGTGGGGTAACGGGTGGGCTTTTAGGAACCCTGAATTCACGACATTGAACATAAAGTGTGTAACCAATCCTAGTCGTTGGACCATAACAAGTCCTAATCAATCTCAAGCAGGGATGGAACCAAAAAATGTTGGGTCGTAAACTACGCGGGTGGGCTTTTGGGAACTCCAAATTCACGACAATGAACATAAAGTGTGTAACCAATTCTAGCCGTTGGATCATAACAAGTCACAATCAATCGCTAGGACGGGATGGAGCCAAAGAAGGTGGGGTCGTAATCTAGGCGGGTGAGCTTTTGGGAACCCCAAATTCACGACAATGAACGCTTCAATGTCCACCTCTTAATAGGACACTTGATCCATCTTCTCTTGAATCTCGACATTTCATTCAAAGTATAAAAAATAATTAACTCTGGTCCTGAAGCTTACACAAAGAACTGAAAAAAGAGCTGAAATGGGACCTGGAAGACAACCCCTCATAGACTTGACTTGCAGTACACCCTGCTGTTGCATGGTTATATTCATACATGTTCCAACTCTCCAGCCATTATGGACCCAACGTTAGGCCTAAGATTTTTGCCGAGCTAGTGCATCTTTAAGGTGGATCATAGGCCCACAAATCGCCAAGCTGTCTTTTAGCTGAATCCCACCTTTTAGAGGGATTTTTAAAGTTTTATTTTTGTTGATTTCAAGGGCCCTTTTTCAGTTTTTTGGTTGATTTTGAGAGTCCTTTTCAGTTTTTTGGTTGATTTTGAGAGTACTTTTCGGTTTTTTGATTGATTTCGAGACTTTTCAGCTTTTTTGGTAGATATTTCTTGTATTTTTTAAAATATCCCGAAGCACCTATCAGAGTTTAGTGTAGGCACTTTTTATAGCAAACAAATTCTACTTGTGAAAATCGCTTGAACAGGTACAGGGACCCCACTGGTTATGGTCATTATAGTAGTTCTTTCTGATCCTAGAAAATGTTTGAAAGACAGATAAACCTTATCAGTATAAAGATATTTGAAAAAGTATATTATCACATCGGGATGCAATGTTGGATCTTATTAGTATAAAGACATTTCATCCATCCATTCTAATTTGTTTCCGACAATCACTTCACTAGTAATTTTTTTTTAAAGTATAGAGTAAATAATAGAATAATTCTTCTTAAATAAAGTAATACTCCCATGATAGAAGAAATTAATCAAGTGATCGAAACTACAAATGAATATGAAAATGATAACACAAATTTATAAAATACAAAATGAAATACAAGTGATTAAGTGTATGAATCAAGACACCTAACTTTTTGTTTACAATATATATATATTTATTTCGTTCTTGGTAAAATGTAACATCCCTCCATCCTGATCCCAAAAATGAACCCGGTCCCCACAACGTGTCACATTTTCGACAAAATTTAGCGAAAACATATAAAATTCATCTTTTACAAGGAAATCAAAGTGGAGAAAAGCATTTTATCGAGTGTTAAACAATCATATAACAAACAACAAAACCGACACTTATAACTTAAAATCATGAATATATTACAACACCAACAACTACATGCAAAACTTACTTTACATACTGGATCAATACAACAAAGTGGATTTGCTTTTAAGATTCAGGTTCAAGGTCTTAGTTCATAATGTTCAATAAATATGTATTCTTGTAGCTCAACCAGGATGTATCTATAGACGAGCTTTGTTGTTGAAATGTAATTGTTTGGGTTTAGTCTTCGTTTTTGTTATGTGGCTTTGACGTGTTTTTTTATTAGGTCTACTGACATTTTTTTGCATCTTGCAATAAAGATTTAACAAGATATTGCATTTTGTGAAACTAAAGTTCCAAAGTAAATGACAAAGAGAGTATCCAAGTCGTTCGTTCCTTATACATTACCCCAGGAAATTCATATTAGAGTATAGAGATGTACAAGACACGACTTTCAAACTTGGTTTAAATAAGCAAAAAAGGGAAGAAGGATTAGGTCTCTAAAAAATACTGGGTTGCACGGGTTTTGGGTGTGAAATATGGGTCAGATTGATCATTGACGGTTTAAAAAACCTCCATCAATGGTATTAGTTGAATTTTATTACAGTTATAAATTATAAAAAAATATAAAATTGTATCCATAATATTAAAATTATTCGGGTTTTGATTACAAAAAATTTAAACCCTATGTTAATAATATATGTGTTGGAAATCTTCAATATTCCTCTTTATGTAGTTGGGTTTTGAAATATAATCTTCGGTTATTTTTTTTAACCAAGTTTGGGTTCGTCTTTAATCCACATTTTTTTGATTATTCAATGACCAGTTTCATCGTTCTTAACTATTCTTGGATTTTTCCTTCTTCATCTTTCCAAATATTTTCTAATGCATCGGTGGTGTTTGGAGTCATAGACGTGCTTTGTACTTTCTCCAATTTGCCGCCTTAAATTTCTATGTCTTGAATTCTCTCGTTGTTATCGTAATAGTTCTTCAGACACACACACACACACACACACATCTCCGTTGATTGTTGCAAACGACTTTGACTTTTAGCTGTTTAAAAGCTTGTCACACAATATCAAAAATCAACATGCATGCACTTTTTCAGATTTGGACATATGTGGGAGTACGCCTTTAAAATGTTTACGGCATAATCCAGAAAGTGGTCCACTGAAGATCATTGACTTATATGAACGCAGCCGACACACTATCTTTTATTAATATCGGAAAAATATCTCATCACTTGAAAAATATCAGTGTGTGTGATCTTCGATAATCTTCAACCTAAAGCTCCAAAAATTTGTTTATATTTAGCACACTTCACATAGTTGATATCTGAGCAACAAATCATTATTTTAAACTTTATTTTATGTCCAACAACATATAGAAAAATCAAGATATAATAAGTTTATCTATTATCAAAATTAATTAACGAGATGAGTACAAAATGTAAGCTCAAAACATTCAAAAACTATAAACCCGATCCTACACGTACAGGCCCCCCACCCCTCAGGGTCATTTTTATCTATAATAAGCCTAACAATAATCTCACTTTTTGAACTGTTTAAAACATTTCCTTTTTTGTCCGAAAATAGGATAAATGGGCAAAACATGATCAACACATGAATAATTAATAATCTAACAAACAACTTTTTAACAACTATAAGGTATTTATTACATAATAAAAAATCAAATCTATTTTCTTTAGTTGCGTTTATAAAGAAACCTCCTTAGTTCAATTAATAAAATCATACAACAAACATCTTCCCAACCATAAACCCTATTTATTGCATTACAATTAATTAGTATTTGTTATTAATAGAGTTCGCCAATTGAGACCATGTTAGGTTTGTTTCTCATCTAAGAAATTAAAGAGATGATAATATTTCAAATAGAAAAATAAATAAACTATATTTTTTCTAAGTATGACTTCTAATATTAAAAATGAATTGCACGAAAATAAATGGTGAGATAGGAGGAAAACCATGTTATAAAGAACGTATTACCCATTACCCATTAATACGTCTTCTAAAGGTTTTATGACTCCAAGAAGGTATTTTAAGTTGCGAAAAACCACAATCTAAGTCAGGAAAGTTAAAATGCGAATTCATTTTTAATTGCAAACGTAAGGATAAAGAAGAGCGTGATATGTGTCGTATTTAGTATGGATAACGAAAATGAAATTCATAAACTATTAATAATGAATGATACAACATCCAGTATGAATAACACACTATTTAATATGAATAACACGTGATCATGATCCGATAATGATAAATAACTTGTGGACATAGGGGACATATGTCGCGCTCTCCTTTGTCCCATCATTATTGGATCATGATGGTGTGTTATTTATATTGATTGGTGTATTATTCATATTGAATGTTATATCGTTCATTATGAATGACACACCATTCAATATGAATAACACACGATCATGATCCAATAATGATGAATAACTCGTGGACGCAGGGGACATACGTCGCGCTCTACTTTGTCCTCATATTCACAACCAAAACTCGGTTTTCAGTTGAATATATGGAAAGTAGAGAAGTAGAGAAATGTTAAATATATGGAAAGTAGAGAAGTGATCCTAACTCTTCCACTAAAAAACTAGCGGTCAAATTTGAGGGCAGATTGTGCAGCATCAGATAATTCGGTTGCATGATAACAACTATGCGGAAGATAATACAAATAGACGGCAAACAAATTATAATGTATGCATATGTGATCCTATGTGATTCACATATGAACTATATGTGGACATGTGAACCTGTGTGATCCACATATGAACTATTTAACTGATTCTCATATGAACTATATGTTCATATGTGAACATGTGTAATTCACATATGAACGTGTAATTCAAATATGAACTATTTAACCGATTCATATATGAACTTGTGTGATTTACATATGAACTATTTAACTATCACATATGAATATTTAATTGATTCACATATTAATCTTAGATTCACATATAACATTATAGTTTTAGGATCTAAATCAACATCTAGCTCAAGATCACCTTCTGAATTCGGTTCATATTGAAATAATCACGAGATATCAAGAAAGAATTAAGAAATTTGATAATCCAGAAACACGATATATGATCGAGAAAAATCTGGAGAAATCAATGATAGAATAGTAAACGGGATGGAGATCATATATCGTCGACAAGACTTCCGTTGTTGTCATCGACAATGACGGTGTATTGATCATATATCGTCGCCGTTTTTCTCTAGTTACCATATTACCCTTCCTTTAATTTGACCCCCCCCCCCCCCCCCCCCCCGCCCCCTAAACATTAAATTATAAATTACCAATAACTTTTATCATGATTTTAAGGTTTATTAAGTATATTGTTTCTCATCCACTATGTATCTCATAAACAGCCTCTCATTTAAAGTAACAAATGAACACTCTTAGGACCACATATGAGGTCCCACACAATATAAAATCATATCTGATTGAATCAGATATGATTTTATATTGTGTGGGACCTCATATGTGGTCCTAAGAGTGTTCATTTGTTTCTTTAAAAATGCAAAGTTCTCATTTGAACCTCTTTCTCTCTTTCTCTCTCTCTCTCTCTCTCTCTCTCTCTCTCTCTATATATATATATATATATATATATATATATATATATATATTGTAACTGCAATGGCAAACCTAGTTAAGATTTTATTAGATATTTATTTTTAATGTAACACTTGAAAATTGAAATTATGTTTCAATATTACTTTAATGACATTTTCATGTGGAAAATTTGTATCATGAGTTTATCATATGGTTTGAGTTACTTCTAACTGAATGGTCGTTTTTCAGATTATAAAAGTCTGAAAAAAGGATAACAAATTAATAGTCTTGTTGTAAAGAAAGTTATTTTTTGTCTTTTATGTTCAATGAGATACAATGTGAAATAACTATTCGTGTTAGCTTTATTTGGTAGTTAGACTTATTAATCATGATATTAATTTCATCTACATTTTGAAATTTACTGAAACAAGTTAAACGTGTCCTTGTAATTTGTTAAATATATTATTTAGTAAATTCAAAAATAAATACATATAAAAGTTAAATTAAAAAAATTAACAATTATTGAGGTTATTTTGCAATTTTTCCCTCTTCTCTCATTAACAACATAATCAAAAAATAAAACTAAACCTAATAAATAACTTAAGAAATTGTAAACATCAAGTAACATAATAACTATCATCAATTAACACATTGTCAACATAAAAACATAAAAAAAAAAAAAACATTCGTAAAAACATTGTATAAAGATATCGATACATGTTGTAAACAAAATCAATTATATCTGAATACTTGCTAAACATCCTCATTGAACCTAGAATAAAAAAACCTATAGTCTCACCAATGTAAACCACTCTCAAATATGATGTTTCAATTAAATATTATGACGGCGTATCTTTTGCACATTATGATCACCTTATAAACACAAAATGACACAACATCACTGAGAACACAAAAAAAACTTAAAATCCCCATTTTTTTTGTAAAGACTTCGATACATATTGTGAATAGTTTTTAATGTTTTTTTATGGAAGAGTTATGGATTTCCTATTTATGAGAGTTATAGAATCTTCAATTTATGGAAAGCATAAGTGGTCTTTTGGTTTGCAGAATGTTTTTGGTTGGAATGAAATCTGTTAAAGCAATTTGACTTTAAAGGAATTGGAATGAAATGTCTCAGATTTTACCGCATGTTTGGTTGACAGAAATCCAAATGGAATTTGCTAAAGAAATTGAAATATGTCTGTTTGGTTCAAATAATGTAGCTTTAGAATTGGACTGAAATATTGGTAAATAGCCAAAATATTCTTTTTGAATATTTTAAATTCGAAATCCAACTACTATGGTTCAGATCGGTGATGGTCGGCGGTGTTTGATTGTGGTTCAAATCGACATTGGTCGCAGGGGCGGAGCTAGAAATTTCCATGAGGGGGAGCACAAAAATATAAATAACAATGACCTCGTCGAGTTTTCATTTTCTGAAACTTATCTATGATATCTTCATTATCAGCCTTGCAAAAAAATGTCTTTTTCATTATCAACCTTGGGAGGTAAATATGATTGGATTCTGATTTTAACGACGTGTGGTTAGGGTAAAAATAAGATTTTAGGAGGTAAATATGATATTATAATTAATTGGTTAGTGTCTTGGTGGGTTTTAGACTTATAGGAGGCCCAATTAAAAATTAAGATTAGATGAGTCCAAAGTAAGAAGATCCAATAATAAATTAAAAAGTATTTTATCAATCTTGGGAGGTAAATATGATTGGATTCTGATTTTAACGACGTGTGGTTAGGGTAAAAATAAGATTTTAGGAGATAAATATGATATTACAATTAATTGGTTAGTGTCTTGGTGGGTTTTATACTTATAGGAGGCCCAATTAAAAATTAAGATTAGATGGGTCCAAAGTAAAAAAGTCCAATAATAAATTAAAAAGTATTTTATGTAAAAATGCATTGGAGGAGATTTGAACCCAAAACCACCTCCCAATGTATAAGGAGCACTAACCAACCGATCCAAGGAACTATATGTAAATTGAATATTTCAATTAAATAATATTATTCGACAATTTATTAAATTATATTTATATCAATAAAAAGTTTTAAAATTTCAGGGGGTGCTCAGGCCACTTCTGGCTCTTAACTGGCTCCGCCCCTGATTGGTCGGCAGTGGTTCATATCAACGGTGGTGGGCAGTGGTTCAGATCGGTAGTGGTCGATGGTGGTTTCGATCCGCAGTGGTTCAGATAGGTAGTGGTTGGCGGTGTTTCAGATCGACGGTGGTCGGTGGTTCAGATCCGCGATGGTCGACGATGTTTCAGTTCGATGGTGGTCGACAATGATTCAGATCGACAGTAGTCGGTGGTGGTCGACAATGGTTCAGATTGACGGTGGTCAACAGTAGTTCAAACCATAGATGGTCGACGGTGGTTCAGATTGGCGGTGGTCGGAGGTGGTTGATATCGGCCGTGGTCGACGGTGGTTTAGATCGATGATGGTTGAGGGTGGTTTAGATCGGTGATAGTTGGTGGTGGTTCAGATCGGTGTTGGTTAGCGATGGGTCAAACGGTGGTTGGCGGTTGTAGTTGACGGTGGCTTAGATTGGTGGTGGTCGACAATGGTTTAGATCGATAATGATTCAGATCAAGCAGGGAATATGAAGATAATTTTGTCTTTTTTAGAATATGAGATGAAATGGAATTGAATTACTTTTCAATTGTGATGAAAAGACCAATCCATGGATGATAGAAATGTGTGGAATTCAATTCCATTCCATTCAATAGGTAAACCAAACATCCGAATGAAATTTGGTCAGTAGAATTGATCATTCCAATTCCATCCAATTTCGTGAGAATCTTGCGAATCAACCGCCCCCTAAATTAATTAAATGCATTTATTAGACCATCTCCAATGAACTCTCTATTTACTCTCTATATTCACTCCAATGAACTCTCTATTTACTCTCTATATTCACTCCAATGAACTCTCTATTTTACTCTCTAAAATAGAGAATTGAATAGTAACTCTCTAAATATAGAGAGTTACTATTCACTACTCTTCATTTTTTTTAACTTTTGATAATTACAAATTGGCCCTTCAATTTTTTGGATTGTTGTATTTTTATTTTATTTGTTGTCTAATATTAATTTTAATAAACTAAAACTATATATATCTTTTAAGTTTTAAATTAAATTTAAATTTATCAAACTAATTTTAAAAACTAATTTAATAGTCAAATTACAACATAACATATTTAATAAGAACATGTCGTTAACACATATTTTAAAATAAAATTGTGAGAGAAGCACCACCAGTAGAGGTCGAAATGATGACAATGATAATGATGGATTCCAACAATATCTTGCTCGATATAGACAAATTAAGGATAAAGAAGTTCACTTTGCACTTCAGAATGCGTTAGTTGATCATTTATGGGAAAAATATGCTAATTCCGATTAAATGATTACGTATTTTATTTTAAAAATGTGTTGAAAATGTAACATTTTTATTTAATGAAATTTGGTTTTTGATAATTTAGTTTGAAATTAAATATGAATTATAATGTTGTCAAAATAACATGATAAAAATTAATAAATATAAAGTTATTCTGAAAATAAAAATATAAGGGTATAATTTACAAAGTTAATAAATACAAAGGGTATTATTGAACATTTATGTAATCAAAATATAAGAGAATATACTTAAAATATTCTCTTTTAAATAGTAAAATAGAGAAGAAATAACCAAGTCTCTCTTTTACTCTTATAATAGAGAATAAAATAAAGATGGTCATTGGAGATGCCCTTATCTATCTTTTTAATTACTAAATTACCCTTTTATATTATTTGTTAAAATAACATAACTATCTTAAATAAATAGTTTACATTAATCTCACAAATCCAATAAATTCTAGTACTATTTTATATTCTAATTTTATTATTTATAAAAACATATAACTTTTTTCTGTTAAGGACCCTTGGGCCTTGACGATTGGAGCCTTCGTGAGACGGCACCATAAGCACACCCTAAAGTCTCCCTATATATTTGTTTTAATTGTATATTTATATAAATACTAAATTCACTTGACCAATTTTACTACTAATTGTCGTACTTCGGAGGTGTTTGGATTAGCTTATAGAAACAACTTATCGACTTATTTCGGTGTGATATCGGTAATAAGTTATTTTAAGTGTTTGGGAAAAACAACTTATCCGGTGTCAAACAGGTGATAAGTTATTTTTTAAGAAGTTCAAATTTTTAACTTATCAATTTTTAATAAGGACTTTTCCAGGAACTCAATAAGTTATAAGTTAATAAGCTAATCCAAATACCCCCTTCATTTTCTAGTTCCCGGTTCTTGTACATAAATCATCTAGATGGGAGTTAAAAAAACAATTTCATGTCTCGTTATATTATACAAGAAAGCATAAAAATATAAACAAAAACAGTAAATATTACCAAACGAGATTTAAATAACATTTCATTCATATTCTTTTTTGAAAGGGTCATGTATCACTTAAAAGGGACATAGAATATGAACAAAAGTAAATAGGCGACAACCGAAAAACGGTTGTTTCCTTCCTTGTGGTTTGAATGTTTCATTCGTGTCAAAATGATATCCGAACGGAAACAAATACATGCGTTTCAACTTTGCATTTTTGGTTTGATGAAGTTAACTATCTAATGAAAGCGATAGAGGTTTGGTTTTCAGGTGAGTTACATTTTTTAAACCATAGGTCTTGATAAAAGTTAGTTCTTTTAACCACAAGAATTGTGGCATACTGGTTAAGGCTTGTGTGTGATGAGGCTAGATAACCCATCTACCCCATGTTCGAATTCAGGCGCAAACAACTTGTGGCCACTAGGAAATTATCTCAGGGTTGCATGTTTTAGCGGTCTTAAAATTGCCAGGAATTAGTTTAGACAAATGCCTATGATACCCTTTCCAAAAAAAGTTAGTTCTTTTTTTTTTTGCTTTTAGCAATTCTTTTTAACTCTAATTCAAAGTATTGGCAAAAAAACACAAAAAACGTGTGATGCTTATCAGTATAGTAGTTCGGAAATGAAATGAAGTTATCGAACGAAGAAAGTGCCTTTACACAGTGTTCTCGAATTTGGAGAGAAAAGAAAAGGAAGGGAAAAAAATAAAAGAAAAAGGATTTTTTATTTATGCTTTCGAAAGAGAAGGAAAATGAAGGGAATGAAAAGAAAGAAAATAATTTTCACGATTTTGAATATGAGATAAATGAAAGAAAATATGTCATTTTTACTAATATGTTTTTTTAAAATTATATCATTTAGAATCAAAATTCGGATAATTTTGTAATTAAATTGTTTTTTAAATGATTTTAATTTATTTCCTTCTCTTTTCTCACACATTTGGGAGGAAAGTTTTGAAAGAAAAATATTATTTACCTTCCTTTTCTCTTTTTTTGTCCCTTTTCCTTTATTTTCATAAATATATTAGATTGTTTCTTAATATAAAACATCAATTATAATTTATGAACTATAATCATTTTTGATAAATATTAAAATCATAGTAAATGAACGTTCATCATTTCCATAAATATCTCATAAAATAGATCACATTTGAAACGTTCTATCTATATATACAAATGCATATAAAAAGGGTAATCATGAGATGATTGTGTATCCTGTGAGAACTGTAAGATCCAATCTCATCCCTTCTCGTATTTACTAATGACATTCTTGCAATATGTTTTAAACCTCCTAACCAATTATATAGCTAAATGGAAGATCTTTATTTAAGCTCTTTTTAAGAATCCGATGAAAATCCGATTGTGTATATATTGTTTTGACTGAAAACTATCGATTCATATTGTGATCATTTACCACGTTAATCTTGACGTATGTTGTCTTACAATGTGAATAATTACCGACTTGGTTATAATAGGTGTGATTGATACCAAGATTTACCAAGTTAATATTGACATGTTCAATTCACATTGTGATCACTTACATTGCTAATGTTGATGTATATTTTTTTTCTTCATATTGTGAATCATTATCAATGTGGTTATGACTTATTTGATTCACACCATGAACACTTACCACGTCATTATTGACGTATATTATTTCACATTCATACCCCTCCTCACTCACATACCACTCATAAAGGAGGGGGTATGAATAAATTGAAAACATACAATCCCACACACTATTTCGTCTCCATATAGTATCATATGTTATGGTTGTCTGTAGGGGTGTTCGCGGTGCGGTTTGGTGCGGTTTGGGGCAAAACCGCAAACCGCACCGCATATGCGGTTTGAACATTTTTCCAAACCGCAAACCGCACCGCATGAACCTCAAACCGCACCAACCTCAAACCGCACCAAACCGCACCGCAAAATACGGTGCGGTGTGGTGCGGTTTGTACCTATCGCACTTTATGTCTACAATCCAATATTTATAAGTTTAAAAATACATGATAATATGAACGATAAAGTGACCGTAGTATAAAAAAATACATCCGATGCCCAAATACACATTGCATAATTAAAAATATTCTAAGAAGTAAAATAAATAAATTCCCAACTAGATTGGAAGTGTGATTTATGACGTGTCCAATTAATTTATTAATATTATCAATTGTCGTATTGGATCAAACTAAAAGCGTAAAACACAAAGTCCAAAAATATTACATAAAAATAAAATATTCTATATATATGTATATGTTATATATAAAATTTAAAATATATAAAGCATGCGGTGCGGTGCGGTGCGGTTTGAACCGCGGTTTGATAGATCAAAACCGCAAATCGAACCGCATAGTGCGGTTTGATAAAAATGCAAACCGCAAACCTCACCACGAAAGTTCTAAACCGCGCTTTGCGGTGCGGTGTGGTGCGGTGTGGGCGGTTTGTACGGTTTGGCGGTTTGGATGAACATCCCTAGTTGTCTGTTTCATATGTTCTCGTAAAATGATATTGATGTATATATATATATATAGAGAGAGAGAGAGAGAGAGGGTACCTATTTAAAATAATACGAGAACGAGCAAATCACATATGATTTTCCATTAACGGTAAAAAAAAGTGTGCGGGCGACTTGTGGTTGTGTCTTCAGGTTGTGGGGCAAAGGCTGGCTGAATCACGTGGTGATTTTGTACATGATGTTAGTGTAAAATCACATCTGATTTGCTTGTGCACGTGTTGTTTTAAATATATACCGTTTTCATTTGATCTTGCTTCTCTCTCTCTCTCTCTCTCTATATATATATATATATATATATATATATATATATATATATATATGTAGAGTGAGGTTAAGCTAGTTAGCTTATTTTCAGGGTACATGTATGGATGCATGTAAACTAATTTATTGATAAATTACTTGGAGTATCTTATGAGAAACTTTTTGTCACATTTTTTCGATTATATCTTCATTAATATTAATTATTATCTATTACTATTAATCATAAATAACTATTAATAATAAATAACTATTTAGTTATTACTAATATTAACAATTATTAATATGAGTTTAAAATTATTAATTAATTTTAATTTTAGTTATACATTAATATTAATATCAATTACTTATAAATATTATTAATCATATCAATTATTTTTATATTGTTTTTTTAGTTATTATTCAATATATTTAGTTATCAGAAAACAAATATAATAATTCTAACAATATTTATGTAAGTTACATAAAAATACAAATTATACATATTTTATTTTATAGATAATAAAATTGTTTTTAATTGATTTTAATAAAATATCTAATCTAATTATTAGTTATAAATTTTTTAAATTATTAATTAATTAGGATATGTAAGATTGACCAATTTTTTTTTTTATTCATACGGTCATAAATCATACAAATATAAAAAATTATAAAATTTATTTTTAAAAATTCAAAAAAAATATATAAGAATCGACTTAAATTCTTTTAATTAATATGTTATTTTAATTTTTTTATTATTTTTTTTGTATTAATTTATTATATTATTAAATATTTGTTTTAATTATATTATAAAATAATATAATTGGCTATTTCTTCAAAATGTTATTTTTGGTCATTTTACATGCTTATCAGCTAGTTTTTGTCAAACATAATTTGTTCGTAATTTAAACATAAGTACCAAATTTGAAACTTATCGGTTATCGGTAGTTTTGAAACATAGACTTTATCACATATACTAGATCATCTTATTTAATGGTTAAAACTTATTTCCGTTTTTCCATAAGTTAGGGGTGTTCTTCTTTAAACTCCTCCAACCTAACACACATGCACATTTATATGGTTGGATTTTGGTAAAGAAATCAAATTTTTTGAGAAATGTAAGAAACACGTTGTTCACATATATCCATATAAATTAACATGTTAATGTACATTAACATATGTTAATTTATTTAAAATTTGGTTAACATTTTTGTCCAAACATATCTTAACACTTTGTCATAAATTAACATTTATATAATTTTTTTTACCAAATTTTTAATTTTTGATACCATACCAATTCATTGATATATATATATATATATATATATATATATATATGCATGTGGGGCCATGAGAAAATGTCATAACTTTGTTGAACTACCCTTTCTTTACTTCTCTGATTTAAATTTAAATCCTTTACACAAGCCAAGACAAAGACAACTCCAAAAACTAATATTTTTCTTTTTAATTTAATTTTAAAAAAGTGATTTAATATTATAGAGTCAAAACCAATCTTTGGGATAATTTATTGGAATTGGTATGGTAATCGTGTACGTTAACGATCATTTGGACAATGCATACTATGAATCTTCATTTTTTTTCATAAAATAATAAACTATAATATGTTTTTTTGTCCCATAGATTTTTTGATTTAAGTGGTTTTCGTTTCTATAATATAGAAACTATAGTTTGAAAGATGATCTGATTTTACCTATATATTAACAGAAGTTGACTCTGAGGCGTTTTATTTTAAAATCAGAACTTGCAAATCGACTAATTCATTGATCTATTTGAGAAAGAGATGGAGATAGAACCTACAAAAAGTTCATAATCAAAACTTTCAATTTGCATGTGTGTGTTTTTGCTTCGACGGTTCACAATAGGGGTGATGAGTTACAGTTTCATGGTGAGGAGGAAGGGTGATGTGTTGCGGTTTAATGTATATTAATTATTATTTTTGTATAAAAATGAAACAAAAGTGTAAGAAGTCTAGAATATTTCTTACTTTATCGGCTTTTTAAATGGTCGTTAGTGGAAGAAATCAAATCCAAGCGTTTTTACAAACCACGATGATGAAGCTATAGTTTCTAAACTGTAGGGATGAAAATCTTTGAAATTGAAAAAACACATTGACCAAAAATGTATTTTACTCTAAATAATAATATAGGTATCGTATAAGATAGTTAGATTCATATAAAACTTGTAGTTATGAGACACAAATACGATAGTTTATTGATTATTTATATAATATTTGTTTATTGTTTTTGAGTAGAAGTTATTACACATTTCGTTCTATGGTACTATAGATAGTAGTCAACGATAAGACTTGGCAGAGTCATACCATCTCAATCAACCACCTACAACGCTACAACTCCATCGGTGCATGAGCTGTAACAAGTCTTAAACTCGAGTCAAGCTGGAACATCATTACTGTATTTATTGAGACATAATAATGTTTATTTAATTTTCTATAGTTTTTCAAGACATTTTTTATTTTGTAACGTTTGAACAGAATCCAAATTTAACTGTATATATCCCATTACATCATAACGAGAAGTCAAAGGGCAATTGCCTCTTCGATTTCTACGATAATATTACGACAATCTGTATTTTATCACACGAAATCCTTAAAATTCCCAAAGAATTGAAAAAAAAAATCTGAACACTTTTAAGAACCGATCTTCTCAATCTTAGGGACATGAACCGGGAAATCATCAATCTCTTCTGTCCAAGGATTTTTTTCCTTAGCTGGATCAATCGTTTTCAAAGCCTTCCACACGGCACTGTTACACTTGAAACCAGAACCAAAAGCAATTTGCCATGAGCGATCACCTTTCCTTATTCTACCCTTAGCCTCAGAATAAGCTAATTCGTACCACAACGAGCTGCTTGAAGTGTTTCCGAACCTATTGAGGGTCATTCTAGAAGGCTCCATGTGCCAGTCAGATAAATCAAGATTCTTTTCTAACTCGTCGAGAACTGCTCTCCCTCCCGCGTGAATGCAAAAATGCTCGAAGGCAAGCTTGAAATCCGGAATGTAGGGTTTGATTTTCATTTGGAATACTTTCCTTGCAACTAATGTTGCAAAAAACAAAAGTTGTTCGGACATGGGAAGCACTAACGGTCCAAGCGTTGTAATATTTGTTTTTAGAGCCTCACCAGCAACTGCCATCAGATCTTTCGAAAGCGCCACACCTATTTTCTTATGCTCATCCTCTTCTTGGAAGACACAATTGTAACATCTATCGTCAGCACCTTTATGCGTACGAACAGTGTGAATTAGCTGATACTTTGAACGACGACGATCAGAGGACCGATTCGACAACAAAACCGCTGCTCCTCCCATTCGAAAGAGACAGTTTGACACAAGCATCGACCGATTATTTCCAAAATACCAATTTAACGTTATGTTTTCCATGCTAACAACTAACGCATACGAATTAGGGTTCACCTGTTTCAAAAAAAAACAAAAAAAAACATGTCACTTTCATCTTTCAAAATATTAATAAACACACAATAATTAATATATAACTTTTTGTCTTAAGAAATATCCAATCATAATTATTACTCCAAAAATCGATTTAATTGACACCCAAAACACACTTTTAAAAAAACTATAAACTTAAAAATACATGTTTTAAAACATCATTCAATAAATTACCTGCAAAAGCTGCTTTGCAAGATCAATCGCGATCAATCCAGCACTACAACCCATTCCACCAAGATTATAGCTCATAATATTCCCTCTAAGCTTGTAATGGTTCACAACCATGGAAGTCAATGATGGTGTTGGGCAAAACAAACTACAATTAACAATAAGTATTCCGATTTCCTTCGCTTTCACTCCGGTTTTCGCCAAAAGCTCGTCGATGGCTCCATACATCACCATCTCCGCCTCTTTTCTCGCCTCCGCCATACACGGATTTGGCGGAACCCTAAGCACCGCCTCCGGAAAATACGTCTTCTGCCCTAATCCGGATCGTTCTAGAATCTTCTTCTGAAACGCTAAATTCTCTTCAGTAAACGTTCCAGCCTGAGTCGAACGATCCATGAAAATCTCCCGAGTCACCATCCGTGCGTCTTCTGGTTTGTAACAGGCGAAATCGACCAAATATACCTTCTTTGGTCTACTCATGAAGTAGAGTGTGGCTAAGAACACCATTAAGGCCGAACAAATGACCACCGTCACCAAATTGAATCGGAGTTGGTCCCATAAACGGATTAGATCGTGGGAAGTAAGTGTTGATAAATGAACGGATACGACTACAAGGATTGGGGTTAACAAAAGGTACATAGCGTGTGAAATCAAGTAATGGTAACCTAATTTCACATATTTGAGTTTTACGGATAGCAAGAAATTGGGGAGAGGTACAGTGGCGGTGTTCTTCGACACCGCCTCTGCTGCTGCCGCCGTTGGCCGCTGTAAATCCGCCATCGGAAACCACCTAATTAAGTTATAGGTAAAATGGAAAGAAAATGGAAGATGATTATATATGGTTTGAAAATTGTTGAGAAAAATGGATTTTAGAGAGGGAAAGCTGTGAAATTGTGAGATGGAAGAAGGGTAGGAAATTGGAATTTATAAGGGGAAGAAGTGGGGGGTGGGGGTGCAACTACCCCAACGAACTTTTTAAATGCTAAATACCACCCCCTTTATTTTTAAAATTAATTGTTTTATGTTTATTTTATGGTTAGTTATCTTATCCAATATATATTATTCTATATCATTTTCTTCGATCCAAAAGTAAGGATCGTTTATCAAATATGTATCAAATAACTGTTTACTCGTTGTTAATTGTTACTTATATTATTGATAGTACAGAAAGATTAAGAATCTTATCCAGTAATAGAATAGTAATAATCAAGAATCTTACTTTTCGGTATGTGAGAATTTTTTTTTATCCTGTAATCACCTAATGGGCAAAAGACACTTACCAGCTAATGCGAACCGTGACTCTTGTCGGTAAGGATTTGATAAACGTTCTCTAAGTATATTTCTGTCTAAATTCATATTTTAAGAGACTGGTAATGTATATGTGGGATATAACGAAATTTAAATTTTTATAGTAAATAAAAAATGAAAAAAAATTAATAATCTTTTATTAAAAATTAAAAATTGGAATTTATGTTTAAATAAAATAAAAATTACATTCCTCTGTAACCATATGCACATATTCATAAATGTGCGAACCATCGTTTTGTTACTTCGTCTTAATATAAAAAATTATGAAGCCATGAAAGAGGCCGCCATATCAATACGTTGTGTGTCACCATATATATTTTAAAATTATAATGATAATATAAGTTTCTCTTAGTATAGTTGGTTTGCATGACTTTTTCTCTCACCTCGGACTTACATTCGAATTTCATTAGTGTCATTTTTTTAGTTTTTAGTTTTTCAAAATGTATTATCTATTTTTTTTATAATAAAAGACTTAAACATAAAACCTTACATATGAAAAACAATAAACTAACCAACAGATAAATGATAATTTTGTAAAAAATATCTATATACTTATTTCTTATAGGCAATTTATGCCATCACATGATTTATTTTTTCTAAATACACCTATGTATGCATATTTTGCCAATTAGCCATGTTATATTAATGATATTTTATAGATATTTTAGTCTTTAAACACGAGAGTTTTGGCTAAAACCAAAGTCAAGGTGGACTCTTTTTATAGGAAGGATTTGACTCCACCTTTGGTTACTATAGCTACTTGGGACAAACTTAGCCATTATTGTTTGGCAAAAATAAGCTAGCTTATAAGTTAGCTTATAAGCTAGTTTATTTCTAGTGTACATGTTTGAATGCATATAAGCTGACTTATAAGCTAGCTTATTGATAAGCTACTTTGAGTAGCTTATGATGAGCTTTTTGTCATCTTTTCCGATTATACCCTCATTAATATTAATTACTATTTTTTCAAGATGTTCTTTTTAGTCATTTAAATGGTTATCAGCTAGTTTTTGTCAAACATAATTTATTCATCAGCTAGCTTATAAGCTACCAGTTAGCTTATAAGCTATCAGCTAGCTTATCAGTTAGTTTGTCAAACATAGCCTTTTGGCTGTGTTTGATATTGTTTTGATATATCATCAGATATTGTTTGATAGATTTCCATAAAAATTATATTTATCGGGGTTTGAGTATTGATTTTAAACATATCCACTCTTTGATTTCAAAATCGAGGGTGGCGGCGATGGTGTTTCAGTGTCGGTCAAGGCGTCCAAGTTTTCGAGCGGGTGTTGTTGGCGAGTGATATTAGATTTTACGTCATAATGGTTAAAATCTTTATCTTTTTATTTTTTTAGTAATATATATATATATATATATATATATATATATATATTTCCGATAAAACATTGTTTCTAAAATCGGTTCACTCATTTAATTCAGAAAAGTTAACTGGATTAACCGGCATATATAAGTTTTCATTTCAATCATTGTTGGATAATTTATGACCAATTATGGACAATTAATCTATATACGCTAAATGAAACAAGATTGATAAAACTATTAGAAAATAATAATAATAAAATTATAAATACATACATATTCACATAAAGGGGTGAGTTTTGATGAGAAGGAAAGTTAAGATGAGAAGCGTAAGAAGGGATCTCTACCTTTGGATGCACATTAAGATGAGATATACTGAGATACAACGGATCAACTATCTTCTAAATTGCAATTCATGGGTGGATATGAGATTAAAAGTGTTCAATGGTCTACATCTCTTTTTACTCTTCTCATCTTAACTCTTTTTCTCACACAATTTTATGCCTATATATGTATGTATGTATGTATGTATGTATGTATGTATGTATGTATGTATGTATGTATGAATAGGGGGCCTTTATTTGAGAATCCATGAAACTAGGGGTGTGTAAAGACGGGGTACCCAGCCAAAATTCATGGAACCGGTCCCGGAATCGGAACCGGCGGTTCCTGAAATGAAGGAACCGGAACCCGTTACACCGGTTCTTTATATTTGAGAATCGGTCCTGAAACCGCTTGGAATCGGTTTCGGTATCGGGTATCTGATTTCTACTTTTTTTTTTTAATTTTCTCATATCATATAATAAAAAGCAATTATTAATATGTTACTAAGTATTAATGTAAAGAAACGTGAACACATAAGCAACAAAACAATATCAATAATAATTTCAATTTTAGTTTACTAAATATATAATAAACACAAAACAATTTAATTAAAAAAATAGTGGATACCCGTAGATTGCGGTTTTGGGTTCCTAAGGTTAACGGTCCAAAAAAATGAAAACCAGAATTAGAACCAGTTTTGATCGGTTCCATATTTTAGGAATCGGAACCAATGACATTGATTCAAGTTCCAGTTCCAAAGGTAAGTACCTGGTTTCGTACTCACCCCTACATGAAAACAGTCACAACCTTGAGAACTTGTGCATCATGTGTTGTTTCATATGATTTTTTTCCATCTAAGATTATGATTTAAACCATGAATAACATATATTTTTCTTACAATATATTAATTTCACATGTATTCGGTTTATAATATGAATTTTTTATCTGTTTACGAAACAATAAATACTTATAACACGATTGGAATTGGTTAGCATGTTTTTGTAATGAATATAACACGGTTGGAATTGGATATGATGTGTATATATATATATTATATATATATGTTTTTGTAATGAATATAACACGGTTGGAATTGGTTAGCATGTTGGTGTGTATAATTCGCGTATTGGTGTGCCTTACTGTTTCCGGTTGGGAGTGGGGGCGCTGCTATGCCACGTGTGCCGCTCTTGTTGGTTGTGGCTGGTCAACTAATTATGGTGTTTGACTTTTCTAGATCAAGTCCACGGATAGGATTCAATGAGGGGTAAAAACCAATATTTTAAAATCCGGGTTTTTAGTTGACCTGGTGTAGTGATCGGGATCTGGGTTAACAGGTTCAATTGTCGGGTTAACCGGTTTCAATAATTACCTTAATCTCTTGTATTTTTATTATTTTCCTGCATACATACATATATATAAAGTAATAATTTAATGTCCACAAGTTCCAACATTAAAAATACACAAACAACAAGTTTACATCAATTCGAATACATTAAAAAACATACATAACACACACTTTTTTTATTTATTTTTTAATTTTAATATAAAAACGGGTTAACCGGGTTTGAGAAACGGGTTTACCACCGGTTTAACCGGGTTTTTGAGAAACCCGACCGGGTTGAAATGGGCCGGTCATATGCATTAACCCGGCGTTAGTTAACCCGGTCACTATCCCGGGTCCCGGTCCAACCGATTCGACCGGCCGGTTAACCCGGGTTTTAAAACATTGGTAAAAACTATATAATTGCGCCTCCAATATATTTATTTTATTTAAAACTTTCTTATTTATTTGGATAGAAAGATGATAACTGACAACTTCAATCAGTCTCAAATGAATTAGTATTTAAAGATACCAATTTGGGGGGTGGGGAGTATTTTTTGGGTTCATTGAGCGGCTGAGACTAATGCAAGGTCCATGATCGAACTCATGACTTGTCTTTTGTTTGGACAAAGTCGTCTCACCATTTTGCCAACTAAACTACACGTTAGACACATTTTTTTTATCAAGTTAATAAATTAAGAAGGAGCATACAATAAAACTCCATAATGGTAGTTGCTAAATAAAACTTTTTTTTCTGTGGGTCATCTGTATTCTTTCAACATCAATAATATTGATATATATATATATATATGTAGAGAGAGAGAGAGATAAGAAAGTTTAAATGCGAACTCAAATTTGGTTGTGAACATTAGGACAAATGAGAACGCGACACGTGTCTGAATGTAGTATTATTCAAACTGAATAATGAAAAAAATATTCAAACTGAATAATAATATTATTCAATTTGAATAATACTGAATGTAGTATTTCAGACACGTGTCTGAATGTAGTATTATTCAGACTGAATAATATTATTATTCAGTCTGAATATTTTCTTCATTATTCAGTCTGAATAATACTACATTCAGACACGTCTCAGTATGAATATGACACGTGTCACGTTCTCATTTGTCGTCACGTTCACAACCAAATTTGAATTCTCATTTGAACTCGTCTCTATATATATAACTAATAAAATGTCACTTTACAAAAAACAATGTGAACTATTCAAGAGGTCTATTAGGAGTATTCGTAGTTTGGTTCAATTACAAAATCTTGAACCTAACCTTAAATGTGGTTTGGTAAGAAAAACCGAACCTAAATAAGAACTTATTTTTCTGGTAAGTTTCTATTGAGTTGATCTTCAATTCAGTTAACGGTTAACATCTAACAAAAAAAGTGTATTTGTATATGATACATGACAATTAATTATATTAGTTAACAGTCTCATACATTTAAAGATATTAATGTCGTGTTTTAACCAAAAAAAACAACGAAAATAAAATGCAAGGGAGGTTCAAAAATTGCAACCAAACAAACTTTGAGCTCAAGCACCAAAGAAAAGTAAGGGTTTTTTTTTATAATTTAATTTAGGGCCTGTTTGGTAGTGGCTTAACGAGCTTAATGAGCTCTTAAGCTTATTCGGTCAGCCATGCTATGATGTTTGGAAGTGGCTTAATGATATAGTAAGGAGCTGAGCGAATAAGCTTTTGAAGGCAACCCTTATGCAAACAAACATCCTTCTTCCCCCCTCTACCCTTCCCTTTCAAGTTTTCAGTCAGCTGTCAAAAAAATTCGCTCAACCATCTCTCAAAGCTCAAAACATCATATGAGAATTTTTGTCTTTTGATATTTAGATGATAAAATTTAATTTTAAATATAGTTTATGCTTTAACGGTTTTTTTTAGAAAACTTTATAATTTGTGAGATTAAATTTAGATTATAAAAAATTGGTTAAACAATAAAATCTACTATCTTCTAATTGAAGGATAGGGGGAAATTGGGGATTTTAAAAACTCTCTCTTCTCTTTTACGTAATATTTTTATATAGGACAAAATGCAAGAAATAAAACCTACTTTTATAATTTTTTTTATTATAGTATTGTATTTTTAGTTTTACTTATTACATCAATGTACTTTTAAATTATTTTTTATTAAGGCATTGTACTTTGAAAAATTCATCCATTATAGCAATGGGTAACTTGTTACTTTTTAAACAAGTTAACCCCCACTTTTTTTTGCTTACATGGCTTAAATGAGATGACATGGATAACATTTCATCATGATTACATGACATTAGTAAAAAAAATCTCTTGTAGTTTTTTTTTTAAATTCCCACTTTCTCTTCTGATTATCTCAATATTTTAGTAATTTCTTCACGTCATCACTTTTAAAAAAAATCACTCTTACTAAATTGTATGCAAACTAAATATTTTAGAGTTACATTTTTTTAACAAATATGATATTTTTATTGAAGATAAATATTTTATTTATAAAAAACGTAAAACTTGTGATTTAATTTTTCTAGTTCAAAAAATACTTATTTTATACTTTTTTTTTAAATTTAACGATATAAATTGTGTTTTAGAAATCTTCTTAATATTGTTACATTTTAATAAATATTTTAGAAATAATCTAATTAATTTAATACATTTATTGAATGATATGTCAATTCAATTTTTTAAGACAAATAGATATATTCTTTTCCATATAAATATTTTATTTGTAAAAAAACATAACAATTCTTATTTTCTTAGTTAAAAAATATATTTTTAAACATTTTTTAATATTAGGGAAATAAATTGTCACCTATAAATTTTCTTAATACGCTTATATTTACAAATAATTTAGTTTAGTTTAATTAGTCTAATATATTTATTAAATAATATGTAAAGTACAATGCTATAATAAGAAATGCCACATCAACAATATATTACATGTAGACAACCTACATGGACAATGAGGTGGTATGAAAACCTAGTATAGTGGGTAAATTTAAAAGAAAAAGGTTACTCAATGCTATAATAGGTAGATTTTTCAAAGTACAATGCTCTAATAAAAAATAATTTTAAAGTACATTGCTGTAATAAGAAAAACTAAAATTACAATGCTATAATAGAGAAATTTATAAAATTGGTTGCTATCTCTTGCATTTTGCCCTTTTATATATTATGTATGTAAATGTCAATTTTAAGTTTAGACAACATATAATGGTAAAACATTAATCAACCAAAATTTAATCCTTCATTTGTATAAAAGTAACATCAAACAACGTAGTTCAAACACAAATATAGCAACTACAACATTTAATGATTGAAATTTTATATAACCACATCGTTATATATGTATATAGAAATGTAAATTAATACATAGGTTTAGGGTCGGCCGGTCGGGGTAGGGGATAAAGTATATCCACAACCCCGGTTTATAATATCGGGATCCCCATTCCAAGTCAACGCAGGGATTGTCGGTCAAACCGGATTCGGGCAGGGACGGACCCAATTTTTTTTTCAAACGGTTGCACCGTTTAACTATAAGAAAAAAATGTCGAGATATTTTTTACAACATCATAATTGGTCTAGTGGTTAGTTCATTGATTTTTATACGTGAGGTCTTGGGTTCAACTCTTTTATTGTGATTTTTTTAGAAACATAATAAAATTAAAATTAAAAGCAAAAAACTAAGAAAATGACACTAGCGAGATTCAAACATTGGGTCTTGGGTGTAGGAAAAGCCTTGCAAATCAACTTTACAAAGGAAAACTTGTGTCCATATTGTAGTTTTAAAATTTATATGGTGGCACATAACAAAACGATACGGTTGCACCTTTCACAAATCTAAATTTTTTTACCCTTTGCCGGAGAATAATACGGTAGCTCGTGCACCGTGGGCACCACTACAGGTCCTCCCCTGGATTCGGGTATCGGGTTCCCCGCGGGCACAAGGTCTTAATTTCCAATGTGTTCACGTTACATACATGTTCATTTTTGTGTGTGTATGTATGTTATAAAGAGGAGAGAGGAAAAGGAAAGAAATAGAAAAGAAATGAAATATGTCATTTTTATTAAAATGAAAGGTTGGATGACTTTATAATTTAATAATTTTTTTCTAAAAGTTTTAATTTATTTTCTTTTTTTCCTTATATTTCCTTTCACGTTTGAGAGCAAACTTATCATTATTTTTATTCTCTTTTCTTTCCTAAAAAAGTTTTAAAAACATAAGGTTTTTTTTCCTTCCATTTTCTTCATTTTCAGTTTCTTTATAAAAAAAGATATGGAAAACACGTGTAAATATTTGTTTAATAAATAACAGTACGACCTTAAGGCGTGCCCGCATCTATTTGCTTTTCAGAATCTAAATCAAATATTTATTTCGGTTTTAATGCTTTTCGTTTTTAAGATATGTACAAATCAATTTGCTTTCCTAACTTTTCGCAAAATATCCAAAAATATAACTTACAAGTTACAATGCCTTGACAATTTTCAATAATATAATTCCAATTATTTGATTTATCTTAGAAATTTTGAACTGTCTAAACGATTTTCATTTTTCTTCAATTGAAAAAGCTAGAATTGGCTTGAATATTTGTCATGTTTTATGAGGTAGAATTCTAAGTTCCAAATGATAACTGTAGACTTATCTTTTAAATTTGTGTAAATGATAGTTATTTTTTGCTTTGGTCGATAATTGTAACACCTTAAGCTTAAAGCAATGAATACTTGCAACTTTCACTACTATTTTAAGTTAGAGTTCTGTTTGGTACATTATTAATAGTAAGAAAGCTAATTCTATACCATCAGGAAATTAAGGTGGAGAATTTTTGTGATAACTCTGTTATGAATAGTTAATCACCAACACAAAATTTGTGTATATTTATATAAATAAATTTACAAGTCAATGTAAATTATGTATACATATTAAATATATCGATGAACATCCAAATATCTTACTTGAAATTTCATTTTCTTGCATGCATGTAGTGTCTTAAGATAGAAATTTTCCCGTATAATCGATGTCCTTCTAGAGAATACAACAATCGATTCAAGCTATACTTAAATCTAGCAAATTAAAAAACTTATGTTTTGGTATTGAAATTGTAAATAACAACACCCAAAAAACTCTAGGAAATTGTCAACTTTTGTGTCTAGAACTTAAGCAAGATATACACACACACACACACACATATATATATATATATATATATTTATACTATATTATAAAGCATTTGGCAAAAACTCTTAAAAACATATTGTTATGCGGTTAGTACAATTGATTAAAGCATGATTACTTAAAATTCAAAAATGGTATTATTTTGGTTATTTTGGCTAATTTCCTTATTAAACCTATATTATAATTTAAAATAAAATCTGAAATCTATACTATATTATAAAGCATTTGGCAAAAACTCTTAAAAACATATTGTTATGCGGTTAGTACAATTGATTAAAGCATGATTACTTAAAATTCAAAAATGGTATTATTTTGGTTATTTTGGTTAATTTCCTTATTAAACCTATATTATAATTTAAAATAAAATCTGAAATAAAGAAAGTTTACAAAAAATAAAATCTATTTTTTCAAAACTAATAAAATCGTATTATAAAATTGATAAAGACAAAAAAATAAAATACAACATTAAAATTAAAATGGATCTCCCTGCATTGCGCGAGTACCCTTCTAATATATATATATATATATATATATATGCATAAGACTCTTAATCTAAACTAACCATGCATCTCTCTGTCTTCAACATGAACTTCCAGATAGTATGCAACCTCGCATAATTCTGTAACAACCACGATTCTAAAACAAAGGTATAACATATTATTGCTTTAAAAACAAAGTCGAAGCTGAACATAAATGGTCCCAAAGTATACTTAATCTCAAATGTTTGCAGCGGAAAATAAAACTAGCTACTGGGATTATTACAATTATCTACTATCTAGGCTACTATTTCAACGCATAGTGCCTCACTTCTATCACCCGGGCTCACAGCTTTCCCTTGCCCTTACCCGAACACTCTACCATGTGCCTCCCTGAAAGGTTTTCAGTTTTATAAAAGAGAGGGTTAGACCGAAATGTCTAGTGAATTACCATAAACAATCAGTTAATATATGCATGACAGTTATAAGAGGAAAACGGTTAGTCATGAATATTAACTCACACTTATCCACACACTTATGTACCTGTTGCAACGGTAATTATTAGTGTCACACACACCGTGACTAACGTGATCACACACACCGTGATCATAGGAAGGACACACACCGTCCAATATAAATGAATTAAACGTTTCGATCTAAAACATTCAATTTAAAAGTTTAGCACACGAGGGAACTCACCTGAATTGCCAAGCCACCTAGCTCACTTTCCAACTATGAATACACCAACTGAACACCTGATTTAGATCAATTAACTACAAGTTAATGACCAATTATACTTTCACACGTCCTACCTATAAACCCCTTAGGCTAGGACACCACTTAACCCACTTAATTAACCTTTTAGCAAAAAGTTCAGAATGCTGAAACAGTGAGTTGCGCGGCTTGCCGCGCGACTTGAAACCGCGAGCCAGGTCGCGTAACTCACTGTTCGATTTGCACCAAAACTGCTCGAACCAAAAACCCCAAAAACACCATTCTACCAATTTTCAGCCTCAAAACAGACACAATACTTGTCTAAACTCATACCAAAACCCTTCCCAACAACAAATAAACCATTTAATCCAATCCATCCATTGATTCATGAATTTTCCTACTCATTGAAGAATCTTGCTCAATAATGGAGGTTTTCATTGATTTCTAATCCTTTAGAATGAAATACGAATCACCAAACTTGAAGAATACTTCAATACTCAAACTAATAACCCAACAAACACTGATTTGAGGGTTTAATCAACATACAACCAACTAAACCATAATACCCCAATCTCTTATTCGTCTACTAGACTCAACAAGTAGAAGAGATGAAGAAGACGAGTATTTATACCTCAGATTGATGGCTGATTCTTTCTCTTTCTTGAAATCCTTCCCTCTTCTTATTTCTTCTCCAAAATCACACCAAGAACACACACCAATTGCACACACACTTTCAGCCGTAATGTCCAAGAAATGAGGGTTTTCCCCTTTTTATACCTACTTTCAGAGTTTTACACAATTAGTCCCTGAAGTTTGGAAGGTTAGGTTCCAACCACACAACTTGTAAACTTTAATAAAAATACTAACAAGGATCCGGGTTATTACAAATTCTGTCTATCCTGCAAAACTTATCGTTAGATGTATATGAATTTCCTTGTAAGCTATGTTCACATACGTTATGTTTTTATAACCTTCCTACCCTTTTCACCAAGTTTTGATTTCATACGCGACCCCTATATTTATATATATATATATATATACATACATACATGTGTGTTTGTGTGCACACACATAGCCCACGTTGACACTGAAAGTCAAACCCATGTCATTCTATCATTCTTACATAAGTAGAGAATTAGATTTGTGAACTCATTGTAAACCTTAAGTTACGAGCTACTTATAATTTTCATGAGGATGTTAAGTTTATTTAAAAGTTATTGAGCTTGCTTGTGTTTTGTGATGTGACAAACATCTTGAATCAACTTCAATATTCGACATAGTTTATACTTTAAATAATAAATACAGTCATTTTCTATGCACAACTTGTAATAAAATCGCGGCATGCTCAAAACATCAGCACTTTCGTCTGTAATACTCACAACTACATAACAACAAGGATACAAATTTTGGAAGTGATGTATCCAATACTTCGATTAGTTCATGTATATGCTATTATAATTTATTTATAAATATTCTAGTTTCTTCTTTAGGATATACATATACATACTCTAACTTGCACGTAGGACGGTTCATTAAGATAGAGTTTCACTTTCATCGACATTTTTAATTCAGGTACAATAATAATATTTTGTATAATATGTCCTATGCTATCCCGTACACCAAATAAAATGACTATTTCAGTACCAAAAACATATACTGATATGTTGGCATGCTACCGCTCAATTAGATACTAAACTACTAAACCAAAAAAATTGTTTTTATAACAAAGGTGGTGTCTCAATAGTTTCAAATAAGTTACTTCAAACAAGCAATCCGAAACACCCTCTTAATATCCCAATCATGAAAAAACTAACGATAAAAATTTAAATATTAATGGCCCGTCTATCAATCTAAGACATCATAATTTTGAAAATATATTTTGAAAAGAATTTAAAAGAAATTCTTGGAGGATTGAGGATTAAGTTTATTTAAAAACTATAAATATAAGGAAAGGGAAATCTTTAAATAATTGAAGGAGACTTGTAAATGAGATATCTTTGGTTCAGGCAAGAAAAGGATAGTTTTCTTGTAACTTTGTCTTTATTCGTCTCATCAACCAAACATTTTTTGGTCTCAAATCTCATTCCTATAATGGTGATTTTAAGGTATTATTTGGCAAAAATAAAGTAATTTATAAGTTAATTTATAAACTAACTTATTTTGTAAGTACATATTTGGTAAACTAGTTATAACTGATAAGTTAACTTATAAGCTAACTAGTTTAGAGTAACTTATGAAGTTTTTTTTATCATTTTCTTTAGATTATACCTTTGATTAATTATTATTAATTAATATTATTTTCAATTTATTAATTAATTTTAACAGTAATTATGAACTAATATTATTTTTTATTTTATTTTATCAATTTTAATTATTAATTATTAATTTATATTAATTCATTTTAATTTGAATTGTTCACTAATATTAATTAATTTTATTTAAAATTATTACTTATACTTTTTGAAAAATTATTAATTAATTAGAATGTGGTTAACTAGTTATTTATATATTATATCTAAAATGGATCAAGAACTAAGTCAAAATCCATAGTGAAGGTTACTGATAAGGTTTCTTTTGGGTTTTTAACAAGAAGCTCTACTATAGAACAAAGATTTTTGTTCAGTCACATGTTCTTATTAGAACCTAGGTGCTTGAACAAAAACCTAGGTTCTTTCATACTTTTCTCTTTTGTTATTACTTTATTTATTATTTTTAACCATTTTATTTAACAAATCTATAAAACTTATAAATTAGAATTGATACAAAATAATATTTTTAATTTTGTTTTATTTTTCGTTTCTTGTAAAATTTTATATAAGTTTTTTAATCATCTCATTATATTACTAATTCCGCTCCGATTTGGTTGAGCATATTTAGTCGAATCAAGAGTACGAGTCACCTATATTTGTGATATGTAGTGTTACAAAATTAATATTTTTGTAATTTTAAACTTTTTCTAATTGTAGCATACAATTAAGTTTATGTTTTAATTGTTTTTCAAATATATATATATATATATATATATATAATAAACAAATTAAAATTAATATGGAAAATTGAAAATAAACAAATTATATTTGAAATTATAAATAATTTTATAATATTTACAAATATGTAATTTATAAATAAAATTATATTTTATAAATTAAAAATAAGAAAAATGAGGCTTTTGTAAGAATCTAGTTTTATAAAGGTTCTTATTTTGTTGAGATGACAATGATGTAACAGATGAAAAATATGAAAACGAAGGTTTTTAAAGATTTCACCAGTGTGAATGCTCTAACACACCTTCAATTTTGAGATTCCAATATTAATTACATATTAAAATTTTAACTAAATTTAATTCAAAAAGTCTTGGCAAAACCAAAAAAAAAAAAATTCATGAACATTTTATTATAAAGAGATCTAAATTTAGATGATTTTAATTACCATCTCTCTCCTACTTTCTTCATATTGAAAAGCCTGTTAAAAAGAAAAAAAAGCCTATTAAAAATGTTAATTTATGTTCATGTTGTATTAAAAGGAGACAAAAAGCTCATGCCTTCCTAAAAGAAGTACTTTGCCCATAATGTTTATTTTATACACTTTAAAATGTTTCATATGCTTATCAAACATATTTGAGCATTTTTTTTAATTAACCTGGATATTCAACCTGTTATACGAACTGATTAATTTTAAGGTGACCACCCGTTTTGTAGGTAGCTTAGAGTTATCATATTTGAACCTCCGTGGCCACAAGGAAATTTTTATTTCTCGCTGGATTTGAATCTGATTTTTGGAGTCCAAATTCAAACCAATCGACACCATCATTATGATTTGCTTAGCTTATGAGTTACATCTTCTTCTTTATATGGATGTTTTTGCTTTCTTGTTGTTTGTCAATCTTCTTTTCATTAATTATTTCATATAATAGAAAAAAATTACTTTATGATTCTGATTATTTACAAGAACAAATCTTGAAAAACTACAACTCGGTTGGTTAAATACTGAAATTTCAATAGATCACTTAATTCAACTCCTCTGCAATTCATCGATAAATACCTATGTGCATGATTAGAATACATGACCTCTGACTGAACAATATCATTTTTAAGTATATTATACTTAAATCAACTTAGGGGGTGTTTGTTTGGGCTTATCAAAACAACTTATTAACTTATACCGGTGTGGAATCGGTGAAAAACTAATTTTAGTGTTTGGATGGGCAAAAAATAAAACAGCTTATACCGGTTTTCCACCGGTGAAAAGGAGTTTTCCATAAGTCAAAACATTGTGACTTATCAAAAATGACTTATGACTTATTAGGATCTATTTTACCATATTTTACCATTTTGCATATATAAGCACTTTTTTGCCAAACACTAAAAAACAACTTATTGACTTATTCCGGTGTGGAACCGCCATAAACCCATCCAAACACTTTTTTTAAAACTCCGACGTGGTACCATATAAGTTGATAAACACTTATTATGAAGAGCATAAGTTGTTTTTGATAAACCCAAACAAACACCCCCTTAAAGGAATAATAAAGTCATTGGTAGCCTATAACTTAAGGTTTAAAAAAAGCTCATAAAATTTATTTTCTGTTAATGTAAGGTTGGCCGACTGGTTGTGACAACCCTCATCATATTTAACGAAGTCATAAGCTTACAAATCCACGATTTATATATTACCGTGAAATATATTACATAATTTCTTCTCCAAATTAAAAAGTTAATCAACATTGTTTTTGTAATATCAACCTTTCTTTTATTAATTTGAATATCCAACCTGCTATACAAGCCGAATAATTCCAGGACGACCACCCGCTTCGTGGATAGTCCGGAATCACCGCATTTGAACCTCCGTGACCACAAGGAGATTTTTATTCCTCACTGAATTCGAACTTGGGACCTTCAGGTATTTTTGACATTTGGAGTCCAAACTTAAACAATTGAGGCACTACCCTTTGACCCTTATGGTTAATACCAACCTTTTGTATTATATAATTAAAAAAAAACATACTAGAAAGTAATCAATTTAAAAAAATACATTAGGGATCAAACATACGAAATGGGAAAACACACTCATAGTTCGTATTCTAGACTTTGACTTTTTAGAATTCAATTTTCTCTTAGTTGTTTTATTTAATGCATTGCTTTTAATTTTTTTGGTTGTAGGTAGGCTGGCAAATAACTTATGGTGATGAATAAAAAGAACAAATATTTTAGGAAATTAATTAATTTAAAATTTATGTCTTACAATTTGATTAAAGTATCAAATATTTTATTTGGACTTTTGAGTAGTATTACATTCTCCTACAAATCATTTTAAGACTTCAAATACTCTTTGCTAATAATTTAAATTTCATATGATGGACCTACCAAAATCTAAAGATCATTTAAAATGATCTACCTATAAGAATATATAATATTAAATCTGAAGTTTTCTTATGCGACGGATGTTTTCGAGAAGTATTAATCATATAACTATTAAACTGATGTGTTGTTTTACTATTTAAAAAGATTATACAATTTTTTTAGCTTTGAAATGTATTTTTTTTTTTGTGGAATAATCAATTTGTGGTTGGGGTAGAAGAGAGTTAGGGATGGTAGAGAAGAATTTTAATGCAACTTATAGAGAATATATATATATATATATATATATATATAGAGAGAGAGAGAGGCGGGTTCATACGAATACGGTACCAATTTACGAAAATACGAGGACAATCTTTGGCCAATCATTTTGTACATAAAAATTTTCATGTACAAAATCATATGTGATTTCGTAAGCACCAAAAAGGACACGCGCGACTTTTCCTGTGGGTAAGTCACGGCTAATCATATATGATTTTGTACATGAATCATATGTGATTTTGTACATGAAAAGTTTCATGTACAAAATGATTGGCTGAGAATTGTCCTCGCATTCTCGTAAATTGTTACCGTTCTCGCATTAACCTCTTTCTATATATATATATATATATCCAAAATCGTGTATATATATATATAGATTTGGGATCATGTGACACCAAACTGTTTTAATGAGACCCGAACAAAAAACTTTTAATATCATATGAATTCGAGGACCGACCCTAGGTAAAGTTAGATTGATATATGTTCAGGGCCTAAAAATATAAGGAATCATTATAAATATTGGTTAATATGGAATAACCACATATTAATATGTGGCAGAAAAAATAACCAATAATTACAAGATTATTGATTGTCCTTTGAGATATGTTCTATTGTAAATTGTTAGAACTTAGAACTTCTATTATAAGCGTCTTAATAGATCACTTTAAAGTATACAAATTATAGGATCAGTAAATAAAACATTATATCTAAAGGTGTTGAAATAAGTTTATAGAATGCTTTTAGACGTCATAACAAGTTTATTAGGACACTTTTAATATAAAAAAACATCACATTAGCTATTTTAAAAGGACACTTTTGAGAAAGTCTCCTATAAACTCATCTTTTTATAGGACATTTATATTTATAGGACACTTTTTCAAATTGTGTACTATAAAATAGCTAATATGATATACATTTTTTTATAAAGTGTCATAATAAACTTGTTACGACGTACAAAAACATATTATAGACTTATTACTACGCCTTTAAATAGGACGCTTTATTTTTTTGGTCCTATAAATTATGTCCTATAAAGTGACATATTAGAACGCTTATTTTTGGTGGCGTCCTATAAACCCAATTTTATTGTAGTGATAGATAGAATCGTCATGTAGGCTTTTTGTGTGCTTTCTCGTCATGAACTTTCATAGTACATCATGCATAAATTTCCACAAGCGTGGTGATATAAAATCAATTGCCCAAATGTTCGTGCTGCTAAACATTTGTTAAATTGGTTCACATGTCAGATACAAGTACAATTTTCCATTTAAAACATATTTGCATACCACCTCAAACCATTCAAAACTGGCATCAAAACATGTACAAAACTGTCACATGATATGTTATTGATTTTCATTTATAAGGACAAGTTGTTTAAAACCTGATAAACACATTTGAATGAAAGCAGAACTATTATTAATAACATAATTTAGCACATCTCTTCTTTTTAGAAATAATATACAGAACTGATATGCATATCTGTGGTCTTAAATTCGTACAAATCTTTTGAAAGTACCCTTACATGATGCTGACGACAACTTATATCAGTTGATCGTCGAATTTCTTGTCGATTGGTCAAACAAAAACAACGAAACTTATGTATCTATGTTTATCCAAACGATTACAATTTTGTCATGTCATATTTCTATTTCTAGATACTTTTCATACTTTTCATACACATCAATATACTAAATATTACATATCATGCTCTATCTATATTGCAAACCATAACTTATAATTTATTTCATAGAAATGGACAAAACTTTTTTGAACGTATTTAAGGAGAAATACATAACTTTTACTAAATGTAGCAAGTATTTCTATCATTTATAAAAAACATTGAGTAAATTAAAATTTTGGTCCTTGTGTTTGTCAAAATAACACTTTTCATCCCTATAATTTCAAAATTATAAGATGGTCATCATGGTTTGTAAAATGTCCGAATTTAATCTCTCCCATCTAATGAACGTTAAAAAAAATTCTTTAAATAAGGGGTATTTTTTATTTTTATCAATTGGTTTTGTCATTTACTCAATAAAAAACAGCAGAGACCAAATCATAAAACCGATTTTGATTGGTTAAAAGACAAAAAATTGATAAAAGAATGAAAAGTCACCTCTCATTTAACGGAATTTTTTAACGACAATTAGAGGGAGGGGTCAAATTCAGACGTATTTTCAAATCCAAAATATGGATCCAAAGCCTCGGCCCATGTGGCCCATTGTTTCAAGCCCAACCCAACAACATTCGGCCCAACATAGTTCAAAGCAAGTGAATATCTCAATTTCAGAACATTTCCAACAAATTTCCAATAATTTTTCTAAAATGACGAATCAAAAGATAAAATCTTAAAAAAAAATTGCATTCATCTCCAACAAATTCCCTATAATTTCTTTAAAATAATATTAAAATATTACATCATCTATTAAAATATTATTTCCTTTTTTTAAATATTTATTTTTCAAAGTTTCCTATTGGTCATTTCATTTGGTAGTGAACTCTATATTTAGAGAAAAACATACTCTCTCTTCTACTTTCTCCATTTTGGAGATGATTATGGGGAATCGATTGTAGCAAAATACTTGCTCAAAATCCTTATTTTCTACATTTTCCCCATTTTGAGGAAACTATTGGAGATTCTCTGATACATTTTTATTTTAAAAAACACATTTACAATTGCATTAATTACTATTCGGTACAAAAATTTATCTCTATTGAGCTTCAGTTTTGAGCTTTTCTGAACCCGATTGTAACGTTCTAAGCGTAAAACAAAAGGTTGACCTAATAACCTAAAAAAACAACTTTAAATCATGATAAAAGTTATTGACAACCCATAACTTTCAGTTTATAAAAGTAAGAAAAAATGATTTTAAAGTGCAAATATAAGCAAGTTTTTAAACATGGACATTTGAGTGTTGGAATTGTCAAATAGTTTTCTTAATGTAGTTTTTATTAAGGTACCTCTAACCCAACTTTTATATATAAAGATTTTAAAAGATTCTATTGGTCTAGTAGTATCTAGAGCCCCAACTTCTTAGGAGATCATAAGCTCGAACATCATTAAAACTGAGAAAAATGTTACTTTAACGTATATCGTATGCTTAAAGAAAAACTCCTTTTTTAATTACAGTACGGATCTTCAAATTTCGTGTTAATGTGATTTTAGTTTATTTGATTGTAAATGGTTTTTCGTTATAATGTTATATAATAAAATTTAGAGTAAACTACTATTTTCGTCCTTGTGGTTTGATGTTTATAACGATTTTCATCCCTGTGGTTTAAAAACTACTATTTTTGTCCCTGTGGTTTGCATTTCGTTTCCCTTTTAGTCCCTCAAACTAATTTTATTAAATTTTAAGAATTAAATCAAGGGCAAAAATGTCTTTTGTTGTTTAATTTAATTTTATGATTAAAAATTATTCAATGATTCAAAAATAATAATAATATATTACATTTTTATATTTAATATTATCCTATTATAATAATTCAAATTTTATGTTCATTATATAATTCAAAATTTATAATTAAAATACAATTGCATTTATAAAAGTAATAGAACATAAAGATAATTTTATTTCAAATGTAAAAAAGGAACTCAAAGTTAAGTATTATTTCAAACTCAGATAAAGAACCAAAGTTATGATATTTTATAAAGTTATTGATCTCATTTTAAAGTTATTGAACTCATTTCGACATTGAACTCGTTTTAAAGTTATTGATCTGAAGATCATAATAATATAATATGTAAAAATATATATTTAAAATAGTGTAAAATGTCATTTAAAATTTTAAAATGATTTCTTTTTATATTATTTAAAATCGTAAGGTTAGTGGAAATCAAGGTTCAAAATGGTGTGAGTCATGACGCGGTGGCAAGGTCAAGCCTTAGAAGTCATAGGGAGGATGCGACATTTTTCAAGGTGTGACTTATGGCGGAAAATATTTATATCATATAAATTGTTATACATGTAAACATATCTTTTCTAATATTACCTAATGAGTCAACGAATTTAAATGATTTAAATTAGGTTATACATTTAAAACTAACAAATAAAACATCAAAAAGAGTAAGAAAAATCAAATACTGCGTTACATTAACCGCTCATTAGGCCATGGCGTGCCATATGCATACCGTGTCGTGAGACACAAGCCTTAAACCACGGCGCGCCATGGCGGTCGTTGCGGCAAGCTTTTTTGAACACCGGTGGAAATAGTATAACTTTAAAATCTTGTACATTTAGCATAATAAGAGTATAAATGGTAATTTAAAATTTTAAAATGATTTTATTTTTGATATTAGCGTAGCTTTAAAATCTTGTACATTTTAACAATAATTTTTTAGCATGTTTTATAATAATAGTGTGTATATGTATATGTATATACATATAAATATAAAGTATAATAGGATAATATTAAATACAAAAATATAATATATTATTATTATTATTTTTGAATCAACTATTAAATAATTTTTAATCAAAAAATTAAATAAAATAAGAAAGACATTTTTGCCCTTGATTTAATTGTTAAAATTTTATAAAGTTCGTTTTTTTTGAACGGCAAGTAAAACTATATTATAATGGAAACCATTGATACAAGTTTACCATACAAGTCGGGAACCACAGAAGACGGTTCCAAATATCGATCCAGATACAGATATAAAGTTCGTTTGAGGGACTAGAAATGAAAAGGAAATGAAAACAACATGAACGAAAATAGTAGTTTTTAAACCACAGGGACGAAAATAATAGTTTACTCTAAAATTTATTTTGTATAAATGTGTGATATATAACTAAATCTGTTATGTTTCAAACTTACTTACAAAGTTAAGTATTTAAAAAGTATAATACATCTAATTAAGATAAGACACATGATGGACATATATATATATATATTATAATTCGAGAAAATAAAAAGATATATAACCGAAAAAAGAAAACTAATAATACATACTCATAGTAGTAAAGTAGTAACAAATTAATGAGTCGAATTTGTAAACAATTAAGAAATATAAAGCTACTAATGAAAATCTATTAATGTTAGGAATAAGAAATATGTATTTAATTTGGTGCTAAAAATAGTGGCCGAAAATGAATGAATGTCTATACCAATTAAGTGTAGGGCCGAAAATGAATGAATCTCTATACCAATTTTTACATCATTTTAATAAAAAATGAATGATGCAAATGACTAAAGACGGTATTAAGAAATTTGACGGAATTTGACCCCGTGTTTGATCGATAGGAATTATATATATATGGATGCAGGTAAGTGGAAATGATCTAGACCGTCAAAAGTATTTCTCAGATTCAATCCTAACCGTTTAAAATAGCTAATTTACGGTTATCATGATCCCTCCATTCTCCCTCCAGCACATACCTTCCTCTAAAACTGTACCCACGTTCCTGCATTCCACTCTCGAGGCCCCTCCTAATTCTATGCGACAAATTCAATCTCCCATTCCACACCCTCATTTCCCTTCCAACTAATGCAATATCTTCTTCAATCCACCCTCATTTCCCTTCCAACTGATGCAATATCTTCTTCAATCCACCAGCGAAAGTTCTTGGTTCACAGGAAGAACAAGTATGGAAGTTCCGGTCGAGTGAGTTTAAATTTTGAAACCCTAGAATCAAAATCCAAAGCATGTCCATTGTTCCCCATCTTGGCGAGAAGAAGCCGTCTGCTTCAAGAGTTCCATTCACATAATCGAAATATAAAACAACGTAATGTCTTCACACAAATTATCATCCGGACTTTTCTTTTAAATTCCTTCTTCACTTTGTCTCTTGATAGTCAGATATCTGCAAACTTTCAACAATGGGTGATGTTTTTTCACTTCTTATGAGGAGGTTTATCAGGAGGCAATTGGCAAAACTGAATACAAAGTCACCAATAAATAGCAGCACCGTCACATTGTCAAAGCAAGCATAGTTTGAGGGATTACTCGTATTTCAACTATGATGTGAAGAGGAAAGAGAGCAATGGTAACGATGATGGTAAGAAAAATGGGGGTTTTTTGTTAGGTTTTACAGGGATTGTTCATGTAGACAAATAGGAAACTTAAATTTGTCTCTAAAAACCTCTCTGCTTTTATTGCCATCAGGTGACATGAATGGATTTCCAGAAAATGTTGATAGAGCGATTCAGATTTTCAAACTCCGAGATATTTGACGAAAAGACAAAACAACGATAGTCGTCTTACGTTGGAACAAAGATTTGCCATTTTTGAGAATATTTTTGAAGTTATATTTTTCTTCTGATGCTCTACTGGTGTTTCTTTTCAGGTTTTTCCACTGTACAGAAGATCAATCTGATAAGTTTCTACTTCTTTTGCTTAAATCTTTGCTTCTTCATGGACTCATCATATCATCAATTGCAAACATGCTCCGTTTCTAGCTAGATAAGCAGTCGTCAGATAAAATGTCATATTTGGTGATGTTTCTACAACAAAAAGATAGGACTGCTCAGCATTTGCTACGTTTAGAAAATGGTTTTGACAATGATGCTTTTACCATTTCATACTCTTAGGAGGCCCTGGATTGCCGAGTTTCTGGATTCACACACTTAAGCAATGGAGATTTGCAAAAAAAAGAAATATCTTCCAACAGTGAAGATAAATATTGATTTCAACTTCACTTTTTTAGTCAATGCACTAAAATCTTATGTCCCTAACAATGCTAATTCATGCTTTCAGGGAGATGATTCTGCAGACAATCGCAAAAGGAAAAAATTGTTTCTTCAGAAGTGACAGTCAAATTGCTGAAAAGTGTGATTGAATCCGGTGAAACTGATAAATTTATAATTGATGGTTTCTCTAGAAGTTTTGAAGAACCGCGTGGCTTATGAACAAATAGGGAGTTCCAATTTCCATCCTCGGGACTTTTACTGAAATATTTGATTCATTAATTAAATCTTAGGACTCCATCCAGAATATAATCATCACATGGAAATTTGGAATTTGAGCATCATCTCATGGTAACTGTAGATCGGAATAGAACCAGAAGTTGTACTTTTCTTTGACTGCAATGAAGAGGAGATGATGAGTAGAGTACTACACCGTAATCAGGTGTTTTTTTTCCCTTTATAGTTTGGTAAACATTATAACCAATTCCTTCACCCGAGATCTAGAAGAATTGATCTCTGATATTTTGGATTAGGGGCGAATTGATGATAATATTGATACCATAAAGGAATGCCTTAAGTGTTCGAATCATGCAGATCAATGCCATTGGAATGGAAGATGAAATCTTTGAACGAGTGCGACCTATTTTTGACAAGCAGCCATCAATGTACGTATTCGTCTTTGTTAACAGGTTTTTCTGTATAATCCAAAAATCTGCGGTGGAATGATTAGTTTATCAACCGCAAGAATCAAACCAACTACACAAGGTTTTCCCTTCAACCTTATCGTCTTTTAGGTTCTATTCATTTAGCTCTTTTCTCCGATCATCGCATTATTAAAGTAGGACCAAATTTTGAAATTGGAGGATCACCAAAAGAAAGGTAGTCTTATAGTTGTATTTAAGCAAAAATATATGATTTTTTTTCTCATTTTATCGTTAATATCCACTATTAATATTGAGTAGAAAATTGTGTGTCGTAAAGGATAACAATCCCATTTGTTTACAAAAGCATGGAATTTGTGATTATTCGAATACCTTCTATTCTCTTCTTCCTTTATTTATTTTTGAAGGATATAGAGTACAAAATTCTTCCCTATTGTTGTGAGTGTGCTGACCCTAAAGGCATCAAATTATCTTTTCAATACTAAAGTGAATTTCATCACCTGTTATTCTGGGTGTAAAATTACCATAACTTGGTTCACTTAGGGGCCGTTTACCAAACACTTACCCGGTAAGCGGTTACCAGTAAAATTCAACACTATCATTTGCTTACCGGGTAAGATTTTAGTCGGAAAAAACGACATCATATGCATCAATTTACTTGGTAAGCTCGTACCGTGGTAATAGTCATCGCCCTCACTTACCGGGTAAGACTTCTGGTCCTTGCCTCGCTCTTACTAGGTAAGGTAATTTAACTTGGGAAGCTCTTAATAGGGTAAGTGTTTGGTAAACGTCCCCTTAGTTTTTATGCTTCTTCTGGAGCTGGGTACTCATTTATTTCAACAGGAGTGAATTATCATGTGAACTGAAAATTTGGATCACCCCTTCTTTTGTTTTTTTTGTTATATGTTGCTGGTTGAATTTGAAATCTAAAATTGAAATTGTGATGATACATGTTCTTTTGATTTCTGAAAGTGGATGGTTGTGAATCAATGTATTCAATTATCACTTTTAAAGCTATGGATTTCGATTGCATTACATGTCAACAGAAGTGAAGAAAGGTAAGCAGAATCCCATGAAAGCACGTCGTCATGGTAAGACTATTGATCATTGCCTCGCTCTTACCGGGTAAGATTCTTGCTCCTTACCATATTGATCTGGTCAGGTAACGGGACTTGGTAAGCGTTTACCCGGGTAAGGGTTTGGTAAACGGCCCCTAAAGTCTTATTCACTGCAGTGCTATTAAATAGAAGGAAACCAATGATAGTTTATACTTAATAATGTATTACTTTTCCGTTTTTTTTACCTATCATGTTGGGCACATCATAGGGAGCAAGCAAGTATAGAGTGACTCTTGGTCTTAATTATTGTTTTTTGAAGGCTTTCTGCTGCAGTTTGATTGACCAAAATGGATCCTTAATTATTAGTATTTGCATCTATTAGAGATGGGGTTTTGGCAAACATGACTATGGAATCCTGCCACGAAGTGAAATAATCCAAGGCTTGGGATCATAATGAATAACACACAAGGAGATGACGTCTATGCTAATGTCCCAGAGGTACATTCATAACCTAAAACTCACGTTCTAAGTGAACGTAATCCGTCAGTTTAAATGTGTTTTTCTGGTTGTAATTGTTATAACTGATCGATTGAAGTTATGTTTGTAGGACTATGTCGGGGAGGATGTTGTCGTAGATAATTTGTTTGATGTTCTTGGTGACCAATTCTGTGAAAGGTGGAAGTGGGAAGTTTGTCGATAGCATACCAAATGACCAGATCTTTCTTTACTACTTGGATCATAGCGGTCCGGAGTGCTTGGTATACAAGTGTTGAAGAATTTCATTCATGCATACAACTAAGAATGTACTATATGCATGATGCATTTGATGCAGTCTACTTTTGATTGTAGGGACGTCGACGAACCAGCCTTATCTTGCAGCCTACGATTTGATCGGGGACTTGAAAAAGAAGAACACCATTGGCACATACAAAGAAACCATAATGTATGTATGCTTAAATATGTTCATATTGCGAAACCATTATTTAGTATTTGTGGTTTAGAAAATAATTATAATTCGTAGTTATATATTGTAGGTTATATACATAGAAGCATGCGAAGTGGAAGCATGTTCGAAGGGATGATGCTGGGAAATATGAACATATATGTTACAACGGCATGGATGGATCCATCTCCTCCACCCCGAGTATATAACTTGCTTGAGAGATCTCTATAGCATTGCTTGGATGGAAGATAGGTATACACTAATTCTTTAGATATATATACACGCGACAAAACTTAATTACTCACTTTTTGGTGAGGCTTGATCACTTGATCTCCGAGGAGGTTGGGATATACCGGTAATCCATATATCACTCGGTATTGACCCTTTAGTTTGTTTATATTTTATATAATTGGTCTTCCCTCTCCTAAGAATTTTTGGGAGTCCTAATTGAAGTTTTTGCGGCTTATTTTCACTAGCGGGATACATAACCTTAAGAAAGAATCGCTTGCGCAACAATTCAACTAGGTTGGACATTAAATCTTCAACTTATATACGCGATTACTGGATGTTTCCCTACATACACACACACACACACATATATATATAGGGGTCTTCTTTTGAGAACTCATGAAATTGTGATAACTTTGACAACTTGTGCATCATGTGTTGTTTCATGTGATTTTTTTTTCATCAAAGAGTAGGATTTATAATATTGATTAACATATATTTGTTTCACAAGGTGTTTGTCTCACATGTGCTCGGTTCACAAAGTGAACATCTTTTATGTATTTGTGAAACAAAAAATACACGCAAAAAAGTTTCACATTATGAACCGAGCACATGTGAGACAATGACATTGTGAAACAAATAAATGTTAATCAATACGTTCAATACTATAGTTGGATTGAAAAAATTATGTAAAACAAAACCTTAATGTAGAAGTTCTCATGAATCTAAAAAAAGGGCTCTCAAAAGATTAAGGCCACACATATATATATATATATATATAAGGGCTTCTCAAAAGATTAAGGCCATATATATATATATATATATATATATATATATATATATATTCTTCTAGCTGTTTGATACGTGGTTACTAAGATTATTGTTAAGACGACACATTTTTTGTGTACAGGTGTAGTTGAGGACATCAAATTACAGAAGTCCAACTGAAGGTTGAAATCTCGGATGCTACCTCTCAAATGCAACACCGCCTTGCATAGCCGGGGTCGTTCATATCTTCCATCACCCTCACGAGGTTGTTCATGATTTGGTACGCTAAGGCACACCTCGTATTGAGTGGCTTGCAAAACCTATATCGGAAACTCCAAGGATTAATTGATTTTGTATCGTGAGACCCGTTAAGTATCCCTCTGATTTTTATAATTAATCTAGGTCTTTAAATTTCTGTATAAAAATCCTTTAGAAGCTTGTAAATTTCTCACCATGCATAGCTTTAAGGCTCTTCCTTTGTTTATGCATACATTGTATCAACCACTATGTTTTGCTTTCACATTAACCATTTTAATTTGCTTTGACTTTGTGAGTTCAATATTGAATGTGGTATTGAATTATATATATTTCAATATGTATTTATATTGAATCATGTAGCTAGATAAAACCATCCTTCATCCTGATGCATATGCACGGGTGTGACTCAAAAAACTGTCAATTTTATATCTAACGTTGGATTTTTAGCCGTTTAAATTGTGTATTTTACAATTACATTGGTTATTCCTAAAATTTTAATGGGCACAATCAATTAAGGATATTGTAGACTATCTTAAAGCTTAGAACCTTTCACAATATTCCACCAAATCATATTTAATTTCAAAATTACATTTTATATTCTTATAATTTAGTGATTTGACTACTTTATCATATTAATACGAACAATTGTATATGAATTAAAATGCATTTAAAAATGTTTATTTTTTTTACAAATTATACCATTATTATCTATCTATACTATATATATATACACTATATATATTACTATTATATAAAACATGTTAAACGGTTAAGTTTACGTTTTTAAGACGTACAATATTTCTTGCATGAGGTACAACATCTAAAGCTCTACAACTTTACACTAACCTCCCATTGTTCTTATATATTTATAAATCAAACTATTTTAAAATTTTAAGTTACACTTTACACCTTTATAATTAGTTATTTAATGTCTTTTATGTCTTTTACTTTTTCATTTTTCATTTTATACATTTATCATATTAACTTAAATAATAGTATATGAATCAAAAGACAATTAAAAAATAAGTTTCTATTTTTATAAATCATATCATTATAATCGTGTTGTCAGCACCTTTAAAATGAGATCAATATTGAATATTTTTTAATATAATGTTGTTATCGAGTGCAGGGCCATAAAGACTTATTAGGGTTTGATTCAGAGCATTTTCGGGGCTATTTGAGGACTATTTCGGAAACATTTAGAATTTGTTTAGAAACTGATTTTGATTAGTCCTGGGTTGGATAGGTGTGCATTTTGAGATTGTAGGAGTATTACTTAGGGGTGCCAATCAAGTTAGGATAAAACATTTATCACATAAATTTATCCTCATATTTATCTTGATTTGTTCAAATTTATAAATCTTCGTTTTGTTTAAGATCTGTTTTAGAGACTTTTAAAATTTGTTTAAATTCATGTGGTAAACCCGACCAACGGACGGATATAACACTAGTTTTATATATATATATATATATATATATATGTGGATGCAGGTCAGTGGAAGTGATCTGGACCGTCAAAAGTATTTGTCAGATTTAATCAGGGTCGTCTAAATTAGCTAATTTACAGTTACGCCTCCATCTGAATCCTACCCGTTTCTCTTCCACGTCTCCTGTTTATCTCCCACGTCCGCTTCACTCCTCCCCTTTCCGGTTCTTCCCCAAATAGGAAGCGGATTGTACTGAATGAACCGATTAGGGTTCCTAATCTGCCTCCCGATTCCCTGAAAGATAAAAGAATCGGAGGTTTACACGGTGGTTCTTTCCCCAATCCAATCGATTTCAGTGTTGCTCGCTTTATTTGTTGCTTTAATTGTTTGTTTTTGGTTTGCAAACTATTTAATGTTGAGATCAAGAGCTCATTGTGGATTAATTTTGGCTCGTGGTAGTATCTGTATGCTCTCTCCATCCCTCGATTTTGGCCTCAGTCTGCATCTTCTACTCTTCTTTTTTGTCTTAAACACCAATTTACGTATCTGGTTATGAATGCCTAATAACCATGTTTCTGTTATAGTATTACAGAGTGCTTACAGAGGTTGCAGGAGAAATATGGATGAGACGGACCCTATGGTGGTTTTTGGAAGAATAAATTGGGTGTTAAAATCCCGGAACTCAGAAGGTCTGGATAAAGGACGGCCTGTTAGGCACCGTTCCATTCCCTTCTCATCTAATTTTCTTTTTGTTCTTCAATTTTCCTTTACCATTTTTGTTTATGTGTTGTTCTTCATCAGGGATTGAAGTTGTATGGTACATGGATTCATCGTATTTCTCCTTACCTACTACAAATCCGATTAACGATCTGGCTAATAATTTCCAGACTTTTCTACATGAATCAACACTCAAAACCAGCGACAAGAAGATGATATTTAGCTACTTGAATTAGAAACAGTGTCCCTTTCGGTCTCTACTCTTCCTTCAAGATTCAAATTTATTCTTCTCAACAATGGTGATTCTCATTTTGTAATCGATTTTGAGCTATAAGGTTTTAAAATAATAGGTATATATGTATATATGTTGTTGTAGCAGCATGCTAAAGACACTGGAGAGGTATCAAAAATGTAACTATGGAGCACCTGAGACAAATGTGTCAGCGAGGGAGGCACTGGTGAGTGTTCCCATATATATATATATATATATGCATTGCAATTCTCACCAGTTTATGTTTTGGTAATTGGTAATTGGTAATTGGTGGTGAGTATAGTTATGATATTCTCATTTCTTAATCAAGAAATTAAATCTCATCCCCATTAATTCTTGAATTTATGTTTCGGAAAATCTCCAATCTAGAAATAATGGGTGAACAATAGAAATTGAAAACGATAGAAGTTAAAGTATTGGTAATTATTACAAATGTTGAACATGTAGTCAAATGTTGGAGTTTGAACGATAATTGATGGATCTTTTATTTGAATGCAGCTTATAACTGAAGAACTTGGTATGAATCTTGAGAATGTGGAGTTGCGAATGCTTGGATTGTGTAAAAAGGTTTGTTGCTGTACTTATTCCGTTGGTGTAGAATATGATTATTTACCTGCTCATCAGTGTTCCAGGTCACTTATGACAAAAAAGATCGAAGGGCTTTTTTTCTCAGGTCAAATAAATGGAACAACAGGTTATGAAGAAGCTGCTGCTCAGGTTTGTTATTACAGTATAAATTATGTTTTTTGTTAAATATTTACTATTTATTTTTGTTGTATTTACTTGCTTTTGGTCTTATTTTGTCCATTTATTTTGATAGGGAATTATTTCTGGAATAAATGCTGCTAGGCATTCAGAGGGGAAACCGCTTATTGTTCTTGAGAGGGAAAGCAGTTATATAGGTACCTTAATTGATGATTTGGTCACCAAAGATCTTCGAGAGCCTTATCGTGTCCTGACAAGGTACTATTATGGAGCATCGACTGGTTACACATATATATACCATGTGCTACTTACTAATGTGGCTATGGAAACTATTAAGAAAACGTACAGTAGATTTCCTATGATATACTAGACCATGCTAAATTAGGAATTAAAGTTGGAGAATGTTTGAAAGAAGATATTATATATATATAGGGTTGATTTCCGTTACAAACCATGTCAATTCTTACAAACCGTACAAACCGCATGCAACCAATATTTTTTTTAATTTTTTCACTTTTACTTAATTGTTAGGGTTGATTAGTCAATAATATATGAAAAAATTTCATCAAGAATACATGAAGGTTGGTGAATCAAGAATACGTGAAACAAGATTCATCAAATTGAGAGATTCATGAATCAATTCGTTTTCATGTAGAAAGAAAAATAATTTCATGAAGAAAAGAATTATATGAAAAAAATTCATCATATTAAACACTTTCATGAAAAAAAAATTATTCAAAAAACAATGAAACACCGGTTTGTACGAATTGACGTGGTTTGTATTTAAAATCTGCCCTATATATAGAGAGAGAGAGGGGGAGTGAGGTTCAAGGGACCCCCCAAAAAAATAAAAAAAAATAATGAAAAACTGAGGAACACCCTCATAAGTCATAACCATTCATCCTAAATGGTATGCACATGTGCATACAGGTATTGAAGATGTTTCTTGGTTTTAATGCACATGTAGATACAGGACAAATTACTTGTATGCACATGTGCATACCATACAAATGAATGGTTATTAGGATGTTCTTAGGTTTTTTTTGCGGTTTTCCCTTGAACCTGACCCTATATATATATATATCATATTATTGATCTTGTGAAAGATAATCCTTTCAACCTCCACCAATAGGTTTTCAGATTTGAGTTTTCAAATTAGAGGTATTATACAGTCTGATTACTTCACTTTATATTTCTTATAACTGTATTTCTAAGTGCTTCCAATGGTACTGACCTAACAAACTGAATTTTGCATTTTCAAACACCAATTTAGCAACCTAAATACGAAATTATTATGCTAATGTAACTGTAGGCGATTTTGCTGATTGTTGTTTCCTAATCTTCAGCTGGTTGAGACTAAAACATTTGTAAACTGTATTTTAAGACTTAATTATTGAATTTATAGCATGCTCAACTGGAAATTATAAATTAAGATGGGAAATTGTATGCGCACATTTATGCCTGAAATTCCCTTAAAATTGTTATTTTACTGAAAGATGAATCCCAATTCAGATAAACTCTCCCCTAAGTTGTTACATTATGCATTTGTGAATGGATTTGAAAACTTTAGATTATATATACAATAAACATGTCTTAAAATCTATGCTTCTTTAAATCTGCCTATGCTTCCATTTCTTATGAGAATGCTTACTCTTATTTTCAGCCGTTCAGAATATCGATTGCTTCTTCGATCAGATAATGCAGACAGCCGTCTCACGCCTTTAGGTCGTGAAATAAGAGACCGACAATATAGTTTTATTAGCAGATAGCTAAAAAATTCCCAATTTTCAAGAAAACATGGAAGTTCATAGATGTAGAGGAAATTTCAAATGCAAACTCAAATTTGGTTGTGAACGTGAGGACAAATGAGAGCGCGATACGTGTCATGTTCAGACTGAATAATCAAATCATAGATTACTTCTCGGGGTTTGAGATTTTCATGGATTACTTTTCTTTGCAGATAATTTACTCGAGTTTCAGTTGCAAACAAGGGTGGTTTTTTATTCCTTGTATAGCTGATCCGGGTTTGAGGTAAGAATTTCTCACATTGAAAGTACTTTATACGTCCAAAAATTCGTGCCATATTTAACTTTCTCGTATTTTAAGTCCTTTTGGGTTAATTTAATAATATATTCTCTTATTTTTGAATAAAAACTGTAATCAGAACATTTTATTACCTTTTGGTGAATAATGCAAACCCTGTTGATCTTTTCCCATCGGTAAAATATTTTTCTTAATGGTAATTAATAATTTTGTTTAATTTTCCCGATGTTGGTTTTTATGATTCATTGGCACTTGGGTAACACTATTGCTTTAATAGGGGGCTTCTGGATATGGGTTCAAATGCAAGTGTCGGGACCTTGGATTTCTTGAGAAATAGTCAATAGGTATCCCCTGTAGCACTACTGATCTGGATGCCAAAAAATAACCATGTGAATCATTGTGTTCTCCATGCTTATTCATCTCTTACCTTAATAATGACCCAAATTACCATCTTAATGTCAAAACGGGTTTATACTTCGTTCAACCTATATTTTCTTTTTGAAGTACACAGTAGTTCCTGTTCAAACTTAAACCGTTTCAGAGCTGTCTAGGTAGGTTCACTTAGTTGTGGATGGAGGGTTTTTTTTTTGCATATTTTATCAATTGGTTAATGTAGATGTATTGGTTTTCAGCTAAGATGAAGCACATGAATGGTTGTTCAGGTCTTCAAGTACCTATTCGATATTGCTAATAATTTTTTTCTTAGTCACTGCCTTGCTTATACCTTTCTTCCATTTGTTGGGACTTGCTTATTGCACCAAGATTAAGAGGCAAAAATGGTTGGTCAGATTATTCTCTTTTTCCACTCTTTTATCTCACTTTCAATTTAGATTGTATCTCTGATCAATATGTTTGTTCTGTTTTTACGATATATTAGTTGGTACTAGGGTTTTTCACAAATTTGGATGGGGCATAAGTGTATAGGTGCTGGAAAATTGTTGTGGTTGTTGTTAAGTGGATGAGCTTAAACAAGCACAAATTGTAGGGATAGTGCTGGTTTGTTTTGTTCACCAAATTGATATGAGGTGCAAGTGAAGTAGTGAACAAGTGCTTGTAGTTTTAATTTGCTGAAACAAAATCTGAAATGTGCCTTTATTGTTTCTATTTTGAGGGACCGTTTACCAAACACTTACCCAATAAGCTCTTACCGGGTCACTTATCTTACCGGATGTACATGGCACAAGTTGTAAGTGAGGGTGATAAGTGGCGACTCTTACCCGGAAGCATATTGAATAAATTGGTGCATGCCATGGCATTTTGATGGAAGTTCTCATTGGTTTTTGGTGGTTAGTACTTAGTAATGTGTTCAACTTCCGGATCACATGAACATTGTTTAAGCTTTTAGTGGATATGCATTTCTTCTTCGTAATTAAGGAACTCATCACTCATGAATTATTGTGTTTTGGTTCTTTGCGTAGGGAAGTGTGACATGGTAAAGCAAGCATTTCCAATGCATAAGTCACTAAAAAAACTTTAATTTTATCAAATCAACTTTTTACTAATATTTTATAATTTTTACAAATCTTTTCTGATGCTAAAACCTTTATAAGAGCTTTTTAATCGGTTGCATTATAATCTATCCTTTGTTTAAAATATTTTATAAAAACCCCTCATTTCGTCAGTTATGCATAACTATTTGGTAGTGGATTAATGATATATGTAGGTATATGTTTGTTAGCACCTTAGTTTAAACATTATTTTGTTATTCAGTCAACTATATATGACTGTTTGGTAGTGGCTTAGAGGATGATCAAAGAGTCATCTATAGTTGTCTTAATAAGCTATGAGTCCCATTAAGCCCATTAAGCTTCTAACAAACAGTCATGTATAGCTGACCGAATTATCCTCGAGTCTCTAACGGTGCAATGCATATTGTAGCTATAGCGGAAACCACGGTGAATTTCTTTACTTCATATATTCTGATTATAATGTAGTTTTGATTATTGCAATATGGGTGCTAGAGAAAGATCATTAGTTCAGTACTTATGGATTTCAGATTTTCATCCACATGGATAGTTCTGTCGAAAACTATTGGATGAAGTTAGTGGCTCGTGAATGGGCACATTTCTGTATCTTTCTGTATATTGGAGCAACAGGTGCTTAATGGCAGTTGCAGGTGCTTAATGGCAGTAGCAGAGGCTTAATGGCAGCTGCAGGTGCTTTATAGCAGTTGCAGGTGCTTAATGGCAGCTCCAGGTGTTTGATGGCAGCTGCAGGTGCTTAATAGCAGCTGTAGGTGCTTAATGGCAGTAGAGGTGCTTAATGGCAGCTGTATGGGGCTTAATGGCAGCAGCAGGGCTTATTTTTTGAGCTTATTGAAAAAGCCTCATTTAGTTAGCCATAAACTAACTTATAAGCTAGCTTATTAAGACACTACTTCAAGATGTGTTTCAAAACATAGCCTTTAAATTGGTTTCAATAAGCTTCACGGTCTGTTTCCACTTTCTTTTCTTTCAATTATGCTCATATTTTTCCAATTAAATTTCAACATGCCCTGCTATACGTGACTGTTTTTCAGTGGCTTAATGAGTTTAATGAGACTTAAGCCACTTTCTATAGCATTAAGCCACTTTCTATAGCATTAAGCCACTGTCAAACAGTCATGTATAGCTGAGCGAATAATCTAAATTGGTTATATGCCAAATAATAAAATATGTCGTATACCCGACCAACGGCCGGGTATAACACTAGTTTATATGGTGGTCGGTGGGATGGGGTGACGTGGAGTGAGAGTGGTAGTTGTGACGATGAAGTAGTGACATGGTGGTTGGTGGGGCAGGTGATAGGGTGTTGGGTGGGCAGGTGGTAGTTGTGACGATAACAGTGCTGACCATAGTGGAGTGGGGGTGGCAACTTGATGACTGACATTAGTGGCATGATGGTCAGTGATGGGTTGGGTTGGGGTAGGGTAGGCAGTGGTGGTTGTGACGACGGCAGTAATGACGTGGTGGGGGCGTGACAGTAGTAGTATGGTCATGATGAGGACAGGAGTGGGCGGTGTTGGTTAAATTGGATGCAAAGAGATGAAATTCAATTCCTTCACTTATACAAATGAATGATAAATTAATCATTAATTTGTAGAATTCAAAGGAATTCCAAATCCATTTCAAGAAATGAATCAAACAAAACAAAAAATTTGGTCAAAAGAATTTATCATTCCAATTATGTTGAAATCCCTGGATCGCATTACCAAACAACACCTAATGGTCTTGACACAATTTATGGGACTATGCAAACCTGACTTCTACAGTAAAAAAAAAAGTAAAATATCTGAATCTGTAAAGACTCTAACACAGTAACAAGTGAAGAGGAGAAATACATATATGCTAAACTTTGAAGAGCTAATATATGAGCAATCGATAGCGCACTACAACCACATATAAGCTAGATTTTGAGAAACTACTAATGACAACCCGAATGATATTATATTAATCGATACTTCCTTCGTCCCAAAATAAGGGTCCATAATAGAAATGACACACAATTTTTAGAAATAAATAATCATCACACTTTTTTCTTGACCAAATCTTAATTTTATTCTTAATTAATGTAACTATCTTATCAACTACATATTTATTCATATTTTAGGTTAGAATTGAAAATTTTAATTTTAATTTTAATTATCTATTTCTAAAAGTAGACACTTATTTGGAGATATAAATAAATAGAAACACAAACACTTATTTTAGAACGAATGAATAATACTACATTAACTTCCAAAGCTTGTAACTGTATAGATGAGCTTTTCTCCCACCCAAACGAAAACAAGTACTATATATCTATACGTATCCTATGTAATCCCGTATAACTTTAACAGAAAAAAAAATCCAGTATATCCCATTCAAAAGCAAGTGTGATATAAACGGTCCTTTCCTCTGACCCAAAAGATAGAGTGGCTATTTACGTAATTACCCCCCGGTTTCAGATAAAATCTTTACCCACTAATTCCTGTAACAAGTGAATTCGATCGACGTGAATGACGTTCAATAAGTAACAAAACTTTAACCGCCTTCCTTTGAAGATGTCCGTCTTCATGAATACTACCTCCGGTTAACCGAACCAGCGGAACCCTAGCCGTTAAACCGTACGTATCCACCATTTCCGTCACCATAAACACTTTCTCCAAAACTTCTAAAGCCTCCACTTTTAAAGACTCTGAACCCCAATTCAAAACCTCCAATATCGGACCCACGGCCCCACACTCGTCCAAAACGTGGGCCCCACGGCGCGGCGACTCTTTCTGAATCAGAGTTGAAAGCGTCTGAATGGCTTCGTAGGTCGTGGCGTGGACCTTTGATTGTAAAAGTTTGACCAATTCTGGTAACGCGTTAGCCTCCAAAAGACAAAAGGTTCCGTTCACGGTGCACGAACCGCCGTGAGCCGGGCAAATGGCGACGTGGGTCCCACCGAAACACGAGCACCACCGACGACGACGGGTGGTTCGAGCCGCCACGGTTAGCTCGGAGCTTCGCATCGAGAGGTCGCCGATGAGAGCCGCGGCTCGAGCCTTGGCGGTCACCGAACCGTTTTTGAGGAACTCGACGAGTAAACCGTAGGTCCCGAGTTCGACCACGGTCTTCTGAGCTTCGAAATTGGTCGGATCCGTGAACCGAAAAAGCGCACTCAAAGCGTTTTCTTTTGCTTCCATGGTCCCATTTTCCAATATCTCGATGATCGCTTTTAGTCCTTCTAATTCGATTAGTTTTCTCGTGAGAACAACTTCCGATTTCGGTACGTTTGCTAACAAACCAACCGCCGCCTTTTGTACATCACTTTTACTAGAATTTTCTAGAAGACCGATAAAAGCTTCTAATCTTCTCGGTTTCAGAAGAAACTCCGCCACCCCATTCGGTTCGTGATTCGAGAATAAGAACAAAAGGTTAATGGCGGCTTCACGTGTTTCACTATCGGAATGATCTAGAAGATTTAGAACTAAAGACACACCGCTAGCAGTAAGAACGGCGGTTTTCACAAGCCCGCCATCAGATTCGCATATTTTAAAAAGAGCCCGTAAAACGGGCCTCAATACGTTATACGGTAAACGGGTATTTCGTAAAAAAGCCAGAAGATTCTCGACTAACGAGTTTAGATTAAGCTGGACTCCATTAATGTCGACAAGAAACTTAATCCCATCGCCATTTGAACAAAGTTTATCGATGATTTCTGAGCATTTAGCGAGAATAACGATCCGTAAAGGAGAAGAACACATGAAGTCCACCGTAAGCGGAACTGCACCAGCGGCTGCGAAAAGGGGTTTGTTTTCCGGACTTCCTAAAAGCTTTATAAGCATAGATAACGATAATTCTTTTGCTTCAAGATCAGAAGATGCCATTTCAATCAACGGTGGGATCAGCCCGTTTTCACCTAAGAACTTTGTGTTATTTTCTTCAAGATCCAAATTAACAATCCCTCTAACCATCGCCATTTTTGTCGATTTTGAACCTTTGGTAACAATCAAAGCGATCATTAGAGTGAAAATTGTTAGGTTGGAAAGGGGTGGCAATGGGTTAGGTTGGGTTGGGTACGGGTATCGAAAATCTCAACCCAACCCAACCCATTTGATTCAATGGGTTGAGATTGAATCTCAACCCAACCCATTTGATTAAATGGGTTGAGATTTTCAACCCAACCCAACCTGCTACTTAAATGGATTGACAACGGGTTGACCATTTTTTCAACCCAACCTGTTAAATAAAGGGTTGAACCTGGGTTGAAAATAGGTTGAAAATTTCAACCCAACCCAACCCATTTATTTAAATGGGTCAGGCGGGTTGACCCATTTAACTTAAATGGGTTGAAATTCTCAACCCAACCTGCCAATTTTGGGTTGGGTTTGGGTTGGGTTAGCGCGTTGGGTCACTTTTTGCCAACCGTTGGATGCAGAAAAGAAGCGAAAAATAAAGCGTTTCTTTTTCTTACCTTGAACAATTCGATCGATAAGAGGTCCATACCATTCTTCTTTGGCGGCTCTAATAACATTTTCTTCATCAACATCTATGAGTTTTTGCAATATTTCTTGTGCTTTTTCGGCTAAAACGACCTCTGAACCCTTTAGGATGGTAACAAGAAAGGAAACGGGATTACATTTCTGTGAGAGTTCCTTGGTATAATCCATATTTTGGCCAAACTCATCGAGCACTAGTTCGAGTATCAAGTCTAATGCAGCTTTAGATAGAGTTGATTCAGACCCTAGGCATGGAACAATGTGACAAAACCCTTCGTTCTCGAGCAAGAGATCCTATAAGATGAAATCAAACATTAGGTCAAGAACATATATATATATATATATATAGAGAGAGAGAGAGAGAGTTTCAGGGGAAAACGCTAAAAAAAGAGAAAACTGAAGAACACCCTGAGAGTCCGCCATTTGGACAGTATTTTTTTCTATGCATCAATGCATATATATGCATTAGTGCATATGCACGTTAGGGGATACCGTCCAGATGGTGGCCTCCCAGGGTGTTATTCAGTTTTCTCTTTTTTAAGCGTTTTCCCCTGAACCTCCTTCTCTCTCTCTCTCTCTATATATATATATATATAGAGAGAGAGAGAGGGAGGTTTGGGCGAAAACACTAAAAAAAGAGAAAACTGAATAACACCCTGGGAGCCCTCCATCCTGACGGTATGCACAAATGCATACAAGCGATTGAAGCTTTTTTTTTTCTATGCATTAGTGCATATGCACAAATGCATGTTACAAATTACTGGTATGCATTTGTGCATGCCGTCCAGTGGAGGGCTCCCAGGGTGGTTTTCAGTTCTCTTTTTTTGGCATTTTTCCTTGAACCTGACCCTATATATATATATATATATATATATAGAGAGAGAGAGAGAGAGAGAAAGGTTCATGCGAGAATCATAACAATTTACGAAAACAAGAAAAACTTTTTTCATGTATAAAATCACATGTGATTTTGTACAAACATCAAAAAATGGTATTTTTTTACTAACATCAAAAATCACATGTGATTTTGTACCAACATCAAAATCACATATGATTTTGTACATAAATCATATATGATTTTATACATGAAAAATGTTTTTTTGTTTTCTTAAATTGTTAGCATTCTCGTATGAATCTGCCTATCTCTCTCTCTCTCTCTATATATATATATATATATACATAATATTTATTTATGTCAAATGCAACAAATAAACTCACACACCCTCCTCACTTTTGGGGAGAATTGAACCCCTGACCTCCTAGAAGGCCAAAGGCCCTTTGGTAACATTTCAATATATTTTTGGTGATCTACCAATCTATAACTAGTTTTCCATACTCATCTAAAATAACAAGAAAAGGGGTTATTTGGCTAAATAACCCAATAAAGAAACAGCATTCTCTAACCTTATTTCTTGCATGTCCTTCAACGGCATTCTTTAACGTAACCAATACTTCCGTTTTAAGTTCTTGGTCATCCAAATTCGGAAGTATACTAATAACCAATTCAGTCAGACCACCAATCGAAATCCAATCTTTATTGATCGAATCCTCCGTTATAAGCTCCTGAATTTGCAAAAGACCATCTTTCACAAATGAATCTTTTTCCGACACCAATTTCGGCTTGCAAGATCTTATTCTCATACAGTAATTAAGCTCTTTCCACTCTTCAATCGACTCTCTTAATTGAATATTCGATCTAAAAGATAAATCTTCAAGTGGTTCACCCGTAACAGGATCCGTTTTTTCACCAGATTCAAACCATTCTTCAATAGCCACCCGTGAGTAAGCAGTACCATTAGATAAACTAACAGGATCCACCATTACCGTTTTAGTAATACCACATATAAAAGCTTTATAAGGCGGAATAGATTCATCTCTTTTATCATAACATTCAATCGCTCGTTGCCTTTGCATATATATATCTTTTATATGCTCGTAATCTCTAGCAGCATCTGCTCGTGATAATAACTTTATAATCTGCTCCAAGAAATAAACCTCCGCTCTTTCTTTATGGTTTTGTGCTTCTTCTTTCTCTCTTTTGAAACTATCGAGTTCTTTTCTTATCTCAGAAGGTTCAACATTCACGCCAACCGCTTTTGCTATATCTTCGATGATATCATTAGCAAAACCCTGATCTAGTTTTTGATTTGAAAGCCCCTGATCTAATTTATCGAGAATTTGAAGTTTAGATCGACTAGTTACAAATTCCGCTCTTTGCATTTCGTTTTGTAACCTGCTTACTTGATCAGATATCCCAGAAAGAACCTCGGTGTTTGCAAGACATAAAGTATTTAAAGATTTTCCGATATCTCTTGTTATATCTTGTACTTCTTTAACAATGTGTCTGCATTTTATTAGCAAGTAGAAACGGCCTCGATTTTTGTATTTTTCCACAAGGGTATTGGCTCTTTTCACATCTGTGTCGAGATTCTCCAATGCTTTTCCTGCGACTGGTGATTCGTTTAATTTTCCTAGCTCGAGTTCCTTTAGGACACGCGCGATATCGAATAGGTGAGCAGAGAGGATTCTGAAACTTTCTTTTTCGATGACTATATCTTTGGCGGCATGAGCGGTTTTGATGACTTGGTTAATAGCTACGGCTAAGATTGTACCAAGTGGTAGGAGATCTGCCATCACCGCTATGGCAAAAAGAACCAAAAATAGTATATATATATATGTGTGTGTGTGTGTGTGTGTATACTATTTGGCTATGATTTTGATATCAGAAGTGAGAAACTATAATGCAGAATCTTCCAAGTTCATTCACCAACTTCTTTTCTTGCCAAGAATTGCTAGCATTAATCTGTGACCACCACCTAATTCAATTTGAATGATTGCTTATAAGAAGATAATTCCAGAGGTTTGAGAATCAAGATATATATTACAACTGTTGATGTAAATATTAGAAAGCTGTAAGGAATAAAAAAACCCATAATAATGTTCATATACCACCATGATCATGAAATATGATCACTTATGTAAAAGGGTATATGTAAAATTTCAAACAAATATGTGTATTGATCTGGTGGATGGTGGTGTTTATGGGTAATCCACTGGAGGTCGAAAAAAGCCTATATGACTTAAACCTAGGGGGCTATTTGGTGGTTGCTGAATGGTTTGGTGCAAAATGATTAAGGTCAGTATGATTAAGAGAAATGAAATATAATTGTTCGGTAATTGTTCAGGATGTAATTTGGGCTCTTAATGGTTGAGGGAGGTCCATGATACAAAATGATTAAGAGGGTTTTGGAACCTTTAAGAGGAAGACTTATTTTTTGCCAAACAGATTCACCTCTTAGCGATTCAGAGGTTGCCTCATAATGGAACCGTTAAGAGGTAAACAAACAGCCCCCTTAGAATAGGGGGTTGGATTGTTATATATATAAACAGCCATTTGTCTTTTTTTTGGCCTATAGTTTCAAGCTTTCACCTTTTTAGTTTGACCAATGTAAATAAACATATATGTAGGCTGTAGCTATTCAATGAAGAGATTCAATCAACAAACCAGTTTTACATGCAGGCAAAGTGGCAAACACACCTCAAAGAAGTCTAACAATTTATTACTCTTTTTGTATTTTAAGGATGAAAATCAACATGGGGACAAGGGTTCCTTAGATTTCAGCAATCAACTCCTAAAAAAATTGTTTTATTTTCAAAGCTTGCAGTTTATTTCATAATTGTTTTAATCTTCAAAGCAAGTAAAACATATTGAAAAATGATGGTGAGTACAGATTTAGAAGATTTGAAACCAGATGCCACTTCTGCTCACTTATAAAGATCCATGATACTAATTGTAGTTTACAAGCTAATTCCATTAAAAACCAAGCCAAATATATCTCAAACCAAAGGAATTCATTAGCAACATCTGATTAATTGGCAAAGACAAGCAGATTACGATCAAAATGAGCATAAAAGTATAGGTTCCAACCGAGTAAGCTTATCATCAAACACTTGGTGGGCATGAAACTGTAATTAGTAAATTTTGCCACAATCTTGGAAAAAAAACTTCGATTAAAAAAGCTACCCAAATGCAATTTCTTGACTGAATGACAAACAAGAAATGAGAAAAGCAAAATTAAAGACATGGGTGTTGGAGAATTACCTGTAAACAGCTGAAAAAAGGTCCTGAAACGTTTGTGAAAAGGGGAAGAAGAAACATTAACATTAAATATGAGGACCAAAGAAGGAAGAACGACCGAGTTTACTTCCAGGTCAATAAATGTTGGTGAAATCATCATAGTCGTTGATGTTGGCATAATTACGAGTCGTCTTCCCATGAAATTTCTCATGAAATTAACAATTTTGGTCTTTTCTCATGAATACAATATCTTTCTCACGTTTCCCACGTAAACAATTGTTCTATTTCTATATTCTGCAAAAGATTACAATCAATTTTGTTTAATTTTTAATTTTTAATTTTTTTTCTCACATTTATTGGAGCATCCCAGAGTTATGTTAAATATTAGAAAAAGCTAGATTTTAACAACTTTTTTTATTTAAAAGGGTTATGCTATCTTATATATTAAAATAGAAAAAAAAATTAAATATATTTTATTAATATATTGGTTATTTTAATAATCTAATAAATATTACAATATTTAAAATAGAATAGCTCTTAGAGTCGGTTGTAATTTTTTAAGAGATTTTGATTATTTTTACTCTATTTTAAAAAATATATAACATAACTCTTGAAGATACTTTTATTATTGTAGTACTAAAAATACACTCGTGTAATGTAACATAATACATCTTGATTTTAATGTTCATTTTATTATTTGCCTCTATCAATTTTATATGATTTTGAGCAAGATTCAAAACAACTTGTGATGTTGGTGCTGAGAAGATGAAATGTTTTTCAAGCAGTCACATAAGACGATAAATTTGTATGTCATATATAATTCAGAATTATATAAAAACATGTGTTTTTAATGTATTATCAGATAATAATATTAAAAAAATGCCCATTCATATTATAAGAAGAAAAATCATATAGATTATTATTAAAAAATAGTTTTCGATTAAATAATAAATATTTAAAAAAAGTAATTTTATAACTTTATTTTAATCCTAAATACATACCGTTTATAAATTTATGAAATTGTGATTATAAACATGTAAAATCTAAAAATAAAAAGGCACAAAAAGAACTTTTCTTTTTTGAAAGTTCAATTAAAAACCGAATTAGGTTGTGAATTATTTTTTAGAAGACAATTTTTGGCCATTCATTTCTAGTTTGATCCAACCATTCGTACTAAATTAGATTTTTAAATGGTTAATTAATATGATTTGAGGGGGAAAAAGTTCGTTTCCACGACCAACTATAAGATTTTTTGTTTCATTTTTCAACTAAAACTTTTATTCCATAAATCTTTAAACTAGACCTGGCAAAAACCGATACGATACGAATTAAACGGGTTTGGGTAATATATTTCAACCCCGTTTAAGTAAATGGGTTGACATGACATGACACAAAAATTAAACGGGTAAAGTCAGAGTCAAAAGTTTCAACTCAAAAATGACCTGAATAACCCGTTTATATTAGGCCCCTTAGGCAAATAACGTCAATAACCCACAGTTTATAATTTTTTTAACAAAGTAAATACTAAATAATGATAAAAAATGATTGTACATTCCATGTAGACCTAACAAAAACTGGCATGATATGCTAACCAGACACGAATTAAACCGGTTTGGGCAATACATTTTAACCCGTTTAAGTAAACGGGTTGACACGACACGACACGAAAATTAAACGGGTCGAGTTAGGGTTAGGCACTCTCAACCCGTTTAACCTATGAACCTGACAAGAACCCTACACGATACGACACGTTTGCCGCGTCTACTTTAAACTAAATTATATTTAAAATTACAAATATTTTAATCAAACCAATTACATATAGAAAACCAACATTTCATTCTCCTCGATATACTTCTTTTTTCCTTTAACCATTTTTTTACTTGAAATGATTTATATTTGTAATATTTATTATAAATATCCATGTACATATGAATTCACATGTATATAACAACTCAACATCGTGAGCACGTAACTTGACATCACCTTCTTCGATGCCGTAAGTATATAACCCGAGAAAAAAAATTCAATGTCGTAAATAAGTAACCTGGCACCACGTTTTATACACCCATCGCGACCAATTAAGAACTCATCCGTTAATTTAGTATATGTGTTTGTGTATGTAAAACCATAACCTACCAACTACATTTCCATCAAAACTGATCGAGAGCCAATCAATTGATTTCTTATGTGTTTGTGTGTGTAAAATCATATGATACCATTTTTACCTTTCATCAAGATGAATGGGAAACCTATCGAGACGAATCGAGAACCCATTGAAGGAATCAGGAACCACTTGGAACTGATTGAGACCCATAGAAGGAATCGGGAACCACTTAGAACTGGGAACCACTTGGAACTGATTGAGACCCATCGCAACCAAGTGAGACTAGTAAAAAACCCATCATTTCATTTGATGTGTGCTTGTGTGTGTAAAACTATACCTGCGACTTTCATTTTCCATTAAGACTGACCGAGAACCTACCAATTGATTTTCCTTTAGCCTTTAATTTCCATAACCTACAAAACGTGGGTCTTCGGCGTTTATTTTCCTTATGAGGGTCTTGATACCATCTCACCGTCTCACGATGATTTTTAAAATCATTTTCTCACTCATTCACTTCTTTTAACAAAACTTATCCGGGTAAGCGTTTACTATGTCACATTATCTTACTAAATGTATATGGTAAGGACCCGGTAAGAGCGAGACAAGGTCCAAGAGTCTTAACAGGTAAGTGAGTACGACGAATCTTACCATGGTAAACGCTTACCGGGTAAACTATTACATATAATGCCGTTTTTGTGGACTAAAATCTTACCCAGTAAGTAAGTGATAATGTTGAATTTTGCCCGTAAGCACTTACCCAAGTAAGGTTTGGAAAATGGCTCCTAATTACATATTATTAAACACATTTAAGCCTTATCTCTTATCACACAATAGTCCTGATATTTCTCAATAACACTTATGAAGACACTTTCTCCATTAAATCTGCTTTCATTGATTATAACAGAAAAGACCAGTATTTTACCATCAACATTCAGTGCTCTCATTCTAGTCGATACATAACTTATCGAGATAAGACATGAGTTGGATTAAAAAAAAGGATATTTCCTCACTCCTTAGTGCCAATGCGGAACGTAGTCATTCCTCTTAGGCAACCATCGGGCATTAGAAATTCATTTTACAAGGAACTCAATGTTTTTTGAGAGATTTAAACCATTGGCCTTCCTTGTTCGTAGACAAAGCGGATTCGGAATTGTCTTTCATTCCAAGGCCTATATCCTTTTTCGGTTGGGTATGGCTCCGACTATTCCGGGAGCTCGCCAACTAGTTCTTTTTTTGATTGACCTCCTCCTTTCTTTAATATGCAGGAGGTCAAATTCAGATACTCACCCGTCTGCCACTGGAAACACCACTTCCCCTCCAACTTGCATCTCTCCGTTGTACTGTGCTCTCCAAGTGTGTCTGTTCCCCCTTTCTTCCTTTCCATTTCTAAAAAATTACTATATGATATGATTTCTAATCGGCAAAGACTAAACACAAGTAAAATAAACAACCGTGCGATTGCTAAATCTGTACAATTTCCCCTTCATGTATGATTACCTGATGTAATGGAAGGGCCGGCTCCTATTAGGGAGTCAAATGGTCTTTTTGGGGATAGAGGGACTTGAACCCTCACGATAAATCGACGGATTTTCCTCTTACTATAAATTTCATTGTTGTCGGTATTGATATCTCTTTTCGGATGGTAAATATTTCTCAGTGTGAATCAAACCCATGTTTGAATTGAAATTGAGATACTGATACAAGTTCTTCCCTTCTGAATCAGATAGATTCATATCTGAAAGAGGTTGACAATAAGTTCTTTCAAAATTGACTCAAACTCAAATTTGATCTCCTTCCATACTTCACACGCAGCAGCTAGTTCAGGACTCCATTTGGTAGCCTCACGGATAATTTCATTACCCTCAGTAGCAAGATCGCGTCCTAAAAGGATGGATCCATAGTACCAGTAGGCCAATGACTATTTGATGAGGAACTGGATGTTTGCATCTCCATGTTCCCTTATAGATCAGGAGGTCTTCGAGGTGCAACTACAATTTTTGCTATGTTATGCCTACCGTCCAACAAACGGTAGGACTTCACTTCTTATTTACTTATTTGAACAAAAGAATCATGAAGTATTGTATATAACAAGGTACATTTAAGTATACAACCTGTTGTTGGAAATTAGTGTGATGTTGGAGGTTTTCCTCCATCCCACATTGGTAGAAAGATGAAAAAGATAAGACTTTATAATGTTTCACCTTCAATTGGAACTTGAACTTGTTGGTGGGCTCATAGTGGGGGTTATGGATGGAACGTCCAACGCACACGTGCACGCACGTGGCCGAGGCTGCGGGCGCGGGATCCGCATAGTGGCACGAGAAGGCGCACTCTACATCGGAGCAAAAAGAGCCTCGCCGCGAGCTCCTGAGTGTCTTTTTGGTACAAATTTAGAGAGAGAGAGAGAGACAATTCTGTTTAACTAATTACCCATGTTTTTACAATTATTTATCAGATTACTTTCGTTTTAGCTGTTATTAAATAATTCAAATTAAACTTTTAATTATCTGTTAAATAAAAAAAGCGTGGATAATAATCGGTTAGGGACTTAGTTTTCCAAATAGATTCCTATTCTTGGGAAATAAGCATCGAATTTTGAGGGTTTAACCAGTATAAATATTGGGTTAAACCTACTCTAAAATCACACCAATACACAACCCCTTCTGCTCTCTCTCTCTCTCTCTACGATTTTCTGTCACTGCCTTGTTTAATTTCGTTATCAAAGTTGTTGATAAACGAAACGGTTCTACATTAATCATGGCGCTTTGCGACTAGTTGACATACATCTTCTACGATGGTCGTATAAAACCTTTAAGGACAGGTTTTATATCGTGCAGATCTCAAACTATACGTGCTCGGAAAAATCAGGTTGGTATTTAATTTTCTGCATTGTACTTTAATTTTCGTCACATTGTGAACAAACTCTGCTTCTACCATTGAATCTATCACGAAAGATAGATTCAAGTCCGTTTTATTCTATTGGTTTGGTTTTCCGATTTCGGACATAGAATTCACCATCTCGATTTATAAAGTTTTGATCTTTAGACTTATCGTGTTTTCTGTTTAATAAAGCTTTAATCTTTATTAGTTTTTTCTAATCCATTTAAAATATTTTACAACAACCTTAAAGGTTTTATAATGGACACTGGGAACTTCCGTATTCTGAATCAAGATTTAATGAAGCTTGAAAAGTTTGACGGGACGAGCTATACCCGTTAGGCCGATAAGGTTAAGTTCATGTTGATGGTTTTGAATCTCTACTATGTCTTGAAACCCGAAATCCCTCCCATTCCTAAAATCTCCCATTCCTAAAATCTGGTTCCCGAAATGGGAAAAGAACTGGATCATACAAAGATAGCCGATCTAGATAAACAAACGTTTATCCGCAAGGGGGCGGAAACCTTGGCATGTGGTCACATAAAAAATACTCTGTCTGATCGGCTATTTGACCTATACACCACGATTACATGCCTAAGAGAACTTTGGAACGCTCCAGAGTTTAAGTATAAGTCACAAGAAGACGGACCAAACAAGTTTCTTATGTTTTAATACTTAAGGTTTCAAATGGTAGACGATAAACCGATTTTGGAATAAGTGCATGAACTCCAAGTTTTAGTAAACAAACTAAAGTCGATTTCTATTTCAATCCCTGAAATTTTCCGAGTGGGTAGGGCTGAGCATCGGGCGGGTCGGGTCCGGGTCGGGCCCAAAACCCGATTGGGTGTCGACGTGTGTGTGTGTGTGGGGGGGGGGGCTCAAATCTGTCCGCGTTTTTTCGGGGTATTCGGGTGGAGAGGTTTAGCCCATTTCCTGTTTTGGGCCTTTTTAACCCATTTCATTATAAGTATTAAAAGTATTTTTTAAATATATATATATATATATATATATATATTTAATATTAAAAGTATTTTTTAGATATAAATATATATTATTCGGGTTAATCGGGCGGGTTCGGGTCGCATAAGACAAACCCAAACCGAACCTACTATGACCGGGTAAGATTTCGGGTTCGAGTTTTCGGGTATACGATTTGGCTCCTTAATCGGTTCGGGTATTCATGTTTGGCGGGTTTTGCTCACCCCTAGGTGCAGTCATAGATAAATTACCCCCATATCTGAAAGATTTTTCAAAAAGAATGATGCATAAATCCGAAGATTACTCTTTGGATGATTTGTTAAAACACTTGAGATTTGAGGAAGATGCATGTAACTGGGAGAAGAGAAGAAAGGTCATGTTAAGTGCTAACAGCGTGCAGGTTGTAGCAAAAAGAAAGGGAAGGGTTGGAGGTCCTAAACAGAAGTGGAATTTGGGCCCTCAAAAGAAAACCTTCAAGAGTTTTGGCCTATCAAGTTCATGATAACATTACAAAAAGGTCGGAAAGTGTTACTTCTACGGAGAGAATGAGCACTATACTCGCGAGTGCAAGCAACGAAAATCCGGACCGCCTGCTATCAACTCTGTTGAATACATTTAACATCTTGTGGCGAGTCTTCACATGGACGAGATCGACATGGTTTCGGATGTAGCTACTAAAGTTGCTATTGCTAGAGGAGGCTGGTACATGGATTCTGGAGCCACCGTTCATGTATGTGAATCCATATCCGAGTTGAGAAGGAAGACAATTGATCGTAGCAAACAACGGTTGTGTTGATGTCGTTGGGATGGGTACTGTGCTACTCAAGTTCACATTGATTCTGGAGGAGGCTGGTACATGGATTCTGGAGCCACCGTTCATGTATGTGAATCCAGATCCGAGTTGAGAAGGAAGACAATTGATCGTAGCAAACAACGGTCGTGCTGATGTCGTTGGGATGGGTACTGTGCTACTCAAGTTCACATCCGGGAAAATCGTTACTCTAAAAAACGTCCTTCATGTGCCCTGTTTAAATAAGAGCATTGTTTCTGTCAACAAACTCGATGAAAACGGGTTTGGTCTAAATGTTGAATCAAGAAAGCTCATTATTTATAAGAGTTAGACGTTCATTGGTAAGGGATACAACAACTTTGGTTGTATCGCCTTAACTTGAGAGAGGATGAAAATTCGGATGTTGTGGATGTTGTGAATGTTGTGGAGGCCGGACCCAGTAGTTCTGTGGTAGCAATGTGTTGGCAATATCTGAGGAAGTTTCTGATTTTGCTTTTACTATTGATGTAATCCCAAGTGCAGTTAATAAAATTAAATCTTTCGAGTATTTTGCTTGTTCTGATTCTTTGTGGCACAAACGTTTAGCTCATACAAATGTGAAAAACATTGAAAAAAATCATCCAAAGTTTGTTTAGCTCATACGGTTATTCTATATCCCTTACCAATGAACGTCTTCCTCTTATAAAAAATGAGTTTTCTTGATTCAATGTTTAGACCAAACCTGTTTTCATCAAGTTTGTTGGTAGAAACAAGGCTCTTATTTAAAGAGGGCATATGAAGGACGTTTTTTAGAGTGACGGTTTTCCCGGATGTGAATTTGAGTAGCACAGTACCCATTCCAACGACATCAGTACGACCGTTGTTTGCTACAATCACTTGCCTTCCTTCTCGAACGGGTTTATAGTCAACAAACTTGGATCTGGATTCACATACTTTGGTGGCTCTAGAATCCCTCCTCTTACAGCAACAACCCTAAAGCTGCATCTGAAACCATGTCGATCTCGTCCACGTGAAGACTCTTCACAAGGTATTGAATGTATTCAACAGAGTTAGCAGCAGGCGGTCTGAACTTTCGTTGCTTGCACTCGCGAGCATAGTGCCCCGTCTCTCCACAGACGTGGCACTTTCCGACCTTATTGTAATGCTGACCTTATTGTAATGCTCCCCTGAACTTGATTGGCCCGACCTCTTAAAGTTTTTCCTTTGAGGGCCCAAGTTCCACTTCTGTTTAGGACCTCCAACCCTTCCCTTTCTTTTTATTACAGCCTACACGTTGTTACCACTTAACATGACCTTTCCTCTTTTCTCCCGGTTACGTGCCTCTTCCTCAATTCTCAAGTGTTTTAACAAATCATCCAAAGAGTAATCTTCGGATTTATGCATCATTCTTTTTGAAAAATATTTTCAAGATGGGGGTAATTTGTCTATGACAGCCCTCAATTGGAAAATTTTAGGGATTGAAATAAAAAGTGACTTTAGTTTGTCTAAAACTTAGAGTTCATGCACTTGTTCCAAAATCGGTTTATCGACTTTCATTTGAAACCTTAAGTATTTAGACACAAAAAACTTGTTGGTTCCGTCTTCTTGTGACTTATACTTAAACTCTAGAGCTTTCCAAAGTTTTCTTAGGCACGTAACCGCGGTGTATAGCTCAAAGAGCCGATCAGACAGGATATTTTTTATGTGACCACATGCTAAGGTTTCCGCCTCCTTGTAGAGAAACCTTTGTTTATCTAGATCGGCTATCTTTGTATGATCGGGTTCTTTTCCCGTTTCGGGAAGCATATTTTCAGGAATAGGAGGGAGTTAGGGGTCCAAGACATAGTAGAGATTCAAAACCATCAACATAAACTTGACCTTATCAGCCCAACGAGTATAGCTCGTCCTGTCAATCTTTTCAAGCTTCATTAAATCTTGGTTCATAATACGGAAGTTCCTAGTGTCCATTATAAAACCTTTAAGATTATTGTAAAATATTTTAAATGGATTAGAAAAAACTAATAAAGATTAAAGCTTTATTAAACAGAAAACACGATAAGTCTAAAGATCAAAACTTTATAAATCGAGATGATGAATTCTATGTTTGCAACCGGAAACCAAACCAACAGAATCAAACGGACTTGAATCTATCCTCCACGATAGATTCAATGATAGAAAAGAGTAGAAGCAGAGTTCGTTCACGATGTGAACGAAAATTAAAGTACAATGCAGAAAATTAAATACAAACATGATTTTCTGAGCACGTAGAGTTTGAGATCTGCACGGTACAAAACCTGTCCTTAAAGGATTTATATGACCACCGTTGATGATGACGGTCAACTAGTCGCAAAGCTCGGAATTAATGCATAACATTCCGTTTATCAACAACTTTGATAACGAATATTAAGCAAGGTAATGGCAGAAAATCGTTGGTAGAACACGAGAGAGAGAGAGAGAGAGAGAGAGAGAGAGTAGAAGGGGATGTGTATTCATGTGCTTTTAGAGTAGGTTTAACTAGGGGCGCGTCGGAACTCGGACCTAAACCGAGGCGATTTGTGGTTAATCGGCCAGATTACTCGTTCCTCGGCCTAGGCGGTGAAATTGGCGACAAATCGACCAAATCGGTCCATAGAGTAGAAAAAATCGCCATATTTGCATAGAGAACTCGATTATGAAGAACACAAACCTAGATCGGAATTGAGTGAACACAAACCTGCGAATTGAGAACGGCGACCGGAAACGACTGCAATGTAAAACCCTATAGAAAACTATATGAAACAATATAGAAAAGAGATAGAAAGAAGACAAGCGGCTGGTAGAAAAAAAAAAGAGAAATAAACGAGTTATGTGGTTGATAGGAAAAAAAAGAGAAAGAAAACCTAATTTAACTCTCTTATATAAAACCAAACTTTACAGAACCAGTCCTCCAAGAATTGCCAAACCAGCTCCACTATCCTCCATCTTTTCTTCTGTGTGAGGGCCAGCCCTTTTTAAATCTTAAAGATTTATTTAAGATTTATAGTTTGGAAAAATTTAAGTTGAGCAATTATCTTTATATTAGGTTATTTATTATTTATGAATATGCTATATATATATATATAATTTTAAAATTTATATATAAAAAATTCCAATCCAAGTACTCCCCGAGTACTCCCCGTCTAGGCCGAGTACTCGCTACAAGGGGGTCGGCCGCCCAACTACCGCCTAGCGAGTTTTACAACCTTAGAGCAAAGGCGGGTAACCGGCCAAATTTCATGGAACCGGTCCCGGCACCGTTTATATCGATTCTTTATGTTTTGGAACCGGTGCCGGAACCACTTGGAACCAGTTCCGGTTCCGGGTATCCGGTGTAATTTTTTTTTTTTTTTTAATTTTAACATTGTATGTCGGGTATCCGGTGTAATTTTTTTTTTTTTTTTAATTTTAACATTTCATACATTATAAAATGTAATTTAAAGTCTATTACAAAGTACCAAGTTAAAGTAAATTATGAGAAATAGTGAAAATTAATCCGATAAAAACTACCAACTTACAGTTATAAATAATTAAATACAACAAATGGTGATAACTAATTCATAGAAACTTTTAAAGTCTTGATAGCAACAAAACGACTTTCATAATACTTTACATCAACCCGTCAACACCCAACAAATAAAACACAAATTAGAAATTTAGAATAGGTACTTTTATATTATTTTTATTACAGCTAAATTGACATCTAGGAGGTGATATCGATCTGCTCCTAGTTAATCTAGTTTCTAACGTTAAGATAATATCATGCACTTACATGTTTGCATGGATAATAAAGAAAACTGCCAATATTTAGAAATATATAGATATATATGGACGGGTTCAAATAATAACTCAAATTTGTTTGTAAACGTGAGGACAAATAAGAGCATGACACGTGTTATATTCAGACTGAATATAGTATTTATTCAGTTTGAATAAGCATTATTCAGACAGAATAAATACTATATTCAGTTGGAATATATCTTTTATTATTCAGTCTGAATATTTTTTTGATTATTCAGTCTGAATAATTATTATGGTCTCTATAGTATATTAGTATGTTCAAAGACCGGTTAAGAGAATCTCCAACAGCATCTCTAAAGTTTCTCCAAAATAGAGACTTAAAAAATCAAAATCTCTGAAAAAATATGCACTCATCTCCAACAGCATCTCCATTTTGGAGAAATCAACATTAATTACATTATTTAAATATTCAATACATTAACAAACTTTTAAACATATTTATGTTATTTTCAACAAACTTTTTATAAAATGATAACTTTTAAACATATTTTTTATAAATGATAACTTTCAACGATTTTTTCATAAAATAATAAGATTCACAAAATTTTATATAAAATTGTGATTTTTAACAAATTTTTATAAAATGATAATTTTCAATAAAGTTTTTATAGAGCGGTAACTTTTAACTAATTTACCCAGTTGGGAAAATAGGATCATGAATAAAATATTAATTTATCTCCTTTAGTAATCATTTTTTGGAAATCTCCAAATATGGAGAGAAAAAGCACCATCTTTCATACTTTCTCCATTTTGGAGAAACTTACGGAGATGTTGTTGAAGCATAATTTTCATCAAAAACCTCTATTTTTCTCATTTTCTCTGTTATGGAGATGTTGTTGGAGATGATCTTAGTCCTTCCTAACGGTTGCTAGCTAACATTGTTAAGTGAAGGGACTATGGGTGCAATGAAAATGAAAAGTTAGGAACCACCAATGTAGATAATTTGTTTTAGGGATCAAATCCAAAATTTGAGCAACCCACAGGGTTCACCGATGTAATTCACTCTTTTATTAACTTTAGTTGTAATATATATTCACTTATTTTTGGTTGTGAATACCTTTTGGTTTTTGATTTATGAACATTCAGTCATGGCCTAACAAAATGAAATAAAAGTTTAGTAAGTATTGGGATGATCCAGATAAGATGAACTTTATAAATCCCTACATCTTGGCTCCAAGATATAAAGTTGAGTACATGCAAGTGCAACTAAGTCAGATGTATGGTGACGATCAAGATAAAACATGTTTTTAGAACGTAAAGTCTAAACTAAGAGGCCGTTTACCAAATCTTATCCTACCGGCAATATTCAACACTATCACTTACTTACCAGGTAAGATTTTAGTCCACCAAAAACGGGCATCGTATGCCACAATTTACCCGGTAAGCGCTTACCGTGGTAAGAGTCGTCGCCAAAACTTACCTGGTAAGACTCTTGATCCTTGCTTTCTTTGTCTTCGCTCTTACCGGGTAAGATTTTTGGTACTTGTCATATTCCTTCAGTAAGATAATATGAGCCGGTAAGTGCTCTTACCTGGTAAGATTTTTATTTTTTGTGTATTTATCTAATTATATACATGTTTTTAAATTTGTGTATTCATCATTGATTTATTGTATGTTTAGGTAAATTTACTTATATGAGTTATGATATGATAATTGAAAACTTTGGTCTTTTTGAAAGTAGGTACAAGAACAACATAATTGAAGATGGTATTTACTATTTGGACTTCGGAGAATGGATTCATGAATGAAGAATTGAAGATGGTACATTTGTATTTAATAGCTTCAACTTTGTTAGTTAAAACACTTTTCGAAGGAGTTTGGGTTTAAATGGTATTTCCGTGTTTGATCGGTTTGTACTTTGGTTTTTGCCTTCTGAAAACAGGTTTGGTTTTGCATTTTGCTGCTGCTCAGGAGTCGGAAAAAATGGGAAAATGAAGGGTGCTCTCGTATTATCGCAATGGGATAAGAGTGCTCTCGTATTATCGCAAAATGAAGGTGTTCTTGTTTGGACCCACTCCTATACACACACACATATGTGTGTATATATATATATATATAGATACAGAGAGAGAGAGAGAGAGAGAAAGGAGAGTTCAATTGCAAACTCAAATTTGGTTGTGAGAGCGCGACACGTGTCATATTCAGACTGAACAATGAAGGAAAATATTCAGACTGGATGTAGTATTATTCAGTCTGAATGTTTTCCTTCATTGTTCAATCTAAACATCACACGTGTCGCGCTCTTATTTGTCCTCACGTTCATAACCAACTTCGAGTTATTTGAACCCTCCCCTATATATATATATATATGCAGGATTTGGTAATTTACAACTACATTATTTATAACAAGAGAATTACAATAAGGTTTCTGGATGCATTTTTTATTACAATTTCATAGAAAATCATTTTCATGAAAGAAAGCATATAACACCACCAAAAGGATTATGATAGTTTATAAAATCCCTAATCCCTCCCCATGGGTTCATGATTGTGTACCTCGCTTGCGAGCCATCTCCCGAGCCATTTCTCTTAGTTCCTCTGGTGATTGGGGCCTTGGTCCTTCCGGAGGGTACACGATATATTCACGCTTCAAAACAAATATTATAACTACTCAAAATCATTTCATAAATCAAAACATAAAAAACCTTTAAACTCATTTTTTATCCCAATTTACCTCCACCAATAATGATCATATAACAAACCAATAGTAATAATCCAGATAAGAAACATAACAAGATTTCCTTCAACACTCTTCTTCTCTTTAACTTTTCCATCTTTGTTCTCATTTGCAATTGTTTTTCAATGTAATTATGATTCCTATTAAGCCATTTTAAACATTTGTGACATTTAATTAAGGATCTCTTTATCTCTATCAAACAATTGCAGTTCAACTTCTTGCTAAAAAGAACAATTTTCATCATGCATCTATTTACTTATTCTTGCATATTTACTAAAGTCACAGACTCATATGTATTAAACAATACGCTTAGCTTGATACTGAGATAATAATAATACGTTTTTTTAATGTATTACTATTCTTATAGATTGCCGGCAGACAGCAGGCAATGTAAATACTTTCATACATGAAAATTTTCTTCGATTTATAAACATTAAACAACATAGCTCAACTATTACATCCCAAAGGCAACTTCAAAATCCAAATCTATGTAGGAATACTGTCCTGCCCCAACCCAATGTGTTGACTAATAACTAGTTTTGTCATTCTTATAGACTCTTTAACCTCTAGCTCACAATTTATATGTATAAACCTAATATATAAAATAATCATCAAATTATTGTATAAACCTACAACATCCACTTCTAATTTAACCTCAAAAATATTGTGCTAATAATCCTTGGTTCTCATCTGTACTTGATATGCTTTAGGTCCCTAACTTACTTTTCCAAATTATTAATCAACTTCTGGGAAATGAATTGTCGGTTAGGGTCATTTGAGAAATAGTGGTACCACAAATTGTGGCGCTAAACAGTAAACACTGGTAATAGCGTAATTTTTTCCTTAAGTCTTTTTTGGTTTATTTTTAGGCTATGTTGAGTAGACTGTTCTGTTTTCACCCAGTGACCCATACTCCCATTTATTGGTTTGTTTTTTCAGTTTATAAACATAATTATATAGCTATTGTTTTCGGTTTATAAAGACAAGAAGGCAGAAGCAACATTGTTTGACCAGTTCATTATTTTGTTTTAATGTTAAGGCATCCTTTTTTATTTTATTTTTATAGGGCGGTATATATATATATGTGTGTGTGTGTGTGTGTGTGTTTATTTTAAGAATGCAATTCCTTTACTGCTATACCATCGCGATAACCGCAATTTTACTTCCCCAACCGCGATTCACACAATCAACCACGTAACTGCTTAGATCAATTAGCTCAAGACCCACATATACCTTTCCTCGTAAGTTAGCGTGTTCTTCGCTCCTAGCCTCCTACTGTTTATGTAAGCCTTGTATGTTTTACATCTAGCTTTTGTAATTGCTTTAGTGGTTTCTCTTCAGCTAGATTATTCTTCTACATGATCTCTCTTCTCCAGTCTCTTACAATCATTAACAAGTTATTAAAGCAGTCTCTTTTCCCCTCAATAAGCTATCCACTTTCTCATTCCACCACCATGTGTTCTTTAGGGCTGTTTGGTTTGTTTTTCATTAAGTCCTGTATGGATAAACATGTCTGTATGGATTAATTTGTCTGTATAGATGGGGAAGGTTTTCGTTTGGGATGGTGTTTTTTAGATGGAAGGATCATGGTTTTTTATTTGGGAGGGACAGGTTTGGAAAAAGCTTGGATTTCTGCATAAAGCTTCCCCCTAGGAGCTTATTGAATAAGCCACTTTCTACATCATTAAGCCACTACCAAACAGTCATGCATAGCTGACCGAATAAGCTGCGAGTCCCATTAAGCTCATTAAGCAGCTAACAAACAGACCCTTAGTTGATCTACTCAGTTTAAGAAAGTTCTGCTCTTTTTCAACTTCAAATGTGAAAATCAGTAAGTTAAACTGGTTGTCATTTTTCTTGGAAGGGTACATTAAGTAAATTATCATGATAGAACCCTAGTTAACTGTGTTCATCTGCATTGCATTACTGTCTTCTATCGACTCTAAGAAGCATACAAATCTCATATAACTACATCATCAACAAGTTCAGATGTTAAAATAATCACTTTTGATCTTCAAAATTGATATGATTTTGAGAGTTCGAGAAAAAGAACTAAACTACGAACTACATTAAACTTCTGTAACAAGCACTATGACTGAATACCGTTGACGCAAACACAATAACGAAATCAAAATCAATTATGTGATCAGTATACATTAAGAATTAACTTTTAGAAATCAAATTGGTGAGTTTTGAAGATATATACTTACAGCGCCCATGAATTTCTGAAGATTCTTAGTGTTATTGGCGAAGAAATACATAAGACCGATTGGAACTGAAACGTAAACGGCGAACTTCGCGATCTCCAATACACCTTTAGATGTCCCCAATGATGTCATTGTATACGTCTCCAACAACTGAAATCAAAATCCTGAATCAAACTTTGTTCAGAACTTCTGAAAGCTCGACGAAAACCCTAACATGGCGGTGTTTCTTGTATGGATAGCGATTTTACAACAGGGCACCGACTCTACCAATATGGGTCGGGTCGGGTCGGGTCGGGTTTATAAAATTAGATGGGTCATTACCCATAATCAAGCCATTTTCCTCAAGTTATTTTTTTTACATTTTACTTCTACTTATCACAAATCACAGTAGAATGTTGTAAAGATAAATTTTATAATGTTTTTGTTGTTAAGGCTTACAACTTTTTTTTATTACGGTATTTTACTGTAAAGTTTTAAATGTAAAAATATAGTATCATGAAAACATGCGAAACTTTACATGTAAAAATATAGTATCATGAAAACATGCGAATCTCATGTGAACCCAGCCCTTTATCACCAAATTTGCAAAGAAATATAAAATCTTTTTCGGTTTTTTTTTTAATAATTAAAATTTTAAAAACGGGTTCTAATGATGAAAGAAAGTCAAGGTCAGTCATCCGTTACTAACTCAAGTTGTTTCACCAATTTGATTAATTTTCATGCAGTGTTCAATTTTAAATGCACCGCCTAACAAACATGCTAAGGGACTGATTTATGTCTATCGAAACCAACCGTCTTCTAACCTATCCTACTGTATTAAATAGGGTCACAGGATACCAATGGATTATTCAAGCTATGTCAACCAATTACTAAAACACATTTAATTTAAACACATATAAATATATCATATATTAATCGTTAAGCCTCAACAAGATCTGTCACATTCTATCTTGAACGACATATTCCTACTTTTTATGAAAATTAAAACTAACCTGTAACTAACAAAAACAAACCAAAATCAGATCACATATGAGTTTTTAAGTCGGGTCAACTTTGAAACAAAATTAACTCATGATCGAGTTGGAAAATTCAACCATGCAATCAATATATATAAAAAACACTAAACAAAATCACTATTGAAATTTGAAAGAAACACCCAATACCTAACCTAACAACCATAATATTCAATGTTTTAAAACCCGGATTTTTAGTTGACCCGGTATGATAATCGGGTCCCGAGTTAACTGGTTCAACCATCGGGTTAACTAGTTTAACTAATTTCCTTAATCCCTTGTATTTTTTTCATTTTCTTGCGTACGTACATATATATAAAGTAATTGATGTCTACAAATTCTAACATTAAAAATACACAAACAACAAGTTTTACATCAATCCAAATACATCAAAAACACACATAACACACATTTTTTTAAATTTTTTTGGAATTTTAATATAAAAACGGGTTAAACGGGTTTACCACCGGTTTAACCGGGTTTTTGAGAAACCCGACCGGATTAAAACGGACCGATCCATATGCATTAATCTGACGTTAGTTAATCTGGTCACTAGTCCGGGTCTCGATCCAACCGGTTCGACTGGCCAGGTTAACCCAGGTTTTAAAGCATTGATAATATTCAAGTACCATTACCAAAATATAATTTCAACAAATATTAGAAGAAATCTGATACCCCTCCCCCCGCCCTTTTCAAGTTTATAGCCCACTAAACAAAACTCAAAAGCCCATTTTCTCTTTAATTTTTTATCGGCCCAATCCAAACAAGGCCCATCTTTTCTATATATAAATTATAAAACCCTTAAATATCTCACTTCTAAAATAGCTTTCCAACGACCTTATTTGACCAAGACTTTATGCTTGCTAATCCTTGACTTCTTGTACGATAGAAAACTTGTGTTGTCATGACTTGTACCCTATTTTTCCTTCTTGTCCAACGGCACTGTTCCACCTTCGACGTCAACTTTTGCTTAGATGCAGTCCGAATTTGCAGAAAACTAAAAGTTGAAGGTCGTCTGTTGGCTTTCTATAGAATCTTGAATCACATGAATTGGGTCTTCGATGACTGGGATATGACTAAAACGTCACAGCGTTGAAAATCTGTCAAATATCTTTCTATTATCCTTTTTCGCTCCAAACTTATCTGCACCTACCAAAATACATAAATACATTAATGTAGTTCGGTTTTACCATTTAATGTATACATGAGAGGTGATTGACGAAAAAATAAACTAGAATTAAACCACCGATCAAATAATTCATGAATGAATGGTAAGTTTTCTATTTACAAGAATGCGAAAGGTGAAGTTGTACGGAGGAGAAAAGTGATAACTATGGCTTGTTGAACCAAGACATACTACAATAAAATTGGGTTTATAGGATACACCAGATTTTAAGTTTTCTAATATACTACTTTATAAGACTTATTTTAAGGAGCAAAAAATATAATTTTACATTTAAAGGCGTTGTAAAAAGTTTATAGAAAGTTTTTTGACGTCTTAACAAGTTTTTTAGGACACTTTTGATACAAAAGGTCACCATTAGTAATTCTCAAAAGTGTCCTTTAAACTCATTTTTTATTGGATACTGTTTCAACTAATGTCCTATAAAATTGCTAATACAACACTTTGTATTAAAAGTGTCATAAAAACTTTGTTTATGTATTTTAAAATATGATACAAATATAGTTTTAAGTTATCCTAAGTTTTAAGACAAATTAAACATCCTATATGGTTGTACACAGTAGTTCGCGTACAACTATCATTATATGCAAGTCTCTAAAGTTCATTTTAACTTGATATTACATTATTGTACTATATAATTATAAGATATGTATTACAAAGAAAACGTCATTATTCAATAACAGTAACAAAATTTGGTATAGGTATAAGAAGTCTAACTTGATAAGGTTCCAAACCCTTTAAAAATAGTATGTTTCTTTAGTTTTTAAATAGTGGGGGGGAATATTTGACATTTTCTCTCAAGACATGTGAAACTCTATGGTCGATCTTGTAAATGAAATTCTTAAAGATTATCATAATTTTATAAAAGTTTTAAAATAAAGACATACACACATATATATATATATATATAACTATATATGACAAAAGGTAATGAAGAAAATGTTCACAAATTTTGGTTTGTGACTTTTTTTTAAATCTGATTTTGGGTTTTCAAATGGATCTAACGTTACAAATTTATTTCTTTTTATAAAAACAAAATAATGAAGATGATAACAGATAGAAAGTGAAATGAATATTTCGTTGAAGAAGAAAATAAAGAGAGCAAAAACGGGTTTAAAAAGGCATATGCCATGCACATGATGATAACGAACATAAATTCGTTCATCGTATCACTTTCAATGAATAAATTGTTAGAACAACTCCTCTTTGCTTAGATTTGGATCGAATCATTGCGAAAAACACGGATTTTGATTCATATGAGGGGTTTAAAGCATAGAGACAGCTAATAACTTAGCTCACTAGTTAGTAGCGCATAGACATGGGAATGAGACCTGTTTCATTGGGGAACCTGATGTCCCCGCTCTGACGGGGACAGAGATTCCCCACAAAACCGGGGATCGAGATCCCCTCCCAGTCCCGTCCTCGAATTGTTAAATGTGTTATATATTTTTATTATTAAATATAATATTTGTAAATAATTAGTTCTAATATCTTTTAGAATTATAAATAGTATTTCGATGTTTCTTCGCATATACATTTTTGAGTTTGTCTTGAAAGCTAAAAGCATTAGATCAAAAATTACGTATAATGTTGTGATTTTGTTCACATATGAACATTTGATACTCTATAAAAGAAAATTTGTAAATATGAACCGTTATCGGTCGAGTGTAGTGTTTAACATAATTGATTTAAAACATTTTAAAATTACTGAGAAATTTTTTTTCCCGATTTCCCGTTAGGGATCCCCGTTCCCTTTAGGGACGGGGATGCATATGTGATCATATTCTCCTGTGACGATGGAGACGGGGACGGGGATGGAGATTGGAATCAGTTGGGGTTTCCGCCCCATCACCATGTCTAGTAGCTCATGATGTTTTGATTAACAAAATGAACACCTTTTGGATTTAGGCTCTTCCTCTTTATGCATACACTCGGGGCAGATCAGATATGTCAAATCCTTTGTAATCGTTTGATTTATTTGTCATCCCCTTTTAAAAAAAATATGAACTACACAAAAACTTACAAATGACCAATGTTTTACCGGGTTTTTAGTTGACCCGGTGTGGTGACCGGATACCGGGTTAACTGGTTCAACCGGTTCAACCACCGAATTAACCGGTTTCAATAATTCTCTTCATCCCTTGTATTTTTTTTTTCATTTTCCTGCGTACATGCATATATATAAAGTAATAATTTGATGTCCACAAGTTTCAACATTAGAAATACACAAACAACAAGTTTTACATCAATCCAAATACATTTAAAAATACACATAACACACATTTTTTTAAATTTTAATATAAAAACAGGTTAACCGGGTTTGAGAAACAGGTTTACCACCGGTTTAACCGGGTTTTTGAGAAATCCGGCCAGGTTAAAACGGGCCGGTCATATGCATTAACCCGGCATTAGTTAACCCGGTCACTACCCCCGGTCCCGGTCCAACCAGTTCGACTGACCAGGTTACCCGGGTTTTAAAACATTGCAAATGACATCCTAGAGGAGCAAAATTGTAATTTACTCTAAACTATTTAATACCAGGCTAAATAAATTAATATTTATTGTAAATTTTTATTCAATTATTCTCATAACGTATTTAATGAATGTTTTTTATAAGGTTAATAACTTAATAACTACATAAATTATTTAACTAATACTTTTAGTTAAGTCAAGAAATTCTAAACTAACATTTCCTTATATTATACAATTATTGTTTCTATCATTAGTCTAAGTTATTTAAATGAGTGTTTCGAATAAATTGATCGACGACTAATTAACAAATTGCATATGCTAACTACTACACTAATTGCTTGAGTAAACTATAAATTTGGTTTATTTGGTTTACGGGTTACACTTCTTGTGTTTATATTTTAAAAAATATTGGATGACTCGTGATTTTCAAAAACGTCTGGATATGATTCCTCCTTCTAATGGTCGTTAAAGAACTCATTAAGTGAAGGATAGTCTGGTCTTTTTCTACTTTTTATCGCATTTTCTTTTAAAAATTGGAAATAAGCAACTTACATGTATTGAACACAATAAGTTTATCACATTTTCTTTTTCCACTTTTTATCACAGGAAGTGCCAAACCATTCAATCAGCTCTAAAATATGCAGTTGACCTATAGACGTTATATACAGAGACGTTAAATAAAAACATTCTATCATATTGTAGACATTTAATCGAAGTAAGTTCCAAACCATTCAAGCCTATGAATCATGCATGTGAGAGTCCGTAAATTTCAAACCATTCTCTACTCTAGCCAATTACTTAAACAATGGGTTGAAGCTCACCAAATCAGGGCAGGTCCTATGGTATTGGATGTCCTGGACAGAGAGTAAAAAAATGCCCCTAATCCAGAAAAAACCACATTTTAAGAGGTTTGGAACCTACTCGGAGTCTCATACATATTTATAGAGGGATGCTACCTTTCTTGGGGAGAGAGTAGATCCAAGGCAAACATGATTCTCGAGATTGGATCTAGACCGTAGAATCATTTACATGGTGCACCAACATGATTTTATATTTAATGACTATGAGTAGCTAACAATCGAGGTACAAAACATATCATGACAACCTCCCCTTTCATTGTTGACTAATAACACCTTGTAGTTATGACACGAAAACGAGAAATCAAGATTTAACCAAACAAGCAAATTACTTAAATGAGTGAAATAGGTTTAAGGAAATCACTCAAATAGTCATATTATCAAGATAAAAGCAAATAAGCATCAAGAAACTAAGAAAGAAAGCATCAAGATTCAAGAAAGATAAGCAAATCAAATAACTAGATGAGTAAATAAGAAACTAAGAAAGAAAACATCTAGGTTCAAGCTAGAAAAAAACTAATTGCAATTTGAGAACCGAGAACGGAGATTAGAAGCTGAGTCAAGGTGAGAGGCTGAGAGACAACTGCCGAGAGCAATAGTGGGTATTAACAGCGTTGTGCGTCGTAGGTGAGGGGAAAAAGGCCAGTCGTGAAGGGAAGAGCTGAGATCAAGAGACCAAGAGCGGTAACCTTTTTTTGAGAAAAAAAATATGAAATAATGAGGCTGCTAAATTCTATTTAACTGTTGGACTGATGCCCTTTGGACTTTGATCCCCTAGGCGGCCGCCCGCTTCGCCCAGCATTAGGGCCACCCCTGCACCAAATCAATAGACGTTAACCCCCCCCCCCCCCCCCCCCCCCCACATTTGAGTTCATGGCACCACCATTGTTGTGTTTGAGTTCATGGTCTGGTTAAGTCTGGTTATTAAAGAATTTTGGGGCCTCATTTTGTGTTTTAGTTTCGGAATTTAAAATTGATCATTGTGCTATTAATTTTGGTTTGGATTTTGATTTTTCTTGGAATTTCGATGTAGATTTCGGATTTTGATTTTAGTTTTGATGTTGGTTTTGGTTTTGGAGACGATAACCAACATTTCGTCGAAAACGATGAATAGAGTTAGGAAGGTATTCACATGTTTACGAAAAAGAAGAGTTGGGTAAGACATGTGGTACGCATTTAATTAGTGGATATTTTGCAAATAATTGTTATTTTGAATTGAAAACGAGACAAAAGTTCAAAAGAAAAAAGAGAGAAAGAGACGGAAATGTACCTCAATAAATGGCTCAACTTTAAAGTACTTTATAGAGAGGGACCGAATCGAGATGCTTAAAACTTTAGGGACGAAAATTATTATAACTGACAAACTACAAGGACCAAATGTATAAGTGTACTCAATAATATTAATATACGAAGCATATTATTTTTGAATTTGATGTGATTTGAACCACTAATATGCATACATTAATAGGGACAACTTTAAACGAGAACGTTACATATGTACGAAAATATAAGAAAAAACTTTTATGTACAAAATCATATATGATTTTACACTAACTGGAAACGGACAACTTTTCTCATGCGACTTAAGTCGCCTCAAAGTCGTCCGGATCATATAGGACTTTATACAAAATCATATATAACTTTATACATACATGAACGACCTTTCTAATATTCTCGTAAAAAGTTAACATTGTCGTTTGAACTTTTTTCTACATGTATATGTATATATATAGGGAGATTCAAGGGAACACATTAACATAAGAGAAAACTGAATAAAACACCCTGGGAGCCTTCCATCTGGACGGTTATATGCATAATGCATACAATTTTTTTTTGTTCCTATGCACCAAATGCTTCTATCATTACATATGCATTGATGCATATTCACAAATGCATGTTGCAAATTAATGCATACCGTCTAGATGGAAGTTCCGTGGATGTTCTTCAAATTTTTTTTTGCGTTTTCCCTTGAATCTGACCTTATATATATATATATATATATATATATATATATATATATATATATATAATGGTTGGGTTCCCGTAAGCATAATTATATATTTATATATAGAGAGAGAGAGAAATAAAGAGATTCAGGGGAAAACCTAAAAAAAACTGAAGAACATCATTGGAGCACTCCATCTGGATGGTACGTATTTATACATATACGGTATGCACAAATGCATACAAGCGATTTAATCTGAGTATTTTCTATGCACGAGTATCTGTTATGCACAAGTGCATATGCACGAATTCATGTTATAAATTACCAGTATGCATTTGTGCATACCATCCAGATGGAGGGCTTGTGCATTCATGTTATAAATTACCAGTATGCATTTAAAGTTTTTCTCTGAATTTGAGCATATAGATATATATTATATATAGAGTCAGGTTCATACGATAATGTTAACTATTTACGAGAATACGAGAAACGTTTTTCATGTACAAAATCATATGTGATTTTGCACTCACTGTAGCGGGCGACCTTTGGGGCCACTTAAGTCGCATTGAAAAGTTGCCCGAATCATTTATGATTTTGTAAATGAAAAAAATTTCATGTACAAATTATTGGCTGATGATTCTTCTCGTATTTTTTTAGATTGTTACCGTCTTTGCATGAACCTCTTTCTATATATATATATATATAGAGAGAGAGAGAGAGAGAGAAAAGTTCAAATGAGAAATCAAATTTGATTGTAAACATGAGGACAAATGAGAGCGCGACACGTGTCATATTCAGACTGAATAACCAGAGAAATATTCAGTCTGAATAAGCATTATTCAGACCGAATATAGTATTTATTCAGTGTAAATATTTCTTTGATTATTCAGTCTGAATATGATACGTGTTGCGCTCTCATTTGTCCTCACGTTCACAACCAAATTTGAGTTCTCATTTGAATTTTCCTATATATATATATATATATATAGAGAGAGAGAGAGAGGTTTAGGAGAAAACGCTAAAAAAAGAGAAAACTAAAGAACACTCTGGGAGGCCGCCATCTGGACGGTATGCCCTAACATTCATTTGTGCATATGCACTAATGCATACTTATGCATTGATGCATAGAAAAAAAGGAGCTCCAATCGCTTATATGCATTTGTGCATATCCACTAATGCATATATATGCATTGATGCATAGAAAAAAAATATCGTCCAAATGGCGGACTTTCAGGGTGTTCTTCAGTTTTTTTTTTTTAGCGTTTTCTCCTGAACCTTCCTCTGTCTCTGTCTCTCTCTCTCTCTATATATATATATGGGGCCTTCTTTTGAGAACCCTAATTTATGTGGGAAGTTGAGATCCTTTTTGAGCCACTAATTTATATTAAATTAGGAAGTTAGTAATTTTTGGAAAAATTTAATTACAAAATTAAATAAAGGGTTTTATAGGTATTTGTAAGTTTTCTCTCTCCTCTCTTCTTAATTACCGACTAATCAAACAATTGTTAATGATTTGGATTGTAAACACTATGAATAGACCATAGTCGATGCTTTGTGAACATCATGTGAACAACTTGTTCACAAAGTGCAATCAAATGATTCACTTTGTGAACATCTTGTTCACAAAGTGAAATTGGATTTTGTTCATGTTGTGAACAACAGAAGAGAGAGGAAATGGTAGAGATGGCGGAAGAATGGTACACATGTTTCCTCATTAGGTTTTGAAATTCAAATTATCGTGTTAGCTAAAAATAAAGAAAGAGATTAGGATGCAAATAATAAATGATTTGCTGAGTTGTAATCTAATTAATAAATTACTATTTTAACCTTTAATTAACAATTAAATTATGGTTAGTTAAATTAATTTGTGGCTAATATTAGTTCTCTAAGTTCTCACAAAATTTGGGGTTCTCAAAAGATTAAACCCATATATATATATAGAGGGATGATCAAATACAAACTCATATTTATGTACAAACTATACAAACTGGTTCAAATTAATATAAAAATAATTGTTTTCATGATTTTTTTTCATTAAATGCTATGGTTTAAGATATTATTGCAAATATGTTTGTTTCACCTTGTGAAAAAAATTACATGTGAAAGTTTTATTGTATAAGTACAAAATAATTGTGAAAAAAATTACATCCACAATAAAAAATAAATACAGTGAATGATTAAGAAGTTTCAAAATAATTGTCATTAAAAGACTCTTTAGGATGACTATCAAAGGACATTACAAAATACATGGAAAAAGATAACAAATACTTATCATACTTGTCTAAATCTTCAATGATGTATTGTATAAGTACAAAAAAGAAAACAAAGTCTTCGATTTTCTTTCAGTCACGATGAAACCTGTGTAGTATATTTATAACTTTTTAATAGGCTAGGCCGCAAGCACAGGTCGCCATACAAACGCTGCTAAATGATAATTGATAAATAATAGAATTTAAGCGGTAATAGAGCTAGGGAAAAGCTAGCCCATGTGATCCCTGCTCCATTTTTTGTATTTAATAGAAAAATAAAGACAAGTTCTTAATAACCATGAAATGAACCACTTAGAACTGAATCATGATATATCAAGAATTTATAGATTGCATATAGATGAAAGATACTACGAAGAAACATATTCAGTTTTTTTATTCAAATATGATGCCACTTATTCAAATTTAAGCGAGGGATAAACCGCGGATGGATTTTATGGTCAATCCGTCGCTAATAATTAAGGAGGGATTAAGTTTGTCGCTAATAATCTTCGTTAATACCAATTTTCTAGTAGTGAGAATTACATGGTTTCTGTTAACCAATTTCTGACATGATTCTTTCTATGTATTTATAGGTTGGGTTCCTATGAGAAGGAGGGTTAAAGTAAGAAGCGTAAGAAAGGATCTCCACCATTGATGCACATTAGGATGAGATGCAATGAGATGCACCAGATCAACTCTCTTCTAAAGCGTAATTCATGGACGAGTATGCGATTAAAAGTGATCAAGGGTATAGATCTCTTCTTAGCTTCTCAAGTTTAACTCTTTATCTCACACGATTCTATACATGTATATATACATGTATAATCATCGTTATTTTTGGAATTTGAAGCATAATGCATGCATCATGAGCTACTAACATCTGCATCAATACTTACGTAATATTTGTCTCCTTTACACCCACATGACATACATACATATTATATTACACAATACACATCTTTTGTTTCTAAACAAATGTCTATATTATTATTATTATTTTTTAAAAATAAATGTTCATTTTCAGAAGTAATGTTTATTTTTTTATTTTACCATTAATTATAAGATGGAGAATATTTCTCTCTCTCTCTATATATATATATATGGTTTGGTGTCGGTGGAAATAAGAGTTAAGGTGAGAAGCGTAAGAATGAATATTCATCCTTAGATGCACATTAGGATAAGATGCATTGAAATGCACTGGATCAATCCTCATAACAAGCATAATTAACAGGTGGGTTTGAGATTAAAGGTGATAAAAAGTCGAGATCTCTTCTTACCCTTCTCACTTGTAAGGATTACACATTCCTACAACTTCGTGTTTTTTTAATTATTTTGGGAGGATGAGTGTATATAATAGAGACTTGATCATTTGAAAAGTCCATATATTGTAGTATATGTGACAACTTTTATCTTACAATATTGTTTCACATTATTTTTCCTCATCTAGGACAAGCATTTAATTTATATGAAAATGCATTTGTTTCACAATGTATTTGCTTCATATGTATGCAGTTTACAATGTGAACTTTTGTTACGTGTAATATTTACTTCACAAATAGGCTAAAAATGTTAACATTATAAACAAATATATGTTAATCGATATTCCAAATTTCAATATTAGATGGAAAAAATCATATGAAATATTACATGATGTACTAGTTCTCACGGTTACCATAATTTCACAAGATTTTCAAAAGAGGGCTCGTGTATAATATTTTATATATATACATATTATATATATATATATACACTTGAGTTCATGTGAGATCGAACGGACCACTTTTTACACTTGAAACTTTATAATGTTTTTGTTGTGAAGATTCATCTATTTTTTACATTCATAATGTTTTGCTATGAAGTTTTAAGTTTAAAAATATGATCTCACGGATCTCACAAAAACAGACTATCATTACCTGAACCCAATCCTATATATATATATATATATAGGGGCAGGTTCATACGAGAACGTAACTTTTTACGAGAACGCGAAAAGCTTTTTTCATGTACAAAATCATATATGATTCATGTAGTGATTTTGATTCACATACAAAATCATACATGATTTTGATGTTAGTACAAAATCACATGTGATTTTTTGATGTTGGTACAAAATCACATGTGATTTTGTGCATGAAAAAAGCTCATCGCGTTCTCGTAAAAAGATATCGTCCTTGCATGAATCTCCCTATATATATATATGGTCAAGTTCAGGGGAAAACGTCCAAAAATAACTGAAGAGCACCTTGGGAGCACTTCATACTCTTAATTTGTAACATGCATTCGTGCATATGCAATTGTGCAAATATAAAAAAGTTTGTATGCATTTGTACATATGTCTATGCACAAATGCATACTGTCTAGATAGAAGGATCATGTGAGAAAGAGAGTCAAGGTGAGAAGCGTAAGAAGAGATCTGAACCCTTGATCACTTTTAATCTCATACCCACCAATGAGTTACGCTTTAGAAAGGAGTTGATCCGAAGCATCTCAGCGCACCTCATCTCCGTGCATATCGTCCGGAACCCAACCCTATATATATATATATATATATATATATATAGAGAGAGAGAGAGAGAGAGAGAAAGGCGGGTTCATGCGAGGACGTTAACACTTTACGAGAATACGAGGACAATCCTCAACCAATCATTTTGCACATGATTTTGTACTAGCATCAAAGAGGACACAGACGACTTTTTCCGTGGGCTAAGTCGCGGAAAAAGTCGTGGCTAATCATATATGATTTTGTACGTGAATCATATGTGATTTTGTATATGAATCATATGTGATTTTGTACATGAAAATTTTCATGTACAAAATGATTGACTGAGTATTGTCCTCGCATTCTTGTAAATTGTTACCGTCCTCGCATATAGAGAGAGAGAGAGACGAAACTTCAAATGCAAACTCAAATTTGGTTCTGACCGTGAGGACAAATGAGAGCATGACACGTGTCATATTCAGACTGAATAATGAAAAAAAATATTCAGACTGACTGAATGTAATATTATTCAGACTGAATAACACTACATTCAGTTTGAATATTTTCCTTCATTATTCAGTATGAATACGACAGTGTTGCCATCTCATTTGTCTTCACGTTCACAACTAAATTTGAATTATCATTTGAACATGTCCTTATATATATGTGTATATATATGTGTGTATACAGGGTTGGGTTCCAATGACAAATGTTATATAAAGTGAGAAGTGTGAGAAGTGGTTATTCACCATCGGATGATAAATGGACGCACGTTATGATGAGACGCACCGGATAAATTCCATTATAAATCACAATTCATGGGAGGGCATGAGATTAAAAGTGATCATTGGTTCTTACAGTTACCACAAACTAACCAATTCTTATTTGATTATGCCCCCGTATATAGTAATATAGGGAGGTTGAAGAGAAAACACTAAAAAAAAAGAAAACTGATAAAACACCCAACTGGGAGCCCTTCATCCGGACGGTATACACAAATGTATACAAGCGATTGAAGTTGTTTTTTTTTCTATGCACCAATGCATATATATGCATTAATGCATATGCACAAATACAAATTACAAATTATCAGTATGCATTTGTGCATACCGTTCAAATGGAGAGCTCACAGGGTGTTTTTCAGTCTGAATATGACACGTGTTGTACTCTTATTTCCTCCCGGAGATGAGATCCACCGAGATGCACCGGATCAATCATTGTATCAAGCATGATTCATGAGTGAGTTTGAAATTAAAAATGATCAAGGATTCATATTCCTTCTCACACTTTTCACCTTAACTCACCTTTTTACACGATCTTACGCCTCTCTCTCTCTCTCTCTCTATATATATATATATATATGATCAAGAATCATGCAAGAACACCCCCAATTTAAAGGAACAAAGAAACACATTAAAATCATATCTGATTTAAATATGCAAAGTTCTCATTTGAACCTCCCTATATATATATATATATATATATAGAGAGAGAGAGAGAGGAACGTTCAAATGAGAACTCAAATTTGGTTGTGAACGTAAGGACAAATGAGAGCGCAGACACGTGTCGTATTCAGAGTGAATAATCAAAGAAATATACTGTATTCAGACTGAATACATATATTCAGTCTGAAAATTTCTTTGATTATTCACTCTGAATATGACACGTGTCACGCTCTTATCTGTCCTCATGTTCACAATCAAATTTGAGTTCTTATTTGAACCCGCCCCCATATAGATAAATATAACATTTTTATCATGTTTGTTAGTATCTTGATGTTTGGAAGTTGATGCATGCAGCATGCACTAGCAGGCAGCAGCACGGTGGACGGACAACCCGAAATCCGACCCCACTTCACTCGCTTTCCAAAAGAATCTTTATATATATATATATATATATATATTATTATTATTATCACCCCCCCCCCCTCTTCCACTGGACCCCACTTTTAATTATCTCTGCCACGTGTCTCACCTCCAGCCGTCTTTTGCCATCTCATAGGGACCCACACAACCTATTTCCAATTGCACGTTAACACGGTTGGCATGTCGACTTGAGCCTATTTCGACTTCTCCCATGTTAATTAATGCATTTATTACAATATCATTAAATCTCAATTATCCCACTGTTTTTTAATTTATAGCAAAACTCAACCACTTCGGTTAATGTTTAAAAATTACTAAGTAAAAAATAAGCAAGATTTAGTAACTCAATAATTAAATAAATTATTATATTGATTAATTAAGCAAACCATCAACATATCATAAGTATTATTATACCAAAGGTTGTCTAGCTTAGCGGGTGGAGGTAACATCCTAAGTCGCCAGTGGATAGTATCCCTGGTTGGCAAGGGTTCGAACCACGCAGCTGACAATTCTGAGGTATCCTAGCTAGTGGGCCGGATCATGGGCCAGTCCATAGGGCTGGTTCATGGACGTTCGCGATTAGTCAGGTGACACCCTTAAGTGGGAGCCCAGATACCCCGGGAAATTAAGGATTTGTGAGTGTGTTGACTGCCTTTAAAAAAAATCATAAGTATTATTATGTCGAAAACAATGCATGTTTATTTGTTATCATTTACGATCCTAAATATTTTGGTAACGGTTTTTATGAAATGAAGTAGTAATATATAGCTTTTATGTATCCAACATGTTTTGTAATGACAAAAATACCCTTCAATTGAGATATTGACCATTATTATACATTTCTTGAGATAATAAGAGTATGTGTAAGTACCAACAACTTTCTTTAACTTTTCGCAAATTCCCTTATAAATGTGGAGCAAAAAGGTATATATCTGTGTCAATTAATAAAGTAAAGCATGATACATATGATCTTGGAAAACCTAATGGAAAGATTTGGATGAGTTTGTAATATTAAACCAAATTTGGATTCAACAATTCTATGAAAACCTGTGGCAAAACAGTAGAGGAGAAAGCCATATGCGTGTAAATCACACATAACTTACTTGACGTTTTCCAAATTCAGTATCTAAAAGGTAAACTCCTTATCAGTTATCAACGAAACAGGGTGAATGTTGAATTAACATGGGACAAACACAGTTTCAACCAAATTAAGGTGAGAAAACTAAATGATGTTAAGTTTTCAAGTCATATTAGTATATGAAAAGAATCATTAGCTCAAGTTTTGTTACTTTATGGTTTATGCATGGTGATATTGATCTGATATATATTGAACATTTTGATTATGTGTTATTTTAGATTTTCAAACAAGAATACTTGTAGGTTCATGCTTTGTATCCACTCTATTACTTATTTTGTAAGTTCTTTTTGTTAATAATCACGTAGTTAATTACCACCATTTCCTTAAAAACATTAGCATGCCTAAAATATGTAGACATACACATGTACTTGCTCACAAGCTATCAATGTTATATACAACTTTTGTCTTTAAAAGTTTCTTTCACTTAACAAATTCAATAGAAATTAATCGATGTTTATCATATATAAAAAATTCTGAAATTAATTAAATGGTGATTTTCAGAATAGTTTTCCACATATATAACTCATTAGCAATGTTAAATCTTTTTCAAAATTGTTTTCCACTGTTTTTCACATTTTTTGAAACTATTTTCTACAATTATCGATTTATAGATATAACTTATAAGAACAAAAGTATATAAGATATTTAAAATCTTCTTTTAGCTTCAAATGTTTTGGTATAATATATTTTATAGAGGATGGAAATCATGTTTAATTTAAAATTATCAATTGGACCCTCAAAATCATAAAATAAGTTTTTAAAAGTAGTAAAAGTATATTTTTTAATTGGAAAAAAATAATTAATAAGTTTAAAAAATATAGAAAAAAACTACAACCGTAGAACTTGTATGGTGATGAAATTAATGGTACGATAATCATTTGGTTTCTTGTTATATATTGGCCGTGAAAGTCTATTCTCTTCAATAGTTTTAAAGTTAAAAAGCAAAAATTATATTATGAAAAATCACCATCAAAGTAGATGGATAACCAAATTTGTTCATAGATCACGTCTCTCGATAATTAAATAGTTTTGTTATTTTAAAGAAAAAAATGTAACAAACGATAATAGGTTTGTGTCTTTTTATTAATTTTAAGATACTATAAGGATGATATGTATGTATAGGGGCGAATTAAAATGAAAACCGAGTTTTTGTTATGAACACGAGGACAAAGGAAAACGTGACACGTGTCTCGTACGTTCATGAGATATTCATCGTGAATGAACCATGATTGTGTGTTATTTATATTGAATGTTGTGTTATCCATATTAAATGTTGTAGCATATGAATTTAATCTTCGTTATTTATATTGAATGCTCGTTCGTTATTCATCTGAATGTCCTTCGTTGTCGCTCTCTCCTTAGTCTTCACATTCGCAATGAAAATGAGTTCGCATTCGAACTTCCCCCCTCTCTCCCTCTCTCTCTCTCTCTATATATATATATAGGAGCGAGTTCAAATGAGAACTCAAATTTGGTTATGAACGTGAGGACAAATGAGAGTGCGACACGTGTACCATTCAAAGAAATATTATAGTGTTCAGTCTGAATATACAAAGGAATATTCAGTCTGAATATTCCTTTGTATATTCAGACTGAATATATATTGTATTCAGTCTGAATATTCCTTTGTATATTCAGTCTGAATATTGCTTACTTTGACACGTGTCACGCTCTCATTTGTTCTCACGTTCACAACCAAAGATGTGTTCACATTTGAACTTTCCTCTCTCTCTCTCTCTCTCTATATATATATATATATATATATATATATACTTGGGATCATTTGAGAGTATGAGACCAGCATGTTTGTGTAAGACCCGTAAGACCACATTTTTACACTTGAAACTTCACAACAAAAACACTGAGAAGGTAAAAAAATATGAACATTCACAATGTTTTTGCTGTGAAGGTTCCGATTTTTTTTACCTTCACAGTGTTTTGGTTATGAATTTTCAAGAATAAAAAGGTAGTCTCACGAAAACAGGGTGGTCTCACGTGAAACCAACCCTATATATATATATGTATGTATATATAAGCATAAGATCGTGTGAGAAAAAGAGCTAAGGTGAGAAGCGTAAGAAGAGATATGAACTATTGATCATTTTTAATCTCATACACACTCATGAATTGCATTTTAGAAAGAAGATGATCCGGTGCATCTCATCCTAATGTGCAATCCAATGGTGGAGATCTTTTCTTACGCTTCTCACCTTAACTCTCATTGTCACCGGAACCCAACCATGTATATATGTTTGGTTATTTAACAATTCAATATATTTTGATAACTGTATGAAGATAAGATATTACGTCACATTTTTCTTTTTCTATTTAAAATTAGAATTTAATATATTGATAAACATGTATTTGTTTTATATATATATATAAATATATTCAGTTAATAATGTCAAACTTTTAGTTGTATTTTTTGTTTTACAAACACATAAAAGTGTTTTAGATCGTAAAACAAAGACATTATGAAACAAATATACCTTAATCAATACACTGAATTTAAACCATAAATAAAAAAAGGGCAAAATGCAAGAAATAACAACCTACTTTCATAAATTTTATTATTATAACATTGTATTTTTAGTTTTTCTTGTTACAACAATGTACTTTCAAATTATTTTTTATTAGAGCATTGTATTTTGGAAAATCTACCCATTATAACATCGGGTAACCTTTTCTTTTAAATTTACCCACTATACTAGGTTTTCATGTCACCCATTGTCCATGTAGGTTGTCCACATGTAATATGTCGTTGATGTGACATTTTTTATTATTGCATTGTATTTTCAAAACATTAAATTTACGTATTATTTAATAAATATATTGAACTAATTAAACTAAACTAATATAAATATAACAATATTAAGAAAATTTATAGATCACAATTTATTTCTCTAATAATTGAAAAAAATGTTTAAAAATATATTTTCTTAACTAAGAATAAGAATTCTTACATTATTTTTACAAATTAAAATATTTATATGGAAAATAATATATATATATATATATATCTATTTGTCTTAAAAAATTAAATTGACATATCATTCAATAAATGTATTAAACTAATAAGATTATTTCTAAAATATTCATTAAAATGTAACAATATTAAAAAGATTTGTAAAACACAATTTATATCGTTAAGTTTAAAAAAAAAGTACAAAATAAGTATTTTTTGAATTAGAAAAATTAAATCACAAGTGTTACGTTTTTTATAAATAAAATATTTATCTCAAGGAAAATATTAAATTTGCTAAAAAAATGTTACTCTAGAATATTTAATTTACATACAATTTAGTATGAGTGATTTTTTTTTTTAAAAAGTGATGACGTGAGAAAATTACTAAAAAAATTGAGATAATTAAGAATAATTTAAATTGAGTGAGATATAGATAATCAAAACATAAAATGGGGAATTTTTTTAATTAATGGCATGTAATCAAAATGACTTGTCATTCATGTCATCTAATTTAAGCCATATAAGCAAAGAAAAATAAGGATTAACTTGTTTAAAAGGTAACAAGTTAACCATTGTTATAATGGGTAAAAATTCAAAGTACAATATCTTAATAAAAAAACAATTTGAAAGTACATTGCTATAATAAGTAAACTAAAAATACAATATTATAATAAAGAAATTTATAAAAGTAGATTGTTATTTCATGCATTTAGTTCTAAAAAAATATATATAAAATAATACATAATACTTCGGTTGCCAAGATTATTATAATTTTAATTATAAGCATTCCTCAGTTTTATGTTAGCAAATTTGATATATTCATTTTGATTTCTATAATTAATGAACTTCGTATAACATCGATCTGAAACAAAAGTTTAACATTTAGGTAATATAACAAATAAATAATTCAACATTAAAATGGTTTTCAGTTAATTTTGAAACATATTTTTTGAGTAAATTACAGTTTTGGTCCCTGAGGTTTGTCAATTATTACGAAGCTGGTTCTTTAACTTTAAAAATTATAATAACACCATGCAGGTATGCATTTGTTTACGGAATTGGTCCCTCAAGCTGACGGCCGTCTGATTTCTCCGTTAAGCTCGAGGGCATTATCGTCATTTAACCTTATTTAATTTATTTTACAATTTTTATTAGTTATAATTATTTTTCTTTGAATACTCATCTTCTACATGATGAACGTCAAGAACACCAAGAATATCAAGAACATGAATAGATTTCAAAACCTAAAACAAATTAGTTTTAGAAATCAAATTAAATCAAATCAGTTTTAGAAATTAAATCAAATCAAATCACACTCATATTACAAAACCAAAAATTTAAATCAAACCCAAATTTAAAAAACCTAAATCAAACCCAAATTTAAAAAACCTACATAAAAAGAGAAGAGATCGAGAGAGATCTGAGAGAGAGATAGAGAGAGAGATAGAGAGAGATCGAGATCGAGAGAAGAGAACTAAAAGATCTGCGAGAGAGATATGAGAGAAGAGAAGAACCAGTCGTCGAAAAAACGAAGTCGACGGTGAGGGGTTTAACGTTTTTTGTCGTTGTGTTTCATCCATTCTCTCGATCTTGATCCATCTCTATCTCTTATCTCGATCTCTATCTCAAGGAGAAGACAGATTTGCCGGAGAAGGCGAAGTTGCCGGAGAAGGGGAAGTCGCCGGAGAAGGCGAAGTCCCCGGTCAGAGATTAAAGGTTTTCGTCCCTGTGCTTCTTTCCAGATGTCGATCTCTCCAGATCTCAGATCTCGATCTCTATCTCAGATATCTCTCTCTCTCTCTCTCTCTCTCTCTTTTAAGTTCATGTTCTTTGTTCTTGGTTATTGGATGAGTTTGATTTTGGTTTAGGTAATATCAATTTGATTTAAGTTTCTGGGTTATTGTTCATGTTCTTGGTGTAGAAGATGAGTATTCAAAGAAAAATAGTTATAACTAATAAAAAAATTGTAAAATAAATTAAATAAGGTTAAATGACGATAATGCTTTCAAACTTAATGGAAAAATCAGACGGCCGTCAGCTCGAGGGACCAATTCTGTAACAAAAAGCATACATGGAAGGTTTTCTTGTAATTTTTGAAGTTAAAGGACAAGTTTCGTAACAATTAATAAACCTTAGGGACCAAAACTGTAATTTACTCTATTTTTTCTGGTAACCATAATCCTTATTTGTTATTTTGCATATTAGTTATTACTCAAAAAAACATTTGGCTAATTATTATTTTTCTCTAAAGCAATTGTTCATAGCCATCATTTTCACAAGAAAGTACTCCAAAATAATATTTTTAAAATAAAAATCTAGAATATCTGGAAATATCTCAAAATGATGTTTATAATTTAAGATTTTAACATGAATATATGTCAATGAACAAGCATTTGAAAATTCTGATCAACTGCTGAACGAATTAAAAGGCTGTTGAGTTCTTGATCAAAAGGTCGGATTCTGAATGGATAAGAACCGTTAAAAGCGTTACTTTAATATCTCACATTAGTTGGGGAGACAAATAAATAAAGAGACTTGATAGTTCTTTTATCAAACGCATTTTAAAAACAATGAGTCCAGGTGTGTGGACAAAGGACAATATCTGATACGGACCCTGATATGTTACAGATATTATCATAGCTGAGTTGGGAACTGGACTGATATGCCAGTCAGGACGTTGGGATCCCAGGGGGTGGATTGTAATATCTCACATTGGTTGGGGAGGGGAACAAAGTTGTCTTATAAGGGACTTTATACCTCATCTACCAAATGTGTTTTTAAAATCGTGAGTCCACGTGTGCACAAAGCAGACAATATCTGGTTCGATTAGTCTAAGATATTACAAATACCAATCTTATTATAATAGATAAAAAAAGAGAAGAATATAACATTTCAACGAGTAAGAAGTTTTAATTTGATTCTTTATTCAGCGCGAGACATTAAGGCTATGTTTGGCAAACTAGCTGATGACTGATAAGCTAGCTGATAGCTTATAAGCTAGCTGATAACTTATAAGCTAACTGGTAGCTGATAAGCTAGCTGATAAACAAATTATGTTTGGCAAAGACTAGCTGATAACCATTTAAATGACTAAAAAGGACATTTTGAAAAAATAGTAATTAATATTAATGAGGGTATAATCGGAAAAGATGACAAAAAGCTCCTCATAAGCTACTCAAAGTAGCTTATCAATAAGTTAGCTTATAAGTCAGCTTATGTGCATCCAAACATGTACACTGAAAATAAGTTAGCTTATAAGCTAGCTTATTTTTGCCAAACAATGCATAAGAGGATAAACATTGTTTTAGTGTCTGCTTATGAAAACTAATAATTGGATAACATAATATTATTCAGTAGCTAGATAGCTTTTTTATGCATAAAATTTTAATGAATCAGGTTTAACAAAGACCTTACGAGACTAACGCCAAAGGGTATCAGATTTATATTTCTTCCTCATATGTAAAATCAATCTTCTCGGAAAATGATTTCAGTTGGATGCATGACTTTGTCATTCTTACGACTTCCAACCATTTCTAATTAAAAAAAAGCCAGGTACATTCTTCCATGATTTCACTATGTTTCCTTTCTCGATCATTTTCAACCAATGTATTATTACTATGCTTTTTTATTCGGCTTGTCCCAATATTAAGGTACATTATATTTCTATCTTCAATCAATCTTTCCATCAAGGACGTACATCTTGAACCAATCAATTGATATAGTTGCAAAATTATGTTTATTGATTTTCATTCCTTTTCGAGCCGAGCAAACTCAATACTTTCATCATATTCATTTCACGTTTGGTTAATCGGACGAAGAAATTATATAATCATAATGTAATACCCTCCAAATCAGCTTCAAGTTAAAACAACGATAAAAGGTTATCAGTAGTTTACAACTCAGGATAAACCTCATCGAGGACAATGAGTCCTTGAGTGAGTTGTATGTAACATCTCAGACAAACCCCATATAATCGATAAACAAATAGAACATTGGTTAGGTCTAGCGAAACTGTAAGGAATTAAAGTGGGGCAGTTTGTGATAACTAAGTCCACATTGATGGAAAGTGGATTTATGAGCTCATGTAAGTGGGGTGGGGGTTAGTGACAACCTATCCAACATGGTGAAAGTTATTAATAGTTCACAAGTTGAGGTTTATAATTAAGGAGCTCAAAAATCTCGTTTTTATCCATGTATGACGAGGTGTCACAACCCTCATCCCCCCTAATTGAGCTCATAGTTCCCATTTCTCATCAATGTGGAACGAGTTGTCACAAATTCTCAAATCTAGATTCCTATCATCTGCAGACTGCGGGCCTACCTAACATTTCACTTGTGACTTGTTCATCGGCGATTGAGATTTGACTAAGATGTTAAAAACTCCACCCAAGGAGTCATCGTCTTCGATGAGTTTTATGCCATCATCCTCAAGGTACAACGATTAACTTTGAATACACCTTTTTAATCTGTAATCCCAAAGCAGAAGGCTAACCCATAACCTAAATCAACTTAAAATAATGTTATCAAATGGCCTTGGCCTTTTAGGAAGTCAGGAGTTCAAAACTAACCAAAGATAAGAATAGTATGTAAGTTTATTTGTTTCATTTACCGTATATAAATATTATATACTTAAAAAAAATTAAAATCATGTTGAAATTTTTGGTAATCAATAACACTTTAAAAACCTTATTATTAATTCCAAAAGAGAGGCTACCACAATTCTCCTTCTAATTAACAGCTCACAAATTCCACTTTATATGAATATAAAATGAATTGTCAATTTACTTGAACGTAATTAATAATATTTTTTCAAAATAAAATATTACAAAAGAAATGTTATATTAATAAATGATTTACATATTAAATTCGTAGAGATGGTCGTATCAACTTTTAACTGGTTAAAAGTGAAGCACATAATTAAAATATAATATTATATATTGAGGCGAAGGATCGTCTGATCAGAAAAGTTGATGTAAGAAGCGTAAGAAAAAAACTGAATTCTTAATCACCTTTAATCTCAAACTCACCAATGAATCACGTTTGATATGAGGATTGATCTGATATATCTTATCTCGGTGCATCTCATCCTAATGTGCATTCGAAGGTAGAGATCCCTTCTTATTATTCTCGCATTAACTCTCATTATCACTGGAACCCAATTTTATATATTGATGGTTCCAATTTTTTTGGTTCCTATTAATTATTGTTTTATTGCAATCCCATAAAAGATAGACAGGTCCGTCTATGACATCTTATGGGTCCTAGGCAAAAAGTGAAGAACGAGCTTCGATATGTACAAAAAACTCCTGCATGTATTGTTTTTATCATAAAAAGAATAACATTGAATTCAATAAATACTAGTGATTAATATAAAACCATTTTTCCGAGCATTCTTCGATACAAAATCAATCAATAATTATTTCTAAATCAGTTCTATCTACGACATCATTTTTACATCCAACATCAAAATAATCCTATATATTTTAATATATAGATTAACATCATTTAAGGTTACAATGTTGACTATTCGAAGTAACACTTTATATAAATCATATAAATCAGTTGAGTTTCCATCTCATCTCATTTAATGTTTTTCATAATACTTTTAAAATTTTAGAGTTAATAAATTTTTTCAGAACCATCGGTCTTAGAATCAAAAACCTATGATGGTTATAGTTTAAGATTTTCTACTTGTTAGAGCATCTTCAATGTAAAGTTCTTCTAAGCTAAAAATGTAAGTTCTTGTAAAAACTACCATTATGGAGATGTTCTTATAAGAATCTAACATGTCATAGAGATGCTCTAAGAGATAGGAGAGAACTTAAGATTCATGTATTTAATATTATGTAATAAATAGTCAATAATGTATGAAAAACAATGATAGTTTTGAAATCACAAATACAGATATAAGTTGAATCGTCTCATATGTTTGATAACTTGTTTTCAAAATGTATGAGTTTTTTTAGTTAATAACAAGAAATCTACTAATTTTAATACAAACATAGAATTCATGCGTGTGAAATATTCGAAAAAAGTCGGCTAGAGATGAATGATAGAGAATATATATCAAAAGTTGTTTAGAAAAGTAGTTTTAGAATTTGATACTAGAAAAAAAAATAGAGGAAAAATAAACAATATTATATAATGAACTGTCAATTAATTTTCTACATATTTTTCTTCTATAATATAATTAATTAATATGTGTATGAACGTTTATTATAATACTAAATTCTTTTTAAATTTTATTAGTTTTAAAAAAAAATTATTTATTTTATTTACTAAATTTCATTAACTATTATTATAAGTAAAAAAAGTTAAACCTGTAGGGCCCAAATTAAAAGTTATTAATTGCAAAAAGTATTTCCTATGCAACTACTACGTCTAAAGCAAGGAGAAATAAGGATAAATAACCTCGTAATTTTACGTCATTTTCATTCTATTATTTTATTTTAAAAAATATTACAAATACGAAATAAATTTTTGAAAACCATTATAACAAGCTTACAACTTTTAAATTATTTACATATCATTAAAAAAAAACTTTTAAAACGTCGTCATAATCTTCTATAATTTTTTTACAGTAACCTATAACTAAAGATAATAAAATGGAACTGTAATCCGAAACCAGTTATAGATTTGAGCAATTCTCAGCAGGGACGGAGTCAGTATAGAGCCAGAGGGGGGGCTGGGCACCCCTTGATTTAAAAAAAAAAGACTCTTGATATAAATATAATTGGTTAGCATTCCTTATATGTAAAGAGGTGGTTATGCGTTCTAATCTTCTCTAATGCATTTTAATATATTTTTTTAATTTAATTTATAATTGGACCTTCTTACTTTGGACTCATCCAATCTTATTTTTTATTGAGCCTCCTAAAAGTCTAAAATCCACCAAGGTACTAAACAATTAATTGTAATATCATATTTATCTTCCAGAATCTGATTTTCACCCTAACTACATGTCGTCAAAATCATAATCCAATCATATTTACCTCTCAAGGTTGATAATGAAAATGACGTTTTTACGAAGGGTGATAATGAAGATATCATAGATAGGCTTCAGAAAATGAAAACTCGACGAGGTCATTGTTGATTTTGTAAATGTCTGAATATTATGAATATAATATCATTATTTTGCTATTTATATTTTACCTTGTGCCCCCCCCCCTCGTGAAAGTTTCTGGCTCCGCCTCTGATTCTCAAGGCCTGGCCCGACACTGGGTTGGAACCGGATATGAGCCCGGCCCGGCTCGGGACCGGTTTTTTAAAAATAAATGTATTTTTAATTTTTTAAGTGTATTTGGTTGAAAACCAATTATAAAACTATAGGAAACATATTTTAAGTGTATTTGATTGAAAATCAATTATAAAACTATAATAAAACGTATTTTTTAAATGTATTTGAGTGACCTAATTACATGTATTAAAGTATTATTAAAACTTATCAAAAAATTAAAATTAAAAAAACATATTTTTTAACAACCGGTTTGGGCATGACCCGGGACCTGGACCGGGACCGGGACCGGTTACAACTCAAGCTTAACCGGACCTTACTTTCATGAACGGGACTATGACCGGTTACGGTAAGTAGTGTTTGAAACCAGAACCGATTTGGATCCGATCCGAACCGAAACTGATTTTTTGACATCTTTTATCTATAACTGTTAATATAGAAAGAAAAATAGAAGTCAAACATGAGTATAATAACAATTTTTATAGTCTAGTGATTAAAAATAAAAATAAAAATACATTACTATTATATCTTACAACATTAACTGAGATCTTATATATGAGATTGTAATACTTATTTTTATGTGTATATTCAATTTCAAAACCATTATTATACTAACTTAATATCATAATCGAATTATCGAAATATGTTTATTTGTTAAGAGTATCGTGAGAAATATAAAATGGTGAAAGTAACCATCATGTGCCTCTTAGCTATCTTATATCCATCATGTCTCCCATAATCCTACATCATCTTTATCATACCTTATCTTATCAAAATAAATTTTTTATCATAACCATTTTTAGTAATTATTCACAACAATAAAACATATCAGTTAAGATCAAAATATGTAAATATTATACCATATTGATTTACAACAAAATATAAAATAATAACATTCTATATGGTATTAGTATTATACATTTATATTCATAACTATTCTTATATAATTATATTGTATTCACATAGAGTCAGGATCATGTGTTGTGAATATTACGTTATACAATGTAGCTTTACAGTCCTCGTGGTATAATAGTATCCTCACTTGTTTTTATGCCATTACGGAAAGAGTTGATTCTAACCACAAGACTTGTGACGTACTGGTTAAGCCTTCGGGGGATGAGGCTAGATAACCCATCTACCCCAGGTTCGAATCCATAATCAAACAATTTGTGGCCACTAGGGAATTATCTCAGGTCTGCATGCTTTAGCAGTCTTCAAATTGCCAGGGATTAGTCTAGGCAAATGCCTAGGATACCCTTTTCAAAAAAAAGAGTTGATTCTCATCAGAACAACTTTTATAACTCTCACAACAACGTTGTTCTCATTGGAACAACTTACAGACAATATAAGAGTACCTTGATCGTTATTACGACAAAAATTCACATAATATAAGAGTATATTGATTACTTGTTCTTATGTTCTCATGAAAAGAGATCGTTCTTATCAAAACCAAACTCTATATACACAAATAAATGTATGAAGAACAGGTCGAATTAGAATGAACCATATAATCCGTCATGACTCTAAGTAAACAAAAAAACTATACTTGTGTATGTTACATCAGTTTTTTGTTCTCTTAAACCTGTGTTATACAAAGTGGGAAGAAAGCAAATTTTCTTGTTTTCATCCCAATGTTCAACAGGTTAACAAAAAAGGAAATAAAACATCTACTATCATTCCTGTTGATATTTTTATTTGATTTATCTCTTATGATTTGAAATGTTATGAAAAGAACCGAAGATAAACTTGTTTAGATTATTTTATTGATATTCCAACTTTTCTAGACTTAGTTGAGCAATGCCATTATCAATCCAATCTTTGATAATATTAGTTTCTTTAGATTTGATGTCATTAAAGTCTTTAATATATTAAACGTATGTAGAAAAGAATCAACCTTTGAGACCACATATGAAGCCTTCCCTTTAAATATTTTCCAAGCAACAGTAGCACGCACACACACAAATATATATATATATATATATATACCATGAGAAGAAAGAGTTTCTTCGTAAATGATACGTGCTCGTATCTTATGTTAGACCTAAAAACAATTGCTTTTCACGCATTAGCTACTTGGAATTTGTCTTACAGTTGAAAAAGTGTACTATGTATTAACCATTATTGTTGATTGCTAGTAGAAATAGGACTTAGGGGTTTTGTTGCTGAGATATCCCCTTATATAATGTTTATAAACCCTATCATAACTCCAATGACAATAACTAGACAGATCAAGATTGCGAGAAATGTAAAAGTAATATCTTTTACATAAAGGACACAAACAACACAATTCTTACGCAAGCAATCAACACGTGTTGACCAATTCTCCAATCTTCTCGTTCATAAAATAAGAAGGATTAAAAGCAGTTAACATATAAGAATCACGGCTTGGAAGATCTCACAAATTTCTAACATGAGAACAACCTCTAGGCGTTTCAAAGTTCTCAATATCTTCTAAAGTACATTACAAATCATGTTACATGCTGTTTTATGATATGATTGAGGATGGGTTGAATGTGCCATTTACTGATAACATAAGGCGTACATGAGAAGATTTAAAATGAATGACTAATTTCAAGATCTTTTTTGTATGGGATAGAAAACAACTGTCGTGAATACGTGATTTACCCATTTACGCATCTTTAAGTGAGTATTAACTGATCATTGACCAAACATTTGGATACACTGAATGAAAAGTACTTGTACAATCATATTAAAGATTGTTGCATCAAATAGGATAGAAAGTACCTTCAATTGAAAGAGACCCAATTCGACTTCAATGCTTGTATTATTGCAATTGTTTTGAATCAATAAAAGATATCACTTCAAGGACCAAATAATTATAAAAGAATTTCTTTTATCAATCCATAAAGTAGCTTGAAGTACACTTAATTTATATGGATGTCAAGAATTGCCGTTTTGACAGGGTACATTTCGCCTTTTACAAGGTATTCTAACAAGAAAAGTGAAATGTTTAAGGCAATAAATACTACTCATATCTTTAACCGATTGTCCTCATTTGACCAGACATGTCGAACTTATATCAAACAATATTATTTAATTATTTTTCTATAATTGGTGCATCAATTCTTTTTGTATATGTAACACATAAGATACATTATAATAACTCATCCCACAAAATGGAAATTAAGATTTATAAGCTCAAATAACTAGGGAGGATCGTTCCAACTCGTCCACATGAATAGACAAATGAAATCTGTGTCATCTTCAACTTATGAGTTACCAATAACTTTCATAATAATTTTAAGTTCATTTAAAAAAATTTAAATCACTTTTTTACTTCGAGTGTTACACATTTTGGCAGAAACAATACTGATATTTCTCATAATTAAAAATAAGGACTAAAAATGGTATCATGGTCTATTATGGGTTACATATTGCCATCTAATATAGAAAGAAAAAAAAACAATAAAAACCATTTAGTTTTTACAAATCATATAAACCAATTTTAACCACCCATTTTATTTAATAAATATTTAATTCTATAAATATTTAATTATTTTTTAATTTAAAGTCATGATCAAAATAAATGAAACGTACCATCTTTGATAAGTATCTTAATAATGATTATTATCTATAAATATCTTAATTGTTTCTTAATATAAAAAATTGTTATGTTTGATATAGTTTCTAAAAATTACATCATTTGCATTTCAAACATCCTCCATATTTCAAACATTTTTAGTTACATATTCAATTCCAATAAATATTACTTTTTTCATCCCCTTACCCTAAATTACTCACTTATGTTAGTTAATCTTATTAACATTTTAATTGAAAACTATGATTATTTATCCTATGCTTATTAATTATCAGTTTATTTTGTAAATAATTAGATAAAATGGTGTATTATCGAATATTGATTGGGGGTGGGGAATAAAGGTTGTCTTATAAGGGACTTGAATACCTCCTCTATCACACGTGTTTTAAAACCGTGAGTCCAGGTGTATGGACAAAACAGATAATATCTGGTACGGTTGGCCTGAGATGTTATAAAATCCTAATATCCCACATTGGTTGAGGAGAGGAACAAAGGTTGCCTTATAAGCGACTTGGATACCTTCTGTATCAGAGGCGTTTTAAGTGTGTGGACAAAGCGAATAATACCCGGTACGGTTGGTCTCGGATGTTACAAATGGTATGAGTGCCGAGAACCGGGCTGGTGTGCCAGCGGGGACGCTAGGCTCCCAAGGGGGTGGATTGTAATATTTCACATTGGTTGGGGAAGGGAACAAATGTTTCCATATAAGGGACTTGGAACCTCCCCTATCAAACGTGTTTTAAAACCGTGAGTCCAAGTGTGTGGACAAAGAGGACAGTATCTAGTACGGTTGACCTGAGATGTTACAGAGTTGTAATATCCCACATTAGTTGGGGAGAGGAACAATGGTTGCCTTATAAGGGACTTGAACACCTCCATTATCAGACGCATTTTAAAATTGTGAGTCCAAGTGTGTGGACAAAGCGGACAAAACGGAAAATATCTGATATGGTTGGCCTGGGATGTTACAGATGGAATTAGAGCATGGAACTGGAGTGGTGTGCCAACGAGGATGTTGAGTTCCCAAGGGGGTGGATTGTAATATCTCACATTAGTTGGGAGGGGGGACAAAGTGTAACACCTGTGATTTCATACTTCTTTTATGATAAGTTCTTCGTGTAAGGGTACTTGAGTTGTTAATAGGTGAACATTTTCATATTATTAATATGTTGGAAATTCTGGGATTCGAATTGACTTGAAAATGCGAAAAATGGCAAAAAAGAGCGAGAAACGTCTCCCGCGACCTGACTGTAATACCCGAGATCTTAGAGGTTTATGTCAATGGTTACAATGTAGTTTCGACCATTAGGATGGAAATTTAATAAGATTTTATGTATTTATAATGATGGGTTTATTAAGGATCGAATTTGGAGCGAAAATCGGGTGAAAAACGCGAAAAACGGAATTTGGGTGGCCCAAACCGCGGGCCAAGTCGTGCAAGTTACTATTTTAGCGTATTTTTAAGGCGCGTGGCTTTCCCATGGTCTTAGGCCACGGGGAAGGTCGTGCAAGTCACCGGATCAACATAAAATCGAGATTTCGGGATTTTTCTTCATTTCACTCCATAACTTTCTCATCTCAACTCCGATTTGGGTAACTCTTTTTTCTATGGTCTCGATTTTTGAAGCTGTTAAATATGAGATGAAGAGAAGAAAACGTTTTTGGAATATTAGAGTGTATTTTAGAAAGGTAACCTCTTCATCTTCTTCTTTTTAAGCTAGAGTTTGGTGTGTTCTTCATCTCCACCCTTTTTTTTCCGTCTTTGTATTATGTTTTGGGTTCTTAGTAGTGGAGAATATGTTTTGGTAAGATTTTGAAGTTATTATTTGGAAGATCTACTTGTGGATCTAGGTTTTTCACCAAAGGAAGCTCAAGATTGTGGTAAAACCTAGATTTAGCCTAAATCTAGCAAGATGAGTTTAAGTTACTTTGTGAAAACTATGTACATGCCAAAAATGTCCATTTGAGGTATTAACATGTTTACTTACTATTTATCAAATGTGTTGAGTATTTGATGAAATTTATATACATTGTATTCTTGGGTTAATACATCTTGAAAATGCACTTATTTGGGGTCTTGGCATATTTTGTCAAATAAATCACAAGTGTGGGTTGTTTTAATGTCATATCTTGTAACACCCGTAATTTCTGACTTCTTTTATGATAAGTTCTTCATCTAAGGGTAACTAAGTTGTTAATAGGTGAAGATTTTCATATAGAAAATATGTTGGAAAGCCTGGGATTCGAATCGACTCGAAAACGCGAAAAATAGCGAGAAATGGCATCCCGCGACCTGACTGTAATATCCGAGATTTTAGAGGCTTATGTCAATGGTTATAATGGTCTTTTGACCATTAGTATGAAGATTTAATAAAGTTTTTTGGATTTATAATGATGGGTTTATCAAAGATCGAATCTGGTGCGAAAATCGGGCAAAAAACGCGAAAGACGAAGTTTGGGCGGCCCAAGCTGCGGACCAAGTCATGGGCCAAGTTGCGGAAGTCACTGTTTTAGTGTATTTTTTGGCGCACGGCTTTTTCTGTTGCCTTAGGCCACGGGGAAGGTTGCGTAAGTCACCAGATCATCTTAAAATCGAGATTTCGGGGTTTTCTTCATTTCACCATAACTTTCTCATCTCAACTCCGATTGAGGCGATTCTTTTTACTATGGTCTCGTTTTTTTAGAGCTCTTCAAGATGATATCAATAGGATCAAACGTTTTTGGAGGATTACAGAGTATTTTAGAAAGGTAACCTCTTCATCTCCTTCCTTTTAAACTAGGGTTTGGTGTGCTCTTCTTCTCCACCCTTTTTAATCCATCTTTGTCTTAGGTTTTGGGTTTAGTAATGGAGAAGATGTTTTGGTAAGATTTGAAGTTAGTATTTGGAAGATCTACTTGTGGATCTAAGTTCTTCAACAAAGGAAACTCAAGATTGAGGTAGAATCTAGATTTAGCCTAAATCTAGCAATGTGAATTCAAGTTGCTTTGTGAAAATGGTGTACATGTCAAAAATGTCTGAGTATTAACATGTTTTACTTGTTATTTGTGTGAGTATTTTGATAATATGTGAATTAGTTGGTATAAATGGTTTTATAAATAATGTAAAATACTCATATTTGGGATCTCGATATTTTGATAATAAAACATAATTATGAGATGTTTTTAATATTTTATTTTATAAATGACGGTTATTTGGTGTCATATGCATTTTGAGAGTATTAGATTTATAAACCACTAGAGAATACATGTTATTACATTATGAGACATTTTGGAAATATATGAATATGATTTCAGTTGGGAAAATAGTTTGTCTCAACTAATTTTTTGAGTAATCACATAAGTGTTGAGTCATGAGCTTTTGCTTGGTTTGACTAAAATGAGCCTCTTGGACAATTGTCCGATTTAAATGACTATATGTCGAGCCTTTTGAGTTATATGCAATTATGACATAATTTATGATTTATTACATTCTTTGAGTGGGTTGGACATTCATTTTGGAGTCATGTAAATTAGACTGAATAACATCTGGATTCGTAGGCACATGAGTCAGTCTCTTGGTTGTTAAAAGACTTTTGAATCCCTCGTTTTGAGGTTGTATGTCGTTTGGGCTTTTAGTAGTCAGTACTACAGAGATGGACCCAAATGGGAATGCCTCTGCGACCCTGGGTATTACGATGATGTAACTCGTGGGATTATTCTGTCGGGACCCATGTTTACAGGTTGGTGCCTCTTATAATTCACGCAAATATTCTGGGAATAAACTCATCTTAAAGTCACGTCTCATTATCATTAGTTCTTAGTGTGAGTCTATAGTTTTTTTAGTAGGTTTGGGATTGGGGTGTTTCAGAGATGAATCCGTATTGGTCGAGCTCCGGGACCTTAGGTATTACGGTGGGTACTCGTTAAGGGGTCGTACACCGGGGCTGTGATCTTAGGGCGCTAATTAGCAACATTGAAAATATGGTTTATTTTGTGTTATGCCATTATCGACAGAAACGGGTCTCCCCCGTCACCGAAAGATGTTGTTTTAGGTATAGTGGTCTTATCCATTAATCGGTGATGTTTTTAGAGTATGAAATATCATCCATAATTTATGTTATTGGATATTTAAGACGTAACCGTATTTTGGTATTCTAGAAAATGGAGTTTTGTCCGTAATTTGGTATTTGGAGCATTTAAACTTATTCATGTCTTGGGTGAGTATCGGATGTAGAATTCGTTTAGAACGGGTATTTCTATTTAAAACTTTCGTTACTAACGACATTTTGGTCCAAAGCTTTTACTATGAAAATGATGAATTTGGGAAAGAAATTGCTTTTATAATAAAGTCATTCTATTTGAGAAATTATTATTTTATCAAGCAATCTTTCGATTTCAACCGATTATAAATATGTTATAAACTCTTGAGCTCACTAGGCGTAAACCTAACATTTTTCCTTTGTCGTCATGTGCATCAGATTCTTGTTGGATTGGTTCTAGCGACACGTGTGGACTTGAGTGCTACGAAGTGGCCCGATAGAGATCTAGCCATTTGGTGACGTTTTCTACATTTGGATATAACAACTCTTTTGGGTTTAGTAACACTTGACCGTATTTATGTCTTAGTATAAGACTTGGCCTATCTTTTATTGAGGTGTATTTAGAATTATTATTCGAGGAAATTTGAAGTATTGATTTATAGGGAGGGATCCATCCTTCAATTGATGTAATAATGGAAGTTTTAAATTAGTCGCTCTTTCCAAAATTTGAGGGTGTTACGTATCTCATAAATGGGAATCTTTTGGTGTTATAAGCATCTTTGGAGTTTTTGATCTTATAAATCATTTGGAAAATACACGTAGGCATTTTGGAAATAATGGAGTATAAGTTCATTTGGAGAATGGTTGTCTCAAACAAGGATGTTTGTTTTGGGTAATCACATAAGTGTTGAGTTGTTGAGCTTTTGCTCGATTTTGACTAAAAGAGTCTTGGGGACATTTGTCTGATTTAAATTGCTTTATGTCGAGCTTTAGAAATGTATGCAGTTATGCTATTCTTATTTGATATATTACACGTTTTGGGTTCTTTAGTCATTCATTTAGTGTCATGTAATTTTATGGCTAGAATGTAATGGATCCATAGGCATATAAGTCGGTTTAATGGTGTATATAAGGGATGAGATTCTCAATCCTTACAACTTGAGTTTCCTTTTTGTTTTATTGGGAATATTCATTGTGATAAATTGTGTAATTTCCAATTCATCCCTAACTTAACCCAGAAATAGGCATCGTGATTATTGTGTAATTTCCGAGCAAATGGGCTTATGTTCACAAATGACTATAATACTAAATTTGATTGATGTCAATGATCTCCATGCCTTTATGTGACGCCCTATTAACAAGAGCTTATGTGCACAAATGATATGATAGTGGCTTTGGTTGATGTCAATGGCTACCATACATTTATGTGATGCTCTAAAAACATTGGTTTGTGGCCTCCTTATGGTTCCGTCACAACGAATGGTAAATCGGGTCTCTCCCATCATCTTCAGATGTTTTACACCCTTCCAAGAGTAAGCGTGAGTTTATTGTTTATAAAAACTTGGTTAAAACTATGTTTTCTATGTTTATGTGTATAACTTTATTTTTTGTCGTGTAAATATTGGGTTTTGGCGTTCATGTTAAATGTGTGTTTTGGTTAAATTATTTCATCATGAAAATGGTGGGTTTTGGGAAAGATGTCGTTTTTATATTTAATACATTTTATTTTGGAAATTGTGATTCAAATATTATTTTTTCAGTTTACTGTTTTATATATATGATGAAAACTATTGAACTCATTAGGCATTAAGCCTAACTCTTTTTATTTTTCGGCATATGTCGTTGTTGGGGTTGATTCTAGCGACATCGTGATGAGTTGAGTGCTAGTTAAAAAGCTCAAGAAGATTTTAGTTATTTGTTGGCATCTTCTGCAGTCGAAGAAAATGGTAATAATCTTAACTATTATTAGTAAATTATATGAAATAAATTGATTAAAAAATTTGATCGGAATTATGTAAACTATATATATATATATATATATATCAAACCAAACCAAACAAAAAAACTTTAAAGTTGAATTTGTCGATGTAATTACACGTACACATAAAATGATGAAATTAATTTATATAAATTAATTTTAAAAAACTAACTTAAATACGAAGAAGTATAAAATAATAAAGAGAAAAACGTGTTTAAATAGTTATTATTGTTAAATTGAACAATTTTTTTGGTGGCAAACATAAATAGGAAAGAAGGAAGGAAAGAAAGAAGCATGCGGTGGTGGGTTGGCCCTCCCTATTCGCCACCATCAATTACTCTATTGAGTATTGACTTTGACTTTCCATATGTGGGTCCCACAAGCAGTTACCGGGTCATCAATGTAGGTCCCACCAAATGGAACTTGGAATATCGGCACCTACCTTCAAAATCGAAGTCGACATGCGTTGTTGGTCAGAACCTAGCTATCATCGTTGGTTGGTCGACAGTTTATAGATTAACAAGTCTGAGTTATTTTATCGAGTTTAATTATTTGATTGCAGTGGCGGTGTAATGAGCTGATGGTGGTAGATCAAGAATTGGGCTTCAACAGCAAAGTGATGAGGTAATGACAGTGTTGCGATACTCAGTACTACCGTGTAAGGGGTCTTTACTTTTTTTTTATACGGATGTGGTGAGACGGTTAAATTCAACAATAGTAGTTCGAGATGTGAGACAATGATGTTCTGATGGTTCTCAATGGTGGCAGAAAGTGACACAACCCGCCAACCCAACCCAAACCCAACCCATTAGTAGCAGGTTGGGTTGAGATTTTCAACCCGTTTAGCTTAAATGGGTCAATCCGCCTAACCCATTTAAGTTGCAGGTTGGGTTGAGATTTTCAACATGTTTAATAAATGGGTTGAACCCGAACCCAACCCAGATTGACCCATTGCCACTCCTAGTTCTAATGTCTCCTTTAATCTGGAAAACGTACTTTCAAAGTGCACGTTTAAGGACTAAGGGGCTATCTGGTTCATTGAATTTAAAGAATTTTAAAGAAATTGGAATGGTCAATCCTTATAACGAAATTCAAATTGTTTTTTTTGGTATACATAATGAAAATATAAGAATCTTTTGAACTTGATTCAGTTCTTTAGATTAAAGATTTTACAAGGATATCTTAAAGTTTCCAGTTTTTTAATACAACCAAACGTATAGTCAAATTTCATTCCAATTTTACTGAATTTTATTCTACAAACCAGATCCTCTTTAATAGTTTTAAGCATGTTTACTGAAATGATAAGCCTACAAAACATAAAATCCTAAAATATATATTTTAATAATGTTTTATTAAAATTATATTTTTTTATAATAACAAATGAACAAAAATACATTTTTTCAATGTAAGTACAAAAACATGTTTGGAGGCATTATAAAAGTATTTAAGTGTTCCATAATAAAATATTGAAATACCTTTTAATAATAATGATAAAATAAAAAATATTAAAAACTAAAATCAATTTTTTTTATATCTTATCATGATTAATTAATAGCTAAGTGGGGTGTACATTGTGTTTATCTAATGACTATAATTCAAGATTTGTTTTTATAAGTTCTATCGTCTCTTATTCTTTTGACCTTGAATGATATAAAGTTAGTTATAGTTATCATATGATAGAATATAAAATATTAAAAAACTTATTTTAATTTAATAGTTTACAAATTTCATTGTATGTTTGTTAATTAGTAAAATTCAAATTTAAGTTTAACATATTACTATAGGTTCTCTATTTTATAGTAAAATTCAAATCACAATAATAACACAATTAATGGTCACAAGTATGTTTATACCACAATGGATCAATATCAATAGTAATATAAATTAATACTTACTTTTTAGTGGATCTGTCTATTCTTCTAAAATAATCAAATGGTTAAAAATTTGTCGTTTTCATATTTTTTTAATAACTTAGTTATATAGAAAATATCAGACACAATTATATTAAATAAGTATGTGGTGATTATCTGCTCATCCAAGTTGACAATTTTTATTAAGAATAGAACTATAATTTAATGGATTTTTATTAACAATATAAAAAATTGTAATGATTTTTTAATTCATTAATTTTTTAAATGAAGTTAAGATATAGATGAATGGTTAATTAACAATAACTTTTGATGCTTTCATACATGTTTATATAACTTGTATTGTGATGTGAGAACTTCTTTGAAAACTCTTTAAATCGCAAGAACTGTTAGAATGACGTATTATGTGATATTTTATATAATTTTTTTCATCTATTAACACTGCGTTATCCAATCTCATTTTAGGAAGAAAAGAAAAAGAAAGTTAGGGACAAGGAAGAAAAGTAAAAAAAACTCGTGTTTTTAAACTTTTTTAGGAAAGAAAGAAAGGAAATCGAATGAACTAAACGATTTAAAAAGTTATTACAATTACAAAACTACCAAACATTTCATTATAAATGATATATTTTTAAAGATATATTTGTAAAAATGATATTTTTGTAACACCCCGTCCCACGTGGTTAAAGATGGAAGGTGCCACAATTAGGTTCACAAGCTTGACATAAGATAATGGCTTATCTTTAGATTCGCCATCACCTTAGCTCTCATCCCCAGGTTCCGTCCCTATCAGCCTCTTAGGTTCTGCCGAGGAAAAAGAAAACCTCGGCTGAGCTTAAGGCTCAGTGAACAGATAATAATAATAATTTTAACAATGAATATGAGATAATTAATCCAAAAGGAATTCATAACGATAAATGATTATTCAAAGGAAAATCAAGTCAAATAAACGGCCCAAAAGGGATGTCAAGTCAAGCAACTAGATATCAAATCAAACGATTGGCCCGAAGGCATATCAAGGGTCCAAAGACCAAACTACATCAAAAGATGCATCGTTCCCGAAGGATGGTCAGTCCATTCAGGCATAATTGAGGAAAGGGGTGGGGCACACACAATCAATCCTCTCCATGGATTTAACCACGGCCTTAACATATCTTAACTAGGATCGATCCATACGCCCTCCATTTGACCGTACCTGGTCAAGCCCGCTTTTAAGGACTATACACATGAGGACGCCATGATCGTATAGTCATCATGGATACATCTCAATATAGGTGTCCTCAATATTAAGTCTGACACAAGAAAGGCTCACACCACAAATGGGATCCCGCGAATCAATAGATTAAGTGATTCCATGTTCCAAAACCATAATTCAAATCCTAGTTTAATAGAAACAGAAGTTCAATAGCATTTAACTAGCATAATGAAAATTTGAAAGCAATGTATTCAGAATTCATCATAAAGTATTCCAGATTTGGAAGATCGGAACTTGAAAGTCCAAAGGTGACTTTGATTAACACTAAAGGTATTCGACCCTTGTATTCCACCATCTCTATCCAGGTACGGATTCATATCTCACTCGACACGGGGATAGCCATTTGCATAAGGCTTTTTTTTCCTTTCTCTTCTGTTCAAAAACACGAAAAATTATTTTCTTTCTTTTCTTTTTCATCATTTTCCTTCCCGTTCAATAACACAAATAAAAAAACTATATGTTTTTTTTATTCTTTCCCCTCCCTTTCTTTTCCTTTCTCTTCTCTTCAAGTTACATAACACATTACTATTTTAATGTAACTATTAACATACATTTGTTTCAGTATGTGTTTATTTCACAGGTACTCTGTTAACAATGTGAACCTTTTTGGCATGTTTGTGAAACAAAAAATAAACGTAAAAAAGTTTCACATTATAAACCGAATACATGCGCTACAAACACATTGTAAAATAGATATATGATGATTAATACATTAAATATGTTACTTATATGGAAAATAATCATATAAAACTAATATATGATAACTATTGATTCATTTTGTTCTGATACTAACAATTAAACAAAGTAATGACTCGTTTTATTATATTGCTTAATTCAAATACTTTCACTGGTTTATTTTATCCAAATGAAAATAGCACATGTTTGTTTACTTGACAAAGTTTATTAATTTCAACTCTAAAACACTTGATCAGTTTAAATGCATAACTATCTAGGTATCTATGGATCCGATAAAATTTAAACGAGTGAATCTTTGCTGATCAAAGGTCCGTAAAAATCGTGGCTTAAGCTAGGAAGAAAGTCACTGATGTTTGACTTAGGGAAAAAATCAATTGTATGGATTTGGAGAATAAAATACAAATTTTCAAATGGATACGACCTTAATCTATAAATTTGGGCAAAAGTTGATTACCAACAATCTCAACCGGCCCGACACTGAACCTGCCTCCAAGGATACCAATGTGAGAAGACATTTTTTGACTTACTCAGCGGTCGAGGCTAGCAGGCCCCGAGATTGAAACCGGACATGTCTTGTATTTAGATAAGTCGCCCTGTTACCAAACTGAACCAAATGTCAAGGCCCTTGATCTTTAAGTTAAAAATACATTTCCTTGAAAATGAGATTAAAAAAAAGACGATTTTTAAGATGAATTAATATTGGAAAGAAAAATAAACCCTCAAAAATAATAATAATAAAATCAAAATGGGATAAATTTTGATAAAAAATTTCCTTGGCATACCGCATAGTGACGGTAATCCTTATAATTATACCTAACGACTAAGGGGCCGTTTACCAAACGTTTATCCGGGTAAGTGCTTACCAAGCTATATTGTCATATCGGAGGAATACAACAAGTACCAAAATCTTACCCGGTAAGAGCGAAGACAAGGAAAACAATGACCAAAGTCTTACCTGAGTAAGTGATTGCGATGGATCTTACCACGGTAAGCGCTTACCGGGTAAATTGTTGCATACGATTCCGTTTTTGTGGACTAAAATCTTACCCGGTAAGTAAATGATAGTGTTGATTTTTGCCGGTAAGCACTTACCCGGGTAAGATTGGGTAAACGGCCCCTAAGGTTGTGAGTTTGATCATTATAATTATATTTTTTTTATTAATATTTTCTGAAATAGCATAATTATGAGCATCATTTAGGGGGTGTTTGGGATTGCTTATTTGAAACGACTTATGTTTTTCCTACAAAAGTCCCTATCAACTTATCATAAGTTAAAAGGGTTTAACTTTTTGAAAAACTCCTTATTACCGGTTTGACACCGGTATAAGTTGTTTATCCAAACACTCAAAGGTGCTTATTCCGATGTGGTACCGGTAATAAGTCAATAAGTTGTTTTTATAAGCAATCCCAAACACCCCCTTAATTCTTTGGGTCGGGTCTAGAGCATAAAATTAAAAGATACAAAAATTAAAATTTCAATTGAATAAAATTCAAACTCGTGACACCTTTCGTGTGGAGTGGCAATCCAATTATCCCACCCTTGTTTAATTTATGTTATACATTAGGTTTCAAAATCTTTGAAGACACCCTCCCCCCCTCTTCAAAACCAAGCGGATGCACCTTTTAAACGCCTAATTTTTTTTTTCTCTTTCAATAATCGAGTGAGCGGGTGCACGGGAGCCCGCTTAACTCCTAAGTCTGCCCATGAATTCTTAATATACATATAGAAATCCTTTAAAAGTTAGAATACTAGTTTGATATGAAATAACATTTGTTAAAACCAAATCCGTGAAAATTAACCCAGAACCATCTAATGAGTTTGATTTTAAGTTATGATTCATATCGTTTCACATATTCTGTTCTTGTGTGCATGCATATGTATGTGTGAGTGTGTGTGTTTCATGTATAAATGTATTTTTCTATTTTTTTCGCACGCAAACACTCCTTGAGGTTTCGTCTATGAAACAAACATTTTAAATGTTCAAATGTGTTGTTTCATCTATAAAATTGGATATTCATTAAACAAGATGGATGATTAAGATTGATTTGTATGGTTTGTCATAATTAAATGATGTTTATTGATTTTTTTTTGTTTATATTATATGAAAATAAAGATGCAATACGTACCCCATAATAGAACATGATACCATATATGTTACAAACACCTACTCGAGAACTCGTCATGCTTGATGAGGTTTGCTAGATATGCAAAATGTAAGGTAAAACATTACTCAATGAAAGAGTTATGCATATGATTACATGGATACATGCTCATAAAACAGTTAACTATTTTTAAAGATTCCACTTTCATTGTATGGTATGAAAACTTGTCCTCATAATTTGGTTTAGATGGGCCTTAACCACCTATAACATACTAAAAATGTTTATAATAAGCATAACACAACATGAATATCTCATTTTATAAAATATGGACATATATAGTTTATACCAATTCTTGCTAAACATACTTTCTCATACACAAGGGCATGATAGATGCTCATGATCATAACATATACACTAAATGCCTAATTATCTTATTAAGCATTTATACCAGCTTTATCGACATAAAGGCACCGATCTGACCATCATTGCCATCCATCGGGACCCAATGTGTACACATGAGCTCAGGGTTGCTTACAAACTTGCATATTTTGAATGTGAGGTCTGGAAGCTCATGTGCCTCTTATTCTCACACCATGTTGTATTTGAGCCCCATGGTCACGCTTACATTCACTTCGCCAAAACAACCTCCTGGGCGACTCCCATCTCAGTTTCATGGTTATCGTCGCCTCTTTCGTTGTGACACACCGACATGAGTTCGCCAAACTTTCATCTAAGATCACTTAAAGCTCATGGACTTCAAATTTGCGAACCATAACCATGTTCTTTTTCACCATTGTAATTCCATAAACTCTAATTCTGTTTGTATTGCAAAATACCAACAATAATATCCATTAATTAAAACATTTAAATATTGACTTACACGACAAGTAAAATTTTAATTAACTTTTTCATAGCATGGTGTTTACATTATTCTCTTTCAATTCAACGATCCTAAGGACTCCTCACTGACTTCATTAACGTACTGCATGACTCCCCAACATCGTATGTTCATACTGAAGTCTTAAAAACAATGACTTAAAATAATGGTTTTACCTTGATTGCATTAATGAATTCTTGAACTCCAACTCATCTCCCTACATACCTTCCTTGCTTCAATCCGTGATTGTTAACACTTGTGGAATAAGAGTAAGGGTTTGTGAATCATAGATTTTTTTTTAAAACAAGACTCCCATTTTCACTATAACTTTTTCTCTGTTATGGTGGCCAAACTTAGCGGCTTCAACTTCCATCCAGCATCTCCATTGAGAAACCACATATTTTCTCTCTCAAAAAACCCTGAGTGGTTCCCCTGAGTGGGTTAAGACTTTGTCTTCTCCAACAATCTCTACTTATACCTGCAAGATCTTTTCTCCAAGCAAAACAAAGGCATCTCTTTACCCTTACGTTTGTATCCCGACCGCCGCGTAGTATGGCTGTCAACCAAGATCTCATCGACAACCTTGCCACTTTAACAAACAACCTCCAAGTCTCTCAACCAAACCTTTCGGAAGTAGAAGATGCCACGGAATCAACCGTTGTGTTACCGGTGGAAGAGCTCCAACTAAATGCATTTGCCGAGACCAACATGGTCACAAGGATCTTCTCCAAAAAAGGTTGCTCGATATCCTTTCTCAAAACGATTTTCGGCCGAATGTGGAAATTTAGAGGGCCCTGGCAGGTGCGTTCGTTGGGAGCCGATGAAACAAGTCAGTTTTTTGGGTTTTCGTTTTCAACACCGACGGACAAAAAGTGGGTCATCCATCGAATGCCCTGGTGTTTCACAGGTGGTTTTCTCATCGGAACATCATGGCCTATATCCGGTAACTGGCGGGAAGTAAAGTTGGACACGATACCGCTACAACTAACCATCAACAATATCTCTCTCCGTCTATTCACTAAAAAAAATCTTACCTCTTGGGTAAAAATGGTAGACCCACAGGCTGAGTATATATGGAAAGGATCAAATATCGATATGATTCGGGCGAGTACAACAGCCCGCGTGAATCTCCTAGTCGATAAAAGACCATGTGTCGGAATATTCATCTCTTTCAAGGGACGAAAAACATGGCTCCAATTTAAGTTCGAAAGGTTACCGATCATTTGCTACAGTTGCGGTATTTGGGGACATGACAAACAAGATTGCAAGAATAAACTAGTTACTATTCGAGACCCGGATGACCCGGAAGGAAAACTCATGCACCTCTTTGGACCGTGGATCTCCGGTAACTACAATGGAGACTGTTTTACATCCTGCTATGCCAAGGCCGAGCTGAAAGCGGATGAGCTCATCGGGTCCAACAAACGCGAAGATGGCAATGAAGAAACCGTCCAACACAACTCCGGCGACTACTCCGGTAAATCTACTTTTTGTGATGGTACCCACTAACCACCAGGTCGCTACTCCCTATGAAGTTGAAAAAGACAAAAGCAAAATTACTTTTTACTTTGATAAAGCCAAACACTCCAAAAGTAGTACCCATTACCAAGACTACAAGAAAGCTCCTGATGAAACCCACAATTATCCCATGGCAAAAACCCCTTCCCAAGAAAAAGCTAAAGAAAAATCTCAGCCATATCTTTCTACTGATTTTAGGGGAAACACAAGTCTTAGAAAGGACAAAGGGGATGGAACCTTGGAAACTATGTATACGTTGGAAACATGTCACCCACCACCTAGTTGTACCATACCTATTACCCATGTCCCCCTCAACCCAACAAACCTACCCCCCATCCATCATGAACAAATGGAAGGCCCTACCCCCTCACCAATGTTTTTAGCTAAACCCATTACCCAAACTATCTCAAATGAAACTCATATTAAATTGCATGCACCTGACCACCTTTCACCCAAACTTTACCCAACCGTTGCTGATAAACAAGGCACCAACCAAACTACTTCCCTTGCCATGCAATCTGTCACAAAAAGCAAACCCGTCGTAAAAAGTACCATGCAAACTGTCACCAATAATTCCATTCCCATGCATACCCAACAGAACCCCCACCCATTTGACATTGGGAATTCAGTTCCTACCCACACCCTTCAGTCAAGAAAAAGGATCTCCATCAATGACAAAGCTAGGAAACTCAGTGGGAAAAAGATGAGATCAGAAGAGCAGGATTGTATGGATGACGGGAACCAAGCCGACGGCTACACCACCTTTGTGAAGGACTCTCCTCCGCAATCAAATATCCCAGAGGCGGGACTTGCGCTGCAAGCCCGCCTACAAAGATGATCGTTATCAGTTGGAACTGTCGAGGCTTAGCACACCCTCGGGCAGTTCCGGTTCTCAAGGAACTTGTACGAAGTTCCCGCCCTGATGTTCTTTTTCTTTATGAAACACTTGTCCCCCAAACTCGAGCTTCTAGTTTAAAGTCTCGATTGGGTTTTAATTATTGTTTCGCAGTTGATTGTAGCGGCCACAGTGGTGGTATTTGTGTCTTTTGGAATGAAAACTATCAGCTTTCCCTTTTGTCGTACTCCAAAAATCATATTGATATGGATGTGAATGATAACGTGAATGGCCCGTGGAGAATCACTGGGTTCTATGGGTTTCCGGAACGAAACAGAAGAAGAGACTCGTGGAATCTCCATAGAACACTTGCGGACAACTCTAACCGCCCTTGGGTGGTTTTGGGCGATTTTAACGATCTTTTATCTCAAAATGAGAAACGGGGTCTCAACGACCACCCGGATTGGTGTATTCGCGGGTTTCGTGAAGCGTTATCGGATTGCAACTTGACCGACCTCGACATGCATGGGTTTCCTTACACCTGGTGTCGCCATAAAGGAAAACCGAATGAGATCCTTGAACGTCTTGATCGGGCGGTCGGAAACCACTTTTGGACAAACCTCTTCCCCGATTATCGGGTTGTCAATCTTATTTCCCCGTTATCGGACCATTCCCCGATTGCTCTTCACACTCAGGTCCGATCTTCTATCAAATATGTTAAGTCGTTCCGTTTTGAGAATAAATGGTTCCAGGAGGAATCGTTCGAGAGAATCTTGTCGGAGACGTGAAACTCTTCTGGTAGTGCCAACTTCCTTGATAAACTATCCAAACTTGCAAAAGTTCTGGACAACTGGGGAAGAAACCTGAATGCGGCCTTTAAAAATGATATCAAAGATGCTTACTCCAAGTTAAAGACGTTACGCTCTTTGAGCGATTCTAGTGCCTCGGCGGCTTATGATGAAGAAAGACACCGTATTTTATCCACGCTTGCTAAAGAGGATGCCCATTGGCGGCAAAGGGCAAAGGCCCACTGGCTCCAAGATGGGGACCGAAATACGAAGTTTTTCCATGCCTTTGCTAATGGGCGTCGGAAAAGAAACCGAATCCTTAAGCTAAAAAACGAAGATGGTATTTGGATTGAAGAACCACGAGAAATCTGTAACCTTGTCACCGACCATTTCAATCGTACTTTCTCGGGTAGCTCTGGGAACCCGGATCACATCACCAAGTATGTCAACAATAGACTCTCGGCCCGGGACCTGTGTTGCCTTGACGTACCATTCACCAAAGAAGAGTTCAAGTCCGCGCTTTTCCAAATGCATCCGGATAAATCACCGGGGCCGGATGGATTCAACCCCCGTTTCTTCCAAAAGAATTGGGATTTGATTGCCGATGATGTGTTTAATGCAGGAAAACTTTGGCTCGATAATGGCTCGCTACCGGATGAAGTTAATAACACCCTTATAACTCTCATCCCCAAAGGCAATGACCCGTCGTCGCTGAAAGACTACCGGCCCATTTCGCTTTGCAACGTTATCATTAGGGTAGTCACCAAAGTCTTGGCTAACCGGATTAAGCCACTGCTTCCGTCTATCATCTCCGAAAACCAGACGGCTTTCGTTAAAAACCGGTTGATCACGGACAACATCATTATCGCCTTTGAAATGATCCATTCCATGCACAAGAATAAAAGGAAAAAAACGGGAGAAGTGGCTCTCAAAATTGATATTAGCAAAGCCTATGACCGGTTGAATTGGGACTTTTTGCGACAAATGCTCAATGTCATAGGTTTCAGTAATCGGTGGGTTAATATGATAATGATGATTGTCGAATCTGTCAAATACTTTGTAAAAGTTAACAGTGAATTAGTGGGGCCTATCTTTCCAAGAAGAGGAATCCGCCAAGGAGATCCACTATCTCCCTACCTTTTCATTATTTGTATGGAGGGTCTCTCAGCTTACTTGAATCACGAGGAAAAAGCCGGCCGCATCCACGGGTGTAAAGCGGCTAAAAACGCTCCACCTATATCCCATCTCTTCTTTGTAGACGATGCTTTCTTGTTTTGCAGGGCCTCGATCGACGAAATTCGGCACCTCAAAGCCATGCTGACAACTTACGAAGAGGCATCAGGACAAGCCGTCAATTACTCTAAATCGGGAATCATGGGAAGCAACCTGGCCCCTGACCTGATGTACGCCTTTACACAGATTCTCGGGATCCACAACCCGATCAATACGGGTCGGTACTTGGGGCTCCCGTCCGTCGTGGGTAGGTCAAAAAGGTCCATCTTCCGGCATATTCGCGACAGACTATGGGCTAAACTTCAAGTGTGGAAAAAAAATCCAATTTCGACCGCCGGCAAATCCACGCTCATAAAAGCCGTTGCCCAAGCCATCCCGGTCTACTACATGAACGTTTTCCTCATACCGGGCTCGGTTATACAAAGCCTAGAGAAAATGATTAACTCCTTTTGGTGGGGCAGGAAGCTTGATGGACATCGCTCAATTAACTGGCTATCTTGGGACAAACTCTGCACCCCAAAAGAATTTGGCGGCCTCGGCTTCCGCGACTTTACCGCGTTTAACCTTGCTATGTTGGGAAAACAAGGTTGGCGGCTCATTGCTCTCCCGTCATCCCTTGTTGGGCGGATTATTAAAGCCAAATATTACCCAAAAGACGATTTCATGACGGCCAAATTGGGAAATGCTCCTAGCTTCATTTGGAGGAGCATTTGGCATTCACAACTTGCCCTCAAAACGGGCACCCGGTGGAAAATTGGGAATGGTCACAATATCAATGTTTGGAAGGACCCATGGATTAAAGATGACTCCGGTTTTATGGTTGAATCACCTTGTGTTGAAGGCCAACAAAGACTAACCGTTCACGATCTCCTAGACCCCAACACTGGTGGATGGAACTCTAGTATATTGTACCAATCCTTCTGCCAACAAGATTGTCGCAGGATTCTTAGGCTTTCTCCCCCTTCCGAGGATCGAGAAGACGCTCTCATATGGCATTGGTCTAATGACGGAATCTATTCTGTTAAGTCTAGCTACCATGTTATTACGAAGCTGATAGCCCCACTCAACCATCTCTTTATTGAGGGAGACTGGAAAAAGCTCTGGAACGACAACATCCCATGGAAGGTTAAATTTTTTGCTTGGCGTGCTATCCGAAACGTCTTACCCACTAGATACGCCCTTCAAACGAGAGGAGTTACAATTTCGACCATATGTCCGATATGCAACCGTAATGAGGAAAATGTTTGGCATGCCTTGGTGGGTTGCCCTTTGGTTCGCCAGGTGTGGCACGAAGTGGGTCTTGGGAATAAGATAGAGGAACTTGCATTAGTTTCCGATTCCTTTCGTGAGCTTGCCTTCAATTTCTTCCTCGGCAACATCGACCAATCCCGAGACCTTTTCCTAATGATATTGTGGAGTATTTGGTACCGCCGTAATGACGTGGTTTGGAACAATGGGCCTCGGGACGCAGCTTCGGTGGTAAAACGGGCTAGACAGCTCCTATCCGATTGGATTGGGTCAAAAAACTCGGCTCAACAATCGCGTAGTCACCCCGGTCAAAGCATACCCAACGGTTGGCAACCGCCTCGATGTGGGTTTGTTAAGTGCAATGTGGATGCTGCGATCTTCGACACGAATTCTAAAGCGGGCGTGGGTATTGTTCTTCGTGACAACTCGGGGGCTTTCATATCGGCCCTCGCTTCACCTTGCAACTTTCTTCCATCCATCAGAGAATGTGAAGCCCTCGCTGTACGTGAGGCCCTCTGCTGGATGGCCGGCCGATATGATAGTCATATCATCATTGAAACTGACGCGAAGGCTCTGGTGGAAGCAATCTATACGACCAACGTTGATAACTCGGAATTCAGTGATATACTCAAGGATATTAAACACACTCTTATGTCCAAAGAGTATATATCAGTTCATTGGGTCAACCGTAATGCAAACAACTCGGCCCACATAATGGCTAGACACGCTTGTAACCTAAATTGTAACGTTTTTTTCGATAGCATGCCCCCGTTTCTTATGGCAGCTATTAACAACGACTGTAACAACCTTCTGGTTAATGAAATGAACGCGACCCGAACGGGTGATGGCAATGCCGAAGCCCGGTAATGGTCCTTTTTCTTTCAAAAAAAAAAACACATATAAATACGATATCACATTTTTAATTTTCTTGGCATAAAAAATGTTCTAAATTTTTTAAATTCTTTTATTACATGGAGATATTCAAATTTTACACCAAAAATATATTATATGTCCCTTCATTGAAGTTTATTTAAGTTAATTTATGTAAAAATATCAAAATAATATACGTTGAAATGTCCTAAAAAGATGCCAAAACCCAAAGTCCAAGAGACCACCTACTTTGGTTCTTTACTTTTTATAAGTGGAGCAAATTATATTATAATCGCACTAAAACCAAATGAAATAATTTTAGATTTTTTATTTTAAAATTCAGATATTCTAATTTTATCCTCACGTGATCAATATACTGATATAAAATTTTTATGAAATTAAATGGGTTGGGTTGCCCTGAAACCATTCAATTTTTAGACCATGGAACATAATGTAAAGGTTTTAGATACATCTTAGAAAGCTTTTGTATATATTTTCTAAAGTTTTATTGTGTTTTTCCTATGAATATTCGTTGTTTTCATATTTTCATGTGAATCTTCAATTTCTTTTACTTTGAAAGTCTGAAGTGGTGGTAATTGTTATATCCCTCGTCAGAATATATATATATATATATATATATATATATATATATATATAGGGATAGGTTCAAATGTGAACTCATTTTTGGTTGTGAACGTAAGGACGAATCTCAGCCACACATCTTCGGTTATGGTGGACGCGATCACGGAGGATTGACGCGATTCATGGGAGGGTGGAGATTATTAAAGGAGGGGAACCAGGTCAAAGTCGCCTTTATTGACCGGATAAGTGGCTGAGATTCGTCCTCACGTTCACAACCAAAAATGAATTCACATTTGAACTTTCCTCTATATATATATATATATATATATATATATCTATACTATTATATAAAGAGCCTTAAACGGTTAGTTAGTTATTGTTTAGAAAATTTAAGACTTACGACCTTTATTGCATTAGGTACAACTATCTCATGCATGCCTCCTCCACGTTCAATGTATAGAAATTAGAATTAGATTAATTTTAATTTTTAAGTTACATTCTAGACCCTTAGATTTTATTATTTAATTGACTTTATATCCCTTCCTTTTATAATTTTTATTTCACACCCTTTTCATTTTAACATATAAAATTTTATATCAACTAAAACCTATATAAAAACATATTATATTTGGTGGTAAATTATACCATTATAATCATCGATACGTTCAAAATGAGCCTAATATCAAGTATTTTACGATTTATAAATCTTATAAAAAATGATGAATATGTATTAACTTATTTTTTAATCTTTTCTATTAATACCTTAACTTTTAATTTTTTATTTTACTTTTACACCCCATCTACGTATATCTATCTATATATACTATTTCAAGGGTCGTGAATGTGTTTTCTTTACGTTATTACAATACAAATGATGGAATTATTGTTCTTTATTTCGTTTTTGGAACTTTTGAAGGTTTTTTTTCAGGAGCTTGATTGAGGAGAAACCGGTGTGGGCTGAAGAAAATTGTGCGTATTTTCCCCAAAGAAAGACCAATATCTATAAATAAAAAAAAGAGGTTCATTTTCTATGCAACATGCATGTCTTCATTTTTAGGCGTGTCTCATTTTAACCGATTCACTTTCTTTGCTACATTTCTTTCAATGTATCTACTTATCTCATTAATTTCTTCTTTCTTTCTTCATTTCGTCTTGGGTTCTGATTGACGGGTATTTGGTCAAATATACATGTTATGCTTTTCACTAAAATTACCAAATCATTTGAGATGAATCACTATAGTTACAATTTCATTGTGAATGTATACATCATCTTGTGGTAGCATGTATCCAGACTTCTATTCATTATCCAATAATTGCATTACATGAATTCAGGTCATGGAAGAAGTGTGGCAGTCATGTTTGCTTTGTTGGTGGCCCTGGGTGTGGTTGATAACTTGCAAAATACGAAGAACTTGATTGGAGGAAAATGACTTTATGCCCGAAGAAGAAGAAGAAAAGGTTGAAAAAAATTGGGCTCTAAGGCTTTGCCTTCAAGATAACCAGTGGTACATATTATATTGTTTCAATACTAATCAATTACTTCATTTGGGTTTTAGAGTGAAAAAAAGAACTACAACAAAACAATAGTAAACATGTGGGTTACTGATTGACATTTGCAATAAAAATGTATATTTTATCAAAATTTTCTTTTTAATAAATGAGTATTCTGCAAATGCATACCGTTGGAAGCAATGTTCATACCGTCCATCATTTTTTTGGACTTTTCCCGTCTAATACTTTATATGTTATTTATATAGCTTTATATTCATATCTTACCAATTACTTATATAGTAAGTCATTATATATGTATTATTATCGATGAATCTAATTTTTTGTTGAAACATGTTTTTTGGATTTTCTTTGTTGGATTAATGGTTTGTTCTTAGTATACAATAAACAAAATCAACGATTTTTCTACTTGTTAAAATTCCCCCCATTTCCATACTAAACACACACAACACACAAATGATCTCAATCTGAACTAAAAACAATTCATTTAGCTGCATTGCAGCGGATACACTTCTAGTATATTAAAAAGGGTATTTTAGACATTTGCCTAAACTAATCCCTGACAAATTTAAGACCGCTAATGCATGCAGTTCTAAGATAATTCTCCAGTGATCACAAGTTGTTTGGGCCTGGATTCGAACCTGCGGTAGATGGGTTATCTAGTCTCATCCCCCACAAGCCTTGTGGTTTAGAATATATATTTTTTGTGAATAATATGTGTTTTTCTTGTGATTAATCTATGTTTTTTCTTGTGAATGTTTTTTTTCTAGTTTTGAAGGATTTAACAAGGAAAAAAAACTCATCCAAGAGATCTTAGTTGGTGGTGGTATTCATATCCTTATGAGAATGAATTTTTTAATAACAACATGAAAAAAAAAATCTTTATTTACTTTCAAGTGCCTTCATTTACCTATTTTTATCATTATAATTGAAACTTTATAATAAATCCGTGCACGTAAAAGTGATTGAAGAGATGTAAAAAATCTTGAATGTTACTGGAAGTGAATTCAAATGCGAAAAGTAAGGTTGATGAAAATAGATGAAGGTTGATGGATTTTTGTATTTTTTTTGTCAACCATCAATTAACGGTAGTTAGAGGTCCATCTTTTTTTAGTTGTTTGATCAAAAAATAACTTATCCAACAACTCAAAGGTGTTTTCATCCCCTCTCAAATAGGGGACGACGATTGTTCTCACATGATTCTCTCTCTCTCTCTCTCTCTCTCTCTATTATATATATATATATGTATATATATACACACACTAAAAGTGTTCCCACACAATCTACATGTTGATTATGAAGCCGAAAACTTAAAACTTCCATTATGATTCATGTTTCCTTTTATTATCTCTCCATCTCAATTTTATTTTATATTTTTGTGTGGTTTTGAGAGAGCGAACGAGTCTTTGATTGATTATCAATCTTATGGAGTATTTTTGTTGTATTAATAGGCTCACTGTTTATTCTGTATTTTAACATATTTATCAATTGGTTATGAGTTAGTTTCATGAAACAAAACCTAGGTCTAGATCAAGATCAAGATCAAGTGAGACTAGTTTTAGCTGACGATGACCTACTCAGTGTCAAAATTTATACAAATGGCATTCTATCTCCAATTTAGGGTATATCCTTCTCAAAAGCTTAGTGATTTAGATGTAGAGTTTTTGTTTTTGATAAATTTGATGTTCTTGAATTGATAGCTTTGATTTCAATTGAGAAGATGACATGTTAAAGGCTCACCTAAGTAGATGGTTATGACAGACACGTGGCATGAATTTATTGGTGTGGATCAAAGATGATTATAAAAATGATAAAAACACTTGGGCCTTGTTTGTTTTTTCATTTTAAGCTCTTAATCACCACTTATGTCTGATTCGTTTAAACATTTCATAACTGAAATCAGACTTAAGAGTTAGCACCTCTTAAAAAACAAACAGCCACTTGGTGAAATTAATTAAGAAAAGACCGAAATGCAACTCACCTAATGGGTTAAAGTTGATGTCTGTTTGTGAGAGGGGCCAAAGTCGAGCTTTTTTGCAATTCAAGATGGCAAACATGTGGTTTTAAAACTGTAAGAGTATCTTCAACAGTTTTGCTATAATAGAAAAAATTAAATTTTTTTTTCTAAAATGCTCCAGCAGCATTACTATATTGTTTGTTAGTTTAGAGATTTGGGAAGAAATCTCTAAATATAGAGAAATTTCTAAAATCCATAAACTAGGAGAGAGAAACATTATTTTAATATATACAACCCATCAAAATTATCGAAATTAAATGTGTAAAAGAGAGAAATAATATTTTATTAAATATATTGAATATTTTAATAATATAAGTAATGATGTATTGTATTCTCTAAAATAGAAAAGCTGTTGGAGTTGGAAGAAAATGTTGTTAGAGATTTTGACTTTTCATTTATTTTATAAAAATTATAAAAAACTTATTGAAGATGCTCTAAGAATGAAGATCGTTACAATTGATGAGCCATAGGGTTCAATATTGTACTTACTCTTACGTTAATAGAGATTTATTTTTAAGACAAAATTTGAATTACCGAAATGTAATAATGTTTTGTCTTATTATATAGTTTAGATTTCACTACTAAATGAAAGCCTTACACCTACGGGCTTTTGTCTGGGAAATCTGTCATTAAAGGATGATTTCTCATAAAGCCGTCACAAAAGTTAGTGGCTAAATTGCCAGTAGGTAGTTCAATTCAGTGAAGGATTACCAGGGATTCTTTGGGTGATCCGTTGATATTTTCTCGAAAAACATCGAACTTTCCCGAACTAGTGGTATTTTTTGGGTGATCCGTTGGTATTTTCTCGAAAAACATCGGACTTTCCCTAACCAGTGGTAATTTTTTAGTGATCCGTTGGTATTTTCTCGAAAAACATCGGATTTCCCTAACCATTGGTATTTTTTGGGTGATCCATAGGTAATCACCAACGAAAATTTCTCTAGGTAATTTTTGTGGGTAAAAATCATTTGTTTGTAGTGTTTAGAACACAAACTTGAGATCACGTGAGACCAACTTGCTTCGGTGAGACCCGTGAAACCATTTTTTTATACTTGAAACTTCATAGTGTTTTTACTGTGAAGGTTTGGATTTTTTTTACCTTCACAATGTTTTGTTGTGAAGTTTCAACTGTAAAAATATGGTCTCACCGGTCTCATGAAAACATGTTGGTCTCACATGAACCCAACCCTTAGAACACGTGTATCAATTGATTAAAGATTGAATTACACTCGTGGTTCTTGTGGTTTGCCCAAATTTTGGATTTGGATTCTAAAACAAACTATCTATAGTTCTTAACTTTCATTTTCATAACACTCATGGTCCTTCCACTTAATATTGTTAGTTAGCAATCGTTAGCAGAGACTAATCAATCTTTGAACAAATTATAAGAACCAAAAGTGTAATTTGCTCTAAAATTTAATTTTATTTACGTTTTTTTATTAAAATAAATATTTTATATACATCCAATCACAAATCAAATCTCTTTAAATAAAGTATATATCAAATAAAAATCTTTATATTTATTTCAAAGTTGTTAGCTTCACAAAAAAAAAATTAGCATTAAAAAATCACAAATTTAAAAAAATCAAGATAAATTCACATATCTTCTAGATTGAAAATTGAAATATGTGAACAAACTGAAAATTAAGTTTGGTTAACGTCAGATTATTAATATTTAGTGAAATAACAACAAAATAAAAATTATAAATTAATATTAAAAAACACTAATTATTCAAACAATTAAGAAAAACTATCACTACAACAAAATTAGGTTTATATGAATCCAATTAAATTAAGCTTATAAGTAGGGGAATTTAATTATTTTGACCATTTTAGAAAAACCATTTACCAAAATGACCATTTTCTTTTTGATTTTACCAAAATGACCAAAATACATATCGAAATACAGATCAGATCGAGTGGGTTTGCAATACCATCAAAACGACGTCGTTTTGTGTTGAAATACTCTGCCAAATACACAACTCCTCCGCCAAACATTCAATTCCTCCTCTAAGAGGGTATAATTTGTTAAAATTTTCATTTACATTTACATTTTCAACCCTTAGAGTTAGTTAATAAATTACTTTAGGTACTTTACTTTTTAATTTTTCGTTTTACACCCTTATCACATTAACACATACTCGTATAACAATTAAAATACGTCTAAAAATTACGTTTTTATTTTAACAAATTACACCATTATAATCGTCTCGACAATACCTTCGAAATGAGCCTAATATTGAATATTTTTCGATTTAATTATATACTTTTAAAGCCAATTATCCTCTTGATCGATGAATATGAATATTTTTCACAAAATTCAGAATATTAATTAAAATTTAATGCTATTCTTTTTTGTAAGTTGATCGCCTTTTCCGGCTATTAAAATATTATATTGAGACTGAAAAACTTACTCATGAAAGGTATTGGAGAAAGAGAGCATGAAAATATGCTTGAAAGATTTCTGTATTTTATTTCTGTAGTCCTCTCCGTACTGTGTATATATCATTGATTCAAAAATGGGTTAATTATAGTATATATTGTAATAACCTTAAGAACCGATGCATTATGTGTTATTTTACATGAATATTAATTTATATGGTTTTTATTATAGAAATGACAAGAACACAAAAGTAGTAGAAATTCACTATAAGTTATATCTTATTTCTTTATATATCTATAATATTATACTTTGTCGTTAAAAAATAATAACATTATATTTTAATTAATATTCTGAATTTTGTGAAAAATATTCATATTCAACGATCAAGAGGATAATTGGCTTTAAAAGTATATAATTAAATCGAAAAATATTCAATATTAGGCTCATTTCGAAGGTATTGTCGAGACGATTATAATGGTGTAACTTGTTAAAATAAAAACGTATTTTTTAGACGTATTTTAATTGTTATACGAGTATGTGTGTTAATGTGATAAGAGTGTAAAACGAAAAATTAAAAAGTAAAGTATCTAAAGTAATTTATTAACTAACTCTAAAGGTAGAAAATGTAAAATGCAAATGAAAATTTTAACAAATTATACCCTCTTGGCGGAGGAATTGAACGTTTGGCGGAAGAGTTGTGTATTTGGCGGAGGATTTCAACCCAAAACGACGTCGTTTTGATGGTATTGCAAACCCACTCGATCTGATCTGTATTTCGATATGTATTTCGATTGTATTTTGGTCATTTTGGTAAAATCAAAAAGAGAATGGTCATTTTGGTAAATGGTTTTCTAAAATGGTCAAAATAATTAAATTCCTTATAAGTAGGTTTATATGAATCCAAAAAACTTAAGCGTATAGTTTTGTTGTAGTGATAGTTTTTTTTATAAATAATTAATGTTTTTTAATCTTAGTTTATAATTTTTATTTTGTTGTTATTTTATTATTTGTAGTTTGACTGTAAATTAATAATCTCACGTTAGTCGAACTTAAATTTTTAATATCTTTTTACATAATTCAATCCATAACACGAAAGATATGTAAATTTATTATGATTTGTTTTGTTTTTTTAAATTTGAGATTTTTAACGCTATTTTTTTTGTGATTTTACTAGTTTTTAATAGATAAATTTTTTCTCATTTAATACTTACTTTATTTTAAAATTTTGATTTGTTATTAGATATATAAAATATTTTTTAATAAACTTTTTAAACAAACATGAATAAATTAAAATTTAGAACAGATAACACGTTTGGTCTCTATACTTTTTCAAATACCAATCAGTTCTTTCTAACATTTGTTAATTAAAGTTAAGTGAAGAGATCATATGTATTATGAAAAAAAAAATTAAAAACCATCAATATAGATAGTTTATTTTAAAGATCAAATCCAAATTGTGAGCATACCGTATGGATCACAACTATTGATTAAACAAACATTGTCTTTGAAATATTTGAAATGAATAACGTGAATTTATTTTAATATTAAATGTTTTGATATTAATATTTGAATATTATAATTATAATATTTTTAATTGAATTTTGTTGTTAAATTGCTTAAATAAAATGTGATAGAAATTAAATAAATTTTGTTTTAGATGTTAAATATTCTTATGTCACGTTTTTTTTCAAATTACATTTATTTGTTTTCTCATTTGTTGATGATTTTTAAAATATCTGGTTACTAATTATTTATTTATTTTATATTATATGTTTATTAAAATCTTTTAAAAACAACTTAATTATTAAACATCATGTATCAATTAATAATGCAAATTTGAGGTTACAGGTTGTCATAATATATGTTACATAACTTCTTAAAACTTCGAATTTAACCTAAATAATATTAACCGTTAACCAAACTTATAGACTCAACAATTTTACTTCGTTTTTTCAAATCTAAATTATTTTATTTATAATTAAGTTTATAATGAAACTAATTCTATAAATTAAAGGGGTGTTTGGGATTGCTTATTTAAAACAACTTATGTTTATATAAAGAAGTGCTTATTAACTTATAAGGTGACAAATCGTGTTTTATAAAAGTGTTTGGATTAGCTTATGGTGGTATCACATTGAAATAAGTTAATAAGTTGTTTTTTAAAGGATGTTTGAGATTGCTAATACATCTAACAATGCTAAAAAGGGTTAAAAGTTATAAGTAGTTTTGATAAGTTAGGACGGAGGGTAGAGCTACCTTTGGCCTAGGGTTGGCCATTACTCACCCTCAAGTTTCATAAAAATGTCTTTAATATAATTGTTATACCAAAATTTAACAGTCGTTAACTCCGTTAACCCCGTTAGAATTATGTCGTTAACTTCGTTAGTCTCGTCATAACTTAGGTAACGGAACTGTAACCCTGTGGACTAACACTGTTAGCACCAATCCGTTGCTACCGTTATCTATATGTTTATAGCGATTTCCGTTTCAGGTCAAAGACATAATGAAGACATTAATGAAATAGCATGAATCATGGACAACCGTTTAGTCGTTTCAAGACCGTTATTTCATACGAACTCAAGTATAAAATCACAGTTCAAACCAATGAAAAGAGACAACAAGAAAATATACAAAAGAAAGCTCTGATAATATTCCAGCGAACTTACGACAACAACACTTTGAGTCACGACAACTGTCCCAGACTCACGACTGATCATCTATGTTATACATTTCTGCTAATTGTAACTTTCATCTATTGTTCTTAAGACCGACGTCCCTGTTTGACGTCCTTTCACTTTAGTGCATCGACGATCTCTGTAGGTCGTCCGCGGTTTTTCCCTCGGAAGAGGGTTTCCGCGTCAACAATCCTCGGTGTTACTTACTTTCTGTTTATTTGTCTTTTGAACTGATTTCCTTTCTTTAGTTGATAAAGGTCCGAATCGTTAGTTTACCGTTAAGTCAATTTTTGGCATTAACAATAATTAAGCCAAATAATTAATTTTTATAAATACTAACTTCAAGGGTTTAAGTAGGTTGACCTTCAACTAAGGTAACCCCAATTAATTTCTACACCTTTTTATATGGATTAATAATTAGTTTTTATAAAAATTGTTAAGTAATGCCTAAATATCATGTAACATTTACCGCATGCATTTTGTAATGTTGATAGTGTTTTATTTTATTATTTTTTAATTATGCCTTTTGTAGTATTGAATAAGGTGTCGTTTACCAAACGCTTATCTAGGTAAGCGCTTACCAAGTCTCATTACCTTACTGGATGAATATGGGAAGAACCAAAAACGTTAAGCGAAGGTAAGGACTGAGACTCTTTCGTGGTAAATGAGGGCGACGACTCTTACCACGAATAGTATTTATCGATTAAATTGTTGCAACCAATGTCCTATTGATGGACTAAAATCTTATCCGATAAATAAGAGATAATGTAGAATTTTACAGTGAGCATTTTACTAGGCAAGTGTTTGGTAAACAGCCTCTAAGTAAATGTAGTGTCTCATTTTGTAAGCTAGTTAATTACATTCATTTTTTTATTGAAAGCTGCTATCAATATAAAATCTTTGTATATTTTTTTTATCTAAGAGGACCACCCTGAGCAATATTCTTGGCTCCGCCCCTAAGTCAGAAGTGTTTAACTTATTAAAAACTCCTTATCACCGGTGTGGAACCAGTAAAGCTCCTTCCTTTATTCTCAATCCAAACAGTTAAAACAACTTATTACCGGTACCACATCGAAATAAATCTATAAGTTGTTTTTATAAACATTTCCAAACACCCTCTAAGTATATTGTTATGTTAAATTTGACATCATATCTTTATATTCGTATGATAGTTTAGGATTTTTGTAGAAACAAAATAATTATATTTTTGTATTCTATTTAAAATTTAGGTAGGTTATTGTGCAGAAAATTTGTATTTTTTAATTATTAAAAAAAGTATGAGTGACGAATTATTCGTCGGTAACTCCCCGGTAAAATCCTTCGGTGATGCAGGAGTCGGTAATCCATCCGTAACAGTGTTCATCGGTAATCCGTTGGTAATCTGTCGGTAATACAGCCTGTTGGTAATCTGTCGCTAAAATTGTTCGTCGGTGATCCACCGGTGATGTTAATTTGTCGGTAATCCATTGACAAATGGTTGTCATCTGTAAACCATCGTATAAATCCGTCAACGATGTCTTTTCCCACGACTTTTTTCCGACAGAGTTTCATTGTCAGATCCGACTTTTACCGACGGTTTTTTTCGTCTGTAAAAGTCCTTTGTTTTGTAGTGATATAAGTGAAACAATGGTAACAAGAACTATTATTGTTTTGTATGAGAACCATTAATTAAAAGGTTGACGTGTTATTTAATAAGTGAAACAACGCTGATATGAAACTAGGGTAACAAAAACAATTATTGTTTCATATGAGAACCAATAATTGATTTGGTTTCAGATAAAAAAACATAACGATTGCAATGAAGATGGTTATAGAGAAAGTGATAAATCAGTTATGGCAAACGAATGATATTGTTAAAAAATATATCATTTCTAACATAAATTCGTTAAATATGGTAGCCTAAGAGATTTTTAAGAAAGCAAAGTCATTCCCAGGAGAGGACGGGTCACGCGTTTGCCCAGCGCCCCCAAAAAGCAGGGGCCTAATTTTTTTTCCATATATACTATATAGTAGTTCAACAATATTAATAAAAAAATGGACACAAGTTTTATTAGTTTCTAATATATTCCAAAAAAGAATTTAATATTATATTAAGGGCTCAAACAAATAATTGGTTGTTCATTTTATAGTATACCTCATTGTTGTTTTCTCTAAAAAATTATCTACTTTTAAAATAAAAAAGTTCAAATGCGAACTCAAATTTGGTTGCGAAACATGATGGCAAAGAAGAGCGTGAAACGTGTCCCATTCAGTCTAATTACTAATGAAGATGAAGTTCATACATTATTCAGACCGAATAATAGTACATTAATTCTGAATATTTCTCTTCATTATTCAGTCCGAATATGACATGTGTCGCGTTCTCGTTTGTCCTCATGTTCACAACCAAATTCGAGTTTTCATTTGAACTTCTCTCTCTATAATATATATATATATATATGGGCAAAAAGTTGATTACCCGACAACTCCAACCGGCCCTATACGGAACTTGTCTCCAAAGACACCAATGTGAGGGGGCATTTTAAGACTCACTAACAACGGCTGAGGCTAGCTGGGGCTGGTTCATTTACAAACCAGTTAAATGTTACAAACTACACAAACTCATACAAATCAATATAAAAATAAGTTTTTTCATTATTTTTTTTTCATCAAATGCTATGATTTAAGATATTATTACACATATGTTTGTTTCACCTTGTGAAAAAATTACATGTGCAACTTTTACGTTGTGAAACAAATACATATGAAACTTTTGCATAAAAAAATATATGAGAAACTTTCAACTTATGAAAACGAATACATGTGAAACTTGTACATTATGAAACAAATATATGTATAATAATATCTTAAATCATAACATTTGATGAAAAAAAATAATGCAAAAACTTATTTTTATATTGATTTGTTCGAGTTTGTATAGTTTGTAACATTTAACTGGTTTGTAAATAAACATCCCCTCCTCTCTCTCTCTCTATATATATATATATATGTATATATATAAATTATTATTTTTTTGAGCGGATATATATAAATTATTTATAGAAATTTAAATTACAAACATATGTTTACCATTGGCTAAGATTTTATTTTATGATTGATTTGTAAGTTTTTTAAAGATTCGTCAAGATAATGACCTTATGTTAATCTATTAATTGAATTTGATTTGCTATCAGATTCTCTTACGGTTCTAATTATTTTTCTTAAAATTGTCTAAGAGAGCTTCAAACAAGACTTGTACATTATTTCTTAAAGAGTACACATACATAAATATGCATTATAAAACATATATATATATATATATATATATATATATATTAATTAGTATTTTCTAAATCCAAACTCTAAATAAATATATGTGAAATTGCACATGATACACTAATTTTTAGAGTTCATATAATTTTACCGGTTCTCAAAAAATTAACTCATGAACATGTATATGCTTCTGTATGTACATGTGTATGTGTGTGTATATATACACATGTGTTTGTGGTGGGAGGGGAATGTTTTTTGTGTAATTAGAGCATCTCTAACCGTTTTTCTATAATTTCTCTAAAGTATAAAATGAAAAGGCAAAATCTCTAAAAACATTTTATTCCAACTCCAACAGTTTTTCTATTTTTTAGAATCCATTGTTACTTATATTATTAAAATATTCAATACATTTAATAAAATATTGTTTTTCTCTCCTACACATTTAATTTCAATAATTTTGATTGGTTGTATATATTAAAATAATGTTTCACTCTCTCCTAATTTATAGATTTCTCTATATTTAGAGATTTATCCCCAAATCTCTAAAATAGCAAACCATATAGCAATTCTATTGCAGCATTTTAGAGAATAAAAACTCATATTTTTTAATTATAACAAAGCTGTTGGAAATGCTCTTACTAGCTAAGGGAGAAGAGTGACAAAACACATTAAAAAAATACTAAACAAATACCCTTATTGTTCCTAAATTAGTTTCTAAATCACTATTTTACTTTATTCCAAAAATAATTATTTATTTTCACAAGGTGTATTTGTGTAGAATCATGTAAGAAGTTAAAATTAAAAGTAATCAATGATCCAGATCCCTTCTTACATATTTCATCATAACTTTTTTTCTCACTGAAAACCAGTCTTTCATATCATACCCTTAATTATAAGATAGATAAAAAAAATTCACCCCCTATGTTAAAAGGTAAAATTGTCTTTCATTGATGAAAAAGTTTAATTATTACACATTTTTTAAATTATATATTTTTTTATTTGTAGATATTTATTTCAGGAATATAATTTTATTATTAGAATAAAGAAGTAAATCTATTTTGGACCACCTATGTTCTAATTATTTTTCATTTCCATCAAAGAATATAAAAAGTAGAAAAAACTTTGGCTAAAAGTTAATCATAAAGCTGATTTAACCAATACGAATATTTTAATAACATCTTTTTTTATCGTATATATATTTTTATAATCAAAAAAATAAATTATATTTTACTATTTATAATGGGTAGAATCGTAACTTCACAACCTCCCAAAATAAAAATCTAGCAAGAGAGAGAGAGAGAGAGGGTGAAACCCCAACTGTTTAAAGAGTATTCTGCTTCCTATAAAATCATCGAAAAAACAACTTCCACCACCACCAACAAACCAAACCTACCTTTCTCTCTCTCTCACACACACACACACATAAAATATATATATATATAATTATATATATATATATATTCGGCGGCCGTCCAACGCCGATTTGGGATGGCACCATCATCAACGCCATCGAAAACCACCACCATCAACAGAAGCACCAGCGACGGCGGCACCGTCATACTGAATAAGTATCAACTCACGCGACTCTTGGGGCGAGGGAGTTTCGCGAAAGTCTACCATGGCCGATCTCTGATCGACGATTCTTCCGTCGCCGTCAAAGTCATCGAGAAACCCGCCACCGCCGATCCGGCAATGGAGCCACGCCTCGTCCGAGAAGTAGCCGCCATGCGTCTCTTGAACCACCCAAACATCCTTAAACTCCACGAAGTTTTGGCGACGAAAACGAAGATCTACCTAGTAATGGAACTCGCCGCCGGCGGCGAGCTTTTCACCCAGCTGACGCGCCGTGGACGGATGAAAGAAGCCACGGCTCGGCTCTATTTCCAACAGCTCGTTTCAACGCTCCACTTCTGTCATCAAAACGGCGTCGCACACCGTGACCTAAAACCACAAAATTTGTTGCTCGACAGAAACGGAAACCTAAAAATCTCCGATTTCGGACTGTCGGCGCTGCCGGAATCTCAGAAAGACGGACTCCTCCACACCGCCTGTGGAACGCCGGCGTTTACGGCGCCGGAGATCGTACGTGGCAGAGGCTACGACGGCGCTAAAGCCGACGCGTGGTCATGTGGAATCATTCTTTTTAACTTTCTCGCCGGATATTTACCGTTTGACGACAGTAACTTACCGAATATGTACCGGAAAATCCATCAACGTGAAATCGTGTTTCCCGATTGGATCCCGAAACAACCACGGGTCATAATCCTGAAGCTTCTCGACCCGAAACCCAAGACCCGAATGAGCGTTGAAACCTTAATGGGTCTTTCATGGTTCAAAAAATCATTGAAACCCGACCCGACTCTGGAATTTCACGATGAAAACGAAAACGATGATTCTTTGAATTCTTCGATTGATAAATCGAAAACGACGATGAATGCGTTTGATATTATCTCTATGTCATCTGGGTTGAATTTATCTGGGATTTTTGAAGAAAAGACGATGAAGAAAGAACGGCGGTTTACGTCGACGGCGACGGCGGAGGAGATCGAGAAGACGGTGGTGGAAGTCGGAGAGAGATTAGGGTATCGATTGAAGAAGAGAAAAGATAAAGAAAACAACAAGAAAGGTGTTGTTGGGTTGGTGAAAGGTAGGGTGATAATAATGGCGACGGTGATGGAGGTGGTGCCGGAGTTGTTATTGGTGGAGATGACGGTGGTTGACGGCGGCGATGGGTTCAGTGAAGTCCAATGGGATGAGTTAAAAGTGGGGTTTCAAGATATTGTGCTTTCATGGCATAGTGATGTACAGTGAACCACCTTTTGTTTTTGTAACGAACAAATCTAAAATCTTGAAAGTTAAATATATTTCCTTTTGTTAATTATCTTTCAATTTTCATGAAATAAATAAAATAAAGATTAAATTTTTGTCGTAAATGATAATCTCGAACGAATCCGTATCGATCGATGATATAATGCACGATATGTGGAATTAATGAATTGTCGAGTTTATTAATTACACACCAAATGTTTGATTAGTGGATGGTGTTGTGGAAATCATATATATGATTTACTTTACTGTTAATTTGGGGGTTTATAACACGTGAGAACAAAGTTTTGGACTGTCGTTTTATTGTAAATTTGCTTTTTCTGTTCTATTACGTTGGCAACCTGACGTTTTTAACATGATGGTATAGAGAAGGGTGAAGAGACAACACTTTGTCATTTACGGTAAGTGAGGGACAATTTGGCCAAATGATTTAGTAACAAAGTCGTTGGAAATTGACGGTCGTTATTGTGATTTAAATTCGTTACAGTGAATTTTGAGGGGTTGTTTGGATGTATGATTTAAAAATTATCATCTGATTATTGCATCTTCAAGTTATAAAAATCAATAATTGATGTTGTAATAAACTACCTGTGTCGATAATCGTTTGATTAATGTGATACTAGCGTATAAACCTTATCTTTTGCTCCACGATGTATTACAATCTGATTTTTCAATATTACATAATTAGGTTTTTAGGGCACATCCAAACACCTATGTGATTGGAAAATGATTATGAATATTGTTATTTAAAGTGAACAGCTAAGTTGTTTTTGTAAGAAAACTGTTTATTAAGAATAATGTAAAAACTAATATGGAATGACAACTTAACTAATTAATGTTGAAGGACAACTTAACTGGTAAGACTAGGGGTTTGCAGTTGAGAAGTCATAAGTTCAAGTCCTCTTAGTTTTACGTGAGAGTTTGTTGGACTGTTAATTAACTCTATAGTCTTTGAAAGATATTGCTAAAACAGTGTTGCAGATATCGAAATTTTAGAGTTTGTGATCTGGTGATCAAGTCGAACCTTGCCATTTAGCTTCTAGAGATTGGGTTTTCTCAATATTACATAATCAGTTTTTAGGACACATCCAAACACCTATGTGATTGGAAAATGATTCTTTAAAGTGAACAAGTAACTTGTTTCTGCAAGAAAATTATTTTTAAGAATAACGTAAAACTAATATGGAAGGACAACTTAACTGGTACGACAACGGGTATGCAGTCTGAGAGGTCATAAATTCAAGTCCTCTTAGTTTTACGTGAGAGTTTGTCGGACTGTTAATTAACTCTATAGTCTTTGAAAGATATAATGAAAACAATGTTACAGATATTGAACTTTCAGATTTGTGATCCGGTCCGGTCAAGTCGAACCTTGCCATTTAGCTTCTAGGGATTGTATTTCACCACGGGCCCAAGTGGGAATTCTTCTAAGAAAGCCCTTTCCTCTAGTCTTTATCTTGAACTTTTTGTCATTGTCTTTTTCTTTCATCTTAATCGATGTACTTTCAATTTTCATTGATTGCTCTTGTTGTGGTTGATATTGATTAATCACTTAAAAGTTGTTTTATTACAATTAATTAACTGTCATGTATAATTGTTCAAAAAAAGGAAAACAATTGTACATTTAAGGAAACCAACTTAGCCGATCGTTCCGTAGACGTTGGATTATAGATTATAACTTTGAATTATTAAACTTTAAGATAAAATTCACTACAACAAAAGGCAACTAACAGGATCATGTTAGCATTCCTAATAACCTATTTAATAGGGACCCTTAAATTTATAGGACCAAAAAATTAATGTTCTATATAAAGAAGTTACAATAAGTTGTTAAACACAAAATTAAGTCGCTTGAATAAGTTCTATAATTATGAAACAAATTCAATTGTCTTATAAAATATTTTAAGTAACTAAAAGTGTCCTAATTGAATATAACACAGGACTCTTTATACTGTGGTAAAATATGTTTACCCACTATTACATTTAGAACATTATATTAGTGTAATAGGACCCACTAATTAAGCTTGCTAATAACTTTTTTTAAAGTTGTTTTCAAGAAGTGCCATATTAGACTTTATAATAATAAGGAAGTCATATTAAGTTAATATTACCTATTAACAGAGTGTTTTATTATATTGTATCAATAAGGACACATTAATAAAGTATCGTATTATGGTTTTTATGGGAGTATATGACGCTTCATGAAAAGCGTCCAGCAAACTCTTTTTCATCGTAGTGATTCGAAGCACAAAGACCTGCTCCTGAGTTTAAATCATGGCTCTTCTGCACAAACACATACAATTACGAAAAGAAATTTAAAACATGATTTTTTGGAGATTTTTATCTATTTTTTTCCAACATAGTCTTTAAAACGGAAAAATTAGGAAAGAGAAAGATAGAAATCTTCAAACATCTCCTACAAATTCTCCAAATCTTTTAAAATGGAAAATCAATATTTAAAATCTCAAAAAAAGTACATTCAATTTAACCGGTTTCTTTATTTTGGAGATTACAACATTTAATAATATTATTAAAACTACTTTATATATTTAGTAAAAAAATTAATTCTATCACCTAAATATTTAATTTCAAAGTTTTTATTGGTGAGATTATAATTATAAAGAATTGTCTCTCTCATGTTAATCATTTTTGAGGTTCTCTAAATTGGAGAATTTTACATTCTCTCCTAAATATGTAATTTCAATGTTTTTATTGGTGAAAATATAACATAAATTGTTTCTCTCAAGGTAACCATTTTTGGGATTTTTTTAAATTTGGAGAATATCCTAAGCATTTAATTTCAATGTTTTTATTGGTGGGAATATAATAAAAATTGTTTATCTTTCGTGGTAATCATTTTTGGGGTCCTCTAAAGTTAGAGAATTTCGCTCTCTCTGCTACTTTATCCATTTTGGAAATTCTGTTAAAGTAAAAAAATTTGGCCAAAATCTCCTTTTTCTCGTTTTTGGAGAATTTGTTAGTCATGTTCTTGGAGGATTTTCCAAAATTTATGATAAAAAATAGAGAAATGTATTTATTTTTTGTTATTTCCACTAAATTTATTTAAAAATATTTTATGATATTAAATGTATTAAATATTTTAATAATATAATTAATTTTGAAATCTTTAAAATGAAGATTCTCTAGGAACTGAAAGTAATTTTTTGGAGTTTTTAAATGTTGTCTTTTAATTTTAGAGAATTTATAAAGAATCTGTTAAAGATGTTTGTGCCAACTAACACTAGAATTGCAGTAATCACTTTGAAAACATACATATATATATATATATATATATATATATCCAACTACGACTATCAGAACCTTCAATAATCGTTTTTAATTCATGTAAGCAACAAATGCATCTGATTTTTTTATCACTAAACTTAAATTAAATACGAGAATCACTAAAACCATGGTATGTAATTGAAGTTAATTAATTATAGGAAGAAGATATATTGAACAAGTGTACAATTTCCCAATTGAATGCTTGACCACATCATACAAATGTCCAAATATGGTTACTTTTTTGTTAAAGTAAACATGTAAACTTGTTATAAAATGTAAAAAAAATATTGTTTTTCTAAGCACTTGTAAAATCAGTCGTTTTTCAACTTCGACCATGGCATTGGTGCACCATGACTCCACGAATCTTAAGCGGCTCTTTCACAGATTCACCAATAACCACATTCTCGTTTGTGCTTTTTATCTGGGTTCGATCTTGGTTAATGAAATACATCTCTTTGGATTCCTTTTGTGTATTCTTGTTTAAGATTTATTTTACACCACCTTTTCATAAATGGCAAAAACAGTATTAAAACCACCTGCGCGTAATAATTGAGGCCCAGGGGGTGTGATGGAATATCTTATCTGTCTAGTGTTTTATCCCAGACCTATACAACAATTTTGATCACGGAGTTTATCCGGACTAATTTTTTACCCTCACATTTTACCATAATTTGCCTAGGCATATTTTGAATGTCCAAGATACCCTTTCAAAAAAAAAACGATTGTTTCATTACACCCTTTAAAAAAAACAACTGTTTCACTTAAAAATACTTTTAAGTAAATAAAAATCGTCCAGCCGTTCTAGCTCAGTTGGTAGAGCGCGTGGCTTTTAACCACGTGGTCGTGGGTTCGAGTCCCACGGATGGCGATTTCTTTTTATTACATTTTTAGTCCCTACAGTTATTTCTTATTACAATCATGTCTTCATGATCTCATTTTGCTCGTATTTGGTCCCTGCTACATACGAATTAATTATGTTTAGGAAATTAAAGGGTTTCGGTTTCTAGATCTATGGTCTATAAAATCTTATTTGTATGAACAAAAATATATATTTGATTAAAAAAAATATTTTAAAGAATCATATGAATTAATTGTGTTTACGAAATTAATGGGTTTCTGTTTCTAGATTTATGGTCTAATAAAAATCGTATTTATATGAGCAAAACTATATATATATTTTTTTTAAACATTTATATTTTGCAACCTGCTTGTAGGAATTTCTTGTTTTTGTAAAGGGTTTCTAATTCTTGCATAAAGTCCAACTATAAAAGTTGAAACAAATGTTAATTTTAATCTTTTATAATAATAATATTAAAGACCAAGTGAGTAGTCGGATTATGATGTTTAAAAGAAACAAATTTGAATAATTTTTTATTTATCTTTTTTGCAATATTTTTGTTTATATGTAGGTTAAATTTTTTTATAAAGAAACCTGCATATACCGATAGAAATGAACATGTGAGAGACAATTTGTCGAGTAATACAGAAATTGTAAAAGTTGTAAAAGATCACCTTATAAAAAAACATTAAAAAAATCACCAATGACCAAACTCTTACAACTATATAAACATCAAAGATCTCACAACTGTGCAACCGTCAGAGAAGTTCACTTATTGTAAAAACATCAAAGAAGGTAACGCAATCGTAAAAACAACAAAGGAAATCACCCAACCGTAAAAAAATCAAAAATGACCACCACACTTTAACATCTTAACAATTTGGTCGGTGGTAAAACAACAGATCTTCAAACCAAAGTTATTTTTAGAATTTTGTTTTAAACTCGTATATCAAAACTGAGGATGTTTTCGTGAATTTAAGTTATTTTGGTATAGTCAAACGGTTATTTGAAAATTAGGTGGCCTCATCATAGGGTTGGCAAATTGCAAGTGTGTTTTCAAAATGATTATCACAAATACAATGTTATAAATCTGAATTAAAATCCAATACTTAGATGACATTTGTTTTTTAAGAGCTGCTAAAGTCTGATTTCAGTTATGAAATGATTATGAAACATCTAAAAGAATCAGACATAAGTGGTGATTAAGAGCTTAAAATGAAATGAAAAAAAAAGGCCTTAGTTACAACAAAATTACAAGTTTACTCTATGAAGCGTTCTTTGTTGCAACTACTACTTATATGTTTCTTCAAATCTAATACTTTCTCCTAACAAAAAAAATTGACAATTAGATATCAGATCTATCAAACATTACAAAACTTTATATTTTCTGATAGATTTAAAGACACCCTTAATCTGATGTACAACCCTCATGAATGAAAAATAGATTTCCTCTTCGTAACCAATAAAATAATATACCAAAACAATGTCCCACTCTAAAGCAGATTCTGTAAAAGTAAGATACATACAAATCTGACCTCTATTTCAAAAGATAAAACATCTGTCTATATAAAAATACAAGATTTCCGAAAGAATTTTAGCTAGTACTAAATAAATTTATTTAATTATGACACTCCAAAGTTGGTCCAAGGAATATCTCAAAATGGGCACTCTCTAATTGACTTTATATTTAGCATCCTCTATAGCAATTATGTTACAAGAAACCACTCAAACATCCTCTTTCATATAACAAATATTATTTATAGCCTATAAAGTATCAAACTTGCCTTCATGGTCAAAAGTCAAACCCTTTTTCAGTATGGTGGCTGCTTACTAACTTCCAAAAAGTCAACTTTCTTTCCAAATTGCAGTTTCTTGATTCAGCACTCAACCTGCAAGTTGCAAAAGAATCTTGATAACTAAATATATCTTAATGGCTTCTGATAACAGAAAGAAACACAAGTAAATGAAGACTCAAAAACCCTTTTCTTGTTTACATCTAATTCTTCATCTCTTCTTGTTAATTTTAACTGGATTTCAAATTCAGTCAGCAAATACCGATAATAGCGGCTTTATACGGTGTCTTAATGACAACTCTAATAACTCAAATTCGATCTCTGAAGTCGTTTACACCCCAAATAACTCTTCATTTTCATCCATCTTACAATTCTCTATAAACAACCTCAGATTCACATCACTTTCAACTCCAAAACCGCTCTTTATAGTTACACCCGTTAACGAATCCCAAATCCAAACGGTCGTTTACTGTTCCAAAAAGACTGGATTCGAGATCAGAACTCGTAGCGGAGGCCATGATTTCGAAGGGTTATCTTACGTTTCACAAAACCCGTTTATAATTCTAGATCTTATAAATCTAAGATCGATAACGATTGACGCTCAAAGTGCCACCGCTTGGGTTCAAGCGGGGGCCACTTTAGGCGAATTCTACTACGAGATTTCGCGAAAAAGCCGGAATCTTGGATTCCCGGCGGGTGTATGGTATGCGTTAGGGCTCGGTGGTCATATTAGTGGCGGAGGGTATGGTGGAATGATGAGAAAATACGGTCTTGCGGCTGATAATGTGATCGATGCTCGATTTGTTAATGTTTATGGAAAGATTCTTGATAGAAGATTAATGGGTGAAGATCTTTTTTGGGCTATTAGAGGTGGAGGAGGTTCTAGTTTCGGAATCATTCTTTCATGGAAGTTGAAGCTCGTTTCCGTTCCGGAATCAGTGACAGTTTTCTCAGTCGACAGAATCTTGGAACAGAATCTAACGAAAATTATCCAAAAATGGCAATATATTGCACCAAAGATCGATAACAATCTTGATATTAGGGTTCTAATGTTTAGTGTGGTTAATCCGGAAACAGGAAACCGAACAATACGAGCAACTTTCGAAACGCTTTTTCTCGGTGGAATCGAAAGATTACTTCTATTGATGCAAGAGAAGTTTCCGGAATTGGGTTTGGAAAGAGAAGATTGTACGGAAATGAGCTGGATAGAATCGGTGGTTTTCGGTTCTAGTTTTAGAAACAGAGAGCCTCCGAAAATACTTCTGAGCAGAACCGCAATGCCGAAGAATTCTTTCAAAGGGAAATCGGATTTTGCAACGAATCCGATTCCGGAAGACGGGTTTGAAGGGATTTGGGAGTTTTACAACGAGAAAATAGAAGCGGGAATGGCAGTTTTGGTGTTAACGCCATATGGAGGAAAGATGGATGAGATTCCGGAATCGGCAATTCCATTCCCACATAGATATGGAACGTTATATATGATTGAATATTTGGTTGTGTGGGATGGAGATGAAACATCACCACATATAAGTTGGATTAGAAGTTTATATAGCTATATGGGTTCTTATGTTTCGGAATCTCCTAGAATGGCTTATTTGAATTATAACGATCTTGATTTAGGAGTCGGAATGAGCTATTCCGAAGCTAGTAGGAGTTGGGGACCAAAGTATTTTAAAAATAATTTTGATAGATTAGTAAAGGTGAAGACCATGGTTGATCCTCTGAACTTTTTCAAGCATGAGCAAAGTATTCCTACAAGATTCTAATGTAACGAGTTTCGAATAATGCAATAATAAGATATAACTAGAGTTTATAATTGTTATAAGATCATGTGTTTGTTTGTACACAAAGAAATTTGAACACTAGATTCTATTAGCCGTTCTACATATTGAGGGTGTGTTTGGTATGCAGAGAGGACAGAAGGACGGGGCTAAACATGTGACTAGGGGTGAGCGTCGGAACCAGGTACTCGCCTTTGGAACCGGAACCGATGTGATTGGTTTTAGTTCCGGTTCCTAGAACCGGAACTGATTAGGAGAGGTTCCGGTTCCGGTTCTCATTTTCTTGGAACCGTTACCTGCTGGGTACCCGCCGGGACCGGTCAGAACCGTTACCTGATTCTAGGCACCCAGAATCAGAACCAATGAGTACCAGTTATTTTTAAATAAAAATGAATTTATATGTTTATTAATAAAGTTATATTATCTTTTATGCATGTTTATAATAGACTTAAAATTACATTTTTATAGGATTAATTTGACTATTTGTTGTATTTATTACTTTAAGTTGGTATTTTGTAGTTTATAATGGACTTAAAATTCCATTTTTATCGTATGCAATATAAAAAAACTGAAACCAAGTACCCGTTACCAGAACCGGTTCCCAACGGTTCCGGTTCCAAAATATAAAGAACCAATGTTAGCGGTTCCGGTTTCGTGAAATTTGACCGGGTATGCTCACCCTACGTGTGACTATGTGAGAGTGAGAATAGAGTAAGATTTTAGGATTTTATTAGACGTGGGTAATTAAATAATTTACCAATCTTGTCACATCTCCCCTGGTGGGATATACTGGGCTCGTTTAGTTTACAAAGCATACATCATACCCCACCTCAAGGTGGGATATACTGGGCTCGTTTGGTTTACAAAGCAATTAGAAGTTCCAAGACTCGGTTGGTTTACAAAGGAAATGAAATTTCCAGACCTTACTTTCAAGTGAGATATACTGAGCTCGTTTGTTTGCAGAGTGATTGGAACAAATGGTATATTTTATATATATATATATATATATATATACATCAAATAGAACATATCTACGGTTTTTCCCTAAAAAACACATGAAACATAATAATCTCAAGAAAAAAATCAATAGATTGATGAGAAAGAATCTTGCCTTGAATACGGCCTTCAAACTATGAACGGCGGTTACGAAGATTATAATCTCTAGAAACTGAAGTGGTGATTAAAGAATCTCGAAAGTGTTCCGGAAGCGTATAATCAAGATCTTCCAATTCATCTTCGGGTAAATCATCATCGACCCATAAAGACCAATCCACATCACTATCATCGTCACATAAAAACTGTTTATTTCCCTGCATGCCGTTAACTTTATCGATCAACGATTGTAGCATCTGGTGGTTCAACGTCTCATAATCTCTGCGTAAATTTGAAGACACAATACAACAAGTCATATATTAGAAAATGCAGCTTTCTAACCAAGGGGGCTAATCAAATAAGAATTAAGAACCGATTAGTTTGTGGAAACTGTAAGAACAAACGTGGACCAATCATTTTTAATAGTTAATGTTATTTACTAAAGTAGCATAAAGGGTAAATTGGTAAAATAGGGCATCACAGTGGGTAACACAATGTGTATCACAGTGGTTATCCAAATGCATCTTATATGTATTTGGGTATCACACTGAAGGTATCAAAATGGTATCATAGTGTGTATCACATAATTGTATCACGGTGGACTTTGGAAGGAGAGAGGAGAGTTTAAAATACCTAAAATGCCCTTTCTTTAAAAATTTAATCAAAATTACCCAAATTATAAGTATCCTAATTTAACCATTGATTTGTGGTTAAGATTGGTTCTTACAGTTTCCACAAACTAATCAGTTCTTCCTCAAATTGCCCCCTTCTAACCATATATCAACGTAATGAAAACCGTCTTTATCTTTACCTGTATGTGTAAATCGAATAGAGAAGTTGGCATGATGCAAGAAGCATAAATATTGACCTAATAATGCTGATAATCCATGCTTGTTGTTCAATGTCGTTTCCATATCGAAGCACCATAAATTCAATAAAAAACGTTACGCATAATCCTGCAGAAAAAGAAAAGATATTTGTGAGATAAAGATATCCATATAAATGCTCGGCCTTGAGGCCATTGGGTGTCTGGTGCCCTTGTTGTTGTTCGAGTCTCCTCAGGGTCAAAAAAGTCCAAAATGAAAAAAGTTAAAACGTTTTAGAAACGTGTATTATTACTGTTTTTTTAATTTATTAAGTGACAATTTTACCCTTGATGATAGAGAGTAATGATCTCATGATTAAGGGTATTTATAGACAGGGTCAGTTTCAGGGGAAAACGCCAAAAAAAAAAACTGAAGAACATCCAAGGAGCCCTCCATTCGGATGGTATGCATAAATGCATAATTGAAGCTGTTTTTTTTCTATGCACAAATGCATGCTACAAACACCGGTATGCATTTGTGTGGACAGTATGCACAAATGCATGCTGGTAATTTGTAACATGCATTTGTGCATAGAAAAAAAAAACAGCTTCAATCGCTTGTATGCATTTATGCATACAATCCAGATGGAGGGCTCCAGAGTGTTCTTCAGTTTTTTTTTTAGCGTTTTCCCCTGAACCTCCCTCTATATATATAGATATATAGACACTTAGTTTGGGATAAGATTTGCCAACTTACCTATATATAGCCGGGGTCTCACATTGTAGGTTTGTTTTGTACTTGTAAACATGTACAGAGTGAAGATTAATATAGAATACACAAGAAAAGCTTTAATGACTCGTGATTCCAGCAAAATTGCGTTGTGCAGAGTGAAAAGCTTGTCGATTGCAAGAAACATGCTTGCTTGTTTTGACTCGAAAAGTTCCTATAGAACATGAAAAACAAAACATAAATGTGTTATTTAAAACTATAAGATAAGTAACTGACGAAATATTAAAAAAAGAAATGCGGCTTAATTATTAAGACAAACCTGAGCAGCTAATATAGTTTTTGAATTCTCAACTAGATGATCATGAGCTTGTTTAAGTTGCTCTTGCCTTTGTATGAGTTCTTGTTGTTGATTATGACCAAGCTCAATTAACCGTTGCAGAGTTCCCCTATAATCAAATTTGGAAGCCGGTCAGTACCCTTTGGAGCGTACAATCACATATGAATACATGTGAATACATACACATAAATGTATATACCTATATATAAACACCCTCTCTACCTCAAGATTTGCATAGATCCTACCCCCCAGACCCTACTTCCACGTGGGTTTTACTGGGTCCATTTGGTACGTGGGTTTTACTGGGTCCATTTGGTTTTTGGTTTGGTATATATATATACAGGGAGGTTTATGGGAAAACCTCAAAAAAGAAGAACTTGAAGAACACCCTCCATCCGGACAATATGCACAAATGCATACAAAGCGATTTTAAGTTGTTTTTTTTTCTATGCACGAGTGCATGTTATAAATTACCCATATGCATTTGTGCATACAGTCTAGGAGGAGGGCTCCTAGGGTGTTTTTTAGTTTTTTTGAGGTTTTCCTCTGAACCTGACCATATATATATATATATATAGGGGCGGGTTCAAATGCAAACTCAAATTTGGTTGTGAACATGGGGACAAAGGAGTGCGCGACGCGTGTCCATTATTCGGTCTGAATATTGAAAGAACTTCCCCTTCATTATTCATGTACCGAATACCCTTCATTATTCATACCGAATAAGACACGTGTCGCGCTCTCCTTTGTCCTCATGTTCACAACCAAATTTGAGTTCGCATGAACTTTTATATATATATATATATATAGAGAGAGAGAGAGAGAGAGAAAGAGTCGTGCTCAAACATAAACAGTAACCAAATAAGAGAACATGAGAACAGCTAATTCAGATGTGATTTTACACTAAACACATATCTTACCTGCTCTCTTCAAGTGCCTCAGACTGAAAACTTGTCATAGTGTGGAGAGCCTCAATGGCAACAGTCTGGCTATCAAGAAGTTGCTTTTGCTTATCTAATGAACTTTCTGCTATATTCCCAATATCATCAGCTTTTATTTGTAAAGTATCCATCTTCATAAACATTGCATCTCCAACTTTACCAATCTCTTTTTCTATTTCAACAGCTTCGTTCCTTAAGTTATTCATTTCTTCACCCAACTTATTGGCTGATTCATTAAGCATCGACATCCCTTCATCCAGCCTTTCATTCATCTTTATTTGCCCTTCACGAAGCTCCAATTGAGAATCCGCTATTCTTAAAGATTGTTCATAAACCGTTTGTGAATGCTCTAACACAACGCTAACACGTTCTGCAACGTTTTTTGATGTTTGAGCCACTTGTTGAGTTTGAACATCGATAGAAGATAAAGAGTCGTGAATATGATCTGAACTATGCAATAAACGTTCCGCTTGCTCTTCTATATTGTCTAATTTATCCTCTGCAGATTCAGCTGACCGTTTGAGTTCATTCACTAATCTTTCCGTTTGTCTCTTGAATGCATCGGTCCTACAACAAGAAAGTTCATTTTTTTGTCAACTTTGTAGAGTGCCCATAAAATGTTTTTCGGTTATCCAAGAACGTATGCCATTTTATTTCTAAAGCGATTATCTTTATAAACAACAAACCAAAACCAGACAGACATATTCCAGCAGGACACGTTTTAAATAGAGCAAATAGAGTTTTTCAATAATCTAACGATCAAAAAAGACTCTTTGGATCTAGGGATGAGCAGAACGGACCGAAATCCCGAATCGAACCGGTCCCGTATCGAAACCGGTACCGGTACCGAATTTCACTACCGGTTCGGGATTCGGTATTGGAATTCATGACTTTCGGTACTTTCGGTTTCGGTACCGGTTCGGTACAGGACCGGTTCGGTACAGGACCGGTTCGGTACAGGACCGGTTCGGTACAGGACCGGTTCGGTACAGGACCGGTTCGGTACAGGACCGGTTCGGTACAGGACCGGTTCGGTACAGGACCGGTTCGGTACAGGACCGGTTCGGTACAGGACCGGTTCGGTACAGGACCGGTTCGGTACAGGACCGGTTCGGTACAGGACCGGTTCGGTACAGGACCGGTTCGGTTCGGGATTTCGGTACCGGTTTGGTTAAGTGATTTGGTCTTTGTAATTGCATTTAAGGGTCAATGGTGAAAAACCTTAGCCGTTCAAAAAAATGGTACCAAACGGTTCTAGTCCCGAAAATCCCGGTACCGGTACCGGTACCGAATTTCACTAATCGGTTCGGTATTCGGTATTGGATTTTGACAATTTCGGTTTCGGTACTACCCGGTTTCGGTACCGCAAATATAATTCATCGTGATAAGCAGCTCTATTTATTTCCGTCCCTTCGCATGGGCTCGACGCGCACTTGTATTGTCTGGAGAGGCTTACTTATCTTATAGATTAGCGGCTTTATCAGAATATTTTTGCTTCTCACTTCGGGCAACATTATATCCAGATTCATTTCTTTCCTTTTAATACAGGATAGAACAATTTTGCTTACTTTTCTCAGGAAACGATGGATTCAATAAGTTCTTGCTCCGGTACCGGTCCGGTACCGAGCTCACCCCTATTTGGATCCATATTTGTGTGTATATTCACATGTGAATATGAAAGCGAAATAGAAACTCAGCTGTAACCGATGGCAATTAGAGTTTTTCAATAATCTAACGACCGAAAAAGACTCTTTGGATCCATATTTGTGTGTATATTCACATGTGAACATGAAAGCAAAATAGAAACTCAACTGTAACTAATGGCAAATGGAGTTTTTCAATAATCTAACGACCAAAAAAAGACTCTTTGGAGCTATATTTGTGTGTATATTATATTAACATGTGAATATGAAAGTGAAAGAGAAAGAAACTCAACTGTAACTGATGGCAAATGGAGTTGGTCTCAAGATAAAACTCAAGATATATCCTATGAGCATCCTGATCTAATCTCGTGAGACAATTTCTCATCGTAGTTTTCACATCACAATAAGGAAAAGGAGACCTCCCGGTTTCCTTCTGAAAACAATCACTAAGATGCCAAGCCAATCTAGACCGTTGATCTTCATCCGCTAGAATCTCCGAGCATCCTGCAAATAGATTTTGATACGCATTTTGCCAACAAGAATTAGTCAAAGCAGCCTTTCTTTTAGCTTTTTCGACCAATGTCATCCCCTTCTTGCTATTAAACGATTCCATGGAGAAATCAGCAACGATATCATTAGAAGCATCCGAAAGTTCTGAAGGTTTCTCAATAGAATTAACTTTTCCACTAGAGAAAAACCAACTAAATGATTCGATGTTGTTGGAAAGCAACACAATAACCCATAGGAGACCATAATTATATCGATTATGGCAAGCCATTAGATCCAACGCACAATTATAATAAGCCTGTATGAAAAACAGTACAAATTTGATCAGAAATACTAACACTATGAAGGATCACTAATCTTTGTTAGTTGGATTAAATCAAGGGTAAACTCTAGAATTACGAATAACTAACGTATATATATATATATAAAGATAGAACATATATGTTGCTCTTTTGCGTGTGGAAAACGGAAATAACGTATCCTTTTCACTTGACTTGTGATGATATGATTCAACTGGAGGCCGGCAGACAGTGGTGTGTAATGAATCCAAGAAAGAACACGACGATTTTTAATATAAAATAACATTTAACATTCTTGTAACTATATAGAAGAACAAAAATTCAAGCAAACATAAAGTCCAAATGGCTTGTTCACTTGATATCAGCAAAAACCCTTTTAAATTTTGTGATAGAAAACAACATTCATGGTGAAATTAATGCAATTCATGACACATACACACCTATTTTAATCAAATTTAAGAAACAAATATCACATAATCTTGATTAAATGATGACGATATATTATACTTTCCTTTCTGCTTCTTCTATATAACATATAAGCACAAACACTAAATATGATAAATCATGGTTATGAATACCACCAGAAATTCTATTTAACGTAATTCCATTCCAACTAGAAAGTTTTATGCATAATTAACTAAATATGGACGATTTTAGAAACTTAATTACTACATTGAACTCCATATCATCAAGTAGCAATACTGGGGGATCGTTTTGATATCAGATTTTTTATATCAATTTCAAGGGGCTGATTCAATTGCTAATGGTAAGGATGTTCGAGAATAAAAAAGAAATACCTATTACCGAAATTAGGGACCGTTTCTCCTCGTTTCCAATTCAGACGACAAAAACCCCCTTTTGCTCGTCGATTGCAGAAGGGGATGAATAGAAGCAGAGAACACGAATCAAAAATATGAAAATGGAGATAAAAACGACAGAGGAGAAGAAGAAGAAGAAGAAGCGATGGAGGAGATGACATGGTTTGGAAGATATGCGACGGTTGGACTTCCATTTTCCGGCGGTTATACTCCATTGCAATTGCAATTGCAGTTCAGGGAAGGGCAGGGTTTTTTGCGGATGTTAATTACAGAAATAGAAAATTTGAGTAAATTACAGATTTGGTCCCCCGTGTTTGTGATTTCGTTAAAAACTAGTCCCTTCCACTAAGGAATGGAAGTTGAATCTATTTATATTTCATGGATTTGATGGGTTTCGATTTCTACCTATTTGTATAATAATAGATTTATAGTACTTTATGGCTTCATAAACTTGGTACTTATATGAATTAAAACCATATGTTGATGGAAACTTTATCGAACGAATGTACCTTTAAGGTGAATAAAGACCTGCAAAATCGTCCGATATGTTTTTAGCTGAATTCTAGTTGAAAGTTTTTTTAACTTGATTTCATGAGATTCTTTTATGTTTTTTAGTCGATTTCTAGGACTTTTTCGGGTTTTTTTGGTTAATCTCGAGCTACTTTTTCAGTTTAATATCCCGGGGCACTTCTCAAAGTTTAACAGGTGCACCTTTCATACTTAAAAAATTCTACTTGCAAAAATAAATTAAACGGGTGTACGGGAGCCTACTCGGATACACATAGATTTGCCCCTATATATATTGCAACACATATGTCTGATAAAATTTATGTTTGACTACTTTTATAAAGCGTTGTTTTAATTTTTGACAAAAGTCCAACGATGAAAATCAAAACAAATGTTAACTTAAATCTCTTCGGATAGTTTTTAAAGACCGAAATAGTCGACCATGATGTTTAAAAGATACAAAATTTAAACATACACTTCGTAATTTTTTTTTATTTTTTGCAAAATCTTGATTTATATATATATTAAACGTTAATACCCGACAAAAATCTCACATTCTGTCCTAAACGACATATCTATACTTTTTATGTAAATTAAAATCGACTAATAACTAATAAAAACAAACCAAAATCAGATCACATATAGGTTTTCACATACCTCAAAACCAAAATCAGATCACATATAGGTTTTCACATACCTCAAAACGGACTTTTAACTCATAATAATATCATCAATTTCAACATTATCTCATTGTTGAAGAATTATTCCAACATATAAATACAAAATACAAAAGTAACAATAAAATTATGCATCACAAAGAATATCAAAAATCTCACCGATATTCGAAACAAACTGAAGAATGTGTATTTTCAGCCAGCCGTTTGAAAACTAAGAGCTACTCTCCCTCCTTTATTTAACCCCCCAATGAAATCTAAAAAAAAAGGCTAAAACATACTTTCCTTTTCTTTTTTGGCATTAAAAAGGTTAATTTTTGATGTTTTTATTGTTTGATACTTTTTTAAAAAGTCTTACCATATATTACACCAAACCAAAGCTATGGTTTCAAAATAATTATGACAGAATCTAAATTAAAATCCGATATAAATAGTTTAAAAGTTTATAATTAGATAATTACCTTATATATATATATATATATATATATATATATACTAGGAGGGTACTCGCGCAATGCAGCGATATCCATCTTAATTTTAATGTTTTATTTTATTTTTCGTCTCTACCGATGTTATAATAAGATTTTATTTTTGTGTACTTTTTTTAATTCCGTTTTTTTAATTATAATTTAGGTTTAATAATGAAATAATATATTTTGGTTTAATAATATAATTTTATATAAATATAATAAATTAAGCATTTTGTTAGAGTTGAATAATTATTCTTATTATATGTTAGATTTTTTATATTCAAAATTAGATGTTTATCTATATAGTTAGTTACACGAATTCAAACATGAAGCTTTAATAAATTGTACCAATGCATGTATAACTTGTATTCTTGAATTTTAAGTAATTATACTTTAATCAATTGTACCTATTGCATAATAATATGTTTTTAAGAGTTTTTGACCAAATGCTTTATAATATAGTATAGATATATATATATATATATGCTTCTCAAAATCTGATAATTTGTCCAAACAAAATAAAAAAACGACAACTATAAACACTAGTTGTATAAGTATACCAAAAAAGGAAAAATGATGTATTCTTGATTAAAAAGAAAAATCCTAGTATCCAATACATAAAAGTTACAAAAACAATGACTTTACTTTTTCCCTAAATTAATTAAACCAGACAGCACTCGAAGCTGGCTGCTCTCAAACAGCCATAGATCAAAGTTCCAGAAACAGCCGTGTTATAATTAAGACCTTTTATCGAAGCAGCGGACTTCCTTTGACTGATTTTTTTAACTACAAAAAAATCATCAAGTAATCTGAGATTTCGGATGTCTATGGCGAAAAGCCAAAAAAATCCCCTAATATGTTTATATAAAAATAAAAAACCAAAATGAACTATTTGAAAGAGGTTTGGAACCTAGACATCTAGGCGGCTCATCTCCATGCCGCTTTTATTAAATATAACAGTCAAAACTAAACTAAACAGTATTTGGTTCTATTTTGAGCACCTGTGGGTTGTGATCGAGGAAAGATATCTAAATTCTTAAACAAAATAGTACGATATAGAGTAATTGAGAATAGAAAGATAACACTTGAGTTTGCGAAATTGCCAAATAGGTTGAAACTCATGAACTTTGTTTCTGCAATAAAAGCAATGGTAAACAGTAAATCAGTAATCAGAAAATAAATAAAACCAATCCAAACTAAACTAAACAAAATAACCCTAATATAAAGTCTAAACTAAACTAAACAGTATTTGGAACTAAACTAAATTAAGAGGAAACACTAAGGGGCTGTTTGGTAGTTGCTGGATGGTATAGAGGCTCTGTATGATATAGTGCAGAATGAAAAATGGTTGTTTGGTAACCGTTCTGAATGGACAGTCTGAATGAGAACAAATTACCATTTTAACCCTATACATAATTCAACCAAACCGGAGTAGGGTTTAGAAATATACCAGCGATTTGTAGGGAGTAGGAGTCGCCGATTTGGGTATGAGGATGCTAGAGGCATGAGGGTAATTGTGGAAGAAACCCACCTCTGTACCATTTTGCATACACCTTATAGAGGAATCATACAGAGGTAAATGGAATCCTTCAGAGGTGATTTTCTTTTACCAAACAACGCACACCTCTGAATCTTGTATAGGTTACCTCTGGATGGCATCATCCAGAGCTAAACAAACAGCCCCTAAATAAAATAAATTAGATGCCAAAATTCAGAATTTTACCAAACCAAAGTAAACTAAACAATGTGGTTATGTTTCAATGCATGGGTTCATTTCAACGCTAAAAAGTCGTATCAATATGCTTGTTGAGTCGTATATACCTGATTCTAAATTACAACACAAAATGGAACTAAAGGTAGTTTTGTTTGTAATTCATTCTGTATCTATTAAAGTCAACATAGCTTTAACAACATTGATGATATCTGATTCCGCTACAAAAACAATATATATATATATATAGGGGTGGGTTCAAATGAAAACTCATCTTTCATGGTGCAAATAAGGACAAAGGAGAGCGTGACACGTGTCCCTACGCCCAAGGGTTATTCATCTTAAATAGATAATGGTCATGTGCTATTCATATTGAATGCCCTTCGTTATTCATATTGAAATGGAACATGTGTTGCGCTCTCCTTAGTCCTCACGTTCACAATGGAAAATGAGTTTATTTGAACTTTCCTCTATATATATTTCGAAAAAAAAGTATATCCAAAAGAGTTTTGGTTAGTATTAAATAAAAATTTCGTTAATTATGACAGTCCAAAGTTGGTCAAAAGAATATCTCAGAACATGGGCATTCCCTAATTGACTTTTCTTTTTTATATCGGGCATCCTCTAAAGCAGTTATGTTACAAGAGACTACTCAAACATCCTCTTTCATATATTCTCCTTTCAAAATATTATTTTAGCTTATAAAGTATCAAACTTGCCTCCATGGTCAAAGGCACAACTTCAATAAGGTTAAGAATTTTGCCAAAAAGTCAAACCTTATTTTTCAGTATATGTGTTCTATAAGTGCTGGAATGAGATGGACGTCAACTTCTTTTCCTTTCCCAATTGCAGTTTCTTGCTCAAATTAGATTCTTCAGATCCAGCAATCAGCCTGCATGCAAGTAGCAAAAGAATCTTGAATTTTGATTTCCAAATGTATTTTAGTGGCTTCTGATATCACAAAGAAAGGTTTGAAGAGATTTGGGAGTTTTACAAGAAAATATATGAAGGAATGGCGGCTTTGGTGTTAACCCTGTATGGAGGAAAGATGGATGAGATTCCAAAATGGGCAGTGTATATATATATATATAGAGGGAGGTTCAGGAGGAAACGCTAAAAAAAAAGAAAACTGAAGAACACCCTGGGAGGCTTCCATGTGGACGGTATGCATTGATGCATACCGGTAATTTTTGTTCCTATGCATCAATGCATCTATCATTAGAGATGCATTGATGAATATTCACTAATGCATGTTACAAATTACCGGTATGCATTAGTGCATACCGTCCACATGAAAGCCTCTCAGGGTGTTCTTCGGTTTTCTCTTTTTTAGCGTTTTCCCTTGAACCTCCCTCTATATATATATATATACTAGTTGTATGGAAATAAAATTTTATTGTAAACCACACGTCTTTGATCCAACGGCATTCGGGTCACCGGTAGATCCCAAAAACGTTATCAAAACTAAGGAACTTTAAACCTAACAAAAACGATAGATCAAATCCACATAAATTGATTCTTCAGTTAAAAAATACAAAGCTTTGATTCAAAATGTACATGTTTTAAGTATTATTATTATAAATCAACCAACTAGTTCCTCTGATTCTAAAAACATCCAACCAAAAGATCCTATGAACTAACTGCATGCACACAAAATGAATGCTCTCTTTCTCACAAATGCACAGATTCAGAACAAAATTTATAAAATAACTATTATAACCATTCAAAACCAAATACTATTGTAGAATTGGTTGAATATCATACTGTTTTAATAACAACTAATCTAAAATTTGATGACAGTATGCATAAAACAACTCCAACTAATCTAAAATTTGACAGCTAAATGTGCATTCAATAACTTACTTCCGGAATGTGATCAGTTATATGCAAATGCCCAACTCTATTCCAAGATTCATCGATCAACTCTTCATAGAAATGGAAATAGAATTACAATTTGTTAGCAAGCACTGTATCTAAACTCGTTGAAGATGACAAAATCATTATATTTATGATTTCTATCTTCAAATCATAAATATAATGATTTTGATCTCGAGAGGTGAAACTTCAAAGTTCGTATAGGATGAATTCACAGAAATTGATATTGCCAAAGAAAGAAAAGATACAGATGTAAAAAAGAAACATACCTTTTACATCTTTAGATGCTCTTTAAACAAGCAGCCTCCTTTCCTTCCTTTGGTACAAGCTTACCAATCAACTTAAGCATACTATCATCTAATGATTTATTTGATATATGATGAATTAACATAGACAAAGTTGAAGCATCAACCATGAAACCTTGTCCATCCATCTCCTTTAACAACATCTCTATCGTGTCATGTTGTCCTCCGTTCTTTAATAATCCTCGGAGAAGAATGTTGTAACTCACACGATCTGGCACACAACCTATCTCTGCCATTTTCTTAAACAACTCTTTTGCTTCCCTCACTAGACCTTCCCGGAAAAAACCACCGATCATCGCATTATATGTCCGAACATCAGGATTCAGACCTTTGGTACGTAGCTCATTGAAAAGTGCCTTTGCAATATCAAGTTTCCCGCATTTACTTGCCCCATCAATGAGGATATTATACACAACAATATCCGAATCTAGTTTGTTCTCGCCCATCAGATGAAACACAAAGAGTGCCTCGTCCAGTTGATGGTTGTTGCATAAACCCTCCAAAACTATTCTGTAAGTGCATAGTGGAATCCGGTTGTGTGCTCGCATCTCATTAAAGAGTTCATGTGCATCTTTACACCTTCCAACTCTAAACAATCCTTGTAACATGGTGTTATAGGTGATCACATTGTGTTTCATACCTTTCTCCGTTATTTCATGAAACAAATGGAAGGCCTCATCTATCTTAAACTTTTTGCAATACCCATTCAATAAGCTACTATAAGTAACAACATTAGGGACAAGACCTCTAATCCTGATTAAATCTAAAATTTCCTTACCTTTGTTCATTTCACCATGCAAACAATACCCATCAATAAGTGAAGTGTACGTCACTAAATCGGGAACCTTCCCTTTCTGGACCATGATGTTCACAACAACCTCTGCATCTTCCACCTTTCCTTCCTTGCAAAGTGCATCGACTAATATAGTATAGGTTATAACATTTGGAGAGATCCTTTCGTCTTCCATTTCTCTTAGCATTTTAGAGGCATCATCCCAACGACCTAAAATACAAAAGGTACGAATCAAAGTGCTGTAAGTGACAACATCAGGTAAGATGCCTTTGTGGAGGATCATTTCATTGAAAAGCTTTAAAGCATCATCTACCATTTGGTCTTTGCAAAGGCTATCGATGATGGTGCTATATGTAACAACATCAGGCTTACAACCCCTTTCATCCATTAGCTTAACCAAAGCAATGGCTGTATCGTTATTGCCAAACTTGCAAAGCCCTTTAATCATTGTGTTGTACGTAAATACATCAGGTTCACAAATTTCCTCTTTGATAAGCTTCTTGAATAATCTTTCTGCCTCAAGAACTCTATCTTCTAAAACAAGTCCATTTAAGAGTGTATTAAAGGTGCACACATCGGGTACAACACCACATTTAAATCCATAGGCTACAATAGCAAAACCCTCACTTGTGCAAGATATGTGGCAACAACACTTGATCACAATGTTAGTAGTGTACACACTAAAAGGAACACCAATGGCTGTCATTTGCTTAAAAAGATCTATCGAGCAAGAATAGTGCTTCATTTTGGTAACAGCTTGCAACAGCTGGTTGAATTTAACAACAGAAGGTGTTGAAAATAGTTTATAAGACAGGATTAGAAACGGTAAAAATTAAATCTTTAAATAAAAAGATTTAAGCTTTATATATAAAGGTGGAAACTTTATTAAACTTGTTGAACCAAGATAGAGTCTTTATTAAAATATAGGTCCAATGAATTATAAAGGAATCTCGAAACCAATTGTTAAGTACCCACTATTTAAACCTATCCTTCGCGATAGATTTAATTGAAAGAAAAGGAGGAGAAGCAGATCGTTCACTCAGTGAACTGTAATTAAATACAAGACGGAATTTAAATACTAACCTCTTGTTGTTTTCGGAGAAGAGAAAGAAACTGCACGGTTTGTATAAAACCTGTCCTTTAAGGTTTTATACGGCACTCTATTAGCTGTGAGTATGACAGCCGCAAAGCCCCAGGATTGTATGCAGGTTCACGTTTCGTTAACAACAGCAATGTTACCGAAACAAAGCGGTTGTGATGCAGAAAATATGTGAAGCAGGAAGCAGCAGAGAGATGGCAGCAGTTTGCAGAAAACCGAGAGAGAAAGAGAGCAAAATCGTTTTGATTTTCAGTGTATCAAACCAGAAGGTTTAACCCAGTATTTATACTGGGTGAATACCACGTTTCTCTCAGCTTGAGCCCCAAGAATCGGGCAGTTAGAGAGACCTATTCTCAAGCTGATAAATATCACGTTTTTTAATAAAATAAAGATTTAATAAAATCAGTTTTAACCAACTGAGGGACTTGGTCAAAAACTGATGAGAAAATCGTGAATAAATATCTAAACTGATAATATCTACTGCTTCTCTTTCTCATACGTTTTCTGTACCAAAAAGGTACTCGGGAGCTCGGGGCGAGGCTGTGCAAAGTGCGCCTACTCGCGCCACTCCGCGAATTCCCGCGCCCGCGTGTGCGTTGGTCCAACCATCCACAACCCCCACCATGAGCCCATCAACTAGTTCAAGGCCCAATGGAGGGTTAAGCCTTATAAGGCACTTCAACTTTCACCTCCCTTCCTATGTGGGATGGATGAAAAGTTCCAACCTTTAAGCTTCCATTTCCAACAATCCCCCACCAGGTTGGAAAGTTTTCTGACATTCGTAGTAAATGACGTCACAGTGGTGTCACTAAGATTAAACCATGTTTATATAAGTAAGCAAGGAGAGATCAATTCAATGGTATCCTTAGGATTTAAACCTTGAACCTTGTGATCACTTCGGCTTATCTACACACGTCATCTAACATTCTTGCTTTCTCACTGAGCGCGAATTATGGCCATGCGCTAAACCCTGTTTCATGACCTTTTAGAAGAAAAACCACTATTCTTCATTTGAGGCGGCACCACCTCTTAGTCATATAGGCAAAGTTCTATAACATCTTCGTTGCTAAGATGCCTCTAAACTTTGTTAAGAGTTTTAACTCAACCTTATTCTCGGCAACGCCGTACTATCTTCTACCTTACATGGATCTATCATTCGATAGTACCTTCTATCAATTAGTGACTTGTTGTTACCCTTTGAACTTGATAGATAGGAGCACTAAATTCAAGTTGGGTTCCTATCACTAATTGATTCTACGTGGTTTCAGACCCATGTCTCTAGTAGTTGATCCTACTAAGTCTCTCGTCAGAGGCTTGGTTAGTGGATCAGCCAAGTTCCCACAAGACTTGACATACACAATACTTATGGTACCATCATCAATTAATTGTCTCACGAAATTGTGTCGGAGACCTATGTGTCGCGACTTCCCGTTGTACACGGCATTGTATACTTTTGACAGTGTGGCCTCACTGTCACAATACATGGGAATAGAAGGGGTTGGTCGAGGCCACAGATGAATATCTGTTAATAGATCTCTAATCCATTCAGCCTCTTTGCACGCGGCAGCTAGTGCAATAAGTTCGGCTTCCATAGTCGAATGGGCTATACACGATTGTTTCTTGCTTGCCCAAGAAATTGCCCCACCAGCAAGAGTATAAATCCACCCACTAGTGGATTTTGAATCACTTGAGTGATCTATCCAGCTGGCGTCAGAGTACCCTTCCAAAATTCCTGGATGTGTCGTGTACGTTAACTCTAGATCACTGGTTCTTTTTAAGTAACCTAGTACTCTTCCAATAGCTTTCCAGTGATCTGGACCTGGATTGCTAGTGTATTGACTCAGTCTACTCACCGCAAAAGCAATATCCGGTCTAGTGCAATGCATTGCATACATCATGCAGCCTATTGCACTCGCATACTCTAGTTGAGCCACTTTCTGCCGGAGTTTTTATCAAGTTTCACACTTGAATCAAAAGGAGTGTTATATTCTTTGATATTCAGATGTTGAAACTTTGTCAGTATCTTCTCTATGTAGTGGGATTGACAGAGAGAGATTTGAGATGCTGACTTTTTAACCTTTATTCCAAGAATCGTATCTACCTCTCCGAGATCTTTCATCTTAAAGTTTGCGGATAGGTAATTTTTTGTTTCAAGAATTCCTTCCAGATCGGTTCCGATAATCAACATATCATCTACATATAGACAGATAATCACAGTGGATCCTTTTGTGCATTTTGAGTAAATGCATCTGTCGGCCCCATTGTGTTGGAACCCGAAAGAGGTGATAGTCGTATCAAATCTTTCATGCCACTGTTTGGGGGCTTGTTTTAAACCGTATAGAGATTTAACAAGTCTACACACTTTGTTCTCTTGTCCGGTTATTACAAACCCTTCGGGTTGCTCCATATAAACCTCCTCGTTTAGATAGCCATTCAAAAAGGCTGTCTTCACATCCATCTAATGAATGTACAGACCTTTTATGGCTGAAATTGTTATAAGAGTTCGAATTGAACTAATTCTAGCAACTGGAGCGTAGGTGTCAAAGTAATCAACTCCCTCCCTCTGTCTATATCCTTTTGCTACTAATCTAGCTTTAAAGGCTGAAATCGATCCATCTGGATGTCTCTTTCTTTTGAATATCCATTTGGAGCCAATGGGTTTTGCTCCCTTGGGTAAATCAGATAATTCCCAAGTACCATTTCCCATGATAGAGTCCATTTCATCTTTTATTGCTTCTTTCCACAATGGAGCATCCCTTGAAGACATGGCTTCTTTAAACGTCTTAGGATCATCATCAATATTGATGGAGAAGATGACCTCTCTCGTCACATTCTTTTGAGTTCCTTCTACAAGGTATGAGTAGAAGTCATCTCCTAGACTTTTCTCCTTTCTTGCTCTTGTACTTCTACGTGGTTCGTCAACCTTTCTTGGGGCTTCCGAACTATCACGAGATGTGCAAGGAAGATGGGGAGCCAGAGTTGGTTCCGAATTTTCAGCATCGCCTGAAAACTTATCTTCAAAGAATTCCACGTCTCTGGATTCTACTATAACACCTGATTCTTTATCCAGTAATCTGTAAGCATTGCTATTTCTGGCATATCCAACGAATATGCTTTTAATAGCACGGGCTCCCGCTGGATCTTTTAGGATCAGGGGTTCGATAGTAGGCAATACACCCCCAGACTCTAAGATGGTCAAGATTTGGTTTCCTTCCTTTCCATAATTCATAAGGACTGGTTGGAATCACACGACTAGTGATTCGGTTGTGGATATGACAAGCAGTGAGTAGGGCTTCTCCCCATAAATTATTTGGCAGACCGGCGGTTCAACATACAGTTGACCATCTCAACAAGGGTTCTATTCTTTCTTTCCGCCAAACCATTTTGTTGTGGGGTGAATGGTGAGGTGCGTTCATGTTTGATTCCATTCTCTTCGCAGAATGTATTAAACTCTCGATTAAAATATTCGCCACCTCTATCTGATCGTAGTATTTTGATTCGTTTCTCAAGTTGATTTTCCACTTCAGCTTTATAAATTTTAAATGCCTCAAAAGCTTCGTCTTTTGAGTGTAAAAGATAAACATATAAAAAACGGCTGAAGTCATCGCAGAATGTAATGAAATATCTTTTGCCTCCATGGGTAAGCATTCCATTTAATTCGCAAATGTCGGAATGAATTAATTCTAAAATCGATGTATTTCTTTTAACACTTGGAAAAGGTTTCTTAGTAAATTTTGATTTTACACAAGTTTCACATTTTCCAAAGTCTTTGTTGTTTATTTTAAGAAAACCTTTGTTTTGCATCTTTTCAATATTTTTCACGTTTGTGTGAGCTAAACGTTTATGCCATAAAGAAATAGAACAAACAATATAATTCAAAGACTTCATTTTATTAGAATCATCAATTGGAATTACATCAACATTTGAAATCGAATCAAAAACAGAAACATCATCATTGATAGCTAACACATTGCTACCCACAGAGCTACTAGGACCGGCTTCCAATGCATTCACGGACCACACGGCATTCACATCTTCATTCTCTTTTAGATTAAGGCGATACAGACCATAGATGTTGTATCCCTTACCAATATACGACCGCCTCTTATAGATAATGAGTTTCCCTGATTCGATATTCAAGCCAAACCCATTGTTGTCGAGTTTGTTTGCCGAAACAAGGCTCTTATTTAAATAGGGGACATGAAGAACATCTTGGAGAGTGATAGTCTTCCCCGATGTGAATTTTAGTGGCACTTTTCCAATCCCAACGACGTCAGCACGGCCGTTGTTTGCCACCACCACTTGTCTTCCTTCCCTCGCCGGGTCCGTACTCAATGAATCGGGATCCGTCCGGACAAACATGGACAAGAGCCCCGATATCCATAAACCAACCTCCTCGTCCCGCTATAACTCTAGTGGCAGCTTCGGACACCATATCAATTTCTTCCATATGAAGACTTGCCACATGATGTCGAATTTCTTCAACAGCATTTGCAAGAGGTGGACCGGACTTTCTTTGCTTGCATTCGCGAGCATAGTGCCCCGTCTCTCCGCAGACATGGCACTTACCGGTCTTCTTGATATGTTGCCCAGAACTGGATTGGCCCGGTTTTTTAAAACTTTTCTTTTGTGGGCCATTCCACTTCTGTTTTGGACCACCACACTGGCCCTTCCCTTTAGCAGCCTGCACGCTGTTTGCACTCGGAATGAACTTTGCTTTCTTATCCCGATTACGTGCCTCCTCCTCAATTCTCAAATGCTTGCATAAATCTTCCATAGAGTAGTCTTCAGATTTATGCATCATTCTCTTAGAGAAGTCTTTCCAGGATGGTGGCAATTTATCTATAATTGCTCCAACTTGGAAAATTTCAGGAATGACTATGGAAAGCATTTTGAGTTTATTAATTAAAACTTGAATTTCATGAACTTGTTGCAAAATGGGTTTGTCATCTACCATTTGAAAACGCAAGTATTGAGACACAAGAAACTTGTTTGTTCCGTTTTCTTGTGACTTATACTTGTACTCGTTGCTTTCCATAGTTCACGAGGGCACGTGACGGGAGTATAAAGGTCGTATAACCGATCGTCCAGTGTGTTCTTGATATGACCACACGCCAAAGATTCGGCCTCCTTGCGGAGGAACCTTTGTTTTTCCAGATCGGATATCGCCTTTCTATCCGGTTCTTTCCCCGGCTCGGGAACCGGGTTTTCGGGAATTGGTGCAAGATTGGGGTCCAAAACCCAATAGAGATTGAGTACCATTAGCATAAACTTGACCTTGTCGGCCCAGCGAGTATATGAGGTTCCATCAAATTTCTCAAGTTTCATGAGATCATGGTTCAACAGACGATAGTTTCCGGAGTCCATCTTCTTATAAAACCTTAAAGATTGTTGAAAATAGTTTATAAGACAGGATTAGAAACGGTAAAAATTAAATCTTTATATAAAAAGATTTAAGCTTTATATATAAAGGTGGAAACTTTATTAAACTTGTTGAACCAAGATAGAGTCTTTATTAAAATATAGGTCCAATGAATTATAAAGGAATCTCGAAACCAATTGTTAAGTACCCACTATTTAAACCTATCCTTCGCGATAGATTTAATTGAAAGAAAAGGAGGAGAAGCAGATCGTTCACTCAGTGAACTGTAATTAAATACAAGACGGAATTTAAATACTAACCTCTTGTTGTTTTCGGAGAAGAGAAAGAAACTGCACGGATTGTATAAAACCTGTCCTTTAAGGTTTTATACGGCACTCTATTAGCTGTGAGTATGACAGCCGCAAAGCCCCAGGATTGTATGCAGGTTCACGTTTCGTTAACAACAACAATGTTACCGAAACAAAGCAGGAGTGATGCGAGAAAATATGTGAAGCAGAAGCGACGAGAGAGATGGCGACGGTTGCGAAAACCGAGAGAAAGAGAGCAAAATCGTTTTGATTTTCAGTGTATCAAACCAGAAGGTTTAACCCAATATTTATACTGGGTGAATACCACGTTTCTCTCAGCTTGAGCCCCAAGAATCGGGCAGTTAGAGAGACCTATTCTCAAGCTGATAAATATCATGTTTTTTAATAAAATAAAGATTTAATAAAATCAGTTTTAACCAACTGAGGGACTTGGTCAAAAATTGATGAGAAAATCGTGAATAAATATCTAAACTGATAATATCTACTGCTTCTCTTTCTCATACGTTTTCTGTACCAAAAAGGTACTCGGGAGCTCGGGGCGAGGCTCCTTCTGCTCCGATGCGGCGTGCGAAGTGCGCCTACTCGCGCCACTCCGCGAATTTCCGCGCCCGTACCCTCGGCCACGCGCGCGCGTGTGCGTTGGTCCAACCATCCACAACCCCCACCATGAGCCCATCAACTAGTTCAAGGCCCAATGGAGGGTTAAGCCTTATAAGGCACTTCAACTTTCACCTCCCTTCCTATGTGGGATGGATGAAAAGTTCCAACCTTTAAGCTTCCATTTCCAACAGAAGGTAGAGGTTGTCTTTGTATCATTTCATCAAACAGTTGGAGGGCATCATCAAGCTTAGTTTTTCAAACATAGATCGAGGATGATGAAAAAGTGAAGATTCACGATTTGATGCTGAACTTGAATCAAAGGGAGCTGAAATCGTTTGGGAAGTAGGGATTCGAGAAAGTGGTTGTAAAAATGAGAAATTAGGGGTTTTGAAAGAAGGAAGAGTGAAGAAGGTACCTCTGAATATGTTGAAGGAATTGGAGAGGAGAAGATGATTTGGGATCTTCTTCATCGTCATCATCTTCTGCATTCTGCAACTGCAACTGCGAAATACCAACAATTATGGTGTGTTGACCTAATCGTTTTAGGGGGTGTTGACTTATAACTTATCGGTGTGGAAAAGCACTTTTGAAAAATTGATAAAAATAACTTATTACTGGTTTGACACCGGATAAGTTGTTTTACCCAAACAGTCGAAACGATTTATTAACGGTGCCACACCAAAATAAGTCAATAAGTTATTTTTATAAGCCCATCCAAGCACCCCCCTTAATTTGGATTTTAACCTTAAAATTTCAACTTGAGTAAACTACTACTACATTTTTGTTTAGCTTGGCTAATACAAGACTATGAACATCGTCTTAAAACTTCAATAAACATAGAAATGGTTTTTTTTTTTAAAGCATCTTCAACTGCTATTCTATATTTTCTTTAAAATAGAGTAAAAAAAGTCAAAATTTTTGAACAAAATTACTTCCGACTCTAAAAGTTATGCTATTTTAGAGATTGTATTATTTATTATATTATTAAATAATCAATATATTAATAAAATATTAATTTCTTTCTGCTATATATTTTATTTTAATGTCTCCTATTGGATGTAATAATTAAAATAATATTTCTTTTTCTTAAAAATTAAATTTAGAGATTTTTCTAAATTTGAAGATTTTTATCTTTTGTCTCGTATTTTTTTTAGCATACAAGATACCATAGCTCTTGGAGCAAAATTTTTTATAAAAATCTCTATTTTTTTATTATTTTAGCATAGCTCTTGGATTTTGCTTCAAAAAGTGGTCCCTAAGAGCATCTCCAACAGTAATGCTATAATTTTTCTATAATAGAGTAAAATAAGTTAAAATCTCTATAATATTTTATATCCAACTCCAACAACTATTCTATTTTAGCATATCTATCACTAATTATATTAATAAAATATTCAATGTATATAATAATTTTTTTTTATCTACATATTTTATCTCTACATTCTAATTGGTTGAATGGAATTAAAATATTATTTTATGTCTCTTCTAATGAGTTTTAGAGGTTTGTCTAAATTTAGAGATTTTTACAATCTCTCTAATCTTTTTTCTATTTTAGAATAGGAGATAGCATAGCTGTTGGAGACATAAAAATGCTAAAATTCCACTTTTTTCTATTTTATAATAGATGTTGGAGATGCTCTAAGATTAGCAGAGTTTAAAATTGTTCCTTTATGAAGAGTACTTTTATCATGAAACATAAAAACCAAATTACATGAAAAAATAAGGTATTTTGCCTTAATTCCTATTTTGGAGGTTAGATGCCGAAGAAGGTGATCGGAGGCGACGTGGCGGCATCTTTTTCGCGGGGGGTGGGTGGGGGTGGGGGGGGGGGGGGGGGACGAAGGTGAAACAAATACATGTGAAATTTTCATTTAATAAAACAAATATATGTGAAATAATATTTTAAATTCTAAAATTTGTTGAAAATAACTCATGAAAAATTAAGGTGAGAGGATAAGAAGGGATTTGAGCTCTTGATCAATTTTAATGAGCGTTGATCCAATGGTTTAAGTTAATTCCCAAATTAACTCCTAAAATACACTGGAAGGTTATTTCTCTCATTTTGTAATTCTTTTAATTTTAGTCTCATTCATTTGTAAATATGCCGTGAGAAGTTATCCCCGGAATTCTTTGTACTTCACTGGATTTATCTCGATTTCACGACTACGATTCAAGTAAATCTGACTTAATATCTTGTGTTTTTTCCTTACGATCTTCATATGTATGTTTAAATCATTTAGGTTTTGCTTCTTTGTTGATTATTTATTCATAATTTCAATTATTTGTGGTTTGCCAGATTCTCTCGATTTTACGTATCTGTTGAGGTAAATAATTTGTAATAATTTTCTTTTTCCTTTCTTTGTGATCTTCGTATATATGTTTAATTCATCTACATTTTGCTGCTACGTTGATTATTTTTTCGTCTTTCTATATATCTATTATCTAGTAGATTGTATTTAATTTAATATACGTACTTTTCGTAACAGGAAGTAACTAGGTCTATTGATGTTATCGATTAAGGTTATTGCGATATTTTTGTAGGATGAATGGATGATTGAGATTGAGATTGAGAGATGGATGGATGAAGATATGGAGAAAGTAAATTCGCCGCCTAGTGGTATGCAGTGATTAAGTCAACATGTTACTTAATTTTTTTTACAAGACATTTTATATATTCAACCAACTGTTAAAAGAAATTATATAGAAATATATAACAATTTTAAATAATAATTTTTTTACTATACGAATAGATTTTCATATTATGTATCACTCATAAGCAAGGTTCTAAATGACGTAACATTGAGTTCAAACATCAAGTCTCACGAGTTACGGCGATGCCACAACGTTTTCAAGGTGTGCCCTAAGGTGGCGTGCACACACATTACAAACACACATGTATATATATGCATACACACTTGTGTGAATGTTTTGAATAGTACGGTAGAATAAATTATATTTATATAAAATAATAAACTCAAAAAGAAATAGAGTAAACTACGATTTTCCTCCCTATGGTTTACATTTCATTTTGCTTTTCATCCTTTATCCTTAACAGAGTTAAAAATATATATTAAATGAAGGGTAATATAGTTTTTTTCATTCTTTTTTAATAATACAGTTGTTGTTGCTATAAACACAAGTACGAGGACAAAAAGGAATGGGATGATTGCCATAATTTTCTTACATTTTTTGTTTGTTATAGATCCGACGATCATCAACGACCTCCAGTTAGGTCCTTTGAAGTTTCACGTTCTGAAGATCACCTGGGAGTAAAGATATGAAAACCGGATTTCTCAGGGCGAATTTCATGTTCTTAAATCCTATTATCCGTGTTGAATTCAGTGATTGTAGTGTGTAAACTTCCGGACGACTTGTTCTCGGAACATGAAGCATCGGAGACCGTCGTATCAACGAGTGTTGGACTAATGAATCTAGTGGGTTATTGGTTCGGGGTAATGTTGATCGTCTCCATCAGGATTCAGGGCTACTGGCTCCGTCGAGATCTTCTTCTCTAGAAACAATGCTCTTCTTCCACACCTTACAAACTAACACGTTGTAACGTGTCATATTGCGTCGTAACATGTTACAATGCAAGCCAATTAGAATGGAGCCTTTGAGGTTAACATGACGACGAACCCAAACCTTGATGACGATGTCATAACGACTTTTTAGAGCCATTCTCATAAGTAAACCAAAATTTAATATAATTGTTTTTAATTATATATATATATATATATACATACATAGGGAGGGATCATACGAGAACCATAAACAAAGGAACTCTCTTTAGAATCACATATGATGTGGGTCCCACACAATAAAAAAATCATATATGATTCAGTGGGACCCACCATTGAATCAGATATGATTTTATATTGTGTGAGACTCACATCATGTGTGGTTCTAAGGGTGTTCCTTCGTTTCTTTAAATATGCAAAGTTCTCATTTGAACCCCTCTCTATCTATCTATCTATATATATATATATATATATATTTTAACTTGGTTTATACGAGTTTGTAGGATTGATCTATTTTGTACATGAACTAACCCATATATATATATATATATATAAATATATAACAATAAGTACTTAAAAATAAAATAAAATCATAACAATTTATTCATAGTGTTGCTTTAGTAAAGTAGAGTAGCAGCTTTACTGTGTATCATTTCATCCCACATCGTATAACAGGAGTTCTTTTGTGTTGTTTATAAACTTATCCAAATTGTTATCGTTTTTATCAGTTTCAGAAGCAGCCTACTTTTGGAATGAATATGAAATGAAGGTGTTTAATCATTGAAAAGAATCCTTGCTAATTACATATGAGTTACATCTTTATCAGTCAGGTTTGTGCTACATCTTCAAGTTTTAGGTGGTTACCATATGCATCCATACATAATCTTTAGTAATTGTTAACATAATTTATACTATATCTATAGCATAAGCATAAATTTGAAGCCTTTTTGAGGGTTTGAAATCAGATGAAAAATGTTCATCTTCCAAAGGCTTGTTGAATTGTATATAAACCAGATGTGACTTCAATCCATTGGTTTATGTTTTAAGTCTTTTTTTTTTTTTTGCTGAACCTGGATATCCAACCCGCTATGCTAGCCGACTAATCCCAGGGCGACTACCCGCTTCACGGGTAGCCTGGAGTCACCACATTTGAACCTCCGTGGCCACAAGGGGATTTTTTTTATCCCTCCCTGGATTTGAACCTGGGACCTCCTGGTATTGTTGACCTTTGGAGTCTAAGCTCAAACCATTGAGATGGTTTTACTGTAAGCTATAACTGGATAGTTTGTTGATGACTTTCTTGCTGGGATGTGTAGTGATGATGCTTTATAGAAATCTATATGTACTAGCTTTGTTGGTTAAACTTGGGCACTAGGGATCAATGCTATTTTCATCCACAATGAATCTAAATTTATCAATAAATTCACATATTAGTAACTACCTTTCACTTAGAACATGATCTAAACTTAAGGATCTTTTATGTAAGTATCTATTACCCGGTAAGCGCTAATTGGATAAGAGTCTTCTCCCTCACTAACCGGTGAACAACCTGCCTTTTACCGGATAAGATTCTCGGTCTTGACGTGCTCACCTGGTAAGGTGAAGTGATCCATTAAGCTCTTAGATTGCAAATCTATTAGTAATCATAAATTGTGAAACATATGGATTTTTAGGTTATGTTGTTGATGATAAGACTTGACTCTGAGTTTGGTTTTCAACTTAGGGGTTGTTTGGCAATTGCTGAATGGTTTGGTGCAGAATGATTAAGAGGCTCTTATGATACAGTACAAAATGAAATATAATTATCTGGTAATTGTTCAAAATGAAATTAGGGTTCTGAATGGTTAAGGGAGTTCCAAGATACACAATGATTTAGAGGGTTTTGGAACCATTAAGAGACGGACTTTTTTTTTGTTTGTTTGCCAAGCAGGACTTAATGGAACTGTTAAGAGGTAAAGTAACTTGTGCCCATAATATCACGTATTTTATAAATGTATTCATGAAAACAACTGCTCTACTGTGTAGGGTAGATGATAGATATGTGTTCATCCCACCGCCGGACTTACTTTCGCGTGCTATATATTGGGTTCATTGGTTTGGTTTGGTCAGCAGAAATCATTACATTTTCTTGATATATTTACAGGGTAAAACCGTAAAACCGTAAAAGCCTAAAATACATTATAGCATGGACAAATGGACCTGAATCCGAATGTTTATGTTTTGATCTTGTATTTGCATTTGCAACATTGGTTTTTCATTGTCATTCCATGTCCTTTTTTTTGGTCACTTAAAAATGAAGATCCCTGAATGAAACCAAATGTGTGGCTAATCTAGAAGAAAAAAATTCAAAGTGGTGTCATTGTAGTACATAACGAATCAAAATGGTGGCATTGCTAAGAACCGTGCTATGCAGGAACAATTTTGTGGTGGCATGGGACCCAACTGAGGGCTTACGAAAGGGGCTATTTGGTTCATTTTTCACTACGACCTGTATGGATAAAGATGTTGGTTGTTGGACCGAATTGAAGTCAAAATGTAAGAAATCACCATTTTTTATTGGAAAGGGTTGTCCTAGGCATTTGCCTAGACTAATCCCTGGCAATTTTAAGACTGCTAAAGCATGCAACTCTGAGATAATTCTCCAGTGGCCACAAGTTGTTTGCGCCTAGATTCGAACCTGGGGTAGATGGGTTATTTAGCCTCATCCTCCCACAAGCTTTAACCAGTACGCCACAAGCCTTAAGCCTTGTGGTTAGAAATCACCATTTTACCCCTTAGATGGATGCTTTCCATCCAAGAATCAATTTTTGATGTTTCAAAGAGGTCTCCCCCAAAAGATGGATCCTTCCCATCCAAGAATCAATTTTTGACATTAAATACCATTTGAGATTTGATTTTCTAGGTTGTTTGACGAGTTGGTTCGGTTTACTTGGACCTAACCCATGACCGACACTACTTTAATCGGTTTGTATATTTTTTAAACCAATTAAACCTTGAAATCAATTGGGTTTACTGAGTCTATTTTTTGGGTGGGTTGGGTTGGTTGGCGGTTTTGTCCGTTTTTGTGCACTTCGAGCAACCAAACAACTTGACCAAATAAGCTACAAGTCTTGGATAGGTCGTTCAACTCTTTCCAAACAATCTCACGGAGGACTTATTAAATCTACTTCTACACAATATATCACATTTGAAGGTAGGGTCTAAAAGACAAAAAAAACTCCAATTAGACAATGTGATTGAAGGATACTAATCTCTTTCTTTTGGAAGGGTGTCCTAGGCTTTGCCTAGACTAATCCTGGTAAATTGTGACTGCAAGAAATCAACCCTGATAAACTTAGTGGCCACAATTGTTGTATACATTTGGAATAGAACCCACCCTGATAAACTTAGTGGCCACAATTGTGTGTACACCCGGAATAGAACCCACCCTGATAAACTTAGTGACCACAATTGTTGTGTACACCTGGAAATTGGAATAGAACCCTGGACAGATGAGATATTCCATCGTATCTATCATGGTCTCAACCACTATGCCGCAACCCATGTGGTGAATGTGTATTAAGGGGAAGTTTTGTACTTTTTAACCTTTTATTCAATATATATCGTATTTTACCTTTCAGATCCATTGTGGGTAAGATTACAAAATGTTAATTACAAAAATTGTCCAAAATGTCTAATAGTTTTTTTTTTTTCGAATTTTTGTGTCTCAATTGAATTTGTTACAAATAACTATAGGACATTTGCAATTTGTTTTGGATTTGGCAATAACCGTTAAGTTTTTTTGTCAACTTCAGTCAAATCAGAGACACCTAAATCTAGTGGTCCTTTCTCTCTCCTCATACTCCGTCGGATTGAAGAGGTGAACAGAGCGGGAAACACAAAGTTCAAACCTTGCATTTGGCAAAAAATTATTTTTAATTTAAAAATATGTTATGAAGTCGAGTCGAGTTACAGGTTATCTCAAGTTCAGCTAAAAAAATTACCATCAAGTGAGCTCGAATAATTTTTTTACAGTAGGCTTAAACTTGAGTTCAGTCTTAAAGTATTTTTTCAATGTTTACTTGATAGCTTATACTTGTTACAGGCTCGAACTCAAGATTGATTAGCTCCCTTATTGGTTTGATTCGGAAAAAGTGAATACTCGTATGACTCAACTCAACTCAACTTGGCTCGACTCAAAAAATTTATTTGAGTTTTTGAACAAGTCGCGTTGAACATCGGTGTTATAGAGCTCGACTTGTTTTGTTAAACAAGTTTTAGTGTGTTTGGATTGACTCAAACTAGAGATATAAATCCCGAACCGGCCCGAATATGGTAAGGCCCGATTTTAGGCCCGCAGTCCGGAACCGGATTGAATATTAGTGTTTTTCCTCGGCCTGGCCCGACCAGATCTGAATCTGGTTTTAGGTCCGATCCAAAATTTTAAAAAAAGTAGTGTTTTTAACTAGCCGTTTGATTCAAAAGTGGCTCTTTTTTCGCTTTTTTTTACCCCAAAACACTATAAATACCATATATGTTGAACAAGTTTAGACATCAAACTCACAAAGCAAAAAACGATCACAAATCTCTCTATAATTTGTGTTTTTGACTCGTTTTCGATTTCAATTTATAACATCTCCTCTTAGTTCTCATCTCTTTCTCTCTTTATTCCGACGATGAGGATTATTGAGTGATAACTTGTATTTTTTAATTTTTTAATAATTAAATGTAATTTTGTAAAGATGTTAGTTTGTTACTAAATATCAATTATACTAAAACGTATTTTTAAAGTGTATTTGAGTGACCCAATGAAATATCTTTAAAATATGAAATGTAAAAAAAAAATCAAAACCTAGCAAATCCAATTGGGCCCGGTTTTCGGCCCGGTCCGAATCCGGTTTCTAAATCTGGTTTCGAGTATAGGTTCAACGGGCAAATACCGAGGCCCGAAGAATCCGGTTTGGGCAAATACCGGTTTTTTGAATAGTGGTCCAACCCGAATCCGGGTTTTTTACATCTCTAACTCAAACTCAATAATTATTAAACCTGAGTTTGAGTAGCTTCTTAAAAACTCGACTAGTTAACACCCCTACTTGTAAGTACTCAATATTTTTTTTTATATGGTTATACCATGTTTTTAATTGCATCAAACACATGATACATTAACGAATAAGTTATTCATTTTCTCCCAAAATAAATGTCAATGATAAAAAAAATACACAATTTTAGAACTACGTAATTATTACAATTCTAAATTACAAAAAAAAAAAAACAGTTTACCCTTCAGCATGGAGAGATAAATTTCTCCATTACATAATTAAGAATCAAATGAGAAGTTAGCCTAGGGATGAGATCGGTACCGGACCCGTTGGTACCGAACTTTTTTGGGAGTGATAACTGAACTGTATGTACATACTCAGTATTGGTTGGTTCGGTTTCGGTTTCGGTTCCGGGACTGAAAAATCGATACTAGGACCACTTAGGATCGAAAATTGAAAGTAGATAAGAAACAATCAAAACTAATCGTAAAAATTTAACTATGTGTCATAATCAATCATAAAAGTTCAACAACTGTTCAAAAAAAAACATAAAAATTCAACAAGCAAAGGGCCGATTTTTTTATATGTTGATACCGACTTTTTGATCAAAGCAATGATTTTGAAAAATAAAGATGAGATCAGTACCAAACCGGTTGATACCAATTTTTTTTAGAACCGAAAACAATGACCACAAATTGAATTGTATATACATATTTGACACTGATTTTGGTTCGGTCCCTAAAATGGCATTTAATTTTGAAAATAAACGTTTATTTTTAGACAAACTAAAAAATATATATTTTTTAAGAAAACGACAAAAAAACACGTGGCACCAAATTACTTGACTTTGAGATAACAAACATTCACCAAGCAGTGACGTGAGCATCATCTTCCCGTGAAAAAACCAAAGGCCAGAAAAAAAAATTAGAAGCTAAACAAAAATGGCGGGGGTTTCATCAAAACCACTCTCTGCTTTATCCATTGCTTCAAATTCAATCCCCAAAATTGCGGCTAAATCTCAACAATCTGCTGATAGGATTAGGGTTTCAAGCAATAATGCAATTTGTTCTACTTCATTTGGTATCAGATATAGAAGCAACAACAACAACAACAATGGCAGAAACGGGATAAAGAGATTGAATGCTGCTGGATTGACTGATATCGAACCTGATATCAATGAAGATCCTATTGATCGGTGGGATAACACTGGCGTTAGTGATGTATGTTTCCTTTTTTTCTCTCCGATTTCTTCCTTTATTTCAAAATTTTAGTCGATTTTGATTTCGTAGATCTTGAATCCAACTTCATATGTTTGATTTATAAAATCTGCTTTATTCTCTATCATCGAATTATTTGATTTCTGATGAGGTTTTATGTATCGATTGGCTGTTGGTGAAACTTTTGCACAATTTGTAGTTTTGTTTTTCATTAATGATACTTGCTCTAATTTGAAATTGGTGTCGATTTGCAGAATTTTAGTTTGATAATGTGTGAAAATGTAGTGTTTGGGATTGCTTATTTAAAATAACTTATGCTTTTACGTAAAAAAAATTGCTTATTAACTTATATGTGTTGTTAAATTAGAGTTTTATAAAAAGTGTTTGGATTAGCTTAAAATGATATCAAAAAACGTAATAATAAGTTAATAAATTGTTTTTTAATGGGTGTTTGGGATTGCTTATACATGTAAAATAATCGAAAAGCTGATAAACTGTTTCAAATAAGTTAATAAGTCAGAAGATTCTAATTTATCAAAAAACTCCTTGTTACTGGTACGACACAGGTATAAACATTTTATTTTTTTCTCCATCCATAACACTAAAAACTGCTTATTACCGGTACCACACCAGAATAAGTCAATAAGCAGGTTAAATAAGCAGTCTAGACCGTTTCACATATGAAAAAATAGGGCATATACATTGCATTTTCACACTTGTATTGCTTCATATGTGAAACAACACATGAAAACTGGTTTATAAGTTTATACGATTCATTGGGTTTGTAAATGGTTATATGAAAATCGGTAGTTGTGTTAGTTTGCCTTTTTAATCACTCTCTATTTAGTTGTTGATGGATGAACTGAATTCATAAACTGATTTTGGTTTTGGTGGCAGGATGATTTTATCTATGGAGTGTATGATGGACACCACACATACAATGAAGGAGATGATAAATGTAAGAATATTATGTTTAAACTAATAACCTTTGTTTCAATCATTAAAGGTTTTCTTTTGGTTGGTCCAGTTTTAATGGTGTGATATAAGATGTGAAGAAGAGGTTTACAACTTGAAAAACATTAAAAAGTAATTTGAAAATGGTGTAAACCAATTGTTCCATTTTCTTTTCATTTAGCATTTTGCATGCACCATACAAATCATGTCTGGCTCAGTTGGTTTCCCCAAGGGCGGTAACATCCTGGGGTGGATTGTGGATGGTATCCCAATCTACCCGGGTTCGAATCCAACAGGATTCAATTTGAGGGCATGAGGAGTACCCAGTCCTTGGGTTGGTCCAGTCTTTGACTGGACTATGGGATCTAGGTCCAGCGTAAGCTGGGGCGGGACAGCGGCGGATTAGTGGGATTCCCTTGGATGCCTGCTACCGTCGGGGAGGCGTGCGTGTGTGCATGTGTTCGTGGTAGTCGTTCGTGGGTTTGATGCCGCTATGCCTTTCAATTTTTTTTTTTGCATGCACCAGAAATGGAAGAAAACGGCCAAAAAGTTGTCGAATCCTGTGTTGCAAACAGTGATCGGATTGGTGATGAAAAAATGGGATTTTTTTTGGTTCAGTTATCCATCTTAACGACATCACATCTGGATTTCTATGTTCAGAATGGAATTAAATACTTCTGATCATATCGTTGTTTGATGGTCTAATGGTTTAAGTTCACATTTCCAGCAACATTTTGGGGATCGATAGCAGAAGATTATGCAGCAATTGATCCTCCTACTGGTTTCCAAGGTACATCTCCCGTTTCTGATAACTTAATTTGCATTTTTGAATTTGGGTGTTGGAAGGATTCCAAATTATGATCTAAACTATTGTTCAAGTTGAACACTTTTTCTGAAGTATATATTTATTATATACAACAAAACTCACACACAATCCTCACCTTTGGGTTTTACTGGTATCGTTGATACTGTTGGGCCAATGACCTTTTGGTTCCCTTGATGATACTAAACTGATAAAAATCTCCTTTTGCATGCACTAGGTCTTATTTCGTGGCTATTTCTTCCCTCCGTGGCTCTCGGGATGTACCTCAATGTTCCGGTTAGACTAACACTAGACTTTTCTTCTTAAAAAAGCTTATCCGAATGCGTTAAAGAATCCATGTCTTTGTTGAAGTTGAAAAGATGAGTATTTATATGCAGCCTTTTAAAAAAAATATTTAATTTTGTTAGGATATGTCTGTCTTTAAAAGACCCGTTAAGGGTGCTTTTGGAGTTTGGTACGTGTACCGAACTGACTTGAGTGAGGTGGGTAGGTGAAAGAATTATGGAAGGTTTTAGGGTTTTAATTTGACATAGATAGTTTAGTAATTTATCTATCTTTTCTCATCTCCCAGGTTTTTGTTTAACCTATTTTGGTGGGACAAAAAAAACTGCTTTTTTGTCCCATTCAGTCATGTCGTGGTCTAATTGTCACACCTAACATTGGACAACAAGTTTTTGTTTTATCCTGCGTAGAAATACACCCTTATAGAAAGAGAGGAGGTTCTTACATAGCGGCAGGTTCATACAAGAACACCTTCTATTTAAAGGAATAAAGGAACACCCTTAGGACCACATATGATGTGGGTCCCACACAATATAAAATCATATCTGATTCAATGGGACCCACCCCACCATTGAATCAGATATGATTTTATATTGTGTGGGACCCACATCATATGTGGTTCTAAGGGTGTTCCTTTAGAATTCAACGGTTCTCATTTGAATCTACCCTCTCTGTATATATATACCTATATATATATACGTAGAGTTGGGATTGTGAGACCAGCCTGTTTTCGTGAGACCCGTGAGACCACTTCTTTACACTTGAAACTTCACAGCAAAACATTGTGAAGGTAACCTTCACAGTGTTTTGTTGTGAAGTTTCAAGTGTAAAAATGTGATCTCACTGGTCTCATTGTGAACCCAACCCTATATATGTGTATATATAGGTTTGAGGACCGGTATATAGCTGAAATGGGATTCCATCTTTTTTAATGACAAAGATATCTAATGTTTACATTTTGCAGGGTGAGTATTTGTACATTGGGGCGGCCATATTTATCGTAGTATTTTGCATAATTGAGATGGATAAACCGAGTGAGGCATACAACTTCGAGCCACAAATCTATAACATGGAGAGGGGAGCTAGAGACAAGCTAATATCGGACTACAACACGATGGATATTTGGGACTTCAACGAGAAATATGGGGATCTATGGGATTTCACCGTTACTAAAGATGATATAATGAAGAGATAGATAAATCTATCGTATTTAATGTCAAAAAAAACAAGTCAAATATTATAGAACACTACCTCTTTGTATATGGGAAACACTTTTTGGATTTGAGGTAGCCAAAAGCTCCGTTTTCGTTTTGTATACACTCACTTCGAAAAATACGTGCAATGGATATTTGTGATTTCTTATGATGTTTGATTGATCGATTTAGGCGAAAAGAAATTGGAGCATTTTGCTTACCCCAATAATTTTGATGTTGGGCGTACGACTTACTAGTACCTGGTTTTATAGTGTGCACATCCTTAATTAATATATACAAATTATTAGGTATTAGGTTTCATAGTGTGTATATTCTCAGTATCATCCAAATTATCAGGGTTTACAGTGCGTACGAACAATTTCAATAACATCCATGATCATAAATGGATTGTTACATAATACTAAAAAAGTTACAAACAAGCATTGTGCACAGTATGAATCGCAACGTGTAACTTTTGTTCATGGCCTTGCTTATCCGCGATTCATTTACAAATAGATTTAGGGTTTTAGATTAAAGAAGAAATCATATTATGGAATATGTTTTAGAACATTTTATTTGAATTTTTAGAGTGATAGAGCTGCTATGAAAAGGACTGAGAATCTTGATACTCCAAAATGAGTGATGATGAATGTAAAATCTCCAATTTGTCCTTAGAACTTTCAATATTACATTTAGAGGTTAAAATTAGATGCCATAGTTCTCACGATGCATTCTTGCATGTTAGGCCTTACATATATACTTCAATCACAACATCAAGTCCACCCTCGCCTCCCCTACCTTGGTAACCATCCCTATCCCTGTCGGGAATGGGAATGGGGTGGGGACCTCGATTCCCATCCTCATTGATCCCTGCCGGGAATGGGAATGAGACGGGGATGGTACGGGGACCTCAATTCCCATCCTCATCAATCCCTGCCAAGAATGGGAATGGGAATGGGGTGGGGATGGTACGGGGACCTCGATTCCCATCCTCATCGATCCCTGCCAGGAATGGGAATGGTACGGGGACCTTGATTCCCATCCCCATCCCTGCCAGGGAATAAAATCACATCTCCATCCCCATTTCCAATGAGGAACGGGGATCCCCAATTGGGGAAACGGGGATTTTTTCCCGTTTACTTTAAATCAAATATGTGAGCGACCACACACGTTAAAATGTATCATATTTCCAATAAAACTAAAATCAAAAGGAGTTTAATATAATAAAAAAGAAGTCACAACATCATATAATAATTAATAATCTAAAACTAAAAGAAATTCAATTTAATTCCAAAAATACTTAACGTGACACATACCAAAATATAACAAGTAATATAAATAACATTTTAATTTTAGTCTAGTTAGAAAATATGAAATTATGAATTACCAATGTAGTTGATGAAATAAATAACTTATATAATTAATATATATAACTGGTACGGGATGTAGCAGCGCGGAGAGTGTGATACCCATTGCCAGTTTGAAACCAACGGGGATCCCTGTCCTCATCCCCGATTTAGCGGGGAATCCCTGTTCCCGATCGGGATGGGTGGACCGGGTTCCCCGACGGGTCGGACCCGATTCCCATCCCTACATCTCCGGCACCGGGACAAAACTAGCATAGGGGCGAAACCTAATTCGCCCCATTTACATGCCCTCATCCGTCATCTCAAACTATATCCCAGATCCATTTAATTAAACGGAATCTGATTATGATCCTTATGAAGTTTGTTGATTTTTACCTAGGAGATGCGTAGGCTAGAGATATTGCAAAGAATTTCGTGGCTAGTTGTACACATAACACATGTTTAACGCATGTGTATATTGAAATTTATTTAATAGAAGAACAAGAAACATAGTTAATCAGATAAATAATTATTAAACCAAATTGCAAAATATAACGTCCATTTTCATAGTTTTATGTTTTAAGGATCGGTTTCAAGTTTTTGTTCAATACGACCTAGACCGAAACTAGAGTTTACGCCTTTTCTTTTGACACGGCATATAAATATCTAATTTTTGATAGAATTGTTATTTGAAAATTTGTCAAAATTATTGTAAATACATTTCAAAGGTTGAAGCATAGAAGTTCTCCAAGTAGAAATTGTGATCAATTTCTATTTGCCTTCTAGATTTTCAAGTCAAGACTCAAAAAATCATGATTTAACCCTTTTTATACCATACAAATTAAGTTTAAATTGATCATAAAATTTAATTAAAATATTTATTATAGGGAGTGAACTATAATATAAATTAGTAAGAACTGTATTGGAGTAGTTCTTTTTTTTTTTCCCAACTTTAATTAATGTATAGATGTAGGAGCCCAATGGAGATGAGCATTATACTTTGTATATTTTTATTGAAATGATTTCTTTATTTTTTACTATTTAAAGTATTTTAACAACTTCAATTATCATGTTTTCTTTTCCAAAGTGTTATGTTATTTGAGGATTTTTTTATTATATTATGTCCTTATCATTATAATTTCCTTGAGATTTTAACATTGTGATATCCAAATTTAATGTTTTGATGACTTATATACATCATGTTTGGAAAATTTATTGGGATTTGAATTTGAATTGATCTACAAAGGTTTTATAATATATATATATATAGATAGATAGTAGGGGTGACAATTCTCGACACGACACGAAACACGACACAAAAATAAACGGGTTAGGGTTAAACTTTTTGACACACGAACCCGTCAACCTGCCAACCCGTCAACCCGTCAAATAAACGGGTCAGGTTCAGGTTGACACGAACGGGTCGCGGGTTGACACGCCAACCCGCCAAAATTTATTAAAAATAATAATATATATATTTTATGTTTTATTTTAAAATCTAAAAGTCTAATCAATAGAGTTTCTTTCGTTTTGTTGTGTAAATTGTAATCCCGTCCGTCAAAACTCAAACGTAGAAATGTGAAACATGAACACCTTAACCCTAACTCAGAATACTCAACAGCAGCTACGACGACGCTCTACCTAGAAACAAGAGATTTCATGACCCCTCAACCCGCGAACGACCTGCCAATCCGCCAACCCGCGACACGCCAACCTGACAACACGCAAGTTGACTCGCCAACCTGCCACCCCGCGACCATCCAGCCAACACGCGGGTTGACCCGCCAACCCGCCAACACGAATGTGTGCGGGTTAGGGTTGCGTATCTCGACACGATTAGCTAAACGAGTTGGGTTAGGGTTGAGCATCCATGACACGCCAACCCGCCAACCCGCGACACGCCAACCCGAACACGACACGATTGCCACCCCTAATAGATAGAAGAGGTTCATGTGAAGACGATTACAATTTATGAGAATACGAGGACAATCTTCAGCCAATCATTTTGTACATGAAATTTTTCATGTACAAAATCACATATGATTCATGTACGAAATCATATACGATTAGCCGAGACTTTTCCCGCGGCAAAAGTCGCGCGTGTCATTTTTGATGGTAGTACAAAATCACGTATGATTTTGTACATAAAAAAAGTTTCATGTACAAAATGATTGGCTGAGGATTGTCCTTGCATTCTCGTAAATTGTTACCGTCCTTGGATGAACCCGGCTTTCTATCTCTCTCTCTCTCTCTCTATATATATATATATATATATATAGAGAGAGAGAGAGGGAGGTTCAGGACAAAACGCTAAAAAAAAGAAAACTGAAGAACACCTTGAGAATCCGCCATCTGGACGATATTTTTTTTCTATGCATCAATGCATAAATATGCATCAGTGCATATGCACAGATGCATATACGCGGTTGGAGCTCCATTTTTTATGCATCAATGCATAAATATGCATTAGTGCATATGCACAAATACATGTTAGCAGATGGCGGCCTCCCAGGGTGTTCTTCAGTTTTCTCTTTTTTTAGTTTTTTCTCTTGAACCTCCTTATATATATATATATATATATATAGAAATAGGTTCATGCGAGAATGATAACAATTTACGAGAATGCAAGGACAATCCTCAGCCAATCATTTTATACATGAAACTTTCCATGTACAAAATCACATATGATTCATGTATAAAATCACATATGATTCACGTACAAAATCATATATGATTAGCCGTGACTTTTCCCCGGACTTGCCCATGGGAAAAGTCGCACGTGTTTTTTTTTCACGCTTATAAAATCACATGTGATTTTGTACATTAAAATCATATATGATTTTGTACATAAAAAATTTCATGTACAAAATGATTGGCCGATAATTGTCCTCGTATTTTCGTAAATTGATACCGTCCTCGTATGAACCCGCCTATATATATATATATATATATATATATATTTAAAACTATAATTATTGAGCGTGAAAAATTATGCTCTAATGATTGTACCATTTATGTAAATTATTGTACATTTTTCCATTCAAAAAAGTCAAGCACAAGAAAAGACTTAGGATTCATTCACATCTTGAATTATGTTGTTGTGATAACGAAAAGACGTCATTTATGAAAGCACGGTCTTCTTTCTTATCATTATAGCTCATGACATGATATGTTTGTGTAATATTTAATAATAAAAAAAGCGTAACCAATATCTTAACTCGAAAATCTATAGTATATAATTTATACCGGCATTTTCCTGGCCCTATCATTAGGACGTAACCGTATGACCTTTCAAGATCAATTTCAAATTGCGGAATTTTGTGGTATGTAGAAGGATAAAGTTATGACCCTGGCGTAACATTACAGTCAGTAATAGATGGTAGCATTGCTTTGTTAAATAACTTATTGGAACATCGTTTTCTATACTATTTACATATAACCATAAACATTCATAAAAAATGTAATATGAACATAATAATTATCAGTTATAAGGGTGAAGAATCGCGTAAGAAAAAGAGTTAAGATGAGAAACGTAAGAAGAGATTTGGACCCTTGATCACCTTTAATCTTAAACCCATCTATGAATTGTGCTCGATACGGGGATTGATCTGGTGCATCTCGGTGCATTTTATCTCGATGCATCTCATCCTAATGGGGGGGGGGGGGGGGTTCAAATGAGAACTCAAATTTAGTTGTGAACATGAGGATAAATGAGAACGAGGTACGTGTCATATTCAGACTGAATAATCAAATAAATATTCAGACTGAATAAACACTATATTCAGTTTTATTCGGTCTGAATATTTCTTTGATTATTCAGTCTGAATAATCTACATTCAAACACGTGTCGCACTCTCATTTGTTCTCACGTTCACAACCAAATTTGAATTCGCATTTGAACTTTCCTCCATCCTAATATGTATCCAAGAATGAAGACCCTTTCTTATAAATCTCACTTAAACTCTAATTCTCATCAAAATTCAACCCTAGTTATAAAAGTATTAAAGTTATAAACATAAAAGTATTTGATAAATTGAGGTGGAAATGTCACTTTCCATTAGCTTGCAAATTTAGAAGTCAAGATTGGAAGACTCCCAAAAAGTTACTCCATGCCCTTCTTGCTTTATGTTCCATGAAATTTCTATAATAATTTATTTGTTTATTTAAAGTTTTTTCTAACAAGTATATTTGTTATCTAACAAGTCCTAACTTCATTTTGGAAATTTATATTAATTAAAAGTCTTTAAATTTTCCCTATTCCAACTTTATTTTTTAATTGTAAGTAGAATTTCAATTTGATATGCAAACATGAATTTCTTTTATTTTGAAAAACATGTCTTTTAAAAAATACATTTAATGATTTAAAAAAATGTTTATCTAATATATTTAAAAATTTAGTTGTTTTTCTGTTGTTTTCGTGTTGATTTTTAATGTATTATTCTGCCGCTTAAAAAAAGATATATAACTTAAAAGATGTTTATTTTTCAAAAAACGTGTCAAGTCTTATGTACATCATATGTCAACAATAGATATTAAAATAAAAATAAATACTTATATATCACAAAACTTTAAATTAAACTTTAAAAAAAATGAGTTCTTAAATATATAATTCCTATAAGAAGAGCATGTTCCGTTTTATCCACATATTTTTTCCTTTTCTTAATTAATGACATATTAATGTTTTTGTTGAAAATGGAGGTAATATTCAAAGAAATATAATTTTAGTATAGAAGAAAAATCAAAATCAAAATCAAACTCATATAAATATCATCAACCGTATACTTTTCTGTAATCGATTTTATGTAGCTTTCTTTGTTAAAAACTCAAAATAGAGAAATAAAAACCAATCTTTAAAAGAAAATTATTTAATTTAAATACTGTGTTAAAAAAATTATATTTAATTCCAAGACTGTGTTCTCTATACATGGAAATAGGACGGAGAGCTTAATCTCTATTCCCTTCCTCGTCTCCGTTGGAGAATATGATCACATCTTCATTCTCGTCCCCAACGAAGAATCAGGGATTAAACACAATTTAATAATGAAGTAACTTGGAATTTATTTTAAAAAGAAGGTATTTGGAATCGAGGGTTTACCAATATTTGCAAACAAAATAGGTGTTCTTTTTTAAAGGGTATCCTAGACATTTGTCTAGACTAATCCCTGACAGTTTTAAGACTGCTAAAGCATGCAATCCTGAGATAATTCTCCAGTGGCCACAAGATGTTTGCGTCTGGATTCGAACCTAGGGTAAATGAGTTATCTAACCTCATTCCATACAAGACTTAACCAATATGCTATAAGCCTTGTAGTTAACAAAATAGGCGTTGTTAAGTGTTAATGGTGGTTTACCAACATTTAGATTGAAACAAAACCAACCATCATTACGAATAATCAAACTCGTTAAATAAAAAATACCAAACTAAATTATAATCAAAATCATGTGATTCAAAGTGATATATCCACGTTGCTTCAACAAAATCAAAAAATAGAAAAATCATATTCCAAAATAAAATATTACCAAGTACCAACACTCTGTTTATCAATACCAAAATCATAAACTTGTATAAAACAAAATCAGATTTTGAAATTAATACAAAGAAATCAATAACAAATTAAAGAAATGTTAAAATGTTTTTTTTGAATCTAAAAATATTAAATTAAATGGACTGGACTTGCCAACGGATTAATGTGCCTAAACATTACATTTTTTTTATATAAAATGGTAAGTTATGTAAAAATATCCAAACTATATGATGTTTTTTCAACTAAGAAAAACAATTTTAATAAAATATGGAGTTGGACTTTTCCTCTCCACGAACTATCAGCGTTTAATTTTCATAAAATATGGGTAAGTTATGTCCATATTTCTTTTTTCATTGTTCAAACTCATCCATTAATTTAAACGGTCATGCCCGAACCCGCCTATATTTTTTAAAATGGTAGTTCAAGTCTGCTTTTTTTAATTGGCTCGGATCTAGCAGGCCGTGCAACCAATCCCCCATAAACAACTCTACATAAAACACATTAAGTACACAAATGTCTTTATTTTGTGTTATGTATTAGCATATTGGTTCCTCAAATTAACAATGTTATCCACATCCATTAACCCGTCATGTACACCACGTGAGGGGCAATTTGGACATTTTATCTCTATATATTATTTTCCTTTGAAAAAGAAACTAATATTCTTTTCCCTTTCTCGATGAACCCAACCGGCACCATCAACTAACCCGCGACCGTCGCCACACGACTGTCCACTACCCACCACCACCGTGACACCATTCACCACCCTTCGCCAAGCAGTAACAAACCTAACCTACTTCATTATGTAATATTCTCTTTCATCTTCATATCGAAGATCAAGATAGAGAGAGTTGCTTCGTCACACTATCATAGTGCAGAAACTCATCTACATCGAATCAGATGTAGTGAGGACAACTTTTGTGAATGCGTCTTGAATGACGATGCAAAAAGGCGTCTTCAACAATGAGTCATGAACAACGGTGCAGAAAGGTAAAAAAAGGGGTTTGTCGGATATAGGGAGCGGCTTTTAACAGAAAAAGAGAGGATCGGGGTTGTCTCGAGAATGAGAGGGCATATTCACCACAGGAGAGGGTGGGGGTACCGAATGATTGTTCATGGTATATATCAAGGTTCTAAATAACGTGAGTCGTGGTGTGGCAGCGAAAAGCCACGACGAGTCATGATGTTTTTCAAGGCATGTCTTATGGCGACAAACGTGTATATCATACATAATATTATACATATATAAATGTTTGTTTTCTACTATTACTCAATGAGTTAACGATATTAAGCATTTCAAATTAGATTATATATTAAAAACAAAAAATAAGACACTAAAAGGGTAGGAAAAATCGAATCTGATGTCAAAAAACCATACATTGGGCCATGACATGTCACAACCATAATGTGGCGTCAAACACAAGTTTAAGTCACAACGTGCCATGACGGCTGTCGTGGTGAGTTTTCTAGAACATTGGTATATATAATATTCATTTATTTTATATATTTAATATATGATATTATTTTTTTTACTTTTTAAAAATTAAGAGAATAAGGTAAAAAGACGAGTTTACCCTCACACGAGGGGAACAAGATGAAGTTGACGGATCTTAACTTAACAGTGTACCAATCTCTTATACAAACATAAAACAAAACCAATAATATACTTAATTATACATCTTAGAATAAATCCAAAATTTAAAGAAATAAACAAGTGCCAATTAGAATGTAATTTACTCTAGTAAGTTATAAAATTTTGTGGCAGCCATGGATGATGATAATGAGTTTTGTGGACTTTAGCCATGGTTTGACCAAGAACTTCTTTTGTGGCCCCAACCACTTTTAATAGACTCCCAAATGACTTAAAATTGATGGTAGTCAAGTTCAAATCCTAACTCCCCTTCTTAAAAACCACACCAAAATCAAAAATCCCAAAAAAACAATGAGATTCATGAACCTCTTTCCAATTCTCTTCCTTTTCTTCTTTTTCCAAATCTCATCACCCCAATCCTTACCTTCAAACACCACTGGCTATGCTTGCAACCCTAACCAAACCACACCCTCTTGCCAAACCTATGTCTTCTATCAAGCCATGGGTCCGAACCAACTCGACCTAGCCTCTATCGGCGACCTCTTCAACGTGAGCCGACGGATGATTGCCAAACCAAGCAACTTAACCTCCTTAACTTCACCTCTTTCCCCTAACCAATCCCTCTTTATTCCAATCACTTGTTCATGCAACAAAGTTAACACCACTACAAATCTTTCTTATGCTAAACTAAACTACACCATCCAAGGAGGTGACACCTATTATGTTGTTTCTACAACCCTCTTTCACAACCTCACAACCTACCAATCTGTGGAAATTGTCAATCCTACCCTTGTACCTACAAACCTCACCATAGGTGAAGATGTCATCTTTCCAATCTTTTGCAAGTGTCCAACTAATACCCAACTCCAGAATCAAGTTAGGTATCTCATTTCTTATGTTTTTCAACCATTTGACACCATAGCTACAATTGCTTCAAGATTTGGATCAACTATAAACTCGATAGTTGAAGCAAATGGCAATGGAATAATTCGTCCTTCCGAGACCATTTTCGTGCCCGTTTCGCGGCTTCCTGTGCTCCCACAGCCGCCTCCCACCGTTAACACTTCGTTTAATGGAAAGAGTGATGGAAGAAAAGGGGAGGTTATAGGGTTGGGAATTGGAATAGGGTTTTGTGGAGTTTTGTTGATCTTGATGGGTGGTTTGTTGGTTTATAGAGAATCTTTGTGGAAGAAAAGGGTAGGGAAAAACAAGAATCTTTATGAAGGAAGCAAGAAAGTTGATAATGATAAGTTGGGAGAGAGTCTTATGGCTGATGTTTCAGATTGTTTGGATAAGTATAAAGTGTATAGAATTGATGATTTGAAGAAAGCAACAGATGGTTTTGATGAAAGAAAGGTGATTGAAGGATCTGTTTATAAGGGTTGTGTTGATGGGAAGCAGTATGCAATCAAGAAGATGAAATGGAATGCTTGTGAAGAACTCAAGATCTTGCAAAAGGTACATCATCTTTCACTCTTCTTTTAGTAAAAACATTTTGATATATATATATATATATATATTAAACAGTTACTCTATAATAGTTATTTTGTTTTAACAACTACTCTAAAATATAAAGAAATAAGTGGAATAAAATAAACTATAATTAATCTCCAAATTTTATATTATGGGTTGTTTTAAAAAGAGATGGACTCATTATTGATCTCTTGATTATAAGAAACAAACAACAAAATATTTTTGGCAACGCTCAAAGTTGATATTCTTAGTATTCATTTTAAAACAAGTTTTTTTATTAATAAAATTTTGTACTTTGTGGACGGTAAATTTTTAATATAGGAAAACCCAACAAAAACCTTTTGCAAGGATGACGACTATGACAATAATGGATTAGAGTATTAAAGAAGCTTAGGTTAGGTAATTTGATTGTCTTATTCACCAATTATGATCAGTTCTTTTAAAATATATATATATAGAGAGAGAGAGTAAAGTTCAAATAAGAACTTTATAAATTTAAAGAAATAAATGGACATTTGTGGAACACATATGATGTGGATCCTACATAATATTAAATCATTTCTGATTTAATATGATTTAATATTAAATCAGAAATGATTTAATATTATTTGGGACTCACATCATATGTATCTACAAAGCATTGTTTAAAAATAAATGTTTATAATTTACTTATAAGCTAGCTTATTTTCTGAGTAATCGTTTGGATGCACATAAGCTAGCTTATCGATAAGCTACTTGGAGTAGCTTATGAGGAGCTTTTTGATACTTTTTCTAATTATACCCTTAACTAATATTATTTATTTATTTTCAACATGCCCTTTTTGGTCATTTCACATGCTCATAAGCTAGTTTTTGCCAAACATAACTTATTCATCGGCTAGTTTATCAGCTACCAGCTAGCTTATAAGTCATCAGCTACTTTATAAATCATACACTAGCTTATCAGTCATAAGCTAGCTTATCAGCTAGTTTGCCAAACATAGCCAAAGTGTTCCTTTGTTTATTTAAAGATGGGGTGTTTTCGTATGATTATATATATATATATATATATGGGATCATACAACACTGTCAAGTTTTCGTAAGACAAGTTATTAGAGTTTTTGGATAAGTTTTGATTAAGTCAAATCTTCATAGCAAAACACTGAATTCACATAAAAAATTAAGACATCGAACGATTGAACCTTTATATAAAAATACATGAAACCTTCTTATGAAAAATACGTCGAACTTTTACGGTAGTATCACAAGTCTTATAAAAATATGATTTAATCAATACCCAACACATACACATATATATATATATATATGATCATATTTATAAAAAGAATTTATTTTGTCTTGTATAAAAAGTTTGAATGTAAACTTGTTGTCACTCGACCCATGTTTTTACAACTTTTAATTGTTGTTGCCTTTCCTTATTGAAAATATTATTAATTAACATTATGATAAAATATATTTTATTTCTTTATCTCTATTTAAAAAAGTTATCTTAAAAAATCTCTATTTTAAGAATAAATATAGAATAGAGAATCTATTTTGTGCGTGCTACAACTTGTAAAACATAAAAATTAAAATAAATAAAAGGAGCAAGCCACATATAATTATACAAACAAATAATAGACACAAACAAAAAAATACAGACTAAAAAAGAGTTATTATCAATAAGAAAAATAAAAATAACTCAACTGGCATTTAAAGCATTTATTTTTTAACTACACAAAAAGTCATATGGGTCGGCTTGATCATTGTCCTTTTCCTTTATGCGGTGGTGGGTGGATATGACATGAGAGATGTTATATATATAACTATATATAACATATAATATATATGATTCATAAATGTCTCATAAATAACTATAGATCTATTTAACTATTCCATATTATTGATGGTTTATGTTCATTGAATTTCATTTTTAATATCTGACAAAAAATCAAAAATAAAAAACAAAATAAACAAATGTTTTTAGTCTGTCGATGATCACCCTCTGAGTATGTGTTTTAAAACATCTATTTTATATATATTTTTTTATAATATACATATATAGTGTAAGGTACTGATGAAATGAAAGTTACGCTAAAAAAGGTAAGAAGAAATTTTGAACCTTGAATCAATCTAATCGAAGAGAACCATTAGATTCGTAATGAGATACACTAGATAAATTCCATTCTAAAGTGCAATCTATGGGTTATTTCGGGATAAAAAGTAGCCAAGGGTCCAAATCCCTTCTTATAATTCTCACCTTACTCATATTCTCACATGATATCTCGTTTATACATATATGTATATAATCTTTAAATTAACTGTGTCGAAATGAAACTAATTTTCTTTCATTTCCAATTTAAAGATAAACCATGGCAATTTGGTGATGTTGGAGGGATTTTGTATAGACTCAGAAGATGCAAATTGTTATCTAGTTTACGAGTATCTTGAAAATGGATCTCTTTATACACAATTGCATCAAAGTAAGATGGAGAGGCTAAGTTGGAAAACAAGACTACGAATCGCCGTCGATGTAGCTAACGGTCTTCAATACATCCATGAACACACCAGGCCTCGAGTTGTGCACAAGGATGTCAAGAGTAGCAATATTCTCTTGGATGCAAACATGCGAGCCAAGATTGCCAATTTTGGGCTAGCTAAATCAGGATGCAATGCTATAACAATGCATATTGTTGGAACTCAAGGATATATCGCTCCTGAATACCTATCTGATGGTGTGGTCTCTACAAAAATGGATGTTTTCTCTTTCGGGGTTGTTTTGCTTGAGCTCATTTCCGGGAGGGAGGCTGTCGATGACAATGGAAAGGCTCTGTGGGTAGAAGTCTATGGAAGTTTCAATGGAATAGAGGATAAATACAAATACAAGCTAAAAGAGTTTATGGATGACGTTCTTTTAAAAGAATCATGCTCAATTGACAGTGTTATGAATGTAATGTCAATCGCTGTCACTTGCTTACATAAGGATCCTTCAAGAAGACCAAGTATGGTGGACATTGTCTATGCGTTGTGTAAGAGTGATGATTTGTTCTATGATCTCTCTCAAGATGGCCTATCGCCACGCCAAGTTCTTGCAAGATAGGTTTATTTCGTAATTTTAAGTACTACAAGCTTGAGAAACATAATCACTGTTACGTGTTGTGTAAGGGGGACTATTAGTTTTCCAATCTTTATCAACATGCCGACTTCCTGCAAGATAGGTTTATAGCAGTAAAAGAAAACTGGTAACCATGGTTGTCCAAGTTAGCTTGTGCATATTGCTGTCGTGGGGATCCAAAGATAACATGTAGGAAAATCCTAAGTGATTGTGAGAAGATTCGAATTGACACCCTACGAGAAAGAGTCACAAGGCCTAGCCTTTATATCGATAACTTTGAGTATTTAAAGTGTGGTACACATAATGCCCAATGCTATATTATCATACTTTTATTTATTTAATTATTATTATCATGTATGCGGTATAGTTCTCAAAATATTGATGACCGTATGTTATGTGGTTATGTTTTTCCTGGGAAGTGAAAGAGGACCTTATCACTACGATATGACTATTATGAGATTGCAAAGTCGATGCTCATAAATTATCAAGTGAGAACCGGGAACAAACATACCATAATAGGATTTTAAAAAGTTATAGAGTAAATTACGGATTTGATCCCCGTGGTATGCTGGTTTTTACGAAATTGGTTCTTAGACTTCATTTATTACGTAAAATGCCTTTTAGTTTGCACTTTCTGTTGGATTTGGTCCTTGGACCAGATGACCGTTTTACTATTTCTGTTAAGTCCAAGGGAAAATGGACATTAATTATTGTTCTTTATAATAATATTAAAAGTTTTTGACTTTCAAATGATTTTTTTCTGTTTATCCTTTTTAATAACCAACCATTTTATCACACATGGCATAACGCTTAAAAGAAAAAAAAGCATAAAAACTCAATCCCTCCCTAATTTCTTTCCGGCAGCTTGGTCGTTTCGGTAACTCCCTCCCTTTCTGACAACTTGATCTATTGATGTTGGGGACAATGGTTCTCCCTTAACACTCGTTCCTCGCTACTCCAACGATCTCCATCCGTCAATTGCTCCGATCGATGATCCCCATCCCTTCCTTTTCATCATTCTTCCAGTTGATGATCCCTATCCCCCACCATTGCTTAGATGTGTGTGTTTGTGTATATAAGTATGTGGTGTGTGTCTGTGTGTTTATATATGCATGTATTGAGGGTTTTAAAGAAAAGTTTGTTGGTAAATGAACGAAGTGTATAGGTGTGTTGTGTGTTCTATGGTGGTGAAGGCTGGAAGAGTGGGGACCCCATTCCATGTGTCTGTTGCCGGTGGAGATTCAGAGGGTTGTGGTAGCGTGGTGTTAGGGACGATGGTGAAGTTTTTAGAGGGAAACGGTGTCGTTGCAGATATCAGAGTAGAAACGGAAAAGGAAGAGGGTGACCGCACGCGGGAGGGGGGGGGGGGGGATGGTGGTGCAGGAAAGGGGAGGGAGTTGGAGGGAGAGGGGTTTTTATGGGAAGGGGGTGTACGGTTCGAGGGAGGGACGAAGGTACGAGACAAATATGCGTTTATTTCTCTTTGGCCCTCCAACTTTTAATATGTACATTTTTGTCTCAAATTTTAAATTGGTTAATTGAGAAAATGTTCAAAAAATGAAAAATAAAAAAAAGACCCTTAGGCCCTAGACTTTAACGAATTTGGTAAATAATCAGTAAGCCAAAGAACCAAACCCATAAAATTCAACATACCACATGTACCAAAATTTTAATTTAATCAAAGTTTTATTAACTGAAATGCTACAACAGGGAGAGATTGGTACCGGTACCGTACCGAACCAGTACCGTACCGGTTGGTACCGATTTTTTTTCCGATAAAATATGAGTACCGAATACCGAACCGAATTTACCGGTACGGGATCGGTATCGGAACGGGAAATTCGATGTCAATAAAAAACAATTGAAATTTAAAGTTAATAAAAGAAAAACAATCAAAATCAAACCGCTAAAGTTCAAGAATCAAATGTTCAACAATCACAAATGTTCAATGTATCAAAAACCAATCCCAAAAATTCAACAATCTTTCGGTACTCTTTCCCCCTTTTCCTTTTTTGGTTGCTTATCGCTTCTTTAACAATATCGATTTTTTTGAAGTGGACGGTTTTTTAAATTCAAATGGAGAAGATATGGATTTATTAGGAATATATATGAATTTATTAGGCATAAATATTGTTTAGTTTTAGGAAGAGATGATTAGTTAGGAGATAGAGATGAAATTGGAAATCGAAATATCCCTTGTTACCTGGTTCGATACCAGTACCGATTTTTTCAGTATAATCCCGGTACCGAATACCGATTAGGAAGAATTTTTGGGATCGAATACCGTACCGAATATGAGAATTCGGTATCTGTTCGATACGGTACCGGTACCAGTACGGGATCGGTTAGGTTCGAGAAAACGGTATGAAAAACTCATCCCTATGCTACAATGCTTTCTTGACAAAAACATAAATAAAATAATTTACAATGAAATAAAATTTTAGATGTGTTGTTGTCAAAGCATAAAAAATTAATAATCTCTTTGAGTATTAAAACAAATTTTGTCTAGTCAACTTTTATCTAAATATGGTTTGTTATCATGACATCTACCCAAAAGGTTCACATGTCATGGGTGTTCTTTAAGAAATACAAATTTAAATATAAATGGTTGGGGGTTGGCCAATATATATTACTTGAGATTACTGTGATCGATTTCTTTTTCGTGAAATCCGTGAGATTATTTTTTATATTTGAAATTTTACGTTAATTTTTTCTTTTACAATGTTTTAATATAATGTTTCAAATGTAAAAATGTGATCTTACGGGTCTTACAGAAATAGGCGGTCTCATGTGAATGTGACAAAAAGAGACAGAGAGAGAGAGAGAGTTAAAACGAGAAGCGGAAGAGGAGGCCTTCATCCTTAGATGTACATTAGAATGAGATGCACCGAGATGTGTTGGATCAATCCCCGTATCAAGGTCCAAAAACAATTCATGGTGAGTTTGAGATTTAAGGCGATCAAGGGTCCATTCGTTTCTTACGTTTCTCACCTTAACTCTATTTCTCACACAATAATTCGCATATATATATAGGAGCGGGTTCAAATGAGAACTCAAATTTGGTTGTGAACGTGAGGACAAATGAAAGAACGACATGTGTCATATTCAGATTGAATAATCAAAGAAATATTCAGACTGAATATAGTATTTATTCAAATACTATATTCAGACTGAATAAACTGAATGTAGTATTTATTCGGTCTGAATAAATACTATATTCAGGCTGAATATTTCTTTGATTATTCAGTCTGGATGATCTACATTCAGACACGTGTTGCGCTCTCATTTGTCCTCACGTTCACAACCAAATTTGAGTTCGCATTTGAACTTTCCTCTCTCTCTCTCTCTCTCTCTCTCTATATATATATATATATATATATATATGGGAGGGTCCACACCATCAATTGCTATCACTTTCATTTGTCCTCAAATTTTTGTTGCTTCAAAAACGACAAGAATTTTGCAATCAACGTCAAAAGCCACTAATACACGTCAAAATATGGAATTTCCACACCCACAAGCAACGGTAAGTTATTTCGTTTTAAATTCAATAAACGTAATTTTATCTTATCATTTTTCTTAATTTTCTGTTTTTGATTAATATTTTTCTTAACTTTCTGTTTTTTTTAAAAAAAAAATTAAATTTCGTTTTTTGGAAAATATTTTTTTAAGTTGAGAATTTTGATTAATATTTTTCTTAACTTCCTGATTTTTAAAAAATATTTTTTTTAAGTTTCTGTGTTTTTTAAAGATTTATTGTAATTTTGTGATTTTATGGATTTTTGTGAAAAATAAAAACAAATAAAAACAGTCTCATTATTAAAAAAAATTCTTAATTTTCTGTTTTTTTTTAAATTCTTAACTTTCTGTTTTTTAAAAAATATTTTTTTTAAATTTCGTTTTTTGGAAACTACGCCATATGATACTACGCCATGGCGTAGTATAGTACATGGACCAAATTGTCATTTTTCAAACTATCTTGCCATACTTTCAAGTCCAGGGGCCATTTTTGCCACTTTTCCAAAGTTGAGGGACTGACTACGCCATGATTTGGCCTAGTCAGGGACTTTTTTGCAAAAAATGGGGAAAAATGGCGTAGTCCACTTTGGCGTAGTAAATGACTATTTTCGCATTTTCGGTTCCCAGAATGGCCATTTCAGCAAAATTTTCTTATAAAATAATGGAATTTGTTTGAATTTTAATAACTGCTATATATTTATCTACGGATAAGCATTTAACAAAAAATCACATATCTATGCATAGGCAGGGTTCAAAAAGGCGTGTCATGGCGTGCGTCATGGCGCGATATGGCGTAGGACGCGTCTCCACTGTTATGAAACAACCCATAACGTTTTTGTAAAGCGTGGCTCACGCCACGGCATCTTGATGCGCGCCATGGCGTGCCGCGGCGTGCGTTTTTTTTATGGCATTTAAAAAAAAAAGTATTTGTTTTTTATTTTTTATTTTTACACTTTTAACTTTAAATTTTACACTTTTATATATTTATCTAATCACATCACACACAATTTTATGAATTTATAAACTTTATGGACTCACGATTAAAATAAAGTTGTAAAATTACCTTTATAAACTCTATTTTAAATATTTAATCAGAAAACTATTTTTATAACAATAATCTATATGATTTTTTATTCTTCTAATATGAATGTACATTTTTTAATATCATTATCTGATTAAATAATATATAGAAAACATATATCTTTATATATAATTGTATATATGACATACAAATTTACCGCCTTATGTCACGCCTTGAAAAACGCCGCGTCCTCGCCGTGGCGCGTAAGGCTTAAGGGCTTGACCTTGTCGCTACGCCTCACGCCTTTTTGAACCTTGTGTATAGGATATTGTCAAAATTGAAACTAGGGATTTTATTATATAGTCTTTGACCTCTTAGAGCATCTCCAACAACTTCCTCAAAATAAGGAAAATTGAGAAAATGGAGAAAATGGGAATTTAGGTCAATTTTCAACTCCAATAGATTCCTCAAAACTATCTTCAAAATGAAGAAAGTATGAGAGCATAGGTTTTTTTCTCCAAATTTGGAGAATCCCCTAAAAAATGATTACAATATGAGACAACCAATAGGAAAATTTAAAAACAAATATTTGAAGAGGGATATAATATTTTAATATTATAATTAATGTTGGTATCTTCAAAATAGGGAATCTGTTGGAGATGAGTGTAATTTTTTCTTGAGATTTTAACTTTTGGTTTTCCATTTTGAAAGACTTGAAAAATCTGTTGGAGATGCTCTTATAGTATTTTTAAACTTCACCATTGATTTTATTAATACGACATATTACATTATCATTATCTTTATAAAATATAGCATTATATTTTAATTAATATTCCGAATTTGTGAAAAATATTAATATTCACCGATCAAGAGGATAATTGACTTTAAAAGTATATAATTAAATCGAAAAATATTCGATATTGGGCTCATTTCGAAGGTATTGTCGAGACGATTATAATGATGTAACTTGTTAAAATAAAAACGTAATTTTTAGACGTATTTTAATTGATATACGAGTATGTATATTAATGTGATAATGGGTGTAAAACGAAAAATTAAAAAGTAAAGTACCTAAAGTAATTTATTAACTAACTCTAAAGGTAGAAAATGTAAAATGTAAATTACAAATTGGAAAATGGTACATCTAGTGGAGGTTTTGGGGTATGGGGCGGAGGTTTTGGCCGTATTCTATACCCACTCCATCTGAAAGTGATTTCGAGGGGTATTTCGAGTATATTTTGGTTATCTTGGTAAAATAAAAAAGATTTTGGTCATTTTGGTAAATAACATTTGTAGAATGGTCATTTTAATTAAATTCCCCTAAAAAAACCACTAAAAACAATACATTTGATTTTTTTTTTTAACCTTTTCTATTTTATGTATTAGCCCTTAAGAAAGATGTTCATATGAGAACACTAACAATTTAAGAAAATACTAGTACAATTCTCAACCAATTATTTTATACATTTAATTTTTTATGTACAAAATCACATATGATTCACGTACAAAATCATATATGATTAGCCGCAAATTTTCCAGCCACTTAGCACCGCGACAAAAGTCGCGCATGTCATTTTTTATGTTAATACAAAATCACATATGATTTTGTACATGAAAAGCGCGAACGTAAATAGTTAGCGTTCTCTTATGAACCCGCCTCTAGCCCTTAAACCTTTTTTGATTTATTAATTTTAAATTTATTTTTAACCCTTTTGATATTTATTTATCGTCCACTTACTTTTTTTATTTTCTATTTAATACTCTATTAATTTTAATTAATTAATATTATATTATTAATCAATAATTTATCAACTAAGATACTTATTTTTAATGATTTATTTATATAAAACCAATTAAACTTGATAGATTGCGATATCTTGATACACTTCCATGTTTTCAATACCCAGAATTTAATGGTTCTTTTTTATCGTTAACATAAAATGTAATGTTTATAATTATTATTTCATTAAAGCGTATTAATTTTTTAAAGTTTTGATCATTCATTGTTTTATAAAATACAAGACGTTACTAAAAATAAAATAACATTTTTGATGTGATTACACATGTATAAAATTGAAGTGTTCAAATTCATGTGTAAAATGTTTACGTATTTATGATAATCAATAATATATTTAATTGTAAAAAATATTCGTTATTGGGCACGGTTGAAGTTATCGACGAGATTATTCTAAATTTGTAATTTGTAAAAAAATACGTAATTTTTATTCTATTTTAATTGATATATGATTAATGTATGTTAATATGATGACAGTGTAATTGAAATATGAAAAACTAAAGCATATAAATCACTACAATTGTATAGTTAGTTAGTAAGAAATATGATTTATAACATCTTTTAGTTAATATTAGAAGTGTTGTTTAATACGGTTTGTGTTTCGAGAAATCGATAATATTTTTATGTTTAAATAAAATATAAATTTGAAAACCCCATAAAAATTTAAAAAAATCTATAGATTGTAGCATCAAATTAATAATTTAAAAGTTTTTTTTGGTATAATTTGTTTAATTCAATTTTTTATTATTTTAATTATATTTAGGAATAATAACAATGTAGTATATTTTTGGTCTAATAATATAATGTTTTTTATAAAAATAATAGTTAAGTATTCTATTAGAATTCAATAACTATTCTAATTATATTTTAGATTCTTTATTTTATGAGATTGAGATATTTATCATATATTTGATTATGTTTATCAGTTAGTTATAAGAATTCAAACATGCAACTTTAAAAAAAATGTATCATGCATCATTTGTAATTTTGAATTTTAAGTAATATGCATTAATAAACAGTATTTAATCCATACAAATGATTTTTAACACTTTATTTCAATTTTTTATAATATAGTATAGATATAGATATGATCAAGGTTCTAAAAAAAACCCCTTGGCGCCGAGATAAGGCATCGAGCTCGTTATGGCACACCATGGCTCGCCACGTCCCGCCATGGCACGCCACGACCCGCCATGGCACGTTATGCCGTTACAAATTTTTATTTATTTTAAGTGTATGGTTTTACAAGTGATATGACGTTATAAGGCATGAGAGGAAATTTGCGATTTTTAAAACTTGAATAGGGGTAAATGTAAATATAAGTTTATAGTTTTTACGAGTCAAGTACTTAATTATTATTGTTCAAAACATTGCCATAAGGCACATACACACACACACACACATATATAGGCATGAGATGATATGAGAAACGGAGTTAAGGTGAGAAGCGTAAGATGAGATATCCATCGTTGATCACTTTTAATCTCATGCCCACACATGAATAGCGCTTTAGAAGGGAATTGATCTGGCACATCTCGGTGTATCTTATTAGTGTTGATCTTCAATTTGGATTGATCTAAGGATGAAGATCCTTTCTTAACTTTCTCACCATAACTTCCATTCTTATCGCCTTAAGACACGTCTTGGAAAACGTCATGTCCTCACCGTAACTCGCAAGGCTTGAGGCTTGACCTCGCCGTCACGCCACGCCTCACGCCATTTAGAACCTTGGATATGATTATGTACATTAATAAGATAAAAATAAAAATGAAAAAGTATGAGATGTAAAATAAAATAAATAAATAATTTTAAGGTCATAAAATGAAACTATTAAAAATAATTTCGTACTAATATATATCAAGGTTGTAAAACTTGCTAGACGGTAGTCGGACGGCCGACCCCCTTGTAGCGAGTACTCGGCCTAGGCGGGGAGTATTCGGATTGGAATTTTTTATATATAAATTTTAAAATTCTCTCTATATATATAGCATGTTCATAAATCATAAATAACCAAATATAAAGATAATTGTTCATAGCACCCAAAATATATGTTTAAAAACACCCAGATTTTGATTCAATCGGTCTTGAAAGCCTTCAATTGGAGTTTTCTTCAGTCGCTTCTTCTTCTGTCGGCTGCTTGGGTCAATTTTTCTTCAATCGAGTGCTGGAAACGGCTTACAACACCGATTTTTTTCTACTAAAACCTAAATTTTAAAGTTGACCGACTTGGACCGCCTAGGCCGATTACTCGCCGAGTAACACCGAGTAACGCCGAGTAGGCTGAAGACCGAGTAATCTGGCCGATTAACCACAAATCGCCTCGGTATAGGGCCGAGTACCGAGTACTCGGCCGCCTAGGCCGATTTTTACAACACTGGTATATATATATATATATATATATATATATATATATATATAATAATGTGATCAAATTAAAAAATATTCAATATTAGACTTATTTTAAAAGTATTAATGAGATGCTTATAATAGTATAATTTGCTAAAAAAGAAGCGCATTTTTTCTAACATGTTTTTATTTAATATATAAAATAAATTAATAAAGTAATTATAAGGTTATAAATTGTAACTTAAAATTTAAAAATCATTATGTTTGACCGAGTTGAATCTTTTGTGAGGAGAATAGAAAAGTGTGAGGTAGGAGTGACAATTCTCGAACCGACACGAAAATAAACGATTTTGGGTTGAACTTTCAGACCCGCCAACCCGTTTATTAAACGGGTCGTGTTTGGGATCATACATACGGGTCGTGGGTTGACCCGTCAGCCCGTTTAAAAAATATTTTTTATTTTATTTTAAAAAAATAATATTTGTATTAGTATTTGAACTTGAACTTGAACTTGGTGGTGGTACGAGTATTTGAATTTGGACGTTTGAACTTGATTGTATTATCATGTGACTCGCCAACTTGTTTATGAGCCGCCAACCAGTTTATGACCTGCCAACCCGCCAACCCGTTTTAAAATAATTTTTTTTAAATATGTTTTATTCAAACTTTTTAAAAAATAATATTTGAACTTGGTTGTAGTACTAATATTTGAATTTGGACGTTTGAACTGGTTGTATTATTATGTGACCCGTCAACCCGTTTATGACCCGTCAACCCGAACGTGTACGAGTTAGGATTGAACATTTCGACACGATTAATTAAACGGGTCTTGTCCAGGTTTAATTTTTCTGATCCGCCAACTCGAACACAACACGATTGTCAGCCCTAACGAGTAGAAGGAATGAAGGTATATAGGGGAGTATGTTTAACAATTCCATGTTTCATCATTTATAAGTGGTCTTTTTTTTTCAAATATAAATTTCATATTTTTATTTTTAATGAGAATTATATTAATTTTTTTATTTTCAGTTTAAAATAAAATATTAAATTATGTTTGTATTATATGAAGGGTACTCGCGCAATGCAGCGAGATCCATCTTAATTTTAATGTTTTATTTTATCTTTTTGTCTCTATCGATGTTAATACGATTTTATTTTTTGTGTACTTTCTTTAATTCCGTTTTTTTAATTATAAACTAACTTTAATAATGAAATGATATATTTTGGTTTAGTAATATAATTTTTTATAAATATAATAATTAAACATTTTGTTAGAGTTGAATGATTATCCTTATTATATGTTATATTTTTTATATTCAAAATTAAATGTTTATCTATATAGTTAATTGTATAGTTAGTTATACGAATTCAAACATTAAGCTCTAATAAGTTGTACCAATGCATGTATAACTTGTATTCTTAAATTTTAAGTAATTATGCTTTAATCAATTGTACCTATTGCATAATAATATGTTTTTAAGAGTTTTTTGTCAAATATTTTATAATATAGTATAGAATAGATACATATCACTCGTTAGTTAAAATGGGAGGAATGGGTATTTAAATTACGAATACACAACACACAAGCTGATCTCATCCAACACACCACCAAGTTCGAGTTTTGATCTGGGTTCTTGACCATAAATGTACAACGATGATTTTGGTGTTTTAAGAAACAGATTTAAAATAATTATCTTAATATTTTGTCAATAAATCACTAACAACTATTCATCCTAATATAAGACATAAGAAATAGAGTGAATTACGATTTTCTCCATGTGATAATGATTTAATATTTTTACTAATCATCTCTTTATTTTAAATTAAGGACTTGAGTAAGAGTTCTTGTAAAAAAATTAAGGACTTTTACCATGTGGACTCAGACCATTAGTATATTCAAAAATTCAATTCATTAAAATACTTCAAATATACGGACCCATTTTGGTAGGGTATCTTTAATTCAAACATACACTAAAAATAATAAAAAAAATCATCTCTAATTATACACCTAAAAAAAACAATATTAACAATAAAATAATATATATTTGTTATTATACTATTTATATAACAATATTAATCTATATATGTATATATAATTAGAAAAATTAGATAAAATATTAATAAATTTTTTAGTGGTCTATTTTATGACCTCCAAATATGGAGGCCAACATTTTATCCCTCCATTTTTTTTGTATTTTAATGTTGGATTGAAGAGGAAAATACCTCTATTTATATAGGTTTTTATGATTTTAGAGGTTGGTTGGAGATGGTCTTAAGAAATGCAACCACAAGGACCTAACTTTTTAAAACATTATAACCTCATGGGCACATTTTATTAAAATTTTAAAATAAGGACGAGATCCGTTAAAAATATCAAACAATAGGGATGAAAAAGTAATTCACTCTAAGAAGTAAGAATTAACTTAACCCAACAAACTCAATTTTTTGAAGTTTTCTTTTACTTCAGAATGTTTGGCAAATTAGCTGATAAGATAACTTATGACTAATAAGGTAACTGATGATTTATAAGGTAGCTGATGACTTATAAGATAGCTGATGAACAAGTCGCGTTTGGCAAAAACTAGTCGATCAACATGTAAAATGACAAAAAAAACATCTTAAAATGTTAATCACTTATAATATAATTAAAATAAGCATTTAACAAAATAACCATATTAATTCAAACAAAATAGTAAAAAATAAACAATATAATATATTTATTTAATAAAATTAAATTGATTATCTCATATATTATAATTTTTGGATTTGTTAAAATAAAATTTAGAAAAAAAATTACATTAATTTATGATTTTAAGTAACCATTAGACATAATATAAAATATATGAATAACTAATCAAATTATATTCTAGTTAATTAGTAAATTTTCAAAAAGCATAAGTAATAATTCTAAATAACAGTAATTAATATTAATGAATAATTTTAAATTAAAATGAATTAATAATTAATAATTAATAATTAATAATTAATATTAATTAATTAATAATTAATAATTGATAATTAATTAAATTAAAATAATATTAAATAATAATCACAATTAAAATTAATTAATAAAATAAAAATAATATTAATTAATAATGATAATTAAAATTAATTAATAAAATTCAAAACAATATTAATTAATATACAATAAGGGGTATAATCGGAAGAAAATGAGAAAAAGTTCAATAAGTCACTAATAAGGGGTCGTTTACCAAATCTTACCCGGGTAAGTGCTTACCGGCAAAATTCAACACTATCATTTACTTATCGGGTAATATTTTAGTCCACAAAAACTATATCGTATGCAACAATTTTCCCGGTAAGCGCTTACCGTGGTAAGATTCGTCGCAATCGCTTGCCCGGGTAAGACTTTTGGTCATTGTTTTCCTTGTCTTCGCTCTTACCGGGTAAGATTTTTGGTACTTTTTATATTCCTCCGGATGATAATATGGCTTGGTAAGCACTTACCCGGATAAGCGTTTTGTAAACGGCCCCTAAGTCACTCCCAAGTATTTTTTCAATAAGTTAGCTTATAAGTTCATTTATAAGTCATAAATTAGTTTGTCAAACATGTACCTAGAAAAAATAAGGTAGCTTATAAGGTGACTTATAAGCTATCTTATTTTTGCCAAACAATGCCTTAGTGTGAGTCTACACCTTCTTCAGCATTCTCATTAAATCAATAACCTACTGTTTCAACTAAATTTTATCGGTATGCTTTCCGAGTGGAATAGCCAATCTACTATTTCGAATTTCACATTTCTTTTACCCGTGTATTTGTACAATTATTCATCTTCCTTTTTTGAATTCAATAAGTTTGCAATTTTAGCAAAGCAAATGTTTGAAATTATTGATTTCATGTTTAACCCGTCGATCCTACTTGACATTTCCGATTCAGATTCTTTGTCAATTAAACCTAACTCGAGATTTTCAATCCACGTGAAAAAAAATAATTACTTATAATATTTATCTATTTTTTTTTTGTCATGTTATATATTAGTTAGGTCATTTGCATTCAAATATAATAATTACATATTTATTTGAGTTTGGCTTATATAGATTTTGGCTTTGGTCAATGTAGTTCTAGTGTATTTACAACCAACATGTATCACATACAAGATTTAATCATTGCTTAAAAACATCTTATGGTGAGTTTTAATGTATTGTCGGTTTCATCGTTGCAAAAAATGGTTACGTCATTTAATGGCAACCGTAAGAACGCTGTTGCAACCCTCAAACCCTAACCAATCGACTCATTTACGTCTAAAATTCATCACTTGAATATCCAAGAACTCAAACTAAGTTTTTTGATCTTCAATAGCAACTTAATTAACATTGATCTTCAAATGTCCGTCAACCATCTCGGTTTTGTGTAGGTCTTTTTTATTTATGTTTTCAAAGGGCTACTGTTTCATTACAATAATCATCGTTGATTAACACCAACAGATGCTTTCATAATATATATCGTCTAGAAAATATACAAAAAGAAAATCGAGATGGGGTAAATGAGAATTATACTGACGGGGTTTCTAATAAAACCCTAATTAATTTTATTACTTGATTTTAGATAATTTACACAATTAACCCATAGGGTTTCTGTTTCAAATTTTCTACCCCTAAACAATTATTTCTATTTATTTTCATCATATTTTTTTTGGTTATAAAGGCAAATATTACCAAATTTGACGTACCTAATTCAAGATGTGATGCTATAACAATGTATAATGTCATCGTCTTTTTAAAATACTATCCTTGCGTGGTGAATGGCTGATGATGTTTTTTTTCGACTTCTTGAAAGGTTATCTATCATCACGTTAAATTCTAGAAAGGTTGGTAAGTGCTTAATACAACCACTACTGATCATTTTATGTTAATATTGTTCCTATGCCATTTTTCCCATAAAAAAATGGTAGAATTTTCGTTGAATTAATTTCCACCGCTATCAAATCAAGTATCTATCTTTTGCATAGCTTATGACGCAATCTATATCAACAAATACTTTGATAATATTTGTCGTCCAAAAAATGAAAAAAGAAAGAAATCTACATTACGATAAATGTTTTGGTCGATCTCTAAATTGTTTTGCCATTAGTGCCTTACACTTTTATTTCCTTTGATATTTGAGACTTTGTTATTAGAACGATCATAAGTCTTTCCCTCTTAAAACTACTTATCGAGTGTAGTCGCTTCCACGTATTAGTTGCATAATATTGAGTAAATCCCATCCAAGTTATTAAGCAATATTCATGTGATCCTATTTTAGTAGCCAAGAAAACAAATCCTTTCGGCGCTTTATGTTATATTTTGTGAGCCTAAGTAATATTTCTTTTATTCTTACTTAACGCTTTACAAAGATCAGTGTAATATATCTAATGGTATGAAAAAATTAATGACTATATTTTTACGATGAGAAGTTCAAACAAATGACCGATTAAAAATCAACTTTTGGAAACATGTCAAAAAATTCACGATAATAAATTCATTCAACTTGTGACTATTTCTTCGTGACGATTGATCGTGATGAATTTTATAACGTGGATTTTGAGACTAGTCTATCTTTTAAGAAGTTATAAAAATTAATAAGTTATGTTTTTAAGAATCATGGTCATCAAAATTTTATAACATGTTAACAAATTTATCATTCTAAAATATTGACCGTGTAGTAGACATATAGATTTTGATTTTTTTTTAAAGTTTCGTGAAGTAAATAGACACAAATTGCAACAAACTTTCGTCTCATTATCATTTAGCATATATATAGTAACATAGATTAAGCATACATATATCATTCAAAAGCTTTCCATTTTATTAAAGTTGAACTTCTTGTCAATCCACTGACTTGTTCACATACATTATGGATGCTTTGGAGGAAACGATATCCTCTTGGAAGCCGCTTTTGGTGGCCGACCCTGTTTACGTTTTGGTGGTTTGCTTTGAGACGAACTCACCTTCGATGAAGAAACTGGTTGAGTTTGTGACCTACGAGGTGACGTGACTATGATCGAACTATCCTCCAAGAAAATGGACGAGTTGTCCGACAAAATCCCCTGAATTTGATCAAATTCAGATGGAAAATCTTCATCCTTGATGTATATGAATTTTTTACTCATTTGTACCAATATTGGAAAGGACTTGAAAAGGTATGAGTATCTCTAACCTATGTGCAATTTATACTGAAAAGGCGTGAATAAATGATTTCGGATGTGCTATATTGGGAGTTACAAATACTTGGTGGTGGGCCTCGATATTTCTTTTTTTAGAAAATAAGTTGTTAAGATGAAATTGAATAACTTAAGTAAAAAGATTGATGAATATTTTTATAGGACAAATTTTGAAAATGTTTATAAAAAGTTTTTAAAAGCTTTATCAAAAGTGACCAATACAGATCTATACTACCTTTTACTTTGTTTATATCTCCAACAAATTTTCTAAAATAAAGAAAATGAAGATGTTTTCTATTTTACTCTAACAGATTCTCTAAAAAATATTTAAAATAAAGAAAATAAGATAAAACTCTATATTCAAATAACTATATAAAAGTTAGTATGAGGAGAGAGACGATTTGTCTTGTCTACCAATGCGATTGAATTTTTTATATTTATTTTATATAAAGTAAAAAAAGGGTAGATAAACTATATAATATTATAATAATATAATTAATTTTAAAATCTATAAAGTATTGAATCTGTTGTAGTCGAATATATCTTTTTAAACATCTTGACTTTTGATTTTTTGTTTAGATTAGTTATAATATATTGGATCTATTGGAGATACATCTAAACAATTTTCAATACAACTTGTTATATTTGCTAATTTTGTTCTAACAATTTAGTGTAATCTTTTTTTTACATATATGACATAAAATTTTGGTCTAGTAATCTATCAAAAATCCTGTTAAATAATTTATTAGGCTAGTCAAACGTTGTACAAAGTAAATTTTATTGTAGGTAAAAATACTTAACTATAAGATAAAAATAAGTGTTTATTTTTTTCATTATACACTTAATTATAAAATAAAAAATTCTCTATTTATTATTATAGGTAAAATATTATTTTACTTATTTAAAAGGTATAATAATTATATTGTTATAAAATTATGCATCATTTTTATATATGAATATTTATTTTATAACAAACTTTTTTTAATAAGGTTTAGTGTAACCGATAGTATTTGACGGTAAAAGTGGTATGAAATTCATGCTAAAAGATGTAACCGATTATTTTGTTTTTCTGTCATCAGGATTCTTTGTGGGGCCGACCTAACAAAGTTAAGAAGAATCAACTATTGTCTTTTTCACCTTTAATGTTATACAAATACTAGGTGCCGACGGATATATCTAGGTTTTCGTTTAATTATTTGAGAATTCTATACATTGAGATAGGGACGGATTCAAATAAGAACTTAAATTTAGTTGTGAACATGAAGACAAATAAGAGTGTGACACGTATTTTCATTCAAATAAATATTCAGACTGAATATATAAAGAAATATTCAGACTGAATATAGTACTTATTCAGTCTGAATATTTCTTTGTATATTCAGTCTAAGTATTTCTTGTATATTCAGACATGTGTTGTGCTCTCATTTGTTCTCACGTTCACAACCAAATTTGAGTTCGCATTTGAACTTTCCTCTATATAAAACAATTTAACAAATAAATTTAAATACCCTCCTTATTTATTATGGGTTTTGAACCTCTGATTTTTTAGGACGGCAAGGTCTACGATATTGTTAGGCCAAGTGTCATTTGGTGAATTTTTTTTAACTTAACATATTGTTGCACATGATTTTTTCTCATTTAAGCATACCGGTTAATGTATAGAGGAATATACATTTGTTTTACAATGTGTTTGTTTCGTATGTATACAGTTCACAATGTAAAACTTTTTAACATTATATGTTGCTTCATAAACAGATTAAAAAGGTTCACATTGTAAAACAAATATACATTAATCGATATTCTAATTCCTTAACGAAAAAAATGAACTAACACATGATGCATTAATTATCACGATTATCACAATTTAGGTTATGTTTGGCAAACTAGCTGATAAGGTAGCTGATGACTTATAAGGTAGCTGATGAACAAGTCACGTTTGACAAAAACTAGTTGATCAACATGTAAAATGACCAAAAATGATATCTTAAAATGTTAATCACTTATAATATAAATAAAATAAGTATTTAATAAATTAACCATATTAATTCAAACAAAATAGTAAAAATAAATAAATAATAAAATATATTTATCTAATAAAATTAAATTGATTATCATATATATTATAATTTTTAGATTTGTTAAATAGAATTTAGAAAAAAAAAATTACATTAATTTTTTATTTTAAGTAACCATTATATATGATATATGAATAACTAATCAACCATATGGTTAATTAATAATTTTTCAAATAGTATAATGAATAATTCTAAATGATAGTAATTAATATTAGTGAATAATTTATAATTAAAATGACTTAATAATTAATAATGAATATTAATTAATTAATAAATAATTAATAAAATAAAAATAATATTAATAATTACAATTACAATTAAAATTAATTAATAAAACTCAAAATAATATTAATTAATATGGAAAATTTCATCTACGTCCTTAAAAACTTGACATATTACGTATATATCCTTATAAAACCTGTAATTAAGTGTATATATCTTTCTAAACCTCGATATATTATGTATATATCTTTCTCCTTAATTTAATTATTATTAAACATTTAAAAAATACAAAATTTTAAAATTTATTTTAGAAATGACTTATATACCCCTCTCCTAATCTTTTCCAAACAACAACCAATCCTTTCCAAATCAGATTCAATCCTTCTCAACGTCGATTGATTGAAGAAGAGATAGATGCTCTTTTGAAGGGAAGATTAACGAGTTCAAGAGGTGGGATTGTTCAATCTACATTTCTAGGTTCTCTCAACAGACGGATAGAAGAGCTACTAGTGTTTTCTCCATCGTTTAAAACCCACATACATGATTACATCAAATCAGAGCATCTCCAACAGCTATTGTAAAATAGAAAAATGGAGGATTTTAACAATTTAAGTGCTCCAACAACTATGGTATATCAATTGCTAAAATAGAAAAATGGGAAAAAAGAGAAGAAAAATCTCTAAATTTAGAGAATATCTAAAAATATATAGAAGAGAGAGAAAATATTTTAATTATATTCAACCAATCAAAATAATTGAAGTTAAGTGTGTAGGAGAGATAAATAATATTTTATTAAATGATGGAATATTTTATTAATATTGTTAATGATAAAGTTGCTAAAATAGAGTAGCTGTTGGAGTTGGATACAAATTATTATAGAGATTTTGACTTTTAATATGCTATTTTAGAAAAAAAAAATTACAATAGCTGTTGGAGATGCTCTCAGGAAAATGGTCAGAAGATGATAACTCCTCTACACTTCTCTCATGGTATCTCCAATGGTACGGTGTACTTGCACCCTCACTAGTTCAAGCTATTATACCGAAATTAAATTCCCTTAACCTACCCTCTTCAATCCCGCTATTACGGCTATTGTTTCCTGGTACCCACATCAATGCAATTAATGAAATCGATCAGTTTTTGCGCTCTTCTTATAAGTCCAGTAGATGAACTTATCTGGTATAACTCTAGGTCCATTGAGAAGTAATGCTATTGCTGTCGTTTTATCTTCTTCAATCAATCAACGTCGGGAAGGATTGAATCTGATTTGGGAAGGATTGGTTGCTGTTTGGAAAAGATTAGGGAAGGGGTATATAAGTCATTTTAAAAAATAAATTCATTTTAGTTTTTGAATTTTGTATTTTTTAAATGTTTAATAATAATTAAATTAAGGTGAAGGATATATACGTAATATATCGAGGTTTAGAATGATATATACGTAATTACAGATTTTATAAGGATATATACGTAATATGTCAAGTTTTTAAGGATGTAGATGAAATTTTCCCTAATTAATATTAATCAAGGGTATAATATGAAGAAAATGATAAAAAGTTCAATAAGTCACTCCTAAGTCCTAAGTACCTTTCCAATAAGTTAGCTTATAGGTTATAAGTCATAAGTCAGTTTGTCAAACGTGTACATAGAAAATAATGTAGCTTATAAGGTGTCTTATAAGCTACCTTATTTTTACCAAACAATGCCTTACTGAGTTCTTAAAAGAACCCCTCTACGGAAAAAGATCCAGGAGAGTTCCAAAAAGAAGAAATAGATAACCACGAAAAAATGGATGCAAAAATATATCAAATAAAGATAATAAATTGATTGCGTTTTTAGTTTAATTCGTTTCACTCCAAATTTTCTTGTATTTTGTTGATTTTTGATTTAAAAATATGGAGAAATATTTGTAATTTTTAAAAAAAGATGGTTATAACACATTTTTAAGTATATCTGTTGGATTATTTCAATATAACGACTTGGATGGGTTATTTGGTTCGTTGTTCTTTCAGGGTACTCTCCCGATCTCATCCCTATATATGTATATATGTGTATGTATTTATATATGACGTGTCTCGTTAATTTGTTAACCATATATTTTGGGTTAAGTAGGTGAATAAATCATGACCTTTAATTTATTCAATCTACGGACTAAAACACCAATGACCTTTTTGTAATAATAGTAAAATGAACGTGTACTATGTAATGAACAATAGTGAATAGGATAAAATTGGGAAGGACCGGGAGTGGTTATTATGCATTGATTTCAGTTCTTGGGAATTTCTCCTTCATCTTTTGGAAATCGAAATCAATCACATTTTACTTGTTTACTTATGAATGGTTATTAATTCACCAATGAATATTTATATAATAAATAATAAAAGTCGGTAGTTATGAATATTGTTCACTAATGAACCTTCGATCGATTATTTGTGTACTAATATCTCTGGTTCACACAAGAACATCATGTGAATTAGGTTCACTAAAAAACATATAGTGAACTGGGTATACAAACGAACATATCATTCAAAACCCATAAACGAAGAGATAATCCGAATCAGTATGTTGAATGATTTTGTGTTCATTTTGATTAGGCATGGGAATGGGCCGGGGACTTAATTCTCCGTCCTCGCCTCCGATCCCAATCTCCATTCCCATCCCAGTTCCTATCCCCACCGAGGTATATGATCACATCCCCATCCCAGTCCCCAACGGGGAACGGGGATCCCCAATTGGGAATCGAGGATTTTTTCTCGTTAATATAATTTTTTTAAATCAAATATGTTCAATATCAAATTCAATCGATAATTGTTTATGTTTAGATCTCACATATTTTCAAAGTTTGTTTTTTATAGAGTATCAAATATTCATATGTGAACAAAATCACAACATTATACGTAATTGTTTGACCGAACACTTTTATATTTCAATGTTTTCTTATCTAAAAAAAGTAAGACAACTAAGAATATGTATATAAGAAAAAATGTCAAAATTCTTATAAATATAAAATATATTAAATCTAATTATTTATAAAATAATATATTTAATAATAAATACATATAATATATTTAATATTTAATACTCGGGGACGGGACGGGACAGGGCGGGGCGGGGCGGGGCGGGGACCACGTATACCGACCCCATCCCCATCCCGATTTTTAAATTCTGGGGATCCCCGTCGGGACGGGTATACCGGATTCCCTGATGGAACGAGTCTTATTTTCATGCCTAATTTTGATTATCCGTTATTCAAATGAATTCAAACATAATCATTGTGAATTATGAAAAGGATGATATGATTATCATCCCAAAAAACAAGCAATTTTTTTAACATACCATTTAATAAAATGAAGTAACTCGCAAATGAAAATTACTTATATAATTAAGGCCATGTTTGACGAACTAGCTCTTAGTTGACAAGTTAATTGTTAGCTTACAAACTACCTGGTAGCTGATGAACAAAATATATTTTGCAAAAACTAACTGATAAAAAAGTAAAATAATAAAGAAAAACATCTTTAAAAATTAATCAATTATAATCTTTCAAAATATAATTGAAGGAATATTCGAAAATACAATATAATTAATTAATTAAAACAAAACAAGATGGTAAGAAAAACTAAAAAAATATAATATATTGATTAATGGAATTTCAATTTGATTATTATATATATATATATCCTAGGGAAAAGTCTAAAAAAACCCAACAAACTATTTGATTTTGAATGATTAAGTCCTTAAACTATTTTTTTGAATGAAAAAACCCTTAAACTTTCTAAAAACCGTTAAATACATCCTTGTAACCTATAAAAACAAGTTAATGTTATAAAAATTTGGAAAAAGTCTAAAAAACCCAACAAACTATCTGATTTTGAATAGTTAAGTCCTTGATTTTTTTTATCAAATAAATCCCGAATTTTTTTTCTAAATCTTTTTACCAAATTAATTTTTAAACTTTCTTTTAACAAATAAATTCCAAACTTTTTTTGAAAAATAAAATCATAAACTTAATGTTGAACAAATAAATGCGGAATTTTTTTTAAACAAAGTCACAATATATAATTTTTCTCACCGAAAACAAATTACAATAAATCAATTAATTATAGATGATATCCAGACTTTGGCATACCACTCTGTGGTGGGTCCTGGTCGTCGGAGATTAGTCGGGTGCCCGAATGGATCCCGGATACCCCAGGAATGTGTGTGTGTTATTATTATTCAAAAAAAATTATGTATAAACATTTTATATGTATCTATTTATGTTTAGGCATGACTTTTATATGTTTCATAATTAGTAATGAGAATGGTATATTTTTTTTCCATTTAATTGGTTTATTGTACTTTGATGTGGTGAGAGAAATTATATATTTTTTGTTTTTGATTTTGTTCAAAAAATGTTTCGGATTAATTTGTTCAAAATTAAGTTCATGATTTTATTTTTTCAAAAAAAGTTTGAGATTTATTTGTTTCAAAAAAGTTCAAAATTTTATTTTGTAAAAAGATTTAGAAATCTTTTTTGGAATTTGTTCATTAAAAAAATAAGGACTTAATCATTCAAAATCAGATAGTTCGTTGAGTTTTTTTTAGACTTTTTCCAAATTGTTATTACATTAACCTGTTGTTACAGATTACAAGGATGTATTTAACTGGTTTCAGAAAGTTCAAGGGTTTTTTCATTTAAAAAAATAGTTTAATAACTTAATCATTTAATTTCATATAATTCGTTGGGTTTTTTTTAAACTTTTCCCATTATAATATTTAGATTTGTTAAAACAGATTTTAGAAAAAATCTATTATTTATGAATTTAAATAACTATTATATATAATATAAATAAAAATAATCCACCTCACATATGACATTGTTCGGCAAACATAAGCAAGCTTATAAGGTAGCTTATTGTTGTTCCCGGTTAGGGTAATGACAAACAAGTAAATGATTTGTAGAAGGGGGGTTGAATACAAGTACACAAAGTTTTTCACTTTTAAATTTTTTAATATTGAAATATTAAAAACTTACACAGAAAATAGATTGTTGCGGAAAAGAACAGATCAAATCTATTCTAACAATCTAACACTCAGAACACATAGACACAACCTAAACACAAAGTAGTTATGTTGATGCCGATCATCAGCTTCTCACTTAGAAGATCTCTCACTTACTCAAAAGCATGATTTAAATGAGAGGTCTTCTTCTCCCTTTATAGTGTCTTATGCTTTGAAAGCATAAGACACTTGTCACAATATCATTAGATGGCTAAGTTTTTTTTTGGATAAAGATGGTGTGCCATACTTTATGGTACAGACACTATTCACTTTTTATTCATTTGTCACATCAAACCTTTAGGTGACCATCAACTTGGAGGCCACACTTTCACACTAGTTAAACAATCCCTTGGATAATGTTTGTATCTAAAACTTGGAGGACAAGTTCTAGATAAAGACAAACAAACCTTTGGATAATGTTTGTATCTAAACTTGGGCAGTACGTTCTTGCAGATATTGATGACAAGAAGTGTCTTCATAAATGTTCTCCAAAATTACCAGATAGAAATACTAGCCGAATATATCAAAGGATATATCGACCAGTGTCTTCTACTGTCCTTTTACTTGCCGATTTTGGTCTTTACTTTTGGCTGAACATTTTAGCTAATAATTCGGCTAAGTCTGGATGGAGTCGGCAATCATATCTTCATCTTTCTACAAATGTTGATATGTTTCCTTATGTATCAGCTAGTGTTCGATTCACATAACTTGTTGAGCATGACCAGACTTTTACAAAGAACCCAAGATAAAATATTTGACTAATGAAAGATTGAGGAGTCATCAACAAATCATCGGTGACCCAACAATCTCCCCCTATTTGATGATGATACCAACTATTTTGACTAAGGAAAGATTGATGAGTCATCAACAAATCATCGGTGACCCAACACTTATATTTTGAGCAATCGTTTGGATGTAGATTAGCTAGCTTACTGAGAACATCTCTAATGCAAGGTTTTTATCAGCAAAAAATGTAGTTGCGTATAAGAACTAATATTGTGGGGAGGTTCTTATAAGAATCTCATCACTACTAAAATGTAAGACTTCACCTACAAACATTTCCCTAGAAAATTTGTCGCTAAATGGTGATTCGTTACAAAACCGTCATAAAAATTGGTGGGTAAATCAAATAATGGAGAGATTACCCAGGAAATTCCTGGGTAATTCGTTGGTATTTTCTTGAAAACATTGGATTTTACTGAAACCGTTTATTTTTTCCTGGGTGATCCGTGGTACTCACCCACAAAATTTTCCTTGCATAATTTTTTTGTGGGTGAAAGCCGTTTTTCTTGTAGTGCATGTCATCTAGGTGCTTGAACAAGAACCTTGGTTCTTACCATGAAGTTTGTGAGAAAATGACATTTTCGTTGATTTTTAGTTTATTTTTCTTGACTCTATTATAATCATTGTTGTTTAAAAAATCAATGGGACTCACCAAAAGGAGGTTCTGATAAGAACTACCATTGTTGATTTTTAAAAGAGTTCTTAATTTGATGAATTAAATATGAGTTGACAACAAAAAGTGTAAAAAAGAACCACAAGGGTAGTGCCTTAATGGTTTAAGTTTGGACTCTAAAGATCAACAGTACCAGGTTGTCCCATGTTCAAATCCAGGGAAAAGTAAAAAAAATCCTCTTGTGGCCACGGAGGTTCAAATGCGGGGACTTCCGGCTACTCGCAAAGCGGGTAGTCGTCCTAGGATTACTTAGCTCGCATAGCGGGTTGAATATCCAGGTTAATAAAAAAAAGTGTAAAAAAAAAGTTCTTACAAGAACCTCCATTGGAGATGTTTGATAAGCTACTTGGAGTAGTTAATGGGAAGTTTTTGACACTTTTTTCAATTATAACCCTTAATATTAATTCTTAATTATCGTTATTAATTAGAAATAAATATTAATTATTAATAAATAGTAACTATTAATTATAAATAAATATTAACTTATAGTAATTAAAATTAATTATAAATTATACTTTTTTTAATTATACATTATTAATTAACTTTAGTTATACAATAGATATTAATAATAATTATTAGTTATTTATAAATGTTATAACTTTATCAGTTATTTTTTAATTATTATTCAATATATTTATATATCAAAAAGAAAATACAACAATTTTTAGGCATTATTTTGTAAAAGTAAACTAACTTATTTTTTGGGTAGCACATAAATTATTTTATTGAAATGTTACTTGGGGTAGTACCAGTAGTGTGAGAAGCTTGGTGTCACCTTTTCTACTTATATATAACCCTCATTTATATTAACTATTACTTATTACTATTAATTATAAATAAATATTAATTATAAATTATTAATCCGTTTAATTTATATATTATACATTAATATTATTTTTTAATTATTTACAATGATTATTAATCGCTATCAGTTATTTTTCTATAATTATTACTTTTTTAGTTATTTTCAATATACTTAATTATCAAAACGCAAATATAACAAATCAAAAAATGTTTATGTAACATAAAAATTAAAGTTATACTCTTGTCGTTTCATAGATAATAGAGAAAATTTCTATTTCCGTCCCCATGGTCTGTTAATAATTTTGATTTTTGTCTATGGTTTAGAAACTTCGTTTTCATCCCGGTGGCTTGCCTATTGAATTCATTTTTATTTTCGTTCCTGAGGCTACAACACTATTTTTAAGTATGAAGTACCAAATTAAAAATGAAATGTAAACCATAAAAACAATAAATTTTAAATTATAAGGACGAAAAAGATAATAAATTATTAACTATAGGGATAAAAATTGTAATTTCAAGACCCTAATGACGAAAATAAAAAATTTCAACAAACTAGGGAGACTAAAAACATAATTTACTCTAGATAATAATATTATATTAAATAATCTAATAAAATATTTAATTTATTTATTAAATACATTATTCTGAAAGTTATTTATTATTTTGGATCTATACGAGATTGACTGTAACACCTTCGCCCTGCACAGCCTGAGACGAGAGGTGTACAATCCGGTAATCGGATCAAATCTCAAAAACACCACAATTCAGAGTTGTACTAAGTTTCCCAAAAGATTATACAAACCCGGTATATAAAAGTTGATCTTAATTACTTATTTCCAGTAAAATTCATAACATGGTCTATTTTTCGATTTTGGAAACCCATACTAGTCCTTTTACTTAGCACCGTCAAAGGTGGTGGCTCCGTTTACTGTTCAAATTTGGAGTAATCTGCAAAACTTAATTCGTTGGTGAAAACAATTAATATAATATACCTCTCCCTCTATATTAAGTTTTACAGATTACTCCAGAGTTTGAGATTTCTACTTTTTTTTTTATTTTTACAATACACTTTAACAAAACTCGTTATTTGAGCAAAAAATGTCATAAATCTCTATAAATTCAACTTTAGCATTGTTGGGGATTTAAATATACAAAATATGGTTCCTCTTTAAGCATAAATCCTTGACCCCCTCCCTAGGTTGGAGATTCTTCTCTCCTCCATTACCCTTTCTTCGGAAACCGTACCCTTTCTGTTCTCGAACAACCACTTATCTCCTCCCCTTCTACCCTCTAGACATGTAAATCTCGAACTCGAAGATCTAGACTATGGAATCGAAGATCTTGAACTTAAAGACCTAGAGTCTGGAGTCGAAGATCTAAGCCTTATTCGCAAACAACAGACTCGACCTTGAAGATATCATTCATGACGAATTTGAAATCGACCTTGAAGATCTATTCTCATTCACGATTAAACTCGAAGATTAATCTCATTTAGAGCTGTAAACGAATTGATTGAACATGAACTTAACGTAGGCTTGTATGTGTTCGTTCGTTTAACTTAACCGAATAAATGAATGAACTCAAACGGTAAACGAACATATTTTTTGTGTTCATGTTCGTTCGTTAAGAAAATGTTTTTGTTCGTGTTTGTTTGCTAAGATGTTAAACAAACATAAACGAACATTAACAAGCATAAACAAACGAATATAAATGAATAAAAAGTCTCACCGTTTTGTTCCTAAAACATAATATAACAAAATGAGAAACCAAGGAAATTGTGGGATAAAAAAGAAATTATAGACCAACGTAAACAAACATAAATTAACGAATGTTGACAAACATAAATGAACAAATGAGACAATTGTTCATATATGTTCATATAACTAAACGAACAAAAAAATGTGTTCATATTCGTTTGTTTAGTAAATAAACAAACACAAATTAACTTTCCACCGAACGGTTTAAGAACGGTTGGTTGAACATTTGGTTCGTTTACAATCCTAAGCTCATTCTTGATGAACTCTAACTCAATTTATGTAATTTTTTTTATCATATTTGGTTTTAGGGTTCTTTTAATTCCAAGTTCAATTTAAGGATTTTTTTTTTCTGGTTTATGTTTAGATTGAGGTTTTGATCTAAGTTTTCGTTTATGAATATGATGTAGCTTTGAATTTTTTTGTATGAATTTTTTATTTTTTTTCGTGTTTGAAGCTGATTTATGTTTGAATGTTTGTATGGATGTTTAAATTCTTTTTAGGTTTGAATCCGATTTAGGGTGGAATGTTTTTATATAAATATTTTATTTTTTGTTGTTTGAGTATGATTTATGTTTTCAGTTTGAATGTTTAATGGGTTCAATGGTGGTGGTGGTGAGAAGTCAGCGGAAAATGTTTTGAGGAAGAAGAAACTGGGTAAAATAATGTGAGGGGCACATGATAGCGTTAATGAAGCCTCCTTTAATGTTGTTAAGTGCAGGGACTAGTTCGGTTTTCGAAACAAGAAAAATGAATCGGATGTTATTGGGCCAATAACGTGACTATTACTATATAATATTTTTATACAGCAAATGCAACAAATACACCTATACACCCTTTTTTTTTTATCTTTAATGAGGTTTAAACCTCTGACCTTGTAGAAAGTCAAAAACTCACATACCGCTAGGCCAAAGTCCATTTAGTACGAGACTATTTTTTATGCCAAGAATTTTTACACATAACCGATTTTTGTAATGATATAAATTTAAGACAGAGTCTATATTTATTATCAACAAAATTTTAACTATTGATTGCATTATGACAGATTTTAAAATGTGATGCAATTCTATGATGACAACTTTTGAAAATGTGTTACAAGTACTTATATATGTGGGACCTAATATTTGAGTGATATATGAACATTATATATTTTACAATACATTTAGGTAAAACTTTTAAAATTCTTTAAAATTTTAAAGTAGTAGATCTATGAATTATTAAGTACATATGACTAATATATTAGGAGTTATAATTTATTGATAAATTTTGGTTTAAAACCTATCTAAGATAGATGGGGCAACAAAACATGGAGTGGACAAGTCCAATGTTTTGGATCCAAATTCATGCATTTGATTTTTATTTTTGTTTCTTGTTTGCTTATTATAGAATGTTAAAAAGTGTGACTAAATTATTTGGACAACAGGAGTTTAATTTAAAGTGAGTAGATAGATTAGTCTGTATTGTTATAAGTTTTCAGATATCGTGTTTTTTTAGAAAACTCGTATTTAAAAAATAGAACATCTCTAAAATATTTAGCCATTTATGTTTAAACATAATATTTTTTTTCCAGATCGAATAACTGTATTAATTTCTAGTTTTGGTTTAGAAAATATAATATAATGGTTATTAAAATTGTATAAATTAGAAAAAAAAAGTATATGATAAATTAATATACAACAATCCGGCCCAACCATTTTGATCTAAGAACAACCTTACAGCAGCCCATAATCCATCAAGATTGCTAATACCAGCCCAGCCCACTATCATCAACAACAACAGCCCAAATTAGTGGAACAAGCCTGAAAAAGCTCGGACCTAATTAGCACGAGCTCAATCCTAGGCTCGATCTTAAAACAACGCATATGTCCATCTACTTGCATGCATATAACATCAATATATACAGATCAAAACATGTCTAGTCCAGTGGTAAGGTAACATCCTGTGGGGTCAATGGCTGGTATCTCTGACTACCCGGGTTCGAACCCTGCGGTGCGCATGTGGAGATATCCAGATCATCGGTCTGCCAGTTTGTGGTACCCTTAATTGAGTTGGACCGTGGTCGACACCCTTAAGTGGAAGCCCGGATACCCCGAGAACGCGTGTGTGTATTAACTTGTCGTTCAATATATATATATATATATATATATATATATATATATATATATATAGGGGTCGTATCCGTTGCAAACTAATCGATTTTTGCAAACTGTGCAAACTCGTTGTGAACACAATGATAAAGCACCAATTGGATATTCATGAATGTTGAAAGTGTTCACGAATGGTGAAAGTGTATTCACGAATGACAAAAGTGTATTCACGAATGACAAAAGTGTATTCATGAATGAGAAAACTTGCCGGAAAACTCGCTAGAGAAGACGAAGTCGTCAGAAAGTGTGTTCATGATAGGAAATTTGTAAATATTAATTTAAAAATGGTTATTATAAAATGATGATGATATCCTCAATGAATTAATAAACTATTAATAAAATATTAAAATAATATTATCCACATGGCTTATTTCTATTGGATAATGGTGAGTTTGCAAGTTTGCAAATATTGAATAGTTTGCAACGGATACCACCCCTATATATATATATGTATATATATATATATATATAAACATTCAGATGCCGCCATTCAACGGTTAAAGCCCGCTTAAACCAAAATATCCCAAAAACCCCGATCTGAAATGCCCGAGCGGGCCATCTTTCAACCCCCAAAACACCGCTTGATTTTCGCCCAAAAGAGCTTGGACATCTTTTTCCTGATTGAGAAAAATGGCATGGAAGGCCTGGGGACCAAGCCCAAAGAAGTCTGAACCATGTGCATCTCTAGCTCAAGTCACTATTCTCATATACGTGGTTTTGGGAGCTCAAAATATGCGTCAAGCCCGTGTTTGGGTCTGTTACACATCCAGTAAATAAGTTTGACATTTTACGATATAATTGCTTCGTATTTGTAATCAATTTGGCTCATTTAATGGACAATTTGTTTTGAATCATGGGTCATACCAAATAACATTTAAAAATTAATTAAATTTCCAGTTTTTTGTGTTATGATGAAATTGTTGCCATATACTGCATGTTCAACCAAATAAATGACCTTCGGTCGATTGTTATGGCTTGATTATTATAGCAATCTACTTACTATATTAAATATCAAATAAAAAACAAGAAATTGCAAGTTTAGCACTAAAATTTCTTGAATCATTGTCAAACACGCTAACTAGATTCATGGTTTGATGTATCCATCGATATAAACTTGATTTACATATCTTTTATGAGTAACGTTTTGTTCAGCTTTTTTTGACGATCTAGTCAGTGTGGTCGTTTTTTTTATGAGTGCACTAGGTAGACAACTTTTACGTCCCAACTTGACTGTGCAAAACGACAATTTATCCTTAATTTGAACCAATGGTTACATGAATTCATAGAGTGATGAACCAAATAATTCAACACCAAATAATTATCTTAGTAAAAAATAAAATTTAATTTAATTTTTCACATTATGACAAACAATATTAATTAGTGGTGGCACGTGCCACTATTCAACAATGATTAGATCCGTCCATGATCTATATGTATTTATTATAACAATATCTTCAGCTTGTAATAGATATTTTCTCTCTTTTATTTCTCGATCTTGAGTTCATTTTTTGTGTTGATGAAGAAAATAAAAAAAAATGGAATTCTAAATCGAAATACAAGGAAACAAGGAAAAGAAGTTTTATAGGTGATATTTTGATAAATCATGCTTAATAGCATTATGACAATTATTTGTCATGTATAAGTAAGAATAAATTTGTTTATATATGATTTTTTTCCGCCAATTAATGTTTGAAGTTGTATTTTTGTCAATGTCTGAGAGTTCATTGTCTAAATGATAACATCGACCTTCCCTCATAGATTCTAGATTTACTTAATTACCGAATTAATAGAAAAATATTAATGTTTATGTGTGACCTATGTAGTATATATTTCCCATTTTTGCAAGCATTTAATCAATGTAATGTGAAAAGGTTGTCGATATAGAAACAAATCCAATGGTACAATTCTTATAATGACACATTTGTTTAACACATGACCCTTTTGATCGTTTTGTTCACCTATATTATGGTTGCTTTGATGAAAAACATAAACCACTTAAACTGCTTATATTGGCTCGTTTCGATTAGAGTTTGGTGGGATATTTAAAAACAACGCCATTGCATATGACCGAATTGTTATAGCTTTTGAATTTGAGATGATGACATTATGACATTATGGTTGCTTTGATTTTTTCTGGACAAAATTGCTTTAATTTGATCCTAAATACATAAAAATATGTCACACATATACAACATTCTAAAGGGCGCATTTGGTTCGCGGGATTTGGAGGGACTTGGATTTCAAATCCAATCCATTCCGGTTTTTGGTTTGCCTGATGGTAAGGATTTAAAATCCATGGATTCATTTAAAATCCCATGAACATTGGATTTTGAAATCTTTGGCGGATGCTCGGGATTTCACAGGATTTCGTAGGATTTTTATGAAATAAAGTTTTAAAAATGTTAAAAACATTTGTTTTGTAATAATTGATTAATAAAATTGTAATTTAATTATTTTTATATTTTTATATAAATTATTTATAAATGATGGAAATCCAATTCCATTCCAAATCCTACAAACCAAACACACCTATGATTTTCAAATCCATTCCAATCTAAATCCCTCCAAATCCAAATCCTCCCATGAAATCTAAATCCCACAAAAACAATCCCGCAAATCAAATGGACCCTGAGACTTCAAAAACATAATATCTATAGGTAAACGAATTATAAATGAAGAAAAAAAATTATCCATGGAGAATAGGAGTTATGAATACTTGTACGTAGGCATCCAACGGATAATTTTATGAATACTTGATGATGGTGTAGAAGTAAACAGCGGAAAGCAAAGGATAACCTAACCAAATAGATCTATGAATTATTAAGTAGTAGATTTATGAATTATTAAGTACATATGACTAATATATTAGGAGTTGTGATTTGTTGATAAATTTTGGTTGAAAACCTATCTAAGATAAATGGGGCAATAAAACATGGAGTGGACAAGTCCAATGTTTTGGATTCAAATTCATTCATTCATTTGATTTTTATTTTTGTTTCTTAAAAAGTGTGAGTAAATTATTTGGAAAACACAAGGTTAATTTAAGGTGAGTAAATAGATTAATCTATATTGTTATAAGTTTTCACATATCGTGTTTTTTCTTTTAGAAAACTCGTAGTTAAAAAATAGAACATCTCTAAAATATTTAGCCATCTACGTTTAAACATAAAAAAAATCCAGATTTTTTATGAAATACCTGTATTAATTTCTATTTTTGATTTGGAAAATAGAATATAATGGTTATTAAAATTGTATAAATTAGAAAAAAAAAGTATATGATAAATTAATATACAACAATCCGGCCCAACCATTTTGATCTAAAGAACCACCTTACAACAGCCCATAATCCATCAAGATTGCTAACACCAGCCCAGCCCACTATCATCAACAACAGCAGCCCAAATTAGTGGAACAAGCCTGAAAAAGTTCGGACCTAATTAGCACGAACTCAATCCTAGGCTCGATCTTAAAACAGCGCATATGTCCATCTCCTTGCATGCATATAACATCAATATATACAAATGCCGTCGTTCAACAGTTAAAACCCACTTAAACCAAAATATCCTGAAAACCCCTACCTGAAATGCCCGAGCAGGCCATCTTTCAACCCCCAAAACACCGCCCGATTTTGGCCCAAAAGAGCTTGGACATTTTTTTTTGATTGAAAAAATGGCATGGAAGGCCCGGGCGGGAACCAAGCCAAAGAAGTCCGAACCATGTGCATCTCTAACTCAAGTCAGTATTCCCATATACGTGGTTTTTGGAGCTCAAAATATGCGTCAAGCCTGGGTTTGGGCCTGTTTCACATCCGGTAAACAAGTTTGACATTTTGCGATATAAATGGTTCGTATTTGTAATCAATTTGGTCCTTTATTGGACAATTTGTTTTGAATAATGGGTCATACCAAATAACATTTAAAAATTAATCAAATTTCCATTTTTTGTGTTATGATGAAATTATTGCCGTATACTACATGTTCAAACAAATCAATGACCTTCGGCCATTTGTTATGACGATTGTTATGGCTTGATTATTATAGCAATCTACTTATTATATTAAATATCAAATAAAAAACAAGAAATCGCAAGTTTAGCACTAAAATTTCTTGAATCATTGTCAAACCCCTTAACTAGATTCATGGTTTGATGTATCCATCGATATAAACTTAATTTACATATCTTTTATGAGTAACGTTTTGTTCAGCTATTTTTGGCGATCTAGTGGTGTGGTCGTTGTTTTTTATGAGTGCACTAGGTAAACAAATTTTACGTCCCAACTTGACTGTGCAAAACGATAATTTATCCTCAATTTGAACCAATGGTTACATGAATTCATAGAGTGATGAACCAAATAATTCACATCATTACAATGATTTTTGGTGGTGCATAATTTACCTTTTCTGTTCATAGTTCTAGTTTTATCTTGTCTCTATCATGGGTGGATCTTGAATTTATTTCAAAACCAAATAATTACCTTAGTAAAAAATAAAATTTAATTTAATTTTTCACGTTATGACAGACAATATTAATTAGTGGTGGCATGTGCCACCATTCAACAATGAATAGATCCGTCCTTGATCTATATGTACTTATTATAACAATATCTTCAGTCTGTAATCGATATTTTCTCTATTTTGTTTCTCCAGCTTGAGTTCATTTTCGTCGTTGATGCAGAAACCAAAAAAGATAGAATTGTAGATCAAAATGAAAAGAAACAAAGAGAAAAAGTTTTATGGGTGATATTTTGATAAATCATGCTTAATAGCATTATGACAATTATTTGTCATGTATAAGTAAGAATACATTTGTTTATATATGAATTTTTTTTCGGTCAGTAATGTTTTGAAGTTATATTTTTGTCAATATCTTAGAGTTCATTGTCTGAATGATAACATTGACCTTCCCTCATAGATTCTAATTTTACTTAATTACCGAATTAATAGAAAAATATTAATGTTCATGTGTGACCTATGTAGTATATTTCCCATTTTTGCAAGCATTTAATCAATGTAATGTGAAAAGGTTGTCGATATAGAAACAAATCCAATGTTACAATTCTTATAATGACACATTTGTTTAACATGTGACCCTTTTGATCATTTTATTCACATATGTTATGGTTGTTTTGATGGAAAACATAAACCACTTAAACTGTTTGTACTGACTCGTTTTGGTTAGAGTTTGATGGCATATTTAAAAACAACGCCACTACATATGACTGAATTGTTATAGCTTTTGAATTTTGAGATGATGACATTATGATTATAAGCATTAATTATTCATAAAAACAGACTATTTTATGGACAAAACCGCTTAATTTGATCAAATTTGATCCTAGATACTTACGAAAAATGTCACACACATATATAACATTCTAAAAGACTTCAAAAACATAATATTTATAGATAAACAAATTATAAAGTGAAGAAAAAAAAAACAAACTCTTGTGCATGCAGAGTAGGAGTTATGAATACTTTAACGTAGGCATCCAACAGATAATTTTATGAATACTTGATGATGGTGTAGAAGTAAGCAACGGGAAGCAAGGGATAACCTAACCAAATATTTTTAGGTGTACTGGCTCAATGATTCATTGTGAGGGTGGGATTGCAAACGAAGTTACATATCACATAAGGGCATGATGGTTAAGGTGAAGAGCAACTATGGGAGTGTTGTGTGATAAGAAGGTATCGTTAATACTAAAAAAGAAACTTAATCTTTAATTTACGACCGTCAAAACAAATAAAAATATTAAAATTATAACTGGTCAAATTATTATAATTAGTCAAATTACTAATATATCCTTACATATGTTCCGTTGTGTTTTTTTTCGTTCGAAAATCTTGTCCTCGTAGATTTTCCGGTTGTTGCATTGCATTTCTTTTTTATATATTTGCCTTTCGAAAAAAATATAAAATAAAATGAATATAATAAATTGATTGGTTCACTTTAGA